>CM060442.1:206008058-207475558 GCA_030545235.1 Helianthus tuberosus | reverse complement strand
TTTCTCGTTCTACGTGCCCTGATCTAATCTATCTAGTCTAAGACTCGATACAAGACGAAGTCGACAGATGTAGTGTACCAACAAATTCAGTTAAAATAGATAAAGTTTTGCAAGAAGAAAACATAGAACTTTTAGGACATAAATTTTCTGCAAAACTATTACCAATGAATTTAGCTGAATTTGATGTTGTATTAGGAATGGATTGGTTGGTAGCCAACCATGCTAGAATCCTTTGTGATCAGAATTCCATAGAAATTCAATCACCCACTGGAGAAGTGATTAGGATTACAGGAGATAAACCACGTAAACCCATGAAGTTCATATCAGTAATGAAAGTTGCTAATTATGAACGAAAACAAGGAATAGTGTATATGATTTCGGTAATCATTAGTACTAAGGGTAAAGAACTTAAGGAAATTCCTGTAGTCTCAGAATATCCGGATGTATTCCCAGAAGAATTAACAGGATTACCACTAGATAGGGAAGTAGAATTTAGGATTCATCTAATTCCAGGAACTACACCGATAGTCAAGGCACCTTATCGGTTAGCACCCACCGAAATGCTAGAATTGAAAAAGCAATTAGATGAATTACTAAGTAAAGGATTCATACAACCTAGCTCATCCCCTTGGGGAGCGCCAGTGTTGTTTGTAAAGAAAAAGGATGGTTCAATGAGAATGTGTATCGATTATAGAGAATTGAATAAGGTTACAATTAAGAATCGATACCCATTACCTAGGATTGACGATCTTTTTGATCAACTTCAAGGTGATAGGTATTTTTCTAAGATAGACTTAAGATCTGGATATCACCAGTTGAAAGTACAAGAAGAAGACATACCTAAAACTGCTTTCAGAACTAGGTATGGCCATTATGAGTTTACAGTCATGCCCTTTGGACTAACAAATGCCCCAGCAACATTTATGGACATGATGAATCGGATCTGTAAACCATACTTGGATAAGTTTGTAATCGTATTCATCGACGATATACTTATTTATTCCAAAAGTCAGGAAGAACATTGTAAGCATTTGCATGCACTCTTAACCTTGTTAAGAAAAGAAAAGATTTATGCCAAATTCTCAAAGTGTGAATTCTGGTTAAAGGAAGTGCAATTCCTAGGACATATGGTAAATCACGAAGGCATTCACGTAGATCCTGCTAAAATAGAAGCAATTACTAAATGGAAGGTCCCACAAACAGCTATGGAAATTAGAAGTTTTATAGGTTTAGCTGGGTATTATAGACGGTTTATTAAGGATTTTTCCAAGATAGCCGTACCATTAACTAAGTTAACCTGTAAAGCCACTAAGTTTGAATGGGGACCTAAGCAAGAAGAAGCTTTTAGAATATTGAAGCAGAAATTAACAAATGCACCAATTTTAGCATTACCCGAAGGAACAGAAGATTTTGAAGTATATTGTGATGCTTCAAAATTAGGATTCGGATGTGTGTTGATGCAGCGCAAGAAGGTAATTGCGTATGCCTCTCGGCAGTTGAAAAAAGCACGAGGAGAATTATACGACACATGACTTAGAATTAGGAGCCGTAATTTTTGCCCTTAAGATTTGGAGACATTATCTTTACGGAAGTAAATTTACTGTCTACACAGACCACAAAAGTTTAAGATATATATTTGGGCAAAAAGAGTTAAACATGAGGCAAAGGAGATGGATGGAAATCCTAAGTGACTACGACTGTGATATTCAGTATCACGAAGGAAAGGCAAATGTAGTTGCAGATGCCTTAAGTCGTAAGTATTATGAGAAACAACGACGAGTTCGTGCTCTCAGATTAAATCTACAAATAGATTTAATGGAACAATTGAAGAATGTTCAAGTTACAGCAATCAAGGATGATGCTGAAGGAATGAAAGGACGAATGAAGGAATTAGAACAAGGAGCAGATGGCATTTGGAGATTCCACAAAAGTAGAATTTGGGTACCTAAGCAAGGAGATTTAAGACCTAAGATTTTAGAAGAAGCTCATAAATCTAGGTATACTATGCACCCAGGAAACAATAAAATGTACCAAGATTTAAGAAAGAATTTTTGGTGGATAGGCATGAAAAAGGATATAGCACGATATGTTTCTAAATGTCTTACTTGTTCATAAGTTAAGGCAGAACATCAGAAACCTTCAAGTCTACTACAACAATTAGAAATGCCAGTATGGAATTGGGAGCTTATAACAATGGATTTTGTTACTAAGTTACCCAAAACCAGAAAAGGTAATGATGCGATTTGGGTAATTGTGGATCGATTAACCAAATCTGCTCACTTTCTACCAATGAAAGAAACCTTTAGTATGGAAAGACTGGCTAAATTGTATGTAGATGAAGTTGTATCCCTACATGGAGTCCCACTCTCCATTGTTTCGGATAGGGATAGTCGTTTTACTTCTCATTTCTGGAAAAGTTTCCAGCAAGCTATGGGAACTCGACTCAATCTGAGTACTGCATATCATCCCCAAACAGACGGACAAAGTGAAAGGACAATCCAAACTCTGGAAGACATGCTCCGAGCATGTGTAATAGATTTTGGTGGAAATTGGGATGATCACTTACCTCTGATTGAATTCTCCTACAATAACAGTTATCATTCAAGTATTGAAGCTGCTCCATTTGAAGCACTATATGGAAGAAAGTGCAGAACTCCAGTATGTTGGGCAGAAATAGGAGAAAATCAATTATCAGGTCCGGAGATAGTACAAGAAACGACCGACAAAATTACTCAAATCAAGGAAAGATTGAAGACGGCTCGAGATCGCCAAAAGAGTTATGCAGACAATAGATGCAGGCCGTTAGAATTCCAAGTAGGAGATAAAGTACTATTGAAAGTTTCTCCTTGGAAAGGAGTAGTTAGATTCGGAAAGAAAGGAAAGTTAAGTCCAAGATACGTAGGACCATTTTCAGTGATCCAACGTATAGGACCAGTTGCTTATCGGTTACAACTACCAGAAGAATTAGCTGGAGTACATGATGTATTTCATGTATCCAATCTCAAGAAATGTTTATCAGATGAATCACTGGTAGTACCTCTTCAAGATATAGAGGTAAACGAAAAGCTAAAATTTGTTGAGAAACCTCTTCAAATTGAGGATCGAAAGATCAAGTTTCTCAAACATAAACGACTAGTTTTAGTCAAAGTCAGATGGGATTCAAAGAGAGGAGCTGAATACACTTGGGAGCAGGAATCAGAAATGAAGCGAAAGTATCCTCACTTATTCCAGTAATCTCGAGGACGAGATTTATTTTATTTTGACCAATAGGAAACCCTAATTGAGAAACCCAAGTAATTCTGCATTAACCCTAAAATTTTCAGAACAATCGGAATCAGGATCAGGGCCCCTAAAACTTAGGGGGGGTAAAACCTATTCGGTATAATCCACACTTTGCTGTCAAAAAATTAAAAATCACACGAAACCAACTCAGCCAAGCTACTGGGACACGAACACACCCTATGCTAGACTAGGGTCTCTCGCGCCACGCGACGCGCACAGGAGATCCTTTCGCATGGCGCGAGGGGGGACATTTTTGGTGTATAAATACAGGGCCTTGGGACTTGAAATTTGTCTTTGAAATGACGTAAATTCAGTTCTCGTAGACAGAGTTATAGTTCGATTAATACAATTAACACACACAGTGCACTAATCGACGCCGCAATTAGGGTAATAACTCGATCGCTATTACGATTCAACGTCCGATCGATTATAACTATCCAACGATTGTTTAAGTGCCGCTCAAATTGAGATTATACTTTATTAATTCATCGTGATATCGACTTGAATGTTTGAGTACTGCTCGAATTCGGACTATACTCTGTCATTCGTTGTGAATCCGCTGAATTGTTAAGTATTGCACTAATAACTCGTTGTGAGGGTTTAATCTCGTGAATTGACGTAACTGCTGTATTAGTTACTAACCTGTTGTGTGTGTATTGTTATTTAAATTAGGTTAGTCAAGGCTAATCAGTAGGCTTATATTCTGCTCATTAAATCTACAATGTGAGTCATTCTCTTTTTATCAAATTACTTTTCAAAAGCATGTTTTTATCAAAATTATAGTTACAGGGATTAAGTCGTTGTTATCTGAAATTACTGCCAGTATGTGGGGGGATGTGCACATAGCTACTAATTATTTATCACTTGGGGTGAAAGGACCCTACAAGTGATATGTCCACAGTCACAGTCCTGTAAAGTGACAACTGGATCAGTTAATTTAAAAGATGAGGCAATTGTAATCGCTCTTAATACTGTACATTATAATAAACAGGATGTTTTAAATAAATAGAATGATTCACTCAGTATTTCCCTGCTGATAAAAACCTTTTTCAAACATGTTTCAGGTGGTCTGTTGTGAGCACAGGAAAAGTGCCATGGAGCACTACAAGCTTAGAAAGTGGCTCAATGTAAATAAATAAAGAAACATGTTTTAAGAAATAAAAGATTTCCCAGTGAAATCATTCATTTGTAAATTATGGGATTTATCCCTATATTATATATAAACGAGCAGTTTTATTATTAATCGATCCTGTTTAAAAAGACTTCCGCTGTCACTAAATTAGATACCATCGGATTTCCTGCCTCACGGCTCTGGACCAGGTCAAACCGGGGCCACGGGCCGTGACAATTTGTCACAAAGTTGAAACAAGAAACAATTCGAAACCCTAAATTAAACAACTACCTACACCGGGGTGAAACCAAGGTGATTAGCCCCTCATGGTTGAAGAGACTTGATCATGGGATGCTTGGAACTTGTATTGAACCATCTTGAAGCTTTAACGATGGAGAATTGATGGATGTTGAAGGTTTTGATGAAGGATGATGGTAAAAGGATGATGGTGGAAGGATTAGGGTTTGTATGAGTTGATGATTCTGAATGATGGTGATGATTCGGGTGTTAATTCGGTAGTAGTAATGATGGTTGGTGAATTGGTAATGGAAAATGATATTCAATTATGGCTCCAAGAATGATTTTCAACTCAAAATAATGTGTAACTGTCAAATTTATGGCTCAAGAACCGTTTAAACTCTTCAAAAGATCAAGAAAACAAAAGTTTCGTGATTGAACAAACGGGAGCCCGTCGCCGACGGCCCAGACCCCGTCGGCGACGCCCTCTAGATTTGCTGATTTTCTATCACGGCTTGTTTGACTGGTTACGGGAAAAGTTGGCTGACGGGAGTTTCTAGAGCCCGTCCCGGACGGACTAGAGCCCGTTGGCGACGGACTCTCCAGCTTCAAATCTCCAATTTTCCATTTTGCACTCCCATTTGATCCGTAACGCGTCCCGATTGTCCGTTTTTCATCCCGATGGCTCGTAAAGCTCCCGAAAAGCACCTTAAACTTCGTTAAACCTGCAAAACACAAATCTAATTAAAAGTAGGTTTTTCAAGATTAAAAGTCAAGTAAAAACCCAAACTTAAACATATACAAGCACCGTTATTCGACCACGTATCAATTATTAAACATGTAGCTACAACCACAATCGATCCCTGTCAGCTGGCACTTCAAAAACGGCATTCCCTCTCGTCGTATTTCCATGATATCCTCTCCCCCACTTGTCGGATTCTATTTCCTGCGTCCACCAGCTCCTCGCCATAGTGGCAGAGTTCCGCTAGGTTTTCTGTGCTCATAGGTGGATGTAGTGGAGGCTCAAGGTCAAATTGGGGGAAAAAGGTATTAGGGTTATTCAAGAGATTCTGAAATTGCCAGTCAGTTGTCCACCATTCTTCCAGCTCTCCTGGTAGAGGTCGGGGGTGGATAATAGGATCTAGGATAGCAGGTTCCAGATTAACTGGAAGTTGTGCTTCCGCTGGGTAATAAAAGAGGTTTTCACCGGCAGGTCCGATGAAGTCACTATTTGCCAGTTGGCGGTCCAACTCCTCCCAGGGTGGCATTTCCTGGGCTTGTCCCGAACTTTCTCCGATTTCTATTCCTTTGCCTTTATCCTTGGGATCCTCAGTCTTTATAATTTTCTGTACCACTGGTTTCTTCCTACGCACACGCCTCTAGCCTACGAGTCTTCTCCTCTTTTTCGGCTTCGGTTTCTCCTGAGGTTGGGCTTGGAACACCATTGGCTCTTTAGTATGAGCCTGGTAGCCAGTGAATGTACCAGTGGTATCCATATCTGTACTATGGATAGTAAAGTTTCGGAGTGCCTCCGACAGTTCATTCATGTTGTTAGCACACATGAATATACACACAAACTTAAGTTAAAAGTAAATTTTCCCAAAATCACAAAATGGAAATCAGAAAAATTAAGTATTTCTAAATACTTAATTGGCTTAAATCAGTGGCTCTGTGTCACGGCCCCCGTCCCGGTTTCACCCGGTCCAGGAGCCGCGGGACAGAAACCCGTGGTAATCAATAATTGAGTTGACAGCGGAAGATTTACAGGATTTTTTTAAAACTTGAAATGCCCGATTATTTTATTTCATAATTCGGGATAAACCCCGTACTTTACAATAGAGGAATTTCACAAGGAAATTCCCTGATTTATAAAACATGTTTATTTGTTTAACTGAGCCACTACTTCAAGCTTTGTTAGTGCTCCGTAGCATTTTTCCTTGGTTCACAGTAGTCACCTGAAACATGTTTTGAAAATATTTTATCAGCGGGGAAATACTTGCGAGTCATTCAAATTTGATAAAACGACACATAGTTATAAATTACAGCATAAGAGCGATTACAATGGCTTCTATCTTATTTTTATCTTGCGCCGTGTCACCTCCTGGTGACGATGGTCATACCACTATTGGGTACTTTCACCCAAGTAGTGATGATTATCACTGTTATGATTTATTAGCCTAACCGTGAGAAATTAGTAATGTGCACAACACCCAACTAGCCACTGATTCAAGATAACCACGACTTAATCCCTGTAATTATAACCTTTGAAAATAATTGGAGTATTGTAAAACACTTTTGATAAAAGAGAATGACTAACATTGCATATTTAAACGGGCCGAGTTTAGCCTACTGATTAGCCTTGTAACCTAATTTAAATAACAATGCACACGAACTAGGTCAGTAACTAATACAGCATTTACGATAACTCACGAGATTAAAACGCTCACAACGAATGACAAAGTGCAACACTTAAACATCCATCGAATTCACGACGAATGACAAAGTATAGCCCTAATTTGGGCAGCACTTAAACATCCATTCGATAGTTTCAATCGATTGGACATTGAATCGTAGCAGCGATCGAGTTAATACCCTGTATCGTAGCAGTGCTTCACTACTGTGAATATATGATTTCGAGCAGTATAACTTCGTTTTTGTATGAAATTTTCGACACAGAATGAAAGCCCCAGGTCCAGGCTACTTATAGCTGAAAAATGGGGTTCACGCGGCCCGCGTAAACCCCCCCTTAATCCTTACGCGACACGCGTGGAGGTCTAGTCGTAGATTAGGGCATCCGTGTCACACCTAGGCCTGCCACGTGGCCTGTTAGCTGATCCGGAGATTTGATGAGTTGTCGCGGCCCGCATAAGCCTTGGCTTACCCTTACACGGCCCGCGTGAAGACCAAAAATCTGTTTTTCTTGGTTTTTCACGCACAGTAGGGTTTCAGGGGTCCAGGTTTTCACTTACGGGTCGTTTTGGGACATTTTTGAAGGTCCTTATATCCTCCCCACCTTATTTAAAATCTCGTCCTCAAGATTTATTGAAATAAGTGAGGATACTTTCGCTTCATCTCCGATTCCAGCTCCCAGGTGTATTCGGGTCCTCTTTTCGAATCCCATTTGACTTTGACTAATACTAGTCTTTTGTGTTTGAGAAACTTGACTTTTCGGTCTTCTATTTGGAGCGGTTTCTCTACGAACTTCAACTTTTCATTTACCTCTATGTCTTGGAGAGGTAATACCAAGGATTCGTCAGATAGACATTTCTTGAGATTGGATACATGAAACACGTCATGTGCTCCAGCTAGTTCCTCTGGTAGCTGTAAGCGATAAGCAACTGGTCCTATTTGCTGTATTACTGGGAATGGTCCTACGTACCTTGGACTTAGCTTTCCTTTCTTACCGAACCGAACTACTCCTTTCCAAGGAGAAACTTTCAAGAGTACCTGGTCTCCAACTTGAAACTCTAGTGGCTTGCGTCGATTATCGGCATAAATTTTCTGGCGATCTCGAGCCGTTTTCAGTCTTTCCTTGATTTGAGTGATCTTGTCGGTGGTCTCTTGCACAATTTCAGGACCTGATAATTGGCTTTCTCCTATCTCTGCCCAACAGACTAGAGTTCTACACTTTCGTCCATATAGTGCTTCAAATGGGGCAGCTTCAATACTTGTATGATAACTATTGTTATAGGAGAATTCAATTAAGGGTAGGTGGTCGTCCCAATTTCCACCAAAATCTATCACACATGCCCTAAGCATGTCTTCCAGGGTTTGGATCGTCCTTTCACTTTGTCCGTCTGTCTGAGGATGGTATGCACTGCTTAGATTTAGTCGGGTTCCCATTGCTTCCTGGAAACTTGTCCAGAAGTGGGAAGTGAAATGACTATCCCTATCCGATACAATAGAGAGTGTAACTCCATGTAAGGATACTACCTCGTCTACATACAACTTTGCTAACCTTTCCATGCTAAAGGTTTCTTTCATGGGTAGAAAATGAGCTGATTTGGTTAATCGATCCACAATTACCCAAATCGCGTCATTGCCTTTTCTAGTTTTGGGCAACTTAGTAACAAAATCCATAGTTATGAGTTCCCATTTCCATACAAGCATTTCTAATTGTTGTAGTAGACCTGAGGGTTTCTGGTGTTCTGCCTTAACTTGTGAACAAGTAAGACACTTAGAAACATATCTAGCCATGTCCTTTTTCATTTCCATCCACCAGAAGTTATTTCTTAAATCTTGGTACATCTTATTGTTACCAGGATGCATGGTATACCTGGATTTATGGGCTTCTTCTAAAATCTTATTTTTTAATTCTCCCTGCCTAGGTACCCAAATTCTTTTCTTGTGGAATCTCCAAATTCCATCAGCTCCTTGTTCTAATTCCTTTATTCTTCCTTTCATTCCTTCAGCATCATCCTTGATTGCTGTTTCTTGAATGCTTTTCAATTGCTCCATTAAATCTAACTGTAGATTTAATCTAAGAGCACGAACTCGCTTTTGCTTTTCATGATACTTACGACTTAAGGCATCTGCAACTACATTTGCATTTCCTTCGTGATATTGAATATCATAGTCGTAGTCACTTAAAATTTCCATCCATCTTCTTTGTCTCATGTTTAATTATTTTTGCCTAAATATGTATCTTAAGCTTTTATGGTCTGTATAGACAGTAAACTTACTTCCATACAGGTAGTGTCTCCAAATCTTAAGGGCAAAAATTATGGCTCCTAACTCTAAGTCATGAGTCGTATAGTTTTCCTCGTGCTTTTTCAATTGTCTTGAGGCATACGCAATTACTTTCTTGCGTTACATTAGCACACATCCTAATCCTAACTTAGAAGCATCACAGTAGACTTTGAAATCTTCTGTTCCTTCTGGCAAGGCTAGAATTGGGGTGTTTGTTAGCTTTTGCTTCAAAATCCTAAAGGCCTCTTCTTGCTTGGGTCCCCATTCAAACTTAGCTGCTTTACATGTTAACTTAGTTAATGGCACAACTATTTTGGAAAAAATCCTTAATAAATCGTCTATAGTAACCATCTAACCCTAGAAAGCTTCTAACTTCCATAGCTGATTGTGGGACCTTCCACTTGGTAATTGCTTCTATCTTGGTAGGATCTACGTGAATACCTTCGTGATTCACCATATGTCCTAAAAATTGCACCTCCTGTAGCCAAAATTCACACTTCGAGAAATTGGCGTAAAGTTTCTCCTTTCTTAACAAAGTTAAGAGTGCATGCAGGTGCTGACAATGCTCATCCTGACTTTTGGAATAAATAAGTATATCGTCGATGAAGACAATTACAAATTTATCCAAGTACGGTTTACAGATTCTATTCATCATGTCCATAAATGCTGTAGGAGCATTTGTTAACCCAAAGGGCATGACTGTAAACTCGTAATGACCATACATGGTTCTGAAAGCGGTTTTAGGTATGTCTTCTTCTTGTACTTTCAATTGATGATATCCAGAGCGAAAGTCTATCTTAGAAAAATATCTAGCTCCTTGAAGTTGATCAAAGAGATCATCAATCCTAGGTAATGGGTATCGATTCTTAATTGTAACCTTATTCAATTCCCTATAATCGATACACATTCTCATTGACCCATCTTTCTTTTTCACAAACAACACTGGAGCTCCCCACGGGGATGAACTAGGTTGTATGAATCCTTTACTTAATAATTCATCTAATTGCTTTTTTAATTCTAGCATTTCGGTGGGTGCTAACCGATAAGGTGCCTTGGTTATCGGTGTAGTTCCAGGAATTAGATGAATTCGAAATTCTATTTCCCTATTGGGTGGTAATCCCGGTAGTTCTTCTGGGAATACATCTGGGTATTCTGCTACTACAGGAATTTCTTTAAGTTCCTTACCTTTCGTGTTACTGATTACTGAAATCATATACACTACTTCTTGTTTTCTTGAATAACTGGCCAACTTCATTACTGAAATGAATTTCAGTGGCTTTCGTGGCTTATCTCCTGTAATCACCACTAATTCTCCAGTAGGGGTATGAATTTCTATGGAGTTTTTATCACAGAGAATTCGAGCATGGTTGGCTACTAACCAATCCATTCCTAATACGACATCAAATCCAGCTAAATTCATAGGTAATAGGTTTGCAGAGAATTTATGGCCCAAGAGTTCTATCTTTTCTTCTCGCAAAAACTTATCTATGTTAACAGAATTTCCATATGCCGTTTCGACTATAAAAATATGCCTAAGGTTGGTTAAAGGTAGGTTAAGAGCTTGGCAGAATGAAGTATTTATAAAACTTTGGTTTGCACAAGAGTCAAATAATACTTTTGCATAAACGTCGTGAACTAGGAACGTACCAACTATCACGTCAGGGGTTAGCTCTACTTCCTGAGTAGTTAACTGGAAGGCTCTTGCGTTTTTCTTGGTAGTTCCTTCTGCAGGTTTGGCTTTGTTATCAGCTGCTTTGACTAATTTGGGACAGTCTGGCCTAAAATGTCCAGCCTCTCCGCAGTTGTAGCAGATTGTTGCTTTCTTCTTCCTACAATCTTCTTCTTGATGCCCCAGAATTTTACAGAAATTGCAATACCCTTTGCATTTTCCAAAATGCTTTCTTTTACAGGCATTGCAAAATGGAACAGTGGAAGATTGCCCAGTTCCCTTTTTCTTGAAATTGCTACGGTTACCCACACGGAATCCCTGGGAAATCTTTTGGGCCACTTCCTTCTTTCTATTTTCTTCTCGCGTACGCACTAGTCCGTCAGTTAAAGTGTTGGCTAATTCCACTGCATCGTCAATTGTGCGAGGTTTCGCAGCTTTAACGATATCACGGATTTCGCCAATCAATCCCAAATATAGCGAGAAATAAGTACCGGCTCTGGCGAAGCCAGGGTTGGTACCACTCTAGCATATTCGAAGAATGTCGAAGTATATCCTCGAGAATCTACATCCACCATCCGGTGGTTTAGAAATTTATTCGCCATTTGTTCTTTTTCATATTTAGGGCAGAATTTTCTTTCCACCAGTCGCTTAAATTCTTCCCAACTCATGGCATAGGCCGCATCACTTCCCTTGGCTTGAAGTACCGTATTCCACCATTCTAGCGCCCCTTCTTTAAAAAGATGCGACGCGTACATGACCTTGTCTTCCTCTGCACACTTACTTATTTTAATCACCGCCTCGGTTTTCTCTAACCAACGCAGTGCAGCAGTCGCCCCTTCATTGCCTGCAAATTCAACCGGTTTACAGGCAAGAAACTCCTTATAAGTGCAACCAGGTGTTGCAGCTTTCATTTTCTTAAGGAGTGGGGCTTGCATTCCATCGTTGTCGTTATTAGTATGGTTGCCGCATCCGTTTACACTATTACTGAAATTGTCACCGTGTGTGCGTTTGCTAGGAATAATTTGTTGAGGTTCAACTGGATTTCGAGCAGCAGCAAGAATTGCTGGAATAGCATTGGCTATTCCCTGAGCAACGATATTCTCGATATCTTGCCTATTCAGAAATTGATCTTCATGGTTTTGTTCAGATTGATTAACTTCATTAACAGGTTCATTACCAACGTGTTCCATCTGGTAATTAATTTATATAAGTGATTAGCACAAAATAATTAATAACTAAACATAACAAAATAATCGCACATAATCATGTCAACACGTATAGCCAAAATTGTTGATTTTTCGACGTTCGATATTTTATATATTATAATAGGCATCCGTACACACTGGTTATCTTACAAAAGTTTTATTTTTAAGTTATTTCACATAATTATATTTTTACTACTATTATTATTTTATTATTATATAACTGCAACCACATCATCACCATCTGCTGGCATCTCAGAAGCGACGTTCCCTTTCGTCGTACTTCCAGGAGATCTATTCTCCCACCTCCCGGATTCGATTCCCTGCATCCACCAGCTCCTCGCCAAAATGACGGCGTTCAGCCAAGTTCTCATTGCTCATCGGTGGGTTTGGTGCAGGCTCTGGGTCAAACTGAGGGAAAAAGGTATAAGGATTATTTAAGAGATTCTGGAACTGCCAGTCATTGGTCCACCATTCTTCCATTTCTCCTAATGGTCGGGTGTTGACAAGGGGATCTGTGATGGTTGGTTCCAAATTCATTGGGAGTTGGGTTTCAGCAGGATAAGTAAAGAGGTTTTCATTGACAGGTTTAAGGATATCACAGTCCGCCAGTTTACGATCCAATTCTTCCCATAATGGCATTTCCTCGGCTTGCTTGGAGCTTTCTCCAATCTCTATTCCTTTCCCTTTATCCATTGGGTCCTCCGTCTTGTCAACTTTCCGAGTTACTGGTTTCCTCCTGCGCACACGCCTCCAGCCCACAATTCTTCTTCTCTTCTTTGGTTTGGGTTTCTCCGGAGGATGGGTTTGAAATTCCATAGGTTCCTCAACGTCGGCACAATAACCGGTAAAGTCTCTGGAAACTTCCACCTTAACAGAATAGAGATTGAGATTCTGAAGAGCTTCAGACAACTCATTCATGTTGTTTAGCAGATATGAAGAAACACACAAAATTTTAGGTTAAAATTTTGTAATTTGAATAATCAGAGAAAGGCAATCAAAATTTAAGTAAATATCTAATATTTATACAAACATATGGATTAAACAAAATATTGCTATTTTATATATATATATATCTATATATTTATTACAAATTACAACTGAAATTTAAAATATACTAGGGATAATTTATTTTAGTCTATCTTTTCTTACTAAGTTATTTATCTAATGGGCAAGTTTCTGGCTTATGGATGATATGGGTGCTAATACTGGGTCAGGGTGTTGGCAGTTTAACTTAATTAAAAGTTAACATTTGCCGCTGTGGTGGCTAACATATAGAGATTTGCCCATTGTTCATTTACTTCATTTTCCCTTGGTGGATTATTGCCTATTTCCTGAGCTTCTTTATTACTCATCACTCCTTTTGATTTTGACTTCTTTATTTTCTCTTGGCTTTTTCTAATAATCCAACTTCTTTTCTTAATGGTAAGTGGTTTTTCAAACTGTGCCTTACGAACAAATATTCCTTCCTCAGTATCTGCTGAGTATCTTGAGGAATTTGATTGGAATGAGGTTCCCTTATCTTTTGGGGTATTATCTAGTTGACGATAGATGTCCGAAATTCTTTGCTTACCCATACTGTAAATAACAAGTAGTCAGTTAACACAAACACATAATCACAAGATGGTAATCAGGAAAAAAAATTAAGTATTTCTAAATACTTAATTGGCTTAAATCAGTGGCTCTGATACCGCATTTTCCTATCACGGCCCCCGTCCCGGCTTCGCCCGGTCTAGGAGCCGCGGGACAGAAACCCGTGGTAATCATTAATTGAGTTGACAGCGGAAGATTTACAGGATCTTTTTAAAACTTGAAATGCCCGATTATTTTATTTCATAATTCGGGATAAACCCCGTACTTTACAATAGAGGAATTTTACAAGGAAATTCCCTGATTTACAAAACATGTTTATTTGTTTAACTGAGCCACTACTTCAAGCTTTGTTAGTGCTCCGTAGCACTTTTCCTTGGTTCACAGTAGTCACCTGAAACATGTTTTGAAAATATTTTATCAGCGGGGAAATACTGGCGAGTCATTCAAATTTGATAAAACGACACATAGTTATAAATTACAGCATAAGAGCGATTACAATGGCTTCTATCTTATTTTTATCTGGCGCCGTGTCACCTCCTGGTGACGATGGTCATACCACTATTGGGTCCTTTCACCCAAGTAGTGATGAATATCACTGTTAGGATTTATTAGCCTAACCGTGAGAAATTAGTAATGTGCACAATACCCCACTAGCCAGTGATTCAAGATAACCACGACTTAAACCCTGTAATTATAACTTTTGAAAATAATTGGAGTATTGTAAAACACGTTTGATAAAAGAGAATGACTCACATTGTAGATTTAAACGGGCAGAGTTTAGCCTACTGATTAGCCTTGTAACCTAATTTAAATAACAATGCACACGAACTAGGTCTGTAACTAATACAACATTTACGATAACTCACGAGATTAAAAACCTTCACAACGAATGACAAAGTATAGCCCTAATTTGGGCAGCACTTAAACATCCATTGGATAGTTTCAATCGATCGGACATTGAATTATAGCATCGATCGAATTAATACCCTATATCGTAGCAGTGCTTTACTACTGTGAATATATGATTTCGAGCAGTATAACTTCGTTTTTGTATGAAATTTTCGACACAGAATGAAAGCCCCAGGTCCAGGCTACTTATAGCTGAAAAATGGGGTTCACGCGGCCCGCGTAAACCCCCCCTTAATCCTTACGCGACACGCGTGGAGGTCTAGTCGTAGATTAGGGCATCCGTGTCACACCTAGGCCTGCCACGTGGCCTGTTAGCTGATCCGGAGATTTGATGAGTTGTCGCGGCCCGCATAAGCCTTGGCTTACCCTTACACGGCCCGCGTGAAGACCAAAAATCTGTTTTTCTTGGTTTTTCACGCACAGTAGGGTTTCAGGGGTCCAGGTTTTCACTTACGGGTCGTTTTGGGACATTTTTGAAGGTCCTTATATCCTCCCCACCTTATTTAAAATCTCGTCCTCAAGATTTATTGAAATAAGTGAGGATACTTTCGCTTCATCTCCGATTCCAGCTCCCAGGTGTATTCGGGTCCTCTTTTCGAATCCCATTTGACTTTGACTAATACTAGTCTTTTGTGTTTGAGAAACTTGACTTTTCGGTCTTCTATTTGGAGCGGTTTCTCTACGAACTTCAACTTTTCATTTACCTCTATGTCTTGGAGAGGTAATACCAAGGATTCGTCAGATAGACATTTCTTGAGATTGGATACATGAAACACGTCATGTGCTCCAGCTAGTTCCTCTGGTAGCTGTAAGCGATAAGCAACTGGTCCTATTTGCTGTATTACTGGGAATGGTCCTACGTACCTTGGACTTAGCTTTCCTTTCTTACCGAACCGAACTACTCCTTTCCAAGGAGAAACTTTCAAGAGTACCTGGTCTCCAACTTGAAACTCTAGTGGCTTGCGTCGATTATCGGCATAAATTTTCTGGCGATCTCGAGCCGTTTTCAGTCTTTCCTTGATTTGAGTGATCTTGTCGGTGGTCTCTTGCACAATTTCAGGACCTGATAATTGGCTTTCTCCTATCTCTGCCCAACAGACTAGAGTTCTACACTTTCGTCCATATAGTGCTTCAAATGGGGCAGCTTCAATACTTGTATGATAACTATTGTTATAGGAGAATTCAATTAAGGGTAGGTGGTCGTCCCAATTTCCACCAAAATCTATCACACATGCCCTAAGCATGTCTTCCAGGGTTTGGATCGTCCTTTCACTTTGTCCGTCTGTCTGAGGATGGTATGCACTGCTTAGATTTAGTCGGGTTCCCATTGCTTCCTGGAAACTTGTCCAGAAGTGGGAAGTGAAATGACTATCCCTATCCGATACAATAGAGAGTGTAACTCCATGTAAGGATACTACCTCGTCTACATACAACTTTGCTAACCTTTCCATGCTAAAGGTTTCTTTCATGGGTAGAAAATGAGCTGATTTGGTTAATCGATCCACAATTACCCAAATCGCGTCATTGCCTTTTCTAGTTTTGGGCAACTTAGTAACAAAATCCATAGTTATGAGTTCCCATTTCCATACAAGCATTTCTAATTGTTGTAGTAGACCTGAGGGTTTCTGGTGTTCTGCCTTAACTTGTGAACAAGTAAGACACTTAGAAACATATCTAGCCATGTCCTTTTTCATTTCCATCCACCAGAAGTTATTTCTTAAATCTTGGTACATCTTATTGTTACCAGGATGCATGGTATACCTGGATTTATGGGCTTCTTCTAAAATCTTATTTTTTAATTCTCCCTGCCTAGGTACCCAAATTCTTTTCTTGTGGAATCTCCAAATTCCATCAGCTCCTTGTTCTAATTCCTTTATTCTTCCTTTCATTCCTTCAGCATCATCCTTGATTGCTGTTTCTTGAATGCTTTTCAATTGCTCCATTAAATCTAACTGTAGATTTAATCTAAGAGCACGAACTCGCTTTTGCTTTTCATGATACTTACGACTTAAGGCATCTGCAACTACATTTGCATTTCCTTCGTGATATTGAATATCATAGTCGTAGTCACTTAAAATTTCCATCCATCTTCTTTGTCTCATGTTTAATTATTTTTGCCTAAATATGTATCTTAAGCTTTTATGGTCTGTATAGACAGTAAACTTACTTCCATACAGGTAGTGTCTCCAAATCTTAAGGGCAAAAATTATGGCTCCTAACTCTAAGTCATGAGTCGTATAGTTTTCCTCGTGCTTTTTCAATTGTCTTGAGGCATACGCAATTACTTTCTTGCGTTACATTAGCACACATCCTAATCCTAACTTAGAAGCATCACAGTAGACTTTGAAATCTTCTGTTCCTTCTGGCAAGGCTAGAATTGGGGTGTTTGTTAGCTTTTGCTTCAAAATCCTAAAGGCCTCTTCTTGCTTGGGTCCCCATTCAAACTTAGCTGCTTTACATGTTAACTTAGTTAATGGCACAACTATTTTGGAAAAAATCCTTAATAAATCGTCTATAGTAACCATCTAACCCTAGAAAGCTTCTAACTTCCATAGCTGATTGTGGGACCTTCCACTTGGTAATTGCTTCTATCTTGGTAGGATCTACGTGAATACCTTCGTGATTCACCATATGTCCTAAAAATTGCACCTCCTGTAGCCAAAATTCACACTTCGAGAAATTGGCGTAAAGTTTCTCCTTTCTTAACAAAGTTAAGAGTGCATGCAGGTGCTGACAATGCTCATCCTGACTTTTGGAATAAATAAGTATATCGTCGATGAAGACAATTACAAATTTATCCAAGTACGGTTTACAGATTCTATTCATCATGTCCATAAATGCTGTAGGAGCATTTGTTAACCCAAAGGGCATGACTGTAAACTCGTAATGACCATACATGGTTCTGAAAGCGGTTTTAGGTATGTCTTCTTCTTGTACTTTCAATTGATGATATCCAGAGCGAAAGTCTATCTTAGAAAAATATCTAGCTCCTTGAAGTTGATCAAAGAGATCATCAATCCTAGGTAATGGGTATCGATTCTTAATTGTAACCTTATTCAATTCCCTATAATCGATACACATTCTCATTGACCCATCTTTCTTTTTCACAAACAACACTAGAGCTCCCCACGGGGATGAACTAGGTTGTATGAATCCTTTACTTAATAATTCATCTAATTGCTTTTTTAATTCTAGCATTTCGGTGGGTGCTAACCGATAAGGTGCCTTGGTTATCGGTGTAGTTCCAGGAATTAGATGAATTCGAAATTCTATTTCCCTATTGGGTGGTAATCCCGGTAGTTCTTCTGGGAATACATCTGGGTATTCTGCTACTACAGGAATTTCTTTAAGTTCCTTACCTTTCGTGTTACTGATTACTGAAATCATATACACTACTTCTTGTTTTCTTGAATAACTGGCCAACTTCATTACTGAAATGAATTTCAGTGGCTTTCGTGGCTTATCTCCTGTAATCACCACTAATTCTCCAGTAGGGGTATGAATTTCTATGGAGTTTTTATCACAGAGAATTCGAGCATGGTTGGCTACTAACCAATCCATTCCTAATACGACATCAAATCCAGCTAAATTCATAGGTAATAGGTTTGCAGAGAATTTATGGCCCAAGAGTTCTATCTTTTCTTCTCGCAAAAACTTATCTATGTTAACAGAATTTCCATATGCCGTTTCGACTATAAAAATATGCCTAAGGTTGGTTAAAGGTAGGTTAAGAGCTTGGCAGAATGAAGTATTTATAAAACTTTGGTTTGCACAAGAGTCAAATAATACTTTTGCATAAACGTCGTGAACTAGGAACGTACCAACTATCACGTCAGGGGTTAGCTCTACTTCCTGAGTAGTTAACTGGAAGGCTCTTGCGTTTTTCTTGGTAGTTCCTTCTGCAGGTTTGGCTTTGTTATCAGCTGCTTTGACTAATTTGGGACAGTCTGGCCTAAAATGTCCAGCCTCTCCGCAGTTGTAGCAGATTGTTGCTTTCTTCTTCCTACAATCTTCTTCTTGATGCCCCAGAATTTTACAGAAATTGCAATACCCTTTGCATTTTCCAAAATGCTTTCTTTTACAGGCATTGCAAAATGGAACAGTGGAAGATTGCCCAGTTCCCTTTTTCTTGAAATTGCTACGGTTACCCACACGGAATCCCTGGGAAATCTTTTGGGCCACTTCCTTCTTTCTATTTTCTTCTCGCGTACGCACTAGTCCGTCAGTTAAAGTGTTGGCTAATTCCACTGCATCGTCAATTGTGCGAGGTTTCGCAGCTTTAACGATATCACGGATTTCGCCAATCAATCCCAAATATAGCGAGAAATAAGTACCGGCTCTGGCGAAGCCAGGGTTGGTACCACTCTAGCATATTCGAAGAATGTCGAAGTATATCCTCGAGAATCTACATCCACCATCCGGTGGTTTAGAAATTTATTCGCCATTTGTTCTTTTTCATATTTAGGGCAGAATTTTCTTTCCACCAGTCGCTTAAATTCTTCCCAACTCATGGCATAGGCCGCATCACTTCCCTTGGCTTGAAGTACCGTATTCCACCATTCTAGCGCCCCTTCTTTAAAAAGATGCGACGCGTACATGACCTTGTCTTCCTCTGCACACTTACTTATTTTAATCACCGCCTCGGTTTTCTCTAACCAACGCAGTGCAGCAGTCGCCCCTTCATTGCCTGCAAATTCAACCGGTTTACAGGCAAGAAACTCCTTATAAGTGCAACCAGGTGTTGCAGCTTTCATTTTCTTAAGGAGTGGGGCTTGCATTCCATCGTTGTCGTTATTAGTATGGTTGCCGCATCCGTTTACACTATTACTGAAATTGTCACCGTGTGTGCGTTTGCTAGGAATAATTTGTTGAGGTTCAACTGGATTTCGAGCAGCAGCAAGAATTGCTGGAATAGCATTGGCTATTCCCTGAGCAACGATATTCTCGATATCTTGCCTATTCAGAAATTGATCTTCATGGTTTTGTTCAGATTGATTAACTTCATTAACAGGTTCATTACCAACGTGTTCCATCTGGTAATTAATTTATATAAGTGATTAGCACAAAATAATTAATAACTAAACATAACAAAATAATCGCACATAATCATGTCAACACGTATAGCCAAAATTGTTGATTTTTCGACGTTCGATATTTTATATATTATAATAGGCATCCGTACACACTGGTTATCTTACAAAAGTTTTATTTTTAAGTTATTTCACATAATTATATTTTTACTACTATTATTATTTTATTATTATATAACTGCAACCACATCATCACCATCTGCTGGCATCTCAGAAGCGACGTTCCCTTTCGTCGTACTTCCAGGAGATCTATTCTCCCACCTCCCGGATTCGATTCCCTGCATCCACCAGCTCCTCGCCAAAATGACGGCGTTCAGCCAAGTTCTCATTGCTCATCGGTGGGTTTGGTGCAGGCTCTGGGTCAAACTGAGGGAAAAAGGTATAAGGATTATTTAAGAGATTCTGGAACTGCCAGTCATTGGTCCACCATTCTTCCATTTCTCCTAATGGTCGGGTGTTGACAAGGGGATCTGTGATGGTTGGTTCCAAATTCATTGGGAGTTGGGTTTCAGCAGGATAAGTAAAGAGGTTTTCATTGACAGGTTTAAGGATATCACAGTCCGCCAGTTTACGATCCAATTCTTCCCATAATGGCATTTCCTCGGCTTGCTTGGAGCTTTCTCCAATCTCTATTCCTTTCCCTTTATCCATTGGGTCCTCCGTCTTGTCAACTTTCCGAGTTACTGGTTTCCTCCTGCGCACACGCCTCCAGCCCACAATTCTTCTTCTCTTCTTTGGTTTGGGTTTCTCCGGAGGATGGGTTTGAAATTCCATAGGTTCCTCAACGTCGGCACAATAACCGGTAAAGTCTCTGGAAACTTCCACCTTAACAGAATAGAGATTGAGATTCTGAAGAGCTTCAGACAACTCATTCATGTTGTTTAGCAGATATGAAGAAACACACAAAATTTTAGGTTAAAATTTTGTAATTTGAATAATCAGAGAAAGGCAATCAAAATTTAAGTAAATATCTAATATTTATACAAACATATGGATTAAACAAAATATTGCTATTTTATATATATATATATATCTATATATTTATTACAAATTACAACTGAAATTTAAAATATACTAGGGATAATTTATTTTAGTCTATCTTTTCTTACTAAGTTATTTATCTAATGGGCAAGTTTCTGGCTTATGGATGATATGGGTGCTAATACTGGGTCAGGGTGTTGGCAGTTTAACTTAATTAAAAGTTAACATTTGCCGCTGTGGTGGCTAACATATAGAGATTTGCCCATTGTTCATTTACTTCATTTTCCCTTGGTGGATTATTGCCTATTTCCTGAGCTTCTTTATTACTCATCACTCCTTTTGATTTTGACTTCTTTATTTTCTCTTGGCTTTTTCTAATAATCCAACTTCTTTTCTTAATGGTAAGTGGTTTTTCAAACTGTGCCTTACGAACAAATATTCCTTCCTCAGTATCTGCTGAGTATCTTGAGGAATTTGATTGGAATGAGGTTCCCTTATCTTTTGGGGTATTATCTAGTTGACGATAGATGTCCGAAATTCTTTGCTTACCCATACTGTAAATAACAAGTAGTCAGTTAACACAAACACATAATCACAAGATGGTAATCAGGAAAAAAAATTAAGTATTTCTAAATACTTAATTGGCTTAAATCAGTGGCTCTGATACCGCATTTTCCTATCACGGCCCCCGTCCCGGCTTCGCCCGGTCTAGGAGCCGCGGGACAGAAACCCGTGGTAATCATTAATTGAGTTGACAGCGGAAGATTTACAGGATCTTTTTAAAACTTGAAATGCCCGATTATTTTATTTCATAATTCGGGATAAACCCCGTACTTTACAATAGAGGAATTTTACAAGGAAATTCCCTGATTTACAAAACATGTTTATTTGTTTAACTGAGCCACTACTTCAAGCTTTGTTAGTGCTCCGTAGCACTTTTCCTTGGTTCACAGTAGTCACCTGAAACATGTTTTGAAAATATTTTATCAGCGGGGAAATACTGGCGAGTCATTCAAATTTGATAAAACGACACATAGTTATAAATTACAGCATAAGAGCGATTACAATGGCTTCTATCTTATTTTTATCTGGCGCCGTGTCACCTCCTGGTGACGATGGTCATACCACTATTGGGTCCTTTCACCCAAGTAGTGATGAATATCACTGTTAGGATTTATTAGCCTAACCGTGAGAAATTAGTAATGTGCACAATACCCCACTAGCCAGTGATTCAAGATAACCACGACTTAAACCCTGTAATTATAACCTTTGAAAATAATTGGAGTATTGTAAAACACGTTTGATAAAAGAGAATGACTCACATTGTAGATTTAAACGGGCAGAGTTTAGCCTACTGATTAGCCTTGTAACCTAATTTAAATAACAATGCACACGAACTAGGTCTGTAACTAATACAACATTTACGATAACTCACGAGATTAAAAACCTTCACAACGAATGACAAAGTATAGCCCTAATTTGGGCAGCACTTAAACATCCATTGGATAGTTTCAATCGATCGGACATTGAATTATAGCATCGATCGAATTAATACCCTATATCGTAGCAGTGCTTTACTACTGTGAATATATGATTTCGAGCAGTATAACTTCGTTTTTGTATGAAATTTTCGACACAGAATGAAAGCCCTAGGTCCAGGCTACTTATAGCTGAAAATGGGGTTCACGCGGCCCGCGTAAACCCCCCCTTAATCCTTACGCGGCCCGCGTGGAGGTCTTGTCGTAGATTTGGGCATCCGTGTCACACCTAGGCCTGCCACGTGACTGCCACGTGGCCTGTTAGCTGATCCGGAGATTTGATGAGTTGTCGCGGCCCACGTAAGCCTAGGCTTACCCTTACGCGGCCCGCGTGAAGACCAAAAATCTGTTTTTCTTGGTTTTTCACGCACAGTAGGGTTTCAGGGGTCCAGGTTTTCACTTACGGGTCGTTTTGGGACATTTTTGAAGGTCCTTACACTTTGATACCACCTTTTTCTGTCACGGCCCCCGTCCCGGTGTTACCCGGTCTAGGAGCCGCGGGACAGAAACCCGTGGTATTTCTTATTTTAGTTGACAGCGGAAGTTTAACAGGATCGTTTAAAACTTGAAAATGCCCAATTTTTTTATTTCATAATTTGGGACAAATCCCGTAATTTACAATAGAGGAATTTCACGAGGAAATTCCCTGTTTTACAAAACATGTTTATTTATTTAACTGAGCCACCACTTCAAGCTTTATTAGTGCTCCGTAGCACTTTTCCTTGATTCACAGTAGGTCACCTGAAACATGTTTTAAAAATATTTTATCAGCGGGGAAATACTGGCGAGTCACTTAAATTTGATAAAACGACACATAGTTATAAATTACAGCATAAGAGCGATTACAATGGCTACTATCTTATTTTTATCTGGCGCTGTGTCACACCCTGGTGACGATGGTCATACCACTATTGGGTCCTTTCACCCAAGTAGTGATGAATATCACTGTTAGGATTTATTAGCCTAACCGTGAGAAATTAGTAATGTGCACAATACCCCACTAGCCAGTGATTCAAGATAACCACGACTTAAACCCTGCAATTATAACTTTTGAAATAATTTGGGTATTGTAAAACATGGTTGATAAAAAGAGAATGCCTCATATTGCAAGTTTAGACGGGCAGAGTTTAGCCTACTGATAAGCCTTGTAACCTAGTTTAAATAACAATGCACACGAAACTAGGTAAGTAACTTAATACAACATTTACGATAAGCTCACGAGATTAAAACCCTCACGATGAATGACAAAGTATAGCCCTGATTTGGGCAGCACTTAAACATTCATCGGATTGGTTTCAATCGATCGGACATTGTATCGTAGCAGTGATCGAGTTAATACCCTGTATTCGTAGCAGCGTTTCACTACTTAAAACTTCGAATTTGAGCAGTATACTTTGTTTTTGAATGAAATTTTCGAGTACAGGTGAAAGCCCATGCCCTGATCAATTTATAGCTGATTTTTGGGATTTACGCGGCCCGCGTAAGCCACACTTAAAACTTACGCAGCCCGTGAGGGCCACCTAGTCTACGACTAGGGCTAGCGTGTCACACCTAGGTCTGCCACGTGTGCGACACGTGGCCTGTATCGCTTATCCGGTCAACTTTGATTTGACGCGGCCCGCGTAACCTTATCTTATGGTTTACGCGGCCCGCGTGAAAACCAATTTTCTTGTTTTCTTGGTTTTTCATGTACATTAGGGTTTCAGGGGTCCGGGTTTTCAATTACGGGTCGTTTTTGGACATTTTTGCAGGTCCTTACAATATCGCTGATGTCGTTGTTCTCGTATATGTTGTAACAACCAGTTGGCGCCCACCGTGGGGCCACGCCGCTAAATCCATCTCAAAGTTCTTCATGTCTGATAGTGAGTCACCCGGTGAGGTAAATCAAGTGCGTCGTACTTCAACACTGAACGCAACATCACCAGCCGTGTCTACACCTTTCTCTACTCCAGGAGGCACTCCAACGGGGATTATATTCCAGGAGTTCTCCTCTTTTCAAACACCAACTCCTTTCCGCTCAGGGTTTGCCTCTCCCCAAATCGGTGCTACAAGTACATCGGAACACATAGATCTAACACCCGAAGGGGTAGCTAGAAACTTCTTACAGTTGAGATCTCTTCTCAACCAACATGTAAGCAAAGAAAGGGAGAAGGGAATGAGAATAAGGCTAGACTATGATGAGTATGAACCTTCGTTGTCACCCGGACCACCCCCACCTCCTATAAGCCGCTCACAACCAACTACGCCTCGATTTGAAGCCGGTTCCAGTTACCTTCCACTCAACCCAAGCCCTTATGCTGTTGGGAGGTCAGATTCGATTGTTTTCCCTTGCCTACCTCCCAGCCTTTTACAACTGGTGCACTTCTCGGGCATGAAACCACTATTGACCAACTTTTGCAGTCACCAGCTGGGAACTGTGACAACCGGTAATTTCCGGGTTATAATGACGCGAATAACAAACATTAAGACGATAAAAAATAGTGTTTAAGACGTAAATTAACTTAACTAGGTTTAAAGAAGTTCACCGCGTTGCGGCGAATTTCTTTTGTTATTTAGTCTATATTTACATGTGTTTTGAAATCACTACGAGCGTGTTGCGAACAGAACTGCTGACAAGAATAAAAAGAAAATGTAGAAAAAAAACTAAAAGATAACCAAAAGAAAATCAACCAAAAAAGTTGTATGGTAACGATGTTGTTCGTATGAAACCCGTGGTCAGTGATGAGCACATTGTTCTGGGTACAGGTACCAAATTTACCGAACCGAAAGATCTTAAGTACCAATTCAGTACCGACTTTTGGCGTTCCTAGTAACAGTTCACTACCGTTTTTTACCTTCACATACCGGTACTGTAACCGGTATTTTCGGTATCAGTAACGATTCTGTATCGGTTGGCACCGAGCTCATCTCTACCCCTGAAACTAAAAAAGAAAAAATTAAAAGTTAAAGCAAATCAACAAAAAAAGTTGTACGATACCGTTGTTCGTATGATAACCATGATCAAAGATGAGCAAATGGTACCGGGTAGCCGCACTGAATTTCCCGAACCAAAAGATTTCCAATATCAATTCGGCACCAACTTTTGGCGTTTTCTGTATTAGTGCCGGTTTTTACCTTCATGTACTGATACCGATCAGGATCGTACCGGTATTTTTGATACCAATACTGGTTCGATACCGGCTGACACCAATCTTATCCCAACCCCTGATATTAAAAAAAGATTTAAAGTTAAAAAGTAAATTATATTATAATATTAAATTAATAAAAGTATTAAAAAAACTATATATTATTATAATATTAAAATCACTATTAATTTCAATTCGTTTATTAATATATAGTAATTAGGCCTTTTGGAGTGCCTAGGAACGTCTATCCGACTTTACAGGACGCGAATGTTGATTTGCGGGAAAACTATTGAATATTAAGCGGTAATGAATGACACCGTACAAAATACTGACAACGCCAACAAATACGAATTTTATATGTATAATTTGGACATATGAAGGTGGTTTTGTGAAAATATCATGCTTTCGAACGTCACAAAACGCAAACGTGAACGAAAAACGCGACTGCAGGAATGTATCGTCAACGAAACGGAAGCATCAGAATTGTGTATTACCTTCAAAGCTGAAATATTATGATATATTTAGCTCCGTAATCGAATTTTAGTACTTGTGGTCAGAACCAGATCGAAAGACGGACAAGAAACGACAACCGAAGCAATTTACGTGTTTTAACGCAACCGACGAACGTATGTACGCGACTAATATCGAATACCGACACTATGTTACATGTTTATGAACCTAAAATAATGTTACACGACATTTTACGACGATCGGGTTCGAAAACGGGCCTCGTAGACGCGATTGGGCTGCTCAAGACACAAGAAGCGGTTTTGTGGGCCTTGGGCCTAAGCCCACTTGAAAAACCCTAGGTATATATAAGATCCTTAACCCTTCTTCTTCTCATTTCCTCTAAACACAAACCCTAGCCACAAACAAGAACTCGCTGCCTCTCTATCACTCTCGTCTAAAGACCGCCAGCCGGTCCGGCGAGGCCACCGGCGGAAATGGTGGAGCCGGTAGTGGCCGGTGACTTCCCGACGAAGATTTTCCAGCCGCACACATACACCCAGCCCCTCCTTCCACCTGCACCCCCTTTCTCCTTCACGTCCGGCAGCCGGGCATGGTTCTCCGGTAACGATTTCTCCGGCCTCACGGAAAACAGCGGCGGCAGCCGTATCAACGGGTCACGGAGGTGATGGTTTCAACACAAACTTGATCTAAAAACAGACATGGTAGTAGATTGAGACCAAAAGTTAAAAATGCCAATATACACTCTTGTGCTATGTTTGTGAGCATGTTCCTGGCAAGCAAAATGAGCTGAAGCATGCAAATAAAAAACAAGGGTATGAGAAATATGCTCATCAAGGACAATCACGCCCTCCCAGATCATTAACAACCTGTGATAGATACAAAAGGCTCGTGGGTTAAAAAATGCTTTTATTAAGCCTGTTAATAATGGCAAATGTGAAAACTATGCATTTGATTATTCTAACAATGCATTTAGCAAGATAGATGAGATCTCTGAACATGACATGAAATCTAAGCAAGACTCAAAGAATCAAAAGAGAGCTTCACAAAACAAGGATTCATGTCATCAAAAGAAAACTCCACAACAAAAGGCTTCTACAAATGACAAGTATAGGCATCCAAATTCATCATCATCTGCAAGATCTGATGACAAAGGATATTTCCCTTATGCAAAGAAGAAAACATGCTACAACTGTGGCATCGCTGGTCACATAGAAAGAAACTGCTCACATCGTCCTTATGTACCCTCTTATGTGCAAAATCAGAGGGTTACACCGAAGGATAATTATCATTCCAAACCAATGAAGATATCTTCACCTAAGGCAATAAAGAATGTGAATGCCAAGGTTAAACCATCTGATGGGGATGGGAATGTTGTGAAAGCCAAAAGAGAACAAGCTTTCAAACCTAAACATGTTTTAAAAAATAACAAGGTTGAAAAGCCAACTGTTTTGCCAAAGGTACCTAAGAAATTAGAAAAGCCTAAACAGATTTGGAAACCCAAATCTAAAACAACAACATCGCCAATCCTAGAAACTAGAGGGGATATGTGCTTAAAGGAAGTGTCTTATATTGATGCTTCAGGAATACCCATGACCACAATGGCCTGGGTACCAATGTATAATTAATCTCCTTCTTTATTCAGGAACAACCAAGGAGGAACTATTAGGAATCTTTGGAATGCTAATAGTGGTTGTTCCAGATATATGACGAGTGGCATCTCACTATTGCAAAAGGTTCAAATTTTTTTACAGATGATATGTTTCCTTTGAAGGATGTAAGAGAGGTAAGATCACCAAGAAAGGTACAATTTAAATTTTTTCCTTTTATTTTAAAATTGATCAGTTTTCAATCTGATAATGGAATGGTTAAGCAAAAACAACAAAAATAATTTCTTTCTTTGTTTATAACTTTTTACATACTTTTCGTACTTAGGTAAATTTGCACGTGAAATTTATGCACAAATTTAGGGGGAGTGATATATATATATATATATATATATATATATATATATATTATATACATTGTTTTAGGGGGAGAAGACAGAAAAAAGACAAAAACAGTTTGTTGCATATATGCATTATTTTAGGGGAGAAAAGAGTAAAATCCAAAAAGAGTTTTGTTATGCATTGCATCATATGGGAAATGAAATAAATTCTCGCGTTAAAGGGCTTAACTAACACATGTAAGGTGTTGTAATTGAAACAACTAGGATCTTGTGTGACATGTCGATAGACTTGACGCTCAAAGTGATAAAAGATACTAAGTGATATAAACATAACGAATTATGTATCATGTGGGTAACAGGTCATGGCGTATAATTTTAAGGTCTTAAATCTTGCGTTGATAGATTATCAACATATGAGGTTTTAGGTCTTATACTGTTGAGTCGTCGGAGGATATCTTGGATGTCCTTCTGTTGCATCCAGATATATGCAGACCTGGATACCGTCAGGATATCTTAAAAGATCCAAGGAGGCCAAAAACCCGAAGGAAAAAACTCTTAAAAGGAGAGAATTTTGTGTTCTATAAAGCAAAATTTGTACCAAAAAGGAATATGCCTAACCCTCGTTCGACGCAAACATTGGTTGCTTTTACTGTATGATGGTATATACCTGTCACCAATGGTCCAACGTCGTAAATCAAATGATGATTCAAGTATACTCACCTGCTACAATGAATTGTTATGCTTATCTTCATCGTGGGGGTATGTCATGGAATGGGACACACGGGTATTATAGTATAATATACCTTAAGCATATTACGAAGTTAAAAATTGAATGTTGAGCGTTAAAGATTAAGTGGACAAACATATTCACAATCACTTAGAACAGTCTGAATAAGTTTGCACTGAAAAATGTTCCTTAATTTGCCTGAGAATGATTTTTATCCCATTCCAAATGTAATTCTACTTTGTAACTGTTGAGTTAATTTGCGTTTCAGTTTTTATTTTCATATAAAATTTAAAAAAATGAAAATTTACAAAATTACAAAAATAGTGTCCTCTTTTTTCATAAAAATAAAAAATCCCAAATCCAAAAATCCAAAAATAGAGTGTTTTTTTGTTTTCTTAAAATTAAAACATTAACCATTCTTAAAAATTTGACTGATCATCAAAAGTTGAAAGAAATTTGAATTGTGAAATTTGAGTACAAGTACTTGGATATACTAAGTGTTCATGTAGTACTTTCCTCTGTTGCATAGAAATGTATGCTTATAAATTTCTTAGAATTTGCAGAACTTGATTTAAATCAAGATACAAGGGTTGATGAAGAATGAGATGCTATTAGTAGTTGACAAGTATAAAGCATCACATCAACAAGATGTACCAGAATCAGAAGAATCGGATACAAATCATCGTCTAACAGTGACAATACATGCGAAGAAGTACATGTGAACATGCTTGAAAGAGAAAGATTGAAAAAGAAAACAGATGTTGAGAATCCTCCTCTCACATTCTTTTAACAAGATGTTCAAGCCATGTTGATCGTGATCCTAATATGAAGCTAACTACAATAGAAGAAGAAGAAGAAGAGACCCAATGCACAGAGTTCAGAAGTCAAGAACTTCAACAACACCTATAGCATAGCAACAACCATAGACTTCGTTGAAGACGTTGCTGAATTCATGTTATGAAGACAATTTGATAGCATCCGTCTAGGGCGAGATTGTTAGGCCTAAAATGTGAGACTGATGCATCAAATATATAAAACGAGTTACGGTTACAAGTTGGGTTTTATTGGGTTAGTTCATATTAGTGTTTGGACCTTAAAAGGTGATTTGGGCCATGCCTAATGCCATGAGGGCCAGGCAGGCCCATGGGGATCCCATGTGGGGCATGAGCTTGTATAGGGTATATAAACTACTTTTATGTGAAAACTAGGGTTAAGCCTTTGAGTTACGTCATTCCTAGACAGAGAAAAGGAGGTTGCGATTTGGTGTTTGTACTCATACTTGACATTTTTGCTAATCAATAGTAATAGAAACGTGTGTAACTTGAAAGTGATTCTCGTGTTGATCTTGTTTTTGTTCTTGAATCACATCAAGTTTGGATTCCACACAAACTTGGTGTTGTTTGATATCATTGTTAGATCTGGTTTACTAGACCTACACCATATTTCTTTTGGATGCTATACCAAGTGTTAGTGTCATACCATACCATACCGAGTTGATAGCATCTGAAACCCCGTGGCAAAGCACAGGTACTTACTAGGGTTTTCAAGAGTTTTTTATTGATTTTTGGAATAATGGATTTTAATAATCCTAGCTATTAGCCGTTGGCCGATAGCGGTCCCAACTTCAAAAATAACCAGTGGTGATCCCACATTTTCAGATATTGTAAACTAATATACCTTTACCCCTTTACCAATAGAACCTTAATTTCTTTTTGTCTTCTTATGCTTTTCGGTTTAGTAAAGGTCCATTGGTTTACAATATATGAAAAGGTGGGACCATCACTGGTTATTTTTTAAGTTGGGACCGTTGCCAGTGGCTAATAGTTATGATTATAAAAATCCATTATTCCTTGATTTTTTAGGGTTTTTTTCGCATATTTCCCCATAAAAACATCTTCAATTACATATTTACCCAAGCCTAAATGAAAATTGCATAATTACCCTTTTCTTTTAAAATGACAAAATTTCCCTTTTCAAAACTAAAAGATCTTCACATGGTGGAAAATTTATTTGTAAAAAGTGTATATATTTATTTCGAAACAAGTTTTAAAAAGGAATCGCTAACTAAACCAGACACGATCGACAAGTGCATTTGTCGCAGTGTAGTGTATATGGTAAGACCGGATATCAAGCTGTGGACGCTATGGGCAAAATCTCGGTACTAAACCTCTATAAAAAACCTAGCTAATTTAAAAGTTGAGGTTGTGATTTCTAAAAACCTAATTAATTATGAAAGCAGTAAATGGGAATTTCACACAAACAACTCAAGACAGCAGACTGAAGTTAGGTAAGTAAAAAGACACGAGGAAGTGGATTTACGATCAGATATGGGAAAATAGGCTACCTGGGCAAAGAATCCCTAGACTCATGATTAAAATCCTAACATTAGCTTTAAATGAAGACTTTGTCTAGCCCGATAAACCCCCAAAAGGTAAACCAAACCCAATAATATGACAAGTGATGAAGTGCTAAAATGGACTGACTCGAGTTATCGACCACCAAGTCCCACAACTATCAGGTATAAAGTAATTTATGTACTAAAACCCTCAAGCCATGAAGCTGAAAAAACTAAAAACTCCGATTCCCCAAGAAACTCTAAACGTGACTAAACAGGTGAACTTGAGTGATCGGCTACTCAAACTACCTAACAATGTCCAGCTAACAACGTAGCAATTCTAGATAAGATTTATCACTTCTAGAAGAGATTGCACGTTTTAATTAATTGGTTTTAATAATTATTAAACTTGAATTAGATTTCTCACCTTCAAAGTCCAGAGTAAAAGATTAACAACCTATACTGACTCCGGCTCTAAAGTATATTTCTAAGTATCTAGAGCAATGGAACCAACAAATATATATTATCAAACAATCAAAATAAACACACAAATATTTAGAATCGGGTTTTCAAAACTGTAACATACATATCATCACATTCATTCAAAATCAAAAATTATCTAATCAAACAATCATCTAGTTCATCAATCTAAGCAACCATACAAGTTTAGCTACTCATAGTCAAGAACGAAACATCAATAAAAGAGATTTTTACATATTTCACACTCCTAAGCCTCCTTATTACGTATTTTCCCAAACCATAAAATCAATTACATATTTCCCCTCCCTAACTCGTATATATTACATATTTCCCCTTTTCATTTGAATGACTGTTATTTATGACTATTTTACCCTTAATGAACTATTAAATGAATATTTAAATATTTCTCCATTCTAATATGTAAAATCAATTACATATTTACCCAAATTATGTAGTATCACCCCAATTCTTCTAATTTATTAAATACTTTTATATTACGCATTGGTTGAAATCCCGAAACGATGTGACCGTTTGTTGTTCGGTTTCTGCATCATTGTCACGTATGTTCAACACGCAATTGATGTCGGTCCGACTCCCGCCAATACTGTTTCTTTTTTTTATTGTTTTCCCTTCCTTTTTCTCACTACATATCCCATTTTTCCCGGCTTTGATTTCCGGCTCTTGGATTTCTTGCATAATTCAAAACCTCATTCATTAACCCCTCCTACTCCATCCATAATAAATGTGTTCTTTTGTGGGGCATGGTCACATGGTGTGAAATCAATGGATAACTAGATGCCCTATTACCGATTATCACAAAAGAAAGGGAATAACTAAAATGATTTTGATGGTAACTGCAATTTTTTTGTTGTTGTAAAATGACTTTGTTGCAAGTTTTAATTATTGACGATTGTGAAAGGGTGCATAATCACCTATTGGATCGTGATTTTTGCATCGACTGTGAGTAAAGTCGGTTTTGTTTTGTGTGAACCTTGGTTTCTTTCCCGCATATTTTCATCCATATTTACTGTTATTAATCCGTAATTTATTGGAGATTGGTTTTGAAGTGGATATCCATGTCGACGATGACGATAGAAAAGCTTTTATGATAAAGAAACCTGAAGGCTGAAGCAGGTCCAGAGAAGAAACATATGAAGGTGACGATTAGAAGAAGCTATTAAAAACGGGTGGAAAACTTGTTGGATATGAGATTTTTAATCGATTTTTACATATTGAGAGTAATTGGGTAATTTCTCAAAAAAAAAAAAAAAAGAAACATGTAATTGATTTTATTGTTTAGAGAAATACGTAACAAGGAGGCTTAGGAGGGGGAAAATACGTACAAATCACTAAATAAAATTAAGGTATTCTAAACCAGAAAAGATTGTATAATGTATCGAGTTAATAAAAAAACCAATAAACAATGAATTTCTAACTGAAAGATTAAACTTTAAACCAAGTCCCCAAAGCTGTGTTTTCTTTTTTTTTTTTTTTTTCTTCGACCACCTCCGTTGCGTCCCACGATGTCTACTGTCGTCTGCTTCATGAATACCTTCTGCCGTTGAATAATAATGATTGTGATGTATCCCTTTTCTCCCTCCTTTTAATTCTGTAGGATGCTCTGTATATGCCTCCTCTTGTATTTTGAGTTGATATACTACTTCATGACCTACAAGCCCAAGCCAATCACTAAAGGGCAGGCCTAAGCTACTCGGCCCACACAAAACCAGTAGATGAAGACGGTGGCGTTATTGAAATAAAGTGGACTTTCAAGGTTATTTTGGAGTCTCCAGTGTGCAGTGTATGTCCTTTTAGACTTCATATTTTCATGTCCACCTCCTCTTTCTTAATTGTTAACTAGTTGGTTTTCCCCCGCGCTATGCGGTGGTAACTCAGTTAGTATCAGTTTGGTTGAGTTCGTTTCGATACCGATACTAGTTATAGTAACTGAAAGAGAAAACTAAAGAAATAAAGTCGCGATATTGTCGCATCTTTTACATCAATCAAAAACCTTAAAAACAAATACCGGCTTTTGATATTGTTGATATCGTCATATCGGCACTGATTTTATTTGGTCGAAATCCATTAGATTCATTACATATCGAGACTCGTATAGTTTACAATGTTATTTGGTCGAAATCGATTAAATTCGTCACATATCGAGACACGTATAGTTTACAATAAAAAAATACATTTTTTAATACTGTTATCAACACTCGTATAATATACAATACAAAAAAAATACGTTGTTTTGAATAATGTAAATACATCGTCGGTTCCGGTTCTATTTGGTATGATAGCGGCACGATATCCATTTTCATGAAAATTTATATCACAATGTTTAGAAAGTATAGTTACAGAGTTAGATTAAAAAAACAACATGAGCAAGTTACTAAAAAATAAAGTAATGATAAATAATATTTTATTAAAAACTTATAAAGAATGTTTAAAAATTGAAAACACTATTTATGGTGAATTCAAATTAATATGTATAATAATAATAATAATAATAATAATAATAATAATAATAATAATAATAATAATCTATCTACTATAATAAAAGAAAGCGATAAGTGACACATGTCATTCATTGAAAGCGTCTATATTTGTAATTTCCTGTCTTTTCATACTTATCTTATATCAATTAATTAAATAATAAATAATCAATTAATATTAAATCTTATCTTACTTTGAATGTCGGATAGAATCATTCTATTTTTTCTAATAATATATTATCTTCAAATTTAAGTTATAAATTAAAGACATTTTTTAATAATAACACAAAACAATATCCTTAAACATATATAATTAGATTTATTCAACCCGTACAATACACGGATTTTTATTATTTCGTATATAAAATTACATTTATTCAGTACAATACATGGGGTTCTTAGAGATATAATTTTTTTTATTATTTAATATATAAAATTATATTTGTTCAACTCGTGTAATAAACGAGATTTTTAAAGAATAACTGTTTTAGTTTAGTATATAAAATTACATTTATTCAACCTGTGTAATACACGGGGTTCTAACCTAGTGTATAATATAATAATTCCCAAAGTCAACAAACTTTGTATTTTCATGTTCACCTCCTCTTTCTTAATTGTTATTATGGACCTTTTCAATTTATGCAATTTCCTCACATGGCTACAATATCAAAACAACATGAATGGTGTCAAGATAATAAATTAACTCTTAGGATGCGAGTTATATGGAGTTCGTCCCTGGTTCGTTCTGGTCCAGCGCCAGCCAAACACCGCCCCGCCCCCTAGCTTCGTCCTCACCGTCCCTTTCCAGACGTTGGTGCCGGTCCACAAAAGGACAAAAATCATCCCTCCCCCTCTCTCACACACCCATACGTACAATATATACATATATGTTTTAGGTCCATCCCCTCATTTCCATACCTCCATCCTCTTTGCCTCATCCTCACACCCATCCTACGTGACGGATCATCCTCTAAGGGAGGACCATCACCATACCGCATAACCTTATGTATTATAACAAACTAATGTGAAAGTCAAAGTATTAAATGATTATTTGATTAATTGCAAATTGCATACCCACGTAAACCAATAGGCTACAAGGTGTGGTATAAAGCCCTTAGAGGCTTTATCACGCCACCTCAGTGCCACCTCACCATCACGTCACACAGGGGGCTTTAAAGCCACTTCCTTACTTGCATGCAACGGTTTAAAGCTCTCATCATCATTACCTAATTATTTTTTTATTTATATATTTTATTTTTTAATTATATGCCAATTTTAATAACTAGAAAATTAAAAAAAAAACATAATTTCAATAAAATAAAATAAAACATTACAAAGTCCTAAAAAATGCAAAGTTAAAAAATAAAGTACTAGAAAATAAAAACTACATACATTTCGCTCGAATTTGTGTCTTACGAGCCTCCAAAATGACTCAGTCCTCCTCTGCTAGATATGAAAAGTCTTTCGCGAGAAATTCAATTTCTTTCAGGATTTGTTTCTCCATTTTTAGTTCTTGCTCCTTTTCCTTCATCTAGAGAAGCTTGTTGAGTGTATTGTCGAACTCGTCCAACCTTGACGGGCCATCCGATGGCGTTGAAGAAGACGTGTGTAACACCTCGAAAATTCGTGTTCAATAGAATGACGACACGTGTCATGTAAGACAAAAATATTATTAAACCCGGATCCAATTAAAGATGTATGACAGGATTTAAAAGTGTTGTCATGTTAAATTTACACCTCTGAACGACCTCATTATGAATTCCAAGACTAATAAACATCTGTTATATATTCAAATCCGGTGATTTCTAGCAATAATTGACCCATAATTTCAAGAATGGAAATCCTACGATGAAATGCACGACAACCCTTCATTCATGGCTTTTCGATAAAGTCCAAGACAATTGTACATCATTAAAAGTGGTATAAACTGTTCAAGGCACGTTTTAGAGGCCCCTTACTAAAAAATAATGGCCCAAATTTCGTATTGCTTGATTGTCCATTCAAAGCCTGAAAGGCCATCAATTTTCGCCCTCTGGAACATGCTTACGGACCGTAAAGGTCGAGCCTTACGGTCCGTAAGGCATGCACAGCGACAGTAAACGGGACAAGGGTCTGTTATACGCATGAAACCGACATATAATCGATTTTCCACATCTTTGGACGACCCCTACATGCTTTTTAGACTACTAGGACACTTGTGGGTGATCAGGGGCACATGTTAGGCTTTTGTGTCAATGATCTAAGTGAGATTAAACACTATATAAAGGCCTCTTGTTGCAACCATTGATCACACTCATTCCTTCTGCATTTCTAGAGCTTCCTGGAGCTTAAGAGCAGACCCTAAGCCTTTCTAATCATGCATAGGACTTCTGTAAGTATGCTTAACCTTTCTTAGTTGAGTTTTTTCTTAGTTGAGTTTTTTCTTAGTTTTAGCTTAAAAGTCAAACCGTCGTAATTAACGGTTGACTTAGCGATTAATCATTAATGGTCCAGTGATTAGTCGAATTAAAGGTAGTTATAAGTTGGTAATTATGTGAGCATTAAACCCTTAAAAGGGCACCCTCTGATTCCCGTTCTAACTAGATCAAATGTCGGGTCAAAGTTGTTTATAAAAAGTCAACATGATCCTAATTTGCGATTTAAAACATAATTAACAATGTAGAAGCTTTGCAACCTGTTTTATTACTCTTATAACTTAGTAATTAATTTAAGAACATGTCTAAGCATGTTCGACCCGACAATTTTCTGTTTAGACCCGGTTCGAAAACGAAAGTCGCAAAACTTTGACTTTTGCTTTGACTTCAGTTCTGACCCGATTTAGTATGGTTTGGAAATGCCTTATAGCTTCCTTAGGACCAGGTTACATGATAGTATAACCCTCTGTGGTTGGATCGTTGATTGTTCGATTCGTTTACACGTTTCCGTTAAATGCTTAATGTTGACCATAATGCCCTTTTGACCATAAAACGAGAATTTTGGAAATATGAAAGGACAATAATCTTTATTACTGATTTATAAACATGTCCCTAAAATTTCACATCAGTTGGAGGTCTAGATTAGGAGTTATGCTCATTAGCGTAATTATAACGCCTTTTAGTACGTAAACGGCGCAATTAGCATAAAGCCTATCTAAACCCAATTTTTGACACCAACCCTTTTACCCACTGACATAATATAATATTTGGGATTTTTAAATATTTTTAATTATTTTTAACCTGCTCATAACCTAAGGTTATGGCATTGATTCGGTAAATACCGATTATACCCTTTTTTGTGTACAAAATGAGTTTTACATAGTATTTTGACACCAATCCAATTGCTACTGATTTTATATAATAAATAAAGTATTTTGAACTTTATAACTTGATCAAAAAACTCAGATTTCATATATAACCCGGAAATCGCTTAAAATGGCTTTTTGAGCGTATTAAACGCATAGTTTGGGTTTAAAACCATTTTGCCATATAAGACCTATTACCAACTGATATGACCTAATAAAATGAGTTATTTTACTGATGTATTCGGACCCAAAGCTCAGAATTTCAATTAACCTCTTTTATAATCTTTAAAAAGACCAAATACCCCTACGGGGCTTAAATTAAGATTAAACTCGTTTTGGGCATAATGGAAGGTATCCTACTGATATCACAACATATTTAAGGCATATTAACTTAGGAAACCTGTATATGATTCATTTGGTACTCGTTACGCATCTTTCGCGTTCGGATCGGCTTATGTAACTAGTTTGCATATATTAGCCGAAACGGGTCAAACCATATCATTTTTGTCTCAAAATACAGAATGTGTTTAAGTTTCCCATCTTAAACAAGCATACAAGCTTGTCGGGTCGAAACCACATTCTAATCCGGTCTTCGCTTTATCATGCGTTTGAACCGTCTCTCCCTTTTGAAAACTAACCGGTCTAAGTCAAGGCTTAATTAAAGACCCGTTAGGATTCTAATAGGTTATTAAAAACCTTCGTTCCAGATTTAGGAGCCCAGTAAAAGCTATATGTACTTGCCGATTTGATACGACTGGGATTGAAATTATATTTAGCTCAGGTAAATACTTTTAACTTATTTTCCCTATACGGGCTTGGGGTACGGTATTATAATACCGCTTGGTCGGGTATGAAGTCGTACAATCACATGTTGATTAAAAAGATGCATAACCCATTTTATTCCGTCTTGTTTTATTCCGTCTTGTTTGATGCAATGCCTTTGGGGGGGTTAATGACCATGTCCTGGATATCCTCGGCTCATTCATTAGGGATGGCCACGACTTAAGCACGGGGTGTAGGCATACACCTGACAGCTGCGTATGTAAAAAAGATAGTTCACAAGAAGGGTATCTTCTTGTGGAACCATACCGCGTGGTGTGTCTATTAATCTTGTTAAACCGGCTCTTCTAACCGGGTCCTAAATGGACGACAAACATGTAAAACTGTATACAAGTTTATTTCTACATAATTATCCCAAGTTAAAAAGATATCTTGTGCCATGTGCATTCAAATCAATTTTCTAAACCATTTTCAAAATGAGTCAGTTAATTGTATTTACCAGTGTAAACTGACGTATTTTCCAAAAAGGTTAAGTGCAGGTACTATACGAAATAGGCTGGCTACTCCAAACATCAATAATCAAGTCTTGAAAGCTCTAGATGTCAAAGTCTGTTGAACAGTTTTCTTTCCGTTGTAATACTTGATATTACTTTATATTCGGACTATAATATAATTTATCTTTTGCTTCCGCTGTGCATTCATATATATTGTGTTGTTTGACTATGATGATATTAACTACGTCACGATACTCCCCACCGGGCCCACCGGTAATACGTGGAATAGTCGGGGTGTGACAGGTTGGTATCAGAGCCAACATTGAGTGAATTAAACACTATCCTTTTGTGTTTAATCTCAATGACACAGTAGCACATTCCTTGACCTTCTGAGTCTAGACTTAACATAGGAATGCTCTCGTCTCTATTCGGAGAACTATTGCTTTCAATTTTATATACTTTTAATATATCGCCAAGCAAAGGAGCCGTAATGGAAATCCTCCCCATCTGAAGTCGAGGAATATGGAGCCTTGTACTGCGATTAGGATAAACGTGCAACTGAGGAGAAAACATTTAGAAATAATATGAAGAAGAAACTCCTTTTGCTAAAGATCGTTTCTTTAATGGTCCTTATAAGGACATATTTATCCTTCAGTCCCTTGAGGACAACATTATTCCTTTCAAGTCCTATTTAGGGCAAACCAGATTTTTTTTTAATTTTATAGTGGAATGATTAAATTTAAATTTTCATTCTAAACATGAAATATGAAATAAATGGAAAATAACATTCCTTTTATATGATCTACCATTATAATAAAATGGCAATATCTAAAAAGGACAAGACCTAGCTCATGTGTCATTTTAAGACAGGGCCAAGACGGTAGTTCCACAATTAGATTCAGATCCTTGTTTACATCTCAATTTGGAATTTTTCTACGTTAAATATTAAAAGAATCTTAAAGGTAAAACCTAGCCTAAATGTCAATGCAGACATGGCCAAGATGGTAAAACCTAGCCTAAATGTCATTGCAGACATGGCCAAGACGGTAAAACCTATCCAAAAGATTCCAATTCCTGTTAACATCTGTAAGTATGTTAACATTTTTGGCAAACTGTGAATCGTTAAAGTCACACAGACCATCTTTTAAAAAGGGGGTTAATCTAAATTCCCTTATTTGAAATAATCATCCCTTAAGGGTGAAGTGCCCACGGGCTATAATTAACGTCCTCTGAGACTAAAGACAGTGGTAGCCTACAACTCCCTGTCAAGAAGAGGTAATGAACTTTGATTCAAACCTTAATGCCTCGATTCTCTGAAATCATGGCTTATATCATCCTATAAGATGATCATATTATAAACATCCCTTAGAAGGGAAGTGCCTACGGGTATAGTTAATGTCCTCTGAGACTAAAGACAGTGGTAGCCTACAACTCCCTGTCAAGAAAAGGTAAGGAACTTTAATTCAAACCTTAATGCCTCGATTCTCTGAAATCATGGCTTGTAAATTAAACTTGTCCATGTGACTAGGCCTTTTGTGCTACTACTAACTTATAAATTAGGATTTATGATAAAAATCCTGAATAAAATAAATATCTTTCCTTTCCTGCCAGTATACATATTAAAAAGAATCTTAAAGGTACGACCTAGCCTATATGTCATTCCAGACGAGGCCAAGATGGTAGAACCTATTCAAAGGATTCAAATCCTTGTAACATTGTAAATATGTTAACACTCCTGGCAACAGTGATGCGATAAAATCACACTTGTCATCTTTATATTAGGAATTTTTCCAAACCCCTTATTTAGCATAAATGATCAATAGAAATCATGGCTAATAAGCGTCGAGCATGATGAAACATCAAAACATCCATTGGGATGTATACCTACGGGCAAAGATGTATACATGAAAAGATAGTTTTATTTCCTAACTTCTTGTCAAGACAATGAATTATGAAATTTTCCGATCCAAAGGAATCATAGATTATGTTTTAAAAATTTCCCTAGTGACAAGGCCTCTGTGCCATCCAAGAAGTCTTTGGGACAAACCCTTATGCTATATAAAATGTCGGTACGATATTTACAGTCGTGACTTATGTCCCCTGTCTAATAAATATGAAGGATTATATTCCGTTTAAACGCCAAAGATGGTCTATTTAAAAACCTAGGCAAAACATAATCAAATAAATTTAATACTATCTATTTGCCTATATGGCTTAATTGTACCATGGCTATTTAATCATCAAATTCGACAATTCACCATATAATTAAACCAATTATTACTACTTGGTTTGTAGTCTTCAAAGCTTCACCATGGCTGACTCCTCTGAAGCTCACAATCATCCAGTTAATCAAAATGACGATTCAAGGAGACCCTGGGTATGGATTGCCTAAGCACTTGTTGAATATGGTATTTAATACCAAAGCTTTGAGTATGGAAAACTCAGGAGAAACAAACAACAGTCGCGATGCTAGAGATGCGACAAATGTTAATAATGAATCCAATGTGAACCTCAAATGTTAATGGAGTAAATCTCCAGAACTGTGATTAACGCAGCTGTTAGAAAGGCTATGAGAAAAGTCATGAAAAGGTTCGAGAAGCCGAATGATGTTCGCTTTAAAACACATGTCGTTGCTCATGAGAAAGAGCTTTATTCATGCTTCAAATGCGAAGAATAACCCAAACAAAATCATATGTGGTAAGAAGTCCCTTTCCTTTTAGGATGTATTTAAAAGTACTTCGTCTCTTAGAAGTCAAGAGACTTCAATAGTAAAAAGGGGGCATCAATTTCAGGAAATGATGGATGAAGTAGAAACTATTAGGTATATCAGCGGTTATGCTAGAAGGGACATGGTAAGGTATACATCACAGTCATTCGATGGCAATACCCTTAATTAGTGAGGACATTAATGAAATCCTCAAGAAGAATCCTCTTATACATTGTGGGACGGTCCAAGTTTTAAGGACCTTATTAGAAAAACCTAGTATCCGCTTCGCGAAATGGGAAAAGATGGAATAAGAATTTTATGACCCTCGTCATAAAAGTTCTAGATTGTTGACAGTAAGTCGCAAATTTTAATTCATTGACTGAGATAGTACCCTAATCAGTCTACCCAAAAATCTAAGCTTAATGCAAACAATTATTGGTGGTTAGCATCGGCAATATGAAGGCACATTAAGGTTTCAAAGCCTGCTTGTTATAAATCCATTATGGATCTACCTCAGCTACTCACGTTATATAGATTAAGAAATAACCAGTCAATGCTAAGACTACCCTAAAGTTGTCTAAGATTGTATAGCTAAGTTTAAAAGGGTTAAGAATGGGGGCGTTTAACCCTCCTGATGAATGATTAGAGGAAATTCACGTTAATAATGACACCAGATAAACCCCTTATTGTGGTTTGATTGCTAGGAGATACGTTTGGGTTCAGGTGCTGCTAAGTCTCTCATAAGACCATAAGCTTAGCAAACTTTTAGAAATTTTTCCCCTAAGAAACCCAGATATTAAGTATAAGGTAAAACTCACAGGCAAATCATAAGAACCATTTCTTCTGTTCCTGTTAGAAACCTTCAGGCGTAGAATTTTAGAAGTATCCTTTCTGTAGAGGAAATGCGTCAGCATTAGAGTTGATATCTCTTTGATCTCTAACGATTGCGAATACCAAACAGTATGATAAAAAGCGCCATATGAGGATTGGTATATCTTAATATGTTCCATAGATTGCTTCCATGCCTGATCAGTATGGAGGTTTAATGCATGGGACCACAAAGATATTCCGAGAGGTCATATGGTACTAAAGTCAACTAATGGTATTCAAAGGAGATATCCAGAATGGAATTGTCCAAGTAAATGTTCCAGATCAAGGAGTTCGTGGACTCGTAACATAAATGTGTCACTTAATTGACACAAGCAATGATGGATGAATTGGAGCCTGAGATTTGTAAAAATCTCTGTAACCTCCTTGTATCTTAATTATCTCTCCTAAGATTACCCTGTTTACCCCGGAGAGGCAGGAAGAGTTAAGGTTTATATCCCATTTAAGGCTGTATTATTATGAAATCTCCAAGACGGCTAGTACCATCATTGGAGAAATCGAAACCCTGATTAACTAAGTTTTAAAATAGAGGGTTCATTTAGCCTAACTCAATATCCTGAGAGTTCGGTATAGATAATTATGAAAGACGGTTCATTTTGCTTATGCATTGTTTACCGCAACCCTAATTAGGCAACGATTAAGAATCGCCATCAGCTGCCCAGGATCGTCGATTTGTTCGACTAACTGTAAGGATTAGCTACTCCTTAAGATTAGTTTTGAGCAATGGTTGGAATAACCATCTCACCTGAAGATAAGCTTTTCTATAATAGTTGTTTTATAAGTATCAATGTGGCTCCTTTGGAGACCTTGTATAGATGGAATGTTAAACATCTATTGTTGGGACAATAGATTGGTAAGTCCACTTATCAGGATCTGAAAGTTGCATTGGAAACAACGAATAAGATCATACAAATCCCTAATTATCTGTAAGTTGCCATTATTCGGAAGAAAATCAAGGATTAATGAAAATAGCAAACCTCCTAAATTCTTGTTAAGGAATGAGGTTCAACAATAGATATCACCCAGGAAGGGTGTGCCAAATTTGTTAAATTATCAGGCTAGTCAGGCCCTGAGTATATAGAATCATTCGAAGGAAATCGAATGTATCATGATCAAGTAGCTTATAAGCTAAAACCTATTTAAGGAGCTTGGCGGAGCTCGCAATACATTGTACACTAGTGACGAAAGGATGTGTTTCGCCAATAAGTCAAGAAGCACTATCACATAATGATATACAGATTTATGATGTGATGAGCATCCTGTATCGATTGAGGATCAACAGGTTAAGAAGCTCTAAAAGGATACATGTACCTAATATAGGAGCCACTTTGGGAGCTTGGAAAGACTCCAGATATGTTATAGAAGTTAAGTCCATTATGCGACAAAAAGTACTTCCAACATTTTAGCAAATCTCGAGGTCGAGATTTCGTTTAAGGGGGTGAGGATGTAACACCTCAAAAATTCGTGTTCAATAGAATGACGACACGTGTCATGTAAAACAAAAATATTATTAAACCCGGATCCAATTAAAGATGTATGACAGGATTTAAAAGTGTTGTCATGTTAAATTTACACCTCTGAACGACCTCATTATGAATTCCAAGACTAATAAACATCTGGTATATATTCAAATCCGGTGATTTCTAGCAATAATTGACCCATAATTTCAAGAATGGAAATCCTACGACGAAATGCACGACAACCCTTCGTTCATGGCTTTTCGATAAAGTCCAAGACAATTGTACATCATTAAAAGTGGTATAAACTGTTCAAGGCACGTTTTAGAGGCCCCCTTACTGAAAAATAATGGCCCAAATTTCGTATTGCTTGATTGTCCATTCAAAGCCTGAAAGGCCATCAATTTTCGCCTTCTGGAACATGCTTACGGACCGTAAAGGTCGAGCCTTACGGTCCGTAAGGCATGCACAGCGACAGTAAACGGGACAGGGGTCGGTTATACGCATGAAACCGACTTATAATCGATTTTCCACATCTTTGGACGACCCCTACATGCTTTTTAGACCACTAGGACACTTGTGGGTGATCAGGGGCACATGTTAGGCTTGTGTGTCAATGATCTAAGTGAGATTAAACACTATATAAAGGCCTCTTGTTGCAACCATTGATCACACTCATTCCTTCTGCATTTCTAGAGCTTCCTGGAGCTTAAGAGCAGACCCTAAGCCTTCCTAATCGTGCATAGGACTTCTGTAAGTTTGCTTAACCATTCTTAGTTGAGTTTTTACTTAGTTTTAGCTTAAAAGTCAAACCGTCGTAATTAACGGTTGACTTAGCGATTAATCATTAATGGTCCAGTGATTAGTCGAATTGAAGGTAGTTATAAGTTGGTAATTATGTGAGCATTAAACCCTTAAAAGGGCACCCTCTGATTCCCGTTCTAACTAGATCAAATGTCGGGTCAAAGTTGTTTATAAAAAGTCAACAGGATCCTAATTTGCGATTTAAAACATAATTAACAATGTAGAAGCTTTGCAACCTGTTTTATTACTCTTATAACTTAGAAATTAATGTAAGAACATGTCTAAGCATGTTTGACCCGACAATTTTCTGTTTAGACCCGGTTCGGAACCGAAAGTCGCAAAACTTTGACTTTTGCTTTGACTTCAGTTCTGACCCGATTTAGTATGGTTTGGAAATGCCTTAGAGCTTCCTTAGGACCAGGTTACATGATAGTATAACCCTCTGTGGTTGGATCGTTGATTGTCCGATTCGTTTACACGTTTCCGTTAAATGCTTAATGTTGACCATAATGCCTTTTTGACCATAAAACGAGAATTTTGGAAATATGAAAGTACAATAATATTTATTACTGATTTATAAACATGTCCCTAAAATTTCACATCAGTTGGAGGTCTAGATTAGGAGTTATGCTCATTAGCGTAATTATAACGCCTTTTAGTAATTAAACGGTGCAATTAGCAAAACAACTATCTAAACCCAATTTTTGACACCAAACCTTTTACCCACTGACATAATATAATATTTTGGGATTTTTAAAGATTTTTAATTATTTTTAACCTGCTCATAACCTAAGGTTATGGCATTGATTCGGTAAATACCGATTATACCCTTTTTGTGTACAAAATGAGTTTTACATAGTATTTTGACACCAATCCAATTGCTAATGATTTTATATAATAAATAAAGTATTTTGAACTTTACAACTTGATCAGAAAACTCAGATTTCATATATAACCCGGAAATCGCTTAAAATGGCTTTTTGAGCGTATTAAACGCATAGTTGGGTTTAAAACCATTTTGCCATATAAGACCTATTACCAACTGATATGACCTAATAAAATGAGTTATTTTACTGTTGTATTTGGAGCCGAAGCTCAGAATTTCAATTAACCTCTTTTATAATCTTTAAAATGACCAAAATACCCCTACGAGGCTTAAATTAAGATTAAACTCGTTTTGGGCATAATGGAAGGTATCCTACTGATATCACAACATATTTAAGGCATATTAACTTAGGAAACCTGTATATGATTCATTTGGTACTCGTTATGCATCTTTCGCGTTCGGATCGGCTTATGTAACTAGTTTGCATATATTAGCCGAAACGGGTCAAACCATATCATTTTTGTCTCAAAATCCAGAATGTGTTTAAGTTTCCCATATTAAACAAGCATACAAGCTTGTCGGGTCAAAACCTGTTGGTGCACGAAATGTCTGTTGAGTATGTTTGCATTAAGTCTTAGGTCAAGATATGTCAAGATTAGAGCTTGAAAGACAAAATTAGGGATTATCTTTACTATTTCGCTTATGTGTACATAATAGTTAGGTGATTTCGCTTGTAGGTACATTAGGTAATTTTGCTTATGAGGTCACATGGGGTTTCGCTTATATGGGCTGCCATATAAGCGAAATCAGTCATCTATATATACCTTATATGTGAACCTCATTTGTAACTCGGAGCGAAATCTTGTCTTGTGCTAGGTGACGAAACTCTGTCAAAATTGATTCAAAAAGCATCAATAAAGAAAGAAATTGAAAGGAAAGCTGTTGTAACTTCGTGTACATTGATTCCGCCTTTATACATGAAGATGAACATTCTCTACTGACTTTTCGGGGTCGCAAACCGGTCCAACAAGTGGTATCAGAGCACAGGACGAGGAGTTCATACTACTACAGCTTGATTCTACACGATTTTCTTACTTTTACTCACTTTCTCTCATATTTTTTTTTATTTGAACTAGTTCCTACGGTTGAAATGGCCTGAAATTCGAGTATAACGTGTAAAACATACAATTAACAAACCCTAGAAAGAATCAGGTTAAAATTCGGACTAAAAATGGTGAAAATATACTTAAAACCTGATTTCGCTTTTATGAACATCAAGAGGTAATTGCTTGATTTCGCTGATAAGAACATAATCATATGATTTCGCTCTTAGATACATCCTGCTATTTCGCTCTTAGAGACATATTGCTATTTCGCTCATACGTACATTACCTATTTCGCTCATAGGGTTTCGCTCTAAGGAACAGATCTGATTTCGCTTTTCTGTCAAAGTTGCTATTTCGCTTTTGTGTCAACATACTGATTTCGCTTATTTGTCACCATTTTCCAAAAATTCGAAAATTTTTCTAAGTGTTTGCTGATTTTGCAGGTACACTCAAGATGGATGACATTTTCTTGAACCCGTTTAGCGACATGTACGCATTTGCTGGAAATTCTGGAAACGATGATTCTTCGTCTAGCAATGCGAATGAGAACCCGCCGAATGCGAAGAAAAAGTTAACGGAAGCTTGGGAATCTGAAAGTGCTTTTGGAACCTTCAATAAACCTCCAAAGCTAATGGCTATCGAGGAATACAGTCGGTGGTCAAGAAAGTTTGAAGACTGGTTGATGGCATTTGCATTTCCTAGCACGAAGAGTCTGAAAAACGGTTATGATCATGGAAATAAAACTGGTGAAACTTTAACATCAGCTGAGGAGATTGAATCATTTGTGGCTGAGCAAAAATGTGTGGCATTATTATTTCAGTCAGTCCGGGAAGACATAATCTCTTTGATCGATTATTCAAATGCAAAAGATCTTTGGAAAAAGTTAGAAAAGAAATGTATAGGTAGTGAAGAAATCAAGAAAAACAAAATAAATCTACTTAGGAAAGAGTTTGATATGTTTGGGTGCTTAAAGAATGAATCAGTTTCAAAAATGATCGAGAGGTTTGGGCACCTGAAGCTGGAATTAGCTAGACATGGAATTAAGTATTCTGATGATGAGCAAGTAGACAAGTTGTTCGATTCGTTGCCAGACGAGATGGATTGGAGATATTATGCTCTCATGCTAAAAAACACTGTCTTGCCGAAAGATCTTACTCCAGATTTGCTGATTGAGAGACTCGAGAGTCACGAGTTGGAAGTGAAAAAGACATTCAAAGTAAATCACTCATCTTACCAGCAGAATTTGGATTTGTATTATCCAAAAAGCATGATGCCAAAAGCCACTTCTCCCAAGACTGCGTTTTCTGCTGAGAATGTATCCACAGCTAGCAAAGAAAGTCAAAGCGGTCAAAAGAGTGGAAATCACAGTGGTTATCACAGTGGATCTTCATCATCTTCAAGTCATTCTGATGCAAAGTTTCAATGCAACATCGCAATAGACTTAAAGAATGCTCAGAATTTTGACGAGGAGTTTGCTAAACAACAGATGATCTTTCTAGCATCTGTGTTGGAATCATATGAAGGGTTAGTAGCAGGGAAGAAAGGCAACACCAACCTGACGAAAGAAGATTATGATCAGATTGATCTGGAGGAAATGGAGCTGATCGACATTCGTTGGTGTATGGCAAGTGCTGTTCGTCGAGCACAACGTTTTATGGAAATCACGGGAAGAAAGACAATTGGTAGTCCATCTACCAAGCTGGGGTTTGACAAGTCCAAGGTGACGTGCTTCAAGTGTAAGCAGAAAGGTCACTTCAAACGAGAATGCAGAAACGCATATGCTGATGAGTCGGAGAACCCTTTCAGAGAGGATTACTACAAGAAGGCAATATATCATCAGAATAAATCTGAGCCGCCTAGATTGAAGCAGGTTGAAGACAACAAAGAGAAATCTAAAGCTCTTGCGGTGATTTATGATGATGAAGGGTATGATTGGAGTCAAGATGTTCTACCTGAGGAAGATTCGGTTGGTTACGCTTTCATGGCAAAGAATGAACCTATTCCGTGGAAAGACAACAGAACTGAAGATCAGAAGTATAAATACAGAAAAATGCTGGCTGAAAACAGGATAATTAGAATATCCGGTATCTATTTGGAAGCTAGGAGAGCAAATAGATGGGATCCGGACAGAGAGTGTTATCTTGATGAATATGGAAATATTGCAGTCGATGACAAAACTCTTGATCTGGAAGCCATAATCAAGGAGTTCGAAGATGAGGATGATTATTGGAAGAATAAATGGTGGGGAACTGGAGACGAGAAAGAGAAAGAAGAGAAAGAGAAAAGAGAGAAAGAAGAGAAAGAGAAGAAGGAGAAAGAAGAGAAAGAGAAGTCAAAGAAAGTTGACACTGGGGTTATTGACACAACGCAGGAGTTAACTGCTGAAAACCTCGGAAAAATGGCTGACAAAGTGCTGGCTGCTAAGGCACTTGAGGTAGACTCTAACTCCGTGTCTGAGTCAAAAAGCCAGGTCAGTTCAAACTTGTCAACAAATGTGTCAGGTAAGAAAATTGATGGAAATGTTGATTGCAAAAATTGCATCAAAGAGTGCAAATTTTGTAATACAGTCATGTATCTCAACGGTAAGAAAGTTGAAGATCTGACAGCAAAAGTCAGAAGTGTTGAGAATCAAATTCTTGATCGTGACAAAAGAGTTAAAGCTTCAACTGAACGGATAAAAGAATTAACTAACCAAATTGAAAATGATAAAATTAATCATGAAAGAGTTAAAAAGGAAAATGAAAAGTTAATTCTTGAAAACCGTCAGATTTCTGAGAAGTTTGAAAAACTCAAAGGCACAATGAAAGATAATGATGATCGAAATGGTAAAACTTATAAAGAAAATGTTCAACTAAAAGCAGCACTTAGAATAAAAGAAGAATCAATCAACCAACAACTGGATGAAATCGCTAAACTGAAACTTAAATTTCAAGAGGCTGAAATTGAAAACGAGCGAATCCAGTTGAAGCTTAACAGTTACAGCTCCGCAAGCTTTGTTTTGCAACACATTGTTCCCAAACCCATCGGGAAAAACAAAGCTGGCGAAGATGTTTATTCTGATGGAACCGGGGTGGGTTTTCATAGAGTTCCACCGCCGATTTTGGATAATTACACGAAAAAGCAATCTGGGTTGGTTGAAATTGAAGAAGAAAGTGAAATGAATCTTCCGGATTCAATTGATGTCACGTTCACATCTTCCAATGACGATAGTGTCCAAAATGATATTGTAAAAGGTGTTGTTGAAAATGTGCTAAAAACGGATAGTGACACTACTGAGGAAGATGGGTGTTTCTTGGACAAATACATTCCGAAACAAAAGTCCAAGAACAACTTAAATGAAGAATCAAATCTTGTCATGTACAAGATGTTGGGTTCTGATAAGTTGTTTTCGGATTCTGAGTTTCCGATTGAGAATGTAAATGTGAACAAATTGACAAACGTTTTCAAGTTGGTCGAAGTTGAGTTGTCAGAAGTGAACAATCTGAGTCAAACAAAGAGAAAAATGAGTTTTGAGAAAGATAAATCATACTACAAGAAATCTGTTAATCCATCACGTTTTTATAATAACAATCGAAATAACTGGTCGGGTGGTTATCAGGGTGGTAGGAATTATCAGAAAAGAAATGTTCCAAACAAGAGGTTTGCTGAAAAGAAAAAGTTTGTGAACAGTTCGAGTTCACTTGCTGATGAAGAGAAAGAGATTTTTTCAAAATCGAATGAAGAGTTCTTTGAGAAAAGAGCTTCACAGTCTCAGTCTGAAGGCATAAGTCGAGTTGTTGATACTCGAACATGTTTCAGATGTAATCAAGTTGGTCACATTGCACGAAAGTGTACCAATGTGAAGCCTAAGACTGAAACTGTGAAGATTCAAAAGAAGAAAGTTGACGAAAAGGGTAAAGCACCAATGGTTGTTGAGAAAAAGAGTGTGAAAAATGACAAAACCAAAGTGAAAAATGAACTCGTAAAGAAAGTGGTAACTAAAAATGACAAATTTTACAAACGGGTTGCATTATCTCAACAAGTTTGGAAACCAAAAAGTGAGAAAAAGATTTCACCTTCTGAGGATTCAATTCAAATTGATTGTGATGCAAATTTTCCACTTTTGAAGGCTGAAAACTTCAAAATTCAAATTGCGAGAGTCAAGGTTACACCTAAGGCTGATGAGGCCTGGGTGGACTCCATGTTCGACTAAACAGTTTGAATTGCCGGAGCTTCCTGGATCGCGAAGCATGAATCGGCATCTTTATTGAAGTTGGTTGTTAAGTCATAATTTGTTATGTGCAGGATCTTCCAAAACTTGTATCCAGATGGATCATGGATAGTGGAGCTTCAAGACATATGACAGGGAAGACTGCGTTGCTGTATGATGTTAGAAATATCAATGGTGGTTATGTGGGATTTGCTGGTCATGAAGGTGGTAGAATTATTGGTGAAGGAACGTTATCCAATGGGATTGTTACGTTTGAGAGAGTTAACTACATTACTGAGCTGGAGAACAATCTGCTGAGTATCTCGCAGATTTGTGACAATATGTATACCACTCACTTCACAGACAAAGAATGTTTGATCTTGAAACCAGGATTTGTTATCCCTGAAGAATGGATTATCATGCGGGCACCTAGAGTAAATTATTTATGTGTGTTAGATATGAGTGTAGTAACTACAACTACTGGTCAAGCACATTGTTTTGTGTCTAGAGCAACTGAGAAAGAATCGAGATTGTGGCACCGCAAGATGGGGCATATTCACCTAAGGAAGATGAATCACTTAGTGCACAATGATTTGGTTCTTGGAGTTCATGTCAAAGGTTTTCATCTGGAAGGGGAGTGCATTAGCTGTGTTAAAGGCAAGCAGAAGAAAAAGTCACACCCTACAAAGCAAGTCATTTCAGTTTCGAGACCTCTAGAAAGACTTCACATGGATTTGTTTGGTCCTGTGAATGTCAAAAGTATTATAGGAGATTACTACTGTTTGGTCGTTACTGATGATTATTCCAGATTTTCGTGGGTTTCTTTCTTGAAAACGAAAGACGGAACATTTGACAGTTTGATGGCGTTGTTCAAGAAAATTGAGAATCTGTACCAAAGGCGTATCAAAAGAATTCGTAGTGACAATGGTACTGAATTCAAGAACAGTAAGATGGAAGAATTTTGTGTTGAAAGAGGTATACTGCATGAGTTTAGTGCTCCGTACACTCCGCAGCAGAATGGAGTCGCAGAACGCAAAAACCGGACACTAATCGAGACGGCTAGAACTATGCTCGCAGATTCTAAGTTACCGATAAATTTTTGGGCTGAAGCTGTTTCCGCCGCATGCTATACACTCAACAGGGTTCTTACTGTCAAGAAGTTCAACAAAACATGCTTTGAGCTAATCAATAATCGCAAACCGAATTTGAGGTATCTAGAACCGTTCGGGTCACCCTGTACTGTTATAGAGCCTCATGGAAAGTTTGGTCCGAAGTGCATTGAGGGAATATTTGTTGGTTATGCAAATCCGATGCGACGTGTCTTCGTTCCAAGTGAGAAGCGGATTATTGAAGCTGGAAACGTTGAATGTCAAGGTTATACTATGCCGCCGCAGAATCCTGGTGATTCATGGCGTTATCATTATGACAAACTGTGGGATTCGTTTGACATGAGAGAAGAATAAGAGGAAGATGAAGATTTCTTTGATGAGTTGGATATTTTGCGCGAATACGAATCACAGCAAAGGTTCCCAGCTGAGTATTCGAGGCGACCACGGGAAACTTCAAATGACGATGAAGCAGGTCCGAGTAATGCTGGTGAACATGATGATGTCCAACAGAATGAAGTTGCTCAGGATAATCAGTCGGATCAGAATGATAATCAAGAAGCTGAAAACATGCCAGTCTTTGATCATGGTGATTCAGATTCTGAGGGGGAGCAAATTCAGATTTCAAGTCAAACAAACCAAGTTGGTGAACAAGATGCAGATCAGAATGTTACTAATCTGGAGGGCAATGTAGATGTTCCAAGCGAAGTGATGCCGCGAACTTTTTCATATCATCCAGAGGAGTTGATCATAGGAGAATTGCAAGCAGGCGTTCGCACGAGACGTCAAATTGACCAGGGCCTTACATGTTTTTATTCTATAGTAGCACCTTTACAAACTGAATTTTCACTAAGTTGTTTCAATTCGCAGATCGAACCGCGAACTTACAAAGAGGCGCTTACTGAAGACTCTTGGGTCATTGCAATGCAAAAGGAGTTAAGTCAGTTTGAAAAGTTAGGAGTGTGGAAGTTAGTTGATTTGCCGGATGGTCATAGAAAAATAAATACAAAATGGGTATTTAAGTGTAAGAGAGACGAAAGAGGAGTTGTTGTAAGGAACAAAGCTCGACTCGTTGTTCAGGGCTTTAGTCAACAGGAGGGGATTGATTTTACAGAAGTCTATGCTCCTGTGGCATGACTAGAGGCAATCAGAATTTTCCTTGCATTTGCATCTTGGAAGAACTTCAAAGTATATCAGCTAGATGTAAAATCGGCGTTTCTTTATGGGAAGGTCAAAGAGGAGGTTTATGTCGGTCAGCCGCCGGGCTTCACCGACCCAATCCACAAAAACAAGGTCTACTTATTGGACAAAGCGTTGTATGGTTTACACCAGGCCCCGAGAGCTTGGTACGAGACTTTGTCTCAACACCTACTAGCCAACAAGTTCATTCGTGGAAAAGTGGATGCCACTCTCTTCACTAAAGAGGTCGACGGTCATCTTCTGATAGTTCAGATTTATGTGGACGATATAATTTTTGGGTCGACGAATGAAAATCTATGCAAAGATTTTGAATCAGTGATGAAGCAAAAGTTCGAAATGTCATCAATGGGGGAGATGAAATTCTTTTTGGGTCTACAAGTTGAACAACTACCTGAGGGAATTTTCATTCATCAGACAAAGTACGTTCATGATATTCTAGAGAAATTTGGGATGTCAAGTTCTACTCCAGCTGCTACCCCACTTGCAACAAATCATGGGATTCACCCAGATCTCACCGGAGACAGGGCTGATGAAACGTTCTACCGATCCATGATAGGTTTATTGATGTACTTAACAGCTTCACGTCCTGATATCATGTACCCAACGTGCCTCGCAGCAAGATATCAATCTAACCCGAGAGCTTCGCATATGATCATTGTGAAGAGGATATTGCGCTACCTGAAAGGAACTCCTTCATTGGGGTTGTGGTATCCTAGGAAAGGCGATTTTACGCTCGAAGGGTATTCCGATTCGGATTTCAGATGCTACAAAGTCAATTCAAAATCAACAACTGCAGGATGCCAGTTCTTTGGATCTAGATTGGTTACCTGGCAGTGTAAGAAACAAACGTCTGTGGCGATATCTACATGTGAAGCGGAGTACGTTTCTGCTAGCAGTTGCTGCTCTCAAATCCTGTGGATACAGCAACAGATGCGCGACTACGGTTTGCAGTTTCTTAACACACCTCTTTTTGTTGATAATGAGGCAGCTACAAATATAACAAAGAATCCAGTACATCACGCTAAAACTAAACACATAGAAATTCGTCATCACTTTATTCACGATTGTTTCGAGAAAAAGTTGATACGAATTGAGAAAATCCACACTGACGAACAGAAAGCTGATTTACATACCAAAGCTTTTGATAAAAACAGGTTTAAATATTTGTTAAAACTGAATGGTATGAAGCTTCTTTCGGTGTCGGATGAAATTATTGGCGTTGATGAGAGTACTGTTGTGGATGAAGACGAAATACAATCTGCAATGGTTTGTCGATTTTTTACTTGTTTTGGTATTTAGGGGGAGTAGATAGATGTATATAGTTTTTTTTTCTAGAAAATACAAAAACAGTAAAAAATGCAAAAATAAAAAAACATGATAAAAACTGAAAAAGAGCTTGTGTATATAGGGAAAATGATAGTACATCGGCTAGACAATTACAGTATGCGAAAGATTTGTAAAGTTTAAATGAGTTAAACAGTCTCACTAATGATGTGTCGATAGGTTTTCGCACATTTAGTAGATTTATTCGGGATATAAACCTAAAATTTCAAACTTGTGAAATTCGTGGGGAACACTACTTGGATATATAGGTAACCCCTGAAATCTCGTTTGAAAGGTCTCGTATTCTGATATACTAGGTTTTTATACTCAATGATGTCTGGGGTATTATTCCGGGACTTCTGCTAAATGGAAGTTCTGACCTAGTCCTTGGATAATACTTTCCACAAATGCTTGAAACATAGCATAAACCCTCAGCATGCAGATGAAACAATAAAATTGATAGTCGCTGCTGTTGTAGCTAAAAGATCCTCTAAAGGGGACACACTGTAAAGTCGAAGCTGATATCTCTCTGCGTATACGGAAGTATCGACCTGAGATCCCTCGGCCCTCGCATTACCTAATTTATGTACAGATATCATTGTAGTATACTCACCTGTAAGACTGAATATTGGGATTCTGGATACGGGAATATATTCAAGAGGTGGGACACATGAATAAGCTAAGTTCATAAGACATTTAATTCGTATCCTGAGTAAATTGAAATTTGTGTGAGAATTTAAGATGGATCAGTATATCGACAATCGAGGTGAATTGTTTAAGTCTGAGTATGAAATGAAGCTTAACGGTACTTGTAATTTGTATGATAGCTTATATGATTTCCTGAAACGCTCGCCAAAAATAAGTTTGTAAATAGTTTACTTTGTTTAATTTCTGCAATTTAAGTTTTCTGCATTTCATTTCTTAGTTTAGAACACTTTATAAAATCCAAAAAGATTTTATTTCTGCTTTATTTTCCGACAAACCAAAGTGGAGAGTTGATTGTTGGATTCTCAGATGTTGAAGCAGATGCAGGAGATTCTGGACTGAAGAATGAGGAGAGCTTATCTTGATGAAGTTTGATTTATTGAAAAGTCAAAAACAAGTTCATTAACTTGATACTTGTTATTTTCAGAAATTGTGTAAATTGTTGTTTTTAAAATCAGTTTGATTCGTCAAATGATCAACCAAGGTCATTAAGTTGAACTTGGTAGATTAATCGAGTGATCAGGGTCATTAACTTGGACCTGAATACTTGAGTGGATTTCTAAAACAGATTGAGTTTGTGATTTATTGTTGAAAAGATAGTTTGTAATGTTTGATGTTTGAGACACAGGTTTTGGACTTCATCATTCCCACGGAAGCTAAATGTCAAAGCTTGAACCAGATCAAGATCCTCAGATTCTAGCATATGGAGAGGGGGAGTCTGTGAAAGGGGGAGTCTGGATCAACGATCAAAGGGAAGTCTGAAGATGAAGCCAGGACAAGATTGTGAACCTGTGAAGATAGAGTTTATGATGAAAAGACAGAGTTGGAGAAAAGACCAAGACTGAAGACTCGGAGCTGAAGACTTTGTCAACATCCAAGGGGGAGTCTGTTGGTGCACGAAATGTCTATTGACTACGTTTGCATTAAGTCTTAGGTCAAGATATGTCAAGATTAGAGCTTGAAAGACAAAATTAGGGATTATCTTTACTATTTCGCTTATGTGTACATAATAGTTAGGTGATTTCGCTTATAGGTACATTAGGTGATTTCGCTTATGAGGTCACATGGGGTTTCGCTTATATAGACTGCCATATAAGCGAAATCAGTCATCTATATATACCTTATATGTGAACCTCATTTGTAACTTGGAGCGAAATCTTGTCTTGTGCTAGGTGACGAAACTCTGTCAAAATTGATTCAAAAAGCATCAATAAAGAAAGAAATTGAAGGAAAGCTGTTGTAACTTCGTGTACATTGATTCCGCCTTTATACATGAAGATGAACATTCTCTACTGACTTTTCGGGGTCGCAAACCTTTCCAACAAAACCACATTCTAATCCGGTCTTCGCTTTATCATGCGTTTGAACCATATCTCCCTTTTGAAAACTAACCGGTCTAAGTCAAGGCTTAATTAAAGACCCGTTAGGATTCTAATAGGTTATTAAAAACCTTCGTTCCAGATTTAGGAGCCCAGTAAAAGCTATCTATACTTGCCGATTTGATACGGCTGGGATTGAAATTATATTTATCTCAGGTAAATACTTTTAACTTATTTTCCCTATACGGGCTTGGGGTACGGTATTATAATACCGCTTGGTCGGGTATGAAGTCGTACAATCACATGTTGATTAAAAAGATACATAACCCGTTTTATTCCGTCTTGTTTGATGCAATGCCTTTGGGGGGTTAATGACCATGTCCTGGATATCCTCGGCTCATTCATTAGGGATGGCCATGACTTAAGCACGGGGTGTAGGCATACACCTGACAGCTGCGTATGTAAAAAGGGTAGTTCACAAGAAGGGAATCTTCTTATGGAACCATACTGTGTGGTGTGTCTATTAATCTTGTTAAACCGGCTCTTCTAACCGGGTCCTAAATGGACGACAAACATGTAAAACTGTATACAAGTTTATTTCTACATAATTATCCCAAGTTAAAAAGATATCTTGTGCCATGTGCATTCAAATCAATTCTCTAAACCATTTTCAAAATGAGTCAGTTAATTGTATTTACCAGTGTAAACTGACATATTTTCCAAAAAGGTTAAGTGCAGGTACTATACGAAATAGGCTGGCTACTCCAGACATCAATAATCAAGTCTTGAAAGCTCTAGATGTCAAAGTCTGTTGAACAATTTTCTTTTATTTGATCCGCCTGTGGATCCCTTACTTTCCGTTGTAATACTTGATATTACTTTATATTCGGACTATAATATAATTTATCTATTGCTTCCGCTGTGCATTCATATATATTGTGTTGTTTGACTATGATGATATCAACTACGTCACGATACTCCCCACCGGGCCCACCGGTAATACGTGGAATAGTCAGGGTGTGACAACGTGTCCTTCGCTTGTGCAGCTGCCTTACTTCTATCCCTACCCTTTGTTCGTGGCAGCTCTAGCGGTTGTTCAAATTCGTCAAAGTCGTCGTTTAGATTAATAGTTGTACGAGCATCAGACTCGGATGGTTCGGTAGTGGATGTTGATTTGGACCGTTTTGACCTATGGGCGGTTGGGTCAAATGGCGGTACAAGATGCCAATTGGGAGATTTGCGAAGAAGCTACCACGAAGGTATCATCGTAAACGGATGCCCATGATGCAATCCATAGTCATTGTGCGTTGAGGTCTTAACGTCCACGTCGCTCGAACCGCTTCTTCTTCTAACATTGTTGGCGTTATGAGTAGGTAAATTGTTGAAATTGGAAATCTTGGTCCGCATTGTGGTCCACTTGCCCGAAAAAGAGTCAGCCGTACGATATTCACCACGACCCATTGCAGAGAAAAACTTCTCACGTATACGCCTCCAAAATACTTTTATATCTTGGTCGTTTCCTATAAAAATGTTTAATTATAAAAATATATTTATAAAAGTATGTAAAAAAAATTTATGGAGAGAAAATTTACCAACAATCTCATCTTCCGATACATCGAGCCATGTTTGTGCCACTTTTCGACCGTTTTAGGAGCACATGTTTCAGTCTCACCCTTCTTACAATGCCTTTTGGATCATCCACCTTTTGAGGAAGTGGGTTCGGCTTGGGTTTCGGGTACGGATTCGGTTTCGGGTGTGTTTTGGGTTTGGGGTATGTTTTGGGGAAAATGGAGGTTGGGAATAATATCCGTAAAACCCGGGAATCGATGGAGTGGTCGGATGAGGTGAAGTTGGGGTGCTAGGTGGCATCGGATAATATCCAAGCTCGCCCATCCGCGGGTCTCTTTGATAACGGTCTTCTTGTTCGTTGTTGGGATTGTTTGGTGCACTTTGCCAAAATTGATGATTCGGATCCCACACATTTTGGTTGTTGTGAAACATTGTGTGATTATGAAAAAAAAGTGTAGAGATTTGGTATAAAGAGTAGAGGAAGAAAGGATGAAAAAGTGTAGAGATTTGGTATAAAGGTAGGGTATTTATAGGTAAATTATAAATTTCAAAATAATTTTTTTAGAATGTTACCGTTCAACTAACAGTCATATTGACCAATCACACATCGATCCCCTCAAATTTTGCTTGTTAGCGTGCTAGTGAGCTCCCCACAGCGCCCCTGTTTAAATCCCGGGGTGTGGTGCATAGTGCCCCGGGGCGCTAAAATGTATGATGTGGCAGGGTGGCATTAAGCCACACCCCCCTGATCTTACATTTTCTTTTTCTAAAATTCATTTTAATTAATTTGGTGCTATAATGATATGATAATACATGACATGGTTTCTACCACTACTCATTGACATCTCTATATCCTGCTCTCTTTCTTAATTACTCTTAAAAAGTTTAGCTCGTTTTTACTTAAAATCATCAAATATGACCTAATTATGACTAGAATTTAATAAAAATGACCCTAAAGCTGCTCAAAAGTGTAGGAATATTAATATAAAAATATGTATAATTTAGAGCATATCAAAAATCAGGTTCAAAGTTAATTATACGATTCAAAGCCACGACTCTTCAGTTTCTTCTACGACGTCTCCTTCAGGCTACGCGGCTGTCTCCGGCGCGTCTCTTTCAGCCTTATCAAGGGAGGTTAGTTGTTCGTTTATTTGTCTTGTTTAGTTAAGAGACATGACATATATAGTGGATCCATATTTCACTCGGTCAGGGGCGCAACATAGTGGAGGCGGGAGGGGCGGCCGACCCCCTGATCTTTTCGCTTAGTAGTGGAGAGTATGTAGTTTTCGTATAGAAGTTTTTGGGTTATACGTTTTTGACCCCACGATCGTAAATCTCAAGCTTCGCCACTGTATTGGATGTGATATTTAGAAATATGAAAGTGGTAATTAGAACTATGATACTAGATATGCACTTAATCGATTCTTCTTCAATGGAATCATATAATAAGTTACTAAACTAGAGATCGGTGCTTAATGGATTATGTTTAATGGAATCATATTAAAGTCAATAATAGGAGGCATGAAATCAATTTAAAATAACCATTACATTTGCCATATTGTTTTACTTTATGTATTCAATTAATTAGGTTTAACACCGTTGTCACGTTGCGGTGGACTTCTTTCGTTATTTATTTTGTATTTACACGTGTTTTGAAATCACTACGAGCGTGTTGCTCACGAAACCGCTGATAAGAATAAAAAGAAAATGTAGAAAAAACACTAAAAGGTAACCGAAAGAAAATCAACCAAAAAAGTTGTATGATAATGATGTTGTTCGTATGAACCCCGTGGTCAGAGATGAGCAAATGGTACTGGGTACCGGTATCGAATTTACCGAACCGAAAGCTCTTAAGTACCAATTCGTTACCGACTTTTGGTGTTCCTTGTATATGTTCGCTATCGGTTTTTACCTTCATACACCTGTATCGTAACCAGTATTTTTGGTACCAGTACCGATTCGGTATCGGTTGGCACCGAGCTCATTCCTACTCCTGAAACTAAAAAAAAGATATCATTAAAAGTCGAAGAAAATCAACAAAAAAAAGTTGTACGATACCGTTGTTGTTCGTACGGTACTCGTGATCAAGTATGAGCAAATGGTATCGGGTAGCAGTACCGAATTTCCCGAACTAAAAGATTTGCAATATAAATTTGGTACTGACTTTTGGCGTTTTCTGTACCAGGCTGGTGCCGGTTTTTACCTTCATATACTGATACCGAATAGGACCATACCGGTATTCTGATAGAAGGTGGATAATGAAAAAAATGATTGCCACGTGGCAAGTATTGAATGGTACAGGTAGTATACATTAAGTTGGTTTTTTAATATATGGATAAAAGTATGTAAAAAAAAATATGGAGAGAAAATTTAACAACAATCTCATCTTCCGATACATCGAGCCATGTTTGTGCCACTTTTCGACCGTTTTAGGAGCACATGTTTCAGTCTCACCCTTCTTACAATGCCTTTTGGATCATCCACCTTTTGAGGAAGTGGGTTCGGCTTGGGTTTCGGGTACGGATTCGGTTTCGGGTGTGTTTTGGGTTTGGCGTATGTTTTGGGGAAAATGGAGGTTGGGAATAATATCCATAAAACCCGGGAATCGATGGAGTGGTCGGATGAGGTGAAGTTGGGGTGCTAGGTGGCATCGGATAATATCCAAGCTCGCCCATCCGCGGGTCTCTTTGATAACGGTCTTCTTGTTCGTTGTTGGGATTGTTTGGTGCACTTTGCCAAAATTGATGGTTCGGATCCCTCACATTTTGGTTGTTGGGAAACATTGTGTGATTATGAAAAAAAAAAAAAGTGTAGAGATTTGGTATAAAGAGTAGAGGAAGAAAGGATGAAAAAGTGTAGAGATTTGGTATAAAGGTAGGGTATTTATAGGTAAATTATAAATTTTAAAATAATTTTTTTAGAATGCTACCGTTCAACTAACGGTCATATTGACCAAACACACATCGATCCCCTCAAAATTTGCTTGTTAGCGTGCTAGTGAGCTCCCCACAGCGCCCCCGTTTAAATCCCGGGATGTGGTGCATAGTGCCCCGGGGCGCTAAAATGTATGATGTGGCAGGGTGGCATTAAGCCACACCCCCCTGATCTTACATTTTCTTTTTCTAAAATTCATTTTAATTAATTTGGTGCTATAATGATATGATAATACATGACATGGTTTCTACCACTACTCATTGACATCTCTATATCCTGCTCTCTTTCTTAATTACTCTTAAAAAGTTTAGCTCGTTTTTACTTAAAATCATCAAATATGAACTAATTATGACTAGAATTTAATAAAAACGACCCTAAAGCTGCTCAAAAGTGTAGGAATATTAATATAAAAATATGTATAATTTAGAGCATATCAAAAATCAGGTTCAAAGTTAATTATACGATTCAAAGCCAAGACTCTTCAGTTTCTTCTACTACGTCTCCTTTAGGCTACGCGGCTGTCTCCGGCGCGTCTCTTTCAGCCTTATCAAGGGAGGTTAGTTGTTCTTTTATTTGTCTTGTTTAGTTAAGAGACATGACATATATAGTGGATCCATATTTCACTCGGTCAGGGGCGCAACATAGTGGAGGCGGGAGGGGCGGCCGACCCCCTGATCTTTTCGCTTAGTAGTGGAGAGTATGTAGTTTTCGTATAGAAGTTTTTGGGTTATACGTTTTTGACCCCACGATCGTAAATCTCAAGCTTCGCCACTGTATTGGATTTGATATTTAGAAATATGAAAGTGGTAATTAGAACTATGATACTAGATATGCGCTTAATCGATTCTTCTTCAATGGAATCATATATAATAAGTTAATAAACTAGAGATCGGTGCTTAATGGATTATGTTTAATGGAATCATATTAAAGTCAATAATAGGAGGCATGAAATCAATTTAAAATAACCATTACATTTGCCATATTGTTTTACTTTATGTATTCAATTAATTAGGTTTAACACCGTTGTCACGTTGCGGCGGACTTCTTTCGTTATTTATTTTGTATTTACACGTGTTTTGAAATCACTACGAGCGTGTTGCTCACGAAACCGATGATAAGAAAAAAAAGAAAATGTAGAAAAAACACTAAAAGGTAACCGAAAGTGTTGATGCATTTTTAGTGTCTGTAACTAGTCTTGTTTTAACGATGTATTTTGAATGGTCTTTTATTAATTATCGAGTCTGTATGTTATGTTGACCAAGTCAGATATCCTCCTATCTACTTGTGTACAACTTATTTGTCTCTTTTGGTATGTAATGTTTTATGAACAATGCATGTTGCATTAAAGGGTAGTTTTGTCATTACTATGTTTATATGTTGCTGATTGTTGCTGTCTGATAACAGGAACAACCACAACAGTTGCAGTCCTCGACGAAACAGACTTCTGTTTCGTCGTAACACTTCATGGCGAAACAGACCATTGTTAATACTTCTGTTTCGTTGAAGGTCATGACGAATCAGACCTTGATTCGTCATATCCTGACGAATCAGACCCTGATTCGTCATGTATTGGGCTGTTCCAGGCCCAATGTCTGGCCCATGTTCAGATTCGTCAAACACTTCTGTGTTTCGTCGATATCTGTGGCCCAGGGACTATATAAACAACACTTTGTGTTCATTTGAACTCAGAGATAAGAAACAGACCATAGTAACAAAACTCTGCCAAAATTCTGTCTGAACTGTGTTTGTATCAGTTGTAATAGGTTCTTATCCCGTTAATCAATCGAGTGTGTATCATTGATTAATCCGTTGTTATTATTGCTATATATGTTTGATTTGGCATAGTTACGTGGATTCCGCACACGTAACCGTGTTTACTATAAACAAGAGATTCGGTTCGTAATCGATCCTCAGATTTCGGGACCTACAAGTGGTATCAGAGCGTTTGGCTCTTATCCTTGTTTAAAATCAAACTTGTTCGGTTTTTATCAAGTATTTTGTGTGTGTTTTTCTGAAAACTTGTTCTTGAAAAATTATATTTTCTGGAAAAATATTCATAAATCTGCTGTTTTATTGGTGTTTGCTACAGATTTTTATCAAAAACCTAAGTTAGATTGTATTGTTTATGCTTTAAACCGGGTTTTTAGTGAAAATCTAGTGTATTTTCGTGTTTCGGAAATTTATCGGTGATCGGAAAACTCATCGGAAACTCTTTGTTCTTGTGTGTGTTCTTCATATCTTCATAGAGTTCATTATAAAATTGTTCATTTGATCTTGTTGTGTTTAAATCAAAGTGTTACTCATTAAAATACATTAAGTGGACTTTTGTGTTTGTAACATTGGAACTCTAACTGAGAAATACATACCTTGTGTCAGTTTAGATATTTTAAATATCTTAAACAGCTGTAAATATCTTAAACAGCTGTCTGAGACTCAGTTTTGACGAAACACACAGCCGACGAATCACATCTGTTTCGTCGCAACACCTTTGACGAATCAAACGTCTGTTTCGCCACAACATCTTTGACGAAACAAATTCTGTTTCGCCACAAATCACAATTATCACAAGTTTGTTTCGTCGTCATTCATTCAGACGAAACAAACCTGTTTCGTGAACTCTGTTTCGTCGAAAACAGATCTGTCTTAAACAGAAGACTTATATCAGTTTGCTTACTGTTTGTTTTCAAGAAATTTGTGCAGGTACTATCATACATACATCAAATATGAGTTGTACTAGTCCATGGGATTGGAGTATGGATTCTAGACCACGTGAAGATCCGACGTCCGCAGCAGCGTGGGTAAAGAGTGTTTTTGGTCAACCAACTATAAGTGCCGGACAATGGGCTTTGGCATCCAATCAGAACCAAAACATTCAAAATCTTTTGATCAGTGAGAGCGAAACGGGTAGCAACAATCGCCCGCCAAAGTTGAATCATATGAACGAGTTTCCATCATGGAAAGGTCGATTCATTACATATGTTCAAGGTCAAAGCACTGATATTTGGAGGTGTTTCATTACTCCACGCAATGATGCTCTTGAAGTAGCAGCGTCAACGGCCGAAGGTTTTACTAACATGCAGGAGAATGACAAGAAAGCATATGAATTTGAGAAAAAGTCTTTTGCTGTTCTTACTCAAGCACTTCATAAAGATATCTATCATCAGTTTTCTTATTGTACGGACACGAAAGCCCTATGGGATTGTTTGGTGACAAGAGGAGAAGGAAACGCAGCTTCCAGAAAGACACGGCATGATTTATTAAAGAAAGAGTTCGAGTCGTTCCAGTTCTTGGAAAACGAAACTCTAAATGATATGACCACACGGTTTTATCATTTGATTAGTGAGATGTTTGCCTATTCTGTTACTGCATCTCAAAAGGAAGTTTGTGCACGATTTGCTGATTCTCTACCACCAAAGTGGAGTCCATACATCGAGCTTCTAAAGCATACAGGTATTCTAGATGCTGACACTATAACTATCTATGAATTTGTACAGAAGCTGGAACATAAAAATGATGAAGAAATCCGAAAAGCAAAACGCATTGCTGCTCCTCAGAATATTGAAATGTATTGTGGTGGAGGTTTTGACCCGTCAGCTAGTCTGAGGCAACCAAAGTTACAAACGGCGTTTGTATCAGATACAAACTCTTCTCCGTTTCCTCAACAAACTCAGACTTATTCTGGAGGAGGTTTTATTCCTTTTATACCTCCAGTAAATACTACTCAACCTCAAGCATATTCAGGAGGAGGTTTTAATCCATCCCTACCACAACAACAAGTCCAACCACAACAACAACAGCAAGCTCATTATACCAACAATCCTCCAACTCCAAACCCTAACACAGTCAAAGTTGATACATCAAACCTCTCAAATGTTAGCATTGAAGTAGCAAAGGAACATATGGAACTTATTAATACCATGGTCAGTGCTTACTGCGGTTTGGTCGCAGGTCAAATTGGAAACATCAATTTAACCAACGAAGACTATCTACAAATCAACCGTGATGAAATGGAGTTAATGGATATAAAGTGGGCATTCGCAAGTGCTGTTAGAAGGGCGAAGGACTTTATGGTTCGAACAGGAAGAAGTTCTTTGGAAAGCAAACAAGATACAAAGTACGGTTTTGATAAAGAAGCAGTTACATGCTTCAATTGTGGGGAAAAGGGTCACTTCAAACGTGAGTGCACTCGACCAAGCAGACAAGGCAATCAGAACCCATTCCGTAATCAGACGAGTACTTCAAATGCTAATCAAGACAATCGTGGAAAAGGGATAGTGGCTGTAACCAACACCACTAACCAGAATCAGTCTGGACCATCAAATGAAAGTCGTGCATTAACCGTACAAGCTGATGAAGGGTTTAATTGGTCTTTACAACTTGGGGAAAGTGATCAAGGTAAAGGAGGAACTGCGTGTTATGCTAAGATTATCAATCACATCAAGCACGTTCATAAGGAAGAATTTTCTGATAGTGACGACAGTTCTGGTCATACCGGGAGTTCTGATGAAGAAAGTTCTACTTCGAGTTCTGAATCTGATGTGAGCAAAGAAGCAAGTTCTAATCTTGATGACTTATTGAATGAAGCAGAAGAGTTGAAATGTCAGAAATCAGTTCTGATCAAGAAGGCTGAGATAGTATCTAAAGAAATGGAGAAGCTCTTTTCTGAAGACGGATCTTTCTCTTATCAGACTGCCTTTATGGCAAATGTCTCAGATTCTACAAGTCAGGTAAAATCTGAAATTCTTATCAACTGTAGAGATTGTGAATATATGAAAAATGAATTTGATAGAATAAAACTTGAATGTGATACGATTCATATTCACAATCAGAGTTTAGTTGTTGAAATGGCTAAATGCAAAGAAGCGAATATGGCTTTGATTCGAAACGAAAAAGAATTTAAATCTATGATTGAAATTCAAAAGAAAAATGTTTCCGAAGTGACAAAAACTGTTTATCATAAACAAGTTAGTATAAATGAATACATTAACATTGTTGAGGAAACTAAAAAGGAACTAGCCATTGCCAAATGTGAGCATGATGCAATCAAGCAAAAATTGGAGAGTTACTCTAACTCCCGATTTGTGCTCGATCACATTATTGATGTTCAACAACTAAAGGGAAACAAGGAAGGTGTTGGGTATAAGAAGTGTCCGCCCCCTTTGAGACATGATTATACTTATATGCCTGATGAAGAAGAAATGCCACGGTTTGAATCCAGTGTGCCTCTTGATTATAAGGAAGTAACTACTGGCCTAGGATTCAAATCGGACAATTCTCCAAGTACAAATTCTGAGCAAAAAGAGTCAACATCTACGAAACAAGGTCCTCCAACCATTGAGGACTATGAGTCGTCGGATGATGAATCTGAATCAGATGTGAGTAATCAGGATAAATCACTTGACAAACTTAAAGGAGTAGAAGTTCCAATTGAGAATCATATACTGTGTGATCCTCCTACCCCTGCTGTTAAATCTGTTGTTCAACAAGTGATAAATCCTGTGTCTACTGTTAAAAGTAATATTGTGTTGTACACTTTGGTTGGTGATTCTAAAATCTATTCAGATAATGATTTTCCAATTAAAAATGTCAATCCATCATTGATTGATAATGTTTTTGAAAATAACACAAGCAAGTTTGTGGGAAAGTCGATTCAGGGAGTTAATGTGACTCAATGTAATCCAATTCCTAAGACTGAAATTAAAAAGAAATTTGGAAATCAGAAATCACCTTCAAAGCAACAACCTATTGCTTCTAAGGGTAAACAATCAGATCAACGAGCTAAATTGTCAAATGTTTCTAAATCAAAATTTGAAACAAAAGGGGCTCGTTATCAGAAGAAAAACAGCAATGTTAAATTTGTGGAATCGAGGGGTACAGATAAAATTGAGACTTTTGCTAACAAGTCAAACACTGATTTTGTACAAGTCAAAATTTTAAAACGTGATAGTCAAAACAATTACACTCAACGTTCAAATGGGTGTGATGAAAAAGCTAGTACCTCAGGTTATACAAATTCGACATCTGATCGTCGATCCAGTTCTCCTAAGTTTGTTGAAAGGAGAACGTGTTTTAAATGTGGAGAGTTTGGGCACATAATCAAAGATTGTGCTAACACTCCGAAAGCGAAATTTGTTGAAAGAGCATCACCTGAATCGATTCACCCTAAATGTCGTCCTGTTTCACCTAAACATGATAAAAGAACTATTAAAGAACAGGAATCGAAACAACGACATCAAAATGTGAAGAAAATAGAAAAGGCTTTAAAACCTAAGGTCAATTCTGTTCCAAGGGAACCAAGTTCACCTGTAAAACCAGAAATTTCAAAATTTGTTTACAAAACTCAATCTGGTAAACAAAAACAAACTTGGAAACCTAGGAAGAGTGAAGGTTCAGGGGGAGCTGTTTGTTTGGAAAACCATCAACAAATCGAGATCACTATTCGTGATGCTCAGGGACGACCCAAGACCACATTGGCTTGGGTCCCCATCCTTAACTAATCATTGAATGATATGTGCAGGATGTTCCAGGAGGAACTATTAATAGTCATTGGATTGTTGATAGTGGGGCATCTAGGCACATGACGGGCGACTTACGGCTTCTATATGATGTGAGAAACATTAAAGGAGGCTATGTTGCTTTCGCTGGAGACAAAGGCGGTTACATCACTGGAGAGGGAATGATTTCCAATGGTGTGGTATGTTTCGATAAGATCAATTATGTTCGTCAAATTGATCATAATCTTCTCAGTGTGTCGCAAATCTGCGATAAAAAATTCACCGTGCATTTTGATGATGCCGGTTGTTATGTGCTTAAACCTGGTTTCACAATTCCTGATGAATGGATTCTCTTATCGGCTCCAAGAGTCAATGATCTTTATGTTCTTGATATGAGTCAAGCGATTACTACTTCTGCACAAGTCACATGTTTTGTCTCAAAAGCCACGGAGAAGGAGTCTATATCTTGGCACAGAAGAATGGGACACATTCACTTGAGAAAAATGAACCATTTGGTGAAAAACAATCTTGTGAATGGCGTACCCGTGAGAAGTTTTCATCTACAAGATATCTGTGTTTCGTGCCAAAAAGGGAAACAAACAAAGAAGTCTCACCCTTTGAAGAAAATCAATACTGTTAGCATGCCTCTCGAACGTCTTCATATGGACCTTTTTGGACCTATGAGACACAAAACAACGTTCGGAGATGTGTATTGCTTAGTAGTTACTGATGACTACTCTAGATTTTCTTGGGTAGCTTTTATGGCACACAAGAGTGATACTCCTCAAATCCTCAAGGATCTTCTTACAATGTTGGAAAATCTCTACTCGTTGAAAGTTAAGAGGATCAGAAGCGACAATGGAACTGAATTCAAAAACCGGATTATGGACGAGTTCTGTACTTCTAAAGGCATTCTTCATGAATACAGTTCTCCTTACACTCCACAACAAAATGGTGTCGCGGAGAGGAAGAATCGGACGATAATTGAAACTGCAAGAACAATGCTGGTAGAGTCGGCGTTTCCTGTTCAGTTCTGGGCAGAGGCTGTGTCGACTGCTTGCTACACATTAAACCGAGTTCTTACGGTTAAGAGACATGGCAAGACTTGTTTCGAACTTCTACAGAAAAGGAAACCAGATCTTTCAATTCTAGAACCTTTTGGTGGTCCATGCACTATGATTGATCCGGATGGAAAGTTTGGCGCGAAAGCTATCGAGGGTTTCTTCCTTGGATATGCTACACCAAATTTTCGTGTTTGGAATCTGACTACCAAAAAGATTGAATTATGGAGTGAAGTACGGGTTCAGAGATATACAGATCCTGTTAAAGCTCCAGGTGATCCTTGGATGTTTGATTATGATGGGCTATTCAATTCCTTTGACCTGCCAATTTTTGATGAAGATTCCGCAGCTGCTAGAATGATATTTGATAGTGACAATGCTGCTGAGTCGTCATTAGTTAGACCTGTTGTTGTTAACTCACAAAGTTCTAATTCGTCTAACAACACGGTTCAAAATGAGGAAGTTGAGAATGCTACTGAATACAATGAGTCATCAGAAGAAGATGAAGAAAATCTTGATGCGACTGAAGGTACTAAATCTCCAGTTGTTCCAGTTCAGGGTATTTCTGTTGATACTCCTCATGTGCAAGTCGATGATACTGCTGAAGGAGATGCATCCACTTCTACGCATATTCCAGGTGTAGAGTTGGTTGTTGATCTTAATATTAACAATTTGGGTGTTAATGCTCGTGTTCCTGAAAATCCTGAAATGAGGATACACGATACCCATCCACAGCAGAATATCATAGGAGATGTCCAACAAGGTGTGCAGACACGTAATCAGCTGAGAAACAACCCGAGTGCTGGTTTGTATTCAGCTATTAGAGAATCTGGTCTACAAAATGATTGGTCTTTCGCGTGTTACGTTTCACAAGAAGAACCAAAATCTTATAAGGAAGCTTTAAAAGATAATTCATGGGTTGAAGCCATGCAGGACGAACTGCAGCAATTTCAAAAGCTTGGTGTTTGGAAGCTTGTTGAAAAACCGGAGAATTACAAGAAAATTGGAACACGATGGGTTTATAAATGCAAGAAAGATGATCGTGGAGTTGTTATTCGCAACAAAGCGAGACTGGTTGTTCAGGGCTTTCGTCAGATTGAAGGCATTGACTACAATGAAGTTTATGCACCTGTTGCACGTCTGGAAGCTATTCGAATCTTCTTAGCTTATGCATCTTTCAAAGGATTCAAAGTTTACCAGATGGACGTTAAAAGTGCTTTTCTTCATGGTATTGTTCAAGAAGAGGTGCATGTCGAACAACCTCCAGGTTTTGAAGATCCTATTCACCCCGATCGGGTTTGGTTGCTCAACAAAGCTCTTTATGGTCTACATCAAGCACCTAGGGCTTGGTACGCAACCTTATCAAACTATCTTCTGGAGAATGGATTTAGACGAGGTCTTATTGATTGCACACTCTTTATCAAAGAACAAGATGAAGATCTTCTGCTGGTGCAGGTATACGTTGATGATATAATATTTGGGTCTACTAATGACTCTTTGTGCAGGCAATTCGAACGTGTTATGCAAGAAAAGTTCGAAATGAGCGCTATGGGAGAGATGAATTTCTTTTTGGGCCTTCAAGTTCAACAAACAGAGTCTGGGATATTCATCCATCAGACTAAATATGTTGGTGACATTTTGAGCCGATTCCAAATGTCAGATGCAACGCCCATTGGTACCCCACTTCCGCAGAATCACGGGATTACTCCGGATTTGAAGGGAGAAAGCATCAACTCCTCGTACTATCGTGCCATAATCGGATCTCTCATGTATCTTACCGCTTCGAGGCCTGATATCATGTACCCAACATGCTTACTAGCAAGATATCAAGCAAACCCGAAGGCCTCTCATCTGTCAGCTGTCAAAAGGATTCTACGCTATTTGAAGGGATGTCCAGACCTCGGTCTTTGGTACCCTAGGGATGATAGTTTTGAATTAATTGCATACAGTGATTCTGATTTCGGTGGTTGCAAAATCGATGGAAAATCGACAACAGCAGGATGTCAGTTCCTAGGAAATCGACTCGTAACGTGGCAGTGCAAGAAGCAAACGTGTGTTGCTACATCAACATGTGAAGCAGAATATATTGCTGCCTCGAGTTGTTGCTCCCAAGTTCTTTGGATACAACAACAAATGCGCGACTACGGTTTAGAATTCCTATCTACTCGTATTTTTGTTGATAATAATGCTGCCTTGCAAATCACTAGAAATCCTGTGCAACATTCTAAGACTAAACACATCGACATTAAATATCACTTTATCCGTGATTGTTTTGATAAGAGGTTAATCGATGTCGTTCATGTCCCCACTGATCACCAACGTGCCGACCTGTTTACAAAAGCTTTTGATAAATCACGTTTTGATTATCTACTTTTGGTCAATGGCATTAAGGTGATACCTGAGTAAACTTCTTTGGCTGATCGTTTTTGTAAATATTTTCTTTATAATCTTTGAAAATTCAAAAAGATTTTAGTTTTCGTAAACTTTGCGAATTTTAGGGGGAGATATTTCAAGAAAATACAAAAACATTGCAAAAGTTCAAAATCCAAAAAGATGTCTTTACTTTCTCTAGTTTCGTTTGAAAAATACAAAAATTCAAAAACAATAGAAAAACCAAAAATGAGTTTCTTGGATAAAGGAAAATGATGAAATTCACTGGTGTGGTCGGTCAATGTGCTCAAAATGCAAAATAAAAAGAAAAATGATAAGTATCTCTACTAACGATGTATCGGTAGGCTCACAATCAGACTAAAATGTGCAGGATGATACAAACCTAACAGACTTCAAGTCAGGTGGGAACCATTCATTGGCATATGGTCTTAGTATCGAAATCTCGTTTGAGAGATTGCCGAGATCTGAAATATTCGGTCTTTATGCTGCTTATCATCTGGGTATCATGGTTGTATCAAACCGTAAAAATAACGGAGACGAAGTCTAAGATCTTCCATGATACTATACATACGCGTACATATTGCATTCGACCTCAATAAGTGATCAACAATCACATGTCCAAACAAAATAAGTGATAAATTATCACAGATTCTTTGCGGGAGTCAAGTTCGTCTCTCTGCTGTACGGAAGTACTGACCTGTTCACGGACTTGCTCCTGTGCCCTCATGCATCTGAAAATCAAGTTCCTCATCAATAAGTGATTCTATCACATAGGGCTTGTTTTCAATCAAAATAAGTGAGTTTCTCACATTTTTATACGGTCAAACAGATGATAAACGGTATACTCACCAGTAAGATGAATTCTCGTGCATACCTTGATACGGGAATGTGTCGTGAGTGGATTTACATCGACTTGTAAGTATAATCCTTACCGTTAATCGTATCTCTTAAATTATGATTATGTCTGATCAGTTTGAGCTTATGTGGACCACAATACTGATAATCGAGGTAGTATACTTATCCAGAGCTTTAAACAGAATCAAAATCATGTTGGCTAAGACCGTAAGCTGGTTTGATTCCTTGTCCTTGAGATTCGCAAAAAGATTGCACTTGTACAAATTGTTTACTGTTTTTAACAGTTTTCCGCATTTTCATTTAGTTTACCATGCTTTAAATTTGCTTTTAGTATATTTGTGTAAAGTTCGTTTTTGATTAAGCCGAAGTTGTTGCTTGGTGTTTTATACCGGAAGCCTGAAACCTTCTTCATAAAAACGTTCTTGCATTTGAAAATTCAAGCTGAATGGAATTGTGTTCATAATCTGTTTTGACTGCAAAATATTTTCAGCCTGGGTGTTGCTGTTTTGAAAAATCTGTTGGTGAAACAGACCTGTCACGAATCACAAGTGTTGACGAATCAACATAGTCGACGAATCAGACCTAAGTTGGCGAATCAAATCTGATTCGTCATAACAGACGACGAATCACAGGAGCCCAATTCTGTTTCGTCATGGGCTAAAGTTTAGGCCCAAGTTCAAGCCCAAGTTTCTGATTCGCCGGGCCCATCTCAGTTTCGTCGAATCCTCTGATTCGTCGAGACAAGGTAGTATATATATAGGTCCCACTTGTTCACTTTTTCAAAACATCAGTTATCTTCTTCTTCACACAACAAAAACACCAAACCTACGGTTTCTCTGCAAAATCGCTCAAAACATCAGTTTTTAGTCAAAATTTTACAAACTTCAAAGGTAGAAACATGTTCTGATTTACATTCCGAACACTTTGAACCGTCGGGTTTTTCATCCGAAAACCCTCAAAAACCCTTTTGAAATCATTGTTTTTCTTTGATTAAATATGTGTTGTTGTTGCATGTTGTTGTGTTTTCATTATAATCTGATAGATTTAGGTTATCTGTGTTTGATTTGCTTTGATTTGTTAGTGGGTTTTTATAACCAAAAACAGGGGTTTGTATTTGATAATGGTATTACCTGTTTTTTTCTTTCTTTCAAAGGTTTTTGTTCGGAAAAACATTTATGGGTGTTTATAGATGGGTTGGGTAAATAATGTTGATTGAATGTGTTTATGTTCATATCTGATGTGTGTTTAAACCCAATCCGGCGAAACTGATAAAACCCCCAAATTGACGAATCAAAATTAGCCCTAATTTTGGCGAATCAAACCTATGGCGAATCACACATTCGACGAATCAGACGACGAATCACAGATGACGAATCAGAATGGAACAAAATAGACTCGACGAATCAAAAAGTCGACGAATCAAACCAGTCAATGGTCAAACCTCTGTTTCGTCGTTCAATGTTCTGTTTCATCGTTGATACTCTGTTTCGTCGTCAATGCCTTAGCTGTTTTCTGATGTTGCTGTTTGTTCACAGTAGACATGTGTAAATAGGTTATCTGATATGTGAATACATGAAAGTGTATTCATACATGTCTAAATGCTATGTTATATATATTGTGACTTATTCTGGACATTTTCATGTACAGATGGCTCCTAAAGCACAGCAAGAAAAGGGAAAACGCAAGAAGGCGATCAAGAAAGAAAACAAAACCGAAGAAGAGATTATGTCAGAAAAACGCCATAATCAAGTTGCATATTTGGATCCGGAAGACAAGCTCGTTGAATTTAAAGATATGACGAAGTGGATCAGGGAGTCACGTATCAATTATGCTGTTACATACTCGACACCCGTCTACAAATCTCTCATTAAAGCGTTCTGGGATTCTGCAAACGTCGTTCAAATCGATGGAAAGGATATTATCAGAGGTCGTGTGAATGATCTGTATGTCGTTGTTACTCCGGAGATATTGAATCAAGTTCTTCAATTACAAGATCAACCGAATGCACCTTATTCAATACCAATCATGTGTTCGCGAGGCTGTTTACTAAGGATGAAATGCAAAGGAGATCTTTTCGTCAAACAAATCAACAAAGGTGATCTTCCATTACGATACAAGTTTTTATTACATGTGCTCATTCAGTGTCTCAGCAATAGACGAGCTGGATATGATATGGCGGGAGATGATCTGGTTGGCTTCATGGTTGCTTTGGTGTTAAACAAACCGTTTAGCATCTCGAAGTACATTTTTAGCAACATGAAAGAGAACATGACAAGGACTGGTAGTAGAACCACAGGAAACAAGTTTTGGATGTATCCACGGTTTCTGCAAATGATAATGAATGTTCAGCATCCAGACCTTCCAAAAGATGAAAATGATCTGTTGAAAATAGAGGCAATGAATTTCAACTCCTTACGACTAATCAAGACGATGGCGGCCAAAAGATACACAGAAAGTGTTCCTCCAAGGAAGCTTTTTGGCGCTCTAGTGAATCCTGATTATGTTGCTCCTGCAAATGACAAATGGCGTCATGAAGACAGCCAATCAGACAATGAAGAACCTGAGTTGGAAAGGTTAAGGATAGAAAAATTTGGTCCTGACCCAGTTGATTCAGATGAATCTGGTAGTGATGATGATGAAAGTGGTGGAGATAGTGATGCAGGTGATGCAGGTGCTGTTAGTACTGCTGTTGGAACATCAAGCAAGGGTGCTGTTTCTGGTACATCAGATAGTAGTTCATCAGCAAGTGGTGATGATGGAACTGATTCGAGTTCTAGTGATCATTTAGTTGAACCTGGTTACGAAATGTATATTGATATACGTGGAGTAACAAGGTACAGAAAGATTAGAACAGAGGATGATCCAGAGTATGTTCCAGAAGATCCTGAAGGTGAAAGGAGAACAAAAAGAAGAGCAGAGAAAGCTGTTGAAGTACAAACGAAGAAACCTAGGAGATATCTGAGTTATACTCGGAAATCTGTGCCTCAGGAGTCTTCATCTATTGCTCAGGAGCCTGTACAATCTGTAGCTCAGGAGCGTGTGCAAGAAACTCCTACTGTAGTTACTTCAGCTACAGAAATTCCAGTTGCTCCAGTTGTTACACCAGCTACTGCTACTCCATCTATTGTTCCTCAGGAAGTTCCTGTAAGATCTATGGCTTCAGCTATCAGGGCAACTACTTCGGAAATCAGTGCTGAACGTCATAGGACTTTTGCTGGATTTTCTAAAGATGAAAAGATCAATTATCTGTTTTCTACACTTGAAGCGGCTGCTGATCGTCTTCAAAGGCAATCTCATTTTGGAAATCTCACGAAGCATGACCAACTTAAACAATCTGTGGAAATCAACAAATTGAAGTCAATGGTTGGTCAACAGCAAACAGTTATAGAGCGACAACAAGGTGAAATTGATGCGCTTAAAGCTGAAAATGCTCGCTTGAAGGCTATTGATGAAGAGAAAGAGAGAAGGCTTGCCATTCTGTGGGACTATCATTGTAAACAACAAGAGGTGTTAAAGAAAAAGGATGATGATACAGAAGATCAAGGAAATCCTGATACCTCTGGTACATCACAGAAACAGCCTACCACACTTGCTTCTGAAGTTGTTACAGTTCAACCTACCGTTGTTGAATCATCTCAAGGAACATCTACTGGAAAAGTACAACAGATAGAAGGTACTTCTTCTATATTTAGCAGTGCTGATATTGCTCTACAAGCTGTTCATCCATTTACAGGAGAGTTGCTTGAAGAAGGGGAGTTGATAGAGGATCTTTCTCCGGAGCAATTGAGTATTTTACAGTCTATGAGAGAAGTAGATGATGCTGAAATAGACAAAATGTCTACTGAGACTGATACAACGAATGTTGAAGAGATTGATGAAATTGTGATTGAAGGTGACGCACCAAAATCAACCTATGTCAGAGAAGATGGTACTGAATTTGCATCTTTTGATGAAAATTGGATGAAAGAAAACATTGATGACATAGACGAGCACTTGAAGAATCGGAATTCATCTGAAAAAGACACAAATGCTTTTGCTGAATGGAGAAAACAGTTTTTATCCAAAGTGTCCAAGCCGTTACCTGAAAAAGCTCAAGTAGACTATCTGCAATTTGAAAAGAAGCCTAGTGGAAGGATCTTATGCTGGATGTTTGTTCAAGATATTCACTGCATTGCTATTAAACGTGAATATGGGATTCTGTATTTCAATTCACTACTGAGCATTCTTTCCTTACCATTTTATGATGTCTCTGCGTTGACAAGGCTTCAACTTATCAATCGTGAAAAATACGATGGCGCTACTTTATTTGAGCGTCTGGTGAAAGTAAACAAGAAGACAGGCTGGAAGGACGAATTCTATAAGCCTCAATTTCCTGTTTATCAACCGATCAAGTTTACTCTTGATCCGGACACCAACACTTGCAGATATAAACTGGTATATCAGCCTCCGAGGGTTGTAGATAAAATCCCATTGATGCCTATGAAGCAGGATTTTCTGGAAGACATGGCATTGTGGTGCTACGACTCGGATACTCATGAAGCTGTTATTGTGTTCAGAGATGGTCGTGCTAACTACAGGATGTTGGATCCGATGTGGATCGTCAACATGTCTGAAGCTGATATTGGAAGATTATATCGTCATGATATTTTCTATGAAGACCAAGATTCACGTCAAGCGTTAAAGTTTCAGCGAGTAGCTTGTTTTTGCTACTACAGGGGTATTCATTCGGGCAGTACGTGGTCCGAACAACACTGATGGAAGATTAGAAGACCAAAGACGAGTAACAGACAAGGGGGAGTTTGTTGATGCATTTTTAGTGTCTGTAACTAGTCTTGTTTTAACGATGTATTTTGAATGGTCTTTTATTAATTATCGAGTCTGTATGTTATGTTGACCAAGTCAGATATCCTCCTATCTACTTGTGTACAACTTATTTGTCTCTTTTGGTATGTAATGTTTTATGAACAATGCATGTTGCATTAAAGGGTAGTTTTGTCATTACTATGTTTATATGTTGCTGATTGTTGCTGTCTGATAACAGGAACAACCACAACAGTTGCAGTCCTCGACGAAACAGACTTCTGTTTCGTCGTAACACTTCATGGCGAAACAGACCATTGTTAATACTTCTGTTTCGTTGAAGGTCATGACGAAGACGCACCAAAATCAACCTATGTCAGAGAAGATGGTACTGAATTTGCATCTTTTGATGAAAATTGGATGAAAGAAAACATTGATGACATAGACGAGCACTTGAAGAATCGGAATTCATCTGAAAAAGACACAAATGCTTTTGCTGAATGGAGAAAACAGTTTTTATCCAAAGTGTCCAAGCCGTTACCTGAAAAAGCTCAAGTAGACTATCTGCAATTTGAAAAGAAGCCTAGTGGAAGGATCTTATGCTGGATGTTTGTTCAAGATATTCACTGCATTGCTATTAAACGTGAATATGGGATTCTGTATTTCAATTCACTACTGAGCATTCTTTCCTTACCATTTTATGATGTCTCTGCGTTGACAAGGCTTCAACTTATCAATCGTGAAAAATACGATGGCGCTACTTTATTTGAGCGTCTGGTGAAAGTAAACAAGAAGACAGGCTGGAAGGACGAATTCTATAAGCCTCAATTTCCTGTTTATCAACCGATCAAGTTTACTCTTGATCCGGACACCAACACTTGCAGATATAAACTGGTATATCAGCCTCCGAGGGTTGTAGATAAAATCCCATTGATGCCTATGAAGCAGGATTTTCTGGAAGACATGGCATTGTGGTGCTACGACTCGGATACTCATGAAGCTGTTATTGTGTTCAGAGATGGTCGTGCTAACTACAGGATGTTGGATCCGATGTGGATCGTCAACATGTCTGAAGCTGATATTGGAAGATTATATCGTCATGATATTTTCTATGAAGACCAAGATTCACGTCAAGCGTTAAAGTTTCAGCGAGTAGCTTGTTTTTGCTACTACAGGGGTATTCATTCGGGCAGTACGTGGTCCGAACAACACTGATGGAAGATTAGAAGACCAAAGACGAGTAACAGACAAGGGGGAGTTTGTTGATGCATTTTTAGTGTCTGTAACTAGTCTTGTTTTAACGATGTATTTTGAATGGTCTTTTATTAATTATCGAGTCTGTATGTTATGTTGACCAAGTCAGATATCCTCCTATCTACTTGTGTACAACTTATTTGTCTCTTTTGGTATGTAATGTTTTATGAACAATGCATGTTGCATTAAAGGGTAGTTTTGTCATTACTATGTTTATATGTTGCTGATTGTTGCTGTCTGATAACAGGAACAACCACAACAGTTGCAGTCCTCGACGAAACAGACTTCTGTTTCGTCGTAACACTTCATGGCGAAACAGACCATTGTTAATACTTCTGTTTCGTTGAAGGTCATGACGAATCAGACCTTGATTCGTCATATCCTGACGAATCAGACCCTGATTCGTCATGTATTGGGTTGTTCCAGGCCCAATGTCTGGCCCATGTTCAGATTCGTCAAACACTTCTGTGTTTCGTCGATATCTGTGGCCCAGGGACTATATAAACAACACTTTGTGTTCATTTGAACTCAGAGATAAGAAACAGACCATAGTAACAAAACTCTGCCAAAATTCTGTCTGAACTGTGTTTGTATCAGTTGTAATAGGTTCTTATCCCGTTAATCAATCGAGTGTGTATCATTGATTAATCCGTTGTTATTATTGCTATATATGTTTGATTTGGCATAGTTACGTGGATTCCGCACACGTAACCATGTTTACTATAAACAAGAGATTCGGTTCGTAATCGATCCTCAGATTTCGGGACCTACAGAAAGAAAATCAACCAAAAAAGTTGTATGATAATGATGTTGTTCGTATGAACCCCGTGGTCAGAGATGAGAAAATGGTACTGGGTACCGGTACCGAATTTACCGAACCGAAAGCTCTTAAGTACCAATTCGTTACCGACTTTTGGCGTTCCTTGTATATCTTCGCTATCGGTTTTTACCTTCATACACCTGTATCGTAACCAGTGTTTTTGGTACCAGTACCGATTCGGTATCGGTTGGCACCGAGCTCATCCCTACTCCTGAAACTAAAAAAAAGATATCATTAAAAGTCGAAGAAAATCAACAAAAAAAAGTTGTACGATACCGTTGTTGTTCGTACGGTACTCGTGATCAAGTATGAGCAAATGGTATCGGGTAGCAGTACCGAATTTCCCGAACTAAAAGATTTGCAATATAAATTTGGTACCGACTTTTGGCGTTTTCTGTACCAGGCTGGTGCCGGTTTTTACCTTCATATACCGATACCGAATAGGACCATACCGGTATTCTGATAGAAGGTGGATAATGAAAAAAATGATTGCCACGTGGCAAGTATTGAATGGTACAGGTAGTATACATTAAGTTGGTTTTTTAATATATAGATAAAAGTATGTAAAAAAATTTATGGAGAGAAAATTTACCAACAATCTCATCTTCCGATACATCGAGCCATGTTTGTGCCACTTTTCGACCGTTTTAGGAGCACATGTTTCAGTCTCACCCTTCTTACAATGCCTTTTGGATCATCCACCTTTTGAGGAAGTGGGTTCGGCTTGGGTTTCGGGTACGGATTCGGTTTCGGGTGTGTTTTGGGTTTGGGGTATGTTTTGGGGAAAAATGGAGGTTGGGAATAATATCCGTAAAACCCGGGAATCGATGGAGTGGTCGGATGAGGTGAAGTTGGGGTGCTAGGTGGCATCGGATAATATCCAAGCTCGCCCATCCGCGGGTCTCTTTGATAACGGTCTTCTTGTTCGTTGTTGGGATTGTTTGGTGCACTTTGCCAAAATTGATGGTTCGGATCCCACACATTTTGCTTGTTGGGAAACGATGTGTGATTATGAAAAAAAAGTGTAGAGATTTGGTATAAAGAGTAGAGGAAGAAAGGATGAAAAAGTGTAGAGATTTGGTATAAAGGTAGGGTATTTATAGGTAAATTATAAATTTAAAAAAAAAAATTTAGAATGTTACCGTTCAACTAACGGTCATATTGACCAAACACACATCGATCCCCTCAAAATTTGCTTGTTAGCGTGCTAGTGAGCTCCCCACAGCGCCCCCGTTTAAATCCCGGGGTGTGGTGCATAGTGCCCCGGGGCGCTAAAATGTATGATGTGGCAGGGTGGCATTAAGCCACACCCCCTGATCTTACATTTTCTTTTTCTAAAATTCATTTTAATTAATTTGGTGCTATAATGATATGATAATACATGACATGGTTTCTACCACTACTCATTGTCATCTCTATATCCTGCTCCCTTTCTTAATTACTCTTAAAAAGTTTAGCTCGTTTTTACTTAAAATCATCAAATATGAACTAATTATGACTAGAATTTAATAAAAACGACCGTAAAGCTGCTCAAAAGTGTAGGAATATTAATATAAAAATATGTATAATTTAGAGCATATCAAAAATCAGGTTCAAAGTTAATTATACGATTCAAAGCCACGACTCTTCAGTTTCTTCTACGACGTCTCCTTCAGGCTACGCGGCTGTCTCCGGCGCGTCTCTTTCAGCCTTATCAAGGGAGGTTAGTTGTTCGTTTATTTGTCTTGTTTAGTTAAGAGACATGACATATATAGTGGATCCATATTTCACTCGGTCAGGGGCGCAACATAGTGGAGGCGGGAGGGACGGCCGACCCCCTGATCTTTTCGCTTAGTAGTGGAGAGTATGTAGTTTTCGTAGAGAAGTTTTTGGGTTATACGTTTTTGACCCGACGATCGTAAATCTCAAGCTTCGCCACTGTATTGGATGTGATATTTAGAAATATGAAAGTGGTAATTAGAACTATGATACTAGATATGCGCTTAATCGATTCTTCTTCAATGGAATCGTATAATAAGTTAATAAACTAGAGATCGGTGCTTAATGGATTATGTTTAATGGAATCATATTAAAGTCAATAATAGGAGGCATGAAATCAATTTAAAATAGCCATTACATTTTCCATATTGTTTTACTTTATGTATTCAATTAATTCGGTTTAACACCGTTGTCACGTTGCGGCGGACTTCTTTGGTTATTTATTTTGTATTTACACGTGTTTTGAAATCACTACGAGCGTGTTGCTCACGAAACCGCTGACAAGAATGAAAAGAAAATGTAGAAAAAACACTAAAAGGTAACCGAAAGAAAATCAACCAAAAAAGTTGTATGATAATGATGTTGTTCGTATGAACCCCGTGGTCAGAGATGAGCAAATGGTACTGGGTACCGGTACTGAATTTACCGAACCGAAAGCTCTTAAGTACCAATTCGTTACCGACTTTTGGCGTTCCTTGTATATGTTCGCTATCGGTTTTTACCTTCATACACCTGTATCGTAACCAATATTTTTGGTACCAGTACCGATTCGGTATCGGTTGGCACCGAGCTCATCCCTACTCCTGAAACTAAAAAAAAAGATATCATTAAAAGTCGAAGAAAATCAACAAAAAAAAGTTGTACGATACCGTTGTTGTTCGTACGGTACTCGTGATCAAGTATGAGCAAATGGTATCGGGTAGCAGTACCGAATTTCCCGAATTAAAAGATTTGCAATATAAATTTGGTACCGACTTTTGGCGTTTTCTGTACGAGGCTGGTGCCGGTTTTTACCTTCATATACCGATATCGAATAGGACCATACCGGTATTCTGATAGAAGGTGGATAATGAAAAAAATGATTGCCACGTGGCAAGTATTGAATGGTATAGGTAGTATACATTAAGTTGGCTTTTTAATATATAGATAAAAGTATGTAAAAAAAATTTATGGAGAGAAAATTTACCAACAATCTCATCTTCCGATACATCGAGCCATGTTTGTGCCACTTTTCGACCGTTTTAGGAGCACATGTTTCAGTCTCACCCTTCTTACAATGCCTTTTGGATCATCCACCTTTTGAGGAAGTGGGTTCGGCTTGGGTTTCGGGTACGGATTCGGTTTCGGGTGTGTTTTGGGTTTGGGGTATGTTTTGGGGAAAATGGAGGTTGGGAATAATATCCTTAAAACCCGGGAATCGATGGAGTGGTCGGATGAGGTGAAGTTGGGGTGCTAGGTGGCTTCGGATAATATCCAAGCTCGCCCATCCGCGGGTCTCTTTGATAACGGTCTTCTTGTTCGTTGTTGGGATTGTTTGGTGCACTTTGCCAAAATTGATGGTTCGGATCCCACACATTTTGGTTGTTGGGAAACATTGTGTGATTATGAAAAAAAAGTGTAGAGATTTGGTATAAAGAGTAGAGGAAGAAAGGATGAAAAAGTGTAGAGATTTGGTATAAAGGTAGGGTATTTATAGGTAAATTATAAATTTCAAAATAATTTTTTTAGAATGTTACCGTTCAACTAACGGTCATATTGACCAAACACACATCGATCCCCTCAAATTTTGCTTATTAGCGTGCTACTGAGCTCCCCACAGCGCCCCCGTTTAAATCCCGGGGTGTGGTGCATAGTGCCCCGGGGCGCAAAAATGTATGATGTGGCAGGGTGGCATTAAGCCACACCCCCCTGATCTTACATTTTCTTTTTCTAAAATTCATTTTAATTAATTTGGTGCTATAATGATATGATAATACATGACATGGTTTCTACCACTACTCATTGACATCTCTATATCCTGCTCTCTTTCTTAATTACTCTTAAAAAGTTTAGCTCGTTTTTACTTAAAATCATCAAATATGAACTAATTATGACTAGAATTTAATAAAAACGACCCTAAAGCTGCTCAAAAGTGTAGGAATATTAATATAAAAATATGTATAATTTAGAGCATATCAAAAATCAGGTTCAAAGTTAATTATACGATTCAAAGCCACGACTCTTGAGTTTCTTCTACGACGTCTCCTTCAGGCTACGCGGCTGTGTCCGGCGCGTCTTTTTCAGCCTTATCAAGGGAGGTTAGTTGTTCGTTTATTTGTCTTGTTTAGTTAAGAGACATGACATATATAGTGGATCCATATTTCACTCGGTCAGGGGCGCAACATAGTGGAGGCGGGGGGGGCGGCCGACCCCCGGATCTTTTCGCTTAGTAGTGGAGAGTATGTAGTTTTCGTATAGAAGTTTTTGGGTTATACGTTTTTGACCCCACGATCGTAAATCTCAAGCTTCGCCACTGTATTGGATGTGATATTTAGAAATATGAAAGTGGTAATTAGAACTATGATACTAGATATGCGCTTAATCGATTCTTCTTCAATGGAATCATATAATAAGTTAATAAACTAGAGATCGGTGCTTAATGGATTATGTTTAATGGAATCATATTAAAGTCAATAATAGGAGGCATGAAATCAATTTAAAATAACCATTACATTTGCCATGTTGTTTTACTTTATGTATTCAATTAATTAGGTTTAACACCGTTGTCACGTTGCGGCGGACTTCTTTCGTTATTTATTTTGTATTTACACGTGTTTTAAAATCAATACGAGCGTGTTGCTCACGAAACCGCTGATAAGAATAAAAAGAAAATGTAGAAAAAACACTAAAAGGTAACCGACAGAAAATCAACCAAAAAAGTTGTATGATAATGATGTTGTTCGTATGAACCCCGTGGTCAGAGATGAGCAAATGGTACTGGGTACCGGTACCGAATTTACCGAACCGAAAGCTCTTAAGTACCAATTCGTTACCGACTTTTGGCGTTCCTTGTATATGTTCGCTATCGGTTTTTACCTTCATACACCTGTATCGTAACCAATATTTTTGGTACCAGTACCGATTCGGTATAGGTTGGCACCGAGCTCATCCCTACTCCTGAAACTAAAAAAAAAGATATCATTAAAAGTCGAAGAAAATCAACAAAAAAAAGTTGTACGATACCGTTGTTGTTCGTACGGTACTCGTGATCAAGTATGAGCAAATGGTATCGGGTAGCAGTACCGAATTTCCCGAACTAAAAGATTTGCAATATAAATTTGGTACCGACTTTTGGCGTTTTCTGTACCAGGCTGGTGCCGGTTTTTACCTTCATATACCGATACCGAATAGGACCATACCGGTATTCTGATAGAAGGTGGATAATGAAAAAAATGATTGCCACGTGGCAAGTATTGAATGGTACAGGTAGTATACATTAAGTTGGTTTTTTAATATATAGATAATGTACCGATACCGAACAGGACTGTACCGGTATTCTGATAGAAAATGGATAAATGAAAAAAGATGATTGTCACGTGCACGATACCGCTATTGTTCGTTCGGTACTCGTGATCAAGGATGAGCAAATGGTATCGGGTAGCAGTACCGAATTTCCTGAGCTAAAAGATTTGCAATATAAATTTGGTACCGACTTTTGGCGTTTTCTGTACCAGGCTGGTGACGGTTTTTACCTTCACGTACCGATACCGAACAGGAAAGTACCGGTATTCTGATAGAAGGTGGATAATGAAAAAAAGATTGTCACGTGGCAAGTATTGAATGGTACAGGTACTATACATTAAGTTGGTTTTTAATATATAGATAATGTACGGATACCGAACAAAACTGTACCGGTACTCTGATTGAAGATGGATAAATGAAAAAAGATGATTGTCACGTGGCAAGTATTAAATGGTATAGGTACTATTTATTAAGTTGGTTTTTTAATATAGATAATAATTTGCTAAACAAAAAGTAAAACATTAGTTCACGTTTGTTTTTTTTTTTCTTGTTTATTCTTGTATTTTTTTTTTTGTTATAGCTGATTAATTCAAGATGGAGGATGAGAATGTAGATCCACCAACATGGGAGAACATAGCTCAATCACCAACACTTGAGCCAAATGTTTTTTTTTAAATAATGTCCAGGTATAAGATAATACTAAAATATAGAGGTTACTTTCGGTTGGCTAAGAACTCATCTAGGAAACGATATTGGTTTGGCTATCAAAAACGTATCACATATAACTTTGATGATTAGTTGAAGAGGTTACAAATCATTATCCATCAAATAGGGATTTCGCTTTCTCAATTATTTTCGTTGACAAGTATGCCCAAAGCAATCTTATATCAAGCTTATGTCTCACGAGAATTTTTCAATTGATGCTTAGAAGGTATGAAGTGGAAAAAGAACTTAGCATTTATGTGACAACGAGTAGTAATATTGAGACATTTTTAATCAACCAAAGTTAAATGTTTGTTTTAAAGTGAGCTTAATATTGTATATAACAATTTGTAAATCTTTTCTGGTGTCAAGATGAAGTCGGTGACGAGCCACATAAGCGATAAAAGTTATGATAGTTGTTATAGTACTGGCACTACTAAAAAATAGACCTAATGCAAGTTTTTTGAAAGCAACCTTTTTCAGATGAGTAAATGGAGAATACATGCATCTGTCAAGCAAGATGGAATTACATTCAAGGTAGATTTATAAATTAATTAAATATTATTTTTCGTATTGTTAATACACTGTATGTTTATATAATATTAAGAAGGTTAAGAAATTCGTAGAAGTACATTCTTGCACTCGAAGCAACAAGGGTGGTAACAAGGTTGCAACTCAATGATGGATTGCTAGTGTCATTAAAGATAAGCTAAAATCTGATGAGGATGTCTCTCATAGAACTAAAGAAGCGGGTTGTGAAGATTTACAATGTTGATCCAAGTTTTGTACAACATCCAAGTGTGATTACATTACCAACAACATATCACAGGCGTTTAATGCTTTGATTGGTGAATTACGTTATAAGCCAGTTCTTGACCTTTTAGAGTTCACGAGGGAGAAGATCATGGTATGATTTGACAAAAAAAAGTGTATTCTAAAGAAATGGAAGGGTACATTAGTACATAAAACTAAGAGTTATCTTAATCGAATCTCGAAGCTTAGTGTAATGTTTTTTTATTACCTATTATATATTTTAGATTAAAATTTGTATGAACTTGTTGTAGTTTTCTATGTTGTATGTAGAATTTGGGCGAGTAAGAAGTTTGTAGAAGTAGTTAAAATCGAGCTGAATTGAAACGCGGCGAAAAGAATTTGGAGGTCGTACTTGATGAGCGAACATGCACTTGTCGGGTTTGGAAAGTTAAAGGTATTCCATGTTTGCATGCAGCTTCTTTTATTGCTTTCACAAGGGATGTAAACTGGGAGAAGTTTGTTGATTCTTACTACACTATTGAGAAATTTAAATCGACTTATACTCCTATGCCTACAAAGGATCAATGGGTGCACTTAGATGCGGAGCAGAAGATATTGTAACTACTATCAAACAACTGCCCAGAATACCAAGAAAGAATAGAATCATAGCAAGTGACGAGCAAAGAAAAAAATATAAGTGTGGGCGATGTGGTGGGTACGGACACCAACACAAAAAAATGCAAAAATTCGGCATCTCAAGATCAATCATCTTCAAGTAAACAGGGAAAAAGAACAAAAGATTGTGAAAATAACTGATCAAAGTCGAGCAATTTACTTTTTGGTACCATATGGTCAAAACTTTGAAATTTGTATTTTGCATTTTTTTTGGATATTGTTACATGGAATTTTTGTGTTTGTTTTTTTTTTGGTAATTTTTTGGTACGGTAATAGATTAAAGTTTTGACATTTTGTTTTTGTATAGATAATTGTCATTTGTATTTTTTTTTTATGATTGTTACTCTAGCTCATGAGGAAAAATAATGAAAAAAATTACTTAGTAAAAGACGCAAAGAGCAAAAAAAAAAAAAAGATAAAAATCTAGTAAAAATGGGTAAATATGCAAACTCTTGTAAGCCACAAAGCGACGGGCTAACCGGCACTCCTTGTCGGCAGATCGTTTGCTGTGAAGTTTGATGTCGGGGCCCCTTTTTTGTTGCCTAGGTTACACCTTCGGGATTTTCTATAGTTTCATAAAATTACGAGTAAAATAGTCATTATATAATTTAATTATAATAAAGTAAATCAAAATTGGTAAATTTGCAATTTTATTAGTTAATAGAGGAGAAATATGCAATTTTCATTTAGACTTGTGTAAATATGTAATTTATAAGTTTTTTAAGGGGAAATATGAAATAACAACAACAACCATACCCAGTAAATCCCACAAATAGCAGAACTATTAGTAGGGTATGGGGAGGTGGGTTGTAGGCAAACCTTTCCTCTATTCAAGAATAGAGAGGCTGCTTCCTTAGAGACCCCCGACTCCAAAACAACCAACAGACAGGTAGACGAAAAACGGGTAAGTAAATCAAGTCCCCAAAGCTTTAAACCAAGTCCCCAAAGCTGTGTTTTCTTTTTTTTTTTTTTCTTCGACCACCTCCGTTGCGTCCCACGATGTCTACTGTCGTCTGCTTCATGAATACCTTCTGCCGTTGAATAATAATGATTGTGATGTATCCCTTTTCTCCCCCCTTTTAATTCTGTAGGATGCTCTGTATATGCCTCCTCTTGTATTTTTAGTTGCTATACTACTTCATGACCTACAAGCCCAAGCCAATCACTAAAGGGCAGGCCTAAGCTACTCGGCCCACACAAAACCAGTAGATGAAGACGGTGGCGTTATTGAAATAAAGTGGACTTTCAAGGTTATTTTGGAGTCTCCAGTGTGCAGCGTATGTCCTTTTAGACTTCATATTTTCATGTCCACCTCTTTCTTAATTGTTAACTAGTTGGTTTTCCCCCGCGCTATGCGGTGGTAACTCAGTTAGTATCACTTTGGTTGAGTTCGTTTCGATACCGATACTAGTTATAGTAACTGAAAGAGAAAACTAAAGAAATAAAGTCGCGATATTGTCGCATCTTTTACATCAATCAAAAACCTTAAAAACAAATACCGGCTTTTGATATTGTTGATATCGTCATATCGGCACTGATTTTATTTGGTCGAAATCCATTAGATTCATTACATATCGAGACTCGTATAGTTTACAATGTTATTTGGTCGAAATCGATTAAATTCGTCACATATTGAGACACGTATAGTTTACAATAAAAAAATACATTTTTTAATACTGTTATCAACACTCGTATAATATACAATACAAAAAAATACGTTGTTTTGAATAATGTAAATACATCGTCGGTTCCGGTTCTATTTGGTATGATAGCGGCACGATATCCATTTTCATGAAAATTTATATCACAATGTTTAGAAAGTATAGTTACAGAGTTAGATTAAAAAAACAACATGAGCAAGTTACTAAAAAAATAAAGTAAATGATAAATAATATTTTATTAAAAACTTATAAAGAATGTTTAAAAATTGAAAACACTATTTATCGTGAATTCAAATTAATATGTATAATAATAATAATAATAATAATAATAATAATAATAATAATAATCTATCTACTATAATAAAAGAAACCGATAAGTGACACGTGTCATTCATTGAAAGCGTCTACATTTGTAATTTCCTGTCTTTTCATACTTATCTTATATCAATTAATTAAATAATAAATAATGAATTAATATTAAATCTTATCTTACTTTGAATGTCGGATAGAATCATTCTATTTTTTCTAATAATATATTATCTTCAAATTTAAGTTATAAATTAAATACATTTTTTTAATAATAACACAAAACAATAATCTTAAACTTAAAAAAAAACAATAAAAGAAACCGATAAATGACACGTGTCATTCATTGAAAGTGTCTACATTTGTAATTTCCTGTCTTTTCATACTTATCTTATATCAATTAATTAAATAATAAATAATCAATTAATAATAAATCTTATCTTACTTTGAATGTCGGATAGAATCATTCTATTTTTTCTAATAATATATTATCTTCAAATTTAAGTTATAAATTAAAGACATTTTTTAATAATAACACAAAACAATAATCTTAAGCTTAAAAAAAAAACAATAATACGCTCATATGAAAAATTTAAAGTACAAACAAAATATACAAGATAACTTATTAGACATTAGATCAAACTTTAAAAAAACCCTAATTAGGAAGAGAAGCTAACAATATAATTCAGTTTTTGATTTTTCAAATTGAGGTTCTAATCAATTCGAATTAAACTTAACAAAGTTTGTGATTTGATTCGAATTAAACCGAACCAAATAATGATTTTTTAAATGAATCCAATAGCATATTATTTACTATACAAAATTACATTTGTTTAACCCGTGTAATACATGATGTTTTTAAAGATATAATTTTTTTTATTATTTAGTATATATTCGCCCCACTTGCGGTATACAAGGTTACAAAATTACATTTATTTAACCCGTGTAATACACGGTGTTTTTAAAGATATATTTTTTTATTATTTAGTATATATAATTAGATTTATTCAACCCGTACAATACATGGGTTTTTATTATTTCGTATATAAAATTACATTTATTCAGTACAATACATGGGGTTCTTAGAGATATAATTTTTTTTATTATTTAATATATAAAATTATATTTGTTCAACTCGTGTAATAAACGAGATTTTTAAAGAATTGTAGGACCGAGTTTCGTGACCGAAACCGTGATTCTTGTGATTATGTTCAAAGACGGAAGAGATTAGCAATGATAAACAAACAACTTTGTATTAATCCGGTAGTAAAACGTTACAAATCGGCCCGATTACATTATAACCGAACTAATACCAAAGGAGTATACATTCCGGGAGAGATCAAGTGGTGATCTCTCCCCGGGTGAGGTCTCAAACCTTCTCTCACTCTCTTGGTCTTGCAAATGACAAAGTGTTGGTATTTATACCCAACACAGGTTGTATGGTCGAAGGATCTAACTGATTGATCGATAGATCATCTGTCGATCATCCAGCTATCGAAAGATACACATATACCTCGAAGGATGACATATCCTTCGAGGTCCATCTTCATCTATCGATGGATATCTTTCGAGCTCATCGACGGATATACACAATCCTTCGATGCCTTATCCTTCGACACCAAACATTATACAACCATAATCTAACTGTTTGTCTAGCAAAACCCACACGGTCAACCGAATAACCCTCTCGTTTGACCACTTCAAACGAGCGGGTCTATACACGTTCGATAGACCGTTTCACTAACTATTACAAATTCAGCGTAAAATAAAACTAATCTATTCGACAAGCATCGGACACAAATCTGCATCAACAAATTCCCCCTTGTCCGTTGCTGTCGAATGCTGAAAATGCAACTGCAATCGATCTTCAGTCAAGTATTCATCTTCTCTGTGTTAACAAATTCCCCCTTGACCGATGATCCAGGTAAGTAGTATCTTGACGCTCCTTGTAAAATATTTCCCCCTTAAAGTACGCGTATCCGTGTTGGGTGTTGTGCAATTTCCTCAATTGACCGATCTTCCGCTGATCTTCCAATACTCCAACCGGCATTTGATAAGGGTTCCAATCTTTAAGAACTGCATCAAGTCTTAATCTTGTCATAAGAACTCTATTTCATACAAGCATACTACATCGATAGAGATTTCTGGTGAACTGTCTTCTGTAAACCGTCTTTGTGGAATCGACCAAGTAATGCACTTTAATCTTCAGCATCAACACTCAGGAAAGTCAGCTAGACCAAGTGTATCCCTTGCAAGCTCAACCAGCATGCTTAGTTGAACTACATCCAGATCTCATTGTCTCGCCTTTGTGAAGTTGACCACGTAATGCACTACGGTCTTCAGCATCAGTACTCAGGAAGTCAGCTAGACCAAGTACATCGTTTGCAAACTCAACGAATTGAGTTACCCCCAGATCCCTGTAAAATCCCAAAGAAACATCAAACCCAAAACCGAATCCTGCAGGTCTTCAGCCTTGAACTATCAGCTTTCATTAAGATTCCCCAGGTCTTCAGTGAACAGCGCTTTTGTAACTACTGTAGACTTTAGAAACCTGTATTTTTCCGTGCAAAACCCTTCACGCTGGCTGGAGAATTAATTAAAATCCTCAAATATGTGTATGTGCAAAACATTCCACGCCGAACCGTTTGTATCACCAGAAAATCACAAACTCTACCACCTGTGATTGCGTTTAGAAATTTTACCGAAGAAATTCAATATTTTTATTCCCCCATTTCTTTGGTAAAATCTCTAAACCTTAACAGATTCTTTCCACTTCAAAGAAACTGTCGTCAAATGTTCACCAATTCCCTCCACTGAGCGGAACTGTCGTCAATCTTTATTGAATGTTCTCGGTTCCGAAAAATCACGAAAACGACTTTCTTCTTTGCATATTCTAGTTGAATAAGAACGTCCCCTAGTACCCCGTAGGATCCGACTTGTATCCCTCCAAAGACTTTGTGAACTCGTTAGGACCGGTGTTGACATTCTAGGTTCATTCATTCGTTACCAAATGCGAGAATATGACAATAAACAAAAAGGATTTCTTCGTTGCATATTCTAGTTGATAAAGCAATATCGCCTAGTACCCCATCGGATCCGACTTGTATCCCTCCAAAGACTTTGTGAACTCGTTAGGACCGGTGTTGGCGTTCAAGGTTCATACGTTCGTCTTCAAATGCGAGACTATGACAATAAACAAAGTGCTTTCGAACATTTACGAATAACCGGTAACAATCATAAACATTGACGTGCGGAAGTGAACATACCGTGTTGTTTTTGGCCCATAATAGTCGCGTCACCATTTTTGACATTTGCATCGGTAACCGTGACTACCCCACATTTTTCAAAATATCATCATCATTTTTTTTTTCTTTTTTTTTTTTTTTTTTTTTTTTTTTAACAACATGCCGCATCATCCCGCGCGCGCTCCCGAACCCGTACAGATTTGGCGTTGACATTTAGAAGCGCGATTCAACTAAACTTCGCGAACACCCGACCAATTTGATGGACTTCATTTACTAGATTCTAGCACAGGCCCACACGCTTAATTTAAATCTTAAACTAATAGTGGGCTGAACTAATAGTGGGCTGAACTAATAGTGTCCAACATAAATTGATTTGTTGCATTCATGTACACATTCAACCAACAAACCCTAGCTGCAAACAGCAGCCGTCACCCAAGTCTCTCTCACTCTTTGTTTCAAAGAGGTTCAGCTGCTGCTGATGTCTATTTACCACTGTTCAGCCGACATCAGACATCAGGAATCGTGCACAGCAACACATCAGACCTTCAACTCTTCTTCTTCTTCGATACACACAACTCCAGCAGCCCTTTTTCTCTGGATCCTTCGAAACATCCTGATCTTTCGATTCTGGATCCTTCGAAATCTGTTTCGTGCCAAGAACGAAAGATATATCTTTCGAAGTTGTTGAGGTCCTTCGAAATCTGTCTCATCTTTCGAAGTTGATGGGGGTAAAGTTGATCTTTCGAAACACAACAAAGGGTAAAGATGATCCTTCGAAGTCATCTGATCTTTCGAACTTGTTGAGATGACCCTTCGAAGTCATCTGATCTTTCGAAGTTGTTGAGACTGAGGATGACCCTTCGAAATCTGTTTGATCTTTCGAAGTTCCTTACATCTTTCGGGGTACCTTTACATCTTTCGAAATATGAAGCTGCCAAGAACATCAAGAACACAGCGCTGTTTATTTTGCAGATTTTTGACGAAAACATTGTATTTTTGATTTTTGATGATGATAACTTGATTATATAGGTGAAAAACATAAAACCCAACACTCGTTTCAGCACAGATCTGAATATTCGGGTCCAGATCTGAGTTTTTCTTGATTTTCACCATTTTTACATCTTGAACAAAAAGCACAAAAATCACAGATCAAGAGCACATGTGACTTAGTAAACGGTTAGATTTACTAAATCGGGCACCATGGCTCTGATACCAATTGTAGGACCGAGTTTCGTGACCGAAACCGTGATTCTTGTGATTATGTTCAAAGACGGAAGAGATTAGCAATGATAAACAAACAACTTTGTATTAATCCGGTAGTAAAACGTTACAAATCGGCCCGATTACATGATAACCGAACTAATACCAAAGGAGTATACATTCCGGGAGAGATCAAGTGGTGATCTCTCCCCGGGTGAGGTCTCAAACCTTCTCTCACTCTCTTGGTCTTGCAAATGAAAAAGTGTTGGTATTTATACCCAACACAGGTTGTATGGTCGAAGGATCTAACTGATTGATCGATAGATCATCTGTCGATCATCCAGCTATCGAAAGATACACATATACCTCGAAGGATGACATATCCTTCGAGGTCCATCTTCATCTATCGATGGATATCTTTCGAGCTCATCGACGGATATACACAATCCTTCGATGCCTTATCCTTCGACACCAAACATTATACAACCATAATCTAACTGTTTGTCTAGCAAAACCCACACGGTCAACCGAATAACCCTCTCGTTTGACCACTTCAAACGAGCGGGTCTATACACGTTCGATAGACCGTTTCACTAACTATTACAAATTCAGCGTAAAATAAAACTAATCTATTCGACAAGCATCGGACACAAATCTGCATCAACAAGAATAACTGTTTTAGTTTAGTATATAAAATTACATTTATTCAACCTGTGTAATACACGGGGTTGTAACCTAGTGTATAATATAATAATTCCCAAAGTCAACAAACTTTATATTTTCATGTTCACCTCCTCTTTCTTAATTGTTATTATGGACCTTTTCAATTTATGCAATTTCCTCACATGGCTACAATATCAAAACAACATGAATGGTGTCAAGATAATAAATTAACTCTTAGGATGCGAGGTATATGGAGTTCGTCCCTGGTTCGTTATGGTCCAGCGCCAGCAAAACACCGCCCCGCCCCCTAGCTTCGTCCTCACCGTCCCTTTCCAGACGTTGGTGCCGGTCCACAAAAGGACAAAAATCATCCCTCCCCCTCTCTCATACACCTATACGTACAATATATACATATATGTTTTAGTTCCATCCCCTCATTTCCATACCTCCATCCTCTTTGCCTCATCCTCACACCCATCCTACGTGGATCCTACGTGACGGATCATCCTCTAAGGGAGGACCATCACCATACCGCATAACCTTATGTATTATAACAAACTAATGTGAAAGTCAAAGTATTAAATGATTATTTAATTAATTGCAAATTGCATACCCACGTAAACCAATAGGCTACAAGGAGTGGTATAAAGCCCTTAGAGGCTTTATCACGCCACCTCACCATCACGTCACACAGGGGGCTTTAAAGCCACTTCCTTACTTGCATGCAACGGTTTAAAGCTCTCATCATCATTACCTAATTATTTTTTTATTTATATATTTTATTTTTTAAATTATATGCCAATTTTAATAACTAAAAATAAAAAAACATAATTTCAATAAAATAAAATAAAACATTACAAAGTCCTAAAAAATGCAAAGTTAAAAAATAAAGTACTAGAAAATAAAAACTACATACATTTCGCTCGATTTTGTGCCTTACGAGCCTCCAAAATGACTCAGTCCTCCTCTGATAGATATGAAAAGTCTTTCGCGAGAAATTCAATTTCTTTCTGGATTTGTTTCTCCATTTTTAGTTCTTGCTCCTTTTCCTTCATCTAAAGAAGCTTGTTGAGTGTATTGTCGAACTCGTCCAACCTTGACGGGCCATCCGATGGCGTTGAAGAAGACGTGTCCTTCGCTTGTGCAGCTGCCTTACTTCTATCCCTACCCTTTGGTGGTGGCAGCTCTTGCGGTTGTTCAAATTCGTCAAAGTCGTCGTTTAGATTAATAGTTGTACGAGCATCGGACTCGGATGGTTCGGTAGTGGATGTTGATTTGGACCATTTTGACCTATGGGCGGTTGGGTCAAATGGCGGTACAAGATGCCAATTGGGAGATTTGCGAAGAAGCTACCACGAAGGTATCATCGTAAACGGATGCCCATGATGCAATCCATAGTCATTGTGCGTTGAGGTCATAACGTCCACGTCTCTCGAACCGCTTCTTCTTCTAACATTGTTGGCGTAATGATTAGGTAAATTGTTGAAATTGGAAATCTTGGTCCGCATTGTGGTCCACTTGCCCGAAAAAGAGTCAGCCGTACGATATTCACCACGACCCATTGCAGCGAAAAACTTCTCACGTATACGCCTCCAAAATACTTTTATATCTTGGTCGTTTCCTATAAAAATGTTTAATTATAAAAATATATTTATAAAAGTATGTAAAAAAAATTTATGGAGAGAAAATTTACCAACAATCTCATCTTCCGATACGTCGAGCCATGTTTGTGCCACTTTTTGACCGTTTTAGGAGCACATGTTTCAGTCTCACCCTTCTTACAATGCCTTTTTGATCATCCACCTTTTGAGGAAGTAGGTTCGGCTTGGGTTTCGGGTACGGATTCGGTTTCGGGTGTGTTTTGGGTTTGGGGTATGTTTTGGGGAAAATGGAGGTTGGGAATAATATCCGTAAAACCCGGGAATCGATGGAGTGGTCGGATGAGGTGAAGTTGGGGTGCTAGGTGGCATCGGATAATATCCAAGCTCGCCCATCCGCGAGTCTCTTTGATAACGGTCTTCTTGTTCGTTGTTGGGATTGTTTGGTGCACTTTGCCAAAATTGATGGTTCGGATCCCACACATTTTGGTTGTTGGGAAACATTGTGTGATTATGAAAAAAAAGTGTAGAGATTTGGTATAAAGAGTAGAGGAAGAAAGGATGAAAAAGTGTAGAGATTTGGTATAAAGGTAGGGTATTTATAGGTAAATTATAAATTTTAAAATAATATTTTTAGAATCTTACCGTTCAACTAACGGTCATATTGACCAAACACACATCGATCCCCTCAAAATTTGCTTGTTAGCGTGCTAGTGAGCTCCCCACAGCGCCCCCGTTTAAATCCCGGGGTGTGGTGCATAGTGCCCCGGGGCGCTAAAATGTATGATGTGGCAGGGTGGCATTAAGCCACACCCCCCTGATCTTACATTTTCTTTTTCTAAAATTCATTTTAATTAATTTGGTGCTATAATGATATGATAATACATGACATGGTTTCTACCACTACTCATGGACATCTCTATATCCTGCTGTCTTTCTTAATTACTCTTAAAAAGTTTAGCTCGTTTTTACTTAAAATCATCAAATATGAACTAATTATGACTAGAATTTAATAAAAACGACCCTAAAGCTGCTCAAAAGTGTAGGAATATTAATATAAAAATATGTATAATTTAGAGCATATCAAAAATCAGGTTCAAAGTTAATTATACGATTCAAAGCCACGACTCTTCAGTTTCTTCTACGACGTCTCCTTCAGGCTACGCGGCTGTCTCCGGCGCGTCTCTTTCAGCCTTATCAAGGGAGGTTAGTTGTTCGTTTATTTTGTCTTGTTTAGTTAAGAGACATGACATATATAGTGGATCCATATTTCACTCGGTCAGGGGCGCAACATAGTGGAGGCGGGAGGGGCGGCCGACCCCGTGATCTTTTCGCTTTGTAGTGGAGAGTATGTAGTTTTCGTATAGAAGTTTTTGGGTTATACGTTTTTGACCCCACGGTCGTAAATCTCAAGCTTCGCCACTGTATTCGATGTGATATTTAGAAATATGAAAGTGGTAATTAGAACTATGATACTAGATATGCGCTTAATCGATTCTTCTTCAATGGAATCATATAATAAGTTAATAAACTAGAGATCGGTGCTTAATGGATTATGTTTAATGGAATCATATTAAAGTCAATAATAGGAGGCATGAAATCAATTTAAAATAACCATTACATTTGCCATATTGTTTTACTTTATGTATTCAATTAATTAGGTTTAACACCGTTGTCACGTTGCGGCAGACTTCTTTCGTTGTTTATTTTGTATTTACACGTGTTTTGAAATTACTACGAGCGTGTTGCTCACGAAACCGCTGACAAGAATAAAAAGAAAATGTAGAAAAAACACTAAAAGGTAACCGAAAGAAAATCAACCAAAAAAGTTGTATGATAATGATGTTGTTCGTATGAACCCCGTGGTCAGAGATGAGCAAATGGTACTGGGTACCGGTACCGAATTTACCGAACCGAAAGCTCTTAAGTACCAATTCGTTACCGACTTTTGGCGTTCCTTGTATATGTTCGCTATCGGTTTTTACCTTCATACACCTGTATCGTAACCAGTATTTTTGGTACCAGTACCGATTCGGTATCGGTTGGCACCGAGCTCATCCCTACTCCTGAAACTAAAAAAATAGATATCATTAAAAGTCGAAGAAAATCAACAAAAAAAAGTTGTACTCTGATTGAAGATGGATAAATGAAAAAAGATGATTGTCACGTGACAAGTATTAAATGGTATAGGTACTATTTATTACGTTGGTTTTTTAATATAGATAATAATTTGCTAAACAAAAAGTAAAACATTAGTTCACGTTTGTTTTTTTTTCTTGTTTATTCTTGTATTTTTTTTTTGTTATAGCTGATTAATTCAAGATGGAGGATGAGAATGTAGATGCACCAACATGGGAGAACATAGCTCAATCACCAACACTTGAGCCAAATGTTTTTTTAAATAATGTCCAGGTATAAGATAATACTAAAATATAGAGCTTACTTTCGGTTGGCTAAGAACTCATCTAGGAAACCATATTGTTTTGGCTATCAAAAACGTATCGCATATAACTTTGATGATTAGTTGAAGAGGTTACAAATCATTATCCATCAAATAGGGATTTCGTTTTCTCAATTATTTTCGTTGACAAGTATGCCCAAAGCAATCTTATATCAAGCTTATGTCTCACGAGAATTTTTCAGTTGATGCTTAGAAGGTATGAAGTGGAAAAAGAACTTACCATTTATGTGACAACGAGTAGTAATATTGAGACATTTTTAATCAACCAAAGTTAAATGTTTGTTTTAAAGTGAGCTTAATATTGTATATACCAATTTGTAAATCTTTTCTGGTGTCAATATGAAGTCGGTGACGAGCCACATAAGCGATAAAAGTTATGATAGTTGTTATAGTACTGGCACTACTAAAAAATAGACCTAATGCAAGTTTTTTAAAAGCAACCTTTTTCAGATGAGTAAATGGAGAATACATGCATCTGTCAAGCAAGATGGAATTACATTCAAGGTAGATTTATAAATTAATTAAATATTATTTTTCGTATTGTTAATACACTGTATGTTTATATAATATTAAGAAGGTTAAGAAATTCGTAGAAGTACATTCTTGCACTCGAAGCAACAAGGGTGGTAACAAGGTTGCAACTAATCTGATGAGGATGTCTCTGATAGAACTAAAGAAGTGGGTTATGAAGATTTACAATGTTGATCCAAGTTTTGTACAACATCCAAGTGTGATTACATTACCAACAACATATCACAGGCGTTTAATGCTTTGATTGGTGAATTACGTTATAAGCCAGTTCTTGACCTTTAGAGTTCACGAGGGAGAAGATCATGGTATGATTTGACAAAAAAAGTGTATTCTCAAGAAATGGAAGGGTACATTAGTACATAAAACTAAGAGTTATCTTAATCGAATCTCGAAGCTTAGTGTAATGTTTTTTTATTACCTATTATATATTTTAGATTAAAATTTGTATGAACTTGTTGTAGTTTTCTATGTTGTATGTAGAATTTGGGCGAGTAAGAAGTTTGTAGAAGTAGTTAAAATCGAGCTGAATTGAAACGCGGCGAAAAGAATTTGGAGGACGTACTTGATGAGCGAACATGCACTTGTCGGGTTTGGAAAGTTAAAGGTATTCCATGTTTGCATGCAGCTTCTTTTATTGCTTTCACAAGGGATGTAAACTGGGAGAAGTTTGTTGATTCTTACTACACTATTGAGAAATTTAAATCGACTTATACTCCCATGCCTACAAAGGATCAATGGGTGCACTTAGATGCGGAGAAATTTAACTGCCCAGAATACCAAGAAAGAATAGAATCATAGCAAGTGACGAGCAAAGAAAAAAATACAAGTGTGGGCGATGTGGTGGGTACGGACACCAACACAAAAAAATGCAAAAATTCGGCATCTCAAGATCAATCATCATCAAGTAAACAGGGAAAAAGAACAAAAGATTGTGAAAATAACTGATCAAAGTCGAGCAATTTACTTTTTGGTACCATATGGTCAAAACTTTGAAATTTGTATTTTGCATTTTTTTGGATATTGTTACATGGAATTTTTGTGTTTGTTTTTTTTTTGGTAATTTTTTGGTACGGTAATAGATTAAAGTTTTGACATTTTGTTTTTGTATAGATAATTGTCACTTGTATTTTTTTTTATGATTGTTACTCTAGCTCATGAGGAAAAATAATGAAAAAAATTACTTAGTAAAAGACGCAAAGAGCAAAAAAAAAAAAAAGATAAAAATCTAGTAAAAATGGGTAAATATACAAACTCCTGTAAGCCATAAAGCGACGGGCTAACCGGCACTCCTTGTCGGCAGATCGTTTGCTGTGAAGTTTCATGTCGGGGGCCCCTTTTTTGTTGCCTAGGTTACACCTTCGGGATTTTCTATAGTTTCATAAAATTACGAGTAAAATAGTCATTATATAATTTAATTATAATAAAGTAAATCAAAATTGGTAAATTTGCAATTTTATTAGTTAATAGAGGAGAAATATGCAATTTTCATTTAGACTTGTGTAAATATGTAATTTATAAGTTTTTTAACGGGAAATATGAAATAACAACAACAACCATACCCAGTAAATCTCACAAATAGCAGAACTATTGGTAGGGTCTGGGGAGGTGGGATGTAGGCAAACCTTTCCTCTATTCAAGAATAGAGAGGCTGCTTCCTGAGAGACCCTCGACTCCAAAACAACCAACAGACAGGTAGACGAAAAACGGATAAGTAAATCAAGTCCCCAAAGCTTTAAACCAAGTCCCCAAAGCTGTGTTTTCTTTTTTTTTTTTTTTTCTTCGACCATCTCCGTTGCGTCCCACGATGTCTACTGTCGTCTGCTTCATGAATACCTTCTGCCGTTGAATAATAATGATTGTGATGTATCCCTTTTCTCCCCCCTTTTAATAATTCTGTAGGATGCTCTGTATATGCCTCCTCTTGTATTTTTAGTTGCTATACTACTTCATGACCTACAAGCCCAAGCCAATCACTAAAGGGCAGGCCTAAGCTACTCGGCCCACACAAAACCAGTAGATGAAGACGGTGGCGTTATTGAAATAAAGTGGACTTTCAAGGTTATTTTGGAGTCTCCAGTGTGCAGCGTATGTCCTTTTAGACTTCATATTTTCATGTCCACCTCCTCTTTCTTAATTGTTAACTAGTTGGTTTTCCCCCGCGCTATGCGGTGGTAACTCAGTTAGTATCAGTTTGGTTGAGTTCGTTTCGATACCGATACTAGTTATAGTAACTGAAAGAGAAAACTAAAGAAATAAAGTCGCGATATTGTCACATCTTTTACATCAATCAAAAACCTTAAAAACAAATACCGGCTTTTGTAATTGTTGATATCGTCATATCGGCACTGATTTTATTTGGTCGAAATCCATTAGATTCATTACATATCGAGACTCGTATAGTTTACAATGTTATTTGGTCGAAATCGATTAAATTCGTCACATATCGAGACACGTATAGTTTACAATAAAAAAATAATTTTTTTAATACTGTTATCAACACTCATATAATATACAATACAAAAAAAATACGTTGTTTTGAATAACGTAAATACATCGTCGGTTCCGGTTCTATTTGGTATGATAGCGGCACGATATCCATTTTCATGAAAATTTATATCACAATGTTTAGAAAGTATAGTTACAGAGTTAGATTAAAAAAACAACATGAGCAAGTTACTAAAAAATAAAGTAAATGATAAATAATATTTTATTAAAAACTTATAAAGAATGTTTAAAAATTGAAAACACTATTTATCGTGAATTCAAATTAATATGTATAATAATAATAATAATAATAATAATAATAATAATAATAATAATCTATCTACTATAACAAAAGAAACCGATAAGTGACACGTGTCTTTCATTGAAAGCGTCTACATTTGTAATTTCCTGTCTTTTCATACTTATCTTATATCAATTAATTAAATAATAAATAATCAATTAATATTAAATCTTATCTTACTTTGAATGTCGGATAGAATTATTCTATTTTTTCTAATAATATATTATCTTCAAATTTAAGTTATAAATTAAAGACATTTTTTTTAATAATAACACAAAACAATAATCTTAAACTTAAAAAAAAAACAATAAAAGAAACCGATAAATGACACGTGTCATTCATTGAAAGCGTCTACATTTGTAATTTCCTGTCTTTTCATACTTATCTTATATCAATTAATTAAATAATAAATAATCAATTAATATTAAATCTTATCTTACTTTGAATGTCGGATAGAATCATTCTATTTTTTCTAATAATATATTATCTTCAAATTTAAGTTATAAATTAAAGACATTTTTTTAATAATAACACAAAACAATAATCTTAAACTTAAAAAAAAAACAATAATACGCTCATATGAAAAATTTAAAGTACAAACAAAATATACAAGATAACTTATTAGACATTAGATCAAACTTTAAAAAAACACTAATTAGGAAGAGAAGCTAACAATATAATTCAGTTTTTGATTTTTCAAATTGAGGTTCTAATCAATTCGAATTAAACTTAACAAAGTTTGTGGTTTGATTCGAATTAAACCGAACCAAATAATGATTTTTTAAATGAATCCAATAGCATATTATTTACTATACAAAATTACATTTGTTTAACCCGTGTAATACATGATGTTTTTAAAGATATAATTTTTTTTATTATTTAGTATATATTCGCCCCACTTGCGGTATACAAGGTTACAAAATTACATTTATTTAACCCGTGTAATACACGGTGTTTTTAAAGATATATTTTTTTATTATTTAGTATATATAATTAGATTTATTCAACCCGTACAATACATGGGGTTCTTAGAGATATAATTTTTTTTATTATTTAATATGTAAAATTATATTTGTTCAACTCGTGTAATAAACGAGATTTTTAAAGAATAACTGTTTTAGTTTAGTATATAAAATAACATTTATTCAACCTGTGTAATACACGGGGTTCTAACCTAGTGTATAATATAATAATTCCCAAAGTCAACAAACTTTATTTTTTCATGTTCACCTCCTCTTTCTTAATTGTTATTATGGACCTTTTCAATTTATGCAATTTCCTCACATGGCTACAATATCAAAACAACATGAATGGTGTCAAGATAATAAATTAACTCTTAGGATGCGAGGTATATGGAGTTCGTCCCTGGTTTGTTCTGGTCCAGCGCCAGCCAAACACCGCCCCGCCCCTAGCTTCGTCCTCTCCGTCCCTTTCCAGACGTTGGTGCCGGTCCACAAAAGGACAAAAATCATCCATCCCCCTCTCTCACACACCTATACGTACAATATATACATATCTGTTTTAGGTCCATCCCCTCATTTCCATACCTCCATCCTCTTTGCCTCATCCTCACACCCATCCTACGTGGATCCTACGTGACGGATCATCCTCTAAGGGAGGACCCTCACCATACCGCATAACCTTATGTATTATAACAAACTAATGTGAAAGTCAAAGTATTAAATGATTATTTAATTAATTGCAAATTGCATACCCACGTAAACCAATAGGCTACAAGGTGTGGTATAAAGCCCTTAGAGGCTTTATCACGCCACCTTAGTGCCACCTCACCATCACGTCACACAGGGGACTTTAAAGCCACTTCCTTACTTGCATGCAACGGTTTAAAGCTCTCATCATCATTACCTAATTATTTTTTTATTTATATATTTTATTTTTTAAATTATATGCCAATTTTAATAACTAGAAAATAAAAAAAAACATAATTTCAATAAAATAAAATAAAACATTACAAAGTCCTAAAAAATGCAAAGTTTAAAAATAAAGTACTAGAAAATAAAAACTACATACATTTCGCTCGAATTTGTGCCTTACGAGCCTCCAAAATGACTCAGTCCTCCTCTGCTAGATATGAAAAGTCTTTCGCGAGAAATTCAATTTCTTTCTGGATTTGTTTCTCCATTTTTAGTTCTTGCTCCTTTTCCTTCATCTAGAGAAGCTTGTTGAGTGTATTGTCGAACTCGTCCAACCTTGACGGACCATCCGATGGCGTTGAAGAAGACGTGTCCTTCGCTTGTGCAGCTGCCTTACTTCTATCCCTACCCTTTGGTCGTGGCAGCTCTTCCGGTTGTTCAAATTCGTCAAAGTCGTCGTTTAGATTAATAGTTGTACGAGCATCGGACTCGGATGGTTCCGTAGTGGATGTTGATTTGGACCGTTTTGACCTATGGGCGGTTGGGTCAAATGGCGGTACAAGATACCAAATGGGAGATTTGCGAAGAAGCTACCACGAAGGTATCATCGTAAACGGATGCCCATGATGCAATCCATAGTCATTGTGCGTTGAGGTCATAACGTCCACGTCGCTCGAACCACTTCTTCTTCTAACGTTGTTGGCGTAAAGATTAGGTAAATTGTTGAAATTGGAAATCTTGGTCCGCATTGTGGTCCACTTGCCTGAAAAAGAGTCAGCCGTACGATATTCACCACGACCCATTGCAGCGAAAAACTTCTCACGTATATGCCTCCAAAATACTTTTATATCTTGGTCGTTTCCTATAAAAATGTTTAATTATAAAAATATATTTATAAAAGTATGTAAAAAAAATTTATGGAGAGAAAATTTACCAACAATCTCATCTTCCGATACATCGAGCCATGTTTGTGCCTCTTTTTGACCGTTTTAGGAGCACATGTTTAGTCTCACCCTTCTTACAATGCCTTTTGGATCATCCACCTTTTGAGGAAGTGGGTTCGGCTTGGGTTTCGGGTACGGATTCGGATTCGGTTTCGGGTGTGTTTTGGGTTTGGGGTATGTTTTGGGGAAAAATGGAGGTTGGGAATAATATCCGTAAAACCCGAGAATCGGTGGAGTGGTCGGATGAGGTGAAGTTGGGGTGCTAGGTGGCATCGGATAATATCCAAGCTTGCCCATCCGCGGGTCTCTTTGATAACGGTCTTCTTGTTCGTTGTTTGGATTGTTTGGTGCACTTTGCCAAAATTGATGGTTCGGATCCCACACATTTTGGTTGTTGGGAAACATTGTGTGATTATGAAAAAAAAAAGTGTAGAGATTTGGTACAAAGAGTAGAGGAAGAAAGGATGAAAAAGTGTAGAGATTTGGTATAAAGATAGGGTTTTTATAGGTAAATTATAAATTTTAAAATAATTTTTTTAGAATGTTACCGTTCAACTAACGGTCATATTGACCAAACACACATCGATCCCCTCAAAATTTGCTTGTTAGCGTGCTAGTGAGCTCCCCACAGCGCCCCCGTTTAAATCCCGGGGTGTGGTGCATAGTGCCCCGGGGCGCTAAAATGTATGATGTGGCAGGGTGGCATTAAGCCACACCCCCCTGATCTTACATTTTCTTTTTCTAAAATTCATTTTAATTAATTTGGTGCTATAATGATATGATAATACATGACATGGTTTCTACCACTACTCATTGACATCTCTATATCCTGCTCTCTTTCTTAATTACTCTTAAAAAGTTTAGCTCGTTTTTACTTAAAATCATTAAATATGAACTAATTATGACTAGAATTTAATAAAAACGACCCTAAAGCTGCTCAAAAGTGTAGGAATATTAATATAAAAATATGTATAATTTAGAGCATATCAAAAATCAGGTTCAAAGTTAATTATACGATTCAAAGCCACGACTCTTCAGTTTCTTCTTCTACGACGTCTCCTTCACGCTACGCGGCTGTCTCCGGCGCGTCTCTTTCAGCCTTATCAAGGGAGGTTAGTTGTTCGTTTATTTGTCTTGTTTAGTTAAGAGACATGACATATATAGTGGATCCATATTTCACTCGGTCAGGGGCGCAACATAGTGGAGGCGGGAGGGGCGGCCGACCCCCTGATCTTTTCGCTTAGTAGTGGAGAGTATGTAGTTTTCGTATAGAAGTTTTTGGGTTATACGTTTTTGACCCCACGATCGTAAATCTCAAGCTTCGCCACAGTATTCGATGTGATATTTAGAAATATGAAAGTGGTAATTAGAACTATGATACTAGATATGCGCTTAATCGATTCTTCTTCAATGGAATCATATAATAAGTTAATAAACTAGAGATCGGTGCTTAATGGATTATGTTTAATGGAATCATATTAAAGTCAATAATAGGAGGCATGAAATCAATTTAAAATAACCATTACATTTGCCATATTGTTTTACTTTATGTATTCAATTAATTAGGTTTAACACCGTTGTCACGTTGCGGCGGACTTCTTTCGTTATTTATTTTGTATTTACACGTGTTTTGAAATTACTACGAGCGTGTTGCTCACGAAACCGCTGACAAGAATAAAAAGAAAATGTAGAAAAAACACTAAAAGGTAACCGACAGAAAATCAACAAAAAAAGTTGTATGATAATGATGTTGTTCGTATGAACCCCGTGGTCAGAGATGAGCAAATGGTACTGGGTACCGGTACCGAATTTACCGAACCGAAAGCTCTTAAGTACCAATTCGTTACCGACTTTTGGCGTTCCTTGTATATGTTCGCTATCGGTTTTTACCTTCATACACCTGTATCGTAACCAGTATTTTTGGTACCAGTACCGATTCGGTATCGGTTGGCACCGAGCTCATCCCTACTCCTGAAACTAAAAAAAAAAGATATCATTAAAAGTCGAAGAAAATCAACAAAAAAAAGTTGTACGATACCGTTGTTGTTCGTATGGTACTCGTGATCAAGTATGAGCAATTGGTATCGGGTAGCAGTACCGAATTTCCCGAACTAAAAGATTTGCAATATAAACTTGGTACCGACTTTTGGCGTTTTCTGTACCAGGCTGGTGCTGGTTTTTACCTTCATATACCGATACCGAATAGGACCTAACCGGTATTCTGATAGAAGGTGGATAATGAAAAAAATGATTGCCACGTGGCAAGTATTGAATGGTACAGGTAGTATACATTAAGTTGGTTTTTAAATATATAGATAATGTACCGATACCGAACAGGACTGTACCGGTATTCTGATAGAAGATGGATACATGAAAAAAGATGATTGTCACGTGCACGATACCGCTATTGTTCGTACGGTACTCGTGATCAAGGATGAGCAAATGGTATCGGGTAGCAGTACCGAATTTCCCGAACTAAAAGATTTGCAATATAAATTTGGTACCGACTTTTGGCGTTTTCTGTACCAGGCTGGTGCCGGTTTTTACCTTCATGTACCGATACCGAACAGGAAAGTACCGGTATTCTGATAGAAGGTGGATAATGAAAAAAAGATTGTCACGTGGCAAGTATTGAATGGTACAGGTACTATACATTAAGTTGGTTTTTAATATATAGATAATGTACCGATACCGAACAAGACTGTACCGGTACTCTGATTGAAGATGGATAAATGAAAAAAGATGATTGTCACGTGGCAAGTATTAAATGGTATAGGTACTATTTATTAAGTTGGTTTTTTAATATAGATAATAATTTGCTAAACAAAAAGTAAAACATTAGTTCACGTTTGTTTTTTTTTTTTTCTTGTTTATTCATGTATTTTTTTTGTTATAGCTGATTAATTCAAGATGGAGGATGAGAATGTGGATGCACCAACATGGGAGAACATAGCTCAATCACCAACACTTGAGCCAAATGTTTTTTTTAAATAATGTCCAGGTATAAGATAATACTAAAATATAGAGGTTACTTTCGGTTGGCTAAGAACTCATCTAGGAAACGATATTGTTTTGGCTATCAAAAACGTATCACATATAACTTTGATGATTAGTTCAAGAGGTTACAAATCATTATCCATCAAATAGGGATTTCGTTTTCTCAATTATTGTCGTTGACAAGTATGCCCAAAGCAATCTTATATCAAGCTTATGTCTCACGAGAATTTTTCAGTTGATTCTTAGAAGGTATGAAGTGGAAAAAGAACTTACCATTTATGTGACAACGAGTAGTAATATTGAGACATTTTTAATCAACCAAAGTTAAATGTTTGTTTTAAAGTGAGCTTAATATTGTATATACCAATTTGTAAATCTTTTCTGGTGTGAAGATGAAGTCGGTGACGAGCCACATAAGCGATAAAAGTTATGATAGTTGTTATAGTACTGGCACTACTAAAAAATAGACCTAATGCAAGTTTTTTAAAAGCAACCTTTTTCAGATGAGTAAATGGAGAATACATGCATCTATCAAGCAAGATGGAATTACATTCAAGGTAGATTTATAAATTAATTAAATATTATTTTTCGTATTGTTAATACACTGTATGTTTATATAATATTAAGAAGGTTAAGAAATTCGTAGAAGTACATTCTTGCACTCGAAGCAACAAGGGTGGTAACAAAGTTGCAACTCAAGGATGGATTGCTAGTGTCATTAAAGATAAGCTAAAATCTGATGAGGATGTCTCTGATAGAACTAAAGAAGTGGGTTATGAAGATTTACAATGTTGATCCAAGTTTTGTACAACATCCAAGTGTGATTACATTACCAACAACATATCACAGGCGTTTAATGCTTTGATTGGTGAATTACGTTATAAGCCAGTTCTTGACCTTTGTTGGGATTGAACCCTATCAGAGGAACAGATAATTAAAGCCAAAACTGGATCAGAGCAGTGGATCCAGAATAAGCAGACGTTTACAGTTGGTTCATGCAAATCTCTCCCCTTGAAAGTGGTTTCATATCTGCTGACCTCCTATCTGCTGATCTTGTTAAAGTACTGACCTATAACTGCTGCCTTGCATCTACTGCCCAAAGTCAAAGACTGATGGAAGACCAAAGCTCTGCTGACTCAATCTACTGCCTTGAGTCAAGTACTGCTGATCCGGACAAGCACTGCTGGGTTCACAGCAGTGGAAGGATGCAGCAGCTGTTTAAGTGTCTTTTATATAATGTAATGTAATAGCAGTAGTTTAGTACATCAGTGTTTATAGATCAGAGGTTAGAGTTTGTTAGGAGGTTAGATGTCACTTTCATGGTGACGTCAGCTAAGATGCTCAGTGGTTTGCAAGTGCCTATAAATAGTTCAGTACTTTGTACTGTTCTATTAGCTCTTTCACCACATCGTCTTCTTTGCACGAACAAACTACTGAGCTCTGGCTGAGGGGGAGTTTGCATTCATTCATCAATCATTGTAATCGTTGTTGAAACAAATTCAATCTTTCGATTCTCTGTGTAAAGATGTTTGATTAAAGTATTACTCTCGTTTGATTGTATGCAAAGTTTGCTTTCATCTTAATTCCGCTGCACAACTCTTCCATTTCCATCTTAATTCCAAACGAAAATACAATCAAAAAGAAACTCAGATCCAACAATTGGTATCAGAGCTTGGACAGTCAAATTTGATTTAACAATCATTTTGACGTAAATAGTTCAGCTCATAACAGTTGATACTGATCGTTTGTTCGTCCGTTGAAAAACAGAGCAAGGATTAATCACCATTAAAGTTGATTTCTCAGTGTCTGTAAAACAACAAGAATGACGTCACAATCTCAGGATGATAAAAACAACATCGGCTCACTTTTTAAACCACCTATGCTAAAAAGAAATGAGTACAACATCTGGCAGAGGAGGATGGGTCACATCCTCGCTCAACAAAGCACAGGTTGTTGGAGGTCTGTCACCTTTGGTCCTCATGTTCCTTCAGTGCCAAGCGCTGAAGATGCTAAAAAGTTCGTTCCAAAACCAGTTGAAAACTACACCGAAACAGATTTTCAAAAGATCGAACTAGATGCTAAAGCGTTTAGCATCATAGCATCAGCGCTGCCCAATGAAATATATGCTGGACTGTTACACTGTAACAGTGCCAAAGAATTATGGGACGCACTTAAGGAACAGTTTGGAGGTACTGAAGAAGTCATAGAAAACAATAGGGAAATCCTGAACCAACAGTATGAAACATTTTGTCATGTTAGAGGTGAATCACTGACTCAACAATTTGAGCGGTTTAGTTGTCTCATCAGTGAACTGAGGCTTGTTAATACTACCTTTACAAACTCGACTCAAAACAGCAGGTTCCTCAGGTCACTGCCCGAAAAATGGGACACTATAGCCTTTGTCACCAGAAATTCACCTGAGTTCAAGGATCTGACCTTGACCCAACTCCATGGTCGACTCCTGACTTACGAAAGGGAGTTGAACCAGAAAAGGAAGTTACAAGAGTCAGGAAGAAAAGCCGTTGATGATTATACATTCGGTAACACTGCTCTTTTGGGTCAAGAAGAATCTGGGAGCAGTGGTAAGGATCAGGGTTATGATCACTTCATTGACATAACTGCTGGTACAAATTTTAACAACCCTGATCCTCACTCTGCAAGTTATGCATTCACTGCAAACGAAAACCAGATGTCAGATAATCTAAGCTTTGAACTAAATGATTTACAACATTTTGATCCCACTGACTTAGAGGAAATGGACATCCTGCACCAACTGGCTTTGCTAAGTGTTAGAACTAGCAAATTCTACAAAAGAACAGGGCGAAAATTTCCAGGTCTGCATGGGAATCTAAGGGTTGGGTTGGATAAATCGAAAATCAAGTGCTATAAGTGTAATAGGTTGGGACATTTCGCTAGGGAATGTAGGAGTCAAACTACTGGTCCCATAATTACTCACCCTAGCTCAAATCCTAGACCTCAAAACCAAAACACTGTGCACTATGCCCAATATGCCCCAGCAGCTCAAGTGAATACTGCTCAATATGCTGCTGCCCCTGTGCCAGTACACTATGTCCAAACTACTGTTCCACAAATCCAATATGTTCAAACCCCTGCTCCCCAGGTACAAGTGCAAACTGTTGCACCTCAAACCACTGCTCCAGCAGCAGTACAACCAGATCAACAAAGCTTTTTCACTCAAGGGTTTGTTGACTGGAGCAGTATGCCTGAAGACCTTAATGATGAAAATTTTGCACTCTATGCTTTTAATGAACCTTCTCATGATGAGTTTTGTTTGATGGCATTAGAGTCAATACAGGAGGGGGTTGAAACAGATGAGGAACATCAGAGCTTTGAAACAGTGGAAGAGGTGACTGAAGCAGTGGTTACTGCTGTGGCTGGTGAACTACTGTTGGGAGAAAGTTCAGGTATCCTGATTGAACCAATGACAGATCCATGGTCCATAGAGGACAAAGAAGAAGAGAAAGAAGAAAAGGCTGGTGAAAAGAAGGTGAAAGCTGATGATGATGAAGATCGTCAATGTGATTGTGCAATGATGGCAGCTGCCAAGGTATCTCCTCAATGTTTAGATTAAAATTTGTATGAACTTGTTGTAGTTTTCTATGTTGTATGTAGAATTTGGGCGAGTAAGAAGTTTGTAGAAGTAGTTAAAATCGAGCTGAATTGAAACGCGGCGAAAAGAATTTGGAGGTCGTACTTGATGAGCGAACATGCACTTGTCGGGTTTGGAAAGTTAAAGGTATTCCATGTTTGCATGCAGCTTCTTTTATTGCTTTCACAAGGGATGTAAACTGGGAGAAGTTTGTTGATTCTTACTACACTATTGAGAAATTTAAATCGACTTATACTCCCATGCCTACAAAGGATCAATGGGTGCACTTAGATGCGGAGCAGAAGATATTGTAACTACTATCAAACAACTGCCCAGAATACCAAGAAAGAATAGAATCATTGCAAGTGACGAGCAAAGAAAAAAATATAAGTGTGGGCGATGTGGTGGGTACGGACACCAACACAAAAAAATGCAAAAATTCGGCATCTCAAGATCAATCATCATCAAGTAAACAGGGAAAAAGAACAAAAGATTGTGAAAATAACTGATCAAAGTCGAGCAATTTACTTTTTGGTACCATATGGTCAAAACTTTGAAATTTGTATTTTGCATTTTTTTGGATATTGTTACATGGAAATTTTGTGTTTGTTTTTTTTTTTGGTAATTTTTGGTACGGTAATAGATTAAAGTTTTGACATTTTGTTTTTGTATAGATAATTGTCACTTGTATTTTTTTTTATAATTGTTACTCTAGCTCATGAGGAAAAATAATGAAAAAATTACTTAGTAAAAGACGCAAAGAGCAAAAAAAAAAAAGATAAAAATCTAGTAAAAATGGGTAAATATGCAAACTCCTGTAAGCCATAAAGCGACGGGCTAACCGGCACTCCTTGTCGGCAGATCGTTTGCTGTGAAGTTTCATGTCAGGGGCCCCTTTTTTGTTGCCTAGGTTACACTTTCGGGATTTTCTATAGTTTCATAAAATTACGAGTAAAATAGTCCTTATATAATTTAATTATAATAAAGTAAATCAAAATTGGTAAATTTGCAATTTTATTAGTTAATAGAGGAGAAATATGCAATTTTCATTTAGACTTGTGTAAATATGTAATTTATAAGTTTTTTAAGGGGAGATATGAAATAACAACAACAACCATACCCAGTAAATCCCACAAATAGCAGAACTATTGGTAGGGTCTGGGGAGGTGGGATGTAGGCAAACCTTTCCTCTATTAAGAATAGAGAGGCTGCTTCCTGAGAGACCCCGACTCCAAAACAACCAACAGACAGGTAGACGAAAAACGGGTAAGTAAATCAAGTCCCCAAAGCTTTAAACCAAGTCCCCAAAGCTGTGTTTTCTTTTTTTTTTTTTTTTCTTCGACCACCTCCGTTGCGTCCCACGATGTCTACTGTCGTCTGCTTCATGAATACCTTCTGCCGTTGAATAATAATGATTGTGATGTATCCCTTTTCTCCCCCCTTTTAATTCTGTAGGATGCTCTGTATATGCCTCCTCTTGTATTTTGAGTTGCTATACTACTTCATGACCTACAAGCCCAAGCCAATCACTAAAGGGCAGGCCTAAGCTACTCGGCCCACACAAAACCAGTAGATGAAGACGGTGGCGTTATTGAAATAAAGTGGACTTTCAAGGTTATTTTGGAGTCTCCAGTGTGCAGCGTATGTCCTTTTAGACTTCATATTTTCATGTCCACCTCCTCTTTCTTAATTGTTAACTAGTTGGTTTTCCCCCGCGCTATGCGGTGGTAACTCAGTTAGTATCAGTTTGGTTGAGTTCGTTTCGATACCGATACTAGTTATAGTAACTGAAAGAGAAAACTAAAGAAATAAAGTCGCGATATTGTCGCATCTTTTACATCAATCAAAAACCTTAAAAACAAATACCGGCTTTTGATATTGTTGATATCGTCATATCGGCACTGATTTTATTTGGTCGAAATCCATTAGATTCATTACATATCAAGACTCGTATAGTTTACAATGTTATTTGGTCGAAATCGATTAAATTCGTCACATATCGAGACACGTATAGTTTACAATAAAAAAATACATTTTTTAATACTGTTATCAACACTCGTATAATATACAATACAAAAAAATAGGTTGTTTTGAATAATGTAAATACATCGTCGGTTCCGGTTCTATTTGGTATGATAGCGGCACGATATCCATTTTCATGAAAATTTATATCACAATGTTTAGAAAGTATAGTTACAGAGTTAGATTAAAAAAACAACATGAGCAAGTTACTTAAAAATAAAGTAAATGATAAATAATATTTTATTAAAAACTTATAAAGAATGTTTAAAAATTGAAAACACTATTTATCGTGAATTCAAATTAATATGTATAATAATAATCTATCTACTATAATAAAAGAAACCGATAAGTGACACGTGTCATTCATTGCAAGCGTCTACATTTGTAATTTCCTGTCTTTTCATACTTATCTTATATCAATTAATTAAATAATAAATAATCAATTAATATTAAATCTTATCTTACTTTGAATGTCGGATAGAATCATTCTATTTTTTCTAATAATATATTATCTTCAAATTTAAGTTATAAATTAAAGACATTTTTTTAATAATAACACAAAACAATAATCTTAAACTTAAAAAAAACACAATAAAAGAAACCGATAAATGACACATGTCATTCATTGAAAGCGTCTACATTTGTAATTTCCTGTCTTTTCATACTTATCTTATATCAATTAATTAAATAATAAATAATCAATTAATATTAAATCTTATCTTACTTTGAATGTCGGATAGAATCATTTTATTTTTTCTAATAATATATTATCTTCAAATTTATGTTATAAATTAAAGACATTTTTTAATAATAACACAAAACAATAATCTTAAACTTAAAAAAAACAATAATACGCTCATATGAAAAATTTAAAGTACAAACAAAATATACAAGATAACTTATTAGACATTAGATCAAACTTTAAAAAAAACACTAATTAGGAAGAGAAGCTAACAATATAATTCAGTTTTTGATTTTTCAAATTGAGGTTCTAATCAATTCGAATTAAACTTAACAAAGTTTGTGGTTTGATTCGAATTAAACCGAACCAAATAATGATTTTTTAAATGAATCCAATAGCATATTATTTACTATACAAAATTACATTTGTTTAACCCGTGTAATACATGATGTTTTTAAAGATATAACTTTTTTATTATTTAGTATATATTCGTCCCACTTGCGGTATACAAGGTTACAAAATTACATTTATTTAACCCGTGTAATATACGGTGTTTTTAAAGATATATTTTTTTATTATTTAGTATATATAATTAGATTTATTCAACCCGTACAATACACAGATTTTTATTATTTCATATATAAAATTACATTTATTCAGTACAATACATGGGGTTCTTAGAGATATAATTTTTTTTAATATTTAATATATAAAATTATATTTGTTCAACTCGTGTAATAAACGAGATTTTTAAAGAATAACTGTTTTAGTTTAGTATATAAAATTACATTTATTCAACCTGTGTAATACACGGGGTTCTAACCTAGTGTATAATATAATAATTCCCAAAGTCAACAAACTTTATATTTTCATGTTCACCTCCTCTTTCTTAATTGTTATTATGGACCTTTTCAATTTATGTAATTTCCTCACATGGCTACAATATCAAAACAACATGAATGGTGTCAAGATAATAAATTAACTCTTAGGATGCGAGGTATATGGAGTTCGTCCCTGGTTCGTTCTGGTCCAGCGCCAGCCAAACACCGCCCCGCCCCCTAGCTTCGTCCTCACCGTCCCTTTCTAGACGTTGGTGCTGGTCCACAAAAGGACAAAAATCATCCCTCCCCCTCTCTCACACACCTATACGTACAATATATACATATATGTTTTAGGTCCATCCCCTCATTTCCATACCTCCATCCTCTTTGCCTCATCCTCACACCCATCCTACGTGGATCCTACGTGACGGATCATCCTCTAAGGGAGGACCATCACCATACCGCATAACCTTATGTATTATAACAAACTAATGTGAAAGTCAAAGTATGAAATGATTATTTAATTAATTGCAAATTGCATACCCACGTAAACCAATAGGCTACAAGGTGTGGTATAAAACCCTTAGAGGCTTTATCACGCCACCTTAGTGCCACCTCACCATCACGTCACACAGGGGGCTTTAAAGCCACTTCCTTACTTGCATGCAACGGTTTAAAGCTCTCATCATCATTACCTAATTATTTTTTTATTTATATATTTTATTTTTTAAATTATATGCCAATTTTAATAACTAGAAAATAAAAAAAAAACATAATTTCAATAAAATAAAATAAAACATTACAAAGTCCTAAAAATGCAAAGTTAAAAAATAAAGTACTAGAAAATAAAAACTACATACATTTCGCTCGAATTTGTGCCTTACGAGCCTCCAAAGTGACTCAGTCCTCCTCTGCTAGATATGAAAAGTCTTTCGCGAGAAATTCAAATTCTTTCTGAATTTGTTTCTCCATTTTTAGTTCTTGCTCCTTTTCCTTCATCTAGAGAAGCTTGTTGAGTGTATTGTCGAACTCGTCCAACCTTGACGGGCCATCCGATGGCGTTGAAGAAGACGTGTCATTCGCTTGTGCAGCTGCCTTACTTCTATCCCTACCCTTTGGTCGTGGCAGCTCTTGCGGTTGTTCAAATTCGTCAAAGTCGTCGTTTAGATTAATAGTTGTACGAGCATCGGACTCGGATGGTTCGGTAGTGGATGTTGATTTGGACCGTTTTGACCTATGGGCGGTTGGGTCAAATGGTGGTACAAGATGCCAATTGGGAGATTTGCGAAGAAGCTACCACGAAGGTATCATCGTAAACGGATGCCCATGATGCAATCCATAGTCATTGTGCGTTGAGGTCATAACGTCCACGTCGCTCGAACCGCTTCTTCTTCTAACATTGTTGGCGTAATGATTAGGTAAATTGTTGAAATTGGAAATCTTGGTCCGCATTGTGGTCCACTTGCCCGAAAAAGAGTCAGCCGTACGATATTCACCACGACCCATTGCAGCGAAAAACTTCTCACGTATACGCCTCCAAAATACTTTTATATCTTGGTCGTTTCCTATAAAAATGTTTAATTATAAAAATATATTTATAAAAGTATGTAAAAAAATTAATGGAGAGAAAATTTACCAACAATCTCATCTTCCGATACATCGAGCCATGTTTGTGCCACTTTTTGACCGTTTTAGGGGCACATGTTTCAGTCTCACCCTTCTTACAATGCCTTTTGGATCATCCACCTTTTGAGGAAGTGGGTTCGGCTTGGGTTTCGGGTACGTATTCGGATTCGGTTTCGGGTGTGTTTTGGGTTTGGGGTATGTTTTGGGGAAAAATGGAGGTTGGGAATAATATCCGTAAAACCCGGGAATCGGTGGAGTGGTCGGATGAGGTGAAGTTGGGGTGCTAGGTGGCATCGGATAATATCCAAGCTCGCCCATCCGCGGGTCTCTTTGATAACGGTCTTCTTGTTCGTTGTTTGGATTGTTTGGTGCACTTTGCCAAAATTGATGGTTCGGATCCCACACATTTTGGTTGTTGGGAAACATTGTGTGATTATGAAAAAAAAAATGTAGAGATTCGGTATAAAGAGTAGAGGAAGAAAGGATGAAAAAGTGTAGAGATTTGGTATAAAGGTAGGGTATTTATAGGTAAATTATAAATTTTAAAATAATTTTTTTAGAATGTTACCGTTCAACTAACGGTCATATTGACCAAACACACATCGATCCCCTCAAAATTTGCTTGTTAGCGTGCTAGTGAGCTCCCCACAGCGCCCCCGTTTAAATCCCGGGGTGTGGTGCATAGTGCCCCGGGGCGCTAAAATGTATGATGTGGCAGGGTGGCATTAAGCCACACCCCCTGATCTTACATTTTCTTTTTCTAAAATTCAGTTTAATTAATTTGGTGCTATAATGATACGATAATACATGACATGGTTTCTACCACTACTCATTGACATCTCTATATCCTGCTCTCTTTCTTAATTACTCTTAAAAAGTTTAGCTCGTTTTTACTTAAAATCATCAAATATGAACTAATTATGACTAGAATTTAATAAAAACGACCCTAAAGCTGCTCAAAAGTGTAGGAATATTAATATAAAAATATGTATAATTTAGAGCATATCAAAAATAAGGTTCAAAGTTAATTATACGATTCAAAGCCACGACTCTTCAGTTTCTTCTACGACGTCTCCTTCAGGCTACGCGGCTGTCTCCGGCGCGTCTCTTTCAGCCTTATCAAGGGAGGTTAGTTGTTCGTTTATTTGTCTTGTTTAGTTAAGAGACATGACATATATAGTGGATCCATATTTCACTCGGTCAAGGGCGCAACATAGTGGAGGCGGGAGGGGCGGCCGACCCCCTGATCTTTTCGCTTAGTAGTGGAGAGTATGTAGTTTTCGTATAGAAGTTTTTGGGTTATACGTTTTTGACCCCACGATCGTAAATCTCAAGCTTCGCCACTGTATTCGATGTGATATTTAGAAATATGAAAGTGGTAATTAGAACTATGATACTAGATATGCGCTTAATCAATTCTTCTTCAATGGAATCATATAATAAGTTAATAAACTAGAGATCGGTGCTTAATGGATTATGTTTAATGGAATCATATTAAAGTCAATAATAGGAGGCATGAAATCAATTTAAAATAACCATTACATTTGCCATATTGTTTTACTTTATGTATTCAATTAATTAGGTTTAACACCGTTGTCACGTTGCGGCGGACTTCTTTCGTTATTTATTTTGTATTTACACGTGTTTTGAAATTACTACGAGCGTGTTGCTCACGAAACCGCTGACAAGAATAAAAAGAAAATGTAGAAAAAACACTAAAAGGTAACCGAAAGAAAATCAACCAAAAAAGTTGTATGATAATGATGTTGTTCGTATGAACCCCGTGGTCAGAGATGAGCAAATGGTACTGGGTACCGGTACCGAATTTACCGAACCGAAAGCTCTTAAGTACCAATTCATTACCGACTTTTGGCGTTCCTTGTATATGTTCGCTATCGGTTTTTACCTTCATACACCTGTATCGTAACCAGTATTTTTGGTACCAGTACCGATTCGGTATCGGTTGGCACCGAGCTCATCCCTACTCCTGAAACTAAAAAAAAAGATATCATTAAAAGTCGAAGAAAATCAACAAAAAAAAGTTGTACGATACCGTTGTTGTTCGTACGGTACTCGTGATCAAGTATGAGCAAATGGTATCTGTAACACCCCAAAATCTGAATATTAATATTTGTCGTATGTTCTTATGTGACCCGTCATGAAATAAATAACTAGGCTATTTAACCTAGTTAAGGGTATGGTCAAAAGTATTAAATGATGAGGGTAGTGTCAGTTATGTTTTAAAGGTAAACCCGAGGGGCTAAAGTGGAACAAATGAAAGTTAAGTTATAAAATAACTAGACACACACAAACACACATATACGTGTGTGTTCGAGAAAGATCAGGAGGCTCCCATGGAGCCTCAAACCCTAAATCTTCTTTATGCTCAAATCGGAAGGCAAGATGAAGCTTAAATCCATAACCGAGCATGGATTAATGATCACCAACACGAGAGGATCATAAGGTATGATTTAAATCTAAGATTGGTGATCATGGGTGAAGTGGGTTATGTTCTAATCCGTGAGTTAATATGAAATTGATCATGTACAAGGGTTAGAATCCTCGTATAGAACATGGGTTATGTATGGTTTGCGTTAATTTGATGAATAGAGGTAAAACCCGTTAGTTAGGGTGAAGATGATGACTAGAATCACCTCCCATGTTCGAGTCTTGTTGAAAGATTTATGTATTATGTGGGTATGATGAATACTTGTTAGAAGAATTAGGAGAAATGTGATGATGATATGTTTGATGTTATTTGGGAATGATACATGATGATTAGTAGTAGGTTTTGATGGGTTATGTATGAGTTTAGAAGATTTGTGCATGAAATAGTTGTACGTTATGCTTAAAAGGTAGTACTCACATCAAGTGTATGATGAAATGTATATAGTGTCGTCCGTATAGTCGATTATGATGTTACGAGTATATGATGATAAGTCGATGGATAAATATGGTATATAGTTGACTTTCAAAAGTCAACTAAGCATAAGAAATATGAATTGACACGTTGCCGTAAAGGCAGGATTATAGGAAGTCGTATGGTACATGTTATGTCAATATGCGTTATTTGTAATTATATGATGAATTACATGAGTTTAAACGGATATGAATATAATCATATGAGTTATGTATGTTAGAAATGACTAATGACAGTTAAGGGTGAAATATGCGATTGATATGATTGTTAACATGTACGAATGCATATGCTAATAGGAGCGTGATCTTGATGAAAAGAGAGTATAGGAATCCTGTCAAGACGGACTCAAGCATGAAAGGATAACGGGTCAAGAAAAGGCGAGGAATCGGATACGAGCACGGACGAATAAGGTAAGTGATTTCCGTAATCACTTCTTAGTTCGATTAAGTAATAAGGTGTTTTAATTAATTAAACATGATGTTTGAGGTCAAAAATGTGTTAAAGTCCTTCGTCGTAAATGATGGGATTAAAGTTGACCAAAATGCCCTTGATGGGTATTTTGGGGCAAACGATCTTAAAAGTAGCCTAGAAATAAGTTATTCGATTAGTGTAATGTTTTGGACAAGTATGGAAGTGGGGATTATGGTTTGGTTAGTCGTAGACCAATTAATGCGCGAATACCCTTAACGGGTCAAAATAAGCATATGAACGATAAGGTGTTAAGAGGATGCAAGACATCCAAGAATTTAGTAATTTATAATAGACGTCACTGATATTGTTATATTTATAAGAGGTTATGGTAAAATAACCAAGTTATGTTGATGAATGCATGAACGGGTCAAAGTTTGGTAAAAGGGTAATAAGCCGAAGAGTTAGAAGTCTGAAATTTTATTATGTTGGATGTTGGTTTTTAACTCCACAAGGTGGAGGATTAAATTACGAACGCGTAGGAAAAAGAATCGGGTAAAACGGATCAAAAACGAGAGAGTTATGCTCGTTTCCGTAAAACGGGATCGTGCTGGGAATGTGCATCACCTGTTCTGTGAAAACAGGGGCCTAGCGCGACGCCAAGGCCCTTGCCGTCACGCGAGCCCCCCCCCTGGTTGGCGAAAGTTGCTCGTTTGCTCAGTTTTGGCTTGAGAACTTGTTTAAACGCGTTTCAAGTTACGTTTGACTAATTTAACTTACGTTTTTATGAGTATAAATGTATGCATCTATGTAGATAGGCAAGTATGTATGTTTGAACGTATCTAAACACGTATGTAGAAGTGTATGTGAGCATGTATGTGCAAACGTATGTAACATTATAAGTGTGTGAGCAAGTACACGCGAATATATGAAGACGTATATGAGTAGGTAAGTATGAGTTGAGTATGTTGCAATAGGTGATCATATATATATATGTAAGTAAGTATGTAGACATATACGTATGTATGTTTTATAAATCTAAGTGTATGTATGTAGGTGTGTATGTAGGTAGTATGTAAATGTACGCAAGTGAGTAGGTACAAACGTATGCACGTATGTAGGTTTGTGTGAAGGCATGTAATATGTGTGTATGTATGTATGTATGAATGGATGTATTTAGGTATGCACGCATGTGGGTACGTACGTATGTATGTAGGTATGTATGTATGTAAGTTGTTACGTGTGATTGTAGGCATATGTATAAGTTTGTATGAAAGTATGTAAGCATGCATTCACTGAACTCGAGTACTAACAATGATAATAGCGTGCCTGGTGATGAAGTGTAATGCAGGAATACCAAAGAAGTCTCACTACGGATCGTATGATCAGAGGGAAAGCCGGGATGTAAAGAGTTAATGGAATGAAAAGTAAACGTGAATAAATCTTATATGCTTATGATACGTACTAACGTTATGAATTTTATGTGGTGAGCGCAGGTAGTACAAGCCATGAGGATTACTAAGGAATAGAGATCGAAGATCGAGTCACTAGAGAGATTGTACGGGAACGTTGATGTGTATATTGTAGTAGACATAAGCTATGTTTTTAATTAGTAAATAAGAGGATGACGGATTTATGAGAAAGAGCTATGCTAAAGTTAAATTTTAAATAAGTTGAGGTATTTATAATGTACCAATTTCCAATTAGGGAACGACCAAATTGTTTGTATCTTGGGCTAACACATGTAAGATTTAAATCTTTTATTTCAGAAATATTAATTTCTGTCATTTTAAAAACCTTTTTGATCATATCAAAACGAACACCTCTTATTGGAAACTCTTTGTTAGAGTATAATTTGTCCGAATCATTTAAAGTATATGCAACTTCAAATGCTTCATCATCCAAATTTGCTTTTGATAACAAAAATTCTTTACTATAAGACCGTTTAACCGACGACTTGGAACTGTTGACCGACGAACTCGAACTTTTGACTGACGAACTTGAACACCCAGACTCGGACTTTGACTCAGACTCCTCCTCAGTATCCAACACCTGATCGAAACTCCTAGTGGCTCTAACTAAGGCTGGTGGGGGCAATCTAGAGATGGTGACGATTTTTCCTCGATCGACCTCCATTCTTACTTGTGATATGTTATGACCAAGCATGATTCCTTCCCCATGAAGTGGCATTTTCCCAGTTTAATGATAAATTAGCTTCTTTTTACAACGAGCTAACATCCTCTCCAAGTTAGCTAAATAGTGGTCGAAAGTGTTTCCAAAAACGGAGAAGTAATCCATGAAAACCTCCATGGACTTTCCTACCATGTCGTGGAAAATTGTAACACCTCGTAAAATCGTGTCTAATGATGTGTTGACACGTGTCCTAAACCCTAATATTGACAAATGTTGACTATAAAGGACTATTGTTGCCAAAAGAAGAAAAGATGTATGTGGAGGGACTAAAAGTGTCAACATGCATATTCTATGCCTCTGAATGACCTTTTACGATGTTCGTATTCCTTAACGAATTAATTGTTGGATAAACGAAACCGCTTGTAATTAAATGCAAAAGATTATGAATCGAAGGGTTAATGTCGCAACCCCGTCCCCTGCCCCGGGAATGGGCGCCGCGAGCTCCAGATGGGTGGTATCGGTGTTTATTAATTTAGCAGCGGAATACATCAGGGTCGTAGTTAGGAAATGTATTTTGATCAGAGTAAAACACCAAACTTTTATAATAATAAATCTTTGGGATAAAAAACCCAAGTTCATTTGACAGTACATTTGTAGGGATAAACCCTAATTATTGAAAACAAAAACTCCATTTTATTTAGGTAACTTTTATAGCCACTTTTCCATGCCTTCAGTGCTCTCCAGCTGGCTTCTATTTGGCTTTCACATTGTGTTACCTGAAACGCGTTTTAAAAACATTTTATCAGCAAGAAATACTGGAAAGTACATTCCATTTTGGTAAAGCACCAGTTGTTTACACATTACAGTATTAAGGGCGATTACAATGTTTATATCTACACAATTACTCGGTCAGTACGTGTCACTTGACGGATCTGTGACTATGGTCATATCACACATTGGATACCCGTGCCCAATTGTGAAGGTTATCAAGTACTGTATACAAACCCCATAATACTGGCAGCAATTGTAGAATTACAAAGACTTAATCACCGTAATTGTATTTGAAAACATTTGAGGTTTTGGTAAAACATTTTGACTCACAAAAAGAGTTTATAAAAGAAAATGTACTCACAAAGAGTGAGAAAAAGTGAATGTACCTACTTTGTTGACTTAGGTAATACTACTATAGCTTCCTGGTAATTCTCCTGGTTACCATCTATGAAAATTAAACAATGCACACGTGTTAGTAAAATAACCCCAATCACATTAACCGTACAACTCGAGACAGAATTCCAATGACTGAGTCAGGCAGAGCCTTGACATGCATTACGGAATCCTAGATCAATCGAGTGTAACACGAGACAGAACTCCAACGATTGAGTCGGGCAGAGCCCTGACATGTGTTACGGAGCCCTAAATCGATCGTGTAGGGTAACAGCAGGGTTATAATACTTACAACGAGGTAGAGCTTCGCTTTATAATGGGTATTATGCCTGGGTATTACTTCTACTATATAGAATTTGAGAGAGAATACGAAATTTTGAATGAATTCAAATGAACTCGTCGCCTACTATTTATAGGCAGATTTAATGATGGCTCGCGGCCCGCGTAGAACTTAGCTAACTCTCTCGCGGCCCGCGAGAGAGTAGACTAGGTTTTAGGCTCGACCAGTCAGCGAGTATAGGCTTGACACGTGGCGACACGTGTCGGCTTTGTTTGCCCGTCAAGTCATTGGGCCTCGCGGCCCGTGAAAGATCAAAGGTGTCCGGGTCGCGGCCCGCGACAACCTTATGATTTTTGTTTTTCTTGTTTTTAATAAGTACAAAGGTGTTTCGGGTTCGTTTCTCGCATACGGGGTATATTTTAGGACATTTAAGGGTGTCCAAACATATTTTCAGGAGGGTTGTTATAGTTAAAAGAATCAACATGTTTAATTATACCTCTGAGTGACCTTTCAATGAACTCGGAGCTTAACGGTGTTTGTTATACTTCCAAGATTATCTAAAACCTAACTTGAAGGGCCAAAAGTGCTAAAAATGAAAGTTATTATGAGTTAAAAGGTACAGGGACTGAATTTGCCAAACTTAAAACATGTTTGGCTGATTGTGGCTTGCCTCGCGGGTTGCGACTGACCCTCCTCTCTTTGTCATGTGCCGCGATAGGCGGCTCTGCGCAGAAAACAACTGCCAGCTGCTGAATCTTCACCTTGGCCACCACTCAAACCACTCCACATTCATAACTCGATACCATAAGCTCTTAGATGGTTTTTATAACCTTCTATGACAATTAGAACAATCTTGGGAGCCCTCTAAACACTTGGCTTCATCCAAGATCACCCAAAAACACTATAAATATGAGTGTTCGTCCACTCTCATTCCTTGCACATCTCATATTTTCTCTTCTATCACTCTCTTGTAGATTCCAGGCTATAAGGAGACTCCCCTGAGTTCAAGTTTTCAAGCTAGGACCCTTTGTAAGTGTCCTTAGCCTTTGCATTTCGTTTTATAGGCTTTTGAAATCTGAAAGTCAAAGTTTTTTGATAAACGCTTTGACTTTCGGTTTAGACCATTATGGTCCAGCCATTGTTTGGGGTGAACATGTGATCGTAATTAGGTAGATGTTAATCCCTTAAAAGGGGCACCTCCGAATAATCACGTTTGCTTTGTCAATTGTCAGGTCAAAGTTATTAATTTAAAAAGTCAAACGGGTCAGTTTTTAAAATAATTCAAATCTGATAATGTAGATGTTGTAAAATATGTTTTATCACTTTAATAACTTGGTAATAATTATTAGAACATGTGTAAACATGTTCAACCCGACAATTCTAGGTTTAAGGTCGGTTCACAACCGAAAGTCGCGAAGTTTGACTTCTGCTTTGACTTTCAGTTCTGACCCGAATAGTATAGTTTCATTCTATTTTAAGGTTCCTTTGTACCATATATATTGTAGTATAATCCTCTTAGGTTATATTACATGGTCACATAGTAATCTGAGTTTATATTGCAAGTTTCGTTATTTATACTTAATGTTGACTAAATTGCCCTTTTGTTAAAAAAATGAGGTTTTAAATATAAATAAGCATGCAAATGAATTATATTCTGATATGTTAACATGTTTAGCATATTTTGATGTTTATAATCTGGTCATAAACTTAGTTTGCATAAATAATCGTAAATCATGCTTTTAAAAGGACTAAAATGCCCTTTTACATGCAAATAGAGTTTTTAACATAATTTCTTTACAAAACTCCTTACATACTGATATAATATCATATTAAAGATTATTTGGGATATCAAGTCTGATTATATACTGAGTTTATGCACATGCTCTTGTTAAATGTTCTTAAATGACGATAATGCCCTTACGGCCCTTAAAATGGGTTTTAAACATAATAAACATGCAAAATCTTTTACTTACTGATATATTATGACAAATAACATATTTTGACTATTCAAAGCTGGTCATAACATCAGAGTTACTTAAACATCGTAATTATCGTCATTTAACGACTTTTACGCTGTTTAGGCGCATAGTATGGTTTTAAACCATACTTATCACCCAAGACTTGTTACCTACAGATTTTATAAACCATTTTAAACACTTTTACAGTAGGTAAAAGTCATGAACTCAGAATCCCAAATAAATCCTCAAAACTATGTGTGAAATGACCAAAATGCCCCTACGGTGCATAGTTTGGTCATAAAGCATAACCACACATATATTTGATATCCTACTGACATTATATCATAATTTAAATATTTTTACAGAAATTTTATGACCATGGCATCAGTTTACTTCCAAGCTCCTTTTATAGGTCATAAAATGACCAAAATTCCCTTACGGGACTTAATTTGAATTTAAAACCTCAATGGGCATACATGTTGATATCAAACTGATGTTTTAACATAATTTAAATATAATAATATATGGAATTTGTATATGACTTATCCAGTTACCCGTTAATGCTTATACGCGTTCGGTTGAATTTATGTAACTAGTTTACATTAGTTAATCGAAACAGGTTTAACCTTATCATTTAAATTTCAAATTCCAGAATGTATTTAGTTTACCCACATTGTACAAGTCTCCATACTTGTTGGGTCTAAATTATATTCTATTTGGTTAATATTACCATGATTTCAGACTAGAGCCTCCCAGTAAAAGCTATCTACACGTGTCTAAGTGAAATATATGACTGAGTTGTTAACTCTTGCATTTAAATCAAGTTATAACTCAGGTAAATACTTTTAACTTAATTTCCCTTATACGGGCTTGGGATACGGTAAATTATTACCGCTTGGTCGGCTATGGGATCACTTAGCCGGATTGTGGCTATCAAATCTGCATAACCCGTTTTAACATGTTTTGTTTAATAACTTAAACATTGGGGCTTAACGCGACGGTGTCCTGGATATCCACGACTCATTAAAGTTACTAATGGCCACAACTTAAGCACGGGGTGTAGGCATACACCTAACAGATGCAAATGCTAAAAAATATTTTACCCACAAGGTTAAGAATAACTCCTTTGTGGGTTTATAAAGTGGTGTGTCGGTTAATCATGTCTCGGTTTCTATACTGGGCCCCATATGTATTGACAAACATGTAAATCTGTGTACAAGATTAAAATTCTTAATTATCCCAAGTTATAAAAGATATTTCGTGCCTTGTATACCTAAATCAATTTTTTGAAGTATTTTCAAATGTGTTAGTTAATTGCATTTACCAGTGTAAACTGACGTATTTTCAAAAGACTAAGTGACAGGTACTAAACGCAATAGGCCGGGAGCTGCTTGGAATCAATAGAGGATCTTGCAAATCCTTAGGATGCCCAAAAGTCTGTTAAACATCATTTTGTACATTCGTGAGATCCGCCTGGGGATCCTTTGTCACAACCCCCAACCCGGGAGCGGTGTCGCGAGATCCAGAATAGTGGTATCGGTGTTTATTAATTTGGCAGCGGAAATTTACATCAAGATCGTAGTTAGGAAATAGTTTATCAGAGTAAAACACCATATTTTTATAAATAATAAATACATAGAAAAAACCCAAGTTTCCATTACAATATGTTTATAGGGATAAACCCTATGTATTTAAATATAGCTTCTTTTGGATTTAGGTAACTTTTATAGCCACTTTTCCAAGCCTTCAGTGCTCTACAGCTGGCTTCTATTTGGCTTTCACATTTTGTTACCTGAAACGAATTTTAAAAACATTTTATCAGCAAGAAATACTGGCGAGTGCATCCCAATTTAATCAAAACAATTTTTTTTATCATTTTACAGAATTGAGGGCGATTACAATGTTTATATCTACCCAATTACCACCCACGGTACTGTCAATCCTGACTTGTGGTCATGTTACTATTCACAGTATAGTAACAAGTAATGTATACAAAACCCCAACATACTGAGAGTAATTGTAGAATACATAGACTCAATCACTGTTTATCACAATTTAAAACAATTGAGGTTTGTATAAAAAAGGTTTACAAAAATAGATGTACTCACATTGCTGTTTTAGATAATACTACTGCTTTCTGGTGACTTCCTGGTTATAATCTATTAAAATTAAACAAAGCACACGTGTTAGTAAGATAACCCAATTTACATTAGCCCTATCCTCGAGACAGAATTCCCACGACTGAGTAAGGCAGAGCCTTGACATGCGTTATGGAGCTCTAGATTAATCGGGCAGAGTAACTAATACGTAACGGGGGGTTATAATACTTACAACGAGGCAGAGCTTTGCTTTTTAGGGTTATAATACCCGAGAGTCTTAGCTTTAATATTAGAGAGAAGGAAAGTAAATTTTGAACGACTAAAACTGAATTCGGATTCTCCTTTTATAGGGTCTGATCAGGGGCGGCTCGCGCTCGAGGTCTACTGGAACAGGTGTGGATATTTTCTTTGCATTTCTGATTCGAGCTCCCAAGTGTATTCTGGTCCTCTCTTGGAATCCCATTTCACTTTGACCAGAACTAATCTCTTGTGTTTGAGATTCTTGATCTTTCTGTCTTCAATCTGTAGCGGTTTTTCTACAAACTTAAGTTTCTCATTTACCTCTATGTCCTTAAGAGGTACCACTAGTGATTCATCTGCTAAACACTTCTTGAGATTACATACATGAAATACATCATGTACTCCTGCCATTTCCTCTGGCAGTTGTAGCTGGTAAGCTACTGGTCCTATTCTTCTAGTAAACTCAAAAGGTCCGACATACATGGGGTTTAGTTTTTCCCTCTTAATAAATCTGACCACTCCATTCCATGGAGAAACTTTTAATAATACCTTATCTCCTACCTAAAATTCCAATGATTTTCGTCTGTTATTAGCATAACTCTTTTGACGATCGCGTGCTGCTTTGAGTCTTTCCTTGACTTGAATAATCTTGTCTGTTGTTTCTTGTACTATCTCTGGTCCAGACAGTTGTTTTTCTCCAATTTCTGCCTAACAGACTAGAGTTCGGCACTTTCGTCCATAGAGTGCTTCAAATGGTGCAGCATCGATACTGGTACGATAGCTGTTATTGTAGGAAAATTCTATTAATGGTAAATGATCGTCCCAATTTCCTCTGAAATCAATTACACAAGCTCTAAGCATATCCTCCATTGTCTGAATTGTCCTTTCGCTTTGTTCGTCCGTTTAAGAATGATAGGCTGTGCTTAGTTTTAACTTGGTTCCCATTGCTTTCTGGAAACTAGTCCAAAAATGAGAAGTAAAACGACTATCTCTATCAGAAACAATAGATAAAGGAATTCCATGTAATGAAACTATTTCATTTACATACAACTTGGCTAATTGTTCCATACTGAAGGTTTCATTCATAGGAAAGAAATGAGCAGATTTGGTTAATCTGTCCACAATCACCCAGATTGCATCATTACCTTTTCGTGTCTTGGGTAATTTAGTAACAAAGTCCATTGTTATCAATTCCCATTTCCATATTGGCATTTCTAGTTGCTGCAATAAACCTGAGGGTTTCTGATGTTCAGCTTTTACCTGTGAACAGGTTAGACACTTAGCAACATAGGTTGCTATATCCTTTTTCATTCCTATCCATAGAAATTCTTTCTTAAGTCTTGATACATTTTATCATTACAAGGATGTATCATATACTTAGACTTATGAGCTTCTTCTAAAATTTGGTGGCGTAGGTTTCCTTGTTTGGGTATCCAGATTCTTTTCTTATGGAATCTCCAAATTCCATCTGTTCCTTGTTCTAATTCCTTAATCATTCCTTTTAATTTTTCAGTATCGTCATTGATTACTGTTTCTTGTATTTCTCTAATTTGCTCATGTAAATCTATCTGCAGATTTAGTTTGAGAGAACGTACTCGTCTTGGCTTTTCCTGATACTTTCGACTTAAAGCATCAACTACTACATTAGCTTTTCCTTCATGATACTGGATATCACAATCATAATCACTAAGAATCTCCATCCAGCGTCTATGTCTCATATTTAACTCCTTTTGCCCAAAAACATATCTTAGACTCTTATGATCGGTGAAAATAGTAACTTACTAGCGTAAAGATAGTGTCTCCAATTTTTAAGGGCAAAAATTATAGCTCCTAACTCTAGATCATGGGTCGTATAATTCTCTTCATGATTCTTAAGTTGTCTAGAGGCATAGGCTATAACCTTTTGACGCTGCATCAACACACATCCATAACCTAATTGAGACGCATCACAATAGGCTATCAAGTCTTCAGTTCCTTCTGGTAATGCTAGTATGGGTGCATTGGTTAACTTTTGCTTCAAAATCCTAAAAGCTTCTTCCTATTTTGGTCCCCATTCAAACTTAATTGATTTGCAGGTCAGTTTCGTTAAAGGAATAGCTATTCTAGAAAAATCTTCATTAAAACGTCTATAATAACCTTCTAGTCCAAGAAAACTTCTCACCTCCGTCGGTGATTCAGGGACTTTCCACTTAGTAAACGCCTCGATTTTTGTGGGATCTACATGAATTCCTTCATGATTAACCAGATGTCCAAGGAATTGCATTTCTTGTAACCAAAATTCACACTTTGAAAATTTAGCGTAAAGCTTTTCTTTTCTCAGCAAATTTAAAAGTATAAACAAATGCTCTGCATGATCCTCTTTACTCATAGAGTAAATTAGAATATCATCTATAAAGACAATTATGAATTTATCCAGATATGGCTTACATATTCTGTTCATCATGTCCATAAATGCAGCTGGGGCATTGGTTAAACAAAATGGCATGATTGTAAATTCATAATGACTGTACCTTGTTCTAAAAGCAGTTTTAGGAATGTCCTTTTCTTGTACTTTCAATTGATGATATCCTGAGCGTAAATCGATCTTAGAAAAGAATCAAGCTCCTTGCAGTTGATCGAACAGATCATCGATTCTCGGTAGTGGGTACCGATTTTTAATCATAACCTTATTCAATTCTCGGTAATCAATGCACATACGCATTGATCCATCCTTCTTCTTGACAAACAAGATTGGTGCTCCCCATGGCGATGAACTAGGCTGTATGAAACCTTTCTCTAGAAGTTCATCCAACTGTTTCTTCAGTTCCTGCATTTCCGCTGGTGCTAAACGGTAAGGTGCCTTGGCAATTGGTGCTGTCCCTGGTATTAGGAGAATTCTGAATTCAACCTCTCTATCTGGCGGTAATCCAGGTAGCTCTTCTGGAAAAACATCTGAGAATTTAGATACTACGGGAATATCTTTTAATTCTTTTCCTTTAGTGTTAATGATTATGGAAATCATATACACTAGTGATCCTTTCCTTGCATAACTGGCTGTTTTCATCACAGAGATGAATTTTGTGGACCTAGTTGGCTTATCTCCTTTAATTGTGATTTTTTCTCCCTTTGGTGAATTTACTTGTACTGATTTTTGATCACATAGAATGCTGGCATGATTGGCTACTAACCAGTCCCTTCCTAATACGATATCAAATCCAGCCAGATTCATTGGATAAAGGTTAGTAATAAAATCATGGTTTAAAATTTCTATTCTTGCTCCCTGCAAGATTTCAGTAATCTTAATGGATTCTCCATTTTCTGTTTCTACCAAACATTCTTGTGGAAGTTTAGTTAATGGTTGATTGAGAAGTTTGCAGAATGAAATATTTATAAAACTTTGGTTTGCACCAGAGTCAAATAATACTTTAGCAAAAATATCATTAACTAAAAACGTACCGACAATCACATCCATAATCATCTTGGCTTCTTCAGCTGTCAGAACAAATGCTCGGGCATTCTTGGTAGTTTTACTGTTTGTTGCTGGAACTAGTTTCGGATAGTTCGGTTTGATATGCCCCGTCTCTCCACAGTTGAAGCATAGCTTGTTGCTGGGTTTCTTCCTGCAGTCTTCCTCCTTGTGTCCAAGTATTTTGCAGAAGTTGCAGTATATTGATCATTTTCCTGAATGCTTCTTGTTGCATGACTTACAATAAGGTGCATAAATAGAACCTGTACTTTTCCCAAGGTAGTTATTTCCATAACGAAATTCTTGGGTAAGTTTCTAGGCTAGGTTCTTTCTCTGATTCTCTTCTTGCGTACGTACTAATTCATCAGTTAAGGTATTGGCTAATTCTACTGCTTCTTCTATGGTTTGTGGTCTAGCTGCTTGACTACATGTCTGATTTCACTAATTAATCCCCAGATGTAACGGGAGATTAATACTGGTTCTGCTTGACTACATGTCTGATTTCACTAATTAATCCCTATAATCCCTATGGTCATCTTCCCATGGATCATACGCTAGAGGATTAGGTGTTGGGATTCTAGGTATCTCGTTAGGGTCAAAGGCTGGTATGGGAAATTGGTTTCCTTGGTTAATTTCTATCTCCATTGGTTGGGTCGGAAATAAAGGCAATGGTTGCTTTGCAATTATCTGGTCAAGGTTTGGATCTGCTGCAGTGGTGGCTAGTATATGGAAGTTTGCCAAATATCTATTAACTGCTTCTTGTGTTTGGGCATTTACTTCCCTATTCGCTGCTGCTAACGCTCTTTGTTGTTGTAACTTTCTCATTCGCTTTCTCCTCTCGTGTGCTCCCCTACTAAACCATCCTCTCTTTTTCGAAGGGAATGGTTCCTCAGATTACGCTTTAAAGATGAAAATTCCCTCTTCTGTATCAGCAGAATACCCCGAAGGAGTAGGCGGTGACGAGGTTCCTTCACTTTTGGGAGAACTCGCTAGGTGACGATAGGCGTCAGACGTACCTTGCTCACTCATACTGTAAACTAACAGATTGCGAAAAAACACAAAACAATAATATATATATATATATACACACACACACACACACATAATCACATAGATTATTTCCGACCATAATTGATAAAATATTGGTGTCAGCAGAACACTTATGCGGCTTAAATCAATGGTTGTAGCTCTGTTACCACTCTCTGTCGCAACCCCCAACCCCTGCCCCGGGAGCGGTGTCGCGAGATCCAGATTAGTGGTATCGGTGTTTATTAATTTGGCAGCGGAAATTTACATCAGGACCGTAGTTAGGAAATAGTTTATCAGAGTAAAACACCATATTTTTATAAATAATAAATACATGGGAAAAACCTAAGTTTCCATTACAATATGTTTATAGGGATAAACCCTAATTTATTGAAATAAAGCTTCTTTTGTATTTAGGTAACTTTTATAGCCACTTTTCCAAGCCTTCAGTGCTCTCTAGCTGGCTTCTATTTGACTTTCACATTTTGTCACCCGAAATGCGTTTTAAAAACATTTTATCAGCAAGAAATACTGGCGAGTGCATCCCAATTTAATCAAAACTAACTTTTATCATTTTACAGTATTGAGGGCGATTACAAAGTTTATATCTACCCAATTACCACCCACGGTACTGTCAATCCTAACTTGTGGTCATGTTACTATTCACAATATAATAATAAGTAATGTATACAAAACCCCAACATACTGACTGTAATTGTAGAATACATAGACTCAATCACTGTATATCATAATTTAAAACAATTGAGGTTTGTATAAAAAAGGTTTACAAAAATAGATGTACTCACATTGCTGTTTTAGATAATACTACTACTTTCTGGTGACTTCCTGGTTATAATCTATTAAAATTTAACAATGCTCACGTGTTAGTAAGATAACCCAATTTACATTAGCCCTATCCTCGAGACAGAATTCCAACGAATGAGTCAGGCAGAGCCTTGACGTGCGTTACGGAGCTCTAGATCAATCGGGCAGAGTAACTATTACGTAACTGGGGGTTATTATACTTACAACGAGGTAGAGCTTCGCTTTTTAGGGTTATAATACCCGAGAGTTTTACCTTTAATATTAGAGAGAAGGAAAGAAAATTTTGAACGTCTAAAACTGAATGCGAATTCTCCTTTTATAGGGTCTGATTAGGGGCGGCTCGTGCCCCGTGACTACCTGATCAAACATTCTCGTGACCCGCGAGAGTGTAGGTCGTCCGAGTGTCGTGCCACCATGGCACGCTGCGGTTGCGGCAGCTGACCCTCCCACGCGCCTCGCGAAGCCCAGGGTGAACCCTGTCGCGGCCCGCGAGCAACCCATATAATTTGTTTTATTTGATTTTTATTAATATAAATGTATTTTAGGTCCGTTTTTCGTATACTCGGTATAACTTAGGACGTATGAGGGTATTTTAAGGGTTTTGGGAGAGTTGTTATATCCTTTAATTCCACCGTCTGTATAATTATTATTTTGAACTTTGAACATTCGGTCTGTAATATTAATTTCATCCCAAGCCTTTCGTTGTGCTATATCCGTGTTTAATTGTCTATGATGATATCAACTACGTCACGATACTCCCCTCCGGGCCTACTGGGTTATGTAGAAATATCGGGGTGTGATAACTTGGTATCAGAGCCAACATTGAGTGAATTAACACTAGCCTTTTGTGTTTAATCTTAATGACACAGTAGCACATTCCTTAGACTTCCGAGTCTAGGCAAATGACCTAGGATTAATCCTAATCTTTATTTAGTTTATATATATTGTTTTCCTTGTTTTGACAGGTTATTTATCACAATGCCTCCAAGAGTTCGAGGAAGAGGCTGTGAAAAAGGTCCGATGCGAGGCGGACCATCTAGCCCGGCGAGGCCATCACACTGCCGCACTCCATCTGCGTCATTTGATTCTGATCCTTACGAGTATTGGAGAAACTCCATTGAACCGACAAGGCGATCTATTTCATTAAGCACTTCGCCATCATACCAACACTTGTTCGGACCATAACATTCGCACGAGTCATACCATTCGCAACACTCTCACCATTCATAGTCACAGGGCCAATTTGACCCAAATGACTACATCAACTCTCCCGTTGGTTATAACCAGTTAGAACCCGAAGAACATCACAAAAAAACTCAAGATATGGATGTGGACGGAGATCCAGATCCAGTTATGCCACCATCTGGGACGCCTATGCATCCCATAGACATTTCCAGTGGTTCCGTTTCTTATGCGGGATCGCCTTACCAAGGCCCCGACGAATGGGCCGAATGGTGGGGAAGATATAAGTGGGAATTTACTCCCTCATATCACAACACACCACCTCCACCTCCACCAGAAGAACCATACTTACAAGCAGTAACACCGCCACCACCACCAATGGAGGAACAACCATCGCCACCTCCAAGGAGAAGGCGGAATGTACGCATGTCAGTGCGTGGTGGGCCATGTATAAGTTCGCCCCAATCTTCACACAACTACCCCTATTCTTGAGGATCCCCAATTGGGAGGACCCTCAAGTGCCGCACCGGTGATTGACACCACACCGGCCACCTCTGCACACAACCACCACCAATGGGTTTTGAAAACCCAATCCCCACTTATCCAGTTGCGACTGGGTATAACCCGTTTGAACCACAAGCACCTACGGGTTACAACTATCAAGCGCCTACATACGACCCTTATGTTGAGGCGGTCGTTCATAACGCCTTGTATCCTTCGCCTTTCCCTCCAGCATACCCAACTGGATATCCAGCTTATGGATACCCATATCCTCCATCTCAACCACAACCACAACCTCAGCCACCACAATTACCGCCCCAACAGTTGGAGGCCTTAACTCAGGCCTTAGGAAGGGTGGATGACGTAGAACGTCGATTGGAAAGAGGTGAAAGAAGAACAAGTAAGTTCATGAAGAAACTTACAAAGCTAATTAAAGGAATGAAAGACGGGGATTAAAGATTTATTTATTTGTCTTGTATTTGTTTATTAAATTAAGTCCCTGTGTGGACGTTATTATTTCGGTACTAGTCCCTACGTGGACATCTTCATTTCTGTATTTAGTCCCTGCGTGGACTTGTTTGTTTTAGTCCCTGCGTGGACAATTAGTGATGTTATTTAATGACCCGTTTAGGGTAATTTTGTAAACCCTAGTTAAATTAATGAAAATTTTCTTTTGGAATTAATAATTGTTATTATTATATATATGTATTTCATTACATCATTGTTCAAGCGATCGTCTCGATTTTATTCGAACTTTATCGATCTGCTAAATAATTCCAAAAGATCTTCTTAATGGTTTAACCTTGCCTATATGTCAATGCGAACATGGCTATATTGGTAAACCCTCTTAAGACAATAAATCTTTACTAACATTCATAAAATGTTAACACTCATGGTAGTGTGGCCGGAGAAACCACACTAGCCGTCAAGGTATTTGGACTACGTCCAACCCTTATAGCCTATATGATCAAGTTGAATCATGACTAATATCATCAATAGGATGATCATATTATTAACATCCATTAGTGATGTCAATTGATTTGCCTACAGGCTAAGTTATATCGTCTTTTATGAAGATGACAATTGTAGTCTATGACTCCCTGTCCAATGGTGAAGAACTATGTTCAAGCCTAACAGCCCCTGATCTAATAAGATTGTGGCTTATGTTTTAATTGTCCAAGTGACAGGGCCTTTTGTGCGATATTCTAAATGTCCTTCGAGATGAGCCGTCGAGCTATATAATATTGTCAAATACGAGAATGACAGTTGTGACGTATGATCCCCTGTCTAATATATAAAGGACTATGTCCTATCTTAAAGCCTTTGATGGTTCTTTTGTAACCAAGGCCAACTATAATAAAATAATTTTGAAATAAACATTCATTAGAAATGTTATAGTTTAATAGTCTATATGGTTTATGTAGGATCGTTTGCACGACCAAAACGAGTCATTCAGAAGACTTCTTGTCAATACGAGAGGCGGAAACTAACGTATCGACTTTGAAACAGCTTGATATACACTCTAATTGTCTTGTTTATTGATATAACAGCGTTTTACAGCGAGTAGACACTTCAGCAGCACTTCGGCTCTGGAATCGGAAAGATACAAACGAAATGAACAGGACATGTATATATAGGCTGAGCATTTCGTACGAGATGGGCAAGATCCATTTCGTGCGAAATGGACAATGTCCATTTCGTGCGAAATGGTCACAAACACACTTTTCTCGAATTTCGTGCCCTGATCTTTCTAAACTAATACAAGACTCGATACAAGACGAAGTCGACAGACATATGCACCAACAGACTCACCCTTGGATGTCGATGAGTCTTCAGTGTGACAAAACTTCAGTATGTCAACTCTTCAATCTTGCTCAGTCTTCGTGCTCTTCTAAAGTATCTGACAGTGTAAAACATCCTCAATCTCTAACATTTCCAGAATCTCATCCTTACTCTATATTCTCTTGATCAGATCTCTTGATTCCTTAAGTTCTTCAGTAACAGCAACTTGCGTGATCCTCAGGATTCGAATCTGGCTCTAAGCAGTTTCTATTTGGCTCTTACATCTACAGACTCCCCTTTGCTAGTAGACTCCCCCTTAAATTGTTCCGGGATCGCAATCTGACATAGCACTTGTTCTAGGATCGTGATCTGGCTCTCATTCAGCTCATGTTTAAACACGGGGACCTGCACAAATCTGTACCTAACAATAAATTTCACAATTTTAACAATTTTGACAATTTTATTCTCTGCTTACCACTTGTAAAAACCATCTCAAATGATTTAACATTTATAAACTCTGATGACTACTTGTAAGAAAAACATTCAGATTTGACATTTTTTTTATTACAAAATCTTTTCTCATTTCAAACAAACTCCCCAACCTACTGTTCATCATGTATAGCACTCGGAATTTTGAAAAACAGCTTTTCAACATCAGTTGTCAAAAATCTTTTTGTATTTTCAAAAATATTATGCTAAAACACATTGAAAATCTTTTTGGATTTTGATATTAATGAAATGCAGTAAAGAAATATTTACAATCAATATTTTTGTGAGTTTGTGTAAGAGAATCATATCAGTTTATGAGACAAATCACCAACACCGTTAAGCTTTAAACATTTTAAGTTCTAAACGATTCACGTAGATAGTCAGTATACTGATCCACTTAAATTTTCACACAAAGTTCAACTGAATCGAGATACGAGATTAGTGTTTTAAGAGACTTAAACTTATTCACGTGTTCCACCTCAGAATATACTCCCGTATCCAGACTTATATATTCAGTCTTACAGGTGAATGTACACTAGTGATATCTGTAAAGGGTTAAATGCGAGACCATGAGAGCTCAGGCTATTGCTTCCGCAAAATCCGAGAGATGATGGTTCGACTTTAGGTGTGTTGCCTTTAGAGAATCTTTTCTTCAACAGCACATGATTAGCATTTTTCAATGTTTCATCATTTTTATGCTGAGGGCGAGCTTTAAGATTAAAGCAATACAAAGTATTATACGAGGACTAGGCTATTGCTCCCGCAAAATCAGAAGCCCAGGTATAATACCCCAGATATCACCACGCACAAAGACCTAGTATACCAGAAATAGAAAGCCCTTCAAACAAGATTTCAGGGGTTACCTATATATCCGAGAGATGTTCCCCACGAAATAAGTAAGTTTGATATTTAGGTTTATATCTCGAACCCAATCTACTAAGCGTGTAAAAACCTACTGGCATATCATCAGTGAGACCGTTTATCACATTTGAACTTTCCAATTCTTTAGCATGTTGTGATAGTCCACTGATGTACTATCATTTCCTCTTTTTCACAACAAAACTCATTTTTGAATTTCTCAATGTTTTTGGCCTTTTAGATTTTATCATGTTTTTGGCTTTTTCAAATTTTCAAAATTTCTTTTACTCCCCCTAAAATCAAAAATATGTTTCAATTTTGGATTTTCAGGGAAAATTTGAAAACAAACTGTACAAAGAAAATGACAACTGTTGTGAATTGCATCAAATCTCCATCCACTTGGCATAAACAATCAGAACTCCCCCTTACAACAAACTATTTTCCCATTAAGATTTCAAAACACTTAAGTTCGTTTTAAGCAAAATGGTTTTTCCGGAAAATTAGTTTTGTTGATTTTTCAAACCACTTGTAGGTTAGCGGTTTCATCACATTGTTTTTTCAATCACTTGTATGAAAGTTAAATCAAGTTCAACTTAATGACTTTGATTAACCACTTGTAGGTAAAAACCTCTTTTTCAACCACTTGTAGGTACATACACTTGTATGTTCTCATCAATCAATACCACTTGAAAGATGAAATGTGACAATATTAAGAAATACTACCACTTGAAGATCGAAATATCACAAATGTGAATTTCTCAAGAAAGATGCCGATTCCTACTCCACAATTACCAACCTGGGAGTTCCGGCTAGTCAGGATTTTTACATATGAAATACAGACACCCAAGCCTGACTAGCTTTAGGTGTGACCTTTTCAACTTCACTCGGGGTTTGAACATTTCTTTTTTCTTCATAAAAATCTTTTACCCCTTTGGCCTTTCCCTCGACCATTTTCCCAAAAATATGTTTTACTTTTCCATTAAAAGCTTTTTCAACATCAAATTCTTTCTTTTCAGAATAGAATTGAGTCGAAATTTCTACTTTACCAACTTTTGATTTTAAATTTTCAGCCCGCAATGGTGGAAAGTTGACATCATCCATTGTCGGAACTGAATTTCCTCCTTTTACCTCAACTTGTGGCTCCTCTGACTTTGACGAGTCAGATTCATCGCCAGATTTCACATCTGTCTTCTTAACAACCCATGTTTGGTTGTTAAGATTCGCCCTTCTTTTGTAAAACCTTTTCGAACATTCACCAACTTCATATGTCGAGTTTTTAAACACTTTGAATTTATCAGTTGGTGGTTTAATTCTATCTTTGTCTTTCAGTTTAGAAGAAACTCCCTGCTTTGTGTTGGTTGCCATTGGACAGTTCCAGGCGATGTGACCAACTTCTTGACATCGGTAACATGTTCTTGTCTCCCTCTTCTTTTGAATAGCTCGATTCTTCATTCCCTGTTGCTTCTTAGCGAGGAATTCTTTGTTCGATTGCTTCCAGAATGAGCTCTTTTCTTCTTCTTCCGAACTTGCTCCTGAAACAAATACAGTTTTTGGTTTATAAGTTTTCTCATTTTTATGATTTTCGGTAGAATAAAACCCAATCCCTTCTTTTTGAAATTACCGTTATGGTTTGGTTTCTTTCGATAACCTGAACCAGAACTGTAACTCTTTTTCTTGTTTAACCTTTGTTGAACTCTTGAGGTGTAAGGTTTAGGTTTTTCAGAAAGATTTACATATTTTATTTCAGAAATATTAATTTCTGTTAATTTGAAAACCTTTTTGATCATTTCAGTTTTCACACTTCTTATTGGAAATTCCTTATCAGAATATAATTTGTCTGAATCATTCAAAGTATATGCCACTTTGATTGGTTCGTCATTCAAATTAGATTTTGATAATAGAAATTCTTTATTATAAACCCTTTTGACCGACGACTTTGAACTGTCAACTGATGATGAACTCGAACTCTCGGATTCGGACTTTGAATCTGACTCCTCATCTTTATCCAACACCTGATCGACCACTTTCTTTATTAACTCAGACTCATGATCAGTGTCAGACGATGTGAAAGTAACGTCAATATTTTCTGGTAACTCATTAGTTTTTCAGACTTCAATTTTATATTGACTGCCTTTTTGACTTATTCCTCATTTGGTTTTCTGGGAGAATAACCTTCCCAGATCGGAGGCGGACACTTGTTTTAATTTGCACTTTGTTTCTTACCAGTATCCTTCTCTTCCGACTTTTTGTCCTGAAAGGCTTCAAAACCTGCAACAGTTGGATAAATTCTATCAATCAAATAATCAGAACTTGAATAACTTTGCAATAATCGTCTGATTCTTTCATTCTCTATCTTTTCAGTCTCCAACTCTTGCTTCAACTTTGCGCATTCTTCAATATAGTGATTGGTAGCCTTCTGCTTTGACATCATCACTGCATTCATCATAGTTAACGCATATTCTCTTTCAGAATTTGTCTTTTGCAGACTATTCACCGTTCTGTTCAACACATCATATGATTCTTTTACATACTTAACATCGAACAATAATTTTTCTTTCATCTTGTCAAGCTCACTGTATTTCTCATCTTTCTCTTCACATTGTTTGCATGGTTCCAAACAATTTAGACAAGGTTTCGTGACTTCAACAATTTTTTCAACTTCGATAATCTTTTCAATTTCAACTTCTTCACTTTGTTCAGACTTCTCTTCTTGAACAACATTCTTACATTTTACCTTTTTCTGTTCTTTTGCTGCTCGCTTCTCCTTTAGCTTCTCCAGTCTATCTGCAAAATAAAATTTAAAACTTTCAGGAGATAATTGAGTTTTCCAATGTTTATTTGTATCCCTTCTTCATCATCATTGCTATCAGTTGATGATTGATAAAAAACTGTTATCTTTTCTGAACTTTCTTCTGAAGAGACAGACTCTTCATCTTGACATTTCTCATTATTGATAATCACATCCATCCACTCTTTCATCAAATCTAGTTATTGAACTATTTGTGCAATGAAAGCTCCAAGCTTGGAATCAGCCGGAATGTATTTGTCCCAGCTAAAACCTTCTGCCAATTTTTCATCATCTTGATTAACCAGATAAGCTTTCTTCTTTCCATCTTCAATAGCATTTGATGATGATGGTTGTTGAGCAACTTGTTGATATATGGCTTTCCGATAATAATCATTATTTCCAAACGGATTCTGAGCTCCTCCTGCTTCTCGATTGGTACATTCCCTCTTGAAATGTCCTTTTTCCCTGCATCGAAAACAAGTAACTTTAGATTTATCAAAACCCAAAGTAGAAACATTAACATCATGAAAGTCATCTCTTCCTGTAATCAACTTAAATTTCTCAGCTCTCCTCAACACACTCGCTAAACACCACTTAATATCCATAAGCTCCATTTCCTCAGCATCGATCTGATCGTAATCCTCTTTTGTCAACATAGGATTTCCGATTCTTCCAGCAACCAAACCCTCATATGATTCTAACACTGTAGCTAGTAATGTCATATGACCTTTAGCGACCTCTTCAGAGAAATTTTGACCGTTCTGAAGATGCAACGCGATGTTGCAGTGTAACACATGACCATTACTGTTGTTTGAACTTTGGAACTGATGATTTGGAGTTGAAATATTCGGATTAACACTTGAGTATGAAGAAAAACCACTGTTGCTGATTGGACTTTGATTAACTGATCCATATGAGTTTTCTGCGCTAAAAGCGGTTTGGACCTTTGGACTTGCTTCAATATTCTGAACATTCCCTTTGTAATACATCTTTATGTCTTGTTGACCACTTGGATTGTTCATTCTAGCAATCTTCTGCTGTTCTAGATCTTGTCCTTCAAGTTTTTCAATGAACTGGGAAATTGTCAAATTATCATAGTCTCCAGTGTTCTTTAAAATCATCAGATATGTACCCCATTCTTTCTGCGGTAAAGCATCAGCTAATTTGTCAACCCATTCTTCTCGATCTTTGTTTATATCCAAAAGTGACATTGATCGCACTAAATGACAATATCTTTCAATTAGCTTCTTTGTAGTTTCACTCGGCAAGCTAGTAAACAAATCGAATTCTTTCTTTAATAATGATTTCTTGCTTCTGATCATCTCCGTACTTCCCTCAAACTTAATTCGAAGTGCTTCCCAAATCGAATGTGAAGTATTGTCGTGTTGAAGTAATATGAAGATGTCTTCTTTCACAGCTTGCTGAAGTAAACTGATCATCATCTTTTTAGCCTTATACATATCTCTCTCTTTAACATACTTCTTCTCAATACACTCCCAAGACCTCAAATGATTTGCTTGAACCCAATTTTCAAATCGGTCTTTCCAACCATAGTACTCTTCAATGCCCATTAGCTTAGGGGGTTTTTGCAAAGTTCCTGTTTCATTTTCCATGTTCACACTATGAGCAATAGTAACAGGAGTACTCGGAGCAGTAGCAAACGCGTTGTAAAACTCTTCTTCCATGTTGCAGTAAAATTTTCCACAAACACAACTTTCAAGCGAAATGGCACAATTCAAACGAAATGAACAATCTGGTACGAAATGAATGATTTTGTACGGAATAACACACTTTCAAACGAAATGAATCCTTCACACGAAATTAACCCTTGATGCGAAATGAATCACTTTCAAACGAAATGGATCTGTTTGGTGCGAAATGAGTGATTTCGTACGAAATGAAAAGCTTTCAAACGAAATGGGTGATTTCGTGCGAAATGGAGATGTTTTCACACGAAATGAACTGTTTCGTGCAAAATGGAACCAATTTCAAGCGAAATGAAACAACACTACCCAATCCGTGCGAAATGAACTGCTGATGTCATGCTTTCGGTTTGATTTTGGCAAATTGATCAAGTTCTAGGTTGATTTTAAGTCTGATTCTTTCAAGGCTTTGTTAAAACAGTGTTTAATTATAATGTGTGAAAATTAAGCCATTTTAACCATGAAATCTTGTTGATTTTGAAAAAGAAGGTGTAGAATTCATAAATAATGATGAAATCAAGCTGATTTGGTAAGAACTCATCCTTCTGAGCTCTGATACCACATGTAGGATCGTTTGCACGACCAAAATGAGTCGTTCAGAAGAGTTCTTGTCAATACGAGAGGCGGAAACTAACGTATCGACTTTGAAACAGCTTGATATACACTCTAATTGTCTTGTTTATTGATATAACAGCGTTTTACAGCGAGTAGACACTTCAACAGCACTTTGGCTCTGGAATCGGAAAGATACAAACGAAACGAAATGAACAGGACATGTATATATAGGCTGAGCATTTCGTACGAGATGGGCAAGATCCATTTCGTGCGAAATGGTCACAAACACACTTTTCTCGAATTTCGTGCCCTGATCTATCTAAACTAATACAAGACTCGATACAAGACGAAGTCGACAGACATATGCACCAACAGTTTATTAATACCATGGTTTTTTAATCATCAAATACGATGATTTACATTAAATTGCAGCTAACAGTTGTTATTAATTGTGTTTAGCACTAAAGCTTCAATATGGTACACTCCGACGAAGCTTATAGCAACAGAAGCGATGCTGCTAATGTAAATATAAATGGCGCTGATCTTCAGGCCATGATTGATGTCGTTGTTGATAAAGCTTTGGATAGAGTTCATAAGGAGTCGAGTGCTACTCGCTCCAAGTCCCACTTCATAAGGGAAGAGTCTGTTCATTCATCGAATCAGAGGAGTGAAGCATCAAAGAAAATTGTTTTTGAACAGGAACCCCGTTCCTCTAAAGGATGCACTTATAAATACTTCGTCTCTTGCAAACCAAGAGACTTCAATGGAGAGAAGGGAGCCACTGATTGTATGAAGTGGTTAGACGAAATGGAAACTGTTGGGGATATTAGTGGGTGTGCAAAAGAAGATATTGTAAAGTTTGTGTCTCAATCCTTCAAGGGCGATGCCCTAACATGGTGGAAAGCGTTAATTCAATCCACATGTAAGATTCCCATCTATAATCTGTCATGGTCCAATTTGTGGATCTTGTGAAAGAAACCTACTGCCCTCAACATGAAGTCAAAAAGGTTGAGACTGACTTCTTGACTCTGGTCATGAAAAAATTGGATTGCAGAACCGACGTCACTGAGTTCAATTCTATGTCAAGGCTGGTTCCATACATGGTTACCCCCGAGCCTAAGCGCATTGTGCGCTTTATTGGTGGCCTAGTGCCAGAGGTTAAAGGGAATGTCAAGGATTTAAAGCCTGCTACCTACAGATCAGCTGTGGATTTGTCTCTATCCCTCACATTAGATGTGATTAGAAGCAGGTTTGGAAAGACCACTAATGAGGGAAAGAGAAAAAGAGAAGATGATAACTCCCACCGTTCTAACAAGAAGAAAAAGGGGAGATTTGGGTTCAAGAAGAACCAGGATAAATCAGGCGAGAAGCCCACCTGCAAAAATTGTAACCGCGGGCACTAGGGGCAGTGCACCATAGACGCACAGGTTAAACCCTGTGGAATTTGTAACAAGAAGGGTCACAAAACCCTAAAGTGCAAGAATTTGAAAGATGCAGTCTGCTATGGCTACAATGAAAAAGAGCACATTGACGTGATGTCGTGGTCACAATCAAATTTAATCCAATTACTACTAAATAGATAGTGGTAAGTGGGTATCGAACACAGGGAGTTTGTAGAATATGTGCTATTTAAAGTGTTTCTCTAAGTTAACTAAAATTAAACTAAATGCAAGTAAAGTACATTTCAAGAGTTGGATTGATTGAATTGATTTTAAAACTAAGATTACTAATGTAATTGCAAAAATGAAAGTGTTAGTTGTAAACAAATTAGAGACGAATGACCATCTTTAGTTTCCGGTTTGCTTCAACGTTTGTGCTATCATTCACTAGAAAGAACTACATAGACATAGTTCATGTATAATTATTTGTTGTGATAAAAGGGAACTAAGTACTCAGATTCCTAGAACGTGAGGTTGTTATTCGATGACCAATTAACCCTTACCCAATCCTAATTCTACCCATGATATCTCGATTGCCAACGGCACCAAGAACGTATGGTTTCAAAATAGAATAAGAATAAGAATCAACAATTTACAAGCAAATAAGAACACACCATGATAAACAAACATAAATTAAGTTTACCATTCTAGAAATATGAAATCAAAGCACAATTGTCACAAATAAACCTTCAACTAAAGATGATCACAAAGTACTTAGCCACTCATGGCTTGAATCAACATCATCATACCAGTTTCAATGTTCATAGAAATAAAAATCATAAAACCAAGATCAAAGATTGTTCTTCAAGCTCCAAGTAGTCTCCAAGTGCCCCGCCCAAATTCGTTCTCCAGTCAAGTGTAACCGAAAAACACATGATAGGAACCATAAATCTCCATGAAAAAGGAAATTAATGCCATATGTTACATGTGGGAACAGTCGGCGCAGTAAGCTACGGTGCCCGCCGTAGCTTACGGCGGTCAGTAGGTCAACGAGTCAACATAAGGCGCCGTAAGCTACGCCGCCTGCCGTAGCTTACGGTGCCCAGCTATCCTTTACGGCCCACATATACTGTCTTACGGCGGCAATTAGGCAAAGGATGGGAGCCGTAGCCTACGGCTAGAGCCGTAGGTTACGGCGCTGTATGTTATGCTTTTTCTTGTTTCCTTCATTACAAGTGGAATCTGCAAATATTGTTTCCACCATCATCTAGCATCCATCCAAGCTTCATAATATCCATCCTTTAAGTACTTTAACACCTGCAAATACGAACGAACCGTAGTTACCAAATTCCCACAATTAACCGAGTAAAGTATGAGTTGTGCACCTATTTAGCTCATTTAAGGGTTGACCTACAGACCACCCGTCATATCCCCACACTTAGCCATTGCTTGTCCCAAGCAACTCATTCAAAAACCATTTCAAACTTCAAGCGATCACTCATGCAAACCAAGCTAAAATGTGCCGTCCTTCTACTAACTTTTAATCATACCACAAGACACACCCTTCACAAAAACTCTCGGTGACAAGAAATATTAGCATATAATGCTAAACCACTCAATGCGTGTGTGTGATTGTGCGACAATAAGCTTGTATAAAAATCAAGTCTCCTCCTATCAAATACCTAGCATGCTTATGAATCAAAAGGACTTACGGTTGTAACGGGGCTAGGTGCAAAGGTAGGAAAATGGTGGGATATATATGCAAGAGCTAATTGATTTGACCCGGTTTTTATTTCTACTACTAAACAAAGCAAACACCAAATATATACAAAACTTCTTCAACATTCTCAACTACTATTGCAACTAATCACTTCTTTTTGTATTTTTCTCTTTTTTTTGTAAAGATAAGACATAAAAGCTCAACAATATATACAAGAACATCAACACTACATACTAAAAACCGGGTCATTTCAATAGGAAAAGTTTTGTAGGAAGTAGGTTTGCGTCACAACCGAATGAAATAAGGCTCAAACATGGCTTTCTAAAGACCAAACCCCCACCCCTCACAATACCAAGCTCATATATGTAAAGTATGAGGTCCAACCCACCAATCCCACACTCTCACACGTCGAGACGAGGCTACCTAAAAGTCCCCTATCATTTTCAAAAGCATGCTAACTCTAGGATTTAACAAGAATTCGTACATAAGTTCTATTAACACAATACACACACCGCCACTCAAAATAAAGAAATATCTATAACAATCATTTGTGGCTCAAACTCTCACCAAGAAAGGACTAGAAATGGGTGTCGGTGTGTCAAGTGGGACAATATCAAGTTTTCAAATTTTGACAATTTTCGCTTGGCTTCACAATTTTTTTTAAAATTCTCAAAAATTCCCCCCCCCCCATCCCCACACTTGGGATACATTGTCCCAATATATGGTTTTGAGGGAAAGATCGCTTTTAACCAACAACATTAGCTTTCGCTAATACTCTCAAATCCCAAATTTCTTTTTTTTTTATGAAAATTAAAACACACCACCACTATCACATCCCATAAATCACATCAACATCTAAACACCACCCGACCTCCCAAACATAAACATAAACATACGAGATGAAAATATACACAACTATACAAAGGAGCGAGATACGACCTGGCTAGTAGTACTTTGGCTGTGGAGGCCGAAAAATGGATGTCATCATGTCATTCCACTCGCCAAACCCAAAAGCTCCGCTACTGCTGCTGCTTCCTTGATCACCACCTTGACCCGCCTGCTGATAACTCATGGCGTGTGGATCCACCCATTGAGAATGATGCAATGGTGGGGTGGGATATGACACACTACCATCATATGGTGGCAATGTGGTATAGTCCACAACTGGCGGGTCCGCTTCGAGTGGTTGGCCCGCATGCCACTGATCATGCAAGCGTCTCTGGCGGTCGTCTAAGTAGCGATTATTCACCTCTTCTTGGCGGGCATACATATGAGCGCGATTCCATTGCTCATTTCTGTCATAGCTCTGCTTAAGAGCTCTCTCCATACTAGCTCCCATAAAAGTTTGTTGATGGAAGAGCATTTGATTGGGTTCAGTCCATTCGCCAAAAGTGGGTGGTCGCCTCTGTTCAATAATCTAGCCCATATTCCCCGAATGAGCCCAATAGGGATCATAGGGCTGTTGTGCATATTCAAATGCACTACCCACATATCCTGACTGTACTCCTGCTCCCTGAACTCCTCCTGGGCCAGCGCCCCCCATCGGAGCATCAACCATGAACGTGTCTTCACGGTAGTCATCGTCACCACTAACCTCTTCATCAGTCGTTTCAGGCTCATCAGCCTCGCCCGGTCGTAGTGGCCTCGCATCCACTTTCAAAACTCTCCACCTTCGCCCATCGGTCTTCAACTTATGGTACCTTTCTGTTTCCTTGTACTCCCATCCTTTTCCCAAATTCTTTATGTCAAATGGCTTAAACCTCTTATAAGATCCTTTTTCATTGCCTTCAATCGCCCCATATTTTTTTTAACAATGCCATGATCAATCGGCAATGGGGTACAATTTTTCTTTCTCCACTATTTCGACTCAGCCAAATGATGTTCAACACTAGGAATCGGAAGGGAACCATGGGTGAACCACGCATTAACATGTACAAGATCGGCACCTCTTGAAACCTAACCTCCATCTTATCACCCCGTCGCGGGATGACATTGTGCGTGCACAAAACCAACAACAACTTCGCTTCCATTCTCAAGTTTCTTCTAAACAGTTTCCCATGTGTAGTACCCGGAAGGAAAAGGTAATCCAACATTTGTTGCCATTGAGGATGTTTTTCGGGTTCAAAATAGAGATCTTTAAGGCTTGGGTAGATATATTGATTCGATGGTTGGTTATCAAACTTTGCTATTCGGCGCAATGAATCATAAGATATCTCGACTTTTACCCCGTTACATGTTCCAACTGATTTCATCTTTTGTGGGGCCTTAAACGGGGGACATTCAAGTGTGGCCATCCACTCTTGAATCTGAGTATCATACATCTTCTTCACTTCATTATCATAACACTTCAAAGCTGCCTCCCAACCCAATGCCTTAAACTTTGTCGTTATCCCGAACGGCCCAAAATCAACTTCCCGGATCTCCTTTTCACAAATAAACGCCTCACTCCTTTGCTTCAACTTGTTCATTTGCTCATGAAACAAGTCCTCTCTCCATTCCTCGGGTTGGCCTAATAGTGAACCGGATGTCCAATCCGGTTTTGGACCCCTTGAAGGAGCATCTTCCTCCGAACCCGGGTCACCAACCCGTGTCAACCTCCTCCTCTTTGGTTGTTCTTCTTCCCCTTGAGGTTGTTTAGACGAACTTGCACCCGCTTTATCCTTCGTTCTCACCATACCTACACATATTCATAAACCAAACACAACAATCAAGTAAGTTCAACTTCACAATCTTCCCCACACTTGCTTTATGTTATGGGTATAAATGTACAAAAACCAAAAATGTATCCTTTCAAACAAAAATTTGGCATGATGTCTCTACAAATCAGAATTTTTCTAAAAAATTTTCATTAAACATCAAATACATTTATACCCAAACATTCAATGGTTCAGCAATATCCTATCATCTATCATATACAAGCAAGTGTGTAAGCAAAAACGATAATGAAAACTTACAAACCGCAATGTAATTCAAAGAATGAGAGGAAATCGCATACCTTGACCTTGTAGAGGATGAAACTAGCAAAAACTTCAAGTTCAAACAAAAACCCACAAAAACCCCAAAATTTCGGCCCCCTTTTTGCTCAAATCAAACCACCAAACAAGTGAATCTTCGAACTATGAGTATAATTCTGAATTCCTTGTGAAATTTCACCCAAAATGGACCCAAAAATCACTAGATTCGGTCAAGATTTGAGGAAAATACGAAGCTTTGAATTTATTGTGGGTTAGGGTTCTAGAGAGATGAAGAAGAAGAAGTTGTGTGGTTGGGGTATGATGGATCGATTATGTGGATAGGAATAGGTTAGAGATTGTTTTATTATTATTAATGAGATTTTCGGTTTTTTTTATTTGATTGCCGAGAGCGACGTTTTGGAGTCCCCCATAAATCAACTCGGCGCCGTAGCCTACAGCTGGTGCCGTAGGTTACGGTGGTATCTGGAAAGAAATTTCTGCTGTAAGGCAGACTATTACCGGCGTAAGGTTTGTTTTTGGTTGAAGACCGCCGTAAGCTACGCCCCCCCACCGTAGCTTACGGCGGGTACTGGGCATGGGGGGGGGGGGGGGCGATCAAAAGTCTTCATCATGCAAAATTTTTTTTTTATGTTTGATGTTTGTTTTTTTTAAGCTTTTCTAAATTTTTTAATTTTTATTGTTTTTTATAATTTTTGAAAAACATGAAAATTAACCCTACCCCCCCCCCCCCCCGGTTAAAAACCCGTGTTGTCCTCAACACTATGTTCGGGAAATTCGTACGGATTTCCCCACACTTGTTTCGAACACAAGTTTCAAACGGGACTTTATTCAAAGCAAAAATAAACTAACTAAATATTTACACAACCAAACCTGGGCCTCTTTCAAGTTTCCTCGTCATCCAGTGGGCGTAGAATGTAACCCACTTTGTCAAGCTCAAGATGTTGATGTCATTGCCTTCCAAATACGGTTTGAGCCTATGCCCGTTCACCGTTTGTTGCTTATTAGTTTGCTCGTCTTGAATATCGACATCTCCAAATCTCTCCACTCTTCGAATGACATAAGGACCCATCCATTTGCTCTTTAGTTTGCCCGTGAACATCTTCAACCTCGAATTGTACAACCACACCTTTTGACCCACTTCGAAGTTCTTCTTCCTTAGCTTTGCATCATGAACTTTCTTTAGTTTGTCTTTGTATGCGGATGCACATTCGTATACTTCGTCTCTAATCTCCTCAATTTCGCTTAGTTGAAGCTTTCTCACTCGACCCGCTTCATCATAATCCGCATTAACAGTTTTGATAGCCCAATGCGCTCGATGTGCTAATTCCATTGGTAAATGGCACCCCTTCCCATACACCATCCGATAAGGGGTGGTACCGATTGGAGTTTTGTAGGCCGTCCGATATGCCCACAACGCATCGTTAAGTTTACTTAACCAATCTTTTCTATCCGTTCGTACCGTCTTCATGAGGATCTCTTTAATTTGACGGTTGGACACTTCAACTTGTCCACTTGTTTGCGGATGGTACGGTGTAGCCACTCGGTGGTTCACATTATATCTTTTTAGCAATTTCCCAAAATTAAAATTCTTGAAATGTGAACCGCCATCACTTATTATCACCCTTGGCACACCGAATCGAGCGAAGATGTTGGATTGCACAAACTTACATACAACAGAATGATCGTTGGTCCTTGTAGCGATAACTTCTATCCACTTCGTAACATAGTCAACCACAACCAATATGTACAAGAACCCGTTCGAATTGGGGAAAGGACCCATAAAATCTATTCCCCAAACATCAAATACCTCCACCACCAAGATTGGTTGTAAAGGCATTTCATCCCGCTTTAATATACTTCCAACTTTTTGACAATTTATGCAATTCCGAGCAAACTCATAAGAATCCTTGAAAATTGTGGGCCAATAAAACCCACATGACAACACCCGATAACCCGTCTTGTTCCCACTAAAATGCCCTCCACATGCCAACGAATGAGCATGGGTCAAAATCTCTAGTACTTCGGTTTCGGGAACACACCTTCTTATCACTTGATCGGGTCCAATTTTAAACAAATCCGGCTCATCCCAAATGTAATGTTTTACTTGACTTAGAAATTGTTGTCGTCTCTTCTTTGTCCAATGATTTGGAATTGCACCCTTGGCCAAATAATTCACGTAGTGGGCATACCAAGGTGCAACAAAAGTAGAAACGGCCAACAATTGCTCATCGGGAAACCGTTCATTAATTTCGCTTGGGTCATCAACACCTTCCAATGGGATCCGGGACAAGTGATCCGCAACAACATTTTCACAACCCTTTTTGTCCCGAATCACTAGATCGAACTCTTGCAACAAAAGCACCCAACGAATCAACCGGGGCTTAGCATCCTTCTTTTCCATTAAATATCGGACCGCGCTATGATCCGAATACACGATCACCTAGCTCCCCCAAATGTAGGATCTAAACTTGTCCAAGGCATACACCACCGCTAATAATTCTTTCTCGGTTGTGGTGTAATTCAGTTGCGCCTCGGACAAAGTTTTACTTGCATAATAGATCACCACCGGCTTCTTATCAACTCTTTGACCCAAAACCGCTCCAATGGTCGTGTCGCTAGCATCACACATAATCTCAAACGGTTTCGACCAATCCAGTGGTTGCAAGATAGGAGCTTTCACCAACTGTTCCTTCAAAACACGAAACGCTTGCAAACATTCGTCACTAAAATCAAATGGAACATCTTTCAATAATAAGTTACATAAAGGTTTTGTAATTACACTAAAACCCTTAATGAATCTTCTATAAAACCCCGCGTGCCCCAAAAATGATCTCACCCCCTTAACATTCTTTGGTGGAGGTAGAGATGAAATTACCCGAATTTTTGCTTTGTCTACCTCTATTCCCCGGTCCGATATCACATGTCCCAAGACAATACCCTCTTGAACCATAAAATGGCTCTTTTTCCCAACTTAGCACCAAGTTTGTCTCAACACACCTTTTTAAAACTTTTTCAAACTCATCAAGACAAGACTCGAAACTTGGGCCAAATATGGAAAAATAATCCATAAACACTTCAAGAGACTCCCCGACCATGTCCGAAAATATACTCATCATACATCTTTGGAATGTGGCCGGGGCGTTACATAGTCCAAATGGCATTCGCCGAAAAGCAAATGTACCATATGGACATGTAAACGTGGTTTTGTGTTGGTCGTCCGGGTGAATAGAAATTTGGTTATATCCCGAATACCCATCCAAAAAACAATAGTATTTTTGACCCGAAAGTTTTTCAATTATTTGGTCAATGAAGGGTAACGGGAAATGGTCCTTGGAGGTAGCGGCATTTAGTTTTCTATAATCAATGCAAACTCGCCACCCGGTGACCGGTCGGGTGGCAATTTGCTCGCCTTGTTCATCCTTAATTACCTTAATACCGGCCTTTTTAGGCACTACCAGAGTCGGACTTACCCACGCACTGTCCGAAATGGGATAGATGATCCCCACATCCAACCACTTGATCACTTCTTTCTTGACCACTTCTCTCAAATTCGGATTCAACCTTCTTTGTGTTTTACGGGTCGGCTTTGCATCTTCACTTGTAATAATTTTATGCATGACAATGGACGGGCTAATACCTTTCAAGTCGGCTATCGTCCATCCAATTGCCACCTTATTATCCTTCAAAACCCGCAATAATTCCTCTTCTTGAGCTACCGCCAAATTAGAAGCAATGATCACCGGTAAGGTGTCATTCTCCCCCAGGAGTGCATATTTTAGATGTTTCGGTAGCTCTTTCAATTCCACATTTGGTGGACACTCCAATGAAGGTTTTGTACCCGAATCAATTCCCACTGGTAAAGTCTCCGTTTGGTGGGTCCATGGCAGTCTTCCTTCTTTCAACGCGAGAGCTTCTTGCTCCTTCTCTTCCACTTCCAATGCACATGCATGAACCTGCAAAGACACATCACAAACACACGATCCCAAAATCTCTTCCTCATACTCCTTTGGGTCATATCCATCTATGAAATCTGCTAGAAAACACTCATCACCAAAAACATTAGCACCGTTAGTAAAAACATTTAATCTCATTTTCCTATTACCGAATGTCATGTCGACCGTACCATATCGACAATCAATAACGGCGTGTGCGGTGTTCAAAAACGGCCGACCCAAGATAACATTTTGTTGTTGAATTGGGTCCGCGGATGAGTAATCTAACACAAGAAAATCAACGGGATAATAAAATTCATCAACTTTAACTATCACATCCCGTACAATTCCCTAAGGAAGTTTATGAGACAAATCGGCTAATACCACCGTTGTCTCAACCCGTTTCAATGGACCAAAGTCGTATTGGTCATATAACCCCCCCCCCCGATAAGATACTTACTCCGGCCCCAAGATCTAGTAACGCCCTTGCAGTTTGAAAATTTCCTACTTGAATATTGATAAGAGGCGTTCCCGGATCTTGTAGCTTAGGAGGAAGATCTCCTTTCAAAACCACGCTTACCCGCTCCGTCAAGTCAACCAATTTAGGCACTTTTTGTTGCCTCTTTTGAGTACATAATTCTTTTAAGAACTTGGCGTAAGCGAGTACCTATTTTATTGCTTCAAATAGAGGAAGATTAATTTTGACTTGTTTAAACACCTCCCACATTTCTTCCTTTTGAGGACCCCGTTTTGAAATAAAATTTTTCCTACCCGGATCTAATAAAGCCGAGGGAAATGGTACTTGACTAGATCCCCATCCTCATTTTTATTTTCTTTTTCTTTATTAATTTCGGGTTTTTCAAAATTGGGTTTTTTAGAAGAATTGTTAGGTGTTTCATTTTCTTCCTCACTTTCTTGACCCGTTATGTCTTCAACCACCCCATCAACCAAATCCGGTGAATGATTGGTTTTGTACTCTTTCCCACTTCTCAGAACACTTACATGATGAATATTAACATTGTTACCTCTAGAAGTATTATGAGATGGGTTTACCTTAGTGTCGCTTGGTAATTGACCTTTATTTTTCTTCAAGTCTGCCACTTCGGTTGCGAGTTGACCCATTTGGGTGGTCAAAGTTTGAATTGCTTTGTCACGGGCTTCATCCTTTTGTATGCGCGCATCATCCATTTGATTTATCTTTTGCATCTCCTCTTGCATGCTCTTTAACATTTCCATCATCTCGTTTCCACCCGAAGACCCCCTTGCTCTTGACCCGTTTGATATTGTCTTTGGTACCCTTGATTGTTCCCACCTCAGTATCCACTTTGATTATTATAAGGTTGGCTCGAACCAAAGTTACCTTGACTTCCTTGAAAATTCGGGTTTGCTTGATTTGAGGGATTCCCATACCGAAAATTTGGGTGGTTTCTTAACCCGGGGTGGTAAGTGTTAGAATTCATGTTGTAATTTCTACCACCCCCTCCTTGACCTTGAACAACATGAACCTCTTCATATTGCCCTTCTCCTCCTTGGTAATTTTCAGCCGCATGTCCTATCTCATTACAAATAGCACAAACATCATAAATTTGGTTAGAAGTTTGAACATTACCATCGTCCACCGCATGCACTTGAGTTCGGGTAATGGCCGGTCATGCTCTCCTTGATGCTTGAGCTTTTCTTTTTGATGTAATTGCCATTTGCTCCAAAAACTCCCAATCGTCATGCTCGTAGTTTGTACCAAAAGTAGCATTTGTGATGGACATTAAATCGCGAGCATCTTCGGCACTCAACCCCCTTGGAAAGCATTCATTAATTCCCAAAGTTCTATCCCATGATAAGGGTAATTCTTGATCATCATGTTGAAACGCTAAAGGCCTTATGAAACATTTCACCTTGTTGTTGTTGAAAACTCCTCAACCCCTTCCTAGCATCATTGGTCTTTTGAGCAGTGTAAAATTCATCTAAAAATATTTATTGCATCTCCGCCCATGTGTAGATAGATGCCGAAGGTAGAGTGTAAAACCACTTCTTTGCCTTGTCTTCCAAAGAAAATTGGTATAATACCAATTTGACATCATCGGCCGAAAATCCTTGACTCCCAAGAGTGTTGCAAATCGAGTCATAAGCCTCCAAATGAAAATAAGGCTCCTCCGTTGCTAAACCCTTATATTTTGGCAAGCTTTGTAATGAATTGGTTCTCACCTCAAATGTCCTCCCTTGATCATTGTGAGGAATAACTACCGGTGAAGGATTATGAGTGATTACCGGTCTAAAATGTGCCTCAATGCCTCTTGCATGTTCTCTAAGATGTCTTCTTGGCACACCCAATCGAACCCTTGGTCGAATAGGACCCATTGGCCTTTGCATAGGCCCTTGTGGTACATGTGGTTGAAATTGTTGTTATGGCATCGGTGGGTGTTGAATCAGCCTTTGGAATTGATGTTGTACGTTTTGCGGACGAACTTGTTACAATGGTATAGGACGTTGCAATTGTGGCCCTTGTGGCCTTGGCCGAATATGTTGTGGTATAATTTGTTGTTGTTGAATCCCACCAACACTTGGCATTCTTTGAGTTTGCCCTTGCACGTAAGTAAGTTCCCCTTTCTCTCCATCACCCCCATATGCATATCCTTCTTCCTCATAACCCTCAAAATCTTCATATCCTTCTTCATATCCATCTCCTCCTATACCCGATGATTGCCCAAATGGAAAAGATGAATATTGGAAACCTGATTGGTTCGGTGGTCTAAATGATGAAGTAGCATGAACAATGGTTGAATTTGGTGGTATTGAATAAGTTGAAAATGATTGACCCAAACCTGGGAAGAAATGGGATAATGGTGGAATTGTAGTGGAAGGCTTAAAAGTAAGTGTAGGTTCATCTTGGGTGGTAATGGGTTGTGTAGTGTTGGTTGGTGTAGCATCATGAGGTGGAATAGGGTCGGTAGTGGTGTTAGGCATGGTGGTATTTGGTGAAGGTTGAGTTGATGATGGTATGAAAGTTGGTACAAGTTCACCCGTAGTGGGTAGTGGTAGATCCATGTATCTAATCGGTGTAATCAGTGTAGTTGGTGTTGTTGGTGAACCACTGATTCTGTTTTCCCTTAACAAAATTCTGTTTCCTCTCAAAGTCTGCTTAATTTCTGGATCAAATGCCAATGGTGATAGCTTGTGAGAGCTTCTAGTACGCATGCACCTGTAAATACCTGCACACTAACACACCCAGTGTAAACCAGAAAAATAACAAACCTAAGAAGATAAAAAATAACACACGTTGCGCACTACTCCCCGGCAACGGCACCAAAATTTGACGTGATGTCGTGGTCACAATCAAATTTAATCCAATTACTACTAAATAGATAGTGGTAAGTGGGTATCGAACACAGGGAGTTTGTGGAATATGTGCTATTTAAAGTGTTTCTCTAAGTTAACTAAAATTAAACTAAATGCAAGTAAAGTAAATTTCAAGAGTTGGATTGATTGAATTGATTTTAAAACTAAGATTACTAATGTAATTGCAAAAATGAAAGTGTTGGTTGTAAACAAATTAGAGACGAATGAGCATCTTTAGTTTCCGATTTGCTTCAACGTTTGTGCTATCATTCACTAGAAAGAACTACATAGACATAGTTCATGTATAATTATTTGTTGTGATAAAAGGGAACTAAGTACTCAGATTCCTAGAACGTGAGGTTGTTACCCGATGACCAATTAACCCTTACCCAATCCTAATTCTACCCATGATATCTCGATTGCCAACGGCACCAAGAACGTATGGTTTCAAAATAGAATAAGAATAAGAATCAACAATTTACAAGCAAATAAGAACACACCATGATAAACAAACATAAATTAAGTTTACCATTCTAGAAATATGAAATCAAAGCACAATTGTCTCAAACAAACCTTCAACTAAAGATGATCACAAAGTACTTAGCCACTCATGGCTTGAATCAACATCATCATACCAGTTTCAATGTTCATAGAAATCAAAAACATAAAACCAAGATCAAAGATTGTTCTTCAAGCTCCAAGTAGTCTCCAAGTGCCCCCCAAATTCGTTCTCCAGTCAAGTGTAACCGAAAAACACATGATAGGAACCATAAATCTCCATGAAAAAGGCAATTAATGCCATAAGTTACATGTGGGAACAGTCGGCGCCGTAAGCTACGGTGCCCACCGTAGCTTACGGCGGTCAGCAGGTCAACGAGTCAACATAAGGCGCCGTAAGCTACGCCGCCTGCCATAGCTTATGGTGCCCAGCTATCCTTTACAGCCCGTATATACTGTCATACGACGGCAATTTGGCAAAGGATGGGAGCCGTAGCCTACGGCTACAGCCGTAGGTTACGGCGCTGTATGTTATGCTTTTTCTTGTTTCCTTCATTATAAGTGGAATCTGAAAATCTTATTTCCACCATCATCTAGCATCCATCCAAGCTTCATAATATCCATCCTTTAAGCACTTTAACACCTGCAAATACGAACGAACCTTGTAGTTACCAAATTCCCACAATTAACGAGTAAAGTATGAGTTGTGCACCTATTTAGCTCATTTAAGGGTTGTCCTACAGACCACCCGTCACATATCAAAACATATTGCTCTAAGAATGCGAAGAAGCCCGATGAGGCTAAGAAGGGGAATGCGAGGGCATTCCAACTAAATACGAAGCAAGCGGTGAACGATGACATTATTATAACAGGTACCTTCCTCATAAATGATATTTATGCTAGAGTTTTATTCGATTCAGGTGCAGATAAGTCTTTTATAGACCTTAAGTTTAGTGAACTGTTAAATCTGCCCATTAGAAGTCTAGACATTAAATATGAGGTAGAGCTTGCTGATGGTACCTTAGAAACTGCTTCAACTATTCTTGATGGATGTTCAATATCCATTAAGAATCATGCTATTCCGTTATCTCTTCTGCCAATGAAATTAGCGGGGTTTGACGTAGTTTTGGGTATGGATTGGTTATCACATAACCAAGCCCGTATCGCCTGTGATAAGAAACTCGTCGACATTAAAACCCCTTCTGGTGAATTGATCACCATTCAGGGAGATACGCACTACAGATTGCCTGATCAAGTGTCTATACTTAAGGAATCCAAGTGCTTGATGAGCGGTTATGTCATTTACATGGCACAGGTGACAGTGGATGAGCCAAAGCCCAAGATAGAAGACATCCCAGTTATCGCTGATTACCCCGATGTCTTTCCTGATGAGCTACCTGTATTACCTCTCGAGAGGCAAGTAGATTTCAGAATCGAAATTATGCCAGGAGCTGCACCTGTTGCTCAAGCTCCATACCATTGAGCGTCGACTGAAATGAAAGAGCTAAGAGCCCAATTAGATGAACTTTTGGAGAAAGGCTTTATACAGCCTAGCTCGTCACCTTGGGGTGTGCCTATTTTGTTTGTGAAGAAGAAGGACGGTTCAATGCGTCTGTGCATTGACTACCGTGAACTGAACAAGGTAACAATCAAGAATCGTTATCCTTTGCCCAGGATCGACGATCTGTGTTATCAATTACAAGGGGCAAGTTTCTTTTCGAAGATTGATCTAAGGTCTGGGTATCATCAACTTAAGGTTAGAACTGAAGAGGTACTTAAGACCGCGTTTAGAACCAGATACGACCATTATGAATTCTAGTGATGCCTTCGGACTCACTAATGCACCTGCAAAATTCATGGATCTCATGAAGAGAGTCTACAAGCCGTACTTATATAAGTTTGTCATTGTCTTCATAGACGACATACTTATCTACTCTCGTAATCAAGTTGATCACGAGAAACATCTTCGATGTATCTTAGAGCTTTTACAGCAGGAGAAGCTTTATGTGAAGTTCTCCAAATGCAAATTCTGGCTTCGCGAAGTCCAATTCCTTGGACATATTGTCAGTGAGCGTGGTATCCAAGTGGATCCCGCTAAAATAGAAGCCATCATGAACTGGGAAGCGCCTAAGACCCTTTTAGAAATCCGTAGTTTCTTAGGTCTGGCTGGATACTATAGGAGGTTCATTGAGAACTTTTCAAGGATAGCCACTCCTTTGACTAACTTGACCCGTAAGAATGTAAAATTTATTTGGGGTCCAAAACAATAAGAATCTTTTGAGGTTCTTAAACATAAGCTGAGCAATGCTCCTATGCTGACTCTGCCAGAAGGCGTATAAGAATTTGTTGTCTACTGTGATGTTTCACACACTGGCCTGGGCTGTGTGCTTATGCAAAAAGGCAAGGCGATTGCCTACGCATCACGACAACCAAAGGTGCACGAAAGGAATTACACCACCCACGATTTGGAGTTGGGTGTCGTTGTATTTGTACTGAAGTTATGGAGACACTATATGTATGGAAGAAAGTGTATTATATACACTGATCATAAAAGTCTCCAACACCTGTTTAATCAAAAAGATCTCAACATGCGACAACGCCGATGGATGGAGACACTGAATGACTACGATTGCGAAATTCGCTACCACCCTAGCAAAGCGAATGTAGTTGCTGATGCACTGAGCCGAAAGGAAAGAATTAAGCCTATATGGATTAATGCCAAAAGTATAGAGCTAAAGAACAGCTTGAATGAAAGGCTGTTAAATGCGCAAAAAGAAGCTATCTTGGAAGCTAACCTTCCAGGTGAAGGATTAGGTGGAACTATTGATCAGTTGTCACCTGGGAATGACGGAATCGTCAGATTCAATGGTCGAATCTGGGTTCCTATTTATGGAGGACTTAGAGATTTAATCCTAGAGGAAGCACATAACTCTAAATATTCAGTTCACCTTGGAGGTGACAAAATGTATCAAGATTTGAAGGCAAATTATTGGTGTATGGGTCTGAAGAAATCCATAGCCACACATGTAGCTAAGTGTCTGACGTGTTTGCAAGTTAAAGCCGAACATCAAAAGCTGTCGGGACTTCTACAACAACTTGAAATTCCCACATGGAAATGGGAAATGGTAACCATGGATTTTATAACAAAGTTACCTAAAACAAAGCATGGAAATGATACGATATGGGTTATAGTTGACAGACTGACTAAGTCGGCTCATTTCCTACCCATAAAGGAGACGTATAGCTCCAATAAATTAGCAAAGTTATATGTGGACGAGATTGTGTCCCTTCACGGAGTGCCAGTATCTATTGTATCCGATAGGGATACTAGATATACATCTCACTTCTGAAAAAGTTTCCAGCAATCTTTGGGCACTCGTTTGAATTTCAGTACGGCTTACCATCCTCAGACGGATGGACAGAGTGAGCGTACTATTCAAACGTTGGAAGACATGCTTCGTGCATGTGTCATTGACTTGGGTGGTAGCTGGGATGACCATCTCCCTCTAACTGAATTCTCCTACAATAATAGTTATCATACGAGCATAAAAGTTGCGCCTTTTGAGGCCTTATAAGGGAGGAAATGTAGAACGCCCGTCTGTTGGGCAGAAGTTGGGGAGGCCCAACTATCAGGACCTGAAATAGTCCTGGAAATGATGGATAAGATTATACAAATCCGTGATGGTCTAAAAGCTGGAAGAGATAGGCAAAAGTGCTATGCTGACAAGAGGCGCAAACCTTTTCAGTTCCAGGTTGGGGACAAAGTTATGCTAAAGGTATCACCCTGGAAGGGTGTGATGCGTTTTGGCAAGAAGGGCAAGCTAAGCCCAAGATATACTGGACCATTCGAGATCATCGAATGTGTCGGGTCTGTAGCATATAAATTGAATCTACCTGAAGAGCCCAGTGGAATTCACAATGTGTTCCACATCTGCAATCTAAAGAAATGTCTAGCTGATGAGTCGCTAGCAATGTCTCATGAAGAAGTGCAGATAGATGAAAACCTGCGGTTTGTTGAGAAACCGATATCTATCAAGGATCGGCAGGTTAAGAAGCTCCGAAGGAAGCATGTGCCTATAGTAAAGGTTAAATGGGATGCCCGAAGAGGCCCCACACACACGTGGGAGATCGAGTCCACAATACGACAGAAGAACCCCCACTTGTTTAAGTAAATCTCGAGGTTGAGATTTCTTTTAAGGGGTTGAGGATGTAACACCTCGTAAAATTGTGTCCAATGATGTGTTGACGCGTGTCCTAAACCCTAATAATGTCAAATGTTGACTATAAAGGACTATTGTTGCCAAAAGAAGAAAGGATGCATGTGGAGGGACTAAAAGTGTCAACATGCATATTCTATGCCTCTGAATGCCTTTTACGATGTTCGTATTCCTTAACGAATTAATTGTTGGATAAACGAAACCGCTTGTAATTAAATGCAAAAGATTATGAATTGAAGGGTTAAAAGCGTCAACATCTTTAATTATACCTCTGAGTGACCTTTTAAAGAACCCGGAGCTTAACGGTGTTTGTTATACTTCCAAGATTACCTAAAACCTAACTTGAAGGGCCAAAAGTGCTAAAAATGAAAGTTATTATGAGTTAAAAGGTACAGGGACTGAATTTGCCAATCTTAAAACATGTTTGGCTGATTGTGGCTTACCTCGCGGGTCGCGACCGTGAGAGGCAGCTCTGCGCAGAAAACAGTTGCCAACTGCTGAATATTCTCCTTGGCCACCACTCAAACCACTCTACACTCATAACTCGATACCATGAGCTCTTAGATGGTTTTTATAACTTGCTATGACACTTGGAACAATCTTGGGAGCCTCTAAACACTTGGCTTCATCCAAGATCACCCAAAAATACTATAAATAGGAGTGTTCATCCACTCTCATTCCTTGCACCTCTCATATTTTCTATTCTATCACTCTCTTGGAGATTCCTGGCTATAAGGAGACTCCCTTGAGTTCAAGTTTTCAAGCTAGGATCCCTTGTAAGTGTCCTTAGCCTCTGCATTTCGTTTTATAGGCTTTTGAAAGCCGTAAGTCAAAGTTTTTCGATAAATGCTTTGACTTTCAGTTTAGGCCATTATGGTCCAGCCATTTTTCGGGGCGAACATGGCTACGTGATCGTAACTAGGTAGGTGTCAACCTCTCAAAAAAGGCACCTCCTAATAATCACGTTTGCTTGGTCAATTATCGGGTCAAAGTTGTTAATTTAAAAGTCAAGCAGGTCAGTTTTTAAAATAATTCAAATCTGATAATGTAGATGTTGTAAAATATGTTTTATCACTTTAATAACTTGGTAATAATTATTAGAACATGTGTAAACATGTTCAACCCGACAATTCCAGGTTTAAGGTCTGTTCACAACCGAAAGTCGCGAAGTTTGACTTTTGCTTTGACTTTCAGTTCTGACCCGAATTAGTATATTTTCATTCTGTTTTAAGGTTTCTTTGTGACCGATTTATATTGTAGTATAACCCTCTGAGGTTATATTACATGGTTACATAGTAATATGAGTTTATATTGCAAGTTCCGTTATCTATACTTAATGTTGACTAAATTCCCCTTTTGTTAAAAAAATGAGGTTTTAGATATAAATGAGCATGCAAATGAATTATATTCTGATATATTAACATGTTTTTGATGTTTATAATCTGGTCATAAACTGAGTTTGCGTAAATAATCGTAAATCATCCTTTTAAAAGGACTAAAATGCCCTTTTACATGCAAATAGAGTTTTTAACATAATTTCTTTACAAAACTCATTACATACTTGTATAATATCATATTTAAGATTATTTGGGAAGTCTAATTATATACTGAGTTTATGCACATGCTTTTGTTAAATGTTCTTAAATGACGATAATGCCCTTATAGCACTTAAAATGGGTTTTAAACATAATAAACTTGCAAAATCTTTTACTTACTGATATGTTATGACAAATAACATATGTTGACTATTCAAAGTTGGTCATAACATCAGAATAACTTAAACATCGTAATTATCGTCATTAAACGACTTTTACGCCGTTTAGGCGCGCATAGTATGGTTTTAAACCATACTTTTCACCCAAGACTTGTTACCTACTGATTTTATAAACCATTTTAAATATGTTTACAGGAGGTAAAAGTCATGAAGTCAGAATCCCAAATAAATCCTCAAAACTATGTGTGAAATGACCAAAATGCCCCTACGGTGCATAGTTTGGTCATAAATCATAAACCACACATATATTTGATATCCTACTGATATTATATCATAAACTAAATATTTTTACAGAAAGTTTATGACCATGACATCAGTTTACTTGCAAGCTCCTTTTATAGGTCATAAAATGACCAAAATGCCCTTACGGGACTTAATTTGAATTTAAAACCTCAATGGGTATACATGTTGATTTCATACTGATGTTTTAAAATATTTTAAGTATAATAACATATGGAACTTGTGTATGACTTATCCGGTTACCCGTTAATGATTATACGCGTTCGGTTCGATTTATGTAACTAGTTCACATTAGTTAACCGAAACGGGTTTAACCTTATCATTTAAACTTCAAATTCCAGAATATATTTAGTTTACCCACATTGTACAAGTCTTCATACGTTTTGGGTCTAAATTACATTCTATTCCAGTCATCGTTTAATCTAGCGTATTGTACCGTAATTCATTCTTTAAGCTAGCCGGTCTAAGTCTATGACTTGAATAGGACCTGTTAGCCTTCTAATTGGTTAATATTACCATTATTTCAAACTAGAGCCTCCTGTTAAAAGCTATCTACACGTGACTAAGTGAATTATACGACTGAGTTGTTAACTCTTGCATTAAAATCAAGTTATAACTTAGGTAAATACTTTTAACTTATTTTCCCTTATACGAGCTTGGGATACGGTAATTATTACCGCTTGGTCGGATATGGGATCACTTAGCCGGATTGTAGCTATCAAATCTGCATAACCCGTTTTAACCTGTTTTGTTTGATCACTTAAACATTGGGGGTTAACGTGATGGTGTCCTGGATATCCACGACTCATTTAAGTTACTAATGGCCACGACTTAAGCACGGGGTGTAGGCATACACCTAACATATGCAAATGCTAAAATATAATTTACCCACAAGGTTGTGAATAACTCCTTTGTGGGTTTATAAAGTGATGTGTCAGTTAATCATGTTTCGGTTTCTATACTGGGCCCCATATGTATTGACAAACATGTAAATCTGTGTACAAGATTAAAATTTTTAATTGTCCCAAGTTATAAAAGATATTTCGTGCCTTGTATACCTAAATCAATTTTTTGAAATATTTTCAAATGTGTCAGTTAATTGTATTTACCAGTGTAAACTGACGTATTTTCAAAAGACTAAGTGACAGGTACTAAACGCAATAGGTCGGGTGCTGCTTGGTATCAATATAGGTTCTTGCAAATCCTTAGGATGCCCAAAAGTCTGTTAGCATCAAATTCGGGGAAGTAAGAACGGCTTGAATCCCTTATAAATAAATTACTATTCAAACTTTAAACTGGCTTTGCGAGACTGTATCCTTGCTGACTTAGACCAATATGGTCGAGGATAACGTTGCCTCCAAAAGAGGGACATGCCACATTTTTCATTAATAACTTACTTAATTATCTTTCAATATTCCGGCCTTACTGGACTGTATCCCTGCTGACTCAGACCAATATGGTTGATGTTAGTGTTGCTTCAAAAAGAGGGACGTGCCACTATAACTAAGATAATCTTTTAAAATCTTGAAGTCCGGAAATCATCAAAGAATACATAAAAGATGAGTCGGAGCCAAGTGATTCTATCTTGTATGTTTGTTTCTTTATTTTATTTATTAAAATCTTTCCTTAAAATTTGATTAGATTTGACGTCGACGATATTCCGGTATTAAAAGCTCTTGTGTCCTTGGACGACCTCGGTATCTTACTGTTTTGGTCAAAAATCACACAAGGATAATGCAACCAATCTGATTTTGTGAGGTGTGATGCGTGATTGATTGAACAAATGTATAAACAATGAATGAATGAAACGAATGTTGGACACAAGGATTTATAAGAGGAAAAAGCCCTTGATCAATGAATAATCTCCGGCATAAAAAACCACGGGTGATGGAAACTACCGATCACCAAGTATATTAAACAAACAATGTTTACAAATCGGGATGACAACAAGCTTGGTACAAGGATCACTAGTGTTCAAAAAGTGTGTAATCGGCAATAACTTGCAGAGAGTTCTCGAGAGTAGTGTGTGTTGCTAATCATAATCTAATCAAGCTTGTTATCCCCATTTAAAAATAGAAACTAACTAAGCTAACTAACAATCCGAAAAAAGCTCAAGCTCTCCCACGATCACCACAACGGTCGAAGAGCTCATGCACGTGCAGAATTAGAAGGCATATTCCCCTGGAATCTCGGTTAGACCAAGTCCCACTCGAATGCTCCTGCAAAACAAGTTCAAATATAATGGAAACAATTGTTAGTATTCGGATAATAATGAGGATCCTGGATCCTTATTCATGCAACGTCTTCTTAGGATCCTTAATTCAAACTAAACTGAGGATCCGTGATCCTGGCTGCACTTGAGGATCTGTGATCCATATGCTTAGAAATTATATCTCTAACAATTGCCCCAAAACATGACTAGTTGATATCGAATTGGATAGTCATGTCATCAACAGTCATCACCTGCACAACAATCATTATATATAGGGTTAGAGATAAGGACTAAATTGCATTTAAATTCGAGAGTCTTTCCTTTTAAATCCTCATCTGAAGATCCAAGCAGGTACTCTCTCTTCCTTCTCTCTAAATTCTTTTCTTCCGATCCTTTATTCTCCAAGCATCCATGGCGAAGATGACCCTTCGATCCTCACCTGCCAAGGATCCTAAGAAGGACAGCCCTCTGAAGAGCCAGGGTGTAACCAAAAACCCTTCGCTGGAACTTTGCGGTTTCACCGATCCTGAAATTGATCGGATATGTCATTGCTTCCCTGCAGAAGCTGTCTTCAGATCCTTCGACTCTTCGATGAAGAGCGATTGTGTCTCCGACGCCTGGATCACTTTTCCGGCAACCCCTTTTCTGATAGGGTTCACTTATCCTTTTTCTGCCCTAACACAAGCATTCTTCACACTCACCGGCATATGCTATATACAAGCCATGCCGATGATGTGGAGAGTTCTTTATACCCTTGAAAACATCATCGAGCAGGAGGGTGTTGAAATAGGGGTGTCTGAGTTGAGTCGGTTATACAATATTGTCAGCCATGGTTCTTATCGCTTTTTGTTCAAACACAAACCTGGTCAGCCCCATCCGATCCTGAAAACCACCAAAAATGATACCCACTGGAGAAACCAGTTCTTCTTTGTAAGGAGGGACTCAATTCAAGATGGGAAAGACCTTCCTAAAAAGTGGATCACCCAGGGTAGGATATGGGATCCTTAGACAAGGACCAAAGTAAGATTCTTTTTCTATTAAGGATAACTGATCCTTCTTTCTGTTTTTGTTGTGCAGCTATCTAGCTTTCTCATATTCAAGAAACACCTGCACCAAAAGAAAGGATTGCTGCTTTCTGGAAGCTTGATCCTGCTGTCAGAACATTTCAAGTTAAAACAAAGGATTCACAGGAAGCATCCTCCGGTTCCTACACAATCTCAAGTAAGTATCCAGATCTTTATGTAAATAAATGTTTAAATGGATATAAAGTATGAATACTTATCTGTGTTTTGAATTTGTAGGCGCTGGAAAATCTTCTAAATCCGCTTCCAGGTTCAGTGTGAGTGACCTTGATGCATTCGCCTCCTCAAAGTCCATGAAGAAGGAGCTGGCTGCAAGCCCAAGCATCCCAAAGACAAGAAAATCTCTTCCCTAGAGAAGGACACCAACCTGCTGCAAAAGGAGTTGGTCCTGACCCAGATCACGGCTCAACAGGAGAAGGCAAAGATGATGGAAGGGGCAAAGCTTTCTGCTACTATCGCCATGCTCAAGATCAAACTGCAGATGGCCAAGGAAGCTGAGGATCCTGGCTTCGATAGGTCTGCCTGGGACTAGAAGGCTTGGACGCAGAGGTTGGCTGAGCTGGACGATGAGGATGAGGATGAAGCTGAGGAGGCAGCAGCTGATGCAGCTGGGAGCAGCGGGGTGAAGGATCCAGTGGAGGAGGCAGCTGGTAAAGGTGGTGATGAAGCATCGAAGGTTTAAGCTGTAGCAATGGGCGATGATGGATTTATCTAGACGCGGCTGGAGCCCATTTTTTATGGTTTTGTGGTTTTTGTTTAATGGTGTTTTGAACAATGGTGGTTTGTAACTAAACAGTAGTATGTAGGTTTAAGGATCACGGATCCTTGGGACAATAGGTAGGATGATAGCTGGTGGAGGGATCCTCTGTTTGGGTGATGAAGCCACTATTATCCTGCCATCTTTATTTTCCTGCACTCTAGACTTGTTAATATGGACACCCTTTACCTACCTCAGCGGACGGGCCACGTATTGCTAGTAAATGCTTGGGGTAGGTAATTTTGACAACCTTTGAAAGGTTTAACTTTGGATAAATAAATAAAACCTTTAACTTTTGGCTATCTTATGTTGTTCATTCTGTGTATATTTACCTTTCAATTGTTATTGCATATTTCTTTTGAACTTACAAGTTAAGAATGAAAGTATAAAAATTAGTTTATGTCAAAAAAGTTTAGGATATGATCAAGGATCAAATATCCTATAATCGAAAAGTTTAAAAAGTGAGATAATTTCAGGATCATATATCCAGTGTCAAAGTATAAGGGTAACATAGATAAATCAAGAATAAAATTAAAGTAAATAAGAATCATACCAGAGAATCCAAGTTAGGATCCAAAATCCTTGATACTTACAACTGTGATAACCAAAAGACAAACCCATGTATAAGTTTAGTATCCAGAGAATCCAAGTTAGGATCCAGGATCCTTAACTGTTTAGCTTTGCAAACCTGAAATGGAACATAACTTGGGACTAAGCCAACTGTAAATGAAAAAGTTAGTATTTGGGGACAGGCCCAACAATCTGGGGACAAGCCCAATAAAACTAGGGATGAGCCCAAAAAACTGGGGACTAGCCCAACAAACTGGGGACAAGCCCAAAAAAACTGGGGACAAGCCCAAAAAACAGGGGACAAGCCCAAAGGATCTTGTGTAAACTGGAGTGTGGCCCTTACTGGCAACTATCCAAACTTAGTGACATGAAAATGTCAAAACCTTAGCTAACGTGAAAACGTTAGAAACCTTAGGAACGGATGTATGGTACGTCTACCATTATACTTAGGCTCCTGAATACAGCCAGTACAATGAAATTGTCAGCCCCTAAAGCGGGTACTGGTCCCATTGCCTTTAACTGCACCATGATAATGGTGCGCTACTGGCGAAGGTAGTAGATACCTTAAACTGGGGACGAGCCCAAAAACTGGTGATAAACCCATAAAACTGGGGACAAGCCCATAAAACTTAAGAGACTTCTGTGGATACTTGATCCCTTGTCAAAGATGCACCCACTTCTGCAAAACTCAGAACTTAGTGAAAAAGAATAAAGGATCCTGGATCCTTCTCCTTGCAATAAATTAAATTAAAGGATTAAATGAATTAGAATCAAATCATTGCCCGAATTAGGATCACATATCCTCTGAGGATCCTTTATGTATACCAGATATGAGGATAACTAAGGATCCTGGATCTTTCTTACATGAAGTATCTCTTCAAGTGGACAGCATTCCAAGCTCTTGGTAGCAAATCACCTTCCATTGTTAATAAACGGTATGCCCCCTTTCCTGCCTCAGCTTCAATAAGATAGGGGCCTTCCCACTTTGGTGCTAAGTTGCCATCAGCAGGATTTGTGGTATTTTGGAATGCTTTCCTCAACACCATGTCACCAACTTGAAACTTTCTGATCCTGACATTCTTGTTATAAGCTCCAGCCATCCTTTGTTGATAACTAGCCAATCTTATCCTTGCCAAATCCTTGAGTTCTTCTATAGTATCCAAGTCTTGAACCAAGTTTTCGACATTTCTTTCAGGATCATGGATGCTTGTTCTTGCAGTAGGAACTACCATCTCTGTAGGGATCACTGATTCTGATCCAAACACTAAAGAAAATGGAGTTTAGCCAGTAGCATTCTTGGGAGTTGTTCTATCAGCCCATAACACATAAGGTAGCTCTTCTGCCCATTTTCCCTTTTTGGATCCAAGCTTCTTCTTCAAGTTGTTGATGATGATCTTGTTAGATGATTCTGCTTGACCATTAGCTTGTGGGTGGACTGGTGTTGATGTTATCATCTTAATCCCCCAACTGTCATAAAAATTAGTAGTTCTATTCCCAATAAATTGGGATCCATTATCACAAACAATTTCAGAAGGGATACCAAATCTGGTAATAATGTTTCTTTTAATAAAGGATATCACTTCTTTTTCTCTGACTTGAGCATAGGCTTCAACCTCTATCCACTTGGAAAAGTAATCAGTCATAGCAAGCATAAACACTTTTCCTCCTGGTGCCTTGGGAAGTTTGCCAACTATATCCATTCCCCATCTCATGAATGGCCAAGAAGAGGATATAGGATGTAGGAGCTCTCTGGTTGATGAAGGATGTTGCAATGTCTCTGACAAGCATCACATCTCTTTGCATAATCCACAGCATCCTTCTTCATAGTAGGCCAATAATATCCTGACATAAGGATCCTTGAGAACAGTGCTCTGCCCCTAGTGTGGTTTCCACAATCTCCTTCATGAAAATCCTTTAGGACTTCTTGAACTTCAAGATCCTCAATGCACCTTAGATATGGACCTGCAAGAGATCGTTTATATAACATGTTATTTAATATTGTAAATTGAGATACCTTGACTTTGAAATCTCTGGGATTTTCTCCTGTAGGAATCTCACCATGTTGTATATATCTCATGATTCGGAGGATCCAGGATCCTGAATGTGATTGTGCACCATCACTAGGTATGATTGCAAAATCCTATACTATTTCCATAGCTGTGTGATCCTCAATAGCAGGAGCCAAGATATGGATTATGGGAATTTTAATATCCTCTGGAATCTTCAATGATGATCCAAGGTTGGCCAAAGCATCAGCTTATGCATTTTCTTCCTTGGGTACCTGTGTCAAACTAAAAGAAGTAAAAGAGTCTGCCAATTTCTTGACTATCTCTAGATATTTGATTAGTCTTTCACCTTTAACAGTATAAGAACCATTAAAGTGGTTAGTAATTAACAATGAATCTACATGTACCTCAAGATACCTGATCCTTATGTGCTTGGCAATTTGCAAACCGGCTATCAAGGCTTCATACTCAGCCTCATTATTAGTAGTTTGAAACTCACAAGCTATTGAGTGGGGTATTATGTCCCCCCGTGGCGATTTTAGTAGTACTCCTAGTCCAGTTCCCTTAACATTAGAGGCTCCATCTGTGAAGAGTATCCAAGGATCCTTGGTCTCTTCAAGCTGCTGAACTTCTAACTCAGCTTCCCTTTGTAGATCACTACTGAAATCTGCCACAAAGTCAGCCAAGGCTTGGGATTTAATGGCAGTTCTTGGTTTATATCTTATATCATAAGCACTAAGCTTTACTGCCCATTTGGCCATCCTTCCTGACATTTCAGGTTTCCTGAGAACATTCTTAATTGGAAAGTTAGTCTTAACAATAATAGCACGAGTTTCAAAATAATGGCGTAATTTAGTAGATGCCATAATCAAAGCAAGGATAAGTTTTTCTAAATGTGAATACCTGGATTCAGCATCAAACAAACTTTTACTTACATAATATACAGGATGTTGTGTACCTTCATGATCCTTGACAAGGACTGCATTTACTGCCTTAGAAAAGACTGCCAAATATAAGGATAATATATCCCCTTTTTCTGGTTTCATTAAGGCTGGAGCTGAGGATAGGTAATCCTTAAGGGCCTTGAGAGCATTCTCATGCTTTTCAGTCCATTCAAATTTCCTGTTCTTTCTCAGGATGTCATAGAATTCCTTGCATTTCTCTGATGACTTTGAGATGAACATGTTCAAGGCTGCGATCCTCCCTTTCAACCTTTGCACATCCTTGGCATTGGCAGGAGACTTAATATTCACAATCGCCTTGATTTGCTCAGGACTTGCCTCTATGCCTCCTTTTGTCACCATGTAACCTAGGAACTTCCCTGATTTTACAACAAAGTGACACTTGGAAGGATTCAATTTCATATTGAATTTATCAAGGATATCAAATGCTTCCTCCAAATCTCTAAGGTGATCCTCATCTCTCTTGGACTTAACCACCATGTCATCTATATAGACTTCCATAGTGTGTCCAATTTGTTCTTTAAACATCATATTGACTAGCCTTTGGTAGGTAGCACCTTCTCTGACCGGATTATCTACATCCTCCTGGATAATGGCATTCCTCTCAGGTGCAAACTTTCTCCTCTTTTGATGTATGGGTTTGAACAACCTGTCATTGCCAAGCTTATGAGTAATAATATCTTTAGAAATACCTGTCATGTCCTCATGCTTCCAGGCAAAGGTAGTTTTTCTCTTCTTGAGGAAGGATACTAGATCCTGTTCGATGTCATTGAGGATCCCGGATCCTATGAAAACCTTGGATTTAGGATCCTGAGGATCCATCAGGATATCTTTCACATCTTGTTCTCTTGCCTCCAGGACACCTCTTGGAGGATACTTTAATTGCTATTGCTCCCTAGGTCTTGAGGCTGGCATCATTGATGAAGTGTAGCAATTCTTGGCTTCTTGTTGGTCACTTTCAATCTTCACCACACCCCATGGAGTAGGGAGTTTCCCACATTGATGGTATGTAGATGGAACCGCTTTCATGTCATGTATCCATGGCCTGCGAAGGATAACATTGCAACAGGATAAGTAATCTATAACACAAAATTATTGAAAAGTATTAACTCCCTCTATGTAAATGGGAAGTTTAATGTCCCCCAATGTGTTCTTGGTTTCTCCACTGAATCCCACTAGAACTGATGATCTTGGGATAATATTTGATTCAGGGATGTTCATCTTCTTGAGGACATCAAGTTGAATGATGTTCACTGAGCTTCCTCCATCTATCAGAATCTTGCGAACAAAATTGTGACAACTCGTATTCCAGAACCTTTCATTGTGCTTTGATGTAACTTGTTTGGACAATATGTGATTATGTGATACATGGTTTTAAATGAAATATTATGTTATATTATGTGATGATGTGTAATGTATGTGTATATAATGAAATCGCACAAGCCCTTTGGTCCGCACAACTGGTTCTTTGTCATACACATTCTCTCGGCCCAATCTTGCACATCTTGAGCTCGAGATCAAGGGCAGCCCAAGCATGGGTTCGGCCCACTCCTCCTATTTGCTTGCATCTATTCCTTGGGGAGTTGTGTTTCTCATTATTTGCTAACACAAATAAGCATACACACAAAACCCTAAGCTCTCTTCTCTTCTCTCTTGTTCGACGGCAGCCCCATCCCCATAACTCGAAGCCTTACTTTGCAACGTGATCTTCTTTGCCTTGTAACACATCGCTCCCTTTCGGTTAGAGTTTATGTTATTGTTTGATTATATGATATTTAGTGTGTTGTTATCATATGTTAGACTAGGGTTTCATGTTAGAAGGTATGCTAAGAAATAGTAATCATGAAGCTTGTTTTCGAAATACAATGAAACTGTTCTTGTTAATTGATTGTATAATGACCTTGATTGAATGTGTGGTCTATTGGTTTTGATTGATAAGAAGGATGATATGATATGCAAGTATGTTCGATCTAAATCACATAATGATGATATGGTTAGTTGCATGATGGGTTAGGATTTAAGTGTTAATCCTATAGTTGATCCGATGATAGTGATGATGAGTTGTTGTTATGAATAAATGATTTTAGGGTTCATATGAATTAATTGATGAGATCTTGTTTGATCGAATAAAGGGGTAATTAGAAACTGTTAATTTGTTTGAGTGGGTCGCATAAATGGAAATAATGAAACTCCTTCCATGATTCACGGAAACAATAACGGATCGCACAAGTCCCTTAGTTGCACAAGAACTGAACGTACAAGCTCTTGGATCGCACAAGGGCAATCGCACAAGACAGTCGCACAAGATTAGTGCAACTGTTTAAGCACATTGTACAAACTAGAACTGCATGATTGCACAAGACAAGTGGATCGCACAAGGTGGTGCCGATCGCACAAGTCTTGGGCCATACACATTTGTGGAACTTTATTATGCCGTTGGGCCTTAAAGCCCAAAACCCTGTCGCACAAGATGTCCCGGGTCGCACAAGGTCAAATGGACCGCACAAGTTGAATCATGTTTATTTGTTTGGGCCGTATGCATGTGGATTGCTTATGTTATTTGGGTCGGGTATGTTTTGAATCGCACAACCTATTGTGAGTCACACAAGTTGTGCTGGATGCACAACAGGTTGGGCCAGGTATCATTGGGCTTCAACTAGTGAAGCGCACAAGGCTGTTGGGCCATTAAACTTGTGCGAGCCCAATCCCTTGAGTCGCACAAGTTCGGATATGATATATATACTTGACTGTTAATGTGTTGAATATGTGTGCCATGATCATTATGTGTGTAACCTGTTAGTTTACGTGTAAAACTTATGTGCACTACTTGAACCTAGACCTAACTTGTATGGTAACCATGTTAGGACGTGGTTAACAACATATAGCTCAAGTGACCTTTTCGTGTATCTGCCGAGCTAACCTAAGGTGAGTTCACACTTTCTACAAGGCATGGGATTCCCGGTGGTTTGGGAATGGGTTAAGGATTAACAATGAAACCTGCATATTCTCCTTGGGTAGGATATGTACCTCCATCCTCCATGGGAAGGATGACAACATTAAACCTGCGTATTCTCCTTGGGTAGATTACGTACCTCCATCCTCCATAGGAAGGATGACAACATATAACTTACTAGACAAAACTCTATCATGAAGTCCCTCATTTTTATATCGACTTAATCGCCAGGCCAATGGCGAGCGGGTCATTAGTTAAATAGCGCTATTAGGTTTGACAAGCCTCACACCGTGCCGCAGAGGACGGGAGTGGACTAATGGATCTGGTCACTTAGTCAATGATGATAGACATTGACGTAGGGCACAACTTTCTCAGTCAGTTGTCGATATGGTAACGGGTCTAGTGGTAGCCCCCACTGGTTATGGTTTGGGAAACAAGGAATCAGTTAACTTATGGTTTTCGAATGAACATATGGTTTTTGGAACAACTTTAAAATGGACAACCAATTGTGAACTCGCTCAACTTTGTTGTTGATTCGTTACTATATGTCTTGCAGGTCGTTAGGTGCTTAGATGGAGCTTGCACGAGAAGGAGAGGTCGTTGTGGGACATGGACTGTTGAGTTCCATGTTAAACATTTAAACGTTTAAACTTATGTTTTGGTTTTACACTTTATGCTTCCGCTGATAACTTGTACTCGATTAACTTGTTTTGAACACCAATTATATTGTGCGGTTGGACTTTGATTTACTTAATTACATTGTTCAATATGATTGGTAGCTGGATCCTGGTCAGTCACGCCTCCTGCGGTGATACTCCGCTTGTGGATTTTGGGGGTGTGACAAAAATGATTAGATATAAACAAAGTAATAACAAGACCATCATGATGAGGATCCTAGATATCCACACGATCATCCTCATCAAAAGATATAACTTTCTCCCGTGTAAGGATCGAGGTTCGGATGGGTCTGTCCCCAAGCATCCCAAAGACAAGAAAATCTCTTCCCTGGAGAAGGACACCAACCTGCTGCAAAAGGAGTTGGTCCTGACCCAGATCACGGCTCAACAGGAGAAGGAAAAGATGATGGAAGGGGCAAAGATTTCTGCTACTATCGCCATGCTCAAGATCAAACTGCAGATGGCCAAGGAAGCTGAGGATCCTGGCTTCGATAGGTCTGCCTGGGACTAGAAGGCTTGGACGCAGAGGTTGGCCGAGCTGGACGATGAGGATGAAGCTGAGGAGGCAGCAGCTGATGCAGCTGGGAGCAGCGGGGTGAAGGATCCAGTGGAGGAGGCAGCTGGTAAAGGTGGTGTTTAAGCAGCGAAGGTTTAAGCTGCAGCAATGGGCGATGATGGATTTATCTAGACGCGGCCGGAGCCCATTTTTTATGGTTTTGTGGTTTTTGTTTAATGGTGTTTTGAACAATGATGGTTTGTAACTAAACAGTAGTATGTAGGTTTAAGGATCACGGATCCTTGGGACAATAGGTAGGATGATAGCTGGTGGAAGGATACTCTGTTTGGGTGATGAAGCCACTATTATCCTGCCATCTTTATTTTCCTGCACTCTAGACTTGTTAATATGGACACCCTTTACCTACCTCAGCGGACGGGCCACGTATTGCTGGTAGATGCTTAGGGTAGGTAATTTTGACAACCTTTGAAAGGTTTAACTTTGGATAAATAAATAAAACCTTTAACTTTTGGCTATCTTATGTTGTTCATTCTGTGTATATTTACCTTTCAATTGTTATTGCATATTTCTTTTGAACTTACAAGTTAAGAATGAAAGTATAAAAATTAGTTTATGTCAAAAAAGTTTAGGATATGATCAAGGATCAAATATCCTATAATCGAAAAGTTTAAAAAGTGAGATAATTTCAGGATCATATATCCTGTGTCAAAGTATAAGGGTAACATAGATAAATCAAGAATAAAATTAAAGTAAATAAGGATCATACCAGAGAATCCAAGTTAGGATCCAAAATCCTTGATACTTACAACTGTGATAACCAAAAGACAAACCCTTGTATAAGGTTAGTATCCAGAGAATCCAAGTTAGGATCCAGGATCCTTAACTGTTTAGCTTTGCAAACCTGAAATGGAACATAACTTGGGACTAAGCCAACTGTAAATGAAAAAGTTAGTATTTGGGGACAGGCCCAACAATCTGGGGACAAGCCCAATAAAACTAGGGACGAGCCCAAAAAACTGGGGACTAGCCCAACAAACTGGGGACAAGCCCAAAAAAACTGGGGACAAGCCCAAAAAACAGGGGACAAGCCCAAAAAACTAGGGACAAGCCCAAAGATCTTGTGTATACTGGAGTGTGGCCCTTACTGGCGACTATCCAAACTTAGTGACATGAAAATGTCAAAACCTTAGCTAACGTGAAAACGTTAGAAACCTTAGGAACGGATGTATGGTACGTCTACCATTATACTTAGGATCCTGAATACAGCCAGTACAATGAAATTGTCAGCCCCTAAAGCGGGTACTGGTCCCATTGCCTTTAACTGCACCATGATAATGGTGCGCTACTGGCGAAGGTAGTAGATACCTTAAACTGGGGACGAGCCCAAAAACTGGTGATAAACCCATAAAACTGGGGACAAGCCTATAAAACTTAGAAGACTTCTGTGGATACTTGATCCCTTGTCAAAGATGCACCCACTTCTGCAAAACTCAGAACTTAGTGAAAAACAATAAAGGATCCTGGATCCTTCTCCTTGCAATAAATTAAATTAAAGGATTAAATGAATTAGAATCAAATCATTACCAGAATTAGGATCACATATCCTCTGAGGATCCTTTATGTATACCAGATATGAGGATAACTAAGGATCCTGGATCTTTCTTACATGAAGTATCTCTTCAAGTGGAAAGCATTCCAAGCTCTTGGTAGCAAATCACCTTCCATTGTTAATAAACGGTATGCCCCCTTTCCTGCCTCGGCTTCAATAAGATAGGGGCCTTCCCACTTTGGTGCTAACTTGCCATCAGCAGGATTTGTGGTATTTTGGAATGCTTTCCTCAACACCATGTCACCAACTTGAAACTTTCTGATCCTGACATTCTTGTTATAAGCTCCAACCATCCTTTGTTGATAACTAGCCAATCTTATCCTTGCCAAATCCTTGAGTTCTTCTATAGTATCCAAGTCTTGAACCAAGTTTTCAACATTTCTTTCAGGATCATGGATGCTTGTTCTTGCAGTAGGAACTACCATCTCTGTAGGGATCACTGATTCTGATCCAAACACTAAAGAAAATGGAGTTTAGCCAGTAGCATTCTTGGGAGTTGTTCTATCAGCCCATAACACATAAGGTAGCTCTTCTGCCCATTTTCCCTTTTTGGATCCAAGCTTCTTCTTCAAGTTGTTTGTTGGTGCACACATCTGTCGTCTTCGTCTTACATCGAGTCTTCGGTTCGTTGCGGTTTGGAACAAGAATGATGTCATCATTCTTGTTGATGACATCATCCAAGTGACATAATGATTACATCATTACTACAACATCAGCACATGAATCCGAAATGAATTGTTCACTAGAAGACAAAGTAGAACACGTTTGATATAGAATTGTATATTTTAGGCTGATTTCGCTTATATGTACCATAGTGGTTTCGCTTATATGTCAAATGGAGGTTTCGCTCATGTGTCAATGTCTCTTGGAGCGAAACCTCATGCCCTATATATAGGTCACATAAGCGAAATCATAGATCAGTCCCTTGTATTCCATACCGAAGTGCTGCCGGTGTGAAGATCGATTGTACACAACGTTTATTCAATACAATCAGTGTTTTAAGGTGAAGATAAAGCTGTTTCTACCTTTGTTTCTTAGTTTCCGCCTCTGAAACAAAGTTAAACTCCTCTGAACGACTCGTTCGGGTCAATATACGATCCTACAAGTGGTATCAGAGCTCGGGAGGAGGAGTTCTGCAGATTACGGCTGAATTTCATTGTTTTTTCTATATTCTACACCTTCTTTCATCAGTTCAACGAGATTTAACGGTTAAAACTTTTTCAAATTTTTACAGACTGTGTAAAATTGTACATTAACAAATCCTCGAAAGTTTCACAGCTTAAATTGACTTAAAAATGGACCAAATTACCTTCGGACTAGATTTCGCTTTTACGGACACTTAGGTTTCGCTCTTGTGACAACTAATGGTTTCACTTTTGAGAACACTTAGGTTTCGCTCTTGTGACAATTCAAAGTTTCGCTCATATGATCATCTGATTCCGCTCACATGAATCATTATTGCGTATGTCAGTTCACGTGATCAGTTGTTGTCGGCAAATTTAAAAAAAAATATATCACTTTGCATGAGAATAGATAAGGTGTTGGAAATTGAAAAATTTGCATGTGATGTCGATCATGTTACAAGTATTGAGAAGTCCAAGAAAGTAATGTTGGTAAAGTGTTTGTCTGCCACGTGATCTGAATTAAATAGTGAAGTCCATGTGTTTACATATGTGATCGGTCCAATCAAAGTTTTCGGTTCATATAAATCAGGTGTGAAAGTCAAAGTTGTCTGTTATCAACTTATAAAGTGTATGTGCATGTAAAGAATGTTATTGAATGTTGACTAGTGTCTAGAAAGTAACAATTCAAGTGACAATTATCAGTACATGTATTGAACATATACGGCCCAAGTTTCATCATATCAATTGGCCCAATCTCAGTTTTTATATCATAATCATCATCGGCTCATTAAGGAATACATGTGTTAGCCCAAGATACAAACAATTTGGTCAATACAAGTCTCGGACCATTGAAGTTGGTCAAAACAGTTTGGAAGTAATTCAGATTGTGTTGTGAGTTTTGGGTCAGTTTGCACCAAATTCAAGTCACATCAGTTTCATTCGCACAAGGTCGCTTGAATTTAATTCAGTTCGTTTGAGAAATTACTCAGTCATTTGAATTCAAACTCGGTCAAGGTTGTGTGGTTTAGCTAGATCATTGGAAAAGGTCATAGCAGTTAGCAAGTTTTGACATCAAACTCAGTTCACTCAAATTCAGTCCGCACAAAATATTCATCAGTTCGAGTATCAGTTTGTTTTAGTTGTTTAATAGTGTTTAAACTGATAAGTGTTTGTTTGTTTGTTTTAAGGTGATAAAGGTGTGTTAAGAGGAGAACTAGTTTGTTTGAAAGCTTGTTTGAGAAATTCTTCAATTCCGAATCATGGATAACGATTTCTACAACGCCTTTGCGACTCCGACTTCTCCGGCTTCTATTGCTCAGAACATGAATTTGGAAAACGAGACAGGAACCACTCAAAAGCCCCCAAAATTGATGAGTATTGAAGAATACTACGGGTGGAAAGATAGATTCGAGAACTGGGTTCAGGCTAACCATCTTAGGTCATGGGAATGTATTTTGAAGAAATATGTTTTGCCACAGACTGATTTGAAAGTTGATAAAAAAATACATGAATTTAGTAATGAAGAACGTGATATGTATAGAGCTGAAAAGATGATGATCAGTCTACTTCAGCAAGCTATCAAAGAAGATATTTTCATTCTGCTACAGCATGACAAAACTGCAAAGTCAATCTGGGATGCACTTAAAGTCAAATTTGAGGGTAGCGAGAAAATGATTAAAAGCAAGAAGGCACTGTTAAAGAAAGAGTTTGATCTGTTCAGCAGTCTACCGGGTGAAGACACAAAGAAGCTGATTGAAAGATACTGTCACCTTGTGCGATCTATGTCAATGCTTAGTATAAAAAAGGAATCTGAAGAGTGGGTAGATAAATTAGCTGATGCGTTACCGCAAAAAGAGTGGGGAACTTATTTGATGATTCTGAAAACCACAAGGGTTTTTGATGGGTTATCAATTGGTGAGTTTATCGAAAAGATTGAGGGTCAAGATTTGGAACAGCAGAAGATCGCAAGGATGAACAGTCCAAGTGGTCAACAGGATGTAAAAATGTATTACAAAGGTAGTGTTCCGGTTCCAGAAGCTGAGAGAAGTCCGAAAATCCAAACTGCGTTTAGTGCTGGGAATTCTACAGAAAAGATTGATCAAAGTTCAAATAAAAGCAGCAGTGGTTTCTCATTATATCCGAGTGTCAATCCAAAGAGTTCATCAGAAAGTTTTCAGTCTCAAAGCACAAAGACAGGAAATGGTTATGTGATTCAGTGCAACATCGCTCTAAATCTTCCAGAAGGTCAAAGTTTTTCAGAAGACACTGCTAAAGACCACATGGCTCTACTTGGTTCCGTATTGTTATCTTATGAGGGTCTAGTAGCTGGTCGGATCGGAAATCCCATTCTCACCAAAGAGGATTACGATCAAATAGACGCAGAAGAGATGGAACTGATGGATATCAAATGGTGTCCTGCGAGTGTTCTTAGACGTGCTGAAAAGTTCAAAACGATTACCGGGAGAAATGACTTTCTTGATGCTCATGTATCTACTTTAGGTTTTGATAAATCTAAAGTTACTTGTTTTCGTTGCAGGGAGAAAGGCCATTTCAAGCGGGAGTGCAAGAACAGAGAAGCTAGTGGCGCTCAGAATCCTTTTGGAAAAGATGATTACTACCGGAAAGCCATTTATCAGCAAGTTGGTCAATCACAAGACTCACAGACGGCTCATGGTAGAAGAATTGAGGATTCAAAAAGAGCGTGTGCGGTGGATTTTAACTGGAACAATTATATCTCTTCTGATAGCAAAGCATGCATAGTCGATCAAGATGATAAGAGGCTACCTGAAGGCTTCAGCTGGAATATGTTTGCAGATGAGAATGGGAATTTTAAAGCTTTCATTGCTAAGATTGTTAGAGAACCAGACATGTTTACCACATGGATGAAGTCTATTGGAGTGACTGTAAAGAGTGTGGATGAAGAGTCTGTTGTTTCTGTTGAAAGTTTAGAAAGTGCTGATGAAAGTCTACAAAGTTCAGATGAGAGTGTTCAGAATGATGTTACTTCAGAAAAAGAAGTTGTATTTGATCAAACCCCGTCTGATTCTGGTGTATCAGATACTGATTCTGAAAAATCTGTACAGTTTGATCAATCACCAGTTGATAGTAGCAGTGATGATGAGGAAGAAAAACATATTAATGTTGCTAAAACTCATCTTTCTCCTGAAAGTTTTCATTTCTATTTTGCAGATCGTATGGAGAAACTGAAGGAGAAAAGAGCTGCTAAAGAACAACAACTAAAGAAATCTGAAGATATTGTTTAGAAAGAGAATGTTGAAGGTATTGCTGAGGAGATGGTTGAAACTGAGCGAGTGATAGCAGAAGATGAGAAGGTAATTGAGGCAGAGAAAGTGGTAGAAGTGGTGAAAACAATCGAAGTTGAGAAGATTGTTGAAGTCATCAAACCTTGTGTGAAGTGTTTGGAAGCATGCAAGGAATGTGCAGCAAAAGACGAGATAATTGCTGAGTATGAGAAGAAGAAGGAGCAGTTACTGTTCAACCTCAATTATGTGAAAGAATCTTATGATGTCTTGAACAAAACAGTAACTGGTCTCCAAAAGACAAATTCAGAAAGAGAACAAGCACTAACTATGATGAATGCTGTGATGATGACAAAGCAGAAAGCCATCAACTTTTACATCGAAGAAAGTGCTAAATGGAAGCAAGAGTTGGAGACAGAAAAGATTGAGAATGAGAGAATTAGACGGTTATTGCAAAGTTATTCTAGTTCTGATTATCTCATTGATCGTATTTACCCAACTGTTGCAGGTATGGAAGCTTTTCAAGACGAGAAGCCGAAGAAAAAGAAAGATAGTGGTAAGAAACCGACTGTTAGCTATAACAAGTGTCCGCCTCCAATTTGGGAAGGATATTCTCCTAGAAAACCAAACGAGGAGCAACTTGAAAAAGCAGTCAATATAAAGCTAAAAACCGACACAACTGACGTTTTACCAGATAACATTGATGTCACGTTTACCTCGTCCGATACTGATCATGAGTCTGAGTTAATCAAAAAGGTGGTCGATCAGGTGTTGGATACTGAGGAGGAGTCTGAGTCAAAGTCCGAGTCTGGGTGTTCAAGTTCGTCAGTCAAAAGTTCGAGTTCGTCGGTCAACAGTTCCAAGTCGTCGGTTAAACGGTCTTATAGTAAAGAATTTTTGTTATCAAAAGCAAATTTGGATGATGAAGCATTTGAAGTTGCATATATTTTAAATGATTCGGACAAATAATACTCTAACAAAGAGTTTCCAATAAGAAGTGTTCGTTTTGATATGATCAAAAAGGTTTTTAAAATGACAGAAATTAATATTTCTGAAATAAAAGATTTAAATCTTACTGAAAAACCTAAAAAGTACACTTCAAGAGTTCAACAACGTCTAAACAAGAAAAAGGGTTACAATTCTAGTTCTGGTTTTCAAAAGAAACAAAACCAAAATTGTAGCTACAAAAAGAAAGGTCTTGGATTTATTCCACCAGAAAATCATAAAAATTTGAAAAATTCTAAAACAAAAACAGAATTTGTGTCAGGTGGAAGTGCAGAAGAGGAACAGAAGAAACCATTCTGGAGACAATCAAATCAAGAGTTTCTTGCTGAAAAGAAGAAGAATGGAACTAAAATGTTTTATTCAAAAGAAACTAGAACCTGTTACAAATGCAATGAAGCTGGTCACATTCCATGGAACTGCCAGAAAAATGCCAAGTCAAAACCGGGAGTTTCTAACAAGTTGAAAGAAAAAGTTGTTGATAGTGAACCACCAACCGAAAAATTTAAAATTTTTGAAAACTCAACTTATGAGGTTGGTGAGTGTTCTAAAAAGAATTTTTATAAAAAGAAAGAGAATGACAACCAAGTGTGGGTTGTTAAGAAAGTTGATGTGAACGTCGGTGATGAATCTTGTTCCACAAAGCCAGAAGAGCCACAGGTTGAGATGAAAATTTCAGTGAATGATGATGAGTTTCCATCACTGAAGTTTGAAGAGGTTAAACAAAAAGTGGGTAAGGTTGAGATCTCGAATCAGTTTTACAACGAGAAAACTAAGTTTGATGTCGAGAAAACATTTAATGGAAGTGTTAAGAAAATTTTTGGGAAAATGTTGAATGGGAAAATTAAGGGGGTTAAACTGAAAGCCATCAAGTCTGAGAAGACTTGGATGGAAGTATGTTTCCCTTGAAGTCTTAGGACTATGCCGGAGATCCCAAGTTTATATCGTGGATCAGGAATCGGCATCTTTCTTAGTAATTGATAATGTGATTGATTCTTATAAAAGTTAAATTTTACAGGATAAGTGTGATTTGCCGGAGCTTCCAGGTTGGTAAGTGCGAAGCAGGAATCGGCATCTTGTTTGGTAAAATGGTTTGTGTAGATGTTTTATTCCTACATGTGATTATATGGTTTGGATATTCTTACAAGTGGTGAGAGGTTGATTCTGACAAAGTGATTACTCAAGGTCATTAGTTTGAACTTGATGTAATCCACATATAAGAGATTGAATGGACAAAATGATGAACCAAACCCCTAACTTTACAAGTGGTAAAACCAACAAAACTTATTTTCCGGAAAAATCATTCTGATTAAAACAAACTTAAGTGTTTTGAAATCATTATGAGAAAATAGTTTTGTGAAAGGGGGAGTTCTGATTGTTTATGCCAAGTGGATGGCGATTTGAAGCGATTCGATATCAGTTGTCAAGTTTATTGTACAGTTTGATTTCATATTTCCTAAAATGTGTTTGCATTTTAGGGGGAGTAGAAAATTTCAGAAAATCCAAAAACATTTGAAAATATGAAAAAGACAAAAACATGATAAAAATAAAAATGAGTTTTGTTGTGAAAAGAGGAAATGATAGTACATCAGTAGACAGTTACAGTATGCTAAAGAATTGTATTGTTTAAATAGCATTAAACGGTCTCACTGATGATATGCCGATAGGTTTTTACACATCTAGTAAACTTTTTCGGGATATAAACTTAAATTCAAACTTGCTTGTTTCGTGGGGAACACTACTTGGATATATAGGTAACCCCTGAAATCTCGTTTGAAAGGTCCCTCTTTCTGAGATACTAGGTCTTTATGCTCAGTGATATCTGGGGTATTATCCCGGGACTTCTGATTTTGCGGAAGCAATGGCCTACTCCCCGGAGAATACTTTCTGCTTGCTTGAAATATAGCGACGCCCTCAGCAAATTGATGAAACAACAAAATTGATAGTCATTGTTGTTGTAATTAAAAGATCCTCAAAAGGGGACACACCAAAATTCGAAGCCGTCATCTCTCTGCGTATCGAAAGATCGACCTGAGCTCTCACGGCCCTCGCAATTTAACCCCTTACAGATATTATTTGTGGTATACTCACCTGTAAGACTGAATATTGGGATCTGGATACGGTAGTTTATTCAAGAGGTTGGACACATGAATAAGTTTAAGTCCTTAACACACCTAACTCATATCCTGAATCAGTTGAAATTTGTGTGAGAATTTAAGTGGATCAGTATATTGGCAATCTAAGTGAATTGTTTAATTCTTAATGTGTAACTAAGCTCAACGGTACTTGTGACTTGTCAAAATCTGATATGATCCTCTTACACAAAACTCACAAAAATATTGTTTGTAAATATTTCTTTATTGTATTTCTTTACATTCAAAATTAGAAAAAGATTTTTAGTGTGTTTTAGCATAAATTTTTTGAAAAACTCAAAAAGATTTTCGACAACTGGTGTTGAAGAGCTAAATTTCAAAATTCCAAGTGCTAGACATGATGAACAAATGGTTTGGGAAAATGTGTTTTGAAAAGAAAAATGATCAAATTTTAAAATGATTCATCAAGATTATTGAGTTATTTTTGAGGGAGAGTCAGTGTTAGTGCATACATTGAATTGTTAAACGTGTGAAATTTACTTTTAGGTAGAGTGAGTTTGTGCAGGTTTAAGTATGAGCTGGATTGATGATCCTGAGCTGGATGAGAGCCAGGTTACGATCTTGGAACAACCTCAGAAAGAACCAGCCAGATTACGATCCTGAAGCAGATGATGCTGAAGAACTAACGAAATGCCAGCACATTGCAAGGGGGAGTCTGTTAATTTTGAGAGAAAGAATGAAGCTCAAAGACTTATTAAGACTGAAGATGCAAAGACTCGACATGTGAGACTCGTCAACATCTGAGGGGGAGTCTGTTGGTGCACACATCTATCGTCTTCGTCTTACATCGAGTCTTCGGTTCGTTGCGGTTTGGAACAAGAATGATGTCATCATTCTTGTTGATGACATCATCCAAGTGACATAATGATTACATCATTACTACAACATCAGCACATGAATCCGAAATGAATTGTTCACTAGAAGACAAAGTAGAACACGTTTGATATAGAATTGTATATTTTAGGCTGATTTCGCTTATATGTACCATAGTGGTTTCGCTTATATGTCAAATGGAGGTTTCGCTCATGTGTCAATGTCTCTTGGAGCGAAACCTCATGCCCTATATATAGGTCACATAAGCGAAATCAGAGATCAGTCCCTTGTATTCCATACCGAAGTGCTGCCGGTGTGAAGATCGATTGTACACAACGTTTATTCAATACAATCAGTGTTTTAAGGTGAAGATAAAGCTGTTTCTACCTTTGTTTCTTAGTTTCCGCCTCTGAAACAAAGTTAAACTCCTCTGAACGACTCGTTCGGGTCAATATACGATCCTACATTGTTGATGATGATCTTGTTAGATGATTCTGCTTGACCATTAGCTTGTGGGTAGACTGGTGTTGATGTTATCATCTTAATCCCCCAACTGTCATAAAAATTAGTAGTTCTATTCCCAATAAATTGGGATCCATTATCACAAACAATTTCAGAAGGGATACCAAATCTGGTAATAATGTTTCTTTTAATAAAGGATATCACTTCTTTTTCTCTTACTTGAGCATAGGCTTCAACCTCTATCCACTTGGAAAAGTAATCAGTCATAGCAAGCATAAAAACTTTTCCTCCTGGTGCCTTGGGAAGTTTGCCAACTATATCCATTCCCCATCTCATGAATGGCCAAGAAGAGGATATAGGATATAGGAGCTCTGCTGGTTGATGAAGGATGTTGCAATGTCTCTGACAAGCATCACATCTCTTTGCATAATCCACAGCATCCTTCTTCATAGTAGGCCAATAATATCCTGTCATAAGGATCCTTGAGAACAGTGCTCTGCCCCGAGTGTGGTTTCCACAATCTCCTTCATGAAAATCCTTTAGGACTTCTTGAACTTCAGGATCCTCAATGCACCTTAGATATGGACCTGCAAGAGATCGTTTATATAACATGTTATTTAATATTGTAAATTGAGATACCTTGACTTTGAAATCTCTGGGATTTTCTCCTGTAGGAATCTCTCCATGTTGTATATATCTCATGATTCGGAGGATCCAGGATCCTGAATGTGATTGTGCACCATCACTAGGTATGATTGCAGAATCCTATACTATTTCCATAGCTGTGTGATCCTCAATAGCATGAGCCAAGATATGGATTATGGGAATTTTAATATCCTCTGGAATCTTCAATGATGATCCAAGGTTGGACAAAGCATCAGCTTATGCATTTTCTTCCCTGGGTACCTGTGTCAAACTAAAAGAAGCAAAAGAGTCTGCCAATTTCTTGACTATCTCTAGATATTTGATTAGTCTTTCACCTTTAACAGTATAAGAACTGTTAGGGGAGGATTTTCTAACAATTAGTGATCCTTACTTGTTATCCTAATAAATGATCCTTACTTCTGTGACAGATAGTGATCCTCAGAAGAGCTTCAGGATCAGGATCATGGATCACCTTAAGGATCCTCATACTAACGATTGTTTGTTTGTGTTTCGTATTATTTTGCAGGAGTAACAAGCTTGACTTGGTCTTGGCAACGTTACTATGGAATATTCCACGGGTATTTCGCACACGTTTGACTGGAAATGGACGTTGTGGAGAACGTGGGAGCATGGCACAAAAGTCGGATAGTTTGTTAGCGTAGTTAACTTGTATTTTTAAAGGGGGTGACGAGCTAGTATTTAGAACACTTAGCCATTTTTCAGCTACACACACTCTCGTACAATTGCACTCTTGAAGCTTTCGGCAAACACTTAACAGTTTTCGCTCACTTTTACACATTTCACCATAGTGATCCTTGTACCTAGCTCGTTGCTATCCGAAGTTGTAAACATTTATTGATTTATTTGAGCTTGGTGATCGGTAGTTTCCATCACCCGGGGTTTTTTGTGCCGGAGATCAACTCTTGATCAAGGGCTTTTTCCCCGTATAAACCTTGTGTCACTTGTTATTTATTTTTCATAGTGATCCTTATTGCTACAAAGTAATTCAAGCATCATACCCCGTAACAGAGAGTTTGGTTGCATTATCCTCATCAGATTTTTTGACCAAAACAGTTTGGCGCCCACCGTGGGGCAATTGGTGCTTCATTCCTAAGAAGTTTTTCTGTTGGTGATCATTTCGGTTCATTGCATACAAATACATGGCTTCATCATTGAAGAATACCTCTACTGCAATGTCTGCGGTCAATTCATCTCAGGGCATTCCACCTTTGCCTCCACCACCTTCTGGACCTCAGAAAAATGCCGAGAAGAAACCAACTCCCATTTTCTCCAAACCTCCAACTTCTTCTGCTTCTTACACTCCCACTACTAGTGACATGTTTACTTTGATTTTGCAGATGAAGGATCATATACAGCAACAAGATAAGACCAATGAAAGGATTCTCAAAGAAATCGGAGATCTCAAGAAACAAAAGAAAACGGCAGAGGATCATTCCCCACTGGTGCCCAGATCTTTGAATTTTGATACTCCGGTAATTACCTCTCAGCCATCAGTGGTTCCAGATGTTCAATATGTGGGTGGACCAAAAGGAGTGCACTACGGAGCAACAACAGTGACCCAGGCATCAGGTTCATATTTCCAGCCAGCAGGATCCTATCCTCAGCATATGGGATCCTTCATGAATTCAGGAGGATACTCAGGAGCGCAGCAGATTCAAGGATCCTCCTTTGTTCCAGGATCATTCCAGGTTCAAGGATCCTCCTTTGTTCCAGGATCATCCCAGGTTCAAGGATCATCCTTTGTTCCAGGATCATCCCAGGTTCAAGGATCCTCCTTTGTTCCAGGATCATCCCAGGTTCAAGGATCCTCCTTTGTTCCAGGATCACCCCAGGTTCAAGGATCCTCCCTTGTTCCAGGATCGTCCCAGTTTCAGGGATCCTTCCAGATGCCAGGATCCTTGAGGAGTTTGCAAACAGGAAGTTCAGATGTCCATCAGGGAGATTTTATTCCGATGCAAACCATTGCTTCTACTGGTCCTTCGATCATTCCAGAGCCCCAACAATATGGATTAACATCCATTCTTCCTAATTTGAATCCAATGGGAGGTAACACTTTTAATAATTCTTATACTACTAACCATGGCCTTATGCAGGATCCAGGTATCAACCACGCCATGGCCAGAGAGTTGCAAAAGTTGAAGGATATGATATCAAGTGTTCCAGGAGTGGTCAAACCTATCCCAGAGATTGCAGATGGGAGCCACAAGATATCTCGTTTTGCACCACCAATCTGTGATGCTGAGATACCCAAGAGGTTCCATGTGCCAACCATGAAGCTGTATGATGGTTCAACGGATCCTGAAGACCACATAGCACAATACAGGGAGAGGATGGAGATCAATCCCATCCCAGAAAGGTTAAAGGAAGCATGCATGTGCAAGGGATTCGGATCCACTCTTACTGGATCAGCTCTCAAATGGCTGCTAAGTCTTCCCCCCTACTCTATTACCTCATTTGCTAATCTAGTTAACCTATTTAATAATCAGTTTTCTTGTAGTAGAAAATTTGAACGATTAACTTGTGATCTATATAGGATAACCCAGGGTCATAATGAATCATTAAGGGATTACATTACCAAATTCAGTAAAGAATCCTTAGACATTCCCAACTTGGATATAGCCACGGCTGTTGAGGCCTTCAAAATGGGATTACTTAGGGATTCATTGTTCTATGATGATCTTGTTATGACACCATGCAGGAACCTAGATGAGGTAAGAACCCGGGCACTCAGGTTCATCTGGCTAGAGGACGATAAGAGGATCCAGGAAAGATTAGCAGGATCCTCAAAACAAGAGAAGCAAGGATCCTTGTTCAAGAACAACAAGTTCAGATCCTATAACAGATCTGATAACCAGAACGTGCATGCTGTTGATCAGGATGAGGATGATGAGGATTATCCTCCAATCTCTGAATATTGTTTTTCTGTTGATAACAATGAACTAATCCTTGCGATGCAGAATCTAGGTGATAAAGCCAGATGGCCCATAAAAAATGACAGACTAGCTGCAACCAAAGATAAATCAAAGTGGTGTGCATACCATGAAGATTTTGGGCATCTCACAGAAGAATGCATTGCACTAAGAAAGGAAATAGGATACTTGTTGAGCAAGGGGCATCTAAAAGAATTGTTGGGTAGAAAAAAGTCAAGGACTCAGGATCCTGAAAGGATCCCTGAGAAAGCTCCGGCCCCTCCAGCAGATGCACAAATAATAAACTTTATTTCAGGAGGATCAGACATTTGTGGCACATCCTTCTCAGCAGCTAAAAGGCATGCAAAGGAAACTAAAATGGAAAATGGAGAAAGACCCGTTCGAACATCAAGTGTCTCCGAAGGAAAAGTCATAACCTTTGATGAGGATGATCGTGTTGATATCCAGGATCCTCATCACGATGGATTAGTTATTACTCTTTTCATTTCTAACCATTTTGTCCGCAGGATCCTTATAGACGGAGGAAGCTCAGTAAACATTATCCAGCTTGATGTTCTAAAGAAGATGGGTATCCCTGAATCAGATATCATACCAAGATCCTCCGTGCTCGTGGGATTTAGTGGCGAAACTAAGAATACCCTGGGGGACATTAAGCTCCCAATATACATCGAAGGCCTACACTCTTATCAAAAATTTTGTGTTATTGACTGTTTATCTTGTTGTAATGTTATCCTTGGCAGGCCCTGGATACACGATATGAAGGCAGTCCCATCTACTTACCATCAATGTGTGAAGCTGCCTAGTCCTTGGGGAATAGTCAAGATTGATAGTGATCAGCAGGAGGCTAAGAAATGCTATACTTCATCAATGAAACCAGCCTCGAAGTCAAGGGAGCAATAGCAATCAAAGTATCCTCCAAGGGATGTCTTGGAGGCAAGAGAGCAGGATGTGGTAGAAATCCTCATGGATCCTCATGATCCTGAATCCAAAATCTATATCGGATCAGGGATCCTTGGCAAAATGAAAGAAGACCTCGTATCCTTCCTCAAAAGGAGAAAGACTACCTTTGCATGGAAACACGAAGACATGACAAGTATATCTAAAGATGTAATCACTCACAAACTTGGCATTGATAGGTCCTTCAAACCAATCCATCAAAGGAGAAGAAAGTTTGCACCGGAAAGAAATGCCATTATCCAGGAAGAGGTAGAGAAATTGCTCCGGGTAGGTATGATTAGAGAGGTCAAGTATCCAAGATGGTTGGCCAATGTGGTTGTTGTTCAAAAGAAAAATGGAAAGTGGAGGGTATGTGTCGATTTCACAGATTTAAATAAGGCATGTCCCAAGGATCCTTTCCCATTACCCCACATTGACTCCATGGTGGATGCAACTGCGGGTCATGAACTGTTAACTTTTATGGATGCTTCATCTGGATTTCAACAAATCCAAATGGAACCATCCGAACAAGAGGATACAGCCTTCATGACTCCAACTGGTATATACTGCTATATTGCTATGCCGTTCGGACTAAGAAATGCAGGTGCAACTTATCAAAGGCTAGTGAATATGATGTTCAAGGACCAGATTGGACAAACTATGGAGGTTTACATAGACGATATGGTGGTAAAATCAATAAAGGCTGAGGATCACCTAAGAGACTTGGAGGAAGCATTCAATATCCTTGATAAATATAATATGAAGCTTAATCCTTCAAAATGTCACTTTGGTGTTAAAGCAGGTAAATTCTTAGGATATATGGTGACAAAGAGAGGCATTGAAGCCAGTCCAGAACAAATCAAAGCAATAGTGAACATCAAATCTCCGGCCAATGCTAAGGATGTTCAAAGGCTAACAGGCAGGATAGCAGCTTTGAACAGATTTATATCCAAATCCTCAGAGAAGTGCAAAGAATTCTATGATATCCTAAGGAAGAACAAGAAATTTGAGTGGACTGAGAAGCATGAAAATGCCTTAAGAGCTCTCAAAGATTACCTATCCTCAGCCCCGGCCTTGACGAAACCAAAAAAAGGCGATGTGCTATCCTTGTATCTTGCAGTATCCTCAAAAGCAGTAAGTGCGGTCCTTGTTAAGGATCATGAAGGTACACAACATCCTGTCTATTATGTAAGTAAAAGTTTACTTGATGCCGAATCCAGGTATTCACACCTTGAAAAGCTTATTCTTGCATTAATTATGGCATCTACTAAGTTGAGACATTATTTCGAAACTCATGTTATTGTTGTTAAAACTAATTTTCCAATTAAGAATGTCCTCAGGAAACCAGAGATGTCAGGAAGGATGGCTAAGTGGGCAGTGAAGCTTAGTGCCTATGATATAAGATATGAGCCTAGGACAGCCATCAAATCCCAAGCATTAGCTGACTTTGTGGCTGATTTCAGTAGTGATTTACAAGAAGAAGCTGAGTTAGAAGTCCAGCAGCTAGAGGAGACCAAGGATCATTGGATACTCTATACTGATGGATCCTCAAATGTTAAAGGCACAGGGCTTGGAATACTACTAAAATCGCCACAGGGGGACATAATACCCCACTCTATAGCTTGTGAGTTCCAAACCACTAACAATGAGGCTGAATATGAGGCCTTAATTGCTGGTTTGCAAATTGCTAAGCATATGGGGATCAGGTATCTTGAGGTACATGTAGATTCATTGTTAATTACAAACCACTTTAATGGATCCTATGCTGTTAAAGGTGAAAAGCTAACCAAATATTTAGAGATAGTCAAAGAATTGGCACTCTCTTTTGTTTCCTTTAGTTTGACACAGGTACCAAGGGAAGAAAATACAGAAGCTGATGCATTGGCTAACTTAGGATCATCTTTGAAGATCCCGGAGGATATCAAGATCCCTATTATCCATATCCTGACCCCGGCTATCGAGGATCATGTGGCTATGGTGATAGGAAAAAATTCTGCAATTATCCCTAATGAGGATACTCAATCCCATTCAGGATCAGGATCATGGATCTCACCAATCATGAGATACTTACAACATGGAGAGATTCCTACAGAAGAAAACCCTAGGGCTTTCAAAATTAAGGTATCTCAATTCACAATTTTAAATAATATGTTGTATAAACGATCTCTTGCAGGACCATACTTAAGATGCATTGAGGATCCTGAGACCCAAGAAGTTTTAAAAGATTTCCATGAAGGAGATTGTGGAAACCACACTGGGGGCAGGGCATTATTCTCAAGGATCCTGAGGACAGGATACTACTGGCCAACCATGAAGAGAGATGCTGTGGAGTATGCTAAGAGATGTGATCCTTGTCAGAGACACAGCAATATCCTTCATCAACCAGCTGAGTTTTTGCATCCGATATCCTCCTCTTGGCCATTTATGAGATGGGGTATGGATATAGTTGGTAAGCTCCCTAAGGCACCTGGTGGAAAAGTATTCATGCTTGCTATGACTGGTTACTTCTCAAAGTGGATAGAGGCTGAAGCTTTTGCCCAAGTCAGAGAAAAAGAAGTTATATCCTTCATTAAAAGAAATATTATAACTAGATTCGGTATTCCTTCTGAAATTATATGTGATAATGGTTCCCAATTCATTGGGGGCAGAACCACTAACTTTTGTGACAGCTGGGGGATTAAGATGATAACATCAACACCAGTCCACCCACAAGCTAATGGTCAAGCAGAATCATCCAACAAGATCATCATCAACAATTTAAAGAAGAAGCTTGGATCCAAGAAAGGGAAATGGGCAGAAGAACTACCTTATGTGCTTTGGGCTGATAGGACAACCCCTAAGAATGCTACTGGTCAAACGCCATTCTCTTTGGTATTTGGGGCAGAATCAGTGATCCCAACAGAAATGGTGGTTCCAACTGCTAGAACAAGTACCCGTGATCCTGAGGAAAATGATGAGAACTTGGCTCAAGACCTGGATACTATTGAAGAAATCAGGAATCTGGCTAGGATAAGGATGGCCAGTTATCAACAAAGAATGGCTGGTGCTTACAACAGAAATGTCAGGATCAGGAAGTTTCAAGTTGGAGATATGGTATTAAGGAAAGCATTTCAGAATACCACCAATCCTGCTGATGGAAAATTGGCTCCAAAATGGGAAGGCCCATATTTGATTGAAGCTGAAGCAGGAAAGGGGGCATATAGATTGCTAACCATGGAAGATGATTTGCTACCAAGAGCTTGGAATGCTGTCCACTTGAAGAAATATTTCATGTGAGTAGGATCTTCATGGCACAGATGATCCTTACGTTAGGGGTATCCTTGAAGGATCCTTAAAGTATCGGTGATCCTTACTTTGGTAATATCCTAATCTTGAACTATTTCATTTCTTTATTTTCTCATATAAGGATAAGGATCATGTGTCCTTTATCCATCTCTCACGTGACTTTAAGTTTTGAAAGTTCAGGTATCCTTAGCAAAATATTGGTTATCTGCACAAGCAATCCGTTCCTTGGGTTTAACCCCAGTTATTTGGGCTTGACCCCAGTTCCGCCTGTAGCGCATGATGATCCTGGTATAGTTCAAGGCAGTGGGACCAGTACTCGCTTTAGGGGCTGATAATTCCATTGTACTGGCTATACCTAGGATCCTACGTATAATGGTAGACGTACCATACATCCGTTCCTAAGGTTTCTAACGTTTTCGCGTTAGCTAAGGTTTTGGCATTTTCATGTCACTAAGTTTGGATAGTCGCCAGTTAGGGCCACACTCCAGTTTACATACGATCCTTGGGCTTGTCCCCAGTTATCCTTGGGCTTATCCCCAGTTATCCTTGGGCTTATCCCCAGTTATCCTTGGGCTTGTCCCCAATTATCCTTGGGCTTGTCCCCAGTTGCTAACTCTTATCTCATATTGGCTTAGTCCCATTTTATGCTCTATTTTCAGGTCCTTGAAGATAAGCAACTAGGGATCCTTGATCCTTACTTCTCTCTAAGGTTTATCTTATAGTTATCCTGATTATGGTTAGGATCCTAACTTGGATCCTCAGGTATGATCCTTAACTATTTTTAATTCTATTCATTGTTCATTTGAATAACCCTTAAAATTTGACAACTAAACTTGTGATCCTTAAAATATATTACTTTTTGGGATTCTTTAACTATAGGATATTTGATCATGGATCATATCCTAAATATTTTCAATCTGACTTATTCAAAATTGCTTATTCAATAAGTGTACATCAAAACAATTGAGAATTAAAGAGACAAAAAGGATAACAATACAAGATAAGCGACAAAAGATTAAGGTTTTATTTATTAACAAAAGATTAACCCTTAAAAGGTTGTCAAAATTACCTACCCCGAGCATCTACCAGCAATACGTGGCCCGTCCGCTGGGGTAGGTAAAGGGTGTCCATGATAATAGGTTCAAAGTAGTGCAGGAATATAAAGGCGGCAGGATCACAATGGCTTCATCCCCCAAACAGAGGATCCCTCCACCATTTGCAATCCTACCTATTGTCCAAAGGATCATACATGATCCTTAATCCTAAAAACTATTGTTCAGTACAAACCATCAAATTGTTCAACAAAACAACCATCAAACTAAAAAATTGGGCTCCGGCTATGTCTAGAAATTTCCATCATCTCCCAATCATGCAGCCTAAACCTTCGCTGCATCACCACCTCCGGCTCCACTTGCTTCACCACCTTCACCCTTGCCTCCAGCCTCGATTGTCAAAACCTCCTCAGCCTCTTCATCATCTTCAAGATCAGCCAACCTTGCTTTCCAGCCCTCAACATCCCAGCTGCTTCTGTCGAAGTTAGGATCTTGAGCTTCCTGGGCCATCTTTAGTTTTGTCTGATACATTGTTATGGCGGCAGAGACCTTGGCGTCTTCGGTGATCTCATGCTTCTCGTAGTCAGCATTAACCAGCACCTTGGCCGTCTCCTGTTTGGCATCCTGGAGTTCCTTCTGAAGATCAGCAATTTTGAGGTCATTTAGCAATGCAACCTGTTGGAGGTCGGCAATCTTCATATCCTGATCCTCAACGTGGCCAACATAGTCCTCAATCTCAGCGAATTTCTGCAAAGGGGATAAAAGATAAGGTCAGGACCAAGTGATCCTCAAATCAGCAGGATATACGAGCAGATACAGTGATCCTTACATCATTGAAGTACTCGAGGAATTGGTGGCGGATCAGAGGCAGACCCTGCAGATCCTCAGCCTCGGAGGCCTTTCTCTTCTTGATTCCCTTTCCTTTGAGGGGTGCCTTGGGGACTGAAGCTGTGGGGCTGGTAGGAGCCTTTCTTTTGGAGGATCTAACGGTGGTGAGATCATTGACATTGAACTTTGAAGCAGACTTGGTGGATTTTCCAGCACCTACACAACCAAAACAAGATAAGTATCTTTACTTCACTTATATTTCACTATTTATTTAAATTTTTAAACAAAGATACTTACTTGACATCGTGACAGAGCCCGAGGATACCTCCTGAGAATCCTGGGTGGTTGTCTTGAAAGTTCTTGTTTCAGGATCAAGTCTCTTGAAAGTGGCGAGTCTCTCTTTGGCAGCAGGAGACAGTCTGAGGTGTGAAACGGTGATAGCTGCATAACAAGAAAGCAAAAGTATATAAGTGATCCTTATATCAAAAGAAAGTTCTTTGGTGATCCTTCTCAGGATCCTCCATCCTACCATGGGTAGCCCATTTCCTGGGTAGATCCTTCCCGTCAGAGATAGAATCTCTCTCGACGAAAAAGAAACGCCGCTTCCAGTTAGCATCATTCTTGGTAGCTTAATTTGAAGATCGGGTGTTCCTCACCAGGTTTACGTTTGAACAAATAACGATGAGAACCAAAGGTAGTAAGATCATACAGCTCTCCCAGCTCTGACATTCCTAGGTCTATCCCTTCCTGCTCGATGATCCTTTCAAGGGTATACAAAACCCTCCATATCATCGGCATGGCTTGGATATAAGAGATGCCGGTTAGGGAAAAGAAAGATTGGGTGAAGGCTGGAAAAGGATATGTATAGCCTATGGTGAATGGAGTGACAGGAAAAGCAACCCAGTTGTCGGAAATATGTTCACTCAGGGCATTGGGATCAAAAGATTTGAACACGGTGTTCGCCGGGAAACAGTGGCGGATCCTATCAATCTGCGGATCGATGAAACAGCAGCGTTCTTTTATGGAATCTTCGATGATCCCCTGGCTCTTCAGTGGGCTGTTTTTCGGATGATCCTTAGTTGGGGAGTTCCGGAGTAACATTTTTGACAAAATGATGGAAAGAGACGGAAAACAGAGCAAAAGAAGGAAGAAGATGAAGAGAGAATACCCGTTTATCTTCGGATGCAGTTATAAAGGGAGTATCTCTGAAATTTAAATGCAAACGATCCTATCTATTTTTCAGCTACACACACTCTCGTACAATTGCACTCTTGAAGCTTTCGGAAAACACTTAACAGTTTTCGCTCACTTTTACACATTTCACCATAGTGATCCTTGTACCTAGCTCGTTGCTATCCGAAGTTGTAAACATTTATTGATTTATTTGAGCTTGGTGATCGGTAGTTTCCATCACCCGGGGTTTTTTGTGCCGGAGATCAACTCTTGATCAAGGGCTTTTTCCCCGTATAAACCTTGTGTCACTTGTTATTTATTTTTCATAGTGATCCTTATTGCTACAAAGTAATTCAAGCATCATACCCTGTAACAGAGAGTTTGGTTGCATTATCCTCATCAGATTTTTTGACCAAAACAAGAACCATTAAAGTGGTTAGTAATTAACAATGAATCTACATGTACCTCAAGATACCTGATCCTCATGTGCTTGGCAATTTGCAAACCGGCTATCAAGGCTTCATACTCAGCCTCATTATTAGTAGTTTGAAACTCACAAGCTATTGAGTGGGGTATTATGTCCCCCTGTGGCGATTTTAGTAGTACTCCTAGTCCAGTTCCCTTAACATTAGAGGCTCCATCTGTGAAGAGTATCCAAGGATCCTTGGTCTCTTCAAGCTGCTGAACTTCTAACTCAACTTCCCTTTGTAGATCACTACTGAAATCTGCCACAAAGTCAGCCAAGGCTTGGGATTTAATGGCAGTTCTTGGTTTATATCTTATATCATAAGCACTAAGCTTTACTGCCCATTTGGCCATCCTTCCTGACATTTCAGGTTTCCTGAGAACATTCTTAATTGGAAAGTTAGTCTTAACAATAATAGCATGAGTTTCAAAATAATGGCGTAATTTAGTAGATGCCACAATCAAAGCAAGGATAAGTTTTTCTAAATGTGAATACCTGGATTCAGCATCAAGCAAACTTTTACTTACATAATATACAGGATGTTGTGTACCTTCATGATCCTTAACAAGGACTGCATTTACTGCCTTAGAAGAGACTGCCAAATATAAGGATAATATATCCCCTTTTTCTGGTTTCATTAAGGCTGGAGCTGAGGATAGGTAATCCTTAAGGGCCTTGACAACATTCTCATGCTTTTCAGTCCATTCAAATTTCCTGTTCTTTCTTAGGATGTCATAGAATTCCTTGCATTTCTCTGATGACTTTGAGATTAACCTGTTCAAGGCTGCGATCCTCCCTGTCTACCTTTGCACATCCTTGGCATTGGCAGGAGACTTAATATTCACAATCGCCTTGATTTACTCAGGACTTGCCTCTATGCCTCCTTTTGTCACCATGTAACCTAGGAACTTCCCTGATTTTACACCAAAGTGACACTTGGAAGGATTCAATTTCATATTGAATTTATCAAGGATATCAAATGCTTCCTCCAAATCTCTAAGGTGATCCTCATCTCTCTTGGACTTAACCACCATGTCATCTATATAGACTTCCATAGTGTGTCCAATTTGTTCTTTAAACATCATATTGACTAGCCTTTGGTAGGTAGCACCTGCTCTGACCAGATTATCTACCTCCTCCTGGATAATGGCATTCCTCTCAGGTGCAAACTTTCTCCTCTTTTGATGTATGGGTTTGAACGACCTATCAATGCCAAGCTTATGAGTAATAATATCTTTAGAAATACCTGTCATGTCCTCATGCTTCCAGGCAAAGGTAGTTTTTCTCTTCTTGAGGAAGGATACTAGATCCTGTTCGATGTCATTGAGGATCCCGGATCCTATGAAAACCTTGGATTTAGGATCCTGAGGATCCATCAGGATATCTTTCACATCTTGTTCTCTTGCCTCCAGGACACCTCTTGGAGGATACTTTAATTGCTATTGCTCCCTAGGTCTTGAGGCTGGCTTCATTGATGAAGTGTAGCAATTCTTGGCTTCTTGTTGGTCACTTTCAATCTTCACCACACCCCATGGAGTAGGGAGTTTCCCACATTGATGGTATGTAGATGGAACCTCTTTCATGTCATGTAGCCATGGCCTGCGAAGGATAACATTGCAACAGGATAAGCAATCTATAACACAAAATTATTGAAAAGTATTAACTCCCTCTATGTAAATGGGAAGTTTAATGTCCCCCAATGTGTTCTTGGTTTCTCCACTGAATCCCACTAGAACTGATGATCTTGGGATAATATCTGATTCAGGGATGTTCATTTTCTTGAGGACATCAAGTTGAATGATGTTCACTGAGCTTCCTCCATCTATCAGAATCTTGCGAACAAAATTGTGATAACTCGTATTCCAGAACCTTTCGTTGTGCTTTGATGTAACTTGTTTGGACAATATGTGATTGTGTGATACATGGTTTTAAATGTAATATTATGTTATATTATGTGATGATGTGTAATGTATGTGTATATAATGAAATCGCACAAGCCCTTTGGGCCGCACAACTCGTTCTTTGTCATACACATTCTCTCGGCCCAATCTTGCACATCTTGAGCTCGAGATCAAGGGCAGCCCAAGCATGGGTTCGGCCCACTCCTCCTATTTGCTTGCATCTATTCCTTGGGGAGTTTTGTTTCTCATTATTTTCTAACACAAATAAGCATACACACAAAACCCTAAGCTCTCTTCTCTTCTCTCTTGTTCGACGGCAGCCCCATCCCCATAACTCGAAGCCTTACTTTGCAACGTGATCTTCTTTGCCTTGTAACACATCGCTCCCTTTCGGTTAGTGTTTATGTTATTGTTTGATTATATGATATTTAGTGTGTTGTTATCATATGTTAGACTAGGGTTTCATGTTAGAAGGTATGCTAATAAATAGTAATCATGAAGGTTGTTTTCGAAATACAATGAAACTGTTCTTGTTAATTGATGGTATAATGACCTTGATTGAATGTGTGGTCTACTAGTTTTGATTGATAAGAAGGATAATATGATATGCAAGTATGTTCGATCTAAATCACATAATGATGATATGGTTAGTTGCATGATGGGTTAGGATTTAAGTGTTAATCCTATAGTTGATCCGATGATAGTGATGATGAGTTGTTGTTATGAATAAATGATTTTAGGGTTCATATGAATTAATGATGAGATCTTGTTTGATCGAATAAAGGGGTAATTAGAAACTGTTAATTTGTTTGAGTGGGTCGCATAAATGGAAATAATGAAACTGTTTCCATGATTCACAGAAACAATAACGGATCGCACAAGTCCCTTAGTTGCACAAGAACTGAACGTACAAGCTATTGGATCGCACAAGGGCAATCGCACAAGACAGTCGCACAAGATTAGTGCAACTGTTTAAGCACATTGTACAAACTAGAACTGCATGATCGCACAGGACAAGTGGATCGCACAAGGTGGTGCCGATCGCACAAGTCTTGGGCCATACACATTTGTGGAACTTTATTATGCCGTTGGGCCTTAAAGCCCAAAACCCAGTCGCACAAGATGTCCCGGGTCACACAAGGTCAAATGGAACGCACAAGTTGAATCATGTTTATTTGTTTGGGCCGTATGCATGTGGATTGCTTATGTTATTTGGGTCGGGTATGTTTTGAATCGCACAACCTATTGTGAGTCGCACAAGTTGTGCTGGACGCACAACAGGTTGGGCCAGGTATCATTGGGCTTCAACTAGTGAAGCGCACAAGGCTGTTGGGCCATTAAACTTGTGCGAGCCCAATCCCTTGAGTCGCACAAGTTCGGATATGATATATATACTTGACTGTTAATGTGTTGAATATGTGTGCCATGATCATTACGTGTGTAACCTGTTAGTTTACGTGTAAAACTTATGTGCACTACTTGAACCTAGACCTAACTTGTATGGTAACCATGTTAGGACGTGGTTAACCACATATAGCTCAAGTGACCTTTTCGTGTATCTGCCGAGCTAACCTAAGGTGAGTTCACACTTTCTACAAGGCATGGGATTCCCGGTGGTTTGGGAATGGGTTAAGGATTAACAATGAAACCTGCATATTCTCCTTGGGTAGGATATGTACCTCCATCCTCCATGGGAAGGATGACAACATTAAACCTGCGTATTCTCCTTGGGTAGATTACGTACCTCCATCCTCCATAGGAAGGATGACAACATATAACTTACTAGACAAAACTCTATCATGAAGTCCCTCATTTTTATATCGACTTAATCGTCGGGCCAATGGCGAGCGGGTCATTAGTTAAATAGCGCTATTAGGTTTGACAAGCCTCACACCGTGCCGCAGAGGACGGGAGTGGACTAATGGATCTGGGCACTTAGTCAATGATGATAGACATTAACGTAGGGCACAACTTTCTCAGTCAGTTATCAATATGGTAACGGGTCTAGTGGTTACATGGGGTAGCCCCCACTGGTTATGGTTTGGGAAACAAGGAATCGGTTAACTTATGGTTTTCGAATGAACATATGGTTTTTGGAACAACTTTAAAATGGACAACCAATTGTGAACTCGCTCAACTTTGTTGTTGATTCGTTACTATATGTCTTGCAGGTCGTTAGGTGCTTAGATTGAGCTTGCACGAGAAGGAGAGGTCGTTGTGGGACATGGACTGTTGAGTTCCATGTTAAACATTTAAACGTTTAAACTTATGTTTTGGTTTTACACTTTATGCTTCCGCTGATAACTTGTACTCGATTAACTTGTTTTGAACACCAATTATATTGTGCGGTTGGACTTTTATTTACTTAATTACATTGTTCAATATGATTGGTGGCTGGATCCTGGTCAATCACGCCTCCTGCGGTGATACTCCGCTTGTGGATTTTGGGGGTGTGACAAAAATGATTAGATATAAACAAAGTAATAACAAGACCATCATGATGAGGATCCTGGATATCCACACGATCATCCTCATCAAAAGATATAACTTTCTCCCGTGTAAGGATCGAGGTTCGGATGGGTCTGTCCCCATTATCCATATTTGTTTCTTTGGCATGCCTCTTGGCTGCTGAAAAGGAAGTGCCACATATGTCTGATCCACCAGATATGAAGTTGATAATTTGTACATCAGTAGGAGGAGCAGGAGCTCTTTCTGGAACCTTTTCAGGATCCTGGATCCTTGACTTTTTTTCTTCCAAACAGCTCCTTCAAATGCCCTTTGCTTAACAAGTAACCAATCTCTTTCCTGAGTGCTATGCATTCATCAGTGAGATGGCCGAAATCTTCGTGATATGCACACCATTTGGATTTGTCTTTTGTTGCAGCTGGCTTATCACTCTTTCTGGGCCATCTTGCTTTTTCACCTAGATTCTGCATTGCAAGGATTAGTTCATTATTATCAACAAAAAAGCAATATTTAGAAATGGGAGGATAATCCTCATCATCCTCTTCTTACTCCACTGCATGCACGTTCTAATTATCCGACTTGTTGTACGATTTGGACTTGTTGTTCCTGAAGTAGGATCCTTGCTTTTCCTGGTTTGAGGATCCTGCCAGTCTTTCCTGGATCCTTTTATCATCCTCTAGACGGATGAATCTAAGGGCCCTGGTTCTTACTTCATCAAGATTCCTGCAAGGGTTCATGACAAGATCATCATAGAACTGTGAATCCTTAAGTAAACCCATTTTGAAGGCTTCTACAGCCGTAGCAATATCCAAATTAGGAATCTCTAAGGATTCTCTACTGAATTTAGTGATATAATCTCTAAGTGATTCATTTTGACCTTGTGTTACCCTATATAGATCACTAGTTAATCGTTCAAATCTCCTACTGCATGAAAATTGGCTATTAAACAAATTAACTAGATTAGCAAATGAAGTAATAGAGTAAGGGGGAAGACTTAGCAGCCATTTAAGAGCTGATCTTGTCAGTGTGGATCCGAAACCCTTGCATAGACATGCTTCTTTTAACCTCTCAGGAATGGGATTGATCCCCATCCTTTCTCTGTACTGAGCTACATGCTCTTCTGGATTAGCTGAGCTATCATATAGCTTCATGTTTGGCGTCCGAAACCTCTTTGGTATCTCTGCATCACAAATGGGTGGTGCAAAGCGAGATATCTTGTGACTTCCATCTGGAATTTCAGGAATGGGCTTAACCACTCCTGGAATGCTGGATATCATATCCTTAAGTTTCTGCAATTCCTTAGCCATAGCTTGGTTGATTCCTGTATCCTGCACAAAGCCATGGTTAGCATTATAAGAATTATTTAAAGTGTTACCTCCTAAGGATTCAAGTTTGGAATTCCTGATGTGAATCCATATTGGCGAGACTTTGGTATAATTGAGGGACCAGATGAAGCAATAGTTTGCATAGGTATGAAGTCTCCCAAATGAATCTCTGAACTTCTGGGTTCTGCACTTCTTAAGGATCCTTGATCCTGAAAGATGTTGGATCCTTGATACACCGAAGCTGGGGGGTCTTGGAGGATAATCCATGGATCCATGAGCCTGAGATGAGGATCCTTGACCCTGAGATGAGGATCCTTGAACCTGAGATGATGATCCTGGATACTGAGAGTAGGATCCTTGAACTGTCTGCGCCCCCATGTATCCTCCTGAACTAGTGAAGGATCCTTGATGCTGGAAGGAGGATCCTTGAGGCTGAAAAGAGGATCCTGAAGGCTGAAAATAGGATCCTTGAGCCTGAGTCATTGCCGATGATCCATAACGCATTCCTAATGATCCACCCTGGTACTGGACATCTGATGCTGTAGAGTGCTGGGCAGTTATGACTGGAGTGTCGAAATTCAGTGATCTCGGCATCAAAGGAGAGTGATCCTCCGCTGATCTCTTCAATTTCTTGATGTCGTCAATCTCTCGAAGGATCCTGTCATTCGTTCTATCCTGCTACTGCATGTAGTCCCTCATCTGCAAAATCAAAGAATAAAGATCATTGTTAGTAGGACCAGAAGAAACAACAGAAGTTGGTTTTAAGAAAACGGGGGTTTGTTTCTTCGCAGCATTCTCAGCATTCTTCTGGGATCCAGAAGAAACAGGTGGCAAAGGTGGAATGCCCTATGAAGAGGTGATCGCCGGCATGGAGCTTAAAGTGTTCTTCGCTTGAAAATCCATGTAGTTGAAGGTGATGAACCGAAATGGATGAAATGAACAAAATTTCTCAGAATTGAAGCACCAATTGCCCCACGGTGGGCGCCAAACTGTTTTGGTCAAAAATCACACAAGGATAATGCAACCAAATCCGATTTTGTGAGGTGTGATGCTTGATTGATTGAACAAATGTATAAATAATGAATGAATGAAATGAATGTTGGACACAAGGATTTATACGAGGAAAAGGACCTTGATCAATGAATGATCTCCGGCATAAAAAACCTCGGGTGATGGAAACTACCGGTCACCAAGTATATTAAACAAACAATGTTTACAAATCGGGATGACAACAAGCTTGGTACAAGAATCACTAGTGTGCAAAAAGTGTGTAATCGCCAATAACATGCAGAGAGTTCTCGAGAGTAGTGTGTGTTGCTAATCATAATCTAATCAAGCTTGTTATCCCCATTTAAAAATAGAAACTAACTAAGCTAACTAACAATCCGAAAAAGGCTCAAGCTCTCCCACGATCACCACAACGGTCGAAGAGCTCATGCACGTGCAGATTAGAAGGCATATTCCCCTGGAATATCGGTTAGACCAAGTCCCACTCGAATGCTCCTGCAAAACAAGTTCAAATATGATGGAAACAATTGTTAGTATTAGGATAATAATGAGGATCCTGGATCCTTATTCCTGCAACGTCTTCTGATGATCCTTAATTCAAACTAAACTGAGGATCCGTGATCCATATGCTTAGAAATTCTATCCCTAACACTTACCATCACTATACTACGTCAACGATGGGTGCACTTGCCCTAGCGTATTCTAGAGAGTGATAGTGTTATATCATGTTTTATATATATAAAACATTATAAAAGAGTAAAAGTACTTAAAAATATAATAAAAAATATACATCCTCGCTTCACGATCAAGAATCCATCCAAAAAAATAATAGTACATATACACTAAAAGATGCTCAAGAAATTGGTCGATTAAAGGAAGTGGAAAATGGCCCTTCCTGGTGGCATCGTTTAGTTTGCAATAATTAATGCATACTCTCCACCTTATGACAGTTCATGTAGGTATAAGCTCATTATTCTCATTAGTGATGACAGTCATTCCTCCTTTCTTAGGGAGTACTTAGACGGGGCTAAGCCATGGGCTATCTGATATAAATTAGATTAGTCCTGCATCAAGAAGTCAGATTACTTCTTTCTTCACTTCTTCTTGAACATTTGGGTTCACCCGTCTTTGTTGTTGTATCACTGACTTGTATACATCTTCCATGAGGATCTTGTGAGTGCAGACCACGAGGTTGATTCCTTTTATATCCATGAGCTTCCACGCGATGGTGTCCTTATGCTCCCTGATTGTTTCGAACAACCTTTCTTTTTCTTCTTTGGACAACTAAGATGAAATTATGACTAGGATTTTAGAATTTGCTTCGAGGAAAGCATACTATAATCCTTTTTAAAGTTCATTAAGTTCAAGATCCGGTAAATTTTCCGGTTAAATTTACGGTACCCGTAAACACAAACTTGTGGTGCTCAAAACTACACACATGACATTTTTTTTTTGAATTTTTTTTTACAAATGTTGTTATAATACATGCATCTACGTTTATGAAAAAAAAATTGGTCCACCACGCCCCCTACGGTGTAGTTCTCACGGTTCTTACAACTCGAGGTGGTTCTCATTTTAGCATTCCCCTATATATATATATAAACGGGATCAAGAGAAAACGCCTCAAAGTGTGAAAACGGTGAGAACGATTCTCAGCCACAAGATCTTATTGGTTTGTGGCTGAGATTGATGCGATGGCATTTTTGTAAATAATAGGGGCCTTGGAATTACCAGGAGGATTAAAATAGGAAGATCTTAACAATGGTACACATGCTAATCACATGTAATTTCCCCCACAATATTTAAACGTCCATAACTCTTTTATACATGCTTATTTAAAAAAAATTACACCATAAAATCTAGGGTTTTCTTATATTTCTAATGAGTATACTATTGATGTACTTTTAAAAAAATGAAATGAGTTTATTATGGCGTTTCAACTTTGTGTTTTCATAGCGTTTTCAATTGGGTTTTTATGGTGTTTTTCTGAACTTGGTGTTTTTATGGCGTTTCCAACTAAGTTTTTGTCGCGTTTTCTGAACTAAGTGTTTTTATGGCATTTTTAACTGGATTTTTCATGGCGTTTTTCTGAAATGGGTGTTTTATGGCGTTTTCAACTGAGTATTTTCATGGCGTTTTCCTAAACTGTGCGCTTTTTTGGTGTTTTTATTTAGACACCAAGTCGATGTCATTTTTTAATTTCAAAAGTGTAGCAATAGTATACTCATTGGAAATATAATAAAACACTCGATTTTATGGTTTAATTTTTTTAAAAGTTAAAAAAAAGATGGGTGGAATATACATGTGACTGGCATGTGCATGGTCTTTGGCATGTGAGTGGCATGTGCATGAGCTTTTTGACAATATTACCCTTAGTGTAAGTTAGCAACAATGTCACATGTCAACACCAAAATCGTTCTCATCGTTTTCACACTTTTAGACGTTTTTTCCATATTCCGCCCCTTACTACACACACACACACACACACACACACACACACACACACATATATATATATATATATATATATACTAGCTTACAAACCCGTGTATTACACGGGCGGAATATCGAAAAAATGTACATCATCAGTTTATATATAATTATTAATAGTGAAATGACTTATCACACAAAAGAATGAAACAAAATGAAAAGTGATATTTTTAGCTATCCAAATACAATTTTAGAGTAAACTGCCAAAATGGTCTATGAGATTTGATCATTTTTGCCACTTTAGTTCAAAACTCAAACCTTTTGATAATGGGTCCCTATGGTTTCAATTTTGTTGCCATTTTCATCCAAAAACAAATTCTGGTCAGATTTTTTAGTTTTTTTGTCTTTTTTCTCTGTTTTAATAAAGGGCAAAATGTCAGATTTTTTTTAATTTGTTATAATAAAACGTTAAAAGACCATTTCGCCTTCACTAAAAGGGAGAAAAAAGAACAAAAAGTTGGATATTAATTGAAAAATCTGACCAGGTTTTGATTTTGGATGAAAATGGCAACAAAATCGAAACCACAGAGACCCAAATTCAAAATGTTTGAGTTTTGAACTAAAGTGACAAAAGTGATAAACCTCAAGGACCATTTTGACAGTTTACTCTAATTTTATTAGATTTCACCTCTTTTGAGTCACTATAATCCATCTTATTCGTTACGGCTAAAAAACTGTAACACTAAAAAAATAGTGATAAGACTGTGATTGTTGTAAAAAAATAAATTGCAAGTTATTAGTTTTTCATAAATGAATTTTAACTAAGTTTTGGTATGTATATTAATGATATAATAAATGCTCTGATATAAATGCTATATAAGGAAATAGGGATAATGAGAGGTGATATGAATATCATTCAAATATATAAAATATTACATATGAAATAACTCATGATATTAATAAAACATGCGTTAAAAGATAGGAATAAACTTATTAAAACTATAACTTTGATGGTCAAGAGAACCGATTACTTGAAAAGTCGTGTTGATGTTTTGTTTGTACAAATTATCTTTCTGAAAGGGTTTATTTAAGGGTTGAGGTAATTTCTATTCAAATTAATATTATTTTGTAGTATCGTATACGTTAATGTAATATTATTTAACATTATTTATTGTTTTGTGGGTAACATAAAAAAATTAGGCGATTGTGTGTGGCAAACAAAGAAGATTTTTTAATGAAAAATGTTACTACTCCTACTATAAATTATACCAATAAAATTAAATTACACTTGTGCCTAGCTTTGAACCTACGATCTCCCTAATAAGAGACATAAGCCTCTATCAAATAAGCTATAAGCTAGCCCATATTTGCGTTGACAAAGAAGAATTAATCCATATTTAGAATTAGCCCACGGTTTCACCCATGAAATTAACATTTTTATGTAAGGTAAAATAACATAAATATAGAATTAACCCACATTTACATTATTTTAAATTAGAAATTGACTCGTTGATTCATTTTATTGGACCGGTACAACTCGAAAGATTTTGGTATATCTTAGGTTACTTGTTAATATCATATATCTCGATGTCACATAATTAGGTGACTTATTTATGTTTGCTAGTTATAAACAGATATTATAACTAATTAAATTTAAATATTTTGTTTATAAAAATACAATTATGTTATTTATGTGATGAGGTTTAGTAGTAAGATTTTGGTATATTTATATTTGAATTTAAATATATAATATAGGTTACTAGTTGTATAACAAGATCTTGGTAACGAATATTATTTTTGACATTTATATTAGTTGCAGATAATCATTGAAGTTATGATAGATATGTAACTTTCATACATTTTTACGATTATGTAACTATTTGGTACATTTTTATGTTAGTTAAATAGGTAATCATTAAATTAAGATGATTATTATCTTATTACTATAAATAAGCAATACAACTTGTAAGTTGTGCTTTGGGGCTTTTTCAAAAAAAAAAAAAAAAAAAAAAAAAAAACCTTGATTTTTTAGTTTTAAACCAAAGATTTTTACCTTTTGCAATTTTAACCCTACATAATTTGTTTTTTAACTTTAACCCAAAACTTTTCATTATTTGTAATTTAACTTCACAACTTTTGTTACTTATACTTTTCATTTTTCACAAATTTTTGTTTTACTTATAGTTCTAAATTTTTTGAGTTAGACACTTAGACTCAACGTATGACTGTGGTTCAACTTTTTTATGTTTTGTTTCAAATTTTATAAGTTAACAAGGCGCAACGTGCATGTGTGGTTTAGCGTTTTTACCTCTATTTTTTCATATTTGACAGGTTCGTCGCAACACGTAGATCCTAGGTCGACTAAGTATTGGTGGTCGATGACGGTTGTATGGCATTAGTACTATTTGACACCGTTTTACGCCACGTCGCAACGCGGGGTGTGCTTTGGGGGGTTTTCAAAGAAAAAATGGTTATGCATATGGTTGTTGTAACCCTGCCACAACGTTCACTCCGCATGTAAGCCACTGCCATGTACCTAACGACCTGCAAAGCATGTGGTAACGTGTCAACAAAAGGTTGGCGAGTTCACAGTTGGTTGTATGTTTTAAAGTTGTACAAAAAACCATAAATTGTTTCTAAAACCATAAGTTGTCAAGTTCCTTCTTTAATATTATTATTTATGAGTGAGGAGACATGACAAAGTGACACGTGTACAATTTTTTTTTCATTTATTAGATTATTAAGTAAATGATGGATCATGAGAAAACTAGTTTAAATGAGAAAACAAAAAAACTAACTAAAAAAGCCTAAAAAACATACCTTTTATTTACAATTTTATTATTTATTTTCGCAAATTTTTATACATAAAAATAATTTCAAAAAAAAATGTACTGCACATATGCAATAATACGGAAAGCCTAAACTACTTAACCCACCCCCACCGACACCCCCTAAAAACATAAACCCCCACCCCCTAAAAACCTAAATTCACCTTCTCCCAAAAAGCCTAAACCCCCCACCCCCCAAAAACCTAAATCCCCCCCACCATCCCCCCTCCCAAAAACTAAACTCTAAAACCCGAAAAAAACCAAAACCCCCCACCCCCCAAAAAACTAAACCTCCTCCCCTCACACCTAAAAACCTAATCCTAATCATAAACCTTCAAAAAACCTATCCCTAAAAGTTAAACTAAACTCAAAAGCTAATTTTAAGCATGTAATGCAGATGTATAGTACACATATAATGCACATGTGCAATACAAGTTTTTTTTTGAAAATTTTTTATATATAAAAAATAGCGATTTTTTATAAAAAAAAAATGGTATGTTTTTTAGGCTTTTTAGTTAGTTTTTTAGTTTTCTCATCTATATGTAGTTTTCTCATGATCTTCTCCCTATATAAGATATATATATATATATATATATATAGAGAGAGAGAGAGAGAGCGGTTAACATACATCACAGCTTAACGTACGACCAGTACGTCACGAAATCACGCACGTTCATCTGAAAATCACGCACGTTATAATCTCAAACAAACCAACATGCGTTATTATTTAAATACACATGCGTGATTATCTCATTATCTTCTTCAACCTCCAAACCTGGGTTCAGCATCATCATTCCAACTCCTTCTTCGATTCCGTTTCCAACGATAAACACTTCCTCATGTTTCAGACGGTCGGAATCAAAGTTTCGTCATATCCCTTCATCCTCTGTTCTACGATTAGATTTCGATGGTCGACAATTTGATGAAACTTTTCAAAATCAAAGATAAGTTTGAACCCAAATCGATAAAACCGACAGAACAATTGCGAATTTGAAGTGAAAGGAAAAGAAAATTGAAAAAAATCGGACGAAATTGATCAAACCCAGGTTAATTGAAAAAGAACAAAATCACGCACGTTAGATTGTAAAATTACGCATGTTGTCGTACGTAATGTACGTTAAGCCGTAATGTACATTACACTTTCTATATATATATATATATATATATATATATATATATATATATATAGAAAAAGTATATCGTACATTACGGCTTAACGTACTTCACGTACGACAACGTGCGTGATTTGTTCTATAACATGCGTGATTAATGTTTTCAATATGCGTGATTATTGTGTTTCAACATGCGTGATTTTGGATTTTTGAGTTATAACTTGCGTGATTTTAAACTGAACGTGCGTACATCACGTACGACAGGTACTTACGCACGTTCAGTTTAAAATCACGCAAGTTATAACTCAAAAATCCAAAATCACGCATGTTGAAACACAATAATCAAGCATGTTATAAAACAAATCACGCACGTTGTCGTACGTGAAGTACATTAAGCCGTAATGTACGATATACTTTTTCTATATATATTTACATATATACATACATACACACATATATAGGAAGGGTATAATTAAAAAAAATCATAGTTTCTGAGAAAACTCGAAAACTTGTCATTTATGGGGGAAGTGGACTTTTAATGAATGAGTGGCAAAATTGAAAAAATATATATAACTTTTCAAACGTTTCTATGTTCTTCATATGTTATTATTATTTTTTAAAAATTGTACCATAAGATTACAAATTTTTTTATCATTCATTCAAGTATATTCGAGCATATTTTTTTGACATAAATAAGAAAGATTTATCGTGCCGTATTTTTTTCAATACTACCATTACATATGCAATACTACTTAGTCTTAGGGTTTGGGTTTAGTTTAACTTTTAGGGTTAGGTTTTTGTGGGTTTAGGTTTTGAGTTTACTTTTTAGGTGTGGGTGGGGGGGGGGGGGGGGGGGGATTTTGGTTTTTGGGGGTGGGGCTGGCGGTTTAGGTTTTTGGGGGTGAATGTAAGGGTGTTGGCGGGTTTAGGTTGTTTGTAGTGTTGCCCTATGATTAATTTAAAATTAAGACAGGGATATTAATTAAGATATATCCAAAAGATAAAATAAACTTCAAAAAAGAAACACCTGAATCAACAATTGTCGTGTCCAGTGGGCGCACTTAGCTATTAATAGATCTGTATAAATGGCTTGCATTACCCTCTCTCTAGGAACCATTCCAAGAAACTAAAGTGAGTTTGCTCGTTATCTTTTTTAAAATTTGAGGAAATTTGAGGCTCTGTGAGTTTATGGCGTAAATGTTTGTGTTTATTTTTATCGATGTGGAATATTTTACCTCCTGTCCTCTAATTCAAAACTTACAAAGTGATGTTTTCTTCTTCTTTTTTCTTTAAAACAAATCAACTGATCATTCTGCCCATGGAATTTCACTACAGGAACACAGATAAGGTTATATAACTTTCAAAAGAAACATTATTAAGATGAGGGTTTCGGTCGTAGGTGGAGGCATAAGCGGGTTGGTATCCGCATACGCCTTAGCGAAAGAAGGGGTAGAAGTGGTGTTATACGAGAAGGAGGACTACCTTGGTGGTCATGCTAAGACGGTGGTCGTGGATGGCATCGATTTGGACCTGGGATTCATGGCCTTCAATCCTGTAAGCATGTCTTCTTAAATGCTCTAGTATCATTCTTTGCAAAAATTGTTCAAATGTTATTTAGTTTTTTCTTTTTAATTCAAATCAAAAAATCTTTCACCATTGTAGAATGCTAGACGAAATATTCAATTTGAACATACCATGTGAAATAGTAGTAAGAACTAACAACTATCATGAACTACGCATTAATAAACTAACTTACATATCCAATGTTAAATCAAACGTCAGATTTTCGGAATATGAATATATCATCAGTTCAAAGCCGGCCATCAGGGTCGTCTCCGAAAATGTTCGTCTCCGAAAATGTTCGAAAATCTTTAGGCCCTGTACGAACAGAAAATACGGGCCCTTAAATATAAATTTTTAAAAAGAATATATATAAAAAATAATTAAATATATGGAAATGAATTAATGTCATTTGAATCAACACTAATCATTTAATTTAACTTGAAAAAAATTAAGCAATCGATATCATTTGGATTTAATAAATAGATAAGAAAGAAAAAGAAAAACAAAACTGAGGATGCCGGGATTAGAAACCGTGTCTTTTTTTTATTATTAAAGTTACTTTCAAACCACCAAACCAAGTGCATCAAGATGGTATTTTTCCGATTCATTGTATAATCCTACAAAAAGTAACTTAGGTTGCCTCTATACACCTTTGCATTGTTTCATTGAAACGTACCGATTCATTAAAAATAGGCACCTTTTCGTTCTAAATTGAACAAGCAATATTCATTTAAAATTTAACAATAACCATTTGTTAACCAAACCGATGTGATGCATCAAATAAAACAAACCGACAGAAACATTAAATTAAAATGAATATATACAAACACAACAGACGCGAGGATTAAAACAAATCTACACCGCTTCATTCCGTAACCGTCATCCAAAACTAAACCGCCATACGCAGAGTACCGTTTCTAAATAAAAGATAAAAGAACTGACGTTTCAAAAACCGTTATTTGACTGTCATTTCAAGTTTTCCACCTACTTGATGATGAAAGTTTAGGATGTACAAATATTAAACGGCGGTAGCGGTGAATCGCCGGCGGTGTTGTGGTGGCGTTGGTTCGGTGGTGGTTTGTTGAGACGGCGGTTGGCTTTGTAGAGAGTAGAAAACTAAAGGAGGAAGGTTTTGTGGTGGCGACGCCGCTAGCGCAGCCAACGTCCGGCGACGGTTTTAACCCTAGCGAAGACTTTTCATGCCGGTGTTGGTGGTGCATGGAGATTTTGTATAGAGGTAGAATAACGGATGAGGAGATTGTGGTGTTTGTTGCCGGCCGGTCTTCGCCAGAGACGGTGGTCTGGGTGAATATATAGAGAGATGGTAAAGTGGATAAACAGCGATAAAAGTAAAATTAGATGTTTATTTTGTGTTGGTAATTGAAGCACTGCAGTAAATATACATGTATTGCTTTTAAAAGTGTCTTAAATATAAGAGTGTACAATAAATATACATGTATTGCTTTTAAAAGTGTCTTAAATATAAGAGTGTACAATTTAAAAGTGTCATAAATATAAGAATATGGCTTTTTAGAACTTTGCAAACTGGATGCTTTTTATAATTATTTTGTTAACATTTTTTTTACATTTTAATACGAAAATCTTAGTTTAAAATTAACCCTAAACAGTAGCTAATTACAATAAAACATATAGAAAATATATACAAATTACAATACCAAACTATTTGTTTCATGTGATTTAGATATTCGACAGACGTATCACAATTTTATATTTTTGGTCTCTATTAGTTACTATACTGAGTGTCGGTCTCAAACAAACATGCAATGAATAAAGTGATAACGATCAAATTTTAGTCAAGACACACAATGATACATGTAAAATGAGTACTCCTAACAATACAAATAAACAATAAAGATGAATCTAAATATTAAGTTTTTTTTAAAGGTGAATAGAAAGAAAGAAAAAAAAGGAACTCAAATAAAATTATGCAAATATATGCTTTAATATAGAATTGTAGGCTCGAAGTTATATGAAGAAATGTTATGTATAAACTTAAGACCATTTGCATCGCAAATAGTGACACTCTATACATTTATAGTCAACGTCCCACAGCAACGCACGGGTTTTGCATCAACTTGTTATGTATATATTCTAACTTTACAATGTAAAACTATTAAACAACAAAAAAAATTGGGCCCCGATGGGTTTAGGCCCTGAGCCGTCGCCCATCTCGCACACCCTTCGGGTCGACCCTGCCGGCCATAGTATTCGATCTGTATTCAAAAAACTTATACGTTCTTTTTAAGTCCTAACAAAACTTTTAACTCACTACATGACCGATGCCTACTCCAAGCGCGAAACTTCATTTTCGGTTCGCTACTTCGCATTCTCATCACAATTTGCCTAAAGCTTGGAATTTTGATACTGTAAAGCTTGGAAATTGGTCATTTGGTTTGTTAGTTTATAATATTCTTGCCAGTTGCTTTGAAGGTGTAATTGTGATCTTACTACTTTGAATATTTATATATTTAGGATATATAATTACTTCTTTGTTTTGTTTTGTTTTGTTTTGTTTTGTTTGTGTACGTTCACAATTTGAATCAGGTTCGAAAAACATGAAATTTAATTAGGATTCGAATTCGATTAAGCAATCAAGTTCGAATCCAAATTATAAATTTTAAAATTCAAATATATCGATTCGATTAATTTGAATACTTAACATTCGATTCATTAAACACCGCTGACCGGAAGGTGTGATACGGAAAATTGCACAAGATGTGCTATATATATATATAGGGTAGGGTTCAAGAGTGAACCATATTGTTTTTGTGAACAAAATGAACAAATCTTGTCCATTGATTTATGAGATCTTGAGATTTATAATAATGGTAATTTTCTAATTATTTATGTGTAGAAAATAAATGCAAAGGGTATAAGGGTAAATTGTTAACTAGTTCTCTTTCCAATTAAATGTTTAATTACATCATCTCTCTTCATTTCTCTCACCAATTAAATAATTTATTAAATGAAAAATAAACACAATTACTATTCAACCAATCTGTTTTATACACATACGTATATTCGTTTTATACACATGCGTACATATGTAATTTGAATAATACATATGTGTACTTTGAGTATCCAATAAAAGTACATATGTGTATAAACCATTTATTAGTTCTGTTTGTGTATATCTTATACACATTTCTATTCAGCCAAATTGTTTTATACACATATGCATATCTTTTTTATACACATACGTACACATGTAAATTAAAAAGTATATATATGTATAACAACACTATGAATGGAATGTATTGAACAAAAGATGAAAAAAAAAAGGAAAAAGACACATTATTACATATAACCATCTTCATACTTGATGTTAAATATTCGAACTATTTATACAAAAAGAATTAAATAGTGAGAATTAGTATTTATTGATGACAAACAAATTAAAAAAAAACAATTTTATAAAAAAGAAACAAGTTTTAGTGTATTACCAGATGATGCTTGTATACGGTATGACATTTATCTTTTTATTAAAAAGAAACGGATGGTAAAATCTTTACAATTTTATTAGTAAACTGAACTCAATTGAAAATATTATTGATGATTTCTTCATTTTATTAATTTTAAATTTTAAATTTATAGCCCATGTATTATAAACAATATAATAAAAAAATTACGAATGCTATTGATGCGAAATTTTTTTATATTCTTATTAGAAGAGAAGATCTGGTGTTAAAGATTAGTTTACCTTACTTCCCATATTTAATTGAGAGGCCGACAAAATAAAAAAATAATTCGTTGCTTTTTTACAAACTCCCCATGCAGCACTAATTATTAATAACAAAATCATCATTCAAGGAAGTTGGAAAATGAGAAAATGTAATTATGTCATGAGAAAATGTATAATCTCTACAAAATAGGAAACATGTAACTGAAATCAAGAAATAAAACAAAATGATTTAAATCTAATTAATGAAAATTAAAGGTAAAATTACAATCCTATCCTTTTAATAAAAAACAACAAATGGATGACTGAGATTAGTTCACTCTGTTCACAAACAAGGATGTTGTTCACTCATGAACCTAACTAACTATATATATATATATATATATATATATATGTAGGGGAAAGTTCTATGCAGAACACTAAATATTGCGAGAACACGCAGAACAAAATGAATCACTCATTTTTTCAATCCTAAAAACCTAAAAAGTAAATTAAAATGTTATAAATGTAAGATTTATTGTTTCTCACACTAGAATTTAAAACAAAATATGAAAAATCTTCATTTTTTAAATAACCTACATACATGTAGGTTATGTGTAGGCTAAATTACCTACATGTATGTTGATTATGTGTCGGAAAAAATATATGATTTTTTTAAGTATATATAATAAACATATGAATGTAAGAACCATAAAATTTAAGAAATATGAGCCTTAAATCCCAAAATTTGGTGATTTAGAGTTGTTATTTTTGTTCTCGCAATAATTAGTGTTGTGTAATAATCCTTATCCTATATATATATATATATATATATATATGGGGAAGGATCCACTAAAAAGTGGATTTTGCCTAAGTAGCCTAAGAAGGATTCTGATAATGACATGTGGCACTGCTAATAATTGGGAATGAAGGGCATTTTGGTTCTTATAAATAGGAGTGAAAATGACATATGGCACCCCTTTTGTTTTTTAAAAATACAACAAAAAAATCTAGCACAAAAAAATATAGCACAAAAAATGTAGTAAAAAAAATATAGCACAAAAAAATGTAGTACAAAAAAATAGCACGAAAAAATCAAGCAAAAAAATGTAGTACAAAAAAATTTAGCACAAAAAATTGAGAAAAAGAAATTTAAGACAAAAAAATTCAGCACAAAAAATTTAGCACAGAAATATAGTACAAAAATCCAGCACAAAAAATGTTATACAACATAGAAATACAACACATTTTAGTGGGTTTTTTTAGTTTTCATATTTTATATAGCAATATGGTACTCAAGTTAAAGATAAAAAGACGCTTGATTTTACGGTGAAATTTTTATGAAGAAATATTGTCGTATAAAAAATTTATGAACGTTTAAAAAACGAGAGTGAAATATGCATGTGCCTTGCATGTGGAGAGAGAAAGTTTATAAATATGATTTTCCCAAGATACCGTTCCACTCCTCCTTTCTCCTACACTTTCATCTTAACTATTGATTTGAAAAAAGAATGGTTAAGATTCCTTCTCATCCTACTTAGGGAAAATTAACTTTTTATTTGATCTTACCCCTATATATATATAGAGGCCGGTTAACGTACAAATGCCCTTATGGTACATTACGTACGCTACAATCTCAGCCGTCCGATCATCTTCCCGCATTGAATTCGCATGTTGGTTTTTTAACATGCGATTTCATCAAAATTACCACATGCGAAATTGTTACAAAAAAACAACATGCTATTTCATCAAAATTATCACATGCGAAATTGGTAAAAAAAACAACATGCGAATTAATCAAAAATTATCACATGCGAAATTGTTATAAAAAAAACAACATGCTATTTCATCAAAATTATCACATACGAAATTGGTTCAAAAAAACAACATGTGAATTCATCAAAAATTAGCACATGCGAAATTGTTATAAAAAAACAACATGCGATTTTAAAATACGGGAAGATGATCTGACGGCTGAGATTGAAGCGTACGTAATGTACCACAAGCAATATTGTACAGTACTCTTTACCTATATATAGATATATATGTATATATATATGGGGTTAGGGTAAAATGAAAACTTAGTTGTGAGAACTTAGAGAACTCGGCCATACGAAAGGTTTTTTTAATTTTTTTTTACCAAAAATCTTAAAAAAATAAACTTTTCCAAAAAAAACTAGTTTTTTGCATTTATGGCAGCCGTAAATGCTGTAAAAAGTGATGTCATGTTTATGTCATCATCTTTTTACAGCCGTTGTAAGGGCCGAAATACAACACTTCGATTTTTTTTAAGTCCTAACAAAACTTTTAACTCACTTCGAATTTCTAGGGGTGTAAAAAAATAGGAGCAAAACTCACACGGGAAGGCCGAGTTCTCTAAGTTCTCACAACTCGGAGTGGTTTTTCTTTGATCTTATATATATATATATATAGAGAGAGCTAGAGAGTTGGGTTAAAATGTAACTTGCGGGTATATTACATGCACTATTTTTTCAAGAAAAGTTTCGGAACCTAGAGTTTGCATGGTTTGCACAACTCGAGGTGGTTTGCAAAATACCCACCCCTATATATATATATATATATATATATATGTGTGTGTGTGTGTATGGAAGGAATAGGCTACAAATTTCAAAACTCCTAAAAATGTAAGAAATTTACATATGTATTGTGTTTTAATATTTAGGCATGATGTTTTAGATTTTTTTGGCATGGTATTACATAGAAAAACATCAAACATAGCAATTTAAAACATAATGAAATTTATTCTAGGCACGAAAGTTAAAACACAATGCCAAGAAAGTTTATCAATGTGTTTTAAATTTCATGCATAGAATACATTTTATTGTGTTTTAAATGGTTAGAGCATTCACATCCAACCCTCCAAATTACGTGAGAGGGGTTTTTATTTTATGAAAAGTAGTTGTAGGTAGTTGTGAGTAGAGTAGAGAGAAAATGTTACTGTTAATCTGTAAATCTGAGAGGACACTATTCATCCTTTATAATTTTTTTAATATATTTTGAAAGTGGTTGTGAGTGGAAGATAGATAAAATGTAATGATGAAGGTATTAAAAATATTATTTAATTGAAAATGAGAGAGAAAAGATAGTGATTTTTAGTGTAATATATGATAAAAAAATAGGGGTTTGGATGTGAATGCTCTTACATTTGGTATTTTTCTATATAATACAATGTTAAAAGAATCTAAAACATCTGTCGTACCTATAAAATTTAAAACATAATGTGTATATAGAATTCTCACACTTTTTGGGAGTTTGAATTTTCCTCTATATGTACCTCACTCACCAGAAAAGAAACACGGTAATTATTACGTTCCATTTTTAGGAGATGTTATTTTCTTCATTCTTTCTCTTTTTAAAGCTCAATGGGGGGCATTCAGAATTTTAACATGTATATGACACTAAGAATATTTTTTTGAGGTGAGCGGCCGGCCCCCAAGCCTGCCCCTGGGTTAGTCCTAGATGGATGGGTTCATCCTGAACTATTTATCCATTGAGGTACCTAAAATGATGGATAAATATGCAGGTGACATCTCCCAACATGATGGAGCTGTTTGAGACACTTGGATTTGATATGAAGGTTTCTGATATGTCTTTCTCAGTGAGCTTAGACGATGTTCATGGCTGTGAATGGGGCAGTAGAAATGGTTTCTCAAGTGTGTTTTCGCAAAAGAAGAATTTGCTGAATCCTCGCTTTTGGCAGATGCTCTGGGAAGTAACCAAGTTTAAAGATGATGTTTTGAGGTACAGAAGTTGCATTTGGGGGCGGCACTTATTTACAGCAAAATAAACTACAAGGTCTTTAGACCCGTAAATCTGAATCACTCCAAAAAAATATTTTAATAATTACAGAAAATAAATGGTTTGATAAAAATCTTGAGAAGGGAACTACAAAAATCTCTAGAATAGCATTTACAAATTGATTATCCTTTTATATAAAGTAATGATTCACTTCAAACTGGATTTCGTAAATTTAAGAATTTGAAAATTTATAAATTTTCCAAGTTAAAATATTAAAAGAAAAATGTATTAAGCTTGAAATTTCGTTGAGACATATTTGAATTTGAGTCCAAGGTTTTCTCGTACCCTCTGTTTCCCATTTTACATAAACAGTCCCTAAGGTATAAAAGTATCATAACACCCTTATAATTAACTAGGAAAAAAGTAACAGAGTTAGTTTCATGGATTAAAACAATTATAAAATGCAATCTGTGGGTCACATATGTCAAAAGTTTCCATTTTAGACCGAAGGGGTTAACATAGGCCAAAATAGTAATTTACTCCTTAAATTAATGATGAAGTTTGATGGATCTAATATCCATTTTAATACATCAAGTGAGCGATCCGATTTTAATTGATTATATCACGGATCTTAGAACTTGAAGCGACAAAAAATAGCACCAAAAAATTTCATGAGTTCACCGAGAAAACACATAAAAAAAGTGGGAAACATAAAACCACTAATTTTACATCTAAAAAAAATTTAATCATTTTTACATAGAAAAAAAAACATTTTTGCATAATTTCTCCGGATCTTTTTAATATAAACAGCAGTTCAAATAAAAAATAATTTTGAAAAAAAAAACTTGCTTTGAACTATTTTCAAACTTTTTTTGGTTTTTTATTTTTCAATTTGTTTTATAAACGACTTCTACGTGTTTTATATGCAAAAGCTACGAAAAAATTAAGTAAAAATTGTTTTTTACATGTAAAAAATAAGTTTGTTATGAGTTTTTTTTTACATGGTTCTCCACTTATGCACGTTTTTATGATTTCCCATGGAACCTCACTATCGCTATATGAGTATATACATGTGCAAAGCTTTATTGGGGTTGGGAGAGCCCCTATCCCCACCCATTTTTCGCTCGTAGTGTTAATTTTACAGAAAATTCTGATTTTCTTGTAAGTTAAATATTGGATTATTAACAATCCGACCATCACCGATTTAGATTTTAAGAGTTCAGCTCGTACTGAGTTTTCGATTAAGCTCCGCCATTGAGTATATATGTACCTAAACCAAACTAACACAACCCTTGAATAATGAAAATGTCGGGTAATACTTGACCCAATCCCCTACTATGACCCATGCTTAATTATTCAAATCTTAATCTTATTCTAACTCTATAAGATAATAATAAAAGTATACTTATATTTCTAAAAATATGCTCTTCTCTTAAATGTACAAAGATAATGTTAAGTTCTTGCACTTGCTTGCTTAAATATATGGCTTAATACAACCTTAATTTTATACTCATGTGTTAATACACATATATCAAATTTAGCTAACAGTATCCTGTAACTTTATAACCAACACAGGTACCTAGAACACCACCGAGACACTAGTCACCATGAAACATTGCAAAGCTTCATCAAATCACACGGTTACTCTGAATTATTTCAAGATTCTTATCTTGTGAGCAAACATCAAAACTTTATTTAGTGTTCTTAAATAAGCTTACATATGATCAGTGGCCAGGATTTATTTTCTGGAGAGGGGTGGGGATTGGGATTTTTGCTTACAAATTATACAAATTTATTTTTTGGCCCCCCACCCCCCACTACATGTTGGTCCGCCCATCTATATGAATACCTTGATATGCGTGTGGAGTTAGGTTTGAGAGAAATCACTAAAAACTTGAAAACCATGAAAAACCACTATCAACTAATGAAAGGTTTTTTTCTCATTTCTTTTAATTAAAAGGTTAGTATTGTAAAAAAGTAAAATGGATATAAACATATATGTACCTTTCGAAGGTACAAATATGTATCTCATATAAGGTGTATACACCTCATATAAGGTGTATACATATATTTCGTGAATTACATATAGTTTTTTTTTCTCAATAAATCAGTAACATAAATGAATTAAAAAATTATTTGTTGATAGTGTTTACTCGCGGTTATCAAGTATCTTTTAAGCTGTCTTATAATCTCTCCTCTCCTCTCCTCTGCATATGTATATATTTATGTCTCAATGTACACAACAGGTACCAATGTGCTCTTCAATTTGGCCCTGCCCTGTGGAACAAATTCTGAGTTTATCTGCCTTTTTAGTTCTCTCGTTCCTTCACAATCACCATAACCTTCAGGTACAACTCTACTAGAAACAAGAAACATAAGGTGTCTACAATCTGTCTAGAAGAAGAAAAACGAAGTAAAAAATAACTTAATATAGTAAGTGAGATGGAGAAATATGATAGTTTTAATAAATTCTCAATGTCAGTCCGATTGATCATGTGAAACCTTGATGAAACAAAATAGTAAGTGTTTTTAACAATGATCAAAACATATATAGACATATAGTAAAAGAATATGAGTAATTTTCTACTTCCAAATTTATCCTTAGCTTAAACTAGTAATTCAATCATGAAATAAAAACTATTAGTTATCTTGAAACCAAGATTAATGACTTGGAAAGTTAACACAACACACTGATGAAATGCAATTAAAACATATGTTCAAGACCAACTTCTCTTAGATACCAAATTGTTGGAAAGCAACTAATTACACACGAGGAAACTTAATATTCCTTTAAAATAAGTCATATAAGCATGATATGTCGATTAAAAAACAAAGATTAATTGGGACACATGTGATCTTGCTAATAGAATATATTTTTTATTTTATTTTTTATGTTGAGCTTATTTTGTGCATCTTTTATCAGGTTTTTGGTCGCCATCAATGGCTCACGATCAGAAGCGCTTCACATACTTATGTCAAAAAGGTGATTCTTTTATATATCTTCCATCTAGCTAAGTCATTGTTAGACAGACCATCCTCACTATATAAGTTGGAATGAATGACAGCTCAAAGAGGATTTGGAACGTAGAGGCTGCCAAATAAGAACAGGTTGCTCAGTTCAATCAGTCTCAAAACTTGATAATGGTAAATAGTTGCATTATACTAGTTAATTAATTTGTTTCTACCTTTTAAATTTGCATCGATAATGCCTAATTTTTTAGTAGCTAGTGTCATTCTCAAAAATTGTTTTGTGAATCTGTGTCACTTGAGTTTCGGACATATATAGCCTACAAAAACAAGTATCAAATAGTATATAACACATAAATAAAGTGTGGGCGACACTTGTGATCAACATGTAGATCCAACCCAGGCTATTAGGTCTTGTCCTTTTTTCTTTGTTATTTTCATCATGGTTAATGGGTAAATTGGGAAACAAGTTCTTTGGATTATGAGTTAATTTGTGCTTGTTATTAAGAAAAAAACTATAAAACACATAAATAAAACTTGTTCCTATCAATTCTCCAATGTAGTTGTCATCTAAATTCCTCTCGTTGATTGCATATATCATGATGCTAAAGAATATGTCACACCCCCAAAATCCACAGACGGAGTATCACCGCTTGGAGGCGTGACTGACCAGGATCAAACCACTAATCATATCGAACAAGTATATAATTAATTGTAAAAGTCCAACCAACATGATTAGTGTCCAAAAACAAACATAGTTAAGTTATGAGCGGAAGCATAATGTTTAAATCCCCAAAACAAAAGTTTAATTATCCAAATGTTTAACATGGCACCCAGCTGTCCATGTCCCACAACGACTCTTCCTAGTGCAAGCTCCAGCTAAGTACCTATAGACCTGCAAAGCATGTAGTAACGAGTCAACAACAAGTTGAGTGAGTTCACGTTTGGTTGTCCAGTTTATAGTTGTTCCGAAAACCCAGTTTGCTCTTTACCAGCTATCCAGCCGTGGGGGTTACCCCATAGTTCGAAAAACGTTTATTAGTTACCCGTTCTTACGTTGGCTATTCCAGCCCGGCTCTATGGCTGTGGGGGCTACCCCATGTTTAATTCACCAGACTCGTTACCATATCGACTACTAACGTTCGTCATGTTTAAGTGCCCTAACGTCTGTGTCTATCATCACTGACGTGCCATAGTCCATTAGTCCACGCCCGTCCTCTGCGGCACGGTGTGAGGTTTGTTAAACCTAATAGCGCTATTTAACTAATGACCCGTTCGCCATTGGCCTCGGCGATTAAGTCGATACAAAAGGAGGGACTTCGTTGATAGAGTTCTAGTCTGATATAGTTAAATACGTCTCAACAGGACGAGGAATCTATGTTCCTGAATACGTCTCAACAGGACGAGGAATCTATGTTCCTGAATACGTCTCAACAGGACGAGGAATCCCTATTCCTTAACCCATTCCCAACCCCTGGGAATCCCATGCTTTGTAGAGAAGTGTGAACTCACCTTGGTTTGCTCGGTAGGTAAACGAAAGGTCAATCAAGCTTCTAGAGGTCAACCACATCCTAACATGGTTACCATACAAGTCAGGTTTTTTGGTTTCAAGTATTGCACATAAGAATCACATGAGCTAGCAGATCAGGAATACACACAGATCATGGCAACCACACAATGCACGTTAACATATTAGTAGTCAATTACATAACATCTGACGTTCGTACGATCAAAAGGTAAAGCCCAATAACAGTCGGCCCATCATACAAGCGGCCCAAACAATTAAACATTTAATCTATCTTGTGCGATCCAGTCGGCCTTGTGCGATTGTAACCTTATTGTGCGACTGATTAACTAACTCCCTTAATTCATGCAGTAGTTACAATCATTCAATTAGTTTCCAAATTTCCATTAAATCAATTCAATCACATTCTAACTTAGTCAATAAGCAATGATTATGCCACACAACATTCATCATGGATCCATTCACAGCACTGTTTCATCAAGGACTCAATCGAAACCCCTAATATTCATGCAATTCTCCTTATATAATTAAACAACAATCCTCGGTTATAGACATTATTCAACTTGATCAAATCTCTTGTGTGTAAGAACTTTAATTCACTATTCGATCATCATGACAATAAACAATACAACATCGTTTAAATCAGCTTTTATTTTCATAGTCATACTAATGATTCCTACATTAAATAATTCTATATCATCGACTAACAATCATCCATTTAACAAACACTGAAACACATATTAGAAATCAGCAATCATTCGGTTCATGTGTAAAAATCGAGACATCATTTAATTCTCATCACATGATAATTTTGACTACTCTGCCAACACACATGGGCTGTCCATTTTCTTGTTCAAAGTTATCCCCTTCAACTAAACAAACTTTCTATTGGACCGATAATATGCTACTGTCACCTAATTTAATGTTCACATATATTTCAAACAACAATAATCATTCTAACAGTCACCCATTCACATGTCATCATGCCAAAACTTAAGTCAATTATAAACAACTCTAAAGCAAATTCGGATCATGCATATAAGTAATATTTATTTCGATTATATACAAACAAAGCAACACGTATTCATCCAGTTTCATGTATCAAAGGAACTCGAATCAAACAATGGTAATAATATACTAACCGAGGGAACAATCTGAAAAATTACAAGGGTCTTCGAGAGGGAGAGAAGTCATTGCCGAGTTCAAGGAAGGGGGGGGGGGGGGTTTCACTACCGTCGAACAAGTAGGGTTTGTATATTAAGTTTGTGGTTTTCACATAATAATATAACCTCAATACACAAAGTGGGCCGGTGGTTACTTGTAACACTCCACAACAAATCACAAGACATAGTGGGCGAAATTAATTGGTTAAGTGGGCCGAGATCAAATATAGTGTTTAGTGGGCTCGTTTATATACATACATACATTACCCAAAACACATATTATACATAACACGTTACACTAAGCGCACAAAAGAGTTCTAAAACACGAGTTGTCACATTATCCCCAAGTTGAAAGAAATTTCGTCCCGAAATTTAGCACGTACTCACTGAGGAAGCTAGTTAAGTTGCATGGTTTTCCCGGTTTTCCTGGGGTGTCACATCCTCCCCCCGTTGATCTGGAATTTCGTCCCGAAATTCCGTAGCTTCAGCCTCAATAGTAGTTGTACCGGTTGCGAACAGTTGGGGATATTTTTGTTTCACCTGATCTTCGCGTTCCCAGGTGAACTCTGGGCCGCGACGTGAGTTCCAACGAACTCGAACGAGAGGTATTCTAGTACGTTTGAGGACCTTAACATCCCGGTCCTTGATTTCAACTGGTTCCTCGACGAATCGTAACTGCTCGTCGATAGCGAGCTCCTTCAAAGGAACTATGTGGGTTTCATCTGACAGACACTTCTTTAGATTTGACACGTGGAAAACGTTGTGAACTGCACTGAGTTCTGCTGGTAAGTTCAGTTTGTAGGCCACCTTGCCTATTTTCTCAATAACTTCGAAAGGTCCAACGTATCGTGGGTTAAGTTTGCCCCGTTTAGCAAAACGAACCACACCCTTCCAGGGTGAAACTTTGAGTAGCACTCCTCAACCTGGAGCTCTAGTGGTTTTCTGCCCTTATCGGCGTAAACTTTCTGATGGTCACGAGCTGCCGCCATTCGTTGTCGTATTTGAGCAATTCGTTCTGTTGTGCCTACCACAAGTTCTGGGCCAGTAATCTGACTATCCCCCACCTCTGCCCAACAAAGAGGTGACCGGCATTTACGCCCGTACAATGCCTCAAACGGAGCAGCTTAATGCTGGTGTGGTAGCTATTGTTGTACGAAAATTCCACAAGTGGCAGATGCTTTTCCCAGCCATTGCCAAAGTGTAGGTCCGGCTAGGGGAGGATCTAGTCGCCTAATCCTTGTGTACAAACCAACCCGGTTGTGCGGAATCCAACCGAGATAGCAAACCGAGGTAGAACACGCAAATAATCAACACACAAGACTCAACGATTAACACCACTTGTATTAAACGTATGAAAGGTCCGGTTACAGCTCAATGTTTACAAATCAGTCCTGTAAACTCTCTAAGTGTGTGTGTGTTCTCTGCTAACTGTCATCCTTGTTCCCACTTGTGAAATGAACACAACACACGGGTATTTATACCCAAACCAGCAGGTCTGGTCGAAGGATCATGCAGACCGGTCGAAAGATCATCTTTCGACCAGGAACAGCTTGAATGATCAACATGTACCACGAAAGATGGGATCTTTCGTGGTCCATCTATCGAAAGCTATCTATCGAGCTCATCATCGAAGGATATAAGTGATCCTTCGATGACACATCCTTCGAACCAAACAAATTACAAACATAATGTTGACTGTTTGGCCAAGTCAAACCGGAGGATGGTTGACTTGGTCAAACTTACAGACTAACAAAGACATCGTTCAGTAACAAGACAAAATACAGACAAAGTACAGACACAAGTGCACCAACAAACTCCCCCTTGGCTGTAGCTTTGTCTCGATCTTCGAGATAGTTTTGTCTTGATCTTCATTCTTGTAGGTCCTTCGTGTCTTCAAGTCTTTGACGTCTCTTCACGTCTTCAATGTCGGAGGATCTTTAAAGTCTTCACGTCTTGAAAGCAGAAAGTGTACCAACAAACTCCCCGTTTTATGTAGGAAGTGTGTTGACAAACTCTTCCTTAACATAAGCTCCCCCTTGAGTTATGCTCGTGAAAGTCTTTATCTTTATGAAGTGAGATCCTTGTGGTGTTGATGATGGTCAGCGGCAACTCGATCATCTTCATCATTTGAGTGCCTTCACGTCGTGTCTTCATTCCGAAGCTTGTCATCGACCGTGTTCTCCTAGCCTTTAGAATCTGCACATGCAAGAAATCTAAACGCGTAATGAGAACAACCGCTTGGAATATCATAAGCAAACAACACACATGTGACCATTGTTTAAGCAAACACCGTCCGACAATTTGAAAGTTTAGAAAATTTATCAATTTTAGTCTTTAACTTTCAAAACTTGCAAATTTCGACCGTTTATGAAGATTTAGTCGTTTCGGTTTTCGTTCAGGTTTCAGGTAACGAGGACTCGAGCTCCAACATCGTACGATCGAAAATAAAATAGAAATAAAATCTTTTTGGCTTTTATAAGGTTTATATTAAAACACACATAAAATCTTTTTGGAATTTTTTGAATATTTCAAATGTAAAGACTGAAAGCAGTAAATAAATATTTACAGACATTCTTTTTGTGAGTTTCGAGGGTAAGAGAATCATATCAGTGTACGGTCATGTCAAAACACTCTCTTTGTTCAATTAGTTAACATTAAGATAAGCATCCTATAACAATTATCGGTATTGTTGTCCACTTAAGCTCAACTTATCAGATGTAATCATGGCGAGGGGATACGTTAAGGTATAATTTATACTTACCGACCGGTGTTCATCCACATCACGACACATTCCCGTATCAAGGTATGCACGAGGGTTCATCTTACCGGTGAGTATACCGATTATCATCTGTTTGACCGTATATGATGTGAGATTCTCACTTATTTTGATTTGAAAACAAGCCCTATGTGATATAATCACTTATTGATGAGGAACTTGATTTTCGATGCATGAGGGCACAGGAGCAAGTCCGTGAACAGGTCAGTACTTTCGTACAGCAGAGAGACGAACTTGACACCCGGAAAGAATTTGTGATAATTTATCACTTATTTGTTTGGACATGTGATTGTTGATCACTTATTGAGGTCGTATGCAATATGTACACGTATGTATAGTATCATGGAAGATCTAGACTTGCGTCCCCGTTATTTTTCGGTAAAAGATACAACCATGATACCCAGATGATAAGCAGCATAAAGACCGAATATCTCAGAACCTCGGCAATCTCTCAAACGAAATTTCGGTACTAAGACCATATGCCAATGAATGGTTCCCACCCAGTCTTCAGTCGATTTAAGTTTATATCACCCTGCACAGTTTAAAATGATTGTGAGCCTACCGATACATCTTATATAGAGCTGCTTATCGCTTTTCAGTTTAGGTTTAAAGAGGTTTAGACAGACCACTGATGTACTATCATTTTCTCTTTTTCTCGCCAGGAAACTCATTTTTGATTTTTTATTGTTTTTTTTTTTTTTTTTTTTGAAATTTTTTTAATGTTTTTGGATTTTCAATTTTTTGGATTTACTCCCCCTAAAATCAATAAACTAAGATAAATTTAACAACACAAAGATATTTACAAAAATGATTTTCCGATGTGGATTACTCTTGCTTGACCTTAATGCCGTTTACCAATAATAAATAGTCAAATCTTGACTTGTCAAATGCTTTGGTAAAAAGGTCGGCACGTTGGTCATCGGTGTGGACGTAAGCAACATCGATTAGCCTTTTCTCAAAGCAATCACGTATGAAGTGATACTTAATGTCGATGTGCTTAGTCTTTGAATGCTGCACAGGATTTTTAGTGATCTGTAATGCAGCAGAATTATCAACGTAAATAGGAGTAGTTAGGAATTCAAAACCGTAATCACGCATTTGTTGTTGGATCCATAGGACTTGGGAGCAACAACTTGAGGCAGCAATGTATTCAGCTTCGCATGTTGATGTAGCGACGCACGTTTGCTTCTTGCACTGCCATGTGACTAGGCGATTTCCCAAAAACTGACATCCAGCCGTTGTGGATTTGCCGTCGATTTTGCATCCGCCAAAATCAGAATCACTGAATGCGATCAAGTCAAAGTTATTATCCCTAGGGTACCACAGACCGGTGTCAGGGTAACCCTTCAAATAACGAAAAATCCTTTTTACAGCTGCAAGATGTGAGGCCTTCGGGTTGACTTAATATCTGGCAAGCAGGCACGTTGGGTACATTATATCTGGTCTTGATGCTGTGAGGTACATAAGGGATCCAATCATCGCGCGGTAGTATGAGGGGCTAGTATCTTGTCCCTTCAAGTCTGGAGTAATTCCGTGATTTTGTGGTAATGGGGTACCAATGGGCGTTGCATCAGACATCTGGAACCGGCTCAAGATGTCACCAACATATTTAGTCTGATGGATGAATATCCCAGACTCTGTTTGTTGTACTTGTAGGCCCAAAAAGAAGGTCATTTCCCCCATAGCACTCATCTCGAATTTATCCTGCATAACACGCTCGAAATCCCTACACAAAACATCATTAGTAGAACAAAAAATAATATCATCAACGTATACCTGTACCAGTAGAAGATCTCCATCTTGTTCTTTGATGAAAAGAGTGCAGTCGATAAGACCTCTGCGAAAACCGTTCTCCAGCAGATAATTAGATAAGGTTGCGTACCAAGCTCGCGGTGCTTGATGTAGACCATATAGAGCTTTGTTGAGCAACCAAACCCGATCGGGATGGATAGGATCTTCAAAACCTGGAGGCTGTTCGACGTACACCTCTTCTTCCACCACACCATGTAAGAATGCACTTTTCACGTCCATCTGGTATACCTTGAAACCTTTGAATGAGGCATAAGCCAGAAAAATCCGAATTGCTTCTAGACGTGCAACAAGTGCATATACTTCGTTGTAGTCGATCCCTTCAATCTGACGAAAACCTTGAACGACTAGCCTTGCTTTGTTTCGGATAACGATTCCACGGTCATCCTTTTTGCATTTAAACACTCAACGGGTACCAATCTTCTTGTAACCAGCAGGTTTCTCTACGAGTTTCCAGACACCAAGCTTCTGGAATTGCTGCAGTTCTTCCTGCATCGCTTCAACCCATGAGCTATCTTTCAATGCATCTTTCCAAGTTCTTGGCTCTTCCTGTGAGACATAACACGCGAAAGACCAATCATTCTGTTGACCAGATTCTCGGATAGTTGCATACAAGCCTGCATTGTTGTTGTTTCGCAACATGTTTCTTGTTTGAACGCCACTTTGTACATTTCCTATGATGTTTTGTTGAGGATGGGTATTATGAATCCTTGTTTCTGGATTATCTTGAACTGGAATATTTGTACCCAGATTGTTGAGATTCAGATCAACAATCAATTCAAGGCCCGGAATTGACGAAGAGGATGATGCAGAAGTTTCAGCTGTTCTAGGGACATCCACTGGAGGTGTACCCTCTGAAATACCATGAACTGCTGTTGGAGCTTCTTGATCTGCATCTAGAAATTCATCATCCTCTGAAGATTCGTTCAATTCGGTAGCATCTTGAAAATCCTCATTGTCGAGAGCATTATTGTTCACTGAAGATGGTTCTTGATTGACAATAATGGGACGAACCAACGGTGAATCTGTTGCGTTGTCACTCTCGAAAAACATCCTTGCCGCAGCACTTTCTTCAACGGCTTCGACATTTATCGAATTGAAAAAGTCATCGTACTCAAACATCCAAGGCTGACCAGGATTTCTGACTGGTAAAGTGTGCCTTTGTACTCTGACTTCAGACCATTCCTCGACCCTTTTAGTCTCTAGATTCCAGACTCTTAAGTTCGGGGTGGAATACCCAAGAAAGTATCCTTCAATGGCTCTTGCCCCAAACTTTCCATTAGGATCGATTATTGTGCATGGAGCTCCAAACGGTTCAAGATAAGACAAGTCTGGTTTCCGTTTGTTGATAAGCTCAAAGCAGGTCTTGTTGTGCCTTTTGACTGTAAGGACTCGGTTCAACGTATAGCATGCAGAAGACACAGCTTCAGTCCAGAATGGAATGGGTAGCTGCGACTCTACCAACATAGTCCTAGCAGTCTCGATCAATGTGCGGTTCTTACGTTCAGCGACGCCATTCTGTTGAGGAGTATAAGCTGCACTAAATTCGTGAAGAATACCTTTTGAAGTGCAAAACTCCGCCATGGCATGATTTTTGAATTCAGTACCATTGTCGCTACGTATCCGTCTAACCTTCAAGTTATAAAGATTCTCAATCTGAATGATCAAGTTTTTGATAATACCGAAGGTTTCACTCTTGTGTGCCATGAACGCCACCCAAGAAAATCTTGAATAATCATCAGTAATCACGAGGCAATATTGATCATTCCTAATGCTTTTGTGCTTGACAGGACCAAACAAATCCATGTGCAAACGCTCAAGAGGAACAGCCACCGTGTTGACTTTCTTTGTAGGGTGTCGCTTCTTCGTTTGTTTTCCTTTCTGGCACGACACACAGACGTCTTGAAGATGGAAATTTTTAAGAGGAACACCATTCACCAATTCATTTGATACCAAATGATTCATTTTGCGTAAGTGAATGTGACCCATTCGTCTGTGCCAAGAGATTGTGTCTTTTTCTGTGGCTTTTGTAACGAAACATGTTGCTTGTGCAGACGTTGTGATAGCTTGGCTCATATCAAGGACATACAGATCATTTATCCTTGGAGCCGACAAGAGAATCCATTCTTTTGGAATTTTGAAGCCGGGTTTCAGCACATAACATCCATTAGCATCAAAGTGTACTGAGAACTGCTTGTCACAAATTTGAGAAACACTAAGAAGATTGTGATCAAGTTGTTGCACAAAGTTGATCTTGTCAAAGCTAACAACCCCGTTGGAAATCATTCCTTCACCCGTTATATATCCGCCCTTATCTCCAGCAAAAGCAACATAACCTCCTCTAATAGATTTGACGTCGTAGAGAAGCTTCATGTCGCCTGTCATGTGCCTGGATGCCCCACTATCAACAATCCAATGACTACTGATAGTTCCTCCTGGAACACCCTGCACATAAACTCAATCGATTAGTTGGAGATGGGGACCCAAGCCATTGTGGTCTTGGGTCTTCCATTTTTATCAACAACAATTACTTCTATTCTTTGATGATTGGAAAATTGTGATGGTCCCCCTGATTCAGTAACCGTTTTTGGTTTCCAAGTCTGTTTTGTTATACCAGTGTTATTCTTTAAAAACTTAACTTCATGGTTGTCTGAAGTTTTTAAGTTGTTTGGTTTGACAGAAACAGATGGTTTTTGACCTACATCGGTTTTAATTGCCTTTTCAATTTTCTTGACCTGTTGGCGTTTCTGTTTCTTTTCCCTTTCTTTTACAAGTCGGGGATCTTGTTTTACAGAAACAGATCGCTTGCGGTCAGTTGGGCCACGGGGATCATCAACTATGCCCTTTTGTTTATGAAGATACGGGCAATTTCGAACAATATGCCCGATTGTACCACATTCAAAACATGATCTTCGTTCAACAAACCCCGAAGTATCATGTGGTCGTCTTGCCGATGATGAACTTTGTGATCCCGAGGTACTAGGTTTTGAACAACTTGGTTCATTCCTTTTCATCACAGTTGCTTTTTGGACAAAATCTAAATTAGATTGATTTTCAAACTTTGCAATTTTGTCCGTTCCCTTAGATTTCACAAAGTTCACATTCTTCTTCTTCTTCTGATTCGGCTTCTTTTGATTTTGAATCGGTGCCTTACCATTTGGTTTGGTATGGTTTTGCTGTTTTGGCACTGTTGGTAATTTCTTGTTCCCAAATTGTTTTCTAACTTCAGCCTTAGGGATAGAAGGACACTGTGTGACTGTAACATGTGGTCCTGTCTTTCCCAAAAACTTACTTGTAGAATTTTCAAAGACTTTACTGATTAAGGATTGATTAACATTTTTAATAGGAAAATCTTTGTCTGAATAGATTTTATCATCACCAACAAGAGTGTACAGCAAATCCACACTCTCCGACTCTTTTGCAGATGTGGACTCGGTTGGAACAGTCTTAGCAGGTTTTGTTGGAGGATCACATAGGATATGATTCTCAAGAGGTATGTCCTCTTCTTTGATTACTGCATCAGACTTTTCCGAATCAGTATCATCAGACTCATCATCAGAAGAATCAACATCCTCAACCACCACTGGAGGATCCTGATTCTGTTCAGCAGTTACAAATGTATCTGCTGACACATCTGAATCTGACGATACTTCTTTCTTGTATCCGAGCCCTGCTGCAAATTCCTCAACGTCCAAAGGAACAGATGGCTCAAAGTGAGTCCTATACTCCTCATCAGGCAAAGCATCAAAATTGTTTCTCACGGGTGGTGGACATTTCTTGTAACCTATGCATGTGACATCCTTTTTCTCTTTCTGAACATCAATGATGTGATCCAACACATAGCTAGAACTCAAATAACTGTCTAACTTGAGTCGGATCGCCTCACTTTCTGTTTTAACACAAGCCATTTCTTTTTGCATCACCTCAAGACGAGTGATATACAAATTAATGTCAGTTTGTTTTCTGGAAACCATTTTTGTTAGTTCTGTTTTATCTTTCTTTAATGTTTCAATCATCCTTTTAAATTCCTTTTCATGGTTTTCATAAAACATGTTGGCTTCAGTGCACTTTGAAAGATCCACTGTTAATTTCTGATTGTGAATGAATGTCACATCATATTTCTCTTGCAAAGCCTCGTGTTTGCTTTGCAATTCACACCACCTATCATTCACAGAAACATGTTTGTCTTGCAATTCAAACAAACTAGCTTGTAAAGCATCGTGTTTGCCTTGCAACTCAGACATGTTTGCTTCCATCTCAGCACATCTAACATGCAAACTATCACAGTTATTACAGCTAACAGAAGTGGGTTCGTCGACACATACCTGACTTGATGAACTGTCGACATTCGCCATAAAGGCTGAATGGAGAGAAGACGAAGAATAAGCAGCTTGATCCACCAAAATAGATCTTCTTTGAATTCCTGCTGCAGCTTCCTCCAAAAGTTCATCAATGTCTGCATTAACTGATGCAGTTGATGTGTCATCTTCCTGATCATTGCCTGAAGCAGAGGACTCTTCATCTGAACTTCCACTGTACCCGGAGCTGTCTTCATCTTCAGAAGATTCAACACCATTGGTGGAAGATTCTCCACCACTGGCGTGTTTAAGATCATTAACCACTTCAGCAAAACAAGCTGTTCCATCAGGTTCATCATTTCCCAACTGGATTGACCAATCACAACCTTCATCTACCTGAACCACAAGTGCCTGGTTGGCATTAGATGGTCCTGCTTGACTCTGGTTATTGACAGGCACCAGTGTTCGTTCGTTGTTCCTTCCTTGGTTCTGATTTGCCCTGTTGCCTTGACCTCGGAAAGGATTCTGGTTCCCATGCTGAGATGGCCTTGTACATTCACGCTTGAAATGACCACGTTCACCACAGTTGAAGCATTTAACAGCCTGTTTATCAAACCCATACTTGGTGTCTTTCTTGCTTTCCAAGCTGGTTCGGCCTGTTCTTTCCATGAAATCCTTTGCTCGCCTAACAGCACTGGCAAAGGCCCACTTAATGTCCATCATCTCCATCTCCTCTTTATCAATCTGCTGATAGTCTTCTTGTGTCAGATTAATATTACCAATCTGACCTTCCACTAATCCACAGTATGCGCTCACCACAGTGTTTAGCAGCTCCATGTGTTCCTTTGCTACTTCCACACTGACTTTAGAAAAGCTTGAGGTGTCGAGCCGTACTGTATCTGGCTTTGATTGCTGACCAGCAGATGATGTGCTTCCATAACAAGCTTGCTGTTGAGGAGGAAGCGGATTCCCATACATATCTGTTGTTGGTAAAGGATTTCCGAACATATCAGTTGGTCTGAAAGGTCGTTGCTGTTGTGGTGCTGATTGAGGGACTGGTTCCAGCAGATTTCCATACATGTCTGTCTTTGGAGGCACAGGAACTTGGATAGTATTGCCATACATATCTGTGCTAGTCACAAAAGCTGTTTGAATTGGAGCATGCGAAGAAGGTTTTGTAGAGGTGCTAGAGGTTCCAAAATACATTTCAGGATTTTGAGGCACGGGAATTCTTTTTGCCTTCAGAGTTTCTTCCTGATTCTTGTTTTCTAGAATTTGAACAAAGTCGTTGAAGCTCGTTGTAGCTAAAGTACCATTGTACTTCATGATTTCCAAGAATGTATTCCACTGAGGTGGCAATGCATCTGCAAACCTTTTCACAATCTCTACAGGAGTTGTAACAACCCCGAAATTTGTCAATTCAGTCAGCAAGTGATTAAATCGACTTGTCAAATCACCCAACGACTCATTCTCCATACAAGTAAAACCATCAAACTCTTTCTTTAGCAGTTCTTTCCTCAGTTGACGTGTCGCTTCATTTCCCACGCCCCTTGTCTTCAACGCGTCCCACAACCTTTTTGTAGTCTTATAACTGATGAACTGATGATAGATATCTTTACTTAAGGCCTGAGTGAGAATGGCGTATGCCTTCTTTTCTAGATCATAGACTTTCTTCTGATCTTCCGTGAGATCTGCAAATGTAGCAGCAGATGATGCGGCAACCTCTATTGTTTGATCGAAATCTGTGATGAACCGCAACCACAATTCTGTATTTTGACCAAGAACGTATGTATGAAATCTATCAATCCATCCTGGATATTCATATAAATGCATCAACTTTGGAGGTCTATTCAAACTTCCAGTTTCGCTTTCGCTTAAAAGAATGCTTTGAACACTTGGAACTTGATTTGATACAAATGCCCATTGACCGGTAGAAATTGCATTAGCTTGTGAAGATACCGGTGCGGAAGATGACGGAGTACCAAAATACATATCTGTATTTACCAAAGTATTCCACCTTGGATTCATTTTTAATCAGCCAAAGGATACCTGTCGAAAGACTTGAAAAACACAAACTGTTAAACACAAACAGACTAATGATCGAAAGATCAAGACCTGTTCGAAGGATCAACAGGGTTCGAAAGATCTCTGTGGAATTTCGAACAATGTTTTTCGAAAGATTCTCCAACGAAGGATCCTTATCCTTCGAAAACGTACTGTAGACCGAAAGATGAGCACAAATTGGTGTCGAACAATGACTTCGAAAGACTCCCCAGTCGAAGGATCCTAGTCTTTCGAAAATGAGCAGTAGACCGAAAGATGTATGTTTCGAAAATATTCCTTGGAACGAAAGATAAGTCTCACACTTCGAAGGATGCTCGAAGGATGACTATCTGTCGAACCTCCTTTGGTCGAAAGATGATCTTTCGACTTCGAGGGATATCCTTCGAACTTGCTCTGACACAGTTGACAATGGGTGACAGGTTGGTGAAAAGTTGACGGGTTGGTGAGAACTTTCGGCAGAAAGTATGTTCAGACCATATCTTTCAGGTCTGAACATGCAGGTTTTTCACCAACCGGGTATTGTCCAATATTTTAATCAAAATACAACTTCCAACACACAAACACTTTGTAATTCAAAATTTTTAAGATCAAATGTGTAAAATTATGATGAACACTTAGAATAACGGTTGAAGATATGAAGAACAAACCCAGAAATATGAAATTTCCAGCAAATCGACAACTATCCAAAACCCGTTTTTGCTTGCAACTTCACTAAAAACCCATTTTTAACATGTGATAATGAAAAGTGACAAGGTTTTTATAAGAACAAACAGCAAAAACAGCAAGATTTCCAGAAAATATGAACTTTAAGAACCCGAAAAACAGCAAGAACACCTCGGTTTTAACAAGGATAAGAGCCAAGGCTCTGATACCACTTGTAGGTCCGGCTAGGGGAGGATCTAGTCGCCTAATCCTTGTGTACAAACCAACCCGGTTGTGCGGAATCCAACCAAGATAGCAAACCGAGGTAGAACACGCAAATAATCAACACACAAGACTCAACGATTAACACCACTTGTATTAAACGTATGAAAGGTCCGGTTACAGCTCAATGTTTACAAATCAGTCCTGTAAACTCTCTAAGTGTGTGTGTGTTCTCTGCTAACTGTCATCCTTGTTCCCACTTGTGAAATGAACACAACACACGGGTATTTATACCCAAACCAGCAGGTCTGGTCGAAGGATCATGCAGACCGGTCGAAAGATCATCTTTCGACCAGGAACAGCTCGAATGATCAACATGTACCACGAAAGATGGGATCTTTCGTGGTCCATCTATCGAAAGCTATCTATCGAGCTCATCATCGAAGGATATAAGTGATCCTTCGATGACACATCCTTCGAACCAAACAAATTACAAACATAATGTTGACTGTTTGGCCAAGTCAAACCGGAGGATGGTTGACTTGGTCAAACTTACAGACTAACAAAGACATCGTTCAGTAACAAGACAAAATACAGACAAAGTACAGACACAAGTGCACCAACACAAAGTCAATTACGCATGCCCTAAGCATGTCTTCGAGGGTCTGGATGGTGCGTTCGGATTGCCCATCCGTTTGCGGGTGATAAGCTGTGCTCATATCTAATCGTGAGCCAAAGGACTTGTGTATTGCTTGCCACAGTTCTGATGTAAAACGTGCATCTCGATCCGAGATAATAGAGGTGGGCACCCCGTGCCTCGAAACAACTTCCTTGAGATATACTTCTGCTAGAGTGGAGAACTTATCCGTTTCTTTGATAGCCAGGAAGTGAGCAGACTTTGTGAGTCGATCCACGATCACCCAAATAGTATCATTACCACGTTGAGATCTAGGCAGGCCAGTAACAAAAATCCATGGAAATTTGCTCCCATTTCCATTGTGGTATCTCTGGTTGTTGAAGGGGGCCTGAAGGTTTCGGGTATTCCGCCTTGACTCTCGCACAAGTCAAGCACTTGCTAACGTAAGTTGCTATGTGGGCCTTCATGCTAGGCCACCAATATGTGGTTTTGATGTCGTGGTACATTTTGTCCGAACCAGGGTGCACTGAGTAGCGAGACTTGTGTGCCTCATCCATCACAAGTTCTTGTAGGTTGCCATAAAGTGGAACCCAAATACGTCCCGTGACGTAGTAAGCGCCGTCTTCCTTCTGTTCTAAGCGTTGCCTTGAGCCGCGTAGGGCTTCAGCCCTGACATTTTCTGGTTTCAATGCTTCTACCTGAGCATCTCGTATTTGAGAAGGAAGACTAGACTGTATAGTAGGTCGTAAAGCTCGTACGTGCTTAGGTGCAGTGTCCTTTCGACTGAGGGCGTCAGCCACAACATTGGCTTTGCCCGGGTGGTACCTGATCGAGCATTCGTAATCGTTCAGCATTCGTTGTCTCATACTCAGTTCCTTCTGTTTGAAGATATGCTCGAGGCTCCTGTGGTCGGTGTAGATGGCACACTCGGTACCGTACAGGTAATGTCGCCATAACTTGAGTGCAAAAACAATAGCTCCCAGCTCTAAGTCGTGTGTAGTGTAGTTTCTTTCATGAACCTTGAGTTGGCGCGAGGCGTAAGCTATAACCTTGTCCCGTTGCATCAATACACAACTAAGACCCTGAATTGATGCGTCGCAGTAAACTACGAAGTCGTCTGTGCCCTCTGGCAATGAAAGGGTAGGTGCACTGCAAAGTCTATCATTTAAGTGCTGAAACGCTATCTCCTGTGCGTTTCCCCATCGATAAACAACGCCTTTCTGCGTTAGTGAGGTGAGTGGCTGTGCGATTTTAGAAAAATCCTTGATAAATCTACTATAATAACCTGCCAATCCCAAGAATTGGCGAATTTCCGTTGGCGTACGAGGTGCAGGCCAGCTCTTGATTAACTCTACCTTGGATGGATCAACGTGAATCCCATCCTTGTTCACTGCATGGCCTAAGAAATGGACTTCACGAAGCCAGAAGTCGCATTTTGAAAACTTGGCGTACAGCTGTTCCTTTCGAAGGAGTTCCAAAATAAGTCGTAAATGTTGCTCGTGTTCCTCCTGACTCTTCGAATAGATCAGGATGTCATCGATGAAGACAATAACGAACTTGTCTAAGTAAGGTTTGCACACTCGATTTATCAAGTCCATGAAGACCGCAGGTGCATTTGTTAGCCCAAAAGGCATAACCAAAAACTCATAGTGTCCATAACGGGTTCTGAAGGCTGTTTTGGAGTCGTCCTCTTCTCGGACTCTCAGCTGGTGATATCCTAATCTCAAATCGATCTTTGAATAGTAGCTCGACCCTTGCAGCTGGTCGAACAAGTCGTCAATGCGTGGAAGAGGGTAGCGGTTCTTCACAGTCACCTTGTTCAATTCACGGTAGTCGATGCACATTCTGAACGTACCGTCTTTCTTCTTCACAAATAGCACTGGAGCGCCCCAGGGCGAAGAACTAGGACGAATAAAACCCTTATCTAAGAGTTCTTGTAATTGTGTAGATAGCTCTTTCAACTCTGATGGAGCTAAACGATACGGTGCACGAGCTATAGGCGCTGCTCCAGGAGCTAGCTCGATTTGAAACTCGACCTGGCGATGAGGCGGGAGGCCAGGTAGTTCCTTAGGAAATACCTCAGGATAAACACGTACAATCGGAAAGTCTTCTACCTTTTTCTCTTTCTTCGAGGTGTCGGTAACGAGAGCCAAAATGGCAGTGTGGCCCTTTCTCCAACATTCCTGGGCCTTAAGGAAAGAGATGATGCTCACCACAGCACCACTCTTGTTGCCATGAATCGTAAGAGGTTCATCACCTGTTCGAGAAACACGAACGACCGTCTCATGGCAGAGAATCTCTGCTCGATATTGAGGTAGCCAATCCATACCAATAACGATGTCGAATCCATCACAACGTTGGGGTCATTCCTAGCATTACCCTGACCAATCACGATCACTCGACCCCTGGCACCATTGCCGTCGTCATTACTCCCGTTGCTGCCTCCATTATTATTCCCGTTTCCTTGGGTTGTGGTTCTGATTCTGGTTCAGTCGTGGGTAGCGTCTCATGAAATGATTCTTTAGCACCACACTGATAACATCCCTTGTTATCCTGCTGTTGCTGCTAATTCTGTGGAGCTTGTGGCTGCTATTGTCGGTTCTTGTTTGCAGGATGTGAGATTCTAAAATCTTTGGCTCCATGACCAAGCTTGTTGCATCTCTGACAACGATCTTTGCCGCACGACCACTGTGGTGCAAATTACATCGATTCTATTCTGCCCTTGACTACTAGAAGGTTGCTGACCAGGACTTTGGTAGTCATCGATCTTTCGCTGTTGTGTCTGGGGCTGAGCCGTAGTCGAACCCTTGCTGGAGGTTCCTTCCCACTTTCGTTTATTGTCACTGGGTGTAGCAGTAGTAGTAGTAGTGGTAACAGTAGCACTTACATGCTTAAGCAGTCTGTTCTGTTCCACTTACATCCTGGATGGTAGCAAGGTTGACGGAAGTCACATGACTTGGTATCTCTGGTATTAAGCCTTTTAGGTATAGCTCAATGTGCTTGATGGGAGGATCCACCACAGTTGGACCTAACACTGCCAGTTCGTTGGATCGTTTCGTGTACGCTTCTATCTCTGACCCCGTCATCTTCAGGTTAAAGAACTTCCACTTCCAGCTTGTGGATGTCATCACGACTACAGTATTCACGTTTGGATCAGTTCCTTAAGAATCATTCCATGGGGTGGCATTAGCAGCCGCCAGCCCCAGCATCTAAACTTGCGAGTTCCACCAAGTTAGTGCAGTGCCTTCGAGAGTACCAGTGGCGTAATTCACCCTATGAGCCTCAGGGCATTCACACGTCTCTAAGACAAACTCGAGCTTCTCAAACCAATGGAGGAGTCCAACAGCTCCTTTAGTGCCACCGAAAGTACTAGAACGACAGTCCATGAACGTCTTGAATGTGCATACAGGCGGCTGAGCGTTCTGACCTTGTTGCGCGAGGAAGAAAGACCGGGTTAAGCGCGAGAGTTGGGTCATGAGAGTAGGATCTAACATCCTAGGATAGGTTCGTAACAGCAGGTTATACCTCCTGCCTAAGCAGCTGCGAGTGCTGCCGTAACTTGTCCGTTGATAAGAGCCGTCAGCTGGCTTGTGTTAGGTTCACACGTTCCCTCATGATCTTACATCGAAGGAAACACAAGTAGTAAAGGTGTCGCGAATGTGTGTAAGTGTGGAGTGACAGTAGGGAGCAAGCACAAATGTGTTTTCAAACTATAGTTGCTACGTTCATCTAAGCATACCATGAGCAAAGTTCTATGCAATCTATCAAGTAGGCAATATAAAACGTAAACCATATCACCTAGAATGTCGAGCCTTGCACGTGGAGTGAAGCGTCGTTGTGGATCGTAGAGCACTGTACAGGTTATAGTCTGGTTTTAACAAAAACGTCTTCCTTTATTAAAACCAAGTTCTCTATAACCAATGGCTCTGATACCAATCTGTCACACCCCCAAAATCCACAGGCGGAGTATCACCGCTTGGAGGCGTGACTGACCAGGATCAAACCACTAATCATATCGAACAAGTATATAATTAATTGTAAAAGTCCAACCAACATGATTAGTGTCCAAAAACAAACATAGTTAAGTTATGAGCGGAAGCATAATGTTTAAATCCCCAAAACAAAAGTTTAATTATCCAAATGTTTAACATGGCACCCAGCTGTCCATGTCCCACAACGACTCTTCCTAGTGCAAGCTCCAGCTAAGTACCTATAGACCTGCAAAGCATGTAGTAACGAGTCAACAACAAGTTGAGTGAGTTCACGTTTGGTTGTCCAGTTTATAGTTGTTCCGAAAACCCAGTTTGCTCTTTACCAGCTATCCAGCCGTGGGGGTTACCCCATAGTTCGAAAAACGTTTATTAGTTACCCGTTCTTACGTTGGCTATTCCAGCCCGGCTCTATGGCCGTGGGGGCTACCCCATGTTTAATTCACCAGACTCGTTACCATATCGACTACTAACGTTCGTCATGTTTAAGTGCCCTAACGTCTGTGTCTATCATCACTGACGTGCCATAGTCCATTAGTCCACGCCCGTCCTCTGCGGCACGGTGTGAGGTTTGTTAAACCTAATAGCGCTATTTAACTAATGACCCGTTCGCCATTGGCCTCGGCGATTAAGTCGATACAAAAGGAGGGACTTCGTTGATAGAGTTCTAGTCTGATATAGTTAAATACGTCTAAACAGGACGAGGAATCTATGTTCCTGAATACGTCTCAACAGGACGAGGAATCTATGTTCCTGAATACGTCTCAACAGGACGAGGAATCCCTATTCCTTAACCCATTCCCAACCCCTGGGAATCCCATGCTTTGTAGAGAAGTGTGAACTCACCTTGGTTTGCTCGGTAGGTAAACGAAAGGTCAATCAAGCTTCTAGAGGTCAACCACATCCTAACATGGTTACCATACAAGTCAGGTTTTTTGGTTTCAAGTATTGCACATAAGAATCACATGAGCTAGCAGATCAGGAATACACACAGATCATGGCAACCACACAATGCACGTTAACATATTAGTAGTCAATTACATAACATCTGACGTTCGTACGATCAAAAGGTAAAGCCCAATAACAGTCGGCCCATCATACAAGCGGCCCAAACAATTAAACATTTAATCTATCTTGTGCGATCCAGTCGGCCTTGTGCGATTGTAACCTTATTGTGCGACTGATTAACTAACTCCCTTAATTCATGCAGTAGTTACAATCATTCAATTAGTTTCCAAATTTCCATTAAATCAATTCAATCACATTCTAACTTAGTCAATAAGCAATGATTATGCCACACAACATTCATCATGGATCCATTCACAGCACTGTTTCATCAAGGACTCAATCGAAACCCCTAATATTCATGCAATTCTCCTTATATAATTAAACAACAATCCTCGGTTATAGACATTATTCAACTTGATCAAATCTCTTGTGTGTAAGAACTTTAATTCACTATTCGATCATCATGACAATAAACAATACAGCATCGTTTAAATCAGCTTTTATTTTCATAGTCATACTAATGATTCCTACATTAAATAATTCTATATCATCGACTAACAATCATCCATTTAACAAACACTGAAACACATATTAGAAATCAGCAATCATTCGGTTCATGTGTAAAAATCGAGACATCATTTAATTCTCATCACATGATAATTTTGACTACTCTGCCAACACACATGGGCTGTCCATTTTCTTGTTCAAAGTTATCCCCTTCAACTAAACAAACTTTCTATTGGACCGATAATATGCTACTGTCACCTAATTTAATGTTCACATATATTTCAAACAACAATAATCATTCTAACAGTCACCCATTCACATGTCATCATGCCAAAACTTAAGTCAATTATAAACAACTCTAAAGCAAATTCGGATCATGCATATAAGTAATATTTATTTCGATTATATACAAACAAAGCAACACGTATTCATCCAGTTTCATGTATCAAAGGAACTCGAATCAAACAATGGTAATAATATACTAACCGAGGGAACAATCTGAAAAATTACAAGGGTCTTCGAGAGGGAGAGAAGTCATTGCCGAGTTCAAGGAAGGGGGGGGGGGGGGGGGGGGGGGGGTTTCACTGCCGTCGAACAAGTAGGGTTTGTATATTAAGTTTGTGGTTTTCACATAATAATATAACCTCAATACACAAAGTGGGCCGGTGGTTACTTGTAACACTCCACAACAAATCACAAGACATAGTGGGCGAAATTAATTGGTTAAGTGGGCCGAGATCAAATATAGTGTTTAGTGGGCTCGTTTATATACATACATACATTACCCAAAACACATATTATACATAACACGTTACACTAAGCGCACAAAAGAGTTCTAAAACACGAGTTGTCACATTATCCCCAAGTTGAAAGAAATTTCGTCCCGAAATTTAGCACGTACTCACTGAGGAAGCTAGTTAAGTTGCATGGTTTTCCCGGTTTTCCTGGGGTGTCACAGAATATGTCTACTATAAGTCATAGTTGAACCAATATTGAATGTCACCAAATACAGGTTGTTTGATAATATGTGAAGATGGCTCTCAAGAAAGGTGTAATGGATGCATAATAGCCACACACACTTCAGATGCTCTCAGAATGATAGGAGAACAAGCTTCATATGAAGAGAAAAGAATACTCAGTGCTTTTAACTACGTCTATAGGTATCCTCGCCCTCATGACTTGGAATATATACTTTCCACATGTGCACTCAAGCGCCTTTATTTTATGTCTTGACATGTTGAGCTTCTTAATTTGCAGTGATATGTTTCTGCATCGTGACACAACGTTAATGCCCCAAAACCAGACAGCATGGAGTGCATGTAACTTCCGTGGATCAACAATGGATAAGAAAGTATGCCTGACATACTGGCTCAATGTGATACAGGTACCTATGTGCTTTGCATCTTATACTTAAAGATAACTTAATATATTCAGGCAAAGCTCTTGCATGAAACTTGGAAAACATACCCGGATAGTATAGAACCAGTGTGAACACCTACTTTGTTTTTAAGTGCATTAAATCATATTAGAACATATCTACTTTGAGAGTGAATGCTATTATCATAAGTGAAAACGTTTTTCCAAAGGATTGAAGCCTTCAAGGAAATAATTAGTATATATAAATGATCATGAGTGCAACTTTGCAAGTGAAGAACACATGGTGTATACCTTTTCCTCCCAGTAGTAATCATATTGTTCTTGTTCAACAACTATTCACTATTTAAATCAAAATACAGAACATTGATAACAAGGGACTACCTTTCCTTGTTACAATTAATCCACCTCGAACCCCGGAGAGTACAGTGCTTAAGTGGTCGACTAAACGTCCAGTTACATCCGTTGCTGCATCAAAGGCTTCATTTGAGCTTCATACCATTCAGGGAAAGAGAAACATTGTGTTTTGTGGAGCATACCAAGGTACGTAGTAATACTTATTGTACCAACAACTCACATTTTTTTTTTGCCAATATATGCAACAATGCATTGACCTTCAATATGCAAGTTGAATCGGACGCATTGTCTCACAAAACGACTTGTATAAACAATTCTTATTACAGCCTTACAATCTAGACCTCTAAGTGTTTACAATGACACTTTGAACCGTATACATACTCTACAATAATGACACAGTGGCCATTGTACTAATTAGTTAATTAGTTTAGTTTAAACATCAATAAAACACGCATCTTTAAGTTTAAATCACCAATTAGATACTTGAAAGTCATAAGTTGATTTATAAAATGAGATAAAAGGAGTGGCGCATAACAGGATTTAACTTGTTTATTGGCCAGTCAAAGAACTAAAAGTTGCCATGCACAACTAATTCATTTTTTCCAGGAGCTACAACCCAATAAATCTTAATCTTCTCACAAGATTATATTTATACTGAGTATTCATTTTTTGAAATTTTGGTATTATTATGGTCTTCTTCATCAATTAATGTTTCGAATGGTCTTCTGACCTACACTAATTCCAACAGGTTTTGGATTACATGAAGATGGAGTGAAGGTAACTTCATTTGTATATAAAACTTTATTGAACAATAGCATATCAAAGTATCTCTTGGATAGTTGGTTTAAGGTTCCATGTTGTACCGAGTTAAGGGATATATGGCACATCATAGTTAAAAGCATCTAAATATGTCTCACATGGATTTTAATGTGTTGTAGGTGGGCATTGTTGCAGCAAACATCATGCTTAATAAGAGTTATGATATTATAAACAACCCTAAACAGATGGTACCCTCTTTGATGGAAACTGGTGCACGGTCATATATTGTCAACTTTCTTCAAGATTATATTGCTATCGGAACTTTAATGTGAGTCACACTTTAATACATGTGATCTTTGTTAAAAGCTTGTCCTCTATTTCATACATAAGACAAGACAATCATCTCAAGAGATAGTACTACTTAGTTTCTGGATTTAAAATGCATACATTAGCTTCCTTTTGACTTATTTCTTTCAACAATAAAAGAAAGTGTACAAGCATAAACAAGTTAAGAAATGTAGTTTTTGTAGTTTGGGATAGCACTATATATCTCTCTTAAGTATGTATGAATACTTTCAGTTTGAAGTATCTGGATGGTATTCTTGAAATGTCAATCAGATAAATTCAAAGAGAAACAAGGAAGTATTGTATCTTCATTTGTGAAAACTATAGGAAAAAATGATCAATTACTTGCGTTTTAAAGTTGGGAGCCAGCACAACCTTAGATGAAACGTCATAGTAACTTAATACAGTAACTCATAGTAACTCAGTTAGTGCTGATGATTGGCGTATTTGCCACCCAAGTTATTGCGGATACAAACCTAGTAGCCTAAGTTATTGGGTGATCGGAGTTACAACATATATGTTGTTGATCTTAGGTGTCAATAATCTGAAAGTTGTTGCTATTCATGATCAGTTCACCTAAGGTTTAACAAATAGTCAAACACCCATAGAACTCCCCCGTAGTGATTGCTATATTAATCCTTCCAACTTTTCCTTAAAATTCTTAAATATAAATTCACCTCAATTCATCAACGTGAACTCGAATTTAACTACTGGAAGGTGTATTATCACTTCTTGAGATAGTATGTTGTTGGCAAGTAACTTCGATGCACAAACTTTCAATCTGAAGTTCGCACCACCAAACGTGGTGACTATCTTATGTTTATTCTTGCCATCAAACTTCTAGAAATCAAACCTTGTTGTCATGTCATCGTCTTTGATCTTGAGTTCTACCCTTCGTATTCATGAACCTCGATTGAGTAATTGAGTACTCACAGCTGCAACTATACTAACTAATGGAAATTGTATCAAAATGAACACACGATCATGAAAACGCACACAAAATGAGCCGGGGGTCTCACTGGAAGTAGGCTCTCTATTCCTACGGGGTAGAGGTAAGGCTGTCTACATCTACCCTCATCCCTACCTTAGCTTTGCTATTGGTGGGATTTACTGAGTATGATGATGATGACGACTTGCACTTCACCATATTATTATTGAATTCACTCTCAAAATTGGATTACACGGGGAGCAATCTTTCCTCCCTTTATAACAAAGTAAAAGAAATAGAAAGGTAACCACAAAGTCCAAGAAAGCAACTTGAAATTTTGACCTCTATAGACATTAATGTATTGTCGAATCATCCCTGGACTTTACAAGGTTTTTACCTTTTGCAGTTTGATTGAAGAAAGGGGTATAGTGTTCACCTTTGAAGGATCCAAAAGGAAAAGTCCGTTAAAAGTTTATTTAAAAGTTCACAACCCCCAATTTTATTGGAAGGTTAAAGCTCTATTGCCTTCTTTTACAATGTTCTTTTTTGTTTACGATTTTCAGTTTACTCTAACAAAGTTAGCAGTAGATCCACAACATGGAGCACGTTACCTCCATTACTTTTGTCATACCTTGCATAATGTTTTGTTACGCTAAAAACTTGTTGTAGATTATCACACAAGCTGAATTAGGTTTCGCGGACGCGTACATAAAAGGAGACGTTTCCTTCACTGATAAAAATGAAGGTCTTCTTAATATGTTGATGGTATGCTCTTTGTTGATATACATATACATCTTTTCATGGCTCCCTACTGATTTTTTCATGGTTGCAGCTTTTTATTGTTAATAGTGAGTTACAAAGTTCTGCGTCAAGGTTAAAAAAAAGGTAATTAGAGCTTCATATGAGCGTACCATGTTGCAAGATTAATATCCCTTCACATTAATAATCAAATAAACTATGTGTGGCTTTACTTCAGAGGATGGTGGACACCAATGTTTTTAACAGCAGCACTATCAAATGCAAAATATATCTATCACCACGTTATGAGGAAAAATACAATTAGTCAAGCACGCAGTAACATTTCTCAACATTATGATCTGGCATGTGAAAGTTTTCTTATCATCTTGACTACCTTTTCCTACTTTTATAGATATTTTGTAGGACAGTTTACCATCTTCATACACCTCATTTATGACTCATTTGTAGTCTAATATGTTGGCTTCTCATGTTTTTTTAGAGTAATGAACTTTTTTCTCTCTTCATGGATGATACAATGCAATACTCATGCGCAATATTCAAGGTGACGATTGCAGTGATCATATTGTTCCTTGTTTGGAGTTCAAGTAATTAGTATAACACTTTCTAACTGTAATACTTCTAACAGAGCAAGGATGATGACTTGAAAACCGCACAGCTGAGAAAAATATCTTCCTTAATTGAAAAGGCGAGTGATTGCATACTTTTACTTTCCTTTTTTTCTAAGAAAAAATTTCAATTAAATGGGTTGATATTTGTATCCCAAAACCCTGATTTATGTCATTTTGTCTCTAAGAGAACTTTGTGTTGAAATGTTTCATTAAATCGATGTAGGCAAGAGTTAATGAAAACCATGAAGTTCTTGACATAGGATGTGGTTGGGGAAGGTTTGGTATTGAATTAGTCAAACAAACTGGCTGCAAATACACAGGCATCACCCTTTCGAAAGAGCAAATTAAATATGCAGAAAGTAAAGTGAAGGAAGCTGGTCTCCAGGTAAGTGTTCATACGATTACGAAATGCCCAAAAAAGGAGATTTACTTTAGAGAAAAGATTAACATTGAATGCAAATTAATTTGCAATCAAGTGCTAACATTGCACAACTTTACGACTCTTACTTCCTTCAATGATTTTCTTAATGCAATTAACTCTTCAGGATCGAATCAGATTTCTACTATGTGACTATAGGCAATTACCTGATACTTCCAAATATGATAGGATAATATCTTGGTGAGTTAAAGCATTTTCCATCTCCATAATTGCTTCCTGATGATGTTAAGTGCAACACATATGATTAGTGGTTACTCATAGTCTAAGCAAGAAATGTCTATTTTCAGTGAAGCGATAGAACATGTTGGCCATGCATACTATGAACAGTTTTTTGGATGTTGTGAATCTGCATTAAAAGACGATGGGATTTTTGTTCTACAGGTATGTCAATTCCATTATATGTTACCTTACCAAAAACATCAAAATACAACTTGAAAATTGTTGGAGTGTTGTTCAAAATACAATTTCAAAATAAATTACATTGCTAAAGAAAATAATTTGCAGTGCTTATTACAATTGAAAGAAATTAATGAACAAGTACAATAGAAGGAGATCGTGGTTGTGTTGGCCCATACACGGCCGTATATGCTTCTCAACATTCTTATACGGCTGTATATAGCATATGCCCGCATAAGAACACGACAACCCTATACAATTGTAAACACTCCTATATATGCCCCTGTTCAAAGCCAAAAACAACAATAAAATAACAATCTGTTTTAATTACTTCAAATCAACCAAATGCTTAAAAATGGTAAGCTTACATCCATTCTAACTTGTTTTAAACAAATGCACCGCAATCTTTTAAATGCCAATCATATTCATTATAACTCTTTAAGTTTGGATCAAGAACCACTTACCACTTGGTTTTTCTCACTTGAAGATAATAATTATTCCTTAACTAGGTTAGTAATTCGCGTATTACATGTGTTAAATAAATGACATATTAAATAGTTTGTAAGGAAGATTTAGGAATTAATTTAATTATATAGCCTAGTGGCATCTTAGCATGGGATAAGCTTAGGACCGCTTATAACTCTTTAAGTTTGGATCAAGAACCACTTACCACTTGGTTTTTCTCACTTGAAGATAATAATTATTCCTTAACTAGGTTAGTAATTCGCGTATTACATGTGTTAAATAAATGACATATTAAATAGTTTGTAAGCAAGATTTAGGAATTAATTTAATTATATAGCCTAGTGGCATCTTAGCATGGGATAAGCTTAGGACCATTAGGTCATGGGTTCGATTCCTACAAGGGGATTTTTCTCATATTTATTGGGTTTCCTCCTGAATTAGTGTATAGGCATTATTACCTAGTAGAGATGGATATAATCGGGTGGTTCTATTGGTGGCACGATGATACTCCAGTGATCCGTTTGTGAACCAAATTTGTCTTTCAAAAAAAATAGTTTGTAACGAAGATTTAGGAATTAATTTAACTTTGTTAAATCAAGAAATAGATTACAAATAGATGAAATAAGAGAAGCAATAAAAAATTTTAGACTCGCATAATTGTAACATGTGATGCAAGCAGTTACTTTAAGGTATAGACGTCCACCTTCAATTCTCACTGATTTCTTCTCCTCTCCTTGATCACCCAGCTTCTCTTATAAGTGTTAATGAACACACACATACACCGAAGATTTAGGTTTTTTTTTCTTCTATGTATGCACTTGACATACAGTAGTCTTTAAAGACTTATCCTTATCACTAAGAACGGGTCATCACCACAATTGTGCCATCCAACTTTAGTGATTTTCTAAATTGGCAACTCTAGCTCCTCAACTCCTTGAGATCTTAGTCCATCATGTATAAACTTTGTTTTATGATCACCATAAATTGAGTAATTGTTCTATCACACCCTTTAATTTATATTATGAATTTATTTACCCAACACTATTAGTCATCCGCATATTTTAACTTCCGTATCCAAAAAATTAAATCTTAAATATAAGCTTCCATTAGATGTTTTAATTGATAAAACCCATATTGAGATGTTACAGGGATTGCATTAGGGGGGGGGGGGGGGGGATATTCCACGGTCCTCCCAACCGCCGAGGTGATCCCACCTCGCAGACCGCCACCCAGCAAGCCTGAGTCTGGGGGTAAATCCGAGGGATTGCATTCAGGTTAAATAATAATTATGATAATGAATATTTGCGTCCAAAGTCAGTAGAAAACAATAATTTTTACTAACTGGAAAAAACATATTTATCACTTTTTTTCCAACAATTCCTCACAATGAGACAAATCCATGCATACAAGTTTCAAGATGCAAATTTCAACGGTTGAATATTGTTGGATAAGTAGGAGTTACTTAGTCTCATACATAGCTGATTTGTATAAATCATTAAAAGTGATATGCTTGACCTCTTTTATATCATAGATATATTATGTGAATGGAACAGGAAGTATTTCACTTCATTTACAGTTGAGGGTACCCTCCACAATGACTTTAGTTTGTACTATGTTGCCCACTGAACCTAGATTTTAGGGTGGAGGGTATGGTCAATCACCCTAGGGTGTTTGAGTGAAATCCTACCCAATAATATTATGTCATGTCAACTCCTCATTACACTCCCCATTTTGCACTCAATCAGGGGGTATGATCAATCACCCTAAGGTGTTTGAGTAGGCTAAAAAATAAAAAAATTGTGATTAGTTGAAAGGGGTTGGGACCCACCATTAAACCTCCCTCCCTCCTCTTTCCCTCCTCTTCCTGCATCGGTGAATATACACCGAAAAAGTGCAAAATTTCGGTGACTTAAACAAGTGGGGGTGGTCACCGCTCGGTGACACCAACTCACCGCATCACTCCCCGATGATTATACCCTGCACCCTTAGGGATTTCCAATTTTGTAGATTAGGTTTCCCTTATTTTCACATACTTCACCGACTTTAGTCTAATTCCTCTTGACGACTTATGAACTAACTAATTGCTTACTGACCCATAATGTTATCCTTGAACTTCTTATATATCCTTAACTGTGATAACTCATGTTAAGAGTACTTTTTGTACCGTATTATCTCAACGTCGAATATGCATTGATTTGTCATTGTAGGCTGAGCTTTGAGCTCTATCAATCAAAGATTTGACTATTACGATGCATACAAATAGCTGACATTGGATTTAGCCATCTTGAAATATTTTTCGTCAATTGACGTAGGTTGTGTTTATTAGATTGGTAATAGCAATCAAAGATTTGACTGTTACCACCAAATCAAATTTATCCTAGATCTATACAAATTATATCGCCACAGCTTTGTGTTTGACGGGTTGACAGGTGGTTTGGCGAACCGATCAATGGTCCATTTCCCAGTAAATATTATTATTTTTTTTACTTTTTTTATATTTAATTTACTTGTGTATCTAACTAATTAAAATACAAATAAAATATATTATCTTTATTAACTATTAAAAAATTATTATTTAGTTAATAAAAAAATTGTTATGTCTTATATTATCATCAATCTATTTTATAAATTTCCCAATTAACATCTTTGAAATATCTTTAGTTCATATCAGCCCAAGACGGAAAGTATGACGAGTTCAGGCAGGCACCAGGCTTTGCTAAGGAATACATATTTCCAGGAGGCAACCTACCTTCACTTAACAGATTAATATCAGCCATGACTGCATCATCAAAATTGTGGTAAGTTTACCATTGGGGGATCATGTTGTTACATGCCTGGTTTTGGATGGGTTAAGCTACCCTCTTTTCCTTTTGGATATCACATTAAAAGTTTTTATATTACCCCCTAGAAATTTCATTATTTTTTAAAATGTTTTTTTAGTCCAAAACACTTTAGTAGAAAAAAAATATAAATGTTTATTAGAAATTAAACTAGTGGTACTCTCCACGCTATGCATCAGTAGAAAAAAATATAAATGTTTATTAGATATTAAATTAGTGGTACTCTCCGCGCTATACAATGAAAATATCGGTCAGTATCGATTTTGTTTGTTACAGTATCAAGACTCGCTACATCAAGCGAAAGTGAAAACAATGTGGTCAAAATCTACAAATAAAAAACCATAACAATTGCTGTGGTCAAAATCAAAAAGACTATTGCTCTAAGTTGTTATTTAGTATATATAAAAATAGTAAATAAAATGTTTAAGAAAACATCAAAAACAAAACTTTTTTAAAACAATTAAAAAAACACTATCACACATCGAGAAATCCAAACACCGAGAATGATCTTGGCAATTAAAAAACGTTAGTTTTTATTTAAGAAACTCGTTTATACATGTATATATATTCAATATATTGGTTTCTATTATTTCTGAAACCTCAAATTTATTTACAGTTATTTTCTTTTGTAATTTTTTTCTATAGGTTATCAAGAGATAATGGTGGCTTAACAAACAAACAGTATCACTTTCTTTTTTTTAAACACCTTAAAACAATGATTAGAAAAGAAGTCTAATAACTTTTGTTAATCGATTTTGTTCAATAGGTTATCAAGAGAAAACAGTTAAATGGTAGCTTAACAAACAGTATCACTATCTAAGAAAACCTTAAAACATTTTTTAGAAGAAAGGTTTAATAAGAAAAACGTTATTTAAGAATATTTAAAAAGTAGTTTAAAAATATTAAAAAAAAATTAAAGTTTACAAAACGTTCTTTAAAATATAAAGATAAAAAACATTTTCTAAAAAATAAATTAAAGATAACAAAATGATTAAAAAAAACTAAAAAGGCTTGTATTAACGTGAAACTTGAGAGAAGGGGTATGTTCGGTAAAAATAACATGATAAAGGGTACGTTTAGCAGCACCCTTGATGGGTCTGACTTTTATTGTCATCTAAACACTTCAAATTGCAGCGTGGATCATGTAGAACAGATAGGAAAACATTATTACCAGACACTTAGATGTTGGAGAGCTAACTTCTTGAAAAACCAGAGGTATATTATATAATGATAGTATCCTTCTATCAACCGTTGTTCAATTTCAATTCATGAATTCAATCATTTGATGATTGGTTGGTTGTTATATTACTCCTAGCAAAATCCTTTCTTTGGGCTTCAACCAAGAATTTATCCGTATTTGGGAGTACTACTTTGACTATTGTGCGGCTGGCTACAAGACAGAGATACTTCTGAACTATCAGGTACTTCTTTGCATACTTTGAACATGAGAAACACGTAAGTTACAATGAAATTCACCTGGCCTCCTAGCTTTGTTATCCTAAATGATAAAACACTCATATGTGTGTGTAAACATGTTTATTTACTTCTAATAAAACATTCTAACTCAGAAACTTCACAACTCTTGCTTTATATTCTTCATTGAAGGTTGTGTTCTCCCGCCCTGGAAAGACTAATGACACACTTGGAGATCCTTACAAGACAGCCATTACAGCTTATTAATTTAAGATATATTTTACCTCTATCCTCTCGGGTGAGATTATGCTTCCAAAAGGTTAAAAACTTGTTGCATGTAAACTAAATAAGTCATCATGGCTTGACACTAGCCAAGTGAAGACTCTTGTGGCTATAATAATGCAGCTTATACAATGAAAGTTGAGGTGAATTCAACACGCATATTTCTAAATAATTGGAATCTAGTATGTACTTCAACTATCTATAAATGAGTTGATCCTCGAAGTAGTAAATTTCTAATAATGGGTATGCAACTTCGTCGTTTTGTTGTAGTTTGACCGTGCAATTTGTTATCATTAGAGTAGTTAAAGAGAAAGTAGAAAAGAATTTCTTTCATTGTGACCCCAAAAAAACACATTGGCTTGAAAAAATGAGGCATTAAAGATTAGATACCTCAAAAACACAGTAAAGGAGGTGCTACATTTTCAATAGAGTAGCAAACTAGTTCTAGACGGGCCACCAACACATTAACATCTCGAACCTCTTCGAGCCTAAATCACCTACGTTGTATTAAGGAGATGAATCAAAAGGAGGGTTCGTATTCGGTAGTAGTAAGGAGATGAATATGGCTTTGATATCCAAATGGTGGTGTAAATAGAAGGATGCTAGTCAACAGTTTGAGGCTAAGGTAGTTGAAGCAATTCATGTTGGCCTGATTCTTCTATAAAAGATCTCTTGGGGAGTGGAGAGCGGTGACAAAAGCCAGAAGAGAGGCAAAAGGTTTTGTTGAGTATCAAACTCCAATTGATACACAGATGAACACACAATACACTTGCACAAATCATATTCACATATATACAAATGATCTAATACAAGGTATTTATACCTACAGATTTGACAGTTAACTAATAACCGTCTTCATCCTTTCTTGGCGGCAATGTAACCGATAAACCGCCATAATCTTCTAAGTAAACCTAGACTTAGGATACGTACTATTTACATGATAATGTTACAATAATAAAGATAAACATATATATATATATTAAACAACATATAACAATGTGCTTGATGTCATGTTTACGTCTAACATTAAACTTGGCATCAACACAGCAAAAATCCTTCCTTCATGCACTGGCCGGACCACCATGTGGTGGCAAGACCACCTTCACTTTACGCTTCTTGTATGGTAGTTCCTACTCATCGATCTCCATATCTTCTTTGTTGCAAATGATCTTTTATTCTTTGACCCACTTGATTCTCTGTAACACCTCGTAAAATCGTGTCCAATAATGTGTTGACACGTGTCCCTAATCCTAATTATATCAAACGTTGGCTAAGAGAGACTATTTTCGTCAAAAATGAAAACTATGAATGTGGAGGGACTGAAAGTGTCAACATGCTAAAACTAAGCCTCTGAGTGACCTTACACGGCGTCCTCATTCTCAAATGAGCCACTTGTTGGACGAGAGCAGCCGTTTGCGTAATTGTTTGAAAGTTTGCGCGACGAAAGGCTAAAAGCGTCAACATGTTAATTTATACCTCTGAGTGGCCTTTAAACGAACCCGGGGCTTCATGATGTTCGATCATACTCTAGGGAACGCCTATATTGGCCGTTTAGGGATTTTGTGCCAATAATCGATAATACACACAAACTTGCGAGTTAAAGGGACTAAAAGCGTCAACATATGATTTCTAACCTCTGAGTGACCTTTTAAAGAACCGAGAGTTTTACGATGTTGATCATACTCTTGGGTGTGCGTAATATTGGCCAAGGAAAGCTTTACGTACTAATTATAACGTTACTCGCAAGTTTATAAGTCAAGGGGATAAATTTGTCAGAGTTTAAAAGAAAACATGTTCTCTCGCGCCACGCGCCAGAACCATGGTGTCCCCTCACGTGGCGTGACGGCACCTGTTTCGCAGAATTCCTGGACAGCTTCCATTTTCATGCTTGTTCCCCACTCAAACCACTCTAGCTCCTTGAATTTGATACCATGAGCTCATTGATGGTTTCTAACACCTGTTAAGACACCTGGGATGATCCTAGAAACCCTCTAACACATGGCATGATCTTGGGAAGCCATGTTCAAGTATAAATAGAGGCTCTTGGTAGCCATTTTCTTTGCACATTTCATTCTCTCTCTATCTCTCCTAAGTGGAAGTTCCTGAGCAATTGGGAGCATCCTCTGAGTTCTATTCAGTCCCTAGGACCACTTGTAAGTGTTCCTTTCATGACTAGTTCGTTTATTAGGCTTTTAAAGCCAAAAAGTCAAGTGTTTACGATAATCACTTTGACTTTCAGTTAGACCTTAATGGTCAAGCCATTGTTCACAACGAACATGGCTACCTGATCGTAATTAGGTAGGTGTTAATCCCTCAAAAGGGCACCTCCTAAGAATCACGTTTGCTTGGTCAATTGACGAGTCAACATAATAATGTTTTCAAAAGTCAACGGGTCAGTTTTTTGAAATACTTACAATCTGAGTTTAAAAGTGTTCTAAAATATGTTTTATCACTTAAACAACTCGGTAATAATTATTAGAACATGTGTAAACATGTTCGGCTCATCAATTCCAGTTTTAGGGTCGGTTCACAACCGAAAGTCGCGAAGTTTGACTTTTGCTTTAACTTTCGATTATAAATTGAATTAGACTAGTATGCTACTGATTTAAGGTTCCGTTATGATCGTAATATGATGTAGCATAACCCTATAAGGTTATATTGTAGGTCCACCTGGAGGATCGAGTAAAACCTCTATTCCTGTTTTCCGACAAACCCGAGAGTGCGGAATCCAAACGGGTAAGTTAAACCAAGTTACGAACACAAACACAAAGATTCAACGATTAACACTCCAATGTATTAATGTAGAAAGCGGTTACAAAGCAATGTTTACAAGATGCTCTCATAAACTCTCAGTGTGTGTGTGTTTACAGTGTTCGCTCTGAAATCTATTCAGACTTCCTCTAAGTGTTATTGTCTGTGTCTGTTGTCTGGGTATTTATACTAACACCATGAACGACGAAAACAAGAAGCCAACGAAAACAGATCGACGAAATCCAATATCTTTGACGAAATCACACTTGTCTTTGACGAAATCAAGTGATTTCGTCACTTTGATGTTTTCGTCCTTATGCTGTTTTCGTCACATGCTGTTTTGGATCAATTCTCATATGAAGCCCAAACAAATCATAAAGAGTTTCGGCCCAAGAGTGGCCCAAGGAAGTTGATTGGTTTAATAACCATTCACATGTACGTGAGTTCCAAATATAATCAGATTTGTAAAGTTTAGTCAACTTGTGACATCATCATGACATCATCATGATGATGTCATGAAGATGTGTAAACGAAAATTGGTTCGCGGCTCTCCGTGCTTCGCGTGTCGAACTCTGGGGCGCACGACGGAGGAATGCCGTGACGTCGGGCTTGAGCCGAACCTAACCGAGTCGAACCAAACCGAATCGAACCGAGCCGAATCGAACCGAGTCGAGTCGCGTCCACATAAAGTGTACCAACAAACTCCCCCTTGGACGCTACTCGTGAGGTTCGTCTTCCATGTCTTTCATGTCGGAGGATCTTCAAAGTCTTCACGCGTCGTGAGTAGAAAGTGTATCAACAAACTTCCCTTTTCATTTAGGAAGCGTATCAATAAACTCCCCCTTTGATTATGCTCGTGAGTCTTTTGATTTTCAATGCTTTTGATCCTTGTGGTGTTGATGATTAGTCAACGACAACTCGATCATCTTTATCTTTTGAGTGCCTCCACGTCGTGTCTTCACTCCGAAGCTTCTCATCGAACATGTTCTCTTCACCTTTAGCATCTGCACATGCAAGAAAACTAAACGCGTAATGAGAACAAACGCTTGGAATATAGTTAACATTAAACAAATGACACACATGTGACCATGTTTTCAACTACCGTACGACAATTTAGTTTGAAAAGTTAACAGATTTTTCAATTTTGATTATTAACTTTCAAAACTTGCAAACTCTGACCGTTTATGAAGATTCAGTCGTTTTGGTTTTCATCAGATTTCAGGCAACGAAGACTTGAGTTCCAAACATCGGTTAATCAAAACTAAAACAGAAATAAAATCTTTTTGACTTTTATAAAGTTTATATTAAAACACACCTAAAATCTTTTTGGCATTTTGAATATTTCAAACTTAGAGACTGAAAGCAGTAAATAAATATATACAGAGTTGCAGAAACTAAGAAAAGTAAATATATACAAACATTCTTTTTGCGAGTTTCGAGGGTAAGAGAATCATATCAGTGTACGGTCATGCCAAAATGCTCTTGTTGTTCATTTAGTTAACATTTAGATAAGCATCCTATAACAATTATCGGTATTGTTGTCCACATAAGCTCAACTTATCATATGTAATCATGGAGAGGGGATACGTTAAGGTATGATTTATACTTACTGACCGGTGTTCATCCACATCACGACACATTCCCGTATCAAGGTATGCACGAGAGTTCATCTTACTGGTGAGTATACCATTTCTCATCTGTTTTGACGTATATGAAAATGTGAGAAACTCACTTATTTTGATTGAAAACAAGCCCTATGTGATAGAATCACTTATTGATGAGGAACTTGATTTTCAGATGCATGAGGGGCACAAGAGCAAGTCCGTGAACAGGTCAGTACTTTCGTACAGCAAAGAGACGAACTTGACTCCCGGATAAATGTGATAAATTATCACTTATTTTGTTGGACATGTGCTTGTTGATCACTTATTGAGGTCGTATGCAGTATGTACACGTATGTATAATATCATGGAAGATCTAGACTTCGTCTCTGTTTGTTTTGGTAAAAGAAACAACCATGATACCTAGATGATAAACAACATAAAGACCACATATCTCAGAACCTCGGCAATCTCTCAAACGAAATTTCGGTACTAAGACCATATGCCAATGAGCGGTTCCCACCTGGTCTTCAGTCGATTTAAGTTTATATCACCCTGCACACTTTAAGATGATTGTGAGCCTACCGATACATCTTATATAGAGCTGCTTATCGTTTTTCATTTTGCATTTCAGTTTAAAAAGGTTTCAACAGACCACTGATGTACTATCATTTTCTCTTTTGCTCGCCAGGAAACTCGTTTTTGTTTTTCTATTTTTTTTTTTTTTTTGAAATTTTTCGATGTTTTTAAATTTTTCAAATTTGGATTTACTCCCCCTAAAATCAACAAACTTACAATAATTTTAAAAACACAAAGATATTTACAAAAACGATTTTCCGATGTGGATTACTCTTGCTTGACCTTAATGTCGTTTACCAATAATAAAAAGTCAAATCTTGATTTATCAAATGCTTTGGTAAAAAGGTCGGCACGTTGGTCATCGGTATGGACTATGACAACCTTGACGAGTTTCATAGTGAAACAATCACGTGTGAAGTGATATTCGAGTTCAACCTGTCAGGTCAAAGAGTGCTTATACGAGATGTTACTAAATCATAAAGCAGCTTAAATATCGACAAGAATAGGAGAGATTAGAAATTTAAAACCGTATCCTACAACTGCTTCGTGCATTGCAAGAAATCTGAGCGACTCCTAAACTGGATATTCACAGCAACAAGATCATAGACCTCTGGGTCCGGCTGGACTTCCACATTGCACCAGCGAAGGTCTTTGTCTTTCTCTTTCAGAAGTAGTGTGCGGTTGTTCAATCCACACCAAGGCATCCGCACACCCGGTTGATTTGATCAACCAACACATTTTCTTCAATCACACCATAGAGAAAAGTACCCTACACGTTCATCTTGTGGACTTTGAACTTCTTGTGGAAGAAAAAATCCATGAATCATCGAAAAGCGTCAGACGTGCTGTATGCGCATACTTTTCATTAGAATCTTTCCTGTTGACCCGATCAAAAACCATAACAACCAAATTTTGGCACATTTTTCATCTTGTCGAATTTTTCAACTTCATTCAACCACATTCTTTCATCAGAAATTTTTGTCTTCTTTTCTCCTCTCTCCATCAAAGGCAACAACTCCTAGATATAATGATGTTTCGGAGTCTGGTGTCGCCGATCTTGTGCATGGACGCTCCACTATCAACAATCCTAAGACTATCAATAGTTCCTCCTGGAACATCCTGCACTCTCATTCAGAGATTAGTTGGAGAGGGGGACCCAAGCCTTCACAGACTTGGGTCGTCCGTCATCATCGAGAATTGTGACATCCATTTCCCGATGATTCTGAATTGATGTAGCTCCCCCTGAAACACTTACTGGTTTTGGTTTCCAAATCTGTTTTTGTTTTTCATTTTTAATTTCTAACTTAACAGACTACGTTTGGACAACCTCTGGTTTTAAAACCTTTTCAACTTCTTTTCGTTGTTTCTTTTTCTGTTTCATTTCCCGTTGTTTAACAAGACGAGGGTCCTGTTTTGGTGAAACAGATCTTTTATGGAAACTGTTACCATGGGGGGCATCAACCTTTGCCTTTCCTTTCGTGAGATATGGACAGTTTCTGACAATGTGCCCATACTCACCACATTCAAAACATGATCTCCGCTCAACAAACCTCAGAGTATCATAACTGTAAGAGCTTGATGATGAACTTCGTGATCTTGAGGTACTTGGTCCTACATCACAACCGTTTGTGTGTTGTGTATAGTTGTTTTGACTATTTCTTTTCAAAATTTTACTTTGTTTAACAAAATCCGTGTTGGATTTGTTTTCGAAAGTTTCAATTTTATCAGTCCCTCTGGATTTCATGAAGTTTACCTTCCGAACCTTTTTCTTGTTTTGGCTCTGTTTGCCTTTTCCATTTCCTTGGGCAGCGTGATTTTGCTTTCGTTGATTGTTTTGTTTTTGTAATTTTTGATTCCCATATTTCTTTCTAACTTCGGATTTTGGGATAGGAGCACACTGGGTTACTACAACTCATGGGTTCGACTTTCCCAAAAACTTACTGGTAGAATCTTCGAAAACTTTATCAATCAAAGATTGATTGACATTTTTGATAGGGAAATCCTTGTCTGAATATATTTTATCAGATCCAATCAACGTGTAAAGCAAGTTCAAGCTTTCACAACTTCCAGATGAGGATTCAACAGACTTGGCTTTAGCAAGCACAAACGGTTTTGCAGGTGGATCACAAATAATGTAATTTTTGAGAGGTATGTTTTCCTCTTTTGTTACCGTTTCTGACTGTTCAGAGTTAGTATCCTCGGATTCATCATCTGACGAATCAGCATCCTCAACAATGACTGGAGGATTCTAATTTCGTTCAGCTGTTGACACTTTCACATCTGCTGATTCATCCGAATCTGAGGAAACTTCCTTTTTGTAACCTAGCCCAAATGTAAATTCCTCAAGGCTCAATGAAACTGAGGGCTCAAAATGAGGTTTATTTTCCTCATCAGGCATCGAAGAATAATCGTGTTTAATAGGTGGTGGACATTTCTTATAACCTATGCACGTGACATCATTTTTCTTTTTCTGAACATCAATGATGTGATCCAGCACATAGCTAGAGTTTAAATAGTTGTTCAACTTAAGTTGGATCGCCTCACTTTCAGATTTAACACAAGCCATTTCTTTTTGCATTAACTCGAGCCTTTCGATGTAAAGGTTTATTTCAGTTTGTTTTCTTAAAACCATTTCCGTTAGCTCGGTCTTATCCTTTTTTAATGTTTCAATTATCTTTTTAAATTCCTTTTCATAATTTTCACGAAACATGTTGGCCTCTGTGCATTTTGAAAGATCCACGATCAAATGTTGATTGTGGATATATGTCACATCATATTTGCTTTACAAATCGTCATATTTGGTTTGCAAATCAGACAATTTAACATTTAATCCAACACACTTATCACAACTATCACAAATATCAGATTTTGATTCATCGACACTTACCTGACTGGAATCACTCTCAGATGTTGACCTATCTGCATCAGAATCAACAACCTCCTTTGATGATTCACATTCAGATCCATCATCGCTTGAACTTGAACTTAAAGTTGTAACATCTTCAACTGAAGTTGAAACGTGTTCAACTGAACTACTGTCATGTTCAGAACTGTCATCGTTTCGCGATGATTCACCATTGCTGGCATCTTTGACAATTTTAGCATAAAACGCCGTTTTTGTTTGACTACAGTTCCTTGGATCAAGAGATGATGGTGCTACAGTAGAACGATGGTGCTGTGAGGCAACTGGTGGTAGTGGATTTCCATACAAGTCTGTGGTTGGAGCTGGCTTTACAGGAACTTGTATCGGATTGCCATACAAATATGTGCTTGTGACAAACGCCGTTTGAAATGGAGCATGTGAAGCAACCGGTGGTAATGGATTTCCATACAAATCGGTTGCTAAGTCCTTTCTCGTATACGTTTTATTTGACGGTGTGGGAGATTCGGCCCATGATGGCGACAAACGTATGTTTGTATACTTACTTTTCGTATTAGATGCGGGTGCGGGAGATTCGGCCCATGATGGAGATAATCGCGTGTTTATATACTTGCTTTCCGTATTAGACGGAGTACCAGACCAAGCCGGATTCATTTTGAATGTATAATTACGAATACCTGCTCAAAACACTCAAATCAAACAGTTTAGAATGTTTTAAAAAGCTTCTGTTAATAAAATGAAAAGATATGTGATGAAAATAGGGGTTTTCGTCACTGATATGTTTGATTTCGTCACTGAAATGGTGATTTCGTCGCTGAAAGGGTGATTTCGTCGCTGAAAGGGAGATTTCGTCGCTGATGTGCCTTTTATGACGAAATCAGGGGTTGTTTTCGTCGCTAATGTGCCTTTGACGAAAATAGATGTGTTTTCGTCCAGGAGCTTTCGTCCAGAATGATTTTGTCCAGAATGAGGTGTTTTCGTTGACAATAAGGTGACGACGAAATCAAGGAGTGATTTCGTCAAACACATGTGAGATTTCGTTGAAGATGAGTGATTTCGTCCAGACACACCTGATGGATTTCGTCCAGAATGATTTTGTACAAGTGATTGGTGATTTCGTTGAACAATGAGACCAGACAAAAGATATTTTTCAAAACAAAATGAAATCTTATCTTCTAACAAGTAGACTTCTTTTTCAAACTCACCTTATCTTATCAGACTTCTTTTTCAACAACTATCATGATGGTTTGTGTACATCTTTTTCAAACAATATTTTTATAATCAATAACACCTCAATATTTTACCAAACCAAGATCAAACATATACATATTTGAAGAATACATATGAACTGGATGAATATCCTGATGAAACTAATGAGTTTTCCAGCCACCGGAAAATTTTCCGAATACAATTTTTGCGCAAATGTTCAATAAAAATCCTTTCTTAACATGTATAGATGAAAAATAGCAAGATTTTTATAAGAACAATCAACAAAAACACAAGATTTTCAAAGATTTAAACCCGATTTTTCTGAAAATATAAACTTTCTGTTTCAAAAATCAAGAATAAATCTGGAAACACATGAAAATCTACTTGGTTTTAACAAGGAATCGAGCCAATGCTCTGATACCAATTGTAGGTCCACCCGGAGGATCCAGTAAAACCTCTATTCCTGTTTTCCGACAAACCCGAGAGTGCGGAATCCAAACGGGTAAGTTAAACCAAGTTACGAACGCAAACACAAAGATTCAACGATTAACACTCCAATGTATTAATGTAGAAAACGGTTACAAAGCAATGTTTACAAGATGCTCTCATAAACTCTCATTGTGTGTGTGTGTTTACAGTGTTCGCTCCGAAATCTATTCAGACTTCCTCTAAGTGTTTTTGTCCGTGTCTGTTGTCTGGAAACAGACACAGACAAAAAATCTACTTGGTTTTAACAAGGAATCGAGCCAATGCTCTGATACCAATTGTAGGTCCACCCGGAGGATCCAGTAAAACCTCTATTCCAGTTTTCTGACAAACCCGAGAGTGCGGAATCCAAACGGGTAAGTTAAACCAAGTTACGAACACAAACACAAAGATTCAACAATTAACACTCCAATGTATTAATGTAGAAAACGGTTACAAAGCAATGTTTACAAGATGCTCTCATAAACTCTCAGTGTGTGTGTGTGTTTACAGTGTTCGCTCCGAAATCTATTCAGACTTCCTCTAAGTGTTTTTGTCTGTGTTTGTTGTCTGGGTATTTATACTAACACCATGAACGACGAAAACAAGAAGCCAACGAAAACATATCGACGAAATCCAATATCTTTGACGAAATCACACTTGTCTTTGACGAAATCAAGTGATTTCGTCACTTTGATGTTTTCGTCCTTATGTTGTTTTCGTCACATGCTATTTTGGATCAATTCTCATATGAAGCCCAAACAAATCATAAAGAGTTTCGGCCCAAGAGTGGCCCAAGGAAGTTGATTAGTTTAATAACCATGCACATGTACGTGAGTTCCAAATATAATCAGATTTGTAAAGTTTAGTCAACTTGTGACATCATCATGACATCATCATGATGATGTCATGAAGATGTGTGAACGAAAATTGGTTCGCGTGTCGAACTCTGGGGCGCACGACGGAGGAATGTCGTGACATCGGGCTTGAGCCGAACCTAACCGAGTCGAACCGAACCGAATCGAACAGAGCCGAATCGAACCGATCCGAATCGAACCGAGTCGAGTCGCGTCCACATAAAGTGTACCAACATATATTACATGATTATAATAGTAATCTGAGTTTTATGCTAGATTCCGTATTTATGCCAGACTTTGACCAATATGCCCTTTTTAGCAAAAATAAGGTTTTACACACCAATAAGCTTGCAAATGATTTAGGTACTGATATGTTAACATGTTTAACATATTTAGATGTAACAAATCTGATCATAAACCGAGTTTGAGTATAATGTCGTAAATTAGGCTTTAAAGTGACCAAAATGCCCTTTAGGCGCGTAGATCGGTTTTAAGCATAATTCCTTATACCAAACTCATTGCCTACTAAATTAATATCATAATTAGGATATTTTGGGATATCAAATCAGATTGTAAACTGAGTTTATGCACAAGTACTTGTATTATATTCTTAAATGACGATAATGCCCTTATAACACACAAAATGGTTTTAAAGCATGATTTTCATACAAAACATTTTACCTACTGATATGTTATATTAAATAACATACTTTGATCATATAAACCTGATCATAACATCAGTTTTCCTTAAACATCGCACATATCGTCATTTAACGACTTTAACGTCGTTTCGGCGCATAAAATGGTTTTAAACCGTACTTAGCAATAAAGACTTGTTACCTACTGATTTCATAAATCATTTTAAATATTTTTACAGTAGGTATATATTATAAACTCAGAATTCCAAATAAGCTTTCGAAACTACGTGTGAAATTACCAAAATGCCCCTATGGAGCATAGTTTGGTCTTAAACTATAAAACACACATATGTTTGATATACTACTGATATTATATCATAAATAAAGTGTTTTCACAGAATGTTTATGGTCGTAACATTAGATTATACGCAAGTCCCTTTTATCGAACGCTTGTAATACTTTTATACATTCAAGCTTTTTTTTAATAATTTTAATCCAATACTTCCGCTGCATATTATTATACTGTGATAACTGTTATCCAACCGTCACAATTGTACCCTTTCGGGCCCACCGGGAATCGGGGTGTGACATTCTCCCACTTCATACCTTATTTCAGTTTCTTTAGTCTTCAGAAAATACCATTCTAGCATCTCCAAGTATCGAAGATAAGTCCTTTTCAACGATTCCAGCATCTCCAAGTATCGAAGATAAGTCCTTTTCGACGTCTCTATCGTATCAAATTTGTTTCCTAACATTCTTTTTATATTACCCCAACCATTGTTCTTTTCCACTTAATTATATATATCCTTTTATCTTCTGGACAACCATGTAAGGGGAATTCGACAAGAGGCATTGATTTTAAGATAATCTTTTAGAAACCATTCAACCACCATTTCAGATTCTTTGTTAAATAATTCCTTTTGTGTTTCAACATTTGTAGCCATGTAGGGGGGATTCGACAAGAGGCATTGATTTTAACATAATCTTTTAGAAACCATTCAACCACCATTTCAGATTCTTTGTTAAATAATCCCTTTTGTGTTTCAACATTTGCAGATGCTTGTATTACCCTTACAAGTGCCATACAATCCTCAATTTAAGTAATTTCATTTGGATACACCACTGGATTCGTTCCCTTGTTAAACCTTTCACGAATTCTTTCACCATCAATCCTTGGTGCTTCGATTTGTTTTTCAACCAATTCGGTTTCATCAAACTTCTGTACATCATTCCAATTTGTCTTGATTCTTTCATCATTATCCTCCATAATTTCTTTTGCAAACATTTTTGTGATATAACATGTTTTGTCCTCGATTGTTATATCATAGTCTTGAGTAAAGAGTTGGTTGATACTTAACATGTTCATATTGACTGTGAGTACATAATGAACACATTCAATTATATGACTTTCATTTCTTGAATGAACCACTACGTATCTGTCACGGCCCCCGGCCCGGTTTGACCCGGTTCAGGAACCGCGGGACAGAAATCCCGTGGTATTTATTTAATTTAGTTGACAGCAGAAGATTTTAGCAGGATCTTTTCAAAACTGAAAATGCCTGATTATTTTATTTCATAATTAAGGATAAAACCCCGGTAGTTTTACAATAAGGTGATTTCACTGGGAAACCCCTATTTTTCAAAACATGTTTCTTTATTTATATTGAGCCACTTCCTTAAGCTTGTAGTGCTTCGCGGCACTTTTCCTGGATCACAACAGATTACCTGAAACATGTTTGAAAAAAAAAATTTGTCAGCAGGGAAATACTGGTGAATCATTCTTTTTACTAAAATGACGCGTTGTTATAATTTACAGTATTAAGAGCGATTACAATGTTTTTATATCAACCAATCACCCACGGTATTTATCACTCGACCACCTATTGGCTATCTCGTTGTCCAATGGTGTCTGTGATTATGGTCATATCACCCCTTGGCTAACCTGTTGTCCAATGGTGACGGTTATCAAGTAATGTATACAAAACCCCACATACCGGCTGTAATATGGAGATTACAAAGACTTAATCCCTGTAATTATAATTTTGAAATAAATTGGGTTTTGTAAATATTTTTTGATAAAAAGAGAATGACTCACATTGCAGATTTATTCGAGCAGAGTTTAGCCTACTGATAAGCCTGTTAACCTAATTTAACAATAATGCACACGAAACTAGGTTAGTAACTAATACAGCATTTACGATAACTCACGAGATTAAACCCTCACAACGAATGACAAAGTGCGACACTTAAACATCCATCGAATTCACGACGAATGACAAAGCATAACCCTAATGTGGGCAGCACTTAAACATCCATTGGATAGTTTTAATCGATCGGACATTGAATAGTAGCAGCGATCGAGTTAATACCCTGTATCGTAGCAGCAGCCCACTAATTGAGATTTGTAATTTCAACTTCAGAGCAGAAATATTTCATTTTTGAAAGTTTTCGTCGACACAGAATGAAAGCCCCTGAGCTAGGCTATTTATAGGTGAAATTTAGGGTTCACGCGGCCCGCGTAAACCTTGGCTCGATCTTTACGCGGCCTGCCTAACCACCTATTCTACGCGTAGGCTTGATTGGTCACGAGAGGTATGCCAGCTGGTCAACACGTGGATCTGGAACACTTATCCGGTCAACCTATGTTTGACGCGGCCCGCGTAAGCTTCCCTTAAGGCTTATGCGGCCCGCCTGAAACCCACTAATTCTGATTTCTTAGTTTTTTTATGTACAGTAAGGTTTCAGGGGTCCGGGTTTTTATTTATGGGTTGTTTTAGGACAATTTTGAGAGTCCTTACATCCTCCCCACCTTATTTAAAATCTCGTCCTCGAGATTCATTGGAATAAGTGAGGATACTTTCGCTTCATTTCTGATTCCAGCTCCCAAGTGTATTCGGGTCCTCTTCTGGAATCCCACTTGACCTTGACTAGCACCAATCTTTTGTGTTTGAGAAACTTGATCTTTCTATCTTCTATTTGTAATGGCTTCTCAACAAACTTTAATTTTTCATTTACCTCTATATCTTGAAGAGGTACTACCAAAGATTCGTCAGATAAACATTTCTTGAGATTGGATACAAGAAACACATCATGTACCCCTGCTAGCTCTTCTGGTAATTGTAAACGATAGGCAACTGGTCCTATACGTTGGATTACTGGAAATGGTCCTATGTATCTTGGACTTAACTTTGCTTTCTTTCCGAACCGAACTACTCCTTTCCAAGGAGATACTTTTAAAAGTACTTTGTCTCCAACTTGAAATTCTAACGGCTTGCGTCGATTATCGGCATAACTTTTCTGGCGATCTCGAGCCGTCTTTAATCTTTCTTTGATTTGAGTGATCTTGTCAGTAGTTTCTTGCACAATCTCAGGACCTGATAATTGACTTTCTCCTATTTCTGCCCAACAAACTGGAGTTCTGCATTTACGTCCGTACAGTGCTTTGAATGGGGCAGCTTCGATGCTTGAATGATAACTATTGTTATAGGAGAATTCAATTAAAGGTAAATGATTATCCTGATTTCCACCAAAATCTATCACACATGCTCGGAGCATGTCCTCCAGAGTTTGGATTGTCCTTTCACTTTGTCCATCTGTTTGAGGATGATATGCAATACTTAAATTTAGTCGGGTTCCCATTGCTTCCTGAAAACTTTTCCAGAAATGGGAAGTGAAACGACTATCTCTATCCGATACAATGGAGAGTGGAACTCCATGTAAGGATACTACTTCATCCACATACAGGTTGGCTAACCTTTCCATGCTAAAGGTTTCCTTCATGGGTAGAAAATGAGCTGATTTGGTTAATCGATCTACAATTACCCAAATCGCATCATTGCCTTTTCTGGTTTTGGGCAACTTAGTAATAAAATCCATTGTTATGAGTTTCCATTTCCATACCGGCATCTCTAATTATTGTAACAGGCCTCTAGGTTTCTGGTGTTCTACCTTAACTTGCGAACAGGTAAGACACTTAGAAACATATCTAGCTATGTCCTTTTTCATTCCTATCCACCAGAAGTTATTTCTTAAATCTTGGTACATTTTTTTGTTTCCTGGATGCATGGTATACCTAGATTTATGAGCTTCTTCTAAAATCTTATTTCTTAATTCACCTTGCTTAGGTACCCAAATTCGTTTCTTATGGAATTTCCAAATTCCATCACTTCCTTGTTCTAATTCTTTTATTCGTCCTTTCATTCCTTCAGCATCATCCTTGATTGCTATTTCTTGAACATTCTTCAATTGTTCCATTAAATCTAACTGTAAATTTAATCTAAGAGCATAAACTCGTCGTTGTTTCTCCTGATACTTACGACTTAGGGCATCTGCAACTACATTTGTCTTTCCTTCGTGATATTGAATATCACAGTCGTAGTCACTTAAGATTTCCATCCATCTTCTTTGCCTCATGTTCAATTTTTTTTGCCCAAATATATACCTTAAACTTTTATGATCTGTATAGATAGTAAACTTACTTCCATACATGTAACGACTCTCATCAAAGGTCATAATTATTAAATTAATTTGACCAATAGGAAACCCTAATTGAGACACCCAAGTGATTTTACGCAAACCCTAAGATTTTCATAATTTTCAGAATCAGGATTAGGGCCCCTAAAACTCAGGGGGGGTAAACCCTAGTTGAGAATTATCTATATTTGCGTGGAAAAGAAGTTGAAATTTTAAATATCGTCGACTCATCTGAGCTAGTCCCACACGTGGCAACAATATAAGCTGTTTGAGTACCTTACGGACCGTAAGGTCATCAAGCTTACGGTCCGTAAGCTTGGCCATTTTCGTGTATAAATTCAGAACATTGGCACTTGCTTTCTGAACATTGAACGTCGAAAGAATTCTCGATTTTACAACGAGTTTTCTTCTGTATACTCAAATTAAACACCCAGATCCCTAAATTGAAGCTGCAATCAGGGTATTAGCACAATCGCTGCTACGATTCATTTTCCGACGATCAATATATCCAATAAATGATTAAGTGCCGCCCACATTAGGGTTATACTTTATCGTTCGTCATTAATTTGATGGATTGTCGTTAATTCGATGGGTAAAGTATTATACCTTGTCGTTCGTTGTTAATTCAACGGATCATCGTTAATTCGATGGACAAAGTATTGCATTTTGTCATTCGTTGTGAGAATTTGATCTCGTGAATTATCGTAAATGCTGGATTGATTACTAATTCCAAATTGTGTGCTTGTTATTGAAATTAGGATAAAAGGCTAATCAATAGGCTAGGCTCTGCCCGTATAAATCTACAATGTGAGTCATTCTTTCTTTTCTCACAGTTTGTGAGTTATTCTCTTTTTATCAAATTGCTTTATACAACTATTCTCACCGTTTGTGAGTTATTTTTATTAAATATTTTACAATACTCCAAATTATTTTCAAGATTATAATTACAGGGACTAAGTCGTGGATATCTTGAATTACTGGTTAGTGGGGTATTGTGCACATTACTAATTTCTCCCAGTTTGGTTCATTGACCTACTCGGGACTATCACTGTTGGGTTCATTGACCTACAGTGGTAATCGTCACTATTTAGGTTCATTGATCTAAATAGTGGTATGACCATCGTCACCATTGTGACATGTCACCATTGTGACAGAAGGCCAGATAAAAATAAGATAGAAGCCATTGTAATCGCTCTTATGCTGTAATTGATAACTATGCATCATTATGCAAAATAGAATGATTCACTCAGTATTTCCCGCTGACAAAACCTTTTTCAAACATGTTTCAGGTAATCTGTTGTAAATCAGGAAAAGTGCTGTGGAACATTTCAAGCTTAAGATAGTGGCTCAGTATAAAATAAAGAAATAAATTTTGTAATATCACGCTTTTATAGTAAAAACATACTATTGTAAATAATCGGGGTTTTATCCCGAATTGTGAAATAAATAATTGGGGAAAAATTTTAGCTTTAAGCGATCCTGTTTCCGCTGTTAAACTCAATTAAAATAAATACCGCAGTATTTTCTGCCGCGGCTCCTGAAACGGGTCAAACCGGGTCGTGGGCCGTGACAGAAAAAGGTGGTATCAGAGCCACTGGGTTAAGCTGATTAAGTATTTAGAAATACTTAATTTTTCCTGATTACAGCCACTGGGTTAAGCTAATTAAGTATTTAGAAATACTTAATTTTTCCTGATTACTATTATATGATTATATGTTTTATTAACTGGCTATTTAATTTTAATATGGACATATTTTTATATATATTGTAATATTTGTTGCTCTATCATCGTTAATCGAAAAATATTATATATAAATTTATTTGATTAATATATGGAATTACCTAATATAGTATTACTATATTATGGTAAAGAAATTATATTTTTTTTTATGTTTGAAGTATACTCTTATTTAAAATTATTGTATAGTTATTTATTATTAATAATTTTATTATTAATAATAGTGGTATTAAGATTATTTTTAAATACTAAGATTTTTATCAAAGGCAGATATTGGATAACCTAGCCTTAGTTAGGCATGGACTGATCACCTATGCTTAAACAAGGCAGCACTAACCAATATCCACCATGATAATGACTAGTTAATATATATAAATTAAGTCATCATACTTATTTAGTATATAGATTTTGATATGTTAATCACTGTAATAGTAAATATAATATTCTGATTTAAAGTTTAGTATTTTTATTATCTACAGTCAAGAAAATTTATAAATAAATTACAAATAAAACCTAGTATGTTTTAATTTGTATTTGTTTTGATAGTATGAAATACTATTTGTTCTATAAAATTTTGTTATGACTTAGTAATTGTATGTATGTTACTAAACAGCATGAGTGATTGGTCGGAAGCCCTTCAGAATTTAAATCTCTATCCAGTAAGAATAGAAGTTTCCAGAGATTTCAATAAGTATATACCAGATATAGAAGGACCTATAGAATTCAATGCTTTACCTCTTGAGAAACCTAAGCCTAAGAAAATAGAAATTGGGGAAAGCTCTAGGCAAACTGAGGAGTTACCATCTCAAGAAGAACTAGATTTTATAATGGCAACAGATGATACTATTGAGCCTGTTAATGAAAATAATTTTATGAACTTAGAACCATCTATTCCAAATTCTTCAAATAACTGGAATATAGACGAATGGTTGGATAATGAAATACTGTTACAAAACCATCCCTATAGGTTTTTTCCTAAGTACAATCCAGAACCTTTACCAAATTTACCAATAAGTAACAAGAATAGGACTGAACTTCATCATTTTGACAAAATGGATGCTGGGAATAGAATCCAAGAGACTTTGGGACAAATCTCCTGGAAATACGACGAGAAGAAACGCCATTATTAGAACATCATCTGATAAAGGATAGGGGATTATGAAACGGTGGTTGTGTAAAAGTAATAGTAAAATCAGTATGTGTAAAATAAATAATAAAACGGGTGTATATAGAAACATGATATAAGGAAATATTAGAAAAGTTACAATTTTGTTTGTATATTCGTTTATGTGATTATGTGCAACTAAATTGTGACATTGAATTATTTCCTTTATACTAATTATGTATCTATAAAATAGATATCAGATGGAAAACGCTAATAATGAACCAGTTAATGAGGGTAATCAATCTGAGCAACAATCGGGGAACCAATATGTGACTAGGCAAGATATAGAAAATATCATTGCTCAAGAGATAGCCAACACTATTCCAGGAATAGTTGCTCAAGGGATAGCCAATGCTATACCAGCAATCATTGCTGCTGTTAAAAATCCAATCGAACCTCAACAAGTTGTTCCTAGTAAACGCATTTCTGAAGATAATTTCAGTAATAGCGTAAATGGAGGTAGTAATCATGTTAATCATGATAATGAAACACGGCAAGCTCCGCTCCCTAAGAAAAGGAAAGTTGCAACGCCTGGTTGCACTTACAAAGAATTTCTTGCTTGTAAACCCACTGAGTTTGCAGGCAATGAAGGAGCGACTGCAGCACTGCGTTGGTTAGAAAAAACCGAGGCAGTAATTGCCATAAGTAAATGTGCTCAGGATGATCAGGTTATGTATGCATCAAACCTTTTCAAAGAAGTGGCGCTAGAATGGTGGAATACGATGTTACAAGCAAAAGGAAGAAGGATGGCGTATGCTATGGACTGGGAAAAATTTAAGAGTCTTGTAGAAAGAAAATTCTGTCCTGAGTATGAAAAAGATCAAATGGCAAATAAGTTTCTAACCCATAGGATGGTAGATGTAGATTGTCGAGGGTATACTACGATATTCTTCGAGTATGCTAGAGTAGTACCAACCCTGGCTTCCCCAGAGCCGGTACTTATTTCTCGTTATATTTGGGGATTAATTTCCGAAATTCGTAATATTGTCAAAGCTGCGAAACCTCGCACAATTGATGATGCAGTAGAATTAGCCAATACTATGACTAATGAGCTAGTACGGACAAGAGAAGAAAATAGAAGGAAAGAAGTAGCCCAAAAGATTACCCAAGAATTCAGTTCGGGTAACCATAACAATTTCAAGAAAGGAGGGAATGGGCAATCTTCTACAAGTCCATTTTGCAATTTTTGCAAAAGGAAGCATTTTGGAAGATGCAAAGGATATTGCAATTTTTGCAAGATTCCAGGGCATCAAGAAGAAGATTGTAGGAGGAAGAAATTTTCAGTTTGCTACAACTGTAGAGAAACTGGACATCTTAGGCCAGATTGTCCAAAACTGAATAAACCATTTGACAATCAAGCCAAACCAACAGAAGGAGCAAAAAGGAATGCGAGAGCCTTTCAGCTGACTACTCATGAAGCCGAGATGATTCCAGATGTGATAGCCGGTATGTTCTTAGCTTACAACGTTTACATAAAAGTATTATTTGACTCTGGTGCAAACCAAAGTTTTATAATTACTTTACTCTGCCAAACTCTTAACTTACCATTAACCAGCATAGAATAAATTTCTATAAACGGCAGATGGGAATTCAGTTAGAATAAATAAGGTTATACAGAACATAGAAATAAGTTATAAGTTTTCTGCAATTCTATTATTTATGAAATTAGTTGAGTCCAATGATGTGATCATTATCTGTGATCAGAATTTCTTAGAAATTCAATCAACCATCAGAGAAGTAATTATGATTACAGGAGATAAATCATGTAAGCTTATGAAGTTCATATCAGTAATGGAAATTGCTAATTATGAACGAAAGCCAGAAATAGTATATATGATTTCAGTAATCATTAATACTAAAGATACAGAATTTAAGGAAATTTCTGTAGTTTTAGAATACTCAGATATATTTCCAGAAGATTTACCTGGATTACATGAAGATAGAATTTAAAATTCATCTAATTCCAGGAATTTTACCGATAAGCCAGGGAACCTTATCAGTTAGCACAATATTGGTTATTAAGAAAAAGAAAAGCTTTACTCCCAAAATTTTTGAAGAATAAATTTTGGCTGAAGTGCAATTCTAGGTCATATGGTGAATCATGAATGTATTCACTTAGATCTGCTAAGATAGCAATAATTACCAAATAGAAGATTCTGCAAACCGTAATGGAAATTAGGAATTTTGTAGGATTAGTATTATAAGACCTTAAGGAACAGAAAATTTTGAAGTATATGGTAATGCTTCAAAGTTAGGATTTGGATATTCCTTAATACAACGCAAGAAGGAAATTGCGTATGCCTCAAGACAATTGAAAAAGGTCTGAAGAAAACTATACCACTCAAGAGTTAGAATTAGGAATCATAATTTTGCCTTAAGATTTAAAGATATTATCTGTATGGAAGTAAGGATACTATCTATACAGATTATAAGAAGTTAAGATATATAATTAGGCAAAAGGAAATTAAGGCAAAGAAGATGGATGAAAATCCTAAGTGACTACAATTGTGATATTCAGTATCACAAAGGAAAAGCTGAAAACGGCAAGAGATAGTCATAAGAATTATGCGGATAATAGATAAAAACCGTTGAAGTTCGAGTTGGAGACAAAATACTATTAAAAGTATCTCCTTGGAAAGGAGTGGTTAGATTTGGTAAGAAAGGAAATCTAATACCAAATTATGTAGGATCATTTCCAGTAAATTCAACGTATTGGATTAGTTACTTATAGTTTACAACTACCAGGAAGATTAGTTGGAATATATGATTTATTTTATATATCCAATCTCCAGAAATGTCTATCAGACAAATATTTGGTAGTACCTTTCCAAGATATAAGGTAACAAATAATGTTAAGTAAAGTAGGATTCAAAGACAGGATCCTAATATATGTGGCAACTGGAATCAAAAAGGAAGAGAAAGTATTCTCAATTATTCCAGTAAATCTCGAGGACGAGATTTTTATTAAGTTGGGGAGAATGTAACGACTCTCATCAAAGGTCATAATTATTAAATTAATTTGACCAATAGGAAACCCTAATTGAGACACCCAAGTGATTTTACGCAAACCCTAAGATTTTCATAATTTTCAGAATCAGGATTAGGGCCCCTAAAACTCAGGGGGGGTAAACCCTAGTTGAGAATTATCTATATTTGCGTGGAAAAGAAGTTGAAATTTTAAATATCGTCGACTCATCTGAGCTAGTCCCACACGTGGCAACAATATAAGCTGTTTGAGTACCTTACGGACCGTAAGGTCATCAAGCTTACGGTCCGTAAGCTTGGCCATTTTCGTGTATAAATTCAGAACATTGGCACTTGCTTTCTGAACATTGAACGTCGAAAGAATTCTCGATTTTACAACGAGTTTTCTTCTGTATACTCAAATTAAACACCCAGATCCCTAAATTGAAGCTGCAATCAGGGTATTAGCACAATCGCTGCTACGATTCATTTTCCGACGATCAATATATCCAATAAATGATTAAGTGCCGCCCACATTAGGGTTATACTTTATCGTTCGTCATTAATTTGATGGATTGTCGTTAATTCGATGGGTAAAGTATTATACCTTGTCGTTCGTTGTTAATTCAACGGATCATCGTTAATTCGATGGACAAAGTATTGCATTTTGTCATTCGTTGTGAGAATTTGATCTCGTGAATTATCGTAAATGCTGGATTGATTACTAATTCCAAATTGTGTGCTTGTTATTGAAATTAGGATAAAAGGCTAATCAATAGGCTAGGCTCTGCCCGTATAAATCTACAATGTGAGTCATTCTTTCTTTTCTCACAGTTTGTGAGTTATTCTCTTTTTATCAAATTGCTTTATACAACTATTCTCACCGTTTGTGAGTTATTTTTATTAAATATTTTACAATACTCCAAATTATTTTCAAGATTATAATTACAGGGACTAAGTCGTGGATATCTTGAATTACTGGTTAGTGGGGTATTGTGCACATTACTAATTTCTCCCAGTTTGGTTCATTGACCTACTCGGGACTATCACTGTTGGGTTCATTGACCTACAGTGGTAATCGTCACTATTTAGGTTCATTGATCTAAATAGTGGTATGACCATCGTCACCATTGTGACATGTCACCATTGTGACAGAAGGCCAGATAAAAATAAGATAGAAGCCATTGTAATCGCTCTTATGCTGTAATTGATAACTATGCATCATTATGCAAAATAGAATGATTCACTCAGTATTTCCCGCTGACAAAACCTTTTTCAAACATGTTTCAGGTAATCTGTTGTAAATCAGGAAAAGTGCTGTGGAACATTTCAAGCTTAAGATAGTGGCTCAGTATAAAATAAAGAAATAAATTTTGTAATATCACGCTTTTATAGTAAAAACATACTATTGTAAATAATCGGGGTTTTATCCCGAATTGTGAAATAAATAATTGGGGAAAAATTTTAGCTTTAAGCGATCCTGTTTCCGCTGTTAAACTCAATTAAAATAAATACCGCAGTATTTTCTGCCGCGGCTCCTGAAACGGGTCAAACCGGGTCGTGGGCCGTGACAATACAGATAATGTCTCCAAATTTTAAGGGCAAAAATTATGGCTCCTAATTCTAAGTCGTGAGTCGTATAGTTTTCCTCGTGCTTTTTCAATTGCCTTGATGCATATGCAATTACCTTCTTGCGTTGCATTAGCACACATCCTAATCCTAGCTTTGAAGCATCACAATATACTTCAAAATCTTCCGTTCCTTCTGGTAAGGCTAAAATTGGAGCATTGGTTAACTTTTGCTTTAAAATCCTAAAAGCTTCTTCTTGTTTAGGTCCTCATTCAAACTTAACTGATTTACAGGTTAGCTTAGTTAATGGTACAGCTATCTTGGAAAAATCCTTAATAAACCGTCTATAATATCCAGCTAAACCTATAAAACTTCTAATCTCCATTGCGGATTGCGGAACCTTCCATTTGGTAATCGCTTCTATCTTAGCAGGATCTACGTGAATACCTTCGTGATTCACCATGTGTCCTAAGAATTGCACTTCTTGTAGCCAAAATTCACATTTTGAGAATTTGGCGTAAAGCTTCTCCTTTCTTAACAAAGTTAAGAGTATATGTAAGTGCTTACAATGTTCCTCCTGACTTTTGGAATAAATCAGTATATCGTCGATGAAGACAATTACAAATTTATCCAAATACGGTTTACAGATTCTATTCATCATGTCCATAAATGCTGCAGGTGCATTTGTTAACCCAAAGGGCATGACTGTAAACTCGTAATGACCATACCTAGTTCTGAAAGCCGTTTTAGGTATGTCTTCTTCTTGTACCTTTAATTGATGATATCCGGAGCGTAAATCTATCTTAGAAAAATATCTAGCTCCTTGAAGTTGATCGAAAAGATCATCAATCCTAGGCAATGGGTATCGATTCTTAATTGTAACCTTATTCAATTCTCTATAATCGATACGCATTCGCATCGAACCATCATTTTTCTTAACAAACAACACTAGTGCTCCCCAAGGGGATGAACTAGGTTGTATAAATCCCCTTACTTAGTAATTCATCTAATTGTTTCTTTAATTCTAGCATTTATGTGGGTGCTAACCAATAAGGTGCCTTGGCTATCGGTGTAGTTCCAGGAATTAAATGAATTCTAAATTCAACTTCCCTATTGGGTGGTAATCCAGGTAGTTCTTCTGGAAATACATCTGGGTATTCTGAAACTACTGGAATTTCTTTGAGTTCTTTACCCTTAGTGCTAATGATTAATGAAATCATATACACTACTCCTTGCTTTCGTTCATATAGCAACTTTCATTACTGAAATGAACTTCATGGTTTTTCGCGGCTTATCTCCTGTAATCATGATTACTTCTCCGGTAGGTGCACGAATTTCTATAGAGTTCTTGTCACAAAGAATTCGGGCATGGTTGGCTACTAACCAATCCATTCCTAACACAACATCAAATCCGGCTAAATCCATAGGTAATAGGTTTGCATGAAATTTATAACCTGAAAGTTCTATATTTCCTTCTTGCAAAACCTTATCTATTTTAACAGAATTTCCATTTGCCGTTTCGACTATAAAAATCTACCTAAGGTTGGTTAAAGGTAAATTAAGAGCTTGGCAGAATGAAGTGTTGATAAAACTTTGGTTTGCACCAGAGTCAATAATACTTTTACGTAAACGTTGTGAACTAGGAACGTACCAGCTATCACATCTGGAATGAGTTTTGCCTCCTGAGTGGTTAATTGGAAGGCTCGAACATTCTTCTTGGTAGCTCCGTCGGCCGGTTTGGCTTTATTGTCTGCTGGTTTGACCAATTTAGGGCATTCTGGTTTGAAATGTCCCATTTCTCCACAGTTATAGCAGATCCTTGTTTTCTTTCAGCAGTCTTCTTCACGATGTCCTACAACTTTGCAAAAGTTGCAGATTACATTACATTTTCCATAATATTTCTTTCTTCAATTCTTGCAGAACGGCGGAGTTGAGGATTGCCCTGTTCCTCTCTTCTTGAAGTTTCTATTATTACCCATACGAAATCCTTGGGGAATTTTCTGAGCCAGTTTCTTTTTCCTATTTTCATCTCTTGTGCGTACCAGTTCGTCAGTTAGGGTATTGGCTAATTCTACCGCATCGTCAATAGTGCGAGGTCTCGCAGCTTTAACGATATTACGGATTTCACTAATCAATCCCCAAATATAGCGAGAAATAAGTACCGGTTCTGGCGAAGCCAGTGTTGGTACCACTCTAGCATATTCAAAGAATGTCGAAGTATACCCTCGACAGTCTACACCCATCATTCGATGGTTCAGGAATTTATTTGCCATTTGTTCCTTTTCGTATTCGGGACAAAATTTTCTTTCTACAAGATTCTTAAATTCTTCCCAGTGCATGGCATATGCCACAGTTCTTCTTTTAGCTTGTAGAACTGTATTCCACCATTCTAACGCCCCTTCTTTAAAAAGATTTGACGCATACATGACCTGGTCTTCTTCAGCACATTTACTTATGGTAATTACTGCCTCGGTTTTCTCTAACCAACGCAGTGCTGCAGTTGCCCCTTCATTGCCTGCAAATTCAGCTGGTTTACAAGCAAGAAATTCTTTGTAAGTGCAACCAGGTGTTGCAGTTTTCATTTTCTTAGGGAGTGGGGCCTCCCGTGGATCATTATCGTTATTAATATGGTTGCCGCCTCCGTTTACACTATTACTGAAGTTATCTTCTTGGGTACGTTTACTAGAAATGATTTGTTGAGGTTCAACAGGTTTCTGGGCAGCAGCAAGGATTGCTGGAATAGCATTGGCTATTCCCTGAGCAACGATATTTTCGATATCTTGTCTATTTAGAAATTGATCCTCATTGTTGTGCTCAGATTGATTAACCTCGTTAATTTGTTCATTACCAGCATTTGCCATCTGGTAATTAATTTATATAAATAATTAGTATCACATAAGAATAAACATAACAAAATAATTGCACATAATCACATAAACAAATATAAATCTAAAATTGTCAATTTCTCGACTTCCATTTATATATTATATTATATATCAGTACACACTGTTATCTTACAACCGTTTTATTTTTAGATTATTACACATACTGATTTTTTATTACTATTATTATTATTATACAAACACTAATTTACAACCCCCATTTTTTCCTTTGTCAACTAGCATTTTTAAAAGCGATGTTCCCTCTCATCATATTTCCATGAAATTTGTCCTCCTATCTCCCGGATCCTATTCCCTGCATCCATCAACTCCTCACCGAAATGGCGGAGTTCAGCTAAGTTTTCATTACTCATAGGTAGATTTGGTATAGGTTCTGGGTCGAACTGAGGGAAAAAGGTATAAGGGTTATTTAGGAGATTTTGAAACTGCCAATCGTTGGTCCACCATTCGTCCATTCCTAGAGGTTGAGTGTGAATCAAGGGTTCTAGGATAGCTGGTTCTAGGTTTATTGGAAGTTGGAAGTTGGGTTTCAGCAGGATAAGGGTAAAGGTTGTTATTGATAGGCCTAATGGTATCACAGCTTGCTAGCATGAAATCTAGCTCTTCTTGCATTGTCATTTCTTTGATTTGCTTGGAGCTTTCTCCAATCTCTTGCTTAGAACTTTCTCCAATTTCTATCCCTGCTTGCCTTGAATCTTCCTTAATTTCTATCCCTTTTCCTTTATCCATGGGATTCTCTATCTTAGGAATTCTCTTAGTTGCTGGTTTCCTTCTGCGTACACGTCTCCAGCCTACAAATCTTCTTCTTTTCTTAGGTTTTGCTTTCTCCAGAGGTGGAGCTTGAAATTCTATAGGTTTTTCCACATCAACAAACTAACCAGTAAAATCTTTGGAAACTTCTATATTCACCGGGTAGAGATTGAGATTCTCTAGAGCTTCAGATAATTCACTCATGCTGTTTTAGCATATATGCAAAAATACTAAGTTAAAATTTTATGACAAAATTTCACAGATAACCTTCAAGTATTATTGCATACCGTGTGACTAATTTAAATACAAAGGATAACAGACAATTACAACATACTAGGGTTTATTGTAAACTTTTTTATTTACTAGGTAAAGTTTCTGGCTTGTAGGTGATAAAGGTGCTAAAACTGAGTCAGGTTATTTAAAGATTTGTATTTACTGCTACAGTGGCTAGCATATAAAGATCTGTCCATTTTTCATCTAACTTGTCTTCCCATGGTGGTTTACTGTCTAGTTCCTGGGTTTCTTGATTAACTCTCCTTTCTTTTGATTGTGATTTCTTTATTTTCTCTTGACTTTTCTTAATAATCAAATTTCTTTTATTAGGAGAAAGTGGCTCCTCATATTGTGTCTTTCGAACAAATATTCCTTCCTCAGTATCTATGGAGTATCTTGAGGAATTTGATTGGGATGAACTTCCCTTTTCTTTTGGTGAAGTATCTAATTTATAGTAGATATACGAAAGTCTTTGCTTACCCATACTGTAAACAAATATTCAAATAATAAAACACATAATCACAAAATTGATAATCAGGAAAAATTAAGTATTTAAAATACTAAATAGGCTTAAATCAGTGGCTCTGATACCACCTTTTTCTGTCACGGCCCACGGCCCGGTTTGACCCGGTTCAGGAGCCGCGGGACAGAAATCCCGTGGTATTTATTTAATTTAGTTGACAGCGGAAGATTTTAGCAGTATCTTTTCAAAACTGAAAATGCCTGATTATTTTATTTCATAATTAAAGATAAAACCCCGGTAGTTTTACAATAAGGTGATTTCACTGGGAAACCCCTATTTTTCAAAACATGTTTCTTTATTTATATTGAATCACTTCCTTAAGCTTGTAGTGCTTCGCGGCACTTTTCCTGGATCACAACAGATTACCTGAAACATGTTTGAAAAAAAAATTTGTCAGCAGGGAAATACTGGTGAATCATTCTTTTTACTAAAATGACGCGTTGTTATAATTTACAGTATTAAGAGCGATTACAATGTTTTTATATCAACCAATCACCTACGGTATTTATCACTCGACCACCTATTGGCTATCTCGTTGTCCAATGGTGTCTGTGATTATGGTCATATCACCCCTTGGCTAACCCGTTGTCCAATGGTGACAGTTATCAAGTAATGTATACAAAACCCCACATACCGGCTGTAATATGGAGATTACAAAGACTTAATCCCTGTAATTATAATTTTGAAATAAATAGGGTTTTGTAAATAATTTTTGATAAAAAGAGAATGACTCACATTGCAGATTTATTCGAGCAGAGTTTAGCCTACTGATAAGCCTGTTAACCTAATTTAACAATAATGCACACGAAAGTAGGTTAGTAACTAATACAGCATTTACGATAACTCACGAGATTAAACCCTCACAACGAATGACAAAGTGCGATACTTAAACATCCATCGAATTCACGACGAATGACAAAGCATAACCCTAATGTGGGCAGCACTTAAACATCCATTGGATAGTTTTAATCGATCGGACATTGAATCGTAGCAGCGATCGAGTTAATACCATGTATCGTAGCAGCACCCCACTAATTGAGATTTGTAATTTCAACTTCAGAGCAGAAATATTTCGTTTTTGAAAGTTTTCGTCGACACAGAATGAAAGCCCCTGAGCTAGGCTATTTATAGGTGAAATTTAGGGTTCACGCGGCCCGCGTAAACCTTGGCTCGATCTTTACGCGGCCCGCCTAACCACCTATTCTACGCGTAGGCTTGATTGGTCACGAGTAGGTATGCCAGCTGGTCAACACATGGATCCGGAACACTTATCCGGTCAACCTATGTTTGACGCGGCCCGCGTAAGCTTCCCTTAAGGCTTACGTGGCCCGCCTGAAACCCACAAATTCTGATTTCTTAGTTTTTTATGTACAGTAAGGTTTCAGGGGTCCGGTTTTTTATTTATGGGTTGTTTTAGGACAATTTTGAGAGTCCTTACAGTATCCCATTCCCCTAGAATAGCCTTTATAATACCCATAACCGTGTGTCTCAACAACAAACGAAATTATGAGTTTAATGAACTTGTCTCTATTGCCACATGCATGATTATTTCTACTAATGCTAACAAACCACATATCTTTTAAGCCATAGTTATCGGTTTTTTTTTAAATATTTCTGAGTTTTTAATTTGTGTCTCACACATGGCACGAGATCGATTGGGTTTAGAACAATAATCACACGAGTGGTTTCTAAAACCATACCTTTTTTGGTTTTTTTTTTACCTCAGTTTATGAGATTTCAACATTGCGGTCTTCTTCTCATTCTTCACATTTGTTCCAACACTTCTCATGATTTGTAATTCACCAACCTACACATGATTCCTATATCTACCCGATCCTTCATGTGTTTTAATTGCCACATCATAAACACCAGTCGTTGGATTGAACGATGATACATCCACACAGTCTTGACTTCTCATCGTATACACATCCTCCATTCTTCACAAGTCTCGATCTCTTTTGGCTCTGATACCAATTGTTAGAGATCAAGAGAGAGTTTTAGAGAAAACTTATAAGTTTCATAGTTTCAAATGATTGATTTGCATGGCTATTTATAGTGTAGGATGCCTTGGGGAAGAAGGCATCATAACTGTTATAACCGCCTAAACTTAGGGTAGTAACAATAATAATCTAACTAATAATCAAACTTAGGTTATAACAAGGATATCCATTCATCTCTTTAAGTACAATTAAGCTCCCCATTTCAATAAACTTTCTCTTTTGAAGTGTCACACCCCAACCGACGGCGGAAACATCGGGGCATGGTACTGAGCGAAACAGATTGTCCATGAGTATCCATAACAACTATTAATTACCGGATAATTAAACGTCATGTCCCATACCACAACATATCCTAATAAAACAGTTATTACAAATAATTGTCTCAAAAACAAACATTGTTCCGACGACTCAGATTTAAGCGTGACATAACTAGACCCCTAGCTTGATTCACCAAAGCACAGCATTCCTAGCATTTTAAGCACCTGTCACATACGTTAAAATAAAGTTAATACACATAGTGTAAAGGTGAGCATACAAGTTTAATAGTATAGTAGAGTTCGTAATTGTTTACGCATAACCAGCATGTAACATGTACAAAGTGAAGGCAAGTAGGTTATCGATAGAGAAATATGCACAGACGTGACTGCGAGTTGTAGAATGCGCAACACATATCCCCACTGGGACACATGAAGTAAAGCCCTTAACAACCCTGTCCACGACAAGTGCTGAGTCCAAACTATAGTACTATCGTTGCTAAGGTGTCAGGCAACAATCACTGTGTTAACATAACATACAAGCATTCATTGAATAACACGTAGCATGCAATAACGGTTAGCGTATAAATAGTGTTTGCGTTGTGTGTCGATTGTGATTTAGAATAAGTAACGTATGTAACACCCAAAAGTGCAGAAAGCAAAAAGGGTTCGAGTATACTCACAGATAGCGTTTAACAAGTAAACACTCTCTTGGATTGAAGGGAGCGATGAGGGATTAGCCTGAACAGTTAACGATAGCATAAGCGAAGAACGACGCGTAAAATGGTGAAAAGTAGCTAAGTGCTAGATGGTAATCCGATCGGATGGCTATCCGATCGGTTGACCATTCGATCGGATGTCAATCCGTTCGGATGGTCACCCGATCGGATGGCCATTTGATTGGATTGACATTTGTTTAGGATGGATGTGTTTGTGTATGATGACTTTGAAGTTTTTCGTTAGAACTGATTGGATTGACATTTGTTTAGCATTTTGAAAACCAAGAAGTATCTCTACCCTTCAGGTCGTCGATCGAACGGTCGTTCGATCGGATAGCGATCCGAATGGCAGGACACTTAGTGAGAACAAGTTCACAGCAGGATTGTCGCTCGATCGGATAGCAATCCGATCGGATAGCAATCCGTTAGAACTGATGTTCTTTGAAAGTTATGAAAATGGTTAAGTGTCGAAGTTCCAAATGTCAGATAATCGGATGGCCGTTCGATCGGATGGCTATCCGATCGGACAGCATTCCGTTCGACGTTCAGAGCCTTGAAAGTTTGAAAATGTTAAGTGTTGGAACCAAGTACAATCTTGATCGGATAGCAGCTCGGTCGGATGGCAATCAGATCGGATGGTTATCCGATCGAACGACAATCCGTCCCAACGGACCTGACCGTCTTGGACTTGATTATTTTTTAAAGTTTTGAAGTTTGATCGAGACGATGTGATAACGTTCTAAACAACGGATCCTCGGCAAGTCCCAAGTCGTTCGACCGAACAGGAATCACCCTAACCCGATTACTTGACTGTTCCTTGATGGTTGTTCATGTTTATCCCGAAATCGATTGTCTCATTGATAAAATCTTGATCTCAAACCGACATATTACTAGAGAAGAGTAGAAGGCCTAAATGAGCTTCGATTCTATCGGTTTTGAGTGAATTGAGTGTAAAAGATTTGAACAAAGTAGGAAAAGTATCTTTCAATCATTTTAACTTTGAAAATGTTTAGATCTATGCGAAAACATTGTTTAATCATGTGGAAATCCTTCATATCTGAGTTATTCTTGGTGGAATGAGGTCAAAACTTGAAGTTTATAGGAACTCCATGATGACATCATCCTAGAACACCTCAAATCCGTTGATTTCATGGTTAAAAGTTAAAATTCAAAGGTGAAAATGATGAAGAAGTGTGTGTAGATCATAGAAGTACAAGATCTAGGTTGAAAACTTACAAGAACCATGAGAAATCAAGAGAAAGAAGGCCTTGAGCGAGCTGGTTAAGTGAGAGAGCTGTCACATCACAAACGATGTGACAGGAGGGTATTTATAGGTTGCTAAAAAGGGAAAGGTGGGGCAAGTGTCGAATAGGATGTCACCTTATTCGGATAGCACCTCGATCGGATGGCAAACCGATCGGATGGCAATCCGATTGGGTGGCCATTCGATCGATTGGCCATTCGATTGGGTGGTTCTGACGAGTTGCGTTTTGGCGTTTCGCTTCGCGTGTTGAGCGTTGCGATGCGTTTAAGCGGGTTTTGATTATGCGATGTGATAGAATAATAATAACCACACAAATACTATATCTAACATACAATCATTATAATTAACTTGCGTTTAGTGTTTGCGATTCGATTGCGATAGAGTTGCGATTGCGTTTCGATTAATCACCACAAACATAAGGTAAACATGCACAAGTAACACATAAGTAGCACACAAACGTAAAACAATATTCAGAATCTACCAATCAAGGCGCGAATGCGATTGCGATGCGATGCGATTAGCGATAAAGCGAATAAGCAATAAAACATGCGATAAACATCGATTAAATCTCGATTATTAATATATAATCCACATAATACAACTAAAGCGATTAAAATAAAAGATTCAATTACAAGTCAAAGAAGTCAAATCAGTAACTAAGCAAGGAGTGACAGATCGCAATTAGCAATCTTTTCTTCCTTTGACTTCAATCTTGACTTTGACTTTGACTTTCGTAACATGGGGTGATACAGCCTCCCCCTCTTAATGGAATTTCGTCCCAAAATTAGGCTAAAGCCTTAACAAACAACTGCGGGTACTTTTCCTTCATGTCGCTTTCGAGTTCCCAGGTGAACTCTGCGCCGCGTTTGCCTTCCCAGCGAACCTTCACAATGGGAATGCGTGAGCGCCTGAGCTTCTTGGTTTCTCGGTCCATGATCTTGAAAGGCTTCTCCATGAAGTGTAATGTTTCGTCCACCTGTAGATCCTCTAGTGGAACTTGTAAATCCTGCTCGGCTAGGCACTCTCTGAGGTTCGATATATGGAAAGTCGGGTGGACATTGTTAAGTTCCTCTGGTAGTTCGAGTCTGTAGGCCACTTTCCCGATCGTTTCCAGAATCTTAAAGGGTCCAACATATCGAGGCGCGAGCTTTCCTTTCTTGCCGAATCTGATCACACCCTTCCAAGGTGATACCTTTAGGAGTACATGATCGCCAACGTCAAATTTAAGGGGCTTGCGTCGTCTATCGGCGTAACTTTTCTGACAACTCCGAGCTTTCAGCAGATTGTCTCGAATTTGGAGGATCTTGTCAGTCATTTCTTGCAGTAGCTTAGGACCGGTTAGTTGCGCGTCTCCGATCTCATGCCACACAATCGGCGATCGACATTTTCTTCTGTATAATGCCTTAAATGGTGCCATTTGTATGCTAGAATGATAATTGTTATTGTACGAGAATTCGACCAAAGGTAAGTGTGCGTCCCAATTACCACCGAAATCTATGACACACGAGCGAAGCATGTCTTCAAGAGTACGAATCGTTCTTTCAGTCTGACCGTCGGTTTGAGGATGGAAAGCGGTACTTAGATTAAGCGTAGTACCGAGAGCGGATTGAAACGTTTCCCAAAGACGCGAGGTAAACCGACCATCACGGTCAGAGATGATGTCACGAGGTGTACCATGTCGACAGATAATCTCGTCGGTGTAGATTCGGGCTAATTTTCTACCTTAAAGTCTTCTCATATCGGTAGGAAATGAGCAGATTTAGTCAAACAGTCAACGATAACCCAAATGCTATCGTGGGCTGGGGTCGTACGCGGGAGTTTGGTGATAAAGTCCATGGCTATGCTTTCCCATTTCCACATCGGGATTTCGGGTTGCACAAGCAAGCCAGATGGTCTTTGTTGCTCGGCCTTGACTTTCGAGCAAGTCAGGCACTTCGAAACATAGATAACGATATCCTTCTTCATTCCAGGCTACCAATACCTTTGACAAAGGTCATGGTACATCTTGTCGGCACCAGGATGAATGGAATATCGAGACTTGTGGGCTTCGTCCAACAGGATCTGTCGCAAATTAGTGCGCTTGGGAATCCAAATTCGGTCCAAGTAATGGAATATCCCATTTGATTTATTCACTAACTGATCGCCGTTATGGTAAACCCTTTCCTTCTTCAAGGTGCGTTCGGTGAAACAAGCATGCTGAGCGTCACGGATAAGGGTTTTGAGATGGTGCTGGGCTTGGACGTTACGAGTGCTATGTAAATAGCTTCATCTACTGAGGGCGTCGGCAATGACATTTGCTTTGCCAGGATGATAACGGATCTCACAGTCGTAATCGTTGAGAAGTTCTACCCATCAGCGTTGGCGCATATTCAGTTCTTTTTGGCTGAAGATGTGTTGTAGGCTCCTATGGTCGGTGAAGACCGTACACTTGGTACCGTAAAGGTAGTGTCGCCAAATTTTCAACGCAAAAATAACTGCACCTAGCTCGAGGTCATGGGTTGTATAGTTCTTCTCATGGATCTTGAGCTGACGAGATGCGTAGGCGATAACCTTGTCCCGTTGCATGAGGACACAACCAAGACCAAGGTTCAAGGCATCACAATAGACAATGAAGTCATCGTTTCCGTCGGGCAGAGTGAGAACGGGAGCATTGCAGAGCATATGCTTGAGAGTTTGAAAGGCAGTCTCTTGTTCGGTTCCCCAAACAAAAGGCTTATCTTTATGCGTCGAAGAAGTAAGCGGGACAGGGATTTTTGAGAAGTCAGCGATGAATCGACGATAATAGCCCGCCAATCCGAGGAACGAACGAACATCGGATGGTGATTTTGGAGTAACCCAACTCTTAATGGCTTCGATCTTCGCGGGGTCGACATGAATGCCTTGACTATTGATGATGTGACTGAGGAATTGAACCTCCTCCAGCCAAAATTCACACTTGGAGAACTTGGCGTAGAGTCGATTCCCCTGGAGCAACTCGAGAACCAAACGTAGATGCTGCGCGTGTTCGGTTTTCGACTTCGAATAGATAAGGATATCATCGATGAACACGATGACGAAGTGGTCAAGAAATGGTTTACACACGCGGTTCATCAAATCCATGAAGACCGCGGGTGCATTGGTTAATCCAAAGGGCATTACGACGAATTCATAATGGCCATAGCGGGTTCGGAAAGCGGTTTTCGGAATGTCTTCCTCCTGAATGCGTAACTGGTGATAACCTGAGCGTAGATCGATTTTCAAAAAACATGTAGCACCTTGTAACTGGTCAAACAGGTCACCGATTCGGGGCAGCGGATAACGATTCTTGATAGTCAACTTATTCAACTCCCTATAGTCGATGCACATCCGGAAAGACCCGTCCTTCTTTTTGACGAAAAGAACTGGTGCGCCCCAAGGAGAGGTGCTAGGGCGAATGAATCCTTTGTCAAGTAATTCCTGGAGTTGACTAGCGAGTTCACGCATTTCGGACGGAGCGAGGCGATAAGGAGATTTAGCAACAGGGTTGGCTCCAGGAATGAGGTCGATACGAAAATCAATATCACGACTCGGGGGTAAACCAGGTAACTCATCAGGAAACACATTAGGAAATTCACGAACAACTGAGACATCTTTCACTCCTGTCTTTCCTTTCTTTTCCTTCTCCGCTACTACAATGTTAGCTAAGAAAGCTCTGTATTCCTTGCGGAGATACTTGCTTGCTTGGATACATGACATGAGTTAGAGTTTCTTCGAAGCGACTTCAGCGTAGACACACAATTGATCACCATTAGCGAGTGAGAAGCGAATCATCTTATCGAAGCAAACAACTTCAGCATGATTTTCACAAAGAAAAATCCATGCCTACTATGACATCAAAACTACCAAGCTGCATTGGAATAAGATCGATAGGGAAGATGTGATTGTTGAGTTTGAGAGTACAATCACGAAGAACAGAATTGACGGCGACGATTCTTCCAGTGGCAACTTCACATCGAACGTCGAGGGGAGATGAGCGCGCTTACGATTAAGAAGGTTTTCGAATTCAAACAATACAAAACAGTTATCGGCTCCAGTATCAAATAAACACAAAGCATATATACCATTCACACGGAATGTACCATTAACCACATTGTTGTCCACTTGGGCCTGGCGGACGTTGATGTCGAAAGTACGTCCGCGGGCTGCTGGCTGCTGCTGCTGCTGCTGTTGTTGATGGGGCTGCTGCTGTTATGGCTCTTGTTGTACCACTCGATTCTGGCACATGTTTGCGAAGTGGTTGGGATCACCACACGCAAAGCAAGCTCTAGCATGGATCGCGGGTGCAGGAGCCGCTTGTTGGCCTTGAGGAGTAGGAAGTAGAGCTTGGTGAGCAGGAGCTTGACCTTTAGCAGGAGCTGGAGCTTGACGTGGACCAGTATGGCAGTTGGCGGTGAAGTGGATGTACATATTGCAGTACACACAGTATCTACAAGCGATTCCCACCGGGTGATGATAGGTACAAGTACGGCAAGCCGGGTGAGGACCAGTGTAAGCACGCTTTGCTGGCGGTGCATGGGTAACCGGCGTCGCTACTTGGCGGTGTTGGGGCTGCAGTTGAGCTGGAATAGCTTGAAGAGGAGCGGCAGCGGTGACAGCGCAATTCTTGCTACTGTTGTTGTTATTGTTCTTCCTCTTGCGGCGAGAGGACTTTGATGACTACGGTGCGGCGGCGGTTTTAGCGGTAGGAGCAGCGGTGACTTGATGAAGATTCTTGGAGGCTTTGTCCCAATAACCAGCCTTGACTCGCTTGTCGTTGATCTCAGCAGCGAGTAAGAAAGTTTCCTCAATGGTTTACGTTTTTGCAGCTTGAACGAAATCAGCCACGCAATCCGGAAGAGCACGAATATACTTTTTGATGGTGATTTCAGGCGTAGAAACTTGACCTGGACAGATTATGCTTAGCAGCTTGAAGCGAGCAGTTAAACCAGTGTTGTCGCCATCATTTTGCTTGATATGCCAGAACTCGTCCTCCAACTTTTGGAGCTCGTGGGGAGGGCAGAACTCTCGCATCATGATGTCCTTCAACTCGTCCCACGTCAGCCCGTAAGCTTCATCATTCCCTCAATTGTTTCTCTCAGTCATCCACCAACCTAGAGCTCGGGATTGGAAGATGCCGGTGGCGTTAACAGTGCGAAGGTTTTCCGGACAGCCGCTCTGGCGCAAGGTGACTTCGATTGAATCAAACCACTGAAACATGGCCTTAGGCCCATCTTTGCCGGTAAATTCTTTTGGGCCGCAGGCTTTGAACTGCTTGAAGCTAAAGGTAGACTTAACAGCATCAGTCCTGGACTCTTCAGAAGACTTGCTAGCATTTTCATTCAGCTCACTAACAATCTGAGGAATGACTTTCGCCATCTGTTTCGAGACGAGGCAGCGATGCGTTTGTCATCATGATTGCGGCGAGCAGCGCGGGAGTGAAATGATCCGAATGACGACATTGTCTGCAACAAACATCGCCATAGGACTCAATCACTATTTCGATTAATCCTAACATAGTCTAGCAAATTCACCCAAAGCTACTTTATATATAAAGCTTAGGAACACGTATAGTCACGTAAACACATAATCACAGAACTACAGAAACACATAAGCATGAAAGCACATAAGCACGTAAGGCACAGAAGCACGTAAGGCACATAGAATACAAAAACCACACTATATTTGTACGTATTCACCTATCATTCAAAGTCCGCGAGTTCGAGAATAGCGATTGCGATTAGCGAGTACACAGCGAGTATCATAGCATAAACGAGTCATTAACCCCCCAAAAGCCATATACTAAACAAAAACCACACTATATTTTCTTAATAATGATGCCAAGGATATCCGGGACATGGTCATTAACCCCCGCAAAAGCCATATACTAAACAAGACAGATTAAAACGGGTTATTCAAATATATTAATCGCAATCCGATTTAAAACAGTTACATACCCGACCAAGCGGTATTATTATAATATCGTATCCCAAGGCCGTATAACGGAAAATAAGTTAAAAGTATTTACCTGAGCAATTATATATCACAATTAGTGAGTGCAAGTATCTTTTACTGGTCCCCTAATCTGGAACGAAGGTTTTAATAACCTATTAGATTCCTAACGGGTCTTAATTAAGTCTAAACTTAGACCGGTTAGTTTTAAAAGAAGACATACGGTTCAAAACGCACGATTAAGCAAAGACCGAATTTGAATGTGGTTTAGACCCGAAAAGTTTGTATACTTGTATAATATGGGCAAACTAAACACATTCTGGATTTTGAGATAAAAACGATAAGGTTTGACCCGTTTCGGCTAATTTATGCAAACTAGTTACATAAACTGTACTGAGCGCGAAAAATGCATAACGGGCAAACAAATGAGTCATGAACAGGTTTCCTAAGTTAATATGCCCTAAATATGTTGTGATATCAGTAGGATACCTTCCATTATGCCTAAAATGGGTTTAAACTCAAATTATGCCCCGTAGGGATATTTTGGTCATTTTAAAGCTTATAAAAGAGTCTAAATATTAATCTGAGTTTCAAGTTTGATATAATCAGTAAAAATATTTATTTTTATAAGTCATAACAATAGGGTATTGCATATATGTGAAATTTATCTTTTATAACCAAACTATGCACCGTAGGGGCATTTTGGTAATTTCACATAAGCTTTAAAGGTCAAAATTAGAATTCCGAGTTCAAAACTTTTTCTTACTGTTTAATTATAAAAATTTACTTAAAACATCAGTAGGTCTTAAGTCTTATATGTTAAAAATAGTTTTAACCCATACTATGCGCTTAAAACGCGTAAAAGTCGGTTTTAAGCGATTTTCGGGTTTAAATAAGAAATCTGAGTTTTTGACCAGTTTATAACGTTCAAAATATTTTTTTTATCATATAAAATCAGTAGCAAAAAGTTTGGTATCAAAATATTATGTAAAACTCATTTTATTCAAGAAAGGATATAACCGACAATTACCGAATTTTAGCAAGAACCCTATGTTATGCTCAGCTTAAAAATAAATAAAAATCTTCAAAAATCCCAAAATATTATATTACATCAGTGGGTAAAAAGTTTGGTGTCAAAATTTGGGTTTAGATAGGCTTTATGCATCGATATTATTAAGATAAGTGTGGGGATTTGATCGGTGTATTTTAGATACACTCTATCGTATATTATTTTGAATAAAAATGCATCGATATTATTAAGTAAGATGTGACTTTAGTGTGGTCTATTATTTATGTGACATGAGCTTAAATGATACATTTATGATAAATTAATTGGTTAAACTAAAAATTAATTAGTTTAATTACTTTTAGTTTATTCTAGTTGAATTAAGTGAAGTTAATTTGGAACATGTATATACACGATGAATTATAAATTGAACAAATGAGTAATCAATTAATTTAGTGGCAATTTATTGGGTTGGAATAATTGCAGGAGATTTGATGGTGGACTTATTCTTCGTGAGGTTAAGTTTCAAATTGACGAATTACTAAGTAATAATGTGGATTGGGCCATCACAATGGAAATAAAGATAAATTAGATGGCTCAACTCTTTGCATGTGGGCTAGTGATCGTAGGAAAAGAAACAACGGAAGTCGGTGCACTTGAGGGAATATAAAAGAAATCAGACGCAAATTTTGGGGAGGGGGTTTTGGAGGCATTCATGCACAGCCGTCATCATCGAACTCAAGGACGAATTTAATTATTCCATCTCATCTTCCAAGCCAATCCATGAAGTCTAACTTAATCGGGATGACAACCGAAGCGACAAAGATCACCATGTGCGGCTAAATCTTTCAGTGACTTCCGCCCTGATGAACGTTTACGCGGTTTGACATAACTATTTGTTTTCTGATTCTTGTAAACTGGTACAACTTGACCACTTGTGTTGGATTATTGGTAAACGTTTCTTGTGTTTGAATTACTTGTCGTTTATTAAGCGTATTGGCAACTTTCTTGCGTTGTTAGCGGATTGGTAAATTGGTGGGTAGTTGATACAAACAAACGGGTTATTAGGTTGCATAGTGAATCTTAAAAACTATCCCTATTAACTAATCAAATTCATTAATTCCGAGGCCATGTCTATGTGGTGTTTTGAATCAGAAAACGGATTTTTATATTAAAACGGGTATTCGGGATTCCGGGTGGAGGTTACTTCTTCTTAATATTGATAACACTTTTCGTGACAAATTTTGTTTTCTTTTGAATCTACAAACAAACCCCCAATTTAGATAGTTTAGTTTTAATTAATTTCTTTAACGCTAACCACAAATTCCCCGTGGATACGATACCCTACTTACACTATATACATAGTTTAATTAGGTTTTTGATTGACCCGAACGACAGTCATCAAAATGGCGCCGTTGCCGGGGAATTCGTGTGCTTAGTGTTAGTTAGTTAGTTAGTTAGTTAGTTAGTTAGTTGTTCTTGTTTTTTTTTAAATCTAAAAAAAAAACCTAAAAATATTTTTTTTTTGTTTTATCTGGTTTGTTCGTGATTTACGTGGGTAGTTGAGCTGTGTTGTGCAGGATGACAGATCTTACTATATTTTGCGGCTCTTCTACATGCAAGTTGTGCAGGGTACCACTTCACCCGTGTATCGGTTGCCACGAGGCCCGATTTAGACGGGAAAAAGCGAAATTGGAAGAACCACCGATGCCTTGCTATGAGAATCCTTTCCATTCACCATATTTCTATAATTTTGATACAACGGTGAAGGATGGTTATTACTCTGACGGATGGGATCGGGACGAGGATGCTTATTATGAGCCAAAGACAGATGGACGATGTTTCTGTTGCGGACATGATCATACTTATGATTATGATGTGTGCGCGGTGTATTTGGAAAATCCGAAGTATTGGAATAAAAAAATGAAGGATGCGTACATCTCAAGACCGTATCAGGGATACCGACAGTATCATCCCGAGGAATATTCTGAGCCCGAGGGTGTCTATACTTATCAGACTGAGGAGGAGAAAAAGCTTGCTATGTTGGAAGTGATTTTGTCCAAACTCGAGCAGTATTTATCAGCACCCAACCTTTCCGATGAAGATCGAATCAGCTTTCTAGTTTCCAAGTGTCAACAGTTAAAGATGAAGATAGAATTAGAAGAGCGTCTTTCACCATTACCTGATGATATTAGAGATTATTCTCACATGGAGGAGGAGGTTGTGGAGGATAATACCACACCAATGAATCCTTTATCTGATGAAGAGTCACTGGTGGATCAGATGGTGTGTGAGGATGATGAGGCAGAGCAGTCTGATGAGATGAATGTGTGTACCGAACCTCTTCCCATATCAATCATTCCAATTAACAAGTGTGGGGAAGAGGGTTCGAGGAAGAATATGAATAGGGCGAAGCTACAAGACATCGGTGTATATCTCGTGAAGTGGATCAGCCAAACCCGCAGGTGCTTTCTAAACATGCCAATTATACTGACGAGCTTATGGAGATGGCATGTAAAATTCCGGGCATTCATTGGAAATACAAGGGGTAAATGTGCATTGAAACCACCGTAGCGCATATCAGGTATGATCGGGCTGAAGATCTAAAACTTAGCGCTCTCGGGAGGCAGCCCGAGGATGTAGAGTATTGTATTTTTGTTTTGTTTTGTGTTGCGTGTGTGTTCTTGCAGGTTTTAATTATCTTCACGGATGCGTTTATCCAAGTGTGGGGAAGTCTGAGGAGGTGACGATCACTTTTGTCCATACTCAATCTCCATTTGGACGAAAGTCATTCGAACAATCATACAAAGACAAGCGTCCCGTGTTGAAGCAACCGCGAATGAAATGCTATACGGTTGCGGTGGAACAAGGCTCAAAGGATTCAACCGCGTCAAATCAGGGGAGTCTGTTCCATTATCTATGTGTTTTTATTTATGTTTTTAGTTGTGTTGTAGTTTCCTTCCACATTGAGAACAATGCAGGAATTAAGTGTGGGGAGAGGAGACTAGCGTCCAGTTGTGTTTTTGTGTCTTAGTCGTGTCATAAAAAAATAAAAAAAATTGAAAAAATAAAAAAAAATTCAAAAAAATTGAAAAATTAGAAAATGTCTCGTAAAGGTTTTTGCACAAAATGGAAGATGATAGGTATAATTAGATCGTTGGCATTTGATTACTATATATGTCACAACCCTCGATCCCTAATTCCCGGGAACGGGCGGCCGTGAGCCAATTTCGGTGGTATCGGTGTTTATTAATTTGACAGGGGAGTTTTCATCAGGACCGCAGTTAGGAAATATTTTATCAGAGTAAACCACCATATTTTATAAATACAAATACATGGGAAAAACCCAAGTTTGCAATACACACATTTTCATAGGAATAAATCCTATTTTATTTAATAAAAACATCTATTTTATTTTATGTAACTTTATTGCCACTTTTCCAAGCCTTCAGTGCTCTCCAGCTGGCTTTTATTGGCTTCACACTAAGTTACCTGAAACACGTGTTTAAAACATTTTATCAGCAGGAAATACTGGTGAGTGAATCCCAGTTTAATCAAGTTTAAATAAAAAGTCACAGTGAACAGTATTGAGAGCGATCACATTGTTTATTTCTACACAATTACTCCATTTAGTACTGTCAATCCACTGACTTGTGGGTCATATTACACATTGGCTAATTCATTGTCCAATGGTAACGTATTGTCATCCTCGACTTACTACTCACAGTGTAGTATATTTTGTATACAAAACTCCAACATACCGGCAGTAATTGAAGAACTACAAAGACTCAATCACCGCTTAATCACTTTGTAAAACAATTAAGGTTTTGTAAAATATTCCAAAAAGGTTAACAGAAAGAGGATAACTCACAAAAAGGTTTACACAAAAGAAGGATTACTCACATTGCTAATATAGGTCTTTCCTTTGTGGCTTCCTGGTTATAATCTAGTTAAATAAATAATGTACATGTAACGACTCTCATCAAAAGTCATAATTATTAAATTAATTAGTCAAAAAGGAAACCCTAATTAAGACACCCAAGTGATTCTGAACAAACCCTAAAATTTTCATAATTTTCAGAATCAGGATTAGGGCCCCTAAAACTCAGGGGTGGAAAATCCTAGTTAACGATTATCCAAATTACGTGCTGTCCAAGTTGAATTTTCAGAAACCGTCGACTCAGCTGGCCTAGTCCCACACGTGGCAACCCTATACATAAAATAAGTTCTCTCGCGGGCCGCCTCAAGTTAGCTTAAACCTCACGCGGGCCGCCTAAGGGACAAAATTCGGCTATAAATACAGGAGTTTGGGACTTGAATTCTGGCTTCAGAACGACGCTCAAATTCACTTTGTGCGCCGAGTTATGCTCTGTTTACTCTCAAAAACACTAATTAGTAGGGGGGTGCTGCTACGATACAGGGTATTAACTTAATCGCTATTACGATTCATTTTCCGACCGATCAATATATCCAATGGATGTTTAAGTGCCGCCCACACTAGGGTTATACTTTATCGTTCGTCATTAATTTGACGGATCATCGTTAATTCGATGGATGAAGTATTATACTTTGTCGTTCGTCATTAATTTGACGGATCATCGTTAATTCGATGGATGAAGTATTGCACTTTGTCGTTCATTGTGAGAATTTGATCTCGTGAGTTATCGTAATTATTGTATTAAGTTACCTACCTAGTTCGTATGCACTAGGTTACAAGGCAAAATCAATAGGCTAAGCCCTGCCTGTATAAATCTGCAATATATCAAGGCTTATCTGTAGACTAAATTATGTCCGTATGAATCTGCATGATTATTTGTGAGTCATTCTCTTTTTATCAAATTGCTTTATAAATTATTAAAATATTTTCAAATTTATAATTACAGTGATTAAGTTTATGTAATCACCAAATTACAGCCGGTATGTGGGGTATTGTGCACAGTATTACAGTTTTATCACTTTAGGTGGGCGAACCTAAATTTAGTGATATTCGTCATTCATTGGGGCAGCCAATGGTGATATGACCATAGTCACCGTAAAGATTCGAGTGACAAATACTGTGGGTAGTTGGTTGATATCAGAAACATTGTAATCTTCCTTAATACTGTAAATTATAACAAATGTGTCATTTTAGTAAATAGAATGATTCACTCAGTATTTCCCGCTGACAAAACCTTTTTAAAACGCGTTTCAGGTAATTACAGTAGATTGGAATAAGAGATGGATACGGCACTGAAAGGCATCAAGAAGTGGCTTATTTATTAATTAAATCAAAATAAGAAATATTGTTTTATGTAATAAAAATTATCTTTATTAAAGCTACCATTATAAAACATGGGTTTATCCCATTTATTAAATAAAATCCGGTGTTTTCTAAACTCTGATATTTTTCCTAACTCACGGTCCTGATGAAATTTCCGCTGCAACGTTTTCAAAATAATCACCGGTACCACTGGGCTGTTCGCGACTCCCGATTCCGTCCAGGGTGGGTCGGGGGTCGTGACAGAAGGTGGTATCAGAGCCAACTCAAAGAGCCACTACTTCAAGCCTTTAGGTGTTGTAACAATAATACCTAAGTTTGTATAAAAGAGTTAGGAGATTGCTGTTAACTGGTAGCACACATGATAGCATTTAGACTTGAACTTAAAAAAAGATGCCTTAGTATAAGCTTCGAGATAAGCTAAGTACTTGTGTAAATAAAGTATGATGGGTTTTGATATACCATAAGAATGGTAATTAGAATATTGCAAGATATGATAAATAAGCAAGAATTAGTAATAATTATTGCTTATTGATATTACTTGGTCTAGAATAATATATGTTACGGGAATACAAATTTCCTTAATTCTGAATAAAAGCCCTAATAAGATAGGCACTTTTGAAAAAGATACTATTTATGGGAAATAGAAAATTTTCTCTGGCAAGACTGGGTATGGTGTGGTAGACTCTCCAGTTTATCCAGATATACTGAGGTTACCGCTCCGGCGCAAATCGGATAAGACGGGATATATAATATGTCAAACAAGTGACAAGATTTCCCTAAATAGTATCATAATCAGATATTTGACTGGTTTTTGGAAATATAAATCTATTAAATACATAGACCTGATAGATGGTATGTTTAATTCAGTATGTGAAATATATGATTTAATAGATATGTATATCTATAAGGAAATTCAAAAACCATAAGATTTGACAATTTGGAATAAAGCACAAGCATCTGTGTCTAGATTTCTTTATTAGGAATCTCTTTTCAGACATCAAACATTATTTCGTTTGATTATCTGCCTAGTAACTTGAGCAACAATAATAACAATAGAAACCCATTAAGTTGGGATATCATCAAAAGTATAAAGAATTTCTAACTCGTTACCATAAACTAGTAACGCAAGTAAGAAGCATGTAAAGTTGTGATAATATACAAGGAATTACATGAAAATTTAATTATAAATCCACAAAAGTTGAAGTATATTACACACAACTTTCGAGGCAAGACCTTTTGAAAATATAAATTGGGCACGATGACACCAATGTTAAAATTCCGTCAGTAAGAAGAACTATTAATAAAAAAGAAGCACTTTGCCACATGATTCTACAAAATGAATATCTCTAAGGTACGCTAGAACGAGATTTCACAACCATCAGTGTACAGTCTAATCGGAGTCATAGGTATTAGCACTGAAAAATGAGTCATATACTTTTGCAAATTCCCTATTTCATTTTATTCGACATTTCCTGATAATGTCACTTAACAACGATTATCACTCGAAATTCCAGATAGAAGTTCTTATAATTCCTTTGTTGAAAATTCTGACTTCTGCATATAATAAGTTGATTTTCGCATTTCTACTTTTCCTAAACGGTCATCATACCAGGAGGATTTATTTCCTAGTAGCGGATATTGATTCATTTCATTTCTTGGTAAATCCACACGTTACACATGCACCATTTGTTGCGCATGTGATTCGTTTAATTTATGAAGACCACTAAAGGGTTTCATTCCAATTTATTATTTTATCAAAACTCAAATATCATTTCGCTATACTTGATTTTTTGTACTGTAAACCGCATTATTACAAAACGATAATTCTTTGATATCGAGTCACTAAATTTCTTGAAAAATTTTCTTTGACATACATAGTTTCTATTGTGACCATGTCCGAACTTTCTTATTCAAATTATTTTGCTCATATTACATATTTATTTTAAAATCCTATATGATAGATGGAAGCTATCATATTTAACTAAGTCCTAACCAGCACTTCATTTGTTTTGAACCATACTAGGCTTGTTTAAATCTTCGACTTCATTAAAACATTTTTTTTCGATCACGATCACCTTGTGGTGACGTTTTCATAAATCTAAAAGCTCGCACTAATATAATTCGCACACACCATATACAGAATTTAATTATTTAATTATTCTTATTTATAAAATCCATTTTGTTGATTATTCCTATAAACTTAATCTTAACACAATCTTGTGCTAAGATAATGATATACAAATTCATGTCATATTTCAATATATCTTTTAACAATTATTACAGCATCAATTGAGCCTTTCGTAATAAATTATTGCTTTAACATCTTCAATCGAAAAACATTATATAAAATTTATTTTATATATGGAAACTTACATAAGTGATTATCTAATAGTATTATATTCTTATTAGTTACCATAAGGAGGATAAGTAAATACTTAGTCAATATAAGTAGGTGACTTATAATAAGAAACACATAATTTATTGTACATGTGCTTATATTTAACCAAAATGGAAATTTCATAAACTAGGCACCTAGCTCGGTTGGTTAGGCGCGCGAAAGGGTGTGGCCTAGACCCGGGTTCGATCCTGGGGACGGCCAGTTTCACCATTTTATTTGAAATTTTTCCATTTAAGTGTATGTTTAGTTATGTATTACTAATATACAAGGAATTACATGAAAATTGTAAAGTTGTGATAATATACAAGGAATTACATGAAAATTTAATTATAAATCCACAAAAGTTGAAGTATATTACACACAACTTTCGAGGCAAGACCTTTTGAAAATATAAATTGGGCACGATGACACCAATGTTAAAATTCCGTCAGTAAGAAGAACTATTAATAAAAAAGAAGCACTTTGCCACATGATTCTACAAAATGAATATCTCTAAGGTACGCTAAAACGAGATTTCACAACCATCAGTGTACAGTCTAATCGGAGTCATAGGTATTAGCACTGAAAAATGAGTCATATACTTTTGCAAATTCCCTATTTCATTTTATTCGACATTTCCTGATAATGTCACTTAACAACGATTATCACTCGAAATTCCAGATAGAAGTTCTTATAATTCCTTTGTTGAAAATTCTGACTTCTGCATATAATAAGTTGATTTTCGCATTTCTACTTTTCCTAAACGGTCATCATACCAGGAGGATTTATTTCCTAGTAGCGGATATTGATTCATTTCATTTCTTGGTAAATCCACACGTTACACATGCACCATTTGTTGCGCATGTGATTCGTTTAATTTATGAAGACCACTGAAGGGTTTCATTCCAATTTATTATTTTATCAAAACTCAAATATCATTTCGCTATACTTGATTTTTTGTACTGTAAACCGCATTATTACAAAACGATAATTCTTTGATATCGAGTCACTAAATTTCTTGAAAAATTTTCTTTGACATACATAGTTTCTATTGTGACCATGTCCGAACTTTCTTATTCAAATTATTTTGCTCATATTACATATTTATTTTAAAATCCTATATGATAGATGGAAGCTATCATATTTAACTAAGTCCTAACCAGCACTTCATTTGTTTTGAACCATACTAGGCTTGTTTAAATCTTCGACTTCATTAAAACATTTTTTTTCGATCACGATCACCTTGTGGTGACGTTTTCATAAATCTAAAAGCTCGCACTAATATAATTCGCACACACCATATACAGAATTTAATTATTTAATTATTCTTATTTATAAAATCCATTTTGTTGATTATTCCTATAAACTTAATCTTAACACAATCTTGTGCTAAGATAATGATATACAAATTCATGTCATATTTCAATATATCTTTTAACAATTATTACAGCATCAATTGAGCCTTTCGTAATAAATTATTGCTTTAACATCTTCAATCGAAAAACATTATATAAAATTTATTTTATATATGGAAACTTACATAAGTGATTATCTAATAGTATTATATTCTTATTAGTTACCATAAGGAGGATAAGTAAATACTTAGTCAATATAAGTAGGTGACTTATAATAAGAAACACATAATTTATTGTACATGTGCTTATATTTAACCAAAATGGAAATTTCATAAACTAGGCACCTAGCTCGGTTGGTTAGGCGCGCGAAAGGGTGTGGCCTAGACCCGGGTTCGATCCTGGGGACGGCCAGTTTCACCATTTTATTTGAAATTTTTCCATTTAAGTGTATGTTTAGTTATGTATTACTAATATACAAGGAATTACATGAAAATTGTAAAGTTGTGATAATATACAAGGAATTACATGAAAATTTAATTATAAATCCACAAAAGTTGAAGTATATTACACACAACTTTCGAGGCAAGACCTTTTGAAAATATAAATTGGGCACGATGACACCAATGTTAAAATTCCGTCAGTAAGAAGAACTATTAATAAAAAAGAAGCACTTTGCCACATGATTCTACAAAATGAATATCTCTAAGGTACGCTAAAACGAGATTTCACAACCATCAGTGTACAGTCTAATCGGAGTCATAGGTATTAGCACTGAAAAATGAGTCATATACTTTTGCAAATTCCCTATTTCATTTTATTCGACATTTCCTGATAATGTCACTTAACAACGATTATCACTCGAAATTCCAGATAGAAGTTCTTATAATTCCTTTGTTGAAAATTCTGACTTCTGCATATAATAAGTTGATTTTCGCATTTCTACTTTTCCTAAACGGTCATCATACCAGGAGGATTTATTTCCTAGTAGCGGATATTGATTCATTTCATTTCTTGGTAAATCCACACGTTACACATGCACCATTTGTTGCGCATGTGATTCGTTTAATTTATGAAGACCACTGAAGGGTTTCATTCCAATTTATTATTTTATCAAAACTCAAATATCATTTCGCTATACTTGATTTTTTGTACTGTAAACCGCATTATTACAAAACGATAATTCTTTGATATCGAGTCACTAAATTTCTTGAAAAATTTTCTTTGACATACATAGTTTCTATTGTGACCATGTCCGAACTTTCTTATTCAAATTATTTTGCTCATATTACATATTTATTTTAAAATCCTATATGATAGATGGAAGCTATCATATTTAACTAAGTCCTAACCAGCACTTCATTTGTTTTGAACCATACTAGGCTTGTTTAAATCTTCGACTTCATTAAAACATTTTTTTTCGATCACGATCACCTTGTGGTGACGTTTTCATAAATCTAAAAGCTCGCACTAATATAATTCGCACACACCATATACAGAATTTAATTATTTAATTATTCTTATTTATAAAATCCATTTTGTTGATTATTCCTATAAACTTAATCTTAACACAATCTTGTGCTAAGATAATGATATACAAATTCATGTCATATTTCAATATATCTTTTAACAATTATTACAGCATCAATTGAGCCTTTCGTAATAAATTATTGCTTTAACATCTTCAATCGAAAAACATTATATAAAATTTATTTTATATATGGAAACTTACATAAGTGATTATCTAATAGTATTATATTCTTATTAGTTACCATAAGGAGGATAAGTAAATACTTAGTCAATATAAGTAGGTGACTTATAATAAGAAACACAGAATTTATTGTACATGTGCTTATATTTAACCAAAATGGAAATTTCATAAACTAGGCACCTAGCTCGGTTGGTTAGGCGCGCGAAAGGGTGTGGCCTAGACCCGGGTTCGATCCTGGGGACGGCCAGTTTCACCATTTTATTTGAAATTTTTCCATTTAAGTGTATGTTTAGTTATGTATTACTAATATCAGTTTTATTATTAGTAAGAAAATATTAATAATAATAGTGTTGGTATTATTTTTACTAGGATTATTATCAAAGGTAGGTATTGGATAGCCTAGCCTTAATTAGGCATGGACTGATCACCTATGCTTAAATAAGGGAGCACTAACCAATATCCACCATGATAATGACTAGTAATATATATAAATTAAGTCATCATACTTATTTAATAAATTTTAATTATATATGAAAATACATATACCTTGGAAAAGACATATTTTCATAAAACAAAGGACAAATAAAATTATGTAAATAAATTATCTATCACATGTTTTGTGATAACTATGTACTGTAACCCTATGGTAAGAAAGTAACCATATAAGAATAATATGGTAGTCATTAACTACGTTGGGTTAGGAGAACATTATAATATATAAGAATAATTTCCATTTTCACTTATTTACAACATTTACATTCACAACGTTATATGGTTTCAAAATGGAAATAAGTAATCAAATAGAATCGACCCATTAAATGTTATATATTTACCAAATATTTTATACAATAAATATTTTTACACCTTTATTTATAATTTTCATTTTAAATAGTGATTTCTTTTACAAAATGATATTTTGTAACATAAATTACGGTATTTTGTAATATATATTACATAGTTATTTTACAAAGTATGGTAAAATACTAAAATAGTATTTATTTAAAAGAAGTAACCATTTACATATAGTAAAAATATGTAATCAATAATATATTACATAGTATTTATATTTGATATATAAGATACGGTTCAGACAGGGATACAAATAATATATATTATATTGGTAAGGTCAATACAACTTGTTCTTATTATATTTCAATCTCTAGTATATAGTATGGAAAATATGGTTACTAAAAGTATACTATCACATTGTTTCACAATTAAAACAACTTGGAACTTTAATTAATGATACACTAACTCTATTGTCTTTTGGTATATCATTACAATTCACTCATCTCAACACTTTGATTTTCTCATATCATAAATATTTGACAAATCATTTTTCATGCTTTTATTTCATTTGAAATCTGTCAATTCTAAATCTTCTTCAGTTGCTAATCAAAGTAATCTTCCTTTTTACAAAAAAAAAAAAAAAAATTTCATTGATTTTAAAAGTCCTTTCCATTCATTTGATCATATATTCTTTGGCTTGAACCTAGTTATCTTGGAAATTATATCATTTCATCTCATTCGTTGGTCATCGATTTCTTGAATTAATTCAGTTGAACCATTGAATCCTACTTATGGTACAACTCGTATTCACAAAATTTGATATTTTAATTCTATGTCATCTACCCTAATATTATGTGACATAATTCCAAAAGAAATATAATAATCCAAATACACTTGGGAGCTGGAATCTAAGATGAAGAAAAAGTATTCCTACTTATTCCAATAAATCTCGAGGACGAGATTTTTATTAAGTTGGGGAGAATGTAACGACTCTCATCAAAAGTCATAATTATTAAATTAATTAGTCAAAAAGGAAACCCTAATTAAGACACCCAAGTGATTCTGAACAAACCCTAAAATTTTCATAATTTTCAGAATCAGGATTAGGGCCCCTAAAACTCAGGGGGGGTAAATCCTAGTTAACGATTATCCAAATTACGTGCTGTCCAAGTTGAATTTTCAGAAACCATCGACTCAGCTGGCCTAGTCCCACACGTGGCAACCCTATACATAAAATAAGTTCTCTCGCGGGCCGCCTCAAGTTAGCTTAAACCTCACGCGGGCCGCCTAAGGGACAAAATTCGGCTATAAATACAGGAGTTTGGGACTTGAATTCTGGCTTCAGAATGACGCTCAAATTCACTTTGTGCACCGAGTTATGCTCTGTTTACTCTCAAAAACACTAATTAGTAGGGGGGTGCTGCTACGATACAGGGTATTAACTTAATCGCTATTACGATTCATTTTCCGACCGATCAATATATCCAATGGATGTTTAAGTGCCGCCCACACTAGGGTTATACTTTATCGTTCGTCATTAATTTGACGGATCATCGTTAATTCGATGGATGAAGTATTATACTTTGTCGTTCGTCATTAATTTGACGGATCATCGTTAATTCGATGGATGAAGTATTGCACTTTGTCGTTCATTGTGAGAATTTGATCTCGTGAGTTATCGTAATTATTGTATTAAGTTACCTACCTAGTTCGTATGCACTAGGTTACAAGGCAAAATCAATAGGCTAAGCCCTGCCTGTATAAATCTGCAATATATCAAGGCTTATCTGTAGACTAAATTATGTCCGTATGAATCTGCATGATTATTTGTGAGTCATTCTCTTTTTATCAAATTGCTTTATAAATTATTAAAATATTTTCAAATTTATAATTACAGTGATTAAGTTTATGTAATCACCAAATTACAGCCGGTATGTGGGGTATTGTGCACAGTATTACAGTTTTATCACTTTAGGTGGGCGAACCTAAATTTAGTGATATTCGTCATTCATTGGGGCAGCCAATGGTGATATGACCATAGTCACCGTAAAGATTCGAGTGACAAATACTGTGGGTAGTTGGTTGATATCAGAAACATTGTAATCTTCCTTAATACTGTAAATTATAACAAATGTGTCATTTTAGTAAATAGAATGATTCACTCAGTATTTCCCGCTGACAAAACCTTTTTAAAACGCGTTTCAGGTAATTACAGTAGATTGGAATAAGAGATGGATACGGCACTGAAAGGCATCAAGAAGTGGCTTATTTATTAATTAAATCAAAATAAGAAATATTGTTTTATGTAATAAAAATTATCTTTATTAAAGCTACCATTATAAAACATGGGTTTATCCCATTTATTAAATAAAATCCGGTGTTTTCTAAACTCTGATATTTTTCCTAACTCACGGTCCTGATGAAATTTCCGCTGCAACGTTTTCAAAATAATCACCGGTACCACTGGGCTGTTCGCGACTCCCGATTCCGTCCAGGGTGGGTCGGGGGTCGTGACAGTACATGTGTTAGTATAATAACCCATTTTAACATTAGTAATACTCTCCCCGAGACGACATTCTGATGACTACGTCGGGCAGAACCACGACAGCCGTTACGGAATCCTAGATCAATCGGGCAACGTATCTAATACGTATACAGGGGTTATAATACTTACAACGGAGCAGAACCTCGCTAATTAGGGGGTATTATACTTGAATATTATGCCTATTTCTTCAGAAAGTCGAGACTGAGAAAAGAAATGAACGATTGAAAGTGAAATCCCGAGGCCTTCTTATATAGTGCTGAAATCTGAGTCTCACGCGCCCCATGTAACATAAGCACAGAGCTTACGCGGCCCGCGTCAAAGCTGGGTCAACGCGTAGCTGTGCTGAGTCGACAACTAGCTTAGCCGGGTGTTGGGCCACGTGGCCGCACCGGGCTGTGCCACTTTTTTAGTCCCTCGCGGCCCGCGTTAACTTAACGGGTAGCTTACGCGGCCCGCTTGAACTTAAGAAAATAAAAGGAATCCGGTATCAATCTTCATACCGCCCGCGTAAAGGTTGGGGTGGGTCTACGCGGCCCGCCTCAACTTACTATTTCTTGTTTTTCATTTATTTTTAATGCTATATTGTATTTCGGGCTCGGTTTTCGCATACGGGGTGTATTTAAAAACATATAGGGGTATCTTAAATATATTAGGGGTGTCAGAAATATTTTGGAGGGTTGATATATCTTGGTACAACTCCTGGATTATTTAATAAAATATATAGTACACTCACATTAAGTATAGTAACCCAATTCCACTTTATTCCTACGTCACTAGACAGAACCCCAACGAATTTACGCTTAACCAAAATACCTTATATTTTTATTGGTCAACTTACCCATGATGCATCCTTTTAATAACATAAGTTTTTATATATATAAATAAAATTTTTGGGAATGTTAAATCCTCCCCACCTTATTTTAAATCTCGTCCTCGAGATTCCCTGAAATATGGATGAACATTTTTAGGTAGTCTAGTTTCTAGGTATATTCTGGTCCTTGTTTTGAATTTCACTTTACTTTGACCAGAACTATTCTCTATGTTTTGAGACTCTTGTCTTCTCAAGAGTTTCTTAATGAAGGTAAACTTGTAAGTTTTAGACGTTTTGTGTCTTAGCACAATTTTTAGTTATAGGTTTCCTAATGCGTCAATAATTTAAGGTAACACAAGGGGAATTTCTTATAATTTCGATGGTGTTCCAACTTTAAGAGTTCCTGTCGTTCATCTTGTCGCACGAACGGATGATCAAACGAAATAGTGTTTGATACTGAAATTATAGACGTATACGAGAGTTTCTTAATAAATCTAAAATTATCAGTGACACACATGTTTGTGGTTTATCCCTAATTGTCAATCAATATGGTCTTTGGATTTCCTCATAGACATACATGTCTATATAATCATATATTTCACATATTGTAATATGCACACTATCCATAATGTCAATATATTTAACAGATTCACAAGTCAGACATCAGGTCATGGTACTATTTAGGGAATATCATTATCATATACCCCATCTCACCCGGTCTTGCCGGAGAGGAAACCCCATCTCACCCGGACAAGCTGGAGAGTCTACCGCACCATACCCAGTTTTGCCAGAGAGGTAACCACATCTTACCCGGACAAGCTGGAGAGTCTACCGCACCATGCCCAGTTTTACCGGAGAGGTAATTATCATAGTATTTCCCATAAATAGACTTCTCTCAAATCAGGATTTTGAAAGTGCATAATTCATTATGGCTTATATCAAGAAATAAGGAAATTAATATTCTCATGATGGATCATATTCTAGAACCGAGTAGTACTAATAAACAAGAAATAACAGTGGCCAGTTGTTATCGCTTATTTATCATACAGGCACTGTTCTAGTCGTCATCCTCATGGGACACCAATAACCATCACACTTTATCTATGCAAGTAATGGGCTTATCTCAAAGCTTTATACTAAGGCATTCTTCTTAGGTTCAAGTCTAAATACTGTCCTGGTTGTTACCATTGAATATCAATATCCAACTCTTTCATTTAAGCATAGATATTATTATGGTTGTGGTTTTCTTTTGGTTGGAGAATGGAGTTTCAAATATTTCATTGTCTCCTTTGACACTATGGTTTGTTTAAATGTGTAGAGTATGCTTACAGCTAACCCTATTTATGCATATATAACCTTAGATTCCGTTACAAGGAATATTTTATTGAGACAGATAGCATTTTAAAACATAGTAGGTTTCATGGTTTATTCTTATAATAACTGCATGATTTCATATGATTCACCAATGATATTTTCTCTTATGTTTATCTTTACATAAGATATTATATTGGGTATACCATCAAGAAATGCTATTAGGTATATGCATATATGTGTATAAAATTTCAAATCTCTAGTTAATATTAAGCTTACGTAATATATACACACATATATAATACTAAATTATTTTGTAAAATAATAACTATACATCCGATGATACCAATCATCAGGCTTATTTCCATAACTTTATTTTATCCTTTTATAAAATAGTAAACTGAAATAAACTTTCGTTAATTTATTGAACGTAATATTTTGGAATTTAAGGATGGATAAATAAAATAAATTAGTCCAAATATAAACTTTCTGGACTCATAAGAATAATTAATGGGTTAAACTATACAAGACTCACTATTTATATTACCTTAATAATTTCTCCTCAAGTAACCATCTATATATCTATTTCAATTATCACATTCCTACCTTTTCCTTTATAAGAATCAATTTAAGATTGAGAGGCATTATTTAGAAAAATATGTGCATATGTGACCCATGATATTTTATTTATGGGTTACCAAGAGATATATATACTATACATAAATTACTTTCTGTAATTCATAACAATATAGCGGATATATATATATATATATATATAAGATTAAATATAGTATAAACTTAAAACACATAACATAGTAAGTAATACAAAGTATTGAAATATATTTGAGTAATATACATGTATTGAAATATGTATGTATATCCCATACAATATTAATAGTAATTTATTTAAAGATCTTAAAATTGTAATCTGATTTTTAAATAAAGTTATATATAAAGGACAAAAGTACAAAACACACATTTTAGTCAACTATTTTTATGTGGGGCATCTATTTTAATTCTAGTTTGGAAAATGATTGTTTAGCAACATTTTAACGTGCCAGGTAAAATAAATAAATAGATACTAAATCATTGATTTAAGTAGGAAAAGATGTTTTCACTGTTACAATATCTTTATTTCGAAAAATTTAGTTATCCAATTTCCTTTATATGTATCGATTGTTCAAATCATTAAACTCATATATATCATAAAAATTTTTATTACTTCTTTTTAAATAGAATATTCTAAATAATAGAGAATGAAAACCTGATTATTTATATATGATTATCATGATATATATAATGACCCTTTTGATCATACCCTCTTTTTTTATAGTTTTAAATGTATAAATTTTACAGGTATCCTAATATATATAAATATATATATTTTTATGTTATATACACGTATATATTATTAAAATGTATTATAGTGTATATATATATATATATATATATATATATATATATATACATTTCAAATATAATAGAATTGTATTATTTAACTATTATACATTAGTCAGCTGACTTGAATATTTTTCTTTATAATTTAGGATATACAATCCTATAACTAATATGACTGGTTAATCTTATAATCTTATATTAGCTATTTCCATGCATAAAACCTATTCTGTACATACCTTAATATTAAAGATCTGTAGAAACGCTTTCAACGTTTAGTTAGGCCTTTTTACATAGTCCAACCAACCCAAATCTCTTAAAAACTTTAAATGATTATATTAAATCATGAATACCCATCATATTCATTTAACCATCTATTTTATTACTAAGTATTTCAATAGAAACTTTTACAAGTAATCCCAACATCAGTTATTTCATAAAACTATGAAAGTATGAAGTCTTATGGTCAACTAGTTATAAACCAGAAGGGATAAAATAAAGTGGGAAATTGGTACACCTAGGTTTCAAAACTTGCTTTGGCTAAATCTACTAAAGCAATCTTTTAAATTTTATTAATTCTTAAAATCCTTTCGGTTAATTTAATAGCTTCGGTTTTATTTATTTAAATATAAATTATTTTGAAACAATATTATTAAAACCATAAAATTTTAAAGCTTTATAGCATATATTTCAATATGTATTTTAAACCAAAGTAAATGATTGGTTTCAAAAGAGAATCATAAACATGACTGCTTTGTTAATAACTAACTTAGTTTGATGTATATTAACAATTGAATGTATTTAAATACATTTTTATAGGTATACAAATGATTACATTTGTATATTTTATATGTCAGATCTAATGATATATATGACAATATTAAAACATATATTAATAATAAATTGTGTAATTATTTTAACTAATCAACTCCCATTTCTAAATAAAATATTTCATGATTCTTCTAACTATTTTAACGTATACATATTATGATATTATTTGAGTAGGTGGTATTAATTATCACAGAAAATTTCTAGTACAAACATTTGGGTATAATCATAAAAATGGATTGATTAAAAACGGCGAACATTGCGACTCATATATATATATGTATTTATTACAAACTACAACTGAAATTCAAATTAAACTAGGGATTATGTATCCGTAACTTATTTTAGTCTATCTAAGTTATAGAAGTATTATGCTCAACATGCTTTTATGTAAGGTTTATTCTATCTCCTGTCTCTACTAAGTTGTTATCTAATGGGCAAAGTTCCTTTTAAAATTTCTAGCTCATAGGTGGCATGGGTACTGGTACTGGTTTGGCCGTTCGAATATTTAATATAAATTAGCATTTACTGCTGTAGTGGCTAACATATGGAGATTTACCCATTGTTTATCTAATTCATTTTCCTCTAGTGGGTTATTGTCTGCTTCCTGAGTTTGTACATTTGTTTCCCGTTTGATTATCGCTCCCCTTGGTTGTGACTTCTTTATTTTCTCTCGACTTTTGCTAATAATCCTACTTCTCTTCTTAGTGGTAAATGGTTTCTCAGACTGTGCCTTACGAATAAATATTCCTTCCTCATTATCTGCTGAGTATCCTGAGGGATTTGGTTGAAATGAGGTTCCCTTATCTTTTGATGAACTATCTAATTGACGATAGATATCCGAAATTCTTTGCTTACCCATACTGTAGACTAACAAATAGTCAAATAATATAAAACACATAATCACATAAGTTATTTCCTAACACATAATTAAAATTTAAGTGTCAGCAGAACACTTCTTTGGCTTGAACCAGTGGCTAGGCTCTGATACCACCTTCTGTCACAACCCCCGATCCCTAATTCCCGGGAACGGGCGGCCGTGAGCCAGTTTCGGTGGTATCGGTGTTTATTAATTTGGCAGCGGAGTTTTCATCAGGACCGTAGTTAGGAAATATTTTATCAGAGTAAACCACCATATTTTATAAATACAAATACATGGGAAAAACCCAAGTTTGCAATACACACATTTTCATAGGAATAAATCCTATTTTATTTAATAAAATCATCTATTTTATTTTAGGTAACTTTATTGCCACTTTTCCAAGCCTTCAGTGCTCTCCAGCTGGCTTTTATTGGCTTCACACTAAGTTACCTAAAACACGTGTTTAAAACATTTTATCAGCAGGAAATACTGGTGAGTGAATCCCAGTTTAATCAAGTTTAAATAAAAAGTCACAGTGAACAGTATTGAGAGCGATCACATTGTTTATTTCTACACAATTACTCCATTTAGTACTGTCAATCCACTGACTTGTGGGTCATATTACACATTGGCTAACTCATTGTCCAATGGTAACGTATTGTCATCCTCGACTTACTACTCACAGTGTAGTAAATTTTGTATACAAAACCCCAACATACCGGTAGTAATTGAAGAACTACAAAGACTCAATCACCGCTTAATCACTTTGTAAAACAATTAAGGTTTTGTAAAATTGTCACGGCCCCAGCCCCGGTTTGACCCGGTCAGGAGCCGCGGGATAGGAACCCGTGGTATCTATGATGCGACAGCGCAAGAATTTTAACATGATCTTTTTAAAACTCAAAATGCCCAATTAATTTTATTCCATAAATTGGGATAAATCCCATAATTTACAACAGAGGAATTTAACTAGGAAATTCTCTGATTTATTAAAACATGTTTATTCATTTTAACTGAGCCACCTCTTCAAGCTGGTTAGTGCTCCGTAGCACGTTTCCTTGATTTACAGCAGGTCGCCTGAAACATGTTTTAAAAATATTTTATCAGCGGGGAAATGCTGGCAAGTCACTCAATTTAATAAAATGACACATAGTTATTAATTACAGCATAAGGGCGATTACAATGGCTTCTATCTTATTTTTATCCGGCGCCGTGTCACATTGCGTGACGATGGTCATACCACTATTGGGTCTTTCCCCAAGTAGTGACGATCACTGTTAGGATATATTAGCCTAACCAGTGAAAATAGTAATGTGCACAATACCCCACTAGCCAGTGATTAAGATAACCACAACTTACTCCCTGTAATTATAACATTTGAAAATAATTTGAGGTATTGTTAAACAGTTGATAAAAAGAGAATGACTCACAATGCAAGTCTAATTGGACAGAGCTTAGCCTACTGATTAGCCTTTTTGACCTAAATTAAATAACATGCACACGAACTGGGTTAGTAACTAATACAGCATTTACGATAACTCCCGAGATTAAACCCTCACAACGAATGACAAAGTGCGATACTTAAACATCCATCGAATTCACGACGAATGACAAAGCATAACCCTAATGTGGGCAGCACTTAAACATCCATTGGATAGTTTTAATCGATCGGACATTGAATCGTATCAGCGATCGAGTTAATAGCCGGTATCGGAGCAGCGCCTTGCTAATTATATATGAAATTTCAACTTCAGAGTGATATACTTTCGTTTTTGAAAGTTTGTTTCGACACCAGAGAACAGTGCATGCAACAAGCTATTTATAGCTGATTTTTAGGGTTCACGCGGCCCGCGTAAACCACAACATAAACTTTACATGGCCCGCGAGGCCGCCTAGTCTACGAATAGGCTTGATTGGTCATCGGTAGGTTAGCCAGCTGAACACCACGTGGATCCGGAACACTTATCCGGTCAACACATGTTTGACGCGGCCCGCGTAAGACATAACTTGTCTTTTACGCGGCCCGCCTGAGACCCAGAATTTTGTTTTTCTTGATTTTTAATATGGTTTAGGGTTTCAGGGGTCCGGGTTTATAATTACGGGTATTTTTAGGACAATTTTGAGAGTCCTTACATCCTCCCCACCTTATTTAAAATCTCGTCCTCGAGATTTATTGGAATAAATGAGGATACTTTCGCTTCATTTCTGATTCCAGCTTCCAAGTGTATTCAGGTCCTCTCCTTGAATCCCACTTGACTTTGACGAGTACTAACCGTTTATGTTTGAGAAATTTCACCTTTCTGTCCTCTATTTGAAGAGGTTTCTAAAAAAATTTTAACTTTTCATTTACCTCTATATCTTGGAGAGGTACTACCAAAGATTCGTCTGATAGGCATTTCTTGAGGTTGGATACATGAAACACGTCATGTACTCCAGCTAAATCTTCTGGTAGTTGTAAACGATAAGCAACTGGTCCTATACGTTGGATCACTGGGAATGGTCCTACGTATCTTGGACTTAGCTTTCCTTTCTTACCGAATCGAACTACTCCTTTCTAAGGAGATACTTTCAAAAGTACTTTGTCTCCAACTTGAAACTCGAGTGGCTTGCGCCGATTATCTGCATAATTCTTCTGGCGATCTCGAGCCGTCTTTAGTCTTTCCTTGACTTGAGTGATCTTATCGGTAGTTTCTTGCACAATCTCTGGTCCTGGTAATTGACTTTCTCATATTTCTGCCCAACAAACTGGAGTTCTGCACTTACGTCCGTATAGTGCTTCGAATGGGGCAGCTTCGATACTTGAATAATAACTATTGTTATAGGAGAATTCAATTAAAGGTAAGTGATCGTCCCAGTTTCCACCAAAATCTATTACACATGCTCGGAGCATGTCTTCCAAAGTTTGGATTGTTCTTTCACTCTGCCCGTCTGTTTGTGGATGATATGCAGTGCTTAATTTTAGTCGGGTTCCCATGGCTTCCTGGAAAGTTTTCTAGAAATGGGAAGTGAAACGACTATCTCTATCCGATACAATGGAGAGTGGAACTCCATGTAAGGATACTATTTCATCCACATACAGTTTTGCCAACCTTTCCATGCTAAAGGTTTCTTTTATGGGTAGAAAATGAGCTGATTTGGTTAATCGATCCACAATTACCCAACTCGCATCATTACCTTTTCTGGTTTTGGGTAACTTAGTAACAAAATCCATTGTTATGAGTTCCCATTTCCATACAGGCATCTCTAGTTGTTGAAGTAAACCTGATGGTTTCTGGTGTTCTACCTTAACTTGTGAACAAGTAAAACATTTAGAAACATATCTAGCTATACCCTTTTTCATACCTATCCACCAGAAATTATTTCTTAAATCTTGGTACATTTTGTTGTTACCAGGATGCATGGTATACTTAGACTTATGGGCTTCTTCTAGAATTTGATTTCTTAATTCTCCCTGCTTAGGTACCCAAATTCGTTTCTTATGGAATCTCCAAATTCCATCACTTCCTTGTTTCAATTCTTTTATTCGTCCCTTCATTCCTTCAGCATCGTCCTTGATTGCTATTTCTTGAATATTCTTTACTTGTTGCATTAAATCTAACTGTAGATTTAATCTAAGAGCACGAACTCTTTGTTGTTTCTCATGATACTTACGACTTAGGTCATCGGCAACTACATTTGCCTTTCGTTCGTGATATTGAATATCACAGTCGTAGTCACTTAAGATTTTCATCCATCTTCTTTGTCTCATGTTTAATTCTTTTTGCCCAAAGATATATCTTAAACTTTTATGATCTGTATAGACAGTAAACTTACTTCCATACAGATAATGTCTCCAAATTTTAAGGGCAAAAATTATAGCTCCTAATTCTAAGTCATGAGTTGAATAGTTTTCCTCGTGCTTTTTTAATTGCCTTGATGCATACGCAATTACCTTCTTGCGTTGCATTAACACACATCCTAATCCTAGCTTTGAAGCATCACAATATACTTCAAAATCTTCTGTTCCTTCTGGTAAGGCTAGAATTGGAGCATTTGTTAACTTTTGCTTCAAAATCCTAAAGGCTTCTTCTTGTTTAGTTCCCCATTCAAACTTAACTGATTTACAGGTTAGCTTAGTTAATGGTACGGTATCTTAGAAAAATCCTTAATAAACCGTCTATAATATCCAGCTAAACCTATAAAACTTATAATTTCCATTGCTGATTGCGGAACCTTCCATTTGGTGATTGCTTCTATGTTAGTAGGATCTACATGAATGCCTTCGTGATTTACCATATGTCCTAAGAATTGCACTTCTTGTAGCCAAAATTCACACTTCGAGAATTTGGCGTACAACTTCTCCTTTCTTAACAAAGTTAAGAGTGCATGCAAGTGCTCACAATGTTCCTCCTGACTTTTGGAATAAATAAGTATATCGTCAATGAAGACAATTACAAATTTATCCAAATACGGTTTACAGATCCTGTTCATCATGTCCATAAATGTTGCAGGAGCATTTGTTAACCCAAAGGGCATGACTGTAAACTCGTAATGACCATACCTAGTTCTGAAAGCAGTTTTAGGTATGTCTTCTTCTTGTACCTTTAATTGATGATATCCAGAGCGTAAATCTATCTTAGAAAATTATCTAGCTCCCTGGAGTTGATCAAAGAGATCATCAATCCTAGGTAATGGGTATCGATTCTTAATTGTAACCTTATTTAATTCTCTATAATCGATACACATTCGCATCGAACCATCCTTCTTCTTTACAAACAACACTGGTGCTCCCCAAGGGGTTGAACTAGGTTGTATAAATCCTTTGCTTAGTAATTCATCTAATTGCTTTTTCAATTCTAACATTTCAGTGGGTGCTAACCGATATGGTGCCTTTGCTATCGGTGTAGTTCCAGGAATTAGATGAATTCTAAATTCTACCTCTCTATCAGGTGGTAATCCAGGTAGTTCTTCTGGGAATACTTCCAAGTATTCTGATACTACTGGAATGTCCTTAAGTTCTTTTCCTTTAGTGTTAATGATTACTGAAATCATATACACCATTTCTTGTTTTCTGGAATAACTAGCTAATTTCATTTCTGAAATGAACTTCATTGGCTTTCGTTGCTTATCTCCTGTAATCAATATTAATTCTCCGGTGGGTGTATGAATTTCTATGGAATTCTTATCACAAAGAATTCGAGCATGGTTGGTTACTAACCAATCCATTCCTAACACCACATCAAATCCGGCTAATTTCATAGGTAACAAGTTTGCAGAAAATTTATGGCCTAAAAGTTCTATCTTTCCTTCTTGCAAAACTTTATCTATGTTAACCGAATTTCCGTCTGCCGTTTCAACTGTGAAAATCTGCCTAAGTTGGGTTAAGGGTAAATTAAGTTCTTGGCAGAATGAAGTATTTATAAAACTTTGGTTTGCACCAGAGTCAAATAATACTTTTGCATAAACGTTGTGAACTAGGAACGTACCAGCTATCACATCCGGGATTAGTTCTGCTTCCTGAGTAGTCAGTTGGAAGGCTCTTACATTCTTCTTGGTAGTTCCTTCTGCATGTTTGGCTTTGTTATCAGCTGGTTTAACCAATTTAGGGCAGTCTGGCTTAATATGTCCAGCTTCTCCACAGTTGTAGCAAACTGTGAATTTCTTCTTCCTGCAGTCTTCTTCTTGATGCCCCGGAATTTTGCAAAAATTGCAATATCCCTTGCATCTTCCAGAATGCTTCCTTTTGCAAGTATTGCAAAATGGACCAGTGGAAGATTGCCCAGTCCCCCTTCTTTTGAAATTGTTACGGTTACCCATACGGAATCCTTGGGTAATCTTTTGGGCTACTTCCTTTTTCCGGGTTTCTTCTCGTGTACGTACCAGTCCGTCAGTTAGGGTGTTAGCTAATTCCACAGCATCATCAATAGTGCTGGGTCTCGCAGCTTTGACAATGTCACGGATTTCGCCAATTAATCCCCAAATATAACGGGAAATAAGTACTGGTTCTGGCGAAGCCAGGGTAGGTACAACTCTCGCATATTCGAAGAATGTCGAAGTATACCCTCGACAGTCTATATCCATCATTCGATGGTTTAGGAATTTATTCTCCATTTACTCTTTCTCATATTCGGGACAGAATTTTCTTTCCATTAGATTTTTAAATTCTTCCCAGTTCATGGCATAAGCCACATTTCTTCCTTTGGCTTGTAGTACTGTATTCCACCATTCTAGCGCCCCTTCTTTGAAAAGATGTGACGCGTACATGACTTTGTCGTCCTCGGTACATTTACTTATTGTAATTACTGCTTCGGTTTTCTCTAACCAACGCATTGCTGCAGTTGCCCCTTCATTACCTGCAAACTCAGCTGGTTTACAGGCAAGAAATTCTTTGTAAGTGCAACCAGGCGTTGCAGCTTTCATTTTCTTAAGGAGCGGAGCTTGTATCCCATCATTGTTGTTATTAATATGGTTGCCGCCTCCATTTACACTATTACTGAAATTATCTTCCTGAGTTCGTTTACTAGGAGCAATTTGTTGAGGTTCGATTGGATTTCGAGCAGCAGCAAGGATTGCTGGAATAGCATTGGCTATTCCCTGAGCAACGATATTTTCGATATCTTGCCTATTTAGAAATTGATCATCATTGTTGTGCTCGGATTGATTACCCTCATTAACTTATTCATTACCAGCGTTTGCCATCTGGTAATAAATTTTATATAATTAATTAGTATCAATAAGAAACAACCAAATATAACAATTTAATCGCACATAATCATATAAAAAAATACACATCTAAATTGTCAATTTATTAACTTCTATGTTTATATAATATAATATACTTCAATACAAACTGTTATTTTACAACCGTTTTATTGTTTATTTTACACATACTGGTTTTTATTATTTATACAAACACAGTTTCATAATCCCCTTTTTCCCTTGTCAGCTAACATATTAAAAACGATGTTCCCTCTCATCATATTTCCAGGAGATTTGTCATCCTATCTCCCGGATCCTATTCCCTGCATCCATCAACTCTTCGCCGAAGTGGCGGAGTTCAGCTAAATTTTCATTACTCATTGGTGGATTTGGTATAGGTTCTGGGTCGAACTGAGGGAAAAAGGTATTGGGGCTGTTGAGAAGGTTTTGAAACTGCCAGTCGTTAGTCCACCACTCATCCATTTGTCCTAAAGGTTGGGTGTGGATCAAAGGGTCTGGAATAGCTGGTTCTAGGTTTATTGGGATTTGAGTTTCAGCAGGATAGGTAAAAATATTTTCATTGACAGGCTTAATGGTATCACAGCTTGCCAATATGAAATCTAGCTCTTCTTGTAATGTCATTTCCTGGGTTGGCTTAGAGCTTTCTCCAATCTCTTGCTTAGAACCTTCCCCAATTTCCATCCCTGCTTGCCTTGAATTTTCCTCAATTTCTATCCCTTTTCCTTTATCCAGGGGATTCTCTATCTTAGGAATTCTTTTAGTTGTTGGTTTTCTTCTGCGAACACGTCTCCAACCTACAAATCTTCTTCTTTTCTTAGGTTTTTCTTTCTCCAAAGGTGTAGCTTGAAATTCTATAGGTTTTTCCACCTCAGCAAAGTAACCAGTAAATTCTTTAGAAACTTCTATGTTCACAGGGTAGAGGTTGAGATTCTCTAGGGCTCCAGATAATTCATTCATACTGTTTAATATATATGTAAAAATATTAAGTTTAAAACAAAATTTCACAGATATTTTTTTAAGTAATATTGCATACCGTGTGACTAATTTAATACAAAGGACAACTGATAATTAAAACATACTAGGGTTTATGGTAATTTATTTATTTACTGGGTAAAGTTTCTGGTTTGTAAATGATAAGGTTTGCTAGAACTGAATTAGGATATTTAAAGATTTGTATTTACTGCTACAGTGGCTAGCATATAAAGATCCGCCCATTTTTCATCTAATTTATCTTCCCATGGTGGGTTATTGCCTAGTTCCTGGGTTTCTTGATTAACCCTCATTTCTTTTGGTTGTGACTTCTTTCTTTTCTCCTGACTTTTTCTAATAATAAGGCTTCTTTTCTTAGGAGAAAGTGGTTCCTCATATTGTGCTTTTCGAACAAATATTCCTTCCTCAAGATCTACTGAGTATCTTGAGGAATTTGATCGGGATGAACTTCCCTTATCTTTTGAGGAATTATCTAGTTTAAGATAAATATCTGAAATTCTTTGCTTACTCATTCTGTAAATTAGATAATCAAAATATAATCACATAATCATAGAATGGCAATTAGAGAAATTAAGTATTTTGAAATACTTAATAGGCTTGGAATCAGAGGCTTGATCAGTGGCTCTGATACCATCTTTTCCTGTCACGGCCCCAGCCCCGGTTTGACCCGGTCAGGAGCCGCGGGACAGGAACCCGTGGTATCTATGATGCGACAGCGGAAGAATTTTAACATGATCAAAATGCCCAATTAATTTTATTCCATAAATTGGGATAAATCCCATAATTTACAACAGAGAAATTTAACTAGGAAATTCCCTGATTTATTAAAACATGTTTATTCATTTTAACTGAGCCACCTCTTTAAGCTGGTTAGTGCTCCGCAGCACGTTTCCTTGATTTACAGCAGGTCGCCTGAAACATGTTTTAAAAATATTTTATCAGCGGGGAAATGCTGGCAAGTCACTCAATTTAATAAAATGACACATAGTTATTAATTACAGCATAAGGGCGATTACAATGGCTTCTATCTTATTTTTATCCGGTGCCGTGTCACATTGCGTGACGATGGTCATACCACTATTGGGTCTTTCCCCAAGTAGTGACGATCACTGTTAGGATATATTAGCCTAACCAGTGAAAATAGTAATGTGCGCAATACCCCACTAGCCAGTGATTAAGATAACCACAACTTACTCCCTGTAATTATAACATTTGAAAATAATTAGAGGTATTGTAAAACAGTTGATAAAAAGAGAATGACTCACATTGCAAGTTTAATTGGACAGAGCTTAGCCTACTAATTAGCCTTTTTGACCTAAATTAAATAACATGCACACGAACTGGGTTAGTAACTAATACAGCATTTACGATAACTCACGAGATTAAACCCTCACAACAAATGACAAAGTGCGATACTTAAACATCCGTCGAATTCACGACGAATGACAAAGCATAACCCTAATGTGGGCAGCACTTAAACATCCATTGGATAGTTTTAATCGATCGGACATTGAATCGTATCAGCGATTGAGTTAATACCCGGTATCGGAGCAGCGCCTCGCTAATTATATATGAAATTTCGACTTCAGAGTGATATACTTTCGTTTTTGAAAGTTTGTTTCGACACCAGAGAACAGTGCATGCTACAAGCTATTTATAGCTGATTTTTAGGGTTCACGCGGCCCGCGTAAACCACAACATAAACTTTACGCGGCCCGCGAGGCCGCCTAGTCTACGAATAGGCTTGATTGGTCATCGGTAGGTTAGCCAGCTGGACACCACGTGGATTCGGAACACTTATCCGGTCAACACATGTTTGACGCGGCCCGCGTAAGACATAACTTGTCTTTTACGCGGCCCGCCTGAGACCCAGAATTTTGGTTTTCTTGATTTTTAATATGGTTTAGGGTTTCAGGGGTCCGGGTTTATAATTACGGGTATTTTTAGGACAATTTTGAGAGTCCTTACAAAAATATTCCAAAAAGGTTAACAAAAAGAGGATAACTCACAAAAAGGTTTACACAAAAGAAGGATTACTCACATTGCTAATATAGGTCTTTCCTTTGCGGCTTCCTGGTTATAATCTAGTTAAATAAATAATGTACACGTGTTAGTATAATAACCCATTTTAACATTAGTAATACTCTCCCCGAGACGGCATTCCAATGACTACGTCGGGCAGAACCACGACAGCCGTTACGGAATCCTAGATCAATCGGGCAGCGTATCTAATACGTATCCAGGGGTTATAATACTTACAACGGAGCAGAACCTCGCTAATTAGGGGGTATTATACTTGAATATTATGCCTATTTCTTCAGAAAGTCGAGACTGAGAAAAGAAATGAACGATTGAAAGTGAAATCCCGAGGCCTTCTTATATAGTGCTGAAATCTGAGTCTCACGCGCCCCGCGTAACATAAGCACAGAGCTTACGCGGCCCGCGTCAAAGTTGGGTCAACGCGTAGCTGTGCTGAGTCGACAACTAGCTTAGCCGGGTGTTGGGCCACGTGGCCGCACCGGGTTGTGCCACCTTTTTAGTCCCTCGCGGCCCGCGTTAACTTAACGGGTAGCTTACGCGGCCCGCTTGAACTTAAGAAAATAAAAGGAATCCGGTATCAATCTTCATACCGCCCGCGTAAAGGTTGGGGTGGGTCTACGCGGCCCGCCTCAACTTACTATTTCTTGTTTTTCATTTATTTTTAATGCTATATTGTATTTTGGGCTCGGTTTTCACATACGGGGTGTATTTAAAAACATATAGGGGTATCTTAAATATATTAGGGGTGTCAGAAATATTTTGGAGGGTTGATATATCTTGGTACAACTCCTGGATTATTTAATAAAATATATAGTACACTCACATTAAGTATAGTAACCCAATTCCACTTTATTCCTACGTCACTAGACAGAACCCCAACGAATTTAGGCAGAGCCTTGACATACGTTACGGGGCCCTACGTCACTTGGACAGGGTATTAGTGATCAAGGGTTAAAATACTTAAAACAGGGCAGGGCTTTGGAGTATTTAGGGGTGAATAACTAAAGGAAATTTAGTGTAAATATATCATAGAGTTAGCGAGAGGAAAGAAGACTGACTGAGCGATTGGAATGTGAGAGCACACACCTCATTTATACTAAAATTTGAAATCTTAGGACTTAAGGCTTCATCCACGTTTTCTACCCTCATTTAATTTAACTTTCAATTGGTGTAATCTATACTCATGCATACGTGTCTTTCAAACTTTCATATTTATATTTGTTTAAGTTAATATTATTTTATTTATTATAATTAATTTAACTGCCTCATTCTTTTGGCACTTATAACTTCTAAAATATAACGTTTTTTTATAAAACAAGAAATATATTATTAGAACGAGAATAATTTTATCTACATTTTGAACCAAGTTTCATTAAAAAAGGAGTAGGTTCAAATATAATGTATTTTTATAAATTAGTTATTAAATGGTTCCTACGCTTAACCAAAACACCTTATATTTTTATTGGTCAACTTACCCATGATGCATCCTTTTAATAACATAAGTTTTTATATATATAAATAAAAATTTTGGGAATGTTACATCCTCCCCACCTTATTTTAAATCTCGTCCTCGAGATTCCCTGAAATATGGATGAACATTTTTAGGTAGTCTAGTTTCTAGGTATATTCTGGTCCTTGTTTTGAATTTCACTTTACTTTGACCAGAACTATTCTCTATGTTTTGAGACTCTTATCTTCTCAAGAGTTTCTTAATGAAGGTAAACTTGTAAGTTCTAGACGTTTTGTGTCTTAGCACAATTTTTAGTTATAGGTTTCCTAATGCGTCAAAAATTTAAGGTAACACAAGGGGAATTTCTTATAATTTCGATGGCGTTCCAACTTTAAGAGTTCCTGTCGTTCATCTTGTTGTACGAACTGATGATCAAACAAAATAGTGTTTGATACTGAAATTATAGACGTATACGAGAGTTTCTTAATAAATCTAAAATTATCAGTGACACACATGTTTGTGGTTTATCCCTAATTGTCAATCAATATGGTCTTTGGATTTCCTCATAGACATACATGTCTATATAATCATATATTTCACATATTGTAATATGCACACTATCCATAATGTCAATATATTTAACAGATTCACAAGTCAGACATCAGGTCATGGTACTATTTAGGGAATTTCATTATCATATACCCCATCTCACCCGGTCTTGCCGGAGAGGAAACCCCATCTCACCCGGACAAGCTGGAGAGTCTACCGCACCATACCCAGTTTTGCCGGAGAGGTAACCACATCTTACCCGGACAAGCTGGAGAGTCTACCGCACCATGCCCAGTTTTACCGGAGAGGTAATTATCATAGTATTTCCCATAAATAGACTTCTCTCAAATCAGGATTTTGAAAGTGCATCATTCATTATGGCTTATATCAAGAAATAAGGAAATTAGTATTCTCATGATGGATCATATTCTAGAACCGAGTAGTACTAATAAACAAGAAATAACAGTGGCCAGTTGTTATCGCTTATTTATCATACAGGCACTGTTCTAGTCGTCATCCTCATGGGACACCAATAAGCATCACACTTTATCTATGCAAGTTATTGGCTTATCTCAAAGCTTTATACTAAGGCATTCTTCTTAGGTTCAAGTCTAAATATTGTCCTGGTTGTTACCATTGAATATCAATATCCAACTCTTTCATTTAAGCATAGATATTATTATGGTTGTGGTTTTCTTTTGGTTGGAGAATGGAGTTTCAATTATTCCATTGTCTCCTTTGACACTATGGTTTGTTTAAATGTGAAGAGTATGCTTACAGCTAACCCTATTTATGCATATATAACCTTAGATTCCGTTACAAGGAATATTTTATTGAGACAGATAGCATTTTAAAACATAGTAGGTTTCATGGTTTATTCTTATAATAACTTCATGTTTTCATATGATTCACCAATGATATTTTCTCTTATGTTTATCTTTACAGAAGATATTATATTGGGTATACCATCAAGAAATGCTATTAGGTATATGCATATATGTGTATAAAATTTCAAATCTCTAGTTAATATTAAACTTACGTAATATATACACATATATATAATACTAAATTATTTTGTAAAATAATAACTATACATCCGATGATACCAATCATCAGGCTTATTTCCATAACTTTATTTTATACTTTTATAAAATAGTATACTGAAATAAACTTCCGTTAATTTATTGAACGTAATATTTTGGAATTTAAGGATGGATAAATAAAATAAATTAGTCCAAATATAAACTTTCTGGACTCATAAGAATAATTAATGGGTTAAACTATACAAGACTCACTATTTATATTACCTTAATAATTTCTCCTCAAGTAACCATCTATATATCTATTTCAATTATCACATTCCTACCTTTTCCTTAATAAGAATCAATTTAAGATTGAGAGGCATTATTTAGAAAAATATGTGCATATGTGACCCATGATATTTTATTTATGGGGTACGTCATAAGTAAAAAACTGTGGAGAGTATAAGGGGTACGTCATAAGTAAAAAAACTTATAAGTTTTTCCGATTAAATTGGCACACATGTTTCTTTTTTTGAAAACAAATCCGAAATAGTGTGGCGCCCGAAAAAAAAATCCATCCATTCATTTGAGCACATGTAAAAAAAACGTGAGGTTTATGGCATTAACCATGGGGATGGTGACTCGTATGGCGTATGTCCGCTGAACTGATCGTACGCAAAAGCATGTAAGCTCACAATATCATCCATTCATCCATCATAAAGTTTAATTGGAATAATATAAGAGTTTTTTATATAAGACGGTAGATTATAATCTTTTAACCCCATAAGCTTGAAACGGGAATAGGTGGAGTCGTAGTCTTTTGAGTGTGGAATCCATAGATGACTATAACTTACTTGAACATAAATGAATCATGAATAAGAGCTTAGAAGCTGGCGGTTGGGTTTAAACGGATCGTATACCTACAATCTTGATTAACGTGTGATTTGAGTTGCTAATGAATTTAACGAATATATTGAATGCCAATGTTTCTGATTGTGATTCCATTGCAAATAATTTTTTTGAGACGAAAAAAGATAAGTGTGGGGATTTGATCGGTGCATTTTAGATACACTCTATCGTATATTATTTTGAATAAAAATGCATCGATATTATTAAGTAACATGTGACTTTAGTGTGGTCTATTATTTATGTGACATGAGCTTAAATGATACATTTATGATAAATTAATTGGTTAAACTAAAAATTAATTAGTTTAATTAGTTTTAGTTTATTCTAGTTGAATTAAGTGAAGTTAATTTGGAACATGTATATACACGATGAATTATAAATTGAACAAATGAGTAATCAATTAATTTAGTGGCAATTTATTGGGTTGAAATAATTGCAGGAGATTTGATGGTGGACTTATTCTTCGTGAGGTTAAGTTTCAAATTGACGAATTACTAAGTAATAATGTGGATTGGGCCATCACAATGGAAATAAAGATAAATTAGATGGGTCAACTCTTTGCATGTGGGCTAGTGATCGTAGGAAAAGAAACAACGGAAGTCGGTGCACTTGAGGGAATGTAAAAGAAATCAGACGCAAATTTTGGGGAGGGGGTTTTGGAGGCATTCATGCACAGCCGTCATATCGAACTCAAGGACGAATTTAATTATTCCATCTCATCTTCCAAGCCAATCCATGAAGTCTAACTTAATCAGGATGACAACCGAAGCGGCAAAGATCACCATGTGCGGCTAAATCTTTCGGTGACTTCCGCCCAAATGAACGTTTACGCGGTTTGACATAACTATTTGTTTTCTGATTCTTGTAAACTGGTACAGCATGACCACTTGTGTTGGATTATTGGTAAACATTTCTTGTGTTTGAATTACTTGTCGTTTATTAAGCGTATTGGCAACTTTCTTGCGTTGTTAGCGGGTTGGTAAATTGGTGGGTAGTTGATACAAACGGGTTATTAGGTTGCATAGTGAATCTTAAAAACTATCCCTATTAACTAATCAAATTCATTAATTCCGAGGCCATGTCTATGTGGTGTTTTGAATCAGAAAACGGATTTTTATATTAAAACGGGTATTCGGGATTCCGGGTGGAGGTTACTTCTTCTTAATATTGATAACACTTTTCGTGACAAATTGTGTTTTCTTTTGAATCTACAAACAAACCCCCAATTTAGATAGTTTAGTTTTAATTAATTTCTTTAACGCTAACCACAAATTCCTCGTGGATACGATACCCTACTTACACTATATACGTAGTTTAATTAGGTTTTTGATTGACCCGAACGACAGTCATCATTAATCACTAAGTCAAACCTTAATTACGATGGGTTTGACTTTAGGCCATTAAACTAATAAAACACGAATTAAAGAGGTCAAGGAAGCTTACTGAAGTACTAAGCACAACTAATGACCCTTAGGGAATGATCTTGAGCTCCAGGAGACTCCAGAAAATAAGTTGGAATGATTTTTGAAAGTGAGCATTTGAACTTGAGAACAAGAAATTCTTAAATAGTGACTTTGATGCAACAAGATCATCCCAAATGTCCCTATTGTTGCTACCAGATAATCACAGCTGCCCCTATTGCATGAAATCCTATTTGCACAGCCCCTGGTATCAGTTTCCATGCATATAAGTCGGTGTAACAGGCTATAACAGGCATCTGTCCAAGAATTGGGAGCTGGCAGTTTTTGGGCGGCCCGCGTAAGCTCCAAGAGGAGTCTTACGCGGCCGGTATGAGGCCCATATCCGGTCAAAAATGTTTCAGAATTTGCACATTTGGTCCCTGGTCCTTCCAATAGTTGTTTTAACTTATTTTATTGAACTTTTAACCCTCCAACTTGACTTTTAAGGACTCCAAGTTATAAACAAACTTTGTTAAGTCCCCGGTTAGTTTTACGATCACCCGAAAATTCCTGAATTTCAACGTTGACGTTTTTAACCCCTCACATACGAATGTTAGCGTATCTTTCTCATACGAAATCGAAACCTTGTGTAATTTTTATCACTTATTCTAGTGAGCATAATTAATCGTTACAAAGCTTCGGGTTCGTTAAAAGGTCACTCAGAGGTATAAATTAAACATGTTGACGCTTTTAACCCTTGCATTTTGTAATCTTTCACTTACTTCCACGAATGGCTTCGTATGATTCATAATTCATTCGTTTAAGGGTATAAACATCGTGTAGGGTTATTGAAAGGTATAATTATCGCATGTTGACACTTGGAATCTTTTTACACACATACTTTCTTTGTTTGTCAACTTTAGTCCCTCATATTCAATCCCTTACAAGTTTAAAGCTCATGACACGTGTCTTTATTATATTGGTCATGATTTTACGAGGTGTTACATCCTCACCCCCTTAAAAGAAATCTAGACCTCGAGATTTACTGAAATAAATGAGGGTACTTCTCTTTCATTGTGGACTCTACCTCCCACGTGTACTCGAGACCTCTACGGGCATCCCATTTAACCTTTACAATTGGTACCTGCTTCCTTCGAAGCTTCTTAACCTGTCGATCCTCGATCGACAAAGGTTTCTCAACAAAATTCAGGCTCTCATCTATGTGCACATCCGTATGTGGTATGACTAGTGATTCATCAGCTGGACATTTCTTCAGATTGCAGATGTGGAATACATTATGTATACCACTGAGCTCTTCAGGCAAATTTAACTTATAAGCCACTGTTCTGACACATTCGATGATCTCGAATGGTCCTATATATCTTGGGCTTAACTTGCCTTTCTTACCAAATCGCATTACCCCTTTCCAGGGTGATACCTTCAGTAACACTTTGTCACCAACATCAAACTTTAGAGGTTTACGCCTTTTATCTGCGTAGCTTTTCTGCCTATCCCTGGCAGCTTTGAGACGATCTCGTATCTGTACAATCTTATCTGGTGTCTCCAGGACTATATCAGGTCCTGTTAGTTGGACATCTCCAACTTCTGCCCAACAAACGGGCGTTCTGCAATTTCTTCTATACAAAGCTTCAAAAGGTTCAGCTTGAATACTGGAATGATAGCTATTGTTGTATGAGAATTCAATCAATGGAAGATGATCATCCCAACTTCCTCCTAAGTCAATAACACAAGTTCGTAGCATATCCTCTAGTGTCTGTATAGTACGTTCACTTTGACCATCCGTCTGAGGATGATATGCAGTGCTGAAATTTAATCGAGTGCCTAGGGATTGCTGGAAGCTTTTCTAGAAATGCGATGTATACCTCGTATCCCTATCAGAGATGATAGACACTGGCAATCCGTGGAGAGATACAATCTCATCCACGTACAGCTGAGCTAACATATATGAGCTGTGTGTTTCCTTAATAGGTAAGAAGTGGGCTGACTTAGTCAGTCTATCCACTATAACCCAAATAGTATCATTTCCTCGCTTTGTCTTTGGCAACTTGGTGATAAAATCCATAGTCACCATTTTCCATTTCCAGGTGGGAAGTTCAGGCTATTGTAGCAAACCTGACGGCTTCTGGTGTTCAGCTTTAACTTGCGCGCACGTCATACATTTGGCTACATAAGTAGCTATAGACTTCTTCAAGCCTATCCACCAATAATTTGCCTTCAAATCCTGGTACATCTTGTCACTTCCAGGATGAACGGAATACTTAGAACTGTGGGCTTCTTGGAGGATAACATCATGTAGTCCTCCATAGATTGGAACCCATATTCGTCCATTTAATCTTAGGATTCCATCCTTGCCATAAGATAACTGCTCAGCAGTTACTCCCAACTTTTCATTAGGATAGTTAGCTTCTAAAACAGCTTCCTTTTGAGCGGCTAACAATCTTTCATTCAAACTGTTCTTTAATTCAATGCTCTTGTCATTGATTCTTATGGGCTTTACCCTTTCCTTCCTACTTATGGCATCGGCGACTACATTTTCCTTGCCTGGATTATATCTGATTTCACAATCATAGTCGTTTAAGGTCTCCATCCATCGATGTTGTCTCATGTTTAAGTCCTTCTGATTAAACAAATGTTGAAGGCTCTTGTGATCAGAATAGATCACACACTTGGTACCATATAAATAATGCCACCAAAGTTTTAGTGCAAACACAACGGCATCCAATTCCAAGTCGTGGGTGGTGTAATTCTTTTCGTGCACCTTTAATTGTCGGGAAGCATAGGCAATCACCTTGCCTTTCTGCATCAGTACACATCCCATGCCGGTGTGTGATGCGTCGCAGTAAACCACAAATTCTTCAATCCCTTCAGGCAATGTCAGCACAGGAGCATTGCTCAGTTTCTGCTTAAGTATATCAAACGATTCTTGTTGTTTAGGACCCCAATCAAACTTTATATTCTTCCTAGTCAACGAAGTTAGGGGTGCAGCAATCCTTGAGAAATTTTCAATAAAACGCCTGTAGTATCCAGCCAGACCTAAGAAGCTGCGAATCTCTGTGGGCGTCTTCGGCTCTTGCCAATTCATGATAGCCTCAGTCTTAGCGGGATCCACCTGGATACCACGCTCACTAACCATATGTCCAAGGAATTGGACTTCACGAAGCCAAAATTCACACTTTGAAAACTTGGCGTAAAGCTTTTCTTGTTGAAGAAGTTTAAGAATACAACGAACATGCTTCTCATGATCAGCTTGATGTTTTGAATAAATGAGGATGTCATCAATGAATACAATGACAAATTTGTCCAAGTAGGGTTTGCAAATGAGATTCATGAGATCCATGAACGCTGCTGGTGCATTAGTGAGCCCAAAAGGCATCACTAAGAACTCGTAGTGACCATAACGAGTCCTAAATGCAGTCTTGTGCACATCTTCATCTCTAACCTTCAGTTGATGGTAACCTGACCTTAAATCAATCTTGGAGAAGTAACTTGCCCCTTGCAATTGATCGAACAGATCATCGATCCTGGGCAATGGATATCTGTTCTTGATTGTGACCTTGTTAAGCTCACGATAATCGATGCATAGGCGCATCGATCCATCCTTCTTCTTTACAAACAGGATTGGTGCTCCCCAGGGAGATTAGCTAGGTCTAATAAATCCTTTTACCAACAAATCATCCAACTGAGTTCTCAACTCCTTCATCTCAGTCGGGGCCAACCGGTAAGGTGCTCTTGCAACAGGTGCTGCTCCAGGTGTTATGTCGATTCTGAACTCCACTTGCCTATCTGGGGGTAAACCAGGCAGTTCTTCAGGGAATACTTCTGAATATTCAGAAATGACAAGGATGTCTTCAATTTTGGGCTTTGGTTCCTCAATAGTTACTTGTGCCATGTAAATGACACAACCCTTCTTCATACACCTTGATGCCTTAAGCACAGACACTTGCTTAGGCAACCCATATTGAGTATCTCCTTGTATGGTAAGTGGCTCACCATACGGAGTCTTGATCACCACTTGTTTCTTGTCACAAACAATCTGGGCTTGGTTATGAGATAACCAATCCATGCCTATCACTATGTCGAAACCAGCTAATTTCAAAGGAAGCAAGGATAACGGAAAGGAGTGGTTCCTAATGGATATAAAGCATCCATCTAACACAGTTGAGGCAGTTTCTATGGTACCATCGGCCAACTCTACTTCATATTTCATGCTTAGGGTTTTAACAGGAAGATTTAATAACTTGCAAAACTTATTATCTACAAATGACTTATCTGCACCCGAATCAAACAATACCCTCGCGTAAACGTCATTGATGAGAAAGGTAGCTGTTATCACGTTGTCATCTTGAACTGCTTCCCGTGCATTCATTTGAAAGACCCTAGCATTAGTCTTCTTTGCTTCCTCATCTTTCTTGGCATACTTTGGGCAGTTGGTCTTGATGTGCCCCTTCTCATTGCAGCCATAACAGGTCGCATCCTTCAACTTCTTGCAATCCAAAGTCTTGTGTTCTTTGGACTTGTAGATCCCACAACCAATCGGCTTCGACTGCGACTGCGACTTTGATTCAAGCCTGCATTTCCCGAAATGACGTTTCTGGCAGGTTTTGCATTTAGGCTTCTCATTCACTTGCTGGTTACCCTTGTTAGACCCAAAATTCTTCTTGTGGTCTAAGTTCCCCATACGCTTCTTGTCAAAACGACGTGAGTTATCATCCTCACGTTTCCTTTTTCCTTCTTCAGAAATCTTAAGCGATCTCAGCCTGATCGCATCCAGAGTAAAGGATAAAGACAAATCAGCTGCTGTCCTAAAAGTAGTAGGTCGAGACGCCTTTACACTAGCTTTGATCTCCGGGGCTAAACCCCCAATAAAACGAGCGATATGTTTTGGTTCCGGTGTAACCAAGTATGGAACCAATCGAGACATGGTATTGAAACTGGTGAGGTAAGTCTGGCAGTCTAAGTTCTTCATGACTAAGGTCAAGAAGTCAGTCTCGATCTTCTCAACTTCGTGTTGAGGACAGTAGTTTTCTTTGATTAGAGCAATGAACTGCTCCCAAGACATGCTATACAAGTGGGCTTTTCCTGTAGCTTGAATCAGTGATCTCCACCACGCTAGAACTTCTCCTTTAAATGATTGTGACACAAACTTCACAATATCTTTCTCTACACAACCACTAATATCAACCACCGTGTCCATTTCATCGAGCCAAGTCATACAATCGATGGCTCATTTCTCCCATGTGAAGTCTCTAGGCTTGCAGGAGACAAAATACTTATAAGAACAGCCCTTAACACGTGGTTCTTGTTTGATCTCAATCTTCTTAGACGGAACACTCCTCTGATTTGTTGAGTGATGAGAATCACTCTTGCGAGCTGTATGAGTTCTGGAGGGTGGTTTTGAATGAGGTACAAACTGAGTTCTGACTGGGTACCACTAGATTCATTAAACTGTCTGTCAAGGGCTCGCGTAACGGCATTATCTATTAATGCCTGCAATTCTGCGTCTGCTACATTAACTCTGGAAGTGTCATGATTCTCCCTTGGGTGGCTGTTCACTTCATCTGACCCAGCCATGTAGCTTGATTGCTACATAAAATATTGACAAGATTTATTCAAAAGTCCATTATGGAATTTTCTTTTATGGCAATTCATTAACCATGGTATATTTATAAATCATACTTGGTTAATTTATTAAACGTATTCATTTAGGATTTTCATTATAATTTATCCTAATTATAAAGTATTAAGGGTATTATTAATGGCACATAAGGCCTAGTCACAAGGACAATTTAAATTATAAACCATGATTTCAGAGAATCGAGGTATTAAGGTTTGAACGTAGTTCATTACCTTTTATTTGACAGGGAGTCGTAGACTACAATCTGTCTTTTGTCTTATATTGTGACACCTGGGTCACTGCGACCATCAAACAAATACCAAACCAATGAAATATTGTATTTCATACTTGGGATTTGTACAAATATGTGTATCATTTGCACATATCAATTCTTGTTCGATTTCGGGCTTTAAATCGCTTTCTGGAAGGTTATACGTGCACTGATGCGTAAATATAACCAGTTTAATGCAGCGAACACTCCGGAATAGTGAAATAGGCTTAACATACCCTAAATAACCTTTACATAACTTAGAAATAAGTTTTGAGGGCTTTGGTATGGCAAAATCAAGTTAATTCGCTTACAGGGACTAAATTTGACAAACTGCGAAAGTATGCCAATTTGAACTATAACAGACATTCCGAAACATGACCATAAGTTAAACATACCATAAATATCCTCTACATAGCTTAGAAATAGGCTTTGAGGGGTTCGGTGTGCTAAAATAAACTTTTGGGTCATTCAGGGACTAAAAGCGTCAAAAAGTGCACAAGTTTGCACTTTCGCACATAACTTACGTTCTGAATACATCCGGACATCCAAAAATTTATGTAAGCACTAAAATATTTTATTTTAGTGTTTGGCATGAGAAAAATCCATTCGACACGCAATTTGGATCGTTTTTCGCGCTTATGCGCATATCGTCGTAATTAAGCGAACATCGCGATCGTACGACCAAACGAACCGACATCCGGGATATTTTTAAGCATGTTTCATGTCCACAATGTTTAGACATCATTTTAGGGCCTTAAAGTTGACTTAACGAGCCTTAAACATGTCGGAAATGGCCTTAATACACAACGGGGACTGAAATGGAAACTTTGGAAACTGTTGCTGATCAGAAGGACCTTAGCGTGACACCTAGCCCCCTTGGCGTCACGCGAGGCCCTTTCAGATCAGCAAAAGCTGTTTAACAGCTGTTAACAGCCCTTATACACCCCAAAGGCCAATGCCACATGTTAATCCCTGATGTTGGGGGGCCAAACTTGGGTACCAAGGTATGCAACAAGTGTAGGGGCAAGATCTAAGCACGATATTCGAAGAACGATCCTAAAGGTGGTCCATTTCCTATAAATACCCACCTTATGTTTCACTTCTTCCTCACAAATCTGATCAAAAGTGCTCTAAGTTGAAGCCCTTGCTTCATACCTGAGTTATTTGGATCGAGATTTCCTTTCGGGGACCCTTTGTAAGTGTTCCTTTGCTCTTTTATTCGTTTTAGCGTTAAAGTCAAACTTTGTTTGACTTTCTGCATTGACCAGTTTATGGTCAATGCGAAGTTCGTTTGAACTTCATAACGTGAGCTTAATCACGATTGTTGTAGTCCTTAGTGACTATACCTACTGATTACCACGTTATCTAGGCTCAGTGACGAGTCGTAGTTTCGGCCAAAATGCGCATTTATGCGTATTTTGTAACCAAACTACTCTTAGGTATCAAAACCGTTTGTTTTGATACCAAACCTGTTTTCTAAACTTAGTTAAAGCACGTTTTAACATGCTTAGCTCGTCACTTTTAGTTTAGTGCTTATATAGGGTCGTAAGGTAAGCGATCTAAACAATCGCTTATACTTTCGAACCCGACCCGTTTGGTCGATCATTAGGATCCGACCAAACACATTTAGGTGACCATAGCTGTATAGGGAATAACCTTCCGAGGTTATACCTTATGGTCACGACGTTTAGTTAGTTGTATGATAGGTAGTATATATGCCTTAGGTAAATTACCAAAATACCCTTTTTACGCCAAAATTCATTTTAACCATATGTAACATAACTTTTAGTATCTAAACTGATTTGGCAACAATATTAGACATGTTAAGGCATATATTACTTGTCATAGGACTAGTTAAGCGGTCCGAACGCGTTTCACGCGAACGACTCGTTAAAGTAGCATAACCTACCTAAACGAGTCGTAATAGGTCGAAAGCACTTAGGTTAGGTTTCATTGTAGTATGTAGGCCTTGTTAAACCATATTACATGAGTTCCCCTACTCATTTGGTTTATGAGCCTCATTCTATCCAATCCTCCGATTTAGGTCCGGTATATTAACATAGTTACCTATATTAGGTGCCGATTGATATCCGTGATCTCTAGCATTGTTTGGTTGTTACTCAAGGACTACTAAGCAATCTCAAGTGAGTACATAGACCCCTCTTTTACTGTTTTTCAAACATTTTGGGGTGGGACACATGTGCCTACTTGTTACTTTCATGCTTTCCTGTTTTCACATCATATACTTGCTATGTTCATTAGTACATTTATAGTACATGATTTCATTACATTTTATGCTAACTATGCCCATTGTGTGCGTACTTAGTACATTGTTTTACATTACATTTTATGCTATGTATGCCCATTGTGTGCGTACTTAGTACATTGTTTTGCATTACATTTTATGCTATGTATGCCCATTGTGTGCGTACTTAGTACATTGTTTTACATTACATTTTATGCTATGTATGCCCATTGTGTGCGTACTTAGTACATTGTTTTACATTACATTTTATGCTATGTATGTCCTTTGTTGCATACTTAGTACATTTGTTATTCATCACATGCTTACATTTTGGTATGACATTTGGTTTGTTCAAATGATATAATGTACATTCATTAACATTAGCTACGCCGCTCGTTAGTAGGTAATGGTACCATAGGACTTGACAACTCCCATTCCTGAACCCTAGGTTTGTTTGGGTGGAAGGAATGACCGAATTCGATAAACATAACAACAAGATAGACCTTTAAATTCGTTTAGGGGTTTATCGCCACAGTCACAAGGCTTGGATGTATGAATTTTTACAATACCGCATAGATGTTCATATCAGTATAGCATGCATTTATTACACAAAACATAACTTTGATTTAAACCATGTTTTACTTCAATACCTTGTTTTGTGCATTTTACATATGGTTTAGTTGATATATTTCACTTACCATACATGATATTTTGGATACACATTACATGATTTGCATATAAACATTTTGACATTGACATACACAATTCATGATTTACATTAGATATGGTTTTCACACAAACATTTTGACATTTGATTATACATAAACATTTCACTTTGGTGGTTTGGTTTGAGTAAGTGATTTAAGTAACGAGGCGTGTGTAATATGATACAAGCATGGTGGATACGTCGCTGGTACTTCCTATATATAAGTGTTTGTATGGTATTACATATCGTAGCGTTATTTGAATCATTTCAATTTAGACATATAACATTTTATACAAATAACATACTTTTCACAATACATTGTTTTACAAACAACTTATCTAATACAAACTTATTTTACTTGGTTATTTACTTAACCATGTATTAATCTTTTATACATATATAACATTTGGTTTATTTATCACTTTTCAAATGATTTACAAGACAAAGCAAATTACAAGGTTCATGACTAAACATTTTCTTAAACATAAGTCATGAATTCTATTTTTACAAAACCTATGTATCTCACAGGCATTTTTATGCTGACGTACCTATTTTCACATGTGTTTCAGGATATGATGCATAGGATTTATCAAGATACACTTAGGCGGACTTGGGCCTTAGTGACAATAAAAGATGCAAGACTAGTTATTTATGTTATGTTTCTTTGATTTTCAAGACATTGTAACTCTTTTAATCAATAAAACAATATTTCAAATTTCCATTTGTTATGAAACAATGATTCTGTTACAACACTCCCCGACGTTTCCTCCACGTTTTGTTGTTTTACGTGGTCGGGGTGTGACAGAAAAGTTGGTATCAGAGCTCATGGTTATAGGGAATTAGGTTATTAATAATGCTTTGACCTAGTCTATAACCTTCCTAGGACCCTAACGCGAGTTTACTTGCGTTTAGTCATAAAACAATACCGTCACCTATCCTTAGGCGACGACCACAACAAGAAAACAAATTTCAAAACCGCCTTGAAAACTAATCATATGTTCTAGGATGATTGATTACTAGGTTTTGAACCCTCTGTTGTAAGGTTTTGAACCCCTTTGAATTTTCAAAACCTCGTCAAAGTTTGGGTCTTATAATGTGAACACGTGCAAACTGGAAGAGTGAATTCCTGTACCCTGAGTTTTCTATCGAAGGCTAGAGTGTTCATACAAATCCGCAGTATCGGACCAGTCACTCTTACCTGGGAACTCTTGGCGTGAGTGTTCACTTATAGGCGAGCATGTCTTCAGTGATACATTAATATGATCCGTTTACTTTGATTTGTCACCGTCTCATTTGTTTGCCTTAGGTAACAAACAAATTATCGCAAATTCTTATGCATTGCCATTCTGTATTATTTATCAGATGACGTTTCACTTGTCTCTTCCTATATCTTTCATTTTCTTCTAGAATGTCTCTTCCTCTCAGCAACGGTCAAATGTCCGAGCGAACAGCCAAATTTGCCCAGCGAATAGGCGAAGTGATTCTGAAGACTGTGGATTTAGGCATTGCCATGTATCGTTTCTAGAATGAAGCCACTCAAGAGTCACCAAAGGAGACAGAGGCCAAGCCTTCACCTAAACCAAAGAAACGTATAGCTTCAAAGAATCCCGCAGCGGTTGCACCAAAACAGGCAAGACCTAGCCAAGTGACAGCACCACCAGCCAAGAAACCAATCAAGGAATCAAAGACCATGGATGAACAGACTGGATCCCCTAAGAAGTCAAAGAAGCGAAAGGCTTCTCAGAACTTTGTCGTGGTCGCTCACAATGGTCAAGCCAGCCCCAACCAACCAGCTCAACCCCCTGCTAGGAAGCCATACAATGGAACTGCACCCTTGTGCAACCAATGTAACCTTCATCATCATGCTAGTGTGAAGTGCCGCAAATGCCAGATTTGTGGACTTATAGGTCATACAGCAAGGGTTTGTCCAACTGCAGCTGTACCAAATCAAGCAGGACCCATCCGGGTGGCAACACCACCTGCTAAGAAGCGATACAAGGGAACGGCACCAATATGCGACAAATGTAGTGGGCATCACCAAGCTCACTTACCGTGTCGTCTGTGTGTATCATGTGGGCGAGTTGGTCACCTGGCAAGTGCTTGTCGATGTAACCCGAACCAAGGTGGTCCAAATCAACCACAAGCCAATCTTGCTCAAGCTCGCTTCCCGCCTGGGTCGTGCTACAACTGTGGCGAGATGGGTCATTTCCTAAGGGATTGCCCAAAGCCTGCTAATGCAAATCCAACCCACGGATGAGCAGTTGGCTGACTAGAAGATGTTGCTGTCTTATGCTTTTATTCATCTATTTTCTTGTAAAGTGAAACAATCTGTTTTGTTTATAAATAAATTATTGTTCACAATTCTGATATACGAGTGTAGTTACATGTGTGTATGACTTTTCCTATGATACCTACATCAAGAAACTATATTCCTTACAAACTACTCTTGCGAATTTTCCCATTCTTGCGTTTGCTCATGATTCCCTTGAAAAAAATTCTAAGTACTCGTTTCACTCTAAGAAACAAAGAACATAAAATAAAGTGACATTATGAGTAATCGTGCTTTTGCACATCTGTACCTTCGAATCCTTGGTTAGATAACCAAGGATATTTTCAAATCTCATACCCATTACGTTCTGATTTTTTTCAACATGCATAACATAAGTTTTCAAAAACAACCTTCATGATTTCAAAAACATTTTATACATAGTTCGAAAACATTTTTAATATAGTGTATTTACTTAACATAACAAATGCATGATTTAAAAAACATTGTCTATGTTTTCAAAAACAACCTTCATAATTTCAAAATGTCTCATATAGTCTGAAAACAATATTGACACAGTATATTTTCTTATCAAGTGCATGATTCCAAAGAGCATTATTCATATTTTCAAAAACCTTATACATAATTTCAAAATTCATCTCGCATGATTTTAAAACATTTTTATAAATATACCCACCTAATACACCTACTTTATGATTTCAAAAGTATTATATATAAGGTTTCAAAAACATTGAACACATTTTTTTAGAACCCCACGCATAGTTTTCAAAAACATTTTCTCAATACATTGAGTTAACTTTCAAATTCTTCTTCATATGTCGCCTTGACATATCTAGCATCTCAACTTCATAAGCATTTTACTTCATGTTTTGACCTAAGTACATCAAGTGCAAGGTTTCAAAACATCTACAACTTCTAAAATCCATATGGGATCTTTTATCTTCACATTAGACCCTTGTGGATGATTATCATTCAAATTAGAGTCCTTAATTGGATTCCTTGTGTACCTTAATTCGAACATTTTGGTTCCTTATAATCGAAATCGAATTTCCTCTTTAAAAGATCTTTCTATCTTGATAGTTAGATTCTTAGAAATATTTAAAGCACCAATCAAAATCTACTAATTGGATACCTGGTGTGCTTTGAATACATGTGCACAGTTAGCAGAACAAATTAACAAAATGATAACGAATCTAAAATCAAGTTAAACAATTTTGTGATTATGTGTTTATGCATTTTGTGTTTTCTTTTATGCATTTTGTGTTTTTGTATACTCTCGATTTTCATTATTCCAATCCTCGTAGAATTTTTCATATCTTCATATGAGGGATTCGTAGAGGATATTCAAAAAGGTACTACCTTAAATCCTTATTGGGCTTCTATGTAATAGTTAAGACCTTTGGGTTATATAGTACCATTCCATGTTTCATAAGAGACCCTTTTAGTGGTCTAGTCAAAAAGATTGATTCAAAAATCTGGTTAAGAATGACATGTGATGATATAAGCTGAAAAGACTCCTTGGATGTCTATTAAAATCATTTATCGATTTAACAAAAGGGACCCTATGGTGGTCTAGTCACAATCATCACAGGATCGTTCATTGTTTTCTTCCCCTACACATTTTAAAATGCACTACGTGACTATGCAAGGAGTTACGTGATTATGGATGCATACATAATTACGAAGTTCGGTGCATGGAAACCACTGTGAGATTTATTATGTGTAAGAACTGATAGTGGCAACAATAACGAAATGTGAACAATGTACAGGAGGTACGGTGGACGCACCAATGACGCTTTATATACTTGTATATAAGTGTCCCTCTCACATTACAAGCATGATGTGTTGGGAATGAACCCTATCAGAGGAACAGATAATTAAAGCCAAAACTGGGTCAGAGCAGTGGATCCAGAATAAGCAGATGTTGCATACAAGTCTCTCCCCTTGAAAGTGGTTTCAACATCTGCTGACCTCCTATCTACTGATCGTACAAGCCACTGACCGTCAATCTGCTGCTCGTGTAAAGTCTGATAGAAGACTAAAGCCCTGCTGCTCAATCTACTGTCTTGAGTCAAGTATTGCTGATCCGAACAAGCACTGCCGGGTTCACAGCAGTGGAAGGATACAGCAGCTGTTTAAGTGTCTTTTATGTAATGAAATGTAATAGCAGTAGTTAGTATAGCAGTGTTTGTATAGATCAGAGGTTAGAGTTTGTTAGGAGGTTAGATGTCACTTTCATGGTGACGTCAGCTAAGATGCTCAGTGGTTTGCTAGTGCCTATAAATATAACAGTGCTCTGTACTGTTCTATTAGCTCTTTGCAAACTTGTTTTCCTGCACGAACAAACGCTGAGCTCTGGCTGAGGGGGAGTTTGTATTCAAGCATTACTTTGTAATCGTTGTTGAAATTAAATTCAATCTTTCGGTTCATTGTGAAAAGTGTTTTGATCAAAGCAATACTCTCGTTTGATTGTATGCAAAGTTTGTTTCCATCTTAATTCCGCTGCACAACTCATTCATTTCCATCTTAATTTCAAACGTAAAATACAATCAAAACCAAACTCAGATCCAATAATTGGTATCAGAGCCAGGACAGTCAAATTTGATTTAACAATCATTTTGACATAAATAGTTCAGCTCAAAATCGTTGATATCGATAGTTTGTTCGTTTGTGTTGAAAAACAGAGCAAGGTTTAATCACCATTAAAGTTGATTAATCAGTGTCTGTAAAACAACCAGGATGACGTCACAATCTCAAGATGATAAGAATAACATTGGCTCACTTTTTAAACCACCCATGCTTAAAAGAAATGAATACAACATCTGGGAGAGAAGGATGGGTCACATCCTTGCTCAACAGAACATTGGATGTTGGAGGTCTGTTTTTTTTGGTCCCCATGTTCCTACGGTGCCAAGTGCTGAGGATCCAAAGAAGTTCGTACCAAAACCTTATGAAAACTATACTGAAACTGATTTTCAAAAATTCGAACTGGATGCCAAAGCATTTAGCATCATAGCATCTGCATTACCAAATGAGATCTATGCTGGACTGTTACATTGTAACAGCGCCAAAGAGCTATGGGATGCTTTGAAGGAACAGTTTGGGGGAACCGAAGAAGTTATTGAAAACAATAGGGAAATTCTGAATCAGCAGTATGAAACCTTCTGTCATATTAAGGGTGAATCATTGACCCAACAATTTGAACGGTTCAGTTGTCTCATCAGTGAGCTAAGGCTTGTTAAGGTTGAATTTCCAAAATCAACCCAAAATAGCAGGTTTCTTAGGTCGCTACCTGATAAATGGGACACAATTGCATTTGTGACTAGAAACTCTGTTGAGTTCAAAGATCTAACCCTGACCCAACTTCATGGCAGACTCCTGACTTATGAAAGGGAGTTGAACCAGAAAAGGAAGTTGCAAGAGTCTGGAAAAGCCACTGATGATTACTCATTCGGTAGCACAGCTCTTCTGGGTCAGGAAGAATCTGGTGGCAGTAGTAAGGAACAGGGTTATGATCATTTCATTGATATAACAGCTGGTGGTAACTTTACCAACCCTGATTCTCACTCTGCAAACTATGCTTTCACTGCAAACACTGAAAACCAGATGTCAGATAATTTGTGCTTTGAACTCAATGATTTACAACATTTTGATCCCACTGACTTGGAAGAAATGGATATCCTGCACCAATTGGCTTTGCTCAGTGTTAGAACTAGCAAATTCTACAAAAGAACAGGGCGAAAATTCCCAGGTTTACATGGGAATCTGAGGGTTGGGTTGGATAAATCGAAAATCAAGTGTTACAAGTGTAATAGGTTGGGACATTTCGCTAGGGAATGTAGGAGTCAAACTACTGGTCCTATAATCACTCACCCTAGCTCAAATCCTAGACCTCAAAATCAAGGCACTGTGCACTATGCCCAATATACCCCTGCAGCTCATGTTAACGCTGCACATTATGATGCTGCCCCTGTGCCAGTGCACTATGTCCAAACTACTGTCATAAATTCAGTACGTGCAAACCCCAGTTCCCCAGGCACAAGTGCAATCTGCTGCACCACAAACCGCTGCTCCAGCAGTGGTACAACCAGATCAACAAAGTTTTTTCACTCAAGGCTTTGTTGACTGGAGCAGTATGCCTGATGAGCTTAGTGATGAAAATTTTGCACTCTATGCTTCTAATGAATCTTCTAATGATGAATTTTGTTTGATGGCATTAGAGTCAATACCATAGGGGATTGAAACTGAAGGTGAACAGCTAAGTGATGAAACAGTGGATGAGGTGACTGAAGCAGTTGTTAATGCAGTTGCTGGTGAATTGCTGCTGGGAGAAAATTCAGAAACCCTGATTGAACCACTGACAGACCCATGGTCCAAAGAGGACAAAGAAGAAGAGAAAATTGAGAAAGCAGGTGAGAAAGAAGAACGAGCTGATGATGAAGAAAATCATCAATGTGATTGTGCAATGATGGCTGCTGCCAAGGTATCACCTCAAGTTCTTGAAAAACTGTGTTCTGAAAAATGCATTATTGCTTTTGCTAACATTAAAGAGGTAAATGAAAACCTTCGGAATGAAATCTTAACTGATGAAGTCAAATTTGAAAGGTTTTTAAAAGAACTTAAAAACAAATTGACTGAAAAGGAAAAAGAGATCAGCAGTCTGAAAGAAGAACAAAGCATAACCAAAACTCAACTCCAAACTATGGTAGAAAAATACCAAGTTTGCAAAAAGGAGTTGGAGTCCACCCAGATCACCTGTGAAAGATGGGTGGAATCATGCAAAGGGTATGAGGTTATGCTTAAAAAACAGATAAAAAGCAATGTGAAATTTGGTGTTGGTTATAGAAAACATGATGATGAAAACATTGCTTTTGGAAAATCTGTTCAAACCACTGATGTAACCACTGAGTTTATTCCAACAAACAAGAAAGGGCAAGAAGTGAAAATCACTGATAAACTTGGTAACAAAATCACACTTGACAGACCAATGGGATCCTCTACTTTTGAGGAGCTTGAAGATTATCTGTTTAAACCAAAATGGTTTGATGAGTGTGATATTCTTGAAAACTTCAAGCCCATGGACTTTACATCAACTGATGGTGTTAAAGCTCCAAAAGCTAAAGTCATACCTCTCAAGGACATCCCAACAGAGATTAAAACCTCTGCTGCAAAGGAGTCCGAAAAGAGAAAGAAGAAAGAAAAGATCAATAACTTGTTTTGTGAATTCTGTGAGAAAAGGAATCATCTAACAAAAGACTGTTTCCATTTAAAAGCTTATGATTTGAACAAAACAAGTGTCATTGTTTCAGCTGAAAGCTGCATTGTTTGTGGAAAAACAAACCACAAAACTCAAGCATGTGTGTATCTCAAAAACTTTGATGTGAAAAAGAATGAGTACACTGCTAAAACATCCTTGAGTCCATCAACATCATCTGTCAAATTCACCAAGAACCAACCACTGTTTGTGCCAGTTCAAACAGCTATCACAAAACAGCTGAACCAAACATCTATCAAAAGAGATGTTCAGGTTACTGATGCACCCCCTACCAATCAGTTCAGAAAAGGCAAGGAAAAACAGTCTTACCAAAGGATTCCACACGTTTATGAGGCCTACAAAAGGCCCTCTAAACCTAAAGTGAACAGGCATCCTTTTGGGTACCAACAGGTGATTGGTCAAGACCCCCAACAGTGGTTAGCAAGAAACAGTACTAAAACTGTCCAAACCCCTGACCTAACCACTGTCCATCAATCTGCATCCATCCCAGACACTGTTGAGACCCCATCCAAAGCCCTGTTGGCTTTGGAGACCCTAATGAACTAATCCTTTTACTTCATGTGCAGGGAGCTTCTGCATGCTTTGATAGTCTTTGGTATGTAGATAGTGGAGGCTCCAGGCACATGACAGGATGTAAAGCCCTCCTCAAAGACTTTAAAATCCATGGAGGGGGTGATATATCCTTTGGGATTAATAGTAAAGGGAAAGTTCTGGGGTCTGGTACAGTACAATCTGGAAATGTAAAATTTGAAAATGTCAATCTGATAGACAATCTGAAATTCAACCTCCTGAGTGTTTCACAAATGAGTGACAAGGGGTATGGGTCATTCTTCACAAAGGAGTGTTGTAGGATTGTTGGACCAGAAATGGTCAAAAAGATTGAAGCAATAATAAAAACTGGTCAAACAAAACTTGTTGCTCAAAGAAGTGGCAATGTTTATGTTGTTGATATGTCAAAAGAGTGTCCCAGAGCTGATGCATGTCTGTTCTCAGCTGCCTCTAACAAAGAGACAGAACTTTGGCACAGAAGGCTGGGGCACACAAATCTTAAGACAATCACTGAAATTTCAAAAAATGGTTTGGTGAGAGGCCTACCACAAAAATTGTTTTCATGTCCTGAACATTGCATTTCCTGTTTAAAAGGAAAACAGCATAAAAGTTCTTATAAGTCCATTGAAGAGTCCAAAACAACCCAGTGTTTGCAAATGCTACACATGGATTTGTTTGGCCCAGTTCAAGTCATGAGTCTCAAAAAGAAGAGATATTGTCTGGTTATTGTTGATGACTTTTCTAGGTTTACATGGACTTTCTTTTTACACTCAAAAGATGAGACTGCAGGCATTTTGCAAGACTTTGTGACACAGGTTGAAAAGCAATTTGACCTTCCAGTGAAAAGCTTCAGGAGTGACAATAGCACAGAATTTAAAAATAAGGAGTTGGATGCCTTTTGTGTGAAGTAAGGGATTGTAAGGCAGTACAGCATCCCTAGAACACCAGAGCAAAATGGGGTTGTTGAAAGAAAGAACAGAACTTTGATTGAGGCTGCCAGAACCATGCTTGCTGATTCAAGTTTGCCATTAACTTTCTGGGCAGAGGCAGTAAACACTGCTTGCTATGTCCAGAACAAAGTTTTAATAAACCCCAGGCACAAAAAGACTGCTTATGAAATTCTGTATAAAATCAAACCACTGATCTCATATTTCAAAGTGTTTGGCTGCTCATGCTTTATTTTGAACTTAAAAGATTCCATTTCAAAATTTGCAGCCAAAATTGATTGTGGTTATCATCTGGGATACTCAACCACTGCCAAGGCCTACAAAGTGTTTAATACACGGACCAAGGCAGTGGAGGAGACTTTGAATGTAAAGTTCAATGAACTTTCATCAATGAAAATTCCAGCAAATCCTGCAGATCTGTTTGATCTTGATAAATTCACTTTTGAAAATAATGCTGTCAAGACTAACAGTGCAGGTCCATCAGAGGATTCAACACCAGACTATGGGTATGAAATCATCATCCCTCAAAGGTCTGTCAAAATGGGAAGAGCATCAGATGTTCAAAACAGCTGTCAAAGCTCAACCACTGCTACCTCAACAGTTGTTGACCAAAGTAGCCCATCAACCACTGCTTCCACATCCTCAAACACTGCTGACAAAAGTCCCCAAACAGTGGATAAAAGTCAGCATGTGTCCACTTCATTACCTCCCATTCCACCACCTTTTGAAGCCACTGCTGGATCATCAAAGTCTACAGCCGTGGTTAGCTCAGATGATACACATTTGCAGCCTTCACCAACAAATGCCATCATTCCATACCAAGGAGATTTAATCTTCTTGAGATCTCATCCACCTGATCAAATCATTGGCAACATCAATGAAGGGGTGCTCACAAGAAGCCAAACCCAAAACATTTGTCTTTTTGCTGGTTTTCTATCACTCCATCAGCCAGTCAAGTACCAAGAGGCACTGAAAGACAACAGTTGGGTAGAAGCCATGCAAGAGGAGCTCCAACAGTTTAAAAGACAACAAGTATGGGAGCTTGTACCACTGCCAGAAGAGGTTAGTCCCATTGCCACAAAGTGGGTCTTCAAGAACAAAACTGATGAAAGGGGCATTGTTGTCAAGAATAAAGCCAGGCTTGTGGTTCAAGGTTACAGACAGGAAGAGGGGATTGATTATGATGAAACATTCGCCCCTGTTGCTAGATTGGAAGCCATTAGACTGTTCCTGGCCTTTGCTGTCAACCACAACATGAAGGTGTTTCAAATGGATATCAAAAGTGCTTTCCTCTATGGTACAATTCAAGAAGAGGTGTATGTTTGTCAACCTCCAGGTTTTGAGGATCCATTTTATCCAGATCATGTCTACAGGCTAAACAAAGCCTTGTATGGCCTGAAGCAAGCACCAAGGGCCTGGTATGAAACTCTTTCCAACTTCCTACTCTCAAATGGTTTCAAAAGAGGTACCATTGATAAAACACTTTTTCTAAAATGGAGAGGGAAGGATTTAATGATTGTCCAGATTTATGTGGATGACATCATTTTTGGAAGCACATGTTACACAATGTGTGAAAAGTTTAGAGAACTCATGACAGCTGAGTTTGAAATGAGTGCAATGGGTGAGCTGCAATGCTTTTTTGGTCTCCAAGTTCAGCAAATGCAAAATGGAACTTTCATTCATCAAAGCAAATATGCTAAAGAACTTTTGACTAAATTTGATATGAATGATTGTAAACCATGCAGCACACCCATGGCAACAAATAAGCTTGTCATGTCTGATGAAAAAGATGAGTTGATTGACCAAACTTTTTATAGAAGCATGATTGGGTCTTTATTGTACCTAACTGCATCTAGACCAGACATCATGTTTGCAACATGTGTCTGTGCAAGAAGTCAATCAGCTCCCAGAAAATCAAATCTCATTGCTGTAAAAAGGATCTTCAGATACATAAAAGGTGCTCCCACACTTGGTATCTGGTATCCAGCTAATAGGAATATCAAGCTTTCAGGCTTTTCAGACAGTGACTTTGCTGGATGTAACACTACAAGGAAGTCCACATCAGGAGGGTGCCAGTTTCTAGGTGATTGCTTAGTTTCATGGCAAAGCAAAAAGCAAGAAGCTGTTTCAACATCCACTGCTGAAGCTGAATACATTGATGCTGCAAGCTGTACAGCCCAACTCCTGTGGCTTCAAAATCAGTTGCTGGATTTTGGTATCACTGCCTTAAAGACTCCATTCATGTTGGATAGCCAGGCAGCAGAAAATATCATCAAAAATCCAGTTTCCCAGTCAACCACCAAACACATCGACATTAAACATCACTTTGTGAGGGATTTCTATGAAAAAGGTTTGATTTCTCTGCATCATGTCCCAACTAAAGACCAGCTGGCAGATGTGCTCACAAAAGCACTAGATACAGCCACTTTTGAAAGCTTGGTCTCTAGGATTGGCATGCTAAACATGGAATAACAAGCAAAATCTTGTTTTTCTATGAATAAAAGCATTAAAATGTTTTCAGAAAATCAAAAATCCATCCTTAAAAATAGCTAAAAATGAAGTTTTCATTAAAATCCTTAAAAGTCTGCCATAACCACTGTTTGTTCAAAAGTCTGCTCTACTTCAAAGTCTGTCCACTGCTGAAAGCCATCCTCTGTTCTCTCATCTCCTTGATAACCTCTGTTGTTCAAAAGAAGTGTCTTATCCACTGATATGCTATCCACTGATAGTGAAAATCATCCACTGCTTCCATTTTACCGTTTAATCCACTGCCTTCATCAGTAACTTTCATAAAAGTACTGTCCTTCATTTCTTCAGAGTTGGCATGTGGGCAGTACATAGTGGTCAGTACTTTTGTAACCGCTGCCACGTCAGCCTTCACTTTTTCCTCAATAAAACCCCTACTTCTCACCAAAAACAGGGTTTTACTGTCGAATTGAATTCTCAAAAATTCTTTTCTCAAAGCAGTTTTTCTTCACATTCCTTCACAAATTTCTTCGATCTTCATCTCCAAAATGACAAAATCGAAGCCATCTGCAAAACCCACTTCCAAATCATCGTCGAAAGCGACCTCTCAAAAGGTCACTACCACTGAAATCCCACACAAACCATCTCACAATCTTCTGGGTCTTCTCACAAAACCCGGCACCACAGATGCTTTCGATTCCATCATTACCAAAATGGCTAAATCAAAGTACAAAACTTTGTTAATAGCCGATGCACCAATTTACTTGACAACCCAAAGGGAGTTTTGGAAGAATGCAACCCTTGAAACACAAGGAGACGTTGTAATAGCCATTAACTCTACTCTAAAGGGAAAACCTGTCAAGATTACACCACAGTCAATTTCAGAGGTCTTTCAACTCGAGGATCAGCAAGGTAAAGCTTCTTACCCTAAAAACGAGTTAAAAATTGACTTCATTGAGAGAGGGTATGCAAACACAATGATGAAGAAAGCTACCTTACAAAAAGGTTTCTTTCCTTCTGCAACAAGGTTTTTATTCCATACCCTCCTCACGTGTGTTTCAAACAAAACCACTTCTTTTAATGAAATACCATTAAAGATTCAAAATCTGGGATATGCTATTCTTCAAGAAGAAAATTTTAATTATTCTCGGGAAATCTTTAATGATTTGGTTAATAATGTTGAAACAAAATCATTCCTACTGTTTCCAAGGTTTCTAAGTTATTATTTTGAAAAGAAATTCAGTAAGGATGATATTGCTGTAATAAACCAAGGTGATTATATTCAAATAAACAGTTTAACTACTGAAACTTTTTCAAGAATGTTAACACCTTGCAAAACACAAGCAGAGGTGCCTGAGCAGATTTTAGCAGCTACCACTGCTCCTCAGGTATCTGCTGCTGAGCCCACTGCTCAAGGTGATCAAAGCAGCAGAACAACTGCTTTGAAACCCACACCTAAAATCACCAAAAAGCCACAGAAAAAGAAAAATTCAAAACCCCCCAAACCAATCAAAAAGGCACCTCTGGAGGATGAGATACCAGAGCAAAGGCCTGTGACAACACAAAAGTCACAAGAAACCACTGCTGCTTCTTCCTCACAGCAGTTGGTACAAATATCTCAACCCATAACCAATACTCCTCATGCTTCTTCACAAAAAGAACAGGTTGTACACATAGGGCCACCACATCATGATGCTCTGAAATCACTTGGTTTCATCATCCACAGCTCACTGCCCGGAGCAAATCCTGTTTCTACACCAAACCTCACATCCACAATTCCCTCACCAACTAAACTACTGTTGGATGCAATTGATTTGAACCAGGCACTAACCAGTCCTTCTCAATCACCTATCAATGAGAACATACCTCAATAAATGACTGGGTCTGATGTATCAATCTTTGCTAACCCACCAACACAACCTGAGGAGGTTACACCCCTTGAGTTACACGTAACTCTTGGTGGTAGTCCAAGTGAAGCAGCCACTACAACTGTTGAACCCACTGGTTTACAGTTGGACAGTGGTTACATTAATAAGACTTCCTTGGAGGCAATTCCTTACATAGCACCTCTGCCAACCACCAGTGGATTTATTTATCCTACTGGAAACATCAAAAGGTTGTCAAGTGTTGAAGGAAGAAGACCCCAGTACCAAGAAAAAGGGGCATCAGTGGTAAGTGTTTGGAGTACACTCCCTACCTCAACCACTGATAAAACCACTGATAGTGGGAAATCAGATGATCCCATTAAATTGGGTGATGATTTAAAATATCAGGATTTGACGGAACGAATTGAAAAGTTGGATACATCTGTTGCAGATCTTAAAAATATGCTACAACAGGTGTTGAAAACACAAAAGATGCAATCCACTGTTGTTCCATCTCAAGCATCTGCTCCACCACAAGCTTTTGCTACAAATGAGCTCTGGAACCTTTTCCAACCTTTTCTCCAACATCAAAAAGAACTGGCTGATCAGCAACATGAACTTCATGTCCAAAAGCTGAGAAACATTATGGAGTCTAGGTACAAGAACACTCAAGCAGATATTAAGGCAATCAAGGCCCATTTATTGGAAACCACTGGCACTGCTCCTCCAACAGTACTTTTCATTGATCAACTCCTAGAAGATAATGCCAAAAAAGGGGAGAAAATTTAGGAGTGGAAGAAGAAAGGAATAGATGATGGTCTGTACATTGAACCTGAAAAGGATGCTATGACCAGAAAAATTCCATTGCCAGATGGTAGTAAAAAGGTTGATGCTACCCAAGAAGCACTTGATGAAGGAGTAGCAAGTGTAAAGAGGGATAGAATGGCAAAGGATATTTCAAGATGGAATAAGGAGAAAAGAGCTTTCATGGAACTGTATGCGCAGGGTTGTTCTGGTTCAAAGGATACTAAAAATCCTAAGACAAAAAGGAAACCTAAGTCCATCCCATCCAGATTTCCAAAGCCTCCAAAACCACCATCCAAAAGCCATCAGCATCAAACCTCCACCCAAACAGGTGTTGTAACTCCTGTTGTATCAACTACTGCTGGTACTTCAGTTGTTTCAACATCTGTCATCACATCAACACACACCACTTCAACACACACCACAACCACTGCTTTACCACCACTGTCATCTCCACCAAAAACAAACTCACCACCTTATCCTGCCAAAAAGTAGAAGACAACAGATGTTACAACATCTGTTGTAATGACAACAGTGGTTGAGACACCAGTTGTTTCAACAGCTGTTTGTCAAACACAAACCACTGCCACACAATCTACCACCACTGATCCACCCAAAACATCATCTGCCTCTTCTAAAACAAAAAGGAGAAGGATTTATATACCAGATGATGATTCACCATCACCACCACCAACATCTTCAATATCCATGACACTTGTTACTATACCCAAACCTATTCCTCTCTCATCAGCACCAGTACAACAGGCAATCTCTGTCATTACTCCTGTAGGTGTCCAATTTCCTCTAGAACTTGAAGCAGTTAGAGAAGAGATAAAATCCTTCTACTATGAGGAAGACCCTGCAAAAAGGAAGTTGCCATCAGTTAAAGGATATCCAAGGCCAAACAACATTGAAGAATACTTAAAGGTCAAAGCTAAACAGGCAGAAGATATCTCTAAAAGAAATGCACAAGGAAAATCTGACAGAGAAATCCAGCAGAACTACCAATTCTTACTCACACAAGTCAGATCCTTGGAGCAATTTGCAAAGAATGTATATCAACAAATCTCAGAAAGAGCAGATGAAACTCTAAGAGAAGACTACATTGAAAGCATCATGGCAACAAAGAAATACAAGGGAGATAAGCAGATGTACAAAGAGTGGACCATTCCTGAGCTTGAGCAAGAAGCAGCCAGGATTCAAGAAATGACAAAGAATAAGGTCAAACACACTCCTCCAGATTGGTCAAAGTACGAAAAGAATGTGCCTGAAAAATCACTTGAGCTGAAGAGAATGAAAGAGGAGTTAGTTGCTGCTGACTATGGGTCTAAACATCAAGTGTCAAGATGGAAAGAAGATGTAGTCAGGGCCAGTTATAGAAGATTGGAGGAACTGAGGAAGAAAGATCCTACAGTTCCTAAAAGGCCTGACTATTCTAAAGCAGAGGTCTCAAAAAGACCACCAAAGCTGCAGGTCAAAAGAACCACTGCTCCAGCTGGTGCTGCCATCTACAAAAGAAGGAGCCAAAACCAGTCAAGTGCTGAAACAATTCAAGATCTAAAAGCTGGAAATGATGTTGTAAAAGCAGGCATCAAATTAATGATAAAAGAAGATCTTGAATTGGAACAATCTGCAAGTACTGCTCAGCCATTCATGAATAGGCCAGCCTCACCCAATACCTCTGCAAATAAATATCTCCCAAGAAACCCACCAGACTCAAAAATACAAAAGTGGGAAACTGACAAACAGACCTACGTATTGACTTTGCTCAGGTCTGGTGGAGAAGTGAAGAAAATATCAAGGGAACAAGCTCTTGGGCTGAGTCTTGAAGATTTGCAGGATCTCCTTGATCTTCCACTTAGCAGGGATGATGAAGACACAGATGCCCTAGACTTTGAACTACAATTTAAATGTCAGATAAGGGAACTGCTGATGAGGCAATAAAGAATTCCACAATAATGAAGAGTTTTGGCATTATCTGTTCCAGGGGGAGATTGTTGGGATTGAACCCTATCAGAGGAACAGATAATTAAAGCCAAAACTGGGTCAGAGCAGTGGATCCAGAATAAGCAGATGTTTCATACAAGTCTCTCCCCTTGAAAGTGGTTTCAACATCTGCTGACCTCCTATCTACTGATCGTACAAGCCACTGACCGTCAATCTGCTGCTCGTGTAAAGTCTGATAGAAGACTAAAGCCCTGCTGCTCAATCTACTGTCTTGAGTTAAGTATTGCTGATCCGGACAATCACTGCCGGGTTCACAGCAGTGGAAGGATACAGCAGCTGTTTAAGTGTCTTTTATGTAATGAAATGTAATAGCAGTAGTTAGTATAGCAGTGTTTGTATAGATCCGAGGTTAGAGTTTGTTAGGAGGTTAGATGTCACTTTCATGGTGACATCAGCTAAGATGCTCAGTGGTTTGCTAGTGCCTATAAATAGAACAGTGCTCTGTACTGTTCTATTAGCTCTTTGCAAACTTGTTTTCCTGCACGAACAAACGCTGAGCTCTGGCTGAGGGGGAGTTTGTATTCAAGCATTACTTTGTTATCATTGTTGAAATTAAATTCAATCTTTCGATTCATTGTAAAAAGTGTTTTGATCAAAGCAATACTCTCCTTTGATTGTATGCAAAGTTTGTTTCCATCTTAATTCCGCTGCACAACTCATTCATTTCCATCTTAATTTCAAACGTAAAATACAATCAAAACCAAACTCAGATCCAATATGATGTTATTGTAAAGTTACTAGAAGTTCAAGAACTCTGACCAGTGTTGTTCGATCTTTTCAACTTCATGCTTTTTTTAAAACTCTCACAAGTTTCCTCTAAATAAATTTCGGGACGAAATTTCCTAAAGTAGGGGAGACTGTGACACCTGGGTCACTGCGACCATCAAACAAATACCAAACCAATGAAATATTGTATTTCATACTTGGGATTTTTACAAATATGTGTATCATTTGCACATATCAATTCTTGTTCGATTCCGGGCTTTAAATCGCTTTCTGGAAGGTTATACGTGCACTGATGCGTAAATATAACCAGTTTAATGCAGCGAACACTCCGTAATAGTGAAATAGGATTAACATACCCTAAATAACCTTTACATCACTTAGAAATAAGTTTTGAGGGCTTTGGTATGGCAAAATCAAGTTAATTCGCTTAGAGGGACTAAATTTGACAAACTACGAAAGTATGCCAATTTGAACTGTAACAGACATTCCGGAACATGACCATAAGTTAAACATACCATAAATATCCTCTACATAGCTTAGAAATAGGCTTTGAGGGGTTCGGTGTGCTAAAATAAACTTTTGGGTCATTCAGGGACTAAAAGCGTCAAAAAGTGCACAAGTTTGCACTTTCGCACATAACTTACGTTCTGAATACATCCGGACATCCAAAAATTTATGTAAGAACTAAAATATTTTATTTTAGTGTTTGGCATGAGAAAAATCCATTCGTCACGCAATTTGGATCGTTTTTCGCGCTTATGCGCATATCGTCGTAATTAAGCGAACATCGCGATCGTACGACCAAACGAACCGACATCCGGGATATTTTTGAGCATGTTTCATGTCCACAATGTTTAGGAATCATTTTAGGGCCGTAAAGTTGACTTAACGAGCCTTAAACATGTCGGAAATGGCCTTAATACACAACGGGGACTGAAATGGAAACTTTGGAAACTGTTGCTGATCAGAAGGACCTTAGCGTGACACCTAGCCCCCTTGGCGTCACGCGAGGCCCTTTCAGATCAGCAAAAGTTGTTTAACAGCTGTTAACAACCCTTATACACCCCAAAGGCCAATTCCACATGTTAATCCCTGATGTTGGGGGGCCAAACTTGGGTACCAAGGTGTGCAACAAGTGTAGGGGCAAGATCTAAGCACGATATTCGAAGAACGATCCTAACGGTGGTCCATTTCCTATAAATACCCACCTTATGTTTCACTTCTTCCTCACAAATCTGATCAAAAGTGCTCTAAGTTGAAGCCCTTGCTTCATACCAGAGTTATTTGGATCGAGATTTCCTTTCGGGGACCCTTTGTAAGTGTTCCTTCGTTCTTTTATTCGTTTTAGCGTTAAAGTCAAACTTTGTTTGACTTTCTGCATTGACCAGTTTATGGTCAATGCGAAGTTCGTTTGAACTTCATAATGTGAGCGTAATCACGATGGTTATAGTCCTTAGTGACTATACCTACTGATTACCACGTTATCTAGGCTCAGTGACGAGTCGTAGTTTCGGCCAAAATGCGCATTTATGCGTATTTTGTAACCAAACTACTCTTAGGTATCAAAACCGTTTGTTTTGATACCAAACCTGTTTTCTAAACTTAGTTAAACATGTTTTAACATGCTTAGCTCGTCACTTTTAGTTTAGTGCTTATATAGGGTCGTAAGGTAAGCGATCTAAACAATCGCTTATACTTTCGAACCCGACCCTTTTGGTCGATCATTAGGATCCGACCAAACACATTTAGGTGACCATAGTTGTATAGGGAATAACCTTCCGAGGTTATACCTTATGGTCACGACGTTTAGTTAGTTGTATGATAGGTAGTATATATGCCTTAGGTAAATTACCAAAATACCCTTTTTACGCCAAAATTCATTTTAAGCATATGTAACATAACTTTTAGTATCTAAACTGATTTGGAAACAATATTAGACATGTTAAGGCATATATTACTTGTCATAGGACTAGTTAAGCGGTCTGAACGCGTTTCACGCGAATGACGCGTTAAAGTAGAATAAGCTACCTAAACGGGTCGTAATGGGTCGAAAGCACTTAGGTTAGGTTTCATTGTAGTATGTAGGCCTTGTTAAACCATATTACATGAGTTCCCCTACTCATTTGGTTTACGAGCCTCATTCTATCCAATCCTCCGATTTAGGTCCGGTATATTAACATAGTTACCTATATTAGGTGCCGATTGATATCCGTGATCTCTAGCATTGTTTGGTTGTTACTCAAGGACTACTAAGCAATCTCAAGTGAGTACATAGACCCCTCTTTTACTGTTTTTCAAACATTTTGGGGTGGAACACATGTGCCTACTTGTTACTTTCATGCTTTCCTGTTTTCACATCATATACTTGCTATGTTCATTAGTACATTTATAGTACATGATTTCATTACATTTTATGCTAAGTATGCCCATTGTGTGCGTACTTAGTACATTGTTTTACATTACATTTTATGCTATGTATGCCCATTGTGTGCGTACTTAGTACATTGTTTTACATTACATTTTATGCTATGTATGCCCATTATGTGCGTACTTAGTACATTGTTTTACATTACATTTTATGCTATGTATGTCCTTTGTTGCATACTTAGTACATTTGTTATTCATCACATGCTTACATTTTGGTATGACATTTGGTTTGTTCAAATGATACAATGTACATTCATTAACATTAGCTACGCCGCTCGTTAGTAGGTAATGGTACCATAGGACTTGACAACTCCCATTCCTGAACCCTAGGTTTGTTTGGGTGGAAGGAATGACCGAATTCGATAAACATAACAACAAGATAGACCTTTAAATTCGTTTAGGGGTTTATCGCCACAGTCACAAGGCTTGGATGTATGAATTTTTACAATACCGCATAGATGTTCATATCAGTATAGCATGCATTTATTACACAAAACATAACTTTGATTTAAACCATGTTTTACTTCAATACCTTGTTTTGTGCATTTTACATATGGTTTAGTTGATATATTTCACTTACCATACATGATATTTTGGATACAAATTACATGATTTGCATTATACATTTTGACATTGACATACACAATTCATGATTTACATTAGATATGGTTTTCACACAAACATTTTGACATTTGATTATACATAAACATTTCACTTTGGTGGTTTGGTTTGAGTAAGTGATTTAAGTAACGAGGCGTGTGTAATATGATACAAGCATGGTGGATACGCCGCTGGTACTTCCTATATATAAGTATTTGTATGGTATTACATATCGTAGCGTTATTTGAATCATTTCAATTTAGACATATAACATTTTATACAAATAACATACTTTTCACAATACATTGTTTTACAAACAACTTATCTAATACAAACTTATTTTACTTGGTTATTTACTTAACCATGTATTAATCTTTTATACATATATAACATTTGGTTTATTTATCACTTTTCAAATGATTTACAAGACAAAGCAAATTACAAGGTTCATGACTAAACATTTTCTTAAACATAAGTCATGAATTCTATTTTTACAAAACCTATGTATCTCACAGGCATTTTTATGCTGACGTACCTATTTTCACATGTGTTTCAGGATATGATGCATAGGATTTATCAAGATACACTTAGGCGGACTTGGGCCTTAGTGACAATAAAAGATGCAAGACTAGTTATTTATGTTATGTTTCTTTGATTGTCAAGACATTGTAACTCTTTTAATCAATAAAACAATATTTCAAATTTCCATGTGTTGTGAAACAATGATTCTGTTACAACACTCCCCGATGTTTCCACCACGTTTTGTTGTTTTACGTGGTCGGGGTGTGACATATATGACAATGATTATGGCTCGAAGGCCCTACATCACAAATGGATGTTTAAATAATAAAGAAGAAATTGGAAGAATCCAACAAAAGAATGACATGTGTGACTTTAACGAATCACATCTGCCAGGAGTGTTAACATGTTTTTAGATTTTAACAAGGGTTTGAATCTTTTTAAACAGGTTTTACCATCATGGCCAGGTCCTATAATGACATGCAGGCTAGGTTATACCCTTTAATATTCTTATTTAATATTTAAAGGCAGATTTTGTAAAAAGGAATGACATATTTTGGATTTATTTATTTATTTCATATATATTTCAGTTATGCATAAAATGACAAAATGAAATTTAAATTATAACATGCCACTAAATTTAAAGAGTACACATTGCCCTAAACGGGACTTTAACATAAATAACTTGCCCACGCAGGGGCTAAACTGAAACTACAAGTCCTCGCAGGGACTGGATACAGAAACAGATGTCCACGCAGGGACTTGATTGAAATTAAAGAAATACAAAACAAACAAATAAACAAAGAATCTCAATGATCCTTTTTGCTCTTCCCTTTGATTAAGCTTGCCAAATCCTTGAGAAATCCCTGGTGGTTCCTACGTTCCTCTTGAACCTCCCGTTCCACCTGGCTCAACCTCTGTAGAATCTCCTGTTGTTGCTAGGGCGGTATCAGTGGTGGCTGCGCGGCTGCTGATGCTGCGGAGGTTGAGGAGGTGGCGGGTATTGATAGCCATAGGGTGGGTACCCAGCCTGATATGGGACTCCAAAGGGGCCCTCGGGATGAAGAGCATTGTAGTTCGCCGCCGCAAGGTATGGGTCAACTTCGGCGTAGTTGTAGTTAGTATAGGCTGGCTGCTCGAAAGGGTTATACGCCGCTACACCGGCGTATGCAGGAATTGGGTTATCATAACCCACTGGTGGCGGTGCAACTGGCGCAGACTCCACCTTAGAAACAGGGTTCGAAGGCCCACCCATCTGTAGGTCTTCATATAGTGGCGGGTAATGACTGCCACTTGAATGCTGAGGGGTGCTGATACGGATTCCCCCTCGCACGGACATTCGTGCGGTTGATCTCCTACGCCTCGGTGGCTCCGGAGGCGGTTGCTGCACTGGTGGTGGTGGCGGTGGAGTAACCGCTACAAAACGTGAATCCTCCGAGGGATCCTGCTGCTGCTGCTGCGATGAGTGGTAACTGGGAGTAAACACCCAGTCGTATTGGGTAAATCTTGCCTCATAACTGTCTGAACCACGATAAGGTGATCCATGATATGACGACCCATCCGAAATCTCGATGGGGTGAGTAGGTGTTCCGGTTGGCGGTTGGGCAGGTTCCGGATCCTCTTCCATGTCCATGGAGAAATGGTCCTCCGGTCCCAACGGGTTATAACCCATTGGCTCATCAATTTGGTTTGCCGGGTTGAACCGGCTTTGAATGTAGGGTGTTGGTTCGTTGAAGGAATGGTGTGAGTTGGGGCTTTGAAGGGGTATAAAAGAGTGATGTGAGTTGTGGGGCTCGTTCTCCGATTGAGGCCCGAAAGAGTTGAGGTAGGAAGGTGAGGAGCTCACTGAGACTGAAAGCCTCGTGGGTTCTAAATGGGTCCTCCAGTTTTCTTGAGGACTTGTGCTTAAAGTGTCAGATGGAGTTCGCCGGTGTGAAGGCCCGGCCTCGTGATCGTTGGGGGCGATGAATGGCCCCTTGCCTCTTCCTCTTCCTCGGATTCTTGGCGGCACTTTTGTAAGTCCTGTCAAAACAAACAAAAGAAACAACAAAAGAAACAATAAAGGACAAAACAAAATAAGTCAGAATTAGTCCTAAGTTCTTTGTCTAGACTCGAAAGTCGAGGAATGTGCAAACTGTGTCATTAAGATTAAACACAAAAGGCTAGTGTTTAATTCACTCAACTTTGGCTCTCATACCAACCTGTCACACCCCGATATTTCCACGTATTACTGGTGGGCCCGGTGGGGAGTATCGTGACGTAGTTGATATCACCATAGACAATTTATCACAGTTAAAATACACAGCGGAAGTCGAAAGAAAAAATATTACAAACCGAATGGAAGTAATATCATTTATTACAAAAAGGTTGTAACGGATCCACAGGCGGATCAAAGTTAAAAGGAAACATTGTTCAGCAGATTTATAACATCTAAGCTTGCAAGACTCTTTATTGATGCTAGGAGTAGCCAGCCTATTCCGTTTAGTACCTGCACTTAGCCTTTTTGGAAAAAAATACGTCAGTTTACACTGGTAAATACAATTAACCGACTCATTTTGAAAATGTTTAAGAAAATTGATTTGAATGCACAAGGCACAAAATATCTTTTATAACTTGGGACAAATAAAAATAATATTGTATATAGATTTAAATGTTTGCCGTCTGTCAGGGCCGGTTAGAAGAGCCGGACAAGATTAACTGACACACCACAGTTATAATACCCACAAGGAATTTTCCTTATTGTGGGGTACCTTTTTATACATACGCAATTGTCAGGTGTATGCCTACACCCCGTGCTTAAGTCGTGGCCATTTTCTTAATAATGATGCCAAGGATATCCGGGACATGGTCATTAACCCCCCAAAAGCCATATACCAAACAAGACAGATTAAAATGGGTTATGCAAATATATTAATCACAATCCAATTTAAAACAGTTACATACCCGACCAAGCGGTATTATTATAATACCGTATCCCACGCCCGTATAACGGAAAATAAGTTAAAAGTATTTACCTGAGCAAGTATATATCACAATCAGCGAGTGCAAGTATCTTTTACTGGTCCCCTAATCTGGAACGAAGGTTTTAATAACCTATTAGATTCCTAACGTGTCTTAATTAAGTCTAAACTTAGACCCAGTTAGTTTTAAAAGAAGACATACGGTTCAAAACGCACGATTAAGCGAAGACCAAATTTGAATGTGGTTTAGACCCGACAAGTTTGTATACTTGTATAATATGGGCAAACTAAAGACATTCTGGATTTTGAGATAAAAACGATAAGGTTTGATCCGTTTCGGCTAATTTATGCAAACTAGTTACATAAACAGTACCGAGCGTGAAAAATGCATAACGGGCAAACAAATGAGTCATTAATAGGTTTCCTAAGTTAATATGCCCTAAATATGTTGTGATATCAGTATGATACCTTCCATTATGCCCAAAATGGGTTTAAACTCAAATTATGCCCCGTAGGGATATTTTGGTCATTTTAAAGCTTATAAAAGAGTTTAAATATTAATCTGAGTTTCAGGTCTGATATAATCAGTAAAAATATTTATTTTTATAATTCATAACAGTAGGGTATTGCATATATGTGAAATTTATCTTTTATAACCAAACTATGCACCGTAGGGGCATTTTGGTAATTTCACATAAGCTTTAAAGGTCAAAATTAGAATTCTGAGTTCAAAACTTTTGCTTACTGTTTAATTATAAAAATTTACTTAAAACATCAGTAGGTATTAAGTCTTATATGTTAAAAATAGTTTTAACCCATACTATGCGCTTAAAACGCGTAAAAGTCGGTTTTAAGCGATTTTCGGGTTTAAATAAGAAATCTGAGTTTTTGATCAGTTTATAAAGTTCAAAATATTATATTTATCATATAAAATCAGCAGCAAAAAGTTTGGTATCAAAATATTATGCAAAACTCATTTTATTCAAGAAAAGGGTATAACCGACAATTACCGAATTTTAGCAAGAACCCTATGTTATGCTCAGCTTAAAAATAAATAAAAATCTTCAAAAATCCCAAAATATTACATTACATCAGTGGGTAAAAAGTTTGGTGTCAAAATTTGGGTTTAGATAGGATTTATGCTAATTACGCCGTTTAATTAATAAAAAGCTTCTTAATTACGATATTGAGCATAACTCCTAATCTAGACCTCAAACTGATGTCAAATTTTTAGGACAAGTTTATAAATCAGTAATAAAGGTTTTTGTCCTCTCACATTTTCAAAAATCTCGTTTTAAAGTCAAAAGGGCATAATGGTCAACATTTAGGCATATAACGGAAACATGCAAATGAATCAGATAACTAAGGAACCAAGTTGTATAACCTCAGAGGGTTACACTAACCTATAACCTGGTCCTAATAGAGCTCTAAGGCATTTCTAAAATATGCTACATTGGGTCAGAACTGAAAGTCAAAGCAAAAGTCTACTTTTGCGACTTTCGGTTCTGAACCGAGCCTAAACTGAAAATTGTCGAGTTGAACATGCTTAGACATGTTCTTACATTAATTACCAAGTTATACAAGTGATAAAACAGGTTTCATGGCTTCTACATTGTTAATTATGCGTTTATTTGAAAATTAGCTTTCTGTTGACTTTTTATAATCAAGTTTGACCCGACAATTGACCTAGTTAGAGTGGGAATCAGAGATTGCCCTTTTAAGGGTTTATTACCCACATAATTACCAACTCAAAGCTACTTTCAATTCGAGAATTGACTGGAACTTTAGTGATTAATCACTAAGTCAAACCTTAATTACGACGTGTTTGACTTTAGGCCATTTGTCACACCCCTATTTTCCACGTGTCACCGATGGGCCCGGTGGGGGTATTGTGACGTAGTTGATATCATCATAGACAACAACACAATATAATAATGCACAGTGGAAGCAAAGATAGATTCATTTCAACTTTAAATAAAATGTAATAATAAATATCACAAGTAGTTGAAACGGATCCACAGGCGGATCAAAAACAAAATAAGATATTGTTCAACAATTTATTGTCGTCCAAGCTTGCGAGACTTATTGTGGACGCTCTAGAAGACAGCCAGCCTATTTTGTGTAGTACCTGCACTTAATCTTTTGGGAAAAATACGTCAGTTTACACTGGTAAATACAATTTAACTGACTCATTTTTAAAAAGATTGAAAATTGATTTGAATGCTCATGGCACAAAATATTTTATAACTTGGGATAATTATGTATATAATCTTGTAAAGGATTTACATGTTACTTATGCGTTCAGTAGCCCGGTTCGTGCCGGGTTAAAGATCAATAGACACACCACAATATTGAGTTATACATTTGACAGGTGTACGCCTACACCCCGTGCTCAGATCGTGGCCATCTCGTAAGATAATGCCGAGGATATCCGGGACATGGTCATTAACCCCCCAAAGGCTTTAAGCAATAAAACACACATTCAAAACAGGCATCTCAATAAATTTAACCTCTATTCGATTAAAGAATTCAATGCCGGACCAAGCGGTATTTTATATACCGTACCCCAAGCCCGTATAGGGAAAATAAGTCAAAAAGTATTTACCTTGGTAAGTATATATCTCAACAAGCAAAAAGGCAGGTAGCTTTTACCGGTGCTCCTAATCTGGAACGAAGGTTTATAATTAACCTATTAGATTTCTAACGGCCTTTAATTAAGCTAAAGCTTAGACCGGTTATTTAAAAGGACGAAACGGTTTAAACGCACGATTAAGCGAAGACCGGATAGAATGTGATTTAGACCCGACAAGTTGGAATACTTGTATAATATGGGTATACTAAATACATTCTGGATTTTGAGACAAAATGATTATGTTTGACCCGTCTCGGTTAATTTATGCAAACTAGTTACATAAACCGAACCGAACGCGAAAAGAGTGTTACGGGTAACCGTAAGAGTCATATGCAAGTTCCCTGATATAATATGCTATAAATATGATACAATATCAGCAAAGTGTCTTCTATTATGCCCGGAACGGATTTAAACTCAACTTATGCCTTATAGGGCAATTTGGTCATTTAAAAGATTATAAAAGAGTTTATTTATAAATCTGAGTTACAAGTCTGGTCCATACAGTAAATATATTTAATTTTACATATTATAACAGTAGGGTATGACCCATAAGTGAAAATTATCATTTAAAACAAAACTATGCACCATAGGGGCATTTTGGAAATTTCACAAGGACTAAAAATGTCAAAATTGGGAATCTGAGTTTATAAACTTATACTTACTGTTATTTTATAAAAATATACTAAGAACATCAGTAGGTAACAACCTTATATGTTTAATATGGTTATAGTACATACTAGGCGTCAAAAACGCTTAAAATGGCGATTTAGAGCCGTTTCCGGGTTTGTAAAAGAAAGCTGATAATTTTATATTTCCAGAATGCTCAAAATATTTTATTTAACAAATAAAATCAGTAGAAAAAGGTTTGGGGTCAAAAGGATTTATAAAACTCATTTTATAGCCCAAAAGGGCAAAACCGACAATAATCGATTTAAGGCTAAAACTCTATGATTAAATCAGTTTAAAAATTATTAAAAATCCTTATAATTCCCAAAATATTATATAACAACAGTAGGTATATATTTTGATGTCAAAAATTAGGTTTTGATAGGTGTTATGCTCATAACGCCGTTTAATTAATAAAAACCGTTCTATTTGCGATATTGAGCATAACTCACAATCCAGACCTCGGATTGATGTCAAATTTTCGGTGCAAGTTTATAAATCAGCAACAAAGGTTTCTACTCTTTCACTTTTTCAAAAATCGCGTTTTATAGTAAAAAGGGCAAAATAGTCATATTTAAGCATAACCCGGTAACATGCATATGAATCGGTTAAACATGGAACCAAGATGTAAAATTCCAGAGGGTTAAACATATATGAAAGTTGGTCCAAAATATGCTCTAGTGCAGATCTTAACATGCATGTACGGATCAGAACCGATAGTCAAAGAAAAAGTCCATTTATGAGACTTTCGGTTCCGATTCGGGTGTAATACAGAAAATTGTCGAGTTGATCATGAAGAAACATGTTCTTACATTAATTGCAAAGTTATTTTGATGATCAAACAGGTTGCATGTAGCCTACATTGTAAATCAAGCTTATTTTTGCAAAAACACATTCTGTTGACTCTTTACGAAATGCTTTGACTCGACAATTAGCATATTTAGAGTGTGAATCTGATAATACCCTTTTAGGGGTTTGTTACACACATAAATACCAACATGCAGGTACTTTCAATTTGAGAAATGACAGAGCCAATCTTGTTTAATCGTAAAGTCAAGTGTGATTTACGATAGTTTGACTTTTGGCTAGAACACTAAGCTAGAACGAATTAGAGAAGGATATGATCACTTACAATGGTCCTAATCAAGCTTAGTGATCAGTATGAGGTAGCCTTGGCGTCCAGAAAGCTCCAGGAGAAGTCTTGTGAATTTTTGAATGCAAGTGCTTGAATGTTTGCAACAATGGTGAGCTTTTATGATGATTTTGATCTGAATTAGAGGTGCCACAGATGTTTATAAGGGTTGTAAGACTTACACAAGTGTCCTCAACTGCATGTAATTCGATTGGTGGGTTCCTAGAGTCGAGTACAGCTGTAAATGATCGAGAACAGACTCAGAACTGGCACCTGCACGTTTTCTGTCGCTGGGCAGGTGTCGCGCGACGCGAGACCCCCCTCGCGTGACGCGAGGGTGTGCTTGACCTGCATTACTAGTTTTCCAATATTGCAATTCAGCCCCTGATCTTTTGCAGCGTGTTTAAGCTATTTATTTAGCACTCTTGGCCCTTATATCTGACTTTTATAAACCTTGGGACTTTTATAGACTTGGGTATGTCCTCGGTTAACTTTGCGCTTACCCGAAAAGTCACGAAATTCACGATAACGCGATTAACCTTTCGTGTACGGTTTTAATCATAACTTTCTCATACGTTCACGAAACTTCATGAAATTTTTATCATATATTCTCGTGAGTATATTTTGTCATTACAAAGCTTCGGGTTTGCCAAAAGATCACTCAGAGGTATAAATTCAACATGTTGACACGTTTAGCCCCTGTAGTTTGTCATTCCTCACTTTCCTTCATTTTTCGCTTCGTATGATCCATGATTTACCCGTTTAAGATTATAAACATCATGTAGGGTTATTGTAGGGTCTATTTATCAATTGTTGACACTTTGAACCCTTGAATTCACATAGTTTCACCGTTTGTCAACTTTAGTCCCTCAAAAGTTTGTTTTCACATATTCAAAGCCCATGACACGTGTCAGTACATTATTGGACGTAAATTTTTGAGGTGTTACACCATTAAACTAATAAAACACGAATTAAAGAGGTCAAAGAAGCTTGCTGAAGTACTAAGTACGACTAATGACCCTTAGGGAATGATCTTGAGCTCCAGGAGACTCCAGAAAATAAGTTGGAATGATTTTTGAAAGTGAGCATTTGAACTTGAGAACAAGAACTTCTTATATAGTGACTTTGATGCAACAAGATCATCCCAAATGTCCCTATTGTTGCTACCAGATGATCATAGCTGCCCCTATTGCATGAAATCCTATTTGCACAGCCCCTGGTATCAGTTTCCATGCATATAAGTCGGTGTAACAGGCTATAACAGGCATCTGTCCAAGAATTGGGAGCTGGTAGTTTTTGGGCGGCTCACGTAAGCTCCAAGAGGAGTCTTATGCGGCCGGTATGAGGCCCATATCCGGTCAAAAATGTTTCAGAATTTGCACATTTGGTCCCTGGTCCTTCCAATAGTTGTTTTAACTTATTTTATTGCACTTTTAACCCTCCAACTTTACTTTTAAGGATGCCAAACCATAAACAAACTTTGTTAAGTCCCCGGTTAGTTTTACGATCACCCGAAAAGTCCTAAATTTCAACGTTGACGTTTTTAACCCCTCACATACGAATGTTAGCGTATCTTTCTCATACGAAATCGAAACCTTGTAAAATTTTTATCACTTATTCTAGTGAGCATAATTAATCATTACAAAGCTTCGGGTTCGTTAAAAGGTCACTCAGAGGTATAAATTAAACATGTTGACGCTTTTAACCCTTGCATTTTGTAATCTTTCACTTACTTCCACAAATGGCTTCGTATGATTCATAATTCATTCGTTTAAGGGTATAAACATTGTGTAGGGTTATTGAAAGGTATAATTATCGCATGTTGACACTTTGAATCTTTTTACACTCATACTTTCTTTGTTTGTCAACTTTAGTCCCTCATATTCAATCCCTTACACGTTTAAAGCTCATGACACGTGTCTTTATTATATTGGTCGTGATTTTACGAGGTGTTATATAACTGCAAGTTATAGAATGCGCAACACATATCCCCACTGAGACACATGAAGTAAAGCCCTTAACAACCACTGTCCACGATAGGTGTTGAGTCCAAACTATAGTACTATCGTTGCTAAGGTGTCAGGAAACAATCACTGTGTTAACATAACATACAAGCATTAATTGAATAACACGTAGCATTCAATAACGGTTAGCGTATAAATAGTGTTTGCATTGTGTGTCGATTGTGATTTAGAATAAGTAACGTATGTAACACCCAAAAGTGCGGAAAGCAAAAAGGGTTCGAGTATACTCACAGATAGCGTTTAATAAGTAAACACTCTCTTGGATTGAAGGGTTCGAGTATACTCACAGATAGCGTTTGGGATGGATGTGTTTGTGTATGATGGCTTTGAAGTTTTCGTTGGAGCATTTTGAAAACCAAGAAGTATCTCTACCCTTCAGGTCGTCGATCGAACGGTTGTTCGATCGAATAGCGATCCGATTGGCAGGACACTTAGTGAGAACAAGTTCACAACAGGATTGTCGCTCGATCGGATAGTAATCCTTTAGAACTAATGTTCTTTGAAAGTTATGAAAATGGTTAAGTGTCGAAGTTCCAAATGTCAGATAATCGGATGGTCGTTCGATCGGATGGCTATCCGATCGGACGGCATTCCGTTCGACGTTCAGAGCCTTGAAAGTTTGAAAATGTTAAGTGTTGGAACCAAGTATAATCTTGATCGGATAGTAGCTCGGTCGGATGGCAATCCGTCCCAACGGACCTAACCGTCTTGGACTTGATTATTTTTTAAAGTTTTGCAGTTTGATCGAGACGATGTGATAACGTTCTAAACAACGGAGCCTCGGCAAGTCCCAAGTTGTTCGACCGAACAGGAATCACCCTAATCCGATCAGTTGAATGTTCCTTGACGGTTGTTCATGTTTATCCCGAAATCGGTTGTCTCACTGATAAAATCCAGATCTCAAACCGATATATTACTAGAGAAGAGTAGAAGGCCTGAATGAGCTCCGATTCTATCAGTTTTGAGTGCATTGAGTGTAAAAGAGTTGAAAGAAAGTTTGAAAAGTATCTTTCAATCCTTTTAACTTTGAAAATGTTTAGATCTATGCAAAAACATTGTTTAATCATGTGGAAATAATTCAGATCTGAGTTATTCTTGGTGGAATGAGGTCAAAACTTGAAGTTCATAGCAACTCCATGATGACATCATCCTAGAACACCTCAAATCCGTTGATTTCACGGTTAAAAGTTAAAATTCAAAGGTGAAAATGATGAAGAAGTGTGTGTGGATCATAGAAGTACAAGATCTAGGTTGAAAACTAACAAGAATAGCGAGAAATTGAGAGAAAGAAGGCCTTGAGCGAGTTGGTCGAGTGAGAGAGCTGTCACATCACAAATGATGTGACAGGAGGGTATTTATAGGTTGCCAAAAAGGGAAAGGTGGGGCAAGTGTCGAATAGGATGTCACCTTATTCGGATAGCACCTCGATCGGATGGCAATCCGATCTGATGGCAATCCGATCGGATGGCCATTCGATCGATTGGCCATTCGATTGGGTGGTTCCGACGAGTTGCGTTTTGGCGTTTCGCTTCGATGTTGAGCGTTGCGATGCGTTTAAGCGGGTTTTGATTATGCGATGTGATAGAATAATAATAACCACACAAATACTATATCTAACATACAATCATTATAATTAACTTGCGTTTAGTGTTTGCGATAGAGTTGCGATTGCGTTTCGATTAATCACCACAAACATAAGGTAAACATGCACAAGTAACACATAAGTAGCACACACACGTAAAACAATATTCAGAATCTACCAATCAAGGCGCGATTGCGATGCGATGCGATTAGCGATAAAGCGAATAAGCGATAAAACATGCGATAAACATCGATTAAATCTCGATTATTAATAGATACTCCACATAATACCACTAAAGCGATTAAAATAAAAGATTTGATTACAAGTCAAAGAAGTCAAATCGGTAACTAAGCAAGGAGTGACAGATCGCAATTAGCAATCTTTTCTTCCTTTGATTTCAATCTTGACTTTGACTTTGACTTTGACTTTCGTAACACGGGGTGTTACAGGAAGAGCCTTTGTTAATATGTCAACTTTTTCTAGTTCTCCACTTAAATGCTCAACTTGTATTTGCTCGTTCTCTATGCATTCTCTGATGAAGTGATATCACGTATTAATGTGCTTAGATCTTCCATGAAATATAGGATTCTTCATTAATAATATTGTAGATTATTGTCCACGCGAAGTATCACTCTACTTGGTTTTTCACTCGTTAGTTCGCTTAATAGTCCTTGTAAACATAGTGCTTGATAGAGTGTTAGTAATATGGCTTTCATCATACTTCCTGGCATTTCTAGTACTGAGCTGTTCCTTCTTTCTACCATACCATTTTGTTGAGGTGTGTATGGTGTTGTTAATTGTCTTAAGATACCCTGCTCTTGACAATATAAAGTGAGTGCATTTGAAGTAAACTCATCTCCTTGATCAGTTCTTAAACGTTTGAGTTTATTTCCCGTTTTCTTTTTTACTTCCTTCATAATTCTCTTGAAAATGCTAATGACTTGATCCTTTGTCTAGAATATATATCTATCCACATATATCTTGAACAATCATCTATTATTAAGAAGAAGTAGTTATTTCCTGCTGGTGACATAGGTGAAATTGGTCCACATATGTAACACCCAAAAAATGGGTTTGGGAATTAAACCATGTTAATATTGAAGAATGGGTAAAATATTGTTGTGGTAAAATATCTATACCCGATAAACATTGGGATTTAATTAAATAAATCTAATGTTAAGTAAAAAGTGAACAAATACTTTTTAGTAAGTAAAAGTCTATTAAAGGCTCAGGTCATAGGGACTTGAATTAAGTCGGGTTGTAAACCGCCCTGAAAACTAGTAATTTAACTAGTAATATTTAACCTAGTTAAATACATGTGATATGTGAATAAAAGAGGAAATGGTATCCTAATCATAATAAAACCAAACCATAGGGGCTAAAATGAGATATGAGCAAAGGAACAGATACTTAAAAATAATAGCACAAAACACACACACAAGAGTGTGTGTGTGTGTAGAGAGGGGAAGAAGACTCTTCCAAAATCTTGAGAAAATGTCCAAATTGAAGGAAGATTCATGGTGAAATTGATGCATGACCTTAAATTCAAGATTATCTAGGCTCGACAAGCCTAAGGTATGTTACAAAACTTGAAATGATGAATTTTGTGTGAAGGTGGTAACCTTAGGTTTCTATGAAATTGATAGTTTGATGAAATTGATGATGAAATTATGTTTATGATCATCACACATGCTAGTATATGTGATATACTCAAACAATTTAAAGGTTTAAGCATGTGTTCATTTATGATTTGAAATAGATTTAGATGATATGATGAAATTAATAGTGTTGTAAGGTTCATAACCACCATGCTTGTGTGTATTAGTGAAATACGTGAACAATTTAGAGAATTTACTAAGTGTTCATACATGACATGAAATTGGTTTTGTATGATATGATGAAATTATGTGTTATTGATGCAAAAGATGCTTGAAATCATCATGTTTACTAGTTTGTATGAGAAATTTGATTATATTAGGTGTTCGGATGAATGTCTAATAATATGATGAAATGGGTTTTTACATAGAGATGAAAACCCTTAGTTCTAGCATGATAGATGGATGAACTAGTATTGGTAATTGAAATCTAATTTAACTTGATGTTAATAGTTGCATGAACTTGTTAAAGTGAAGGAAATGGGATGAACTTGGTTTCACCGTTTGTCAACTTTAGTCCCTCTAAAGTTTGTTTTCACATATTCAAAGCCCATGACACGTGTCAGTACATTATTGGACGTAAATTTTCGAGGTGTTACACCATTAAACTAATAAAACACGAATTAAAGAGGTCAAAGAAGCTTGCTGAAGTACTAAGTACGACTAATGACCCTTAGGGAATGATCTTGAGCTCCAGGAGACTCCAGAAAATAAGTTGGAATGATTTTTGAAAGTGAGCATTTGAACTTGAGAACAAGAACTTCTTATATAGTGACTTTGATGCAACAAGATCATCCCAAATGTCCCTATTGTTGCTACCAGATGATCATAGCTGCCCCTATTGCATGAAATCCTATTTGCACAGCCCCTGGTATCAGTTTCCATGCATATAAGTCGGTGTAACAGGCTATAACAGGCATCTGTCCAAGAATTGGGAGCTGGTAGTTTTTGGGCGGCTCGCGTAAGCTCCAAGAGGAGTCTTATGCGGCCGGTATGAGGCCCATATCCGGTCAAAAATGTTTCAGAATTTGCACATTTGGTCCCTGGTCCTTCCAATAGTTGTTTTAACTTATTTTATTGCACTTTTAACCCTCCAACTTTACTTTTAAGGATGCCAAACCATAAACAAACTTTGTTAAGTCCCCGGTTAGTTTTACGATCACCCGAAAAGTCCTAAATTTCAACGTTGACGTTTTTAACCCCTCACATACGAATGTTAGCGTATCTTTCTCATACGAAATCGAAACCTTGTGAAATTTTTATCACTTATTCTAGTGAGCATAATTAATCATTACAAAGCTTCGGGTTCGTTAAAAGGTCACTCAGAGGTATAAATTAAACATGTTGACGCTTTTAACCCTTGCATTTTGTAATCTTTCACTTACTTCCACAAATGGCTTCGTATGATTCATAATTCATTCGTTTAAGGGTATAAACATTGTGTAGGGTTATTGAAAGGTATAATTATCGCATGTTGACACTTTGAATCTTTTTACACTCATACTTTCTTTGTTTGTCAACTTTAGTCCCTCATATTCAATCCCTTACACGTTTAAAGCTCATGACACGTGTCTTTATTATATTGGTCGTGATTTTACGAGGTGTTATATAACTGCAAGTTATAGAATGCGCAACACATATCCCCACTGAGACACATGAAGTAAAGCCCTTAACAACCACTGTCCACGATAGGTGTTGAGTCCAAACTATAGTACTATCGTTGCTAAGGTGTCAGGAAACAATCACTGTGTTAACATAACATACAAGCATTAATTGAATAACACGTAGCATTCAATAACGGTTAGCGTATAAATAGTGTTTGCGTTGTGTGTCGATTGTGATTTAGAATAAGTAACGTATGTAACACCCAAAAGTGCGGAAAGCAAAAAGGGTTCGAGTATACTCACAGATAGCGTTTAATAAGTAAACACTCTCTTGGATTGAAGGGTTCGAGTATACTCACAGATAGCGTTTGGGATGGATGTGTTTGTGTATGATGGCTTTGAAGTTTTCGTTGGAGCATTTTGAAAACCAAGAAGTATCTCTACCCTTCAGGTCGTCGATCGAACGGTTGTTCGATCGAATAGCGATCCGATTGGCAGGACACTTAGTGAGAACAAGTTCACAACAGGATTGTCGCTCGATCGGATAGTAATCCTTTAGAACTAATGTTCTTTGAAAGTTATGAAAATGGTTAAGTGTCGAAGTTCCAAATGTCAGATAATCGGATGGTCGTTCGATCGGATGGCTATCCGATCGGACGGCATTCCGTTCGACGTTCAGAGCCTTGAAAGTTTGAAAATGTTAAGTGTTGGAACCAAGTATAATCTTGATCGGATAGTAGCTCGGTCGGATGGCAATCCGATCGGATGGTTATCCGATCGAACGGCAATCCGTCCCAACGGACCTAACCGTCTTGGACTTGATTATTTTTTAAAGTTTTGCAGTTTGATCGAGACGATGTGATAACGTTCTAAACAATGGAGCCTCGGCAAGTCCCAAGTCGTTCGACCGAACAGGAATCACCCTAATCCGATCAGTTGAATGTTCCTTGACGGTTGTTCATGTTTATCCCGAAATCGGTTGTCTCACTGATAAAATCCAGATCTCAAACCGATATATTACTAGAGAAGAGTAGAAGGCCTGAATGAGCTCCGATTCTAACAGTTTTGAGTGCATTGAGTGTAAAAGAGTTGAAAGAAAGTTTGAAAAGTATCTTTCAATCCTTTTAACTTTGAAAATGTTTAGATCTATGCAAAAACATTGTTTAATCATGTGGAAATAATTCAGATCTGAGTTATTCTTGGTGGAATGAGGTCAAAACTTGAAGTTCATAGCAACTCCATGATGACATCTGTCACACCCCCAAAATCCACCTGCGGAGTATCACCGCTTGGAGGCGTGACTGACCAGGATCAAACCACTAATCATATTGAACAAGTAAATATTTAATGTAAAAGTTCAACCAACACGATTAATATCCAAAACAAACATAGTTAAGTTATGAGCGGAAGCAAAATGTTTAAAACCAAATCCAAAGTTTAATTATCCAAATGTTTAACATGGCACACAGCTGTCCATGTCCCACAACGACTCTTCCTTGTGCAAGCTCCAGCTAAGTACCTATAGACCTGCAAAGCATGTAGTAACGAGTCAACAACTAGTTGAGTGAGTTCACGTTTGGTTGTCCAGTTTATAGTTATTCCGAAAACACAGTTGGTCCTTTACCAGCTATCCAGCCGTGGGGGTTACCCCATAGTTCGAAAAACGTTTATTAGTTACCCGTTCTTACGTTGGCTATTCCAGCCCGGCTCTATGGCCGTGGGGGCTACCCCATGTTTAATTCACCAGATTCGTTACCATATCGACTACTAACGTTCGTCATGTTTAAGTGCCCTAACGTCTGTGTCTATCATCACTGACGTGCCATAGTCCATTAGTCCACGCCCGTCCTCTGCGGCACGGTGTGAGGTTTGTTAAACCTAATAGCGCTATTTAACTAATGACCCGTTCGCCATTGGCCTCGGCGATTAAGTCGATACAAAAGGAGGGACTTCGTTGATAGAGTTCTAGTCTAGTATAGTTTAAATCCGTCTCATACAGGACGAGGAATCTATGTTCCTGATTACGTCTCAACAGGACGAGGAATCTATATTCCTTAACCCATTCCCAACCCATGGGAACCCCATGCTTTGTAACGGAGTGTGAACTCACCTTGGTTTGCTCGGCAGATTACACAGAAAGGTCACGTCTAAATGCTAGTGGTCAACCATGTCCTAACATGGTTATCACACATGTCAGGTTTTGGTTCAATTAAAGCACGTAGGATTACACATAGTTTAACATATTGCTAACACGTATCGATCATGGCAACATAGTACACACATAGAATGTTTTAAATGTTATCAGTTTAACATACGGATGAAGCCCACATAAGTCTCGGCCCAACACGTTGTGCGATCAGCACATCCTTGTGCGATTCACAGCGTGTTGTGCGATCAGATCGAGCCCGGCCCAAACATAACTACACGGCCCAACAATTAAACCGAACAACACTTGTGCGATCGGTCCTGTTTCCCAGCCCAAAGCATATAATATACGGCCCAATAACAATAAACAACTAAACTTGTGCGACCCAACTATGTTGTGCGATCAGGCCTGGCCCAACTCGTATAAACCTACGGTCCATTAACAACAAACAACAACTATCTTGTGCGACTCAGGTACCCTTGTGCGACTGTATATATCTTGTGCGATGGACAGACTTGTGCGACTGACAAGACTTATGCGATTAAACCTCTTGTACGCCCTATATGTATTGTGTGATTGCCATTGTGTGAGTAGATAAGGAAATCTCTAACTTTAAGGAAATCAGTTACATTCCTTTATTGTCATAGTCAACTCTAACAGTTTTCATATCAATAATATCGATCAAATCATTGCTTTTGACAATTGTTTCACATGACCTTATCATCATCTAAATAAACAACAAATGGCCGACAACTTATTAAATATTATCATATGTTCCTATCTCATAAATGTCCAGCCGATTTCATACATGCAATTCAGCATTATCATCTATTAATTTAACATGCACCAAGGTCTATTCTATTACAACCACCAAACATACTGACAATTCTTGTGCAAGTAATTATGAAGAAATCCTTAAAATACAATTAATTGAAATCACATGCTCATCCTCCTAGATGCACACTGTTCGAACACAACAATCACTCCAACAAGATCATTCAATCACATGAATATAATGATTATCATATATTAGCATTCGAAGTCAATTGTATATATTCTAAACAATTCGGATCATGTAACCTAATCCGAAACATGACAAGATAGCTTATTAACTTCATCACACACCTCCGATTACATCTTACACATGTGAACCGATATAAAAGACATCACACTAACAGTTTACCTAATCCTCAATCGTACATCATTTACAAATCATCATGAGACATGTATACTCACATAGCATAACATCAATTAATAAATGTCACTAACCGATTAAAGAAGAGGGTAGGAGATTGATCCAAACACAAGATCTTTGATGAAGAGAATGCTTGGCTGCCTTCGGTTTCGTGAGGGAGAGAGAGAGGAGAGCTAGGGTTTGTGTGTGTGGGTGATTAGTAACAAATGAGGAGTTTTACCCTAACCCCTTAGTGTTATGCGACAAAGAGAAGAGTGGGCCAAACCCTCAATGGGCTGTCCATTGATCCGAATACAAAGTGTAGCCCAAAAAGACTTGTGCGAGTGGGTTGTGTTGTGCGATCGAATAAATACTATGCAATACACATCATCACGTAATCATAACCACCTAACATTTAATCAATCACAAAGTCACACATAATCTCATTAATTCAACATATCAACTAATTACACCAAGTTCAATTACGTTACATTAAGTACGTTGATAAGTTCGGAAAATACGAGTTGTCACATTATCCCCAAGTTGAAAGAAATTTCGTCCCGAAATTTAGCACGTACTCACTGAGGAAGCTAGTTAAGTTGCATGGTTTTCCTGGGGTGTCACATCCTCCCCCCGTTGATCTGGAATTTCGTCCCGAAATTCCGTAGCTTCAGCCTCAGTAGTGGTTGTAACGGTTGCAAACAGTTGGGGATACTTTTGTTTCATCTGGTCTTCGCGCTCCCAGGTGAACTTTGGGCCGCGACGTGAGTTCCAACGAACTCGAACGAGAGGTATTCTGGTATGCTTGAGGACCTTCACATCCCGGTCCGTGATCTCCACAGGTTCCTCGACGAATCGTAACTGCTCGTCGATCGTGAGCTCCTTCAAAGGAACTACGTGGGGCTCATCTGATAAACACTTCTTCAGGTTTGACACCTGGAAAACATTGTGAACTGCACTGAGTTCTGCTGGTAAATTCAGTCTGTAGGCCACCTTGCCTATTTTCTCAATGACTTCGAAGGGTCCAACGTATCGTGGGTTGAGTTTGCCGCGTTTGCCAAAACGAACCACACCCTTCCAGGGTGAAACTTTGAGTAGCGCTCGATCCCCCACTTGGAATTCGAGTAGTTTCCTGTCTTTATCGGCGTAGACTTTCTGACGCTCACGAGCTGCCGCCATTCGTTGTCGTATCTGAGCAATTTTCTCTGTTGTGTCAACTACATATTCTGGACCAATAATCTGACTATCCCCCACCTCTGCCCAACAAAGAGGTGACCGGCATTTACGCCCGTACAATGCCTCAAACGGAGCAGCTTTAATGCTGGTGTGGTAGCTATTGTTGTACGAAAATTCCACAAGTGGCAGATGCTTTTCCCAGCCGTTGCCAAAGTCAATTACACATGCCCTAAGCATGTCTTCGAGAGTCTGGATGGTACGTTCCGACTGCCCATCCGTTTGCGGGTGATAAGCTGTGCTCATGTCTAACCTTGAGCCAAAGGACTTGTGCATTGCTTGCCACAATTCTGATGTAAAACGTGCATCTCGATCCGAGATAATAGAGGTGGGCACCCCGTGCCTCGAGACAACTTCCTTTAGGTATACTTCTGCTAGAGTGGAGAACTTATCCGTTTCTTTGATAGCCAGGAAGTGAGCAGACTTTGTGAGTCGATCCACGATCACCCAAATAGTATCGTTACCACGTTGTGATCTAGGCAGGCCAGTAACAAAATCCATGGAAATTTGCTCCCATTTCCATTGTGGTATCTCTGGTTGTTGAAGGGGGCCTGAAGGTTTCTGGTACTCCGCCTTGACTCTCGCACAAGTCAAGCACTTGCTAACGTACGTTGCTATATGGGCCTTCATGCTAGGCCACCAATATGTGGTTTTGATGTCGTGGTACATTTTGTCCGAACCAGGGTGCACTGAGTAGCGAGACTTGTGTGCCTCATCCATCACAAGCTCTCGTAGGTTGCCGTAAAGTGGGACCCAAATGCGTCCTGTTACGTAGTAAGCACCGTCCTCCTTCTGTTCTAAGCGTTGCCTTGAACCGCGTAGGGCTTCAGCCCTGACGTTCTCTGGTTTCAATGCTTCTACCTGAGCATTTCGTATTTGCGAAGGAAGATTAGACTGTATAGTAAGTTGTAAAGCTCGTACGCGCTTAGGCGCAGTGTCCTTCCGACTGAGGGCGTCAGCCACAACATTGGCTTTGCCCGGGTGATACCTGATTGAGCATTCGTAATCGTTCAGCAGTTCGACCCATCGTCGTTGTCTCATGTTGAGTTCCTTCTGTTTGAAGATGTGCTCGAGGCTCCTGTGATCAGTGTAGATAGCAGACTTGGTGCCATACAAGTAGTGTCGCCATATCTTTAGCGCAAAAACAACCGCTCCCAGCTCTAGATCGTGTGTAGTGTAGTTCTTTTCATGAACCTTGAGTTGGCGTGAGGCGTAGGCTATAACTTTATCCCGCTGCATCAATACGCAACCAAGACCCTGAATGGATGCGTCACAGTAAACCACGAAGTCGTCTGTGCCCTCTGGCAATGAAAGGATAGGTGCACTGCAAAGTCTATCCTTTAAGTGTTGAAACGCTAACTCCTGTGCGTTTCCCCAACGATAAACAACGCCCTTCTGCGTTAGTGAAGTAAGAGGCTGAGCAATCTTAGAAAAATCCTTGATAAATCTCCTGTAATAACCTGCCAATCCCAAGAATTGGCGAATTTCCGTTGGTGTACGAGGTGCAGGCCAGCTCTTGATTGACTCCACCTTGGATGGATCAACGTGAATCCCATCCTTGTTCACTACGTGGCCTAAGAAATGGACTTCACGAAGCCAGAAGTCACATTTTGAAAACTTGGCGTACAGCTGTTCCCTTCGAAGGAGTTCCAAAATAAGCCGTAAGTGTTGCTCATGTTCCTCCTGACTCTTCGAATAAATCAGGATGTCGTCGATGAAGACAATGACGAATTTGTCTAAGTAGGGCTTGCACACTCTATTCATCAAGTCCATGAAGACTGCTGGTGCGTTTGTCATCCCAAAAGGCATGACCAAAAACTCATAGTGGCCATAACGGGTTCTAAAGGCTGTTTTAGAGACATCCTCTTCTCGGACTCTCAGCTGGTGATATCCTGATCTCAAATCGATCTTTGAATAGTAGCTTGACCCTTGCAGCTGGTCGAATAGGTCATCAATGCGTGGAAGAGGATAGCGATTCTTCACAGTCACCTTGTTCAATTCACGGTAGTCGATGCACATTCTGAACGTACCGTCTTTCTTCTTCACAAATAGCACTGGAGCTCCCCAGGGCGAAGAACTAGGACGAATAAAACCCTTATCTAAGAGTTCTTGTAATTGCGTAGATAGCTCTTTCAACTCTGATGGAGCTAAACGATACGGTGCACGAGCTATAGGCGCTGCTCCAGGAGCTAGCTCGATTTGAAACTCGACCTGACGATGAGGCGGGAGGCCAGGTAGTTCCTCAGGAAATACCTCGGGATAATCGCGTACAACTGTAAAGTCTTCTATCTTTTTCTCTTTCTTCGAGGTGTCAGTAACAAGAGCCAGAAAGGCAGTGTGGCCCTTACGCAAACACTTTTGAGCCTTAAGGGAAGAAATGATGCTTGTAACAGCACCACTCTTGTCGCCACGAATCATAAGAGGTTCCTCACCTGGGCACGGAATACGGACAATCTTTTCGTTGCAAAGAATCTCGGCTTGATGTTGGGATAACCAGTCCATCCCAATGACAACATCGAAACTACCCAGAGTGATAGGAAGAAGGTCGATCGAGAAAGTGTGATCAGCAAGTACTAGGTTACAACCTTTAACTACATGTGTGACCTCTATACTTTTACCATTAGCTAACTCTACAACATGTTTGGGATTCAAAGGTGTTGGGGTACGCTTAAGCAGTTGACTAACTTTTTGGGACACATAACTAGTATCAGCACCCGAATCAAATAAGACAGTAACGTAAAAGTCGTCGAGAAGGAACTTACCCGTCACAACATTGGGATCATTCCTTGCTTCTCCATTGCCAATAACGAACACACGACCCCTTGCCCCATTGCCATTGTTACCCCCGTTGTTTCCATTTCCTTGATTGTTGTTGTTATTGTTGTTCTGGTTCAGCTGGGGACAGTCTTTCTTGAAGTGGCCTTCAGCTCCACACTGAAAGCACCCTCTGTTGTTACCCTGTTGTTGCTGCTGCTGACGTTGATTTGGTGGGGCTCGCTGTTGTTGCCGATTTTGGTTCGCGGGAAACTGACTCCTACATTCTCTTGCAATATGACCAGGCTTGTTGCACCGATGACAGTTACTTCTGGTGCATGGCCCACTGTGATGTAAGTTACAACGATTACATTTGGGGTGATTTCCTTTGTATCCACCCTGACTTTGGCTACCTGACGATTGCTGGCTCGGACTCTTATACTCTTCTGTTCTTCTCTGCTGCGACTGGGATTGAACAGAAGTCGAACCTCTGCTTGAAGCTCCATCCCATTTACGTTTGTTATCACTGGGAGGTTCAGAAGTAGCTGTAGCACTAATGCGTTTTGGTAACCTGTTTTGCTCCACCGCCTGATCAGTGAGACGGTGAGCCAACTGAACAACCTGCTGATAGGTAGCGAGATTTGCTGAAGTCACATGACTTTGGATTTCCGGCTTTAGGCCCTTAAGATATAGTTCGATACGCTTAATTGGAGGGTCCACCATTGTAGGATACAGTAGTGCAAGCTCATTCGATCTCTTAGTAAACGCCTCAATTTCTGACCCCGTCATCTTGAGGTTGAAAAACTCGACTTCCAGCTTATGAATGTCGTCGCGAGTGCAGTATTCCTCCCTGATCATCTCTTTAAAATTGTTCCATGGGGTGGCGTTAGCAGCAACCAACCCCAGCATTTGGACCTGAGCGTTCCACCATGTGAGGGCTAAACCCTCAAGAGTGCCGGTAGCATATTTCACCCTGCGTGCCTCAGGGCATTCACACATCTCGAATACAGACTCTAGTTTCTCAAACCAGTGGAGGAGACCTACTGCTCCTTCAGTGCCACTAAAAGTAGTGGGTCGGCAGTCCATGAAAGTTTTGAAGGTGCAAACAGGTGGCTGAGCATGTTGACCTGTTGTGGGTATAAGAAAGGACAAGGTTTAACACAAGGATAGATTCACGAGAGTAGGATCGAAAGATCCTAGAATGAGTTATAAACTGCAGGGTATACCTCCTGCCTGTGCGGCTGCAAGTGCCGCAGCAACCTGTTCGTTGATCAGAGCCGTCAACTGGGCTTGAGTCATGTTAATGCGTCCAGACATGATCTTCATACCAAAAGAAGCATGTGTGAGAAGGGTTCGCGAAAGTGCGATGACAGAGGAGAGTAAGCACACACGTGTTCAAGTAACAGTAACTATACTAGCTAAGCATATCATGAGCAAGGTTCTACGTAATCTAAAAAGTAGGCAATATAAAACGTAAACCATATCACCTAGAATGTCGAGCCTTGCACGTGGAGTGAAGCGTCGTTGTGGATCGTAGAGCACTGTACATGTTATAGTCTGGTTTTAACAAAAACGTTTTCCTTTATTAAAACCAAGTTCTCTATAACCAATGGCTCTGATACCAATCTGTCACACCCCCAAAATCCACCTGCGGAGTATCACCGCTTGGAGGCGTGACTGACCAGGATCAAACCACTAATCATATTGAACAAGTAAATATTTAATGTAAAAGTTCAACCAACACGATTAATATCCAAAACAAACATAGTTAAGTTATGAGCGGAAGCAAAATGTTTAAAACCAAATCCAAAGTTTAATTATCCAAATGTTTAACATGGCACACAGCTGTCCATGTCCCACAACGACTCTTCCTTGTGCAAGCTCCAGCTAAGTACCTATAGACCTGCAAAGCATGTAGTAACGAGTCAACAACTAGTTGAGTGAGTTCACGTTTGGTTGTCCAGTTTATAGTTATTCCGAAAACACAGTTGGTCCTTTACCAGCTATCCAGCCGTGGGGGTTACCCCATAGTTCGAAAAACGTTTATTAGTTACCCGTTCTTACGTTGGCTATTCCAGCCCGGCTCTATGGCCGTGGGGGCTACCCCATGTTTAATTCACCAGACTCGTTACCATATCGACTACTAACGTTCGTCATGTTTAAGTGCCCTAACGTCTGTGTCTATCATCACTGACGTGCCATAGTCCATTAGTCCACGCCCGTCCTCTGCGGCACGGTGTGAGGTTTGTTAAACCTAATAGCGTTATTTAACTAATGACCCGTTCGCCATTGGCCTCGGCAATTAAGTCGATACAAAAGGAGGGACTTCGTTGATAGAGTTCTTGTCTAGTATAGTTTAAATCCGTCTCATACAGGACGAGGAATCTATGTTCCTGATTACGTCTCAACAGGACGAGGAATCTATATTCCTTAACCCATTCCCAACCCCTGGGAACCCCATGCTTTGTAACGGAGTGTGAACTCACCTTGGTTTGCTCGGCAGATTACACAGAAAGGTCACGTCTAAATGCTAGTGGTCAACCACGTCCTAACATGGTTATCACACATGTCAGGTTTTGGTTCAATTAAAGCACGTAGGATTACACATAGTTTAACATATTGCTAACACGTATCGATCATGGCAACATAGTACACACATAGAATGTTTTAAATGTTATCAGTTTAACATACGGATGAAGCCCACATAAGTCTCGGCCCAACACGTTGTGCGATCAGCACATCCTTGTGCGATTCACAGCGTGTTGTGCGATCAGATCGAGCCCGGCCCAAACATAACTACCCGGCCCAACAATTAAACCGAACAACACTTGTGCGATCGGTCCTGTTTCCCAGCCCAAAGCATATAATATACGGCCCAATAACAATAAACAACTAAACTTGTGCGACCCAACTATGTTGTGCGATCAGGCCTGGCCCAACTCGTATAAACCTACGGTCCATTAACAACAAACAACAACTATCTTGTGCGACTCAGGTACCCTTGTGCGACTGTATATATCTTGTGCGATGGACAGACTTGTGCGACTGACAAGACTTATGCGATTAAACCTCTTGTACGCCCTATATGTCTTGTGTGATTGCCATTGTGTGAGTAGATAAGGAAATCTCTAACTTTAAGGAAATCAGTTACATTCCTTTATTGTCATAGTCAACTCTAACAGTTTTCATATCAATAATATCGATCAAATCATTGCTTTTGACAATTGTTTCACATGACCTTATCATCATCTAAATAAACAACAAATGGCCGACAACTTATTAAATATTATCATATGTTCCTATCTCATAAATGTCCAGCCGATTTCATACATGCAATTCAGCATTATCATCTATTAATTTAACATGCACCAAGGTCTATTCTATTACAATCACCAAACATACTGACAATTCATGTGCAAGTAATTATGAAGAAATCCTTAAAATACAATTAATTGAAATCACATGCTCATCCTCCTAGATGCACATTGTTCGAACACAACAATCACTCCAACAAGATCATTCAATCACATGAATATAATGATTATCATATATTAGCATTCGAAGTCAATTGTATATATTCTAAACAATTCGGATCATGTAACCTAATCCGAAACATGACAAGATAGCTTATTAACTTCATCACACACCTCCGATTACATCTTACACATGTGAACCGATATAAAAGACATCACACTAACAGTTTACCTAATCCTCAATCGTACATCATTTACAAATCATCATGAGACATGTATACTCACATAGCATAACATCAATTAATAAATGTCACTAACCGATTAAAGAAGAGGGTAGGAGATTGATCCAAACACAAGATCTTCGATGAAGAGAATGCTTGGCTGCCTTCGGTTTCGTGAGGGAGAGAGAGAGGAGAGCTAGGGTTTGTGTGTGTGGGTGATTAGTAACAAATGAGGAGTTTTACCCTAACCCCTTAGTGTTATGCGACAAAGAGAAGAGTGGGCCGAACCCTCAATGGGCTGTCCATTGATCCGAATACAAAGTGTAGCCCAAAAAGACTTGTGCGAGTGGGTTGTGTTGTGCGATCGAATAAATACTATGCAATACACATCATCACGTAATCATAACCACATAACATTTAATCAATCACAAAGTCACACATAATCTCATTAATTCAACATATAAACTAATTACACCAAGTTCAATTACGTTACATTAAGTACGTTGATAAGTTCGGAAAATACGAGTTGTCACAACATCATCCTAGAACACCTCAAATCCGTTGATTTCACGGTTAAAAGTTAAAATTCAAAGGTGAAAATGATGAAGAAGTGTGTGTGGATCATAGAAGTACAAGATCTAGGTTGAAAACTTACAAGAATAGCGAGAAATTGAGAGAAAGAAGGCCTTGAGCGAGTTGGTCGAGTGAGAGAGCTGTCACATCACAAATGATGTGACAGGAGGGTATTTATAGGTTGCCAAAAAGGGAAAGGTGGGGCAAGTTTCGAATAGGATGTCACCTTATTCGGATAGCACCTCGATCGGATGGCAATCCGATCTGATGGCAATCCGATCGGATGGCCATTCGATCGATTGGCCATTCGATTGGGTGGTTCCGACGAGTTGCGTTTTGGCGTTTCGCTTCGATGTTGAGCGTTGCGATGCGTTTAAGCGGGTTTTGATTATGCGTTGTGATAGAATAATAATAACCACACAAATACTATATCTAACATACAATCATTATAATTAACTTGCGTTTAGTGTTTGCGATAGAGTTGCGATTGCGTTTCGATTAATCACCACAAACATAAGGTAAACATGCACAAGTAACACATAAGTAGCACACACACGTAAAACAATATTCAGAATCTACCAATCAAGGCGCGATTGCGATGCGATGCGATTAGCGATAAAGCGAATAAGCGATAAAACATGCGATAAACATCGATTAAATCTCGATTATTAATAGATACTCCACATAATACCACTAAAGCGATTAAAATAAAAGATTTGATTACAAGTCAAAGAAGTCAAATCGGTAACTAAGCAAGGAGTGACAGATCGCAATTAGCAATCTTTTCTTCCTTTGATTTCAATCTTGACTTTGACTTTGACTTTGACTTTCGTAACACGGGGTGTTACAGGAAGAGCCTTTGTTAATATGTCAAATTTTTCTAGTTCTCCACTTAAATGCTCAACTTGTATTTGCTCGTTCTCTATGCATTCTCTGATGAAGTGATATCACGTATTAATGTGCTTAGATCTTCCATGAAATATAGGATTCTTCATTAATAATATTGTAGATTATTGTCCACGCGAAGTATCACTCTACTTGGTTTTTCACTCGTTAGTTCGCTTAATAGTCCTTGTAAACATAGTGCTTGATAGAGTGTTAGTAATATGGCTTTCATCATACTTCCTGGCATTTCTAGTACTGAGCTGTTCCTTCTTTCTACCATACCATTTTGTTGAGGTGTGTATGGTGTTGTTAATTGTCTTAAGATACCCTGCTCTTGACAATATAAAGTGAGTGCATTTGAAGTAAACTCATCTCCTTGATCAGTTCTTAAACGTTTGAGTTTATTTCCCGTTTTCTTTTTTACTTCCTTCATAATTCTCTTGAAAATGCTAATGACTTGATCCTTTGTCTAGAATATATATCTATCCACATATATCTTGAACAATCATCTATTATTAAGAAGAAGTAGTTATTTCCTGCTGGTGACATAGGTGAAATTGGTCCACATATGTAACACCCAAAAAATGGGTTTGGGAATTAAACCATGTTAATATTGAAGAGTGGGTAAAATATTGTTGTGGTAAAATATCTATACCCGATAAACATTGGGATTTAATTAAATAAATCTAATGTTAAGTAAAAAGTGAACAAATACTTTTTAGTAAGTAAAAGTCTATTAAAGGCTCAGGTCATAGGGACTTGAATTAAGTCGGGTTGTAAACCGCCCTGAAAACTAGTAATATTTAACCTAGTTAAATACATGTGATATGTGAATAAAAGAGGAAATGGTATCCTAATCATAATAAAACCAAACCATAGGGGCTAAAATGAGATATGAGCAAAGGAACAGATACTTAAAAATAATAACACAAAACACACACACAAGAGTGTGTGTGTGTGTAGAGAGGGGAAGAAGACTCTTCCAAAATCTTGAGAAAATGTCCAAATTGAAGGAAGATTCATGGTGAAATTGATGCATGACCTTAAATTCAAGATTATCTAGGCTCGACAAGCCTAAGGTATGTTACAAAACTTGAAATGATGAATTTTGTGTGAAGGTGGTAACCTTAGGTTTCTATGAAATTGATAGTTTGATGAAATTGATGATGAAATTATGTTTATGATCATCACACATGCTAGTATATGTGATATACTCAAACAATTTAAAGGTTTAAGCATGTGTTCATTTATGATTTGAAATAGATTTAGATGATATGATGAAATTAATAGTGTTGTAAGGTTCATAACCACCATGCTTGTGTGTATTAGTGAAATACGTGAACAATTTAGAGAATTTACTAAGTGTTCATACATGACATGAAATTGGTTTTGTATGATATGATGAAATTATGTGTTATTGATGTAAAAGATGCTTGAAATCATCATGTTTACTAGTTTGTATGAGAAATTTGATTATATTAGGTGTTCGGATGAATGTCTAATAATATGATGAAATGGGTTTTTACATAGAGATGAAAACCCTTAGTTCTAGCATGATAGATGGATGAACTAGTATTGGTAATTGAAATCTAATTTAACTTGATGTTAATAGTTGCATGAACTTGTTAAAGTGAAGGAAATGGGATGAACTTGGTTGAGTAACTTAGTTAAAATGGTGGCATAAAAATATTGCCTACCGAGTATTTGATAGAATGCTTAAATGAGTTGTTGAACTTATTAGTGCATTTACATATGTTAATAGGTAGTTTGACTTTTAAACTGACCTACAATAGGATCAAATGGTAATTTTTATATAAAGTATGTAAGGTGGGATAGTCGTGATAAAGGATGACTAATCTAACCATCTTGCGAATGTTAAATGATAGTTTGACATTTGACAAGCTAGGTGGAAGCTTGGAAAGGAACGGGTCAAACGGATTGAAGACATGGAAAAAGAATAATCGGACGCAATGTAAGTAAAGGTTACATCGTTTAAATAGAACATTTACTTATGAATTTGGTTAATAATAAAGTGATCTTGGATGGGAATGAATCTTTGAAATATGACGTTCTGACGCGAACTGATACGGTTCGGAACGAATAAATATGGTAAGAAACCAATTTTGGTGGTAAACAAGAGTTTTGATAGGGATACCTTATGGTGTAAACCATAATGGGTAAAAAGGGCAAAATGGTAATTTGGTCACACGTTGACTAGGGCTGGCATATCGTGTATACCCGTACATGATAAGACACGACACGATAAGACACGATACACGAAATCCCATACACGAACACGACACGATAACTTATCGTGTCCTTTTTTCAAACACGAACACGACACGAAAACACGAGAATTACCTGTTAACGAACACTACAATAATCATGTATTAACGGATATCTAACAGGTAAACAGGTATTAACATGTATTAACGGGTATCTAACTATCTAACAGGTATTAACATGTATTAACGGGTATCTAACAGGTAAACAGGTATCTTAACGGGTATCTAATAGGTAAACAAGTATCTTACCCACTCGATGTTAAGTGTTAACACGTATTAACGCTATACACGAACAGACACGAAAACACGAAATGCTATACACGAACACGACACGAAACGAAAATTAATAGGTTGTTTCGTGTCTACCTGTTTAGTACACGTTACTTGTTAAGGTCATACACGATACCTGTTAAGGTCGTGTAGGTTCGTGTCGTGTATTCGTGTATCGTGTAAAATTTCCAGCCCTAACGTTGACAAATAAACCATGTGTTTTGAAAAGATTCCCTATGGCATAAGATGTCATGGGTCAAACTAGTAAGGAAACGATCTGTAAGAAATATGACCACATGATGTAAACCTTAACGGGTCAAATAGGTGAGAAGGTAAATAAATACCTCCTTACAATAAACAATGCTTGGTCTGTCTAGAAATGAGTAAAACGGTCATTTGGCCAAACGGGTCAAATGGTGATATAACAACCCTTCGAAAAACCCTTTAAACACTCTAAACATTCCTATTATACCCTGAATATACATTAACGGGCCTGAATAACATTTATATTAATAAAAAAATAAAACAAATAATTATGGCCGCTTGCGGGCCGTGACTAGGATAGCTGGCCGGTTCGTGGGGCGCGACGGGGTGACACCACACGAGCCATCCGGCTGCCATGTGTCCCCATGCGTGTTGAACCTACGGTGTTGATTCACTAAACCTACAACCCTAGTCTAGGGTCTCGCGGGCCGCGAAGGGCAGACGCAAATGGGTCGCGGGGCGCGAGCCGCTCTATGTCATCCCTATATAAAGAGGCCGAGACCTCATTTGTTCTCGTTCAATTCTTTTCTTCTCAAAGGCCCATATAATAACAAAGTGTTGCTCGATATTATACCCCTAAAAAGCGAAGCTCTACCTCGTTGTAAGTATTATAACCCCCAATCACGTATTTGTTACCCTACCCGATTCATCTAGGGCTCCGTAACGCATGTCAAGGCTCTGCCTGACTCAGTTCGTTGGAGTTCTGTCTCGTGTTGTACGGCTAATGTGATTTGGGTTATCTTACTAACACGTGTGCATTGTTTAATTTTAATAGATATTAACCAGGAGAATCATCAGGAAGCTATAGTATTATCTAAATCAGCAATTTGATTACATTCTCTTTTTGTAAACCCTTTTTGTGAGTCATCGTTTCAAATATTTACAAAACCCTAAATATTTATCAAGATACTTACAGTGATTAAGTTTTTATAATTCTACAATTATCATCAGTATGTGGGGTTTTGTATGCATTACTTGACACTCGTTACAATTGCGAATAGTAGCATGACCGCAAGCTCGGGGAACAAAGGTTGCCTAGTAGCAATGTTGTATTGAATAAGTGGATAGATACAAACATTGTAAATCTTAATACTGTAAAGTTACAAACACTTATTTTGATTAAACTGTGATGCACTCGCCAGTATTTCTTGCTGATAAAATCTTTTTAAAACGCATTTCAGGTAACTTAATGTGAAGCTAGTAGAAGTCAGCTAGAGAGCACTGAAGGCTTAAAGAAGTGGCTATAAAAGTTACATAAATAAACGGAGTTTATGTTTTCAATAATTAGGGTTTATCCCTGTAAATGTATTTGTAAACGAAATTTGGGTTTTAACCCATTTATTTATTATTTATAAAAGTTGGAGTTTGAAACTCTGATACTATTTCCTAACTACGGTCCTGATGTCTCATTTCTGCTGCCAAATTAATAAACACTGATACCACTGATCTGAGCTCACGGCTTCCACTCCCGGGGTAGGGGTCGGGGGCTGCTACAGGTGATGCTATCACCATTTAAAAATAGTATTTAATTCTTGTTTGTTAAGCCTTATACTTATAGGAAAAGCATAGTGTATGGGCATGCATTTCCAAGAGTTAGCAAGTAAGAAAAGTAAGGTATTGATAACGGGTCAATGCTTTGACCCGAGCTAGGTACGCGTAAGGATTCAAACTCTTATGAGGGTTTATTGCCCGACTAGAGTTAATTGAGTCAAGGGTGGGCATTTCATTACCACAAATGAGGTATATCTAGTAATTTAGATTGGAGATTTTTATGTTCTTAGGAACAAAATAAATTTAAATGGAATAACAGGCTGAAAGTGTCCACTTGGTCAAAATAAGCTTTTAAATGTCCTTCGGTAGTAAAAGGACTAAAACTGACCAAAATCCCTCGGACGATGAATCAGGAAAACTACTCTTAGGGGTAGACTAAAAATGAGTTTTATAATTTGTTAGACCTCTTCGGTAGCATAAAAGTGGGAGGCGTAAGCCTTTTTGGCTTAATGCCTACTAACAGGTCATTTTTGTAAATTGTCAAACCTAAGGGTAAAATCGGAATATAATGCTTTTCCTATAACAATCCACCACAAATAAAGTTGTGGTTAAAGATAAATGGAAGTCTTAGTGTGAAAATTGGAGGTATGGAAAGAATGAGTGAGATTTAAGCTTAGTGCTCAAATCTTGAAACGGATCTGCAAAGTATAAAAATTATAAATCCGGGTTACGGATTATGGTCAGACATGTAGGTAAATGTTTTACGAATGCATAAAAACAAATTTGAGGTCAATCGGATGAATTTTGATTGAGTTGTGAGAAAATGGCAAAATTTCATAGTGTTGGGAGATTGCAGCTCCAAGCTAAGCCCCCCGCCCCCTCGAGGGGTTAGTTTTCCAGAATTTTGTTGTTAGGCTTGTTTTGGTATGTGGGTTCATCTAGTTATGTTTTAAACATTATATAACTAATTTTTAGATGGTTGTCATGACCGAGGTTGCTTACCAAGGGAACCAGATGATGATCAAGTCACGTAACGAACCGAACACGGTTCAAGGACCAACGCTTCCGCACCTCAACTTTTGGTTTACAAAATCGAAGGAATCCATTGTTTTATGAATACCCTATAGTTAAGACGAAGTTTTAATTTACTTGGTTTTTATAATGAGTATCAAATTTTCATTTATATATGTAAATAAATGTTAGATTGTATAAAGTTAACGTCTTAGGTGAGACGAATCTTACAACATAAGTCAGCATATATCAATTATATGGGAATGGAAATCTTTTTTGCTTTCCTACAAGACATGCATCACAAAATTGTGTTGGATGCACGATGGTATCCCACGTGCCATCTTCTTGGAGCTCAATTGTCTTGGTGATTCGAAATTGAGGTGACCTAACCTTGCATGCCACAACCGTGCTTTAGAATCAACTTGAGTCAACAAACTCACAGGTGTTATAGTTCGTAATTTGATCTTATACAGTCTATTCTTAGGCCTTGGTACTTTCATCAAGAGTTTACTACTCGGTTCATACGTCCAAAGATGTTCATTCTTCATAAATAAATACTGAACAACCTCTTTCAATTACTTCTCAAGATTTAGTATGCTACTTTGTAAATGTGGGATATAATATACTTTTGTTGTCAATTTTTGTTCATCATGCTTACATTCTAGGAGTATGGATCTGTTTCCCTTTATCTTAACACATGATCCATATCCAAATCTAACTCTACCAATAATCTTTTCATAAATTTTAGCAAAATAGGAGCGTTCACCTGTCATGTGGTTACTTGCTCCATTGTCTAAGTACCAAAACCAATCCTTTCGGCCTTCAGCCAGGTAGAGACTTGGTATAACTTTCTTTTCATCTAGGATAACCTCCTTTTGTTCACAAATTACCATAAGAAGATTTAGGTCTTCTTCCATCACTAGGTGTGATACTTCATGTTTCTTTCGGGGGTTTGAACACTTATTCACGGATTGTCCAATTTTGCTGCAATAGAAGCACTTAACTTTGCTTGGATCCCTTTTGGATTTTCAAAACGGCTTTTCTTCTTGAAGCCTTTATCATCTCTTTGTCTACTTTGATTATCACCATTAAAGTTTCTTTTCTAGGACCTCTGATTCCTACCTTGGTTATTGTATGTTCTAAAGTTTTGCTTCCTGCGATTTTGACCGAAGCTTTTGCGTATTGTTGAAAGGCTTTCTTTCATGCCTTGTGAATAGCAGTTTGTTTGCATCTGAACTACCATATTTCTTCTCATCTCTAGACTTTAGGCGTTCCTCCTACGCCTTAAGTCTACTAATAGTTTCATCAAACGGCATCTCATCCATGTCAGAATATTGCTCCATTGAAGCAATAATTGACAGAATTCCATCAAAACCACACAAAATTTCTATTTTTTTTTAATTATTTTTGGCCCTTCACTGTTACTGTCAAAGAAAAAGATAAAGACAAAGCCAAAAGCCAATTTTGACTTTACAAATTCAAAAATCTTCAAAAACACTGATTTTGTTGAGAAAGATTTTCCAAAAACAAATGGATTATTTTCAAAAGAAAATAATCGATTTAATCTTTTGTGTTTGTAATACCAATTTTGTTTAAAAATTCACGATGGACAACAGTGATTGAACCTGACGGACAACAGTGATTGAACCTGATCACTGTTTCGCACCAAAAACGAATTCTGATACGGATCAAATAACACAGATTCTAAGGTTACAAATAGGGTTTAGATAACTAATTTTTTCATAGATTATATCCAAATATTGTTGGTTATGATCGAATTATCCTTCGATTTGTGTTTTGATCGGTAGTTTTTCAAAACAAATTTCCGGCGCCAAAACGTAAAATAGGGATGATCAACCGCTATTACATCATCCTTAGATTATTCACGTCTCATTTTGCATATTGTAAAAAGTGATTGTGAGTGGAGAAGAGAGAAAATGTTACTATTCATCTATATATTTGGGGGATATTGTTCACCCCCATTAATTTTTAGGAAAATTACCAAATTGGTCATTGACCAACATGACTTTCCAAAATGGCCAGCTCACGCGTCGGTGGAACGGGGCATCACAATCCTTATGTGTCGGTTATTATAAAGTTGTGTAAGGACATGTACTAATAGGTTTGCGTTTGTCTTATGTCAATTAGTTTTGGGTCGGTTAGTTGCTTTGTATGGGCCTGGTCGAACATATGTAGATGTGCGGGTTTGGGCTTGGCCCGGTTGTAATAGGTCACCCTATGTGATTATAAATAGGGTGCACCTAAGTCATTATTGGTTGTTGATTGTTTCTTGCTTGTAACCGTGTGTACCAAACAATTCTTTTAGATGGTGTGCACTTTTCTAATACAATCGACATTACTTGTTTTTCTTCTACATTTTTCTTGTTATTCCGCATCTAGATTAGTGTTTGTGATATCCGATTGAGAGTTCCTAGACTTACAATTGGTATTAGAGCCTAAGAAGTCTTTCAAAGGCTCGGTTTCAGTGGATATTACTCGAAGATCAAGCTGATTCAAAGACTGGAAAGGTTGAATTCTCGTTCTGTTTCATTGTTTATTTATATTATTCAACTGATCTTTCTGTTGAGGTGTTTTGGCAGGTTTGTGATTTTGAATATTTTGGTTGAAGAACATTAAAAGTTCATAATTTTTAAAGAACAGTTCAAATATTTTTTATCAATTGCATTAAAAAGTTGTAATTTGATCTGTTTTGATTGACAAGGTGTTTGCAGGAATTTTGGGCATATTGGTGGAAAGAAATCAATAAAATTTTGATTTTAATCTCCTAAAATTTTGGAGTTCTAGTGCACTGGGTTGATTTTGGTTTCCAAAGTTAATTTTGGGGAGTGTAAGGGATAAAATTACATTGTGCGAGTCAAAGTATACGAGGTTGATTGTGCAGACCAGTGTGCAGCTGATATTAAAGAGTGTGCTGAATTGTGGACTCATTTTTAGTGTATGGGCCCAACAACAAGGTGTGCGGCCCAAGTTATAAGAGTGTACGGTCCATCAAAGTGGTGTGCGGTTCAAACATTAATGTGCGGTCCGTTGGTAATTATGTGTATGTTGGTTTGAAGCCCAATAGAGTGTGTGGCCCAATAATTAAGGGGTGTGCGGTCCAAGTTGATAGTGTGCAACTTCAAAAACAGTGTGTGACTGGAACTGTTGGACTATTGAAATTTTAGTTCAAACTGATAGTGTGCGGTTTTATTTTTGGACTTTTTGGACTGTGTGACTTATCATTTTTGGACCTTTTGGACTGTGCGACCCATGTTGACCTGGTTGAGTGTGCGACTGCTTGGACTGTTAAATTTGAACTGTCTGAACTTATAATAAAACTAAAAAAATTATCAATTGTTAAACTAAATTAATTTTTCAATTGTTACTTACAGTTTGATTTTTCGGAAATGGAACTCACTAACCAGATCTCGTTAGGTGACAAGGATACCATGAATAGGATCCCTAGGTTGCTGTTAGGGGGATCATTTTCATAATGGAAGTTCAGGTTCATTCAATATATGAAGATCAAAGACCCAAAAGCTTGGAGGTCTATCTGCAATGGACCAACTGTGCTCACCTATGTGGTAGACGAAGAAAAGGGGACTACTGCTATTGAGCCTGCAACTGCTTACAGTGAAGAAGATCATGAGAAGGTTGAGATTGATGGGAAGGCTCTAGCAATGTTACACTCTGCATTGGCGCCTGAAATTGATGTTGGGCTCAGAGAAGCTACTTCTGCCCAGGAGCCGTGGAATGCTCTTTTGGCAATGTATGAGGGGGATGAGGAGATGAAAGAAAGCAAAAGGGAGATGTTGATGCAGAGGTTCTACATGTTTAATCATTTCTTGGGAGAAACCCTTGAAAAACAAATCCAAAGGTTTATCTATCTTTTCATCTTCTTCCCCATATGTTTCAACTGTGTTATCATCAAGAACACATAATCTTCTAATAAAAAAATGTCGAGTTCTAAGGGAAAATCTAAAGGTTGGTGTTTAATATTGATTTGAATTGATGACAGGTGTTTAGGGTCTTCCTAATGATCATAAACTGCCAAAAAGATTTGAAGATAATGATGATTGATGATATTATTGATGAAATCAGAAGGGTTTTAGGCTTAGAATTAGGTTACAGGTTAACCGAAGCTAAAAGGTTTTGGTCAGAACAGTATGAAGTGGCCGGAGAGGATGAGATTGTGACGGCGCGTGGGGTTCACGTTTCAAAAAGGGGGTCGCACACTGACATAATGACCAAAATACCCACGCACACCCTGTGTATTGACAGGTTTACCCTCAGAGGGTGTGCGGGGTGATTATGCTTACTCAGTTTGACCAAACTGCCCCTCGCACACTTTAGTATTTGACCATATTGCCCTCCGCACACTGGTATATTACACTGTGCGACTCAAGTGTGTACAGTTGACTTTGTTGACCATCTTAGATGTACGGTTGACTTTTTTACCAGGAGTAGTGTGCGACTTGCTTCATTTTTACAGATATGCCCCTCGAACTTAATGTCAAATGACTTTATTGTCCTCACACATTGGTGCTTGGTCCGTACACTCCTGTGTGGACCGCACACCAGCTTGTGCTTGGGCCTGGTTATTTGAAGTTGGGCATGTGTGTTATATTTGTGGACTCGGATCATCTTTAAACATGATTTCGAGATTGTTTTTTGTAAAACTGTTAAAATCAATTTATATTTTTAAGCTCAAGATTATTTTTAAAAGTTGACCAAGGACTATAAGGTTGGACCAAGTTTACTGTCAAACTCGGGAACCTCTTGTTTCGGTTTTTACTATGTAAATCTAATTTGAACCGTTTTGTGCAGATACGGGAAAGCAGGTAGTTGATGTGCATGTTCCAAAGTGGGAGAAGAGTATGAACATTTCGTGTTTCTTGGGCGAACCTCCGAGGGGACATGAAGTTTACAAGTCCATGATGGTGGGATTCGGGATTTCTGGAACAATGCTACGGCTAATAAGAAAGACACTGTGATTAGATCGGTGATTCAAAATAAAGAGATCCTTATTACTGAACAAACAATCAGAGAGGTCTTACTGTTTGGCGATGCTGCTAATGATCCAGTAGAGTATGCAAAGGAAAAGATAATCCCAGTTCTTGAGAAGATGAGTTATGAAGGATCGTCCGCCAACAACAAAGAAGCTGATGCACCCGTATTGGAGATTTCTGGCTAACGTCTATCTTGTCTGCATCAGTGGAAATAAAAGTGGTATTGACACGCTTACCATCAGACAAACTTCAGGAGTGGTGGCCTTAGTTGAGGGCTGGAACTTCAAATACTCCACGTACGTGTTCGATGACATGATGGCAAACGTTAGAACACTAAACAAGAAGTATTGGTTCAAGTTTCTGAGGTTTCTACAGATGATTCTGGAAGCGAAGTATCCTCAGTTGCAACAGACCATGAGTATCTATGACACAAAGATAATGAACCATATGGTCTTTCCGATGCTCAATCAAGTGAGGATAGATGTGCAAGTGTTGTATCAAAACAGGAAGCCTTTAGTCAAATTTGGTGCTTTTCCTGAGATTGCTAAGCAAGTACAAGCACCAGTCAATGTAGTTATGGCTAATGAGCATGATGTAGAAATCATTGATGCTCCTCCTAGATCTGATGAGCCGGTTGAGAATGTGGATTTGACGGGAGTTGAAAGTGAAGAGGAAGATGTGTCTGAAGATATGTTGATGGAAGATATTGAGTTTAATGAGAAGGTAGGTGAAATTGAAACAAGGATTGATACTGAAGGCCTCACAGCAGATAAATCTAATGAAGATCAAACATTAAGTGTGAATCCTCCTCACACTGAAGCATTTGAACCTATATTTTTTGAACCTGATAATGTGTTAGAAGAACCCATGGCTGATCTTCATCCTAGGAAACGGAGTCGAAGAGATCCTAGGATTAGCCGTGAGATAACTGGAACATCAAGTACAAACCCAGAACCAAGCATACCAGTAGCTACTGCACAGCAACCAGTCCGTACTTCTGGAACACCTATCTGTGATGCAATGATCGAGTTTATGTCCAATCCCAGAGCTGCGATGCACATGCCTGCACCCAAGACTGGTGAAGGATTGAGTAACACTCCTTTTGATGCTGATGTGTTAAAAGTAGTGGAGTTGTTGCAACAGGCTGTAAGAGAAAGTGCGGCAACAGCTTGTTAGAAGAGATAACCCACAAAAATCAGCAAATCCAAGAGCTTGAGACAAATCTAGGATCACTTACGGCGGTCATGATGGATCTTAAGCAGAAATTGGAAGGAAAATTTGGAAAGGAGTTTGCTGAGCCTCCTAAGGAATACACTGCTGCTGAAAGGGAACAAATGGATAAGGAGCGTGAAGAGGCAATAGATAGATATATTCAGAACCCTCCTCGTACAGTCAGTCAGAAAAAGAAGCAGAAGCAGGTGGTTATGAGGAATGTGGGTGCTGAGAAGAACTACGGATATCAAGACCTGCCAGATAGATACGTAATCAAGACGGGCAAAGATAGATTTGATCGCTATGGCAACGGGTCTGGGATTCAGAGTTGGGCGTACAACGATGAGAAAGGATTGTTTTTGGTGAAGAGAGTGAATGGGAAAGTGGAGTATTACAATAACTCCAGTGCTTTCGAATCATGGACGGCAGTTGATCTTCGTGAGCTGAGCCGAGCTCCATATCACGATCAATGCAGAGATCATAACCGCAAAATCGGGTGGAACTTTTACAACAAGATGCAAAACAAATGTTGGTGAACTTCAAAGATATGAACTTACAGCAGTCATTTCTGAAGACACATAAAGATGTCATTGATCCTTCTACAAACAAGTCACTCCAGAAAGTAACTAAACAGACAAAGACCATTCCGCTGCTGAAGGATCTTCCAGATAACAGTTTGAAGGATTTTGATTTCTAGATGTATGATCCCGTCACTGGTCAAGCTGTGATTGTTTGTAAGCATGATGAGTACAGAGTTGCTGATGTGAGAGATCTTATGAGGTTTGGAGAAAATGATATCAAACTGCTGGGAAGATCGCAGATACGGAGTGATCACAGTACTATTAGAAGATATAAGCTAGACATCTTATGTTACGTATATGTCACATATTATGTTAGGATAAGTTTTATTATTTTATGTTATAGGTTATGTCGGTTTCTGGTAACCGGCTATGTATATATGTAAAACAATAGTGAATATGACAATTCACCAATTTCTGAATACAGAACACAAATTCGTTTTCTCTCAAAACCCTAATATTCATTATACTCAATAAAGTGGTATCAGAGCCACACCGATCCAAAACAACAACATCGAATCCACAAATCATTCAAGACAAAATACAGAATTTCAATCGTTCTTAATCATGACAACAACGAACGGAGGCATACAGACCCAGATTCCAAAGTTACTGGGCCAAAATTACTACCACTGGCATATTCAAATGAAGGTTCTGTTAGAATCACAAGACCTTTGGATTATGGTGGAAGAAGGATATAACGATCTGCCGAATAATGCTTCAGATAATGATCGAGATGCACATAGGGAAAAAGTCAAGAAAGACAAGAAAGCCCTGCATATAATTTTTCAAGCGGTTAATGAAAGTGTATTCGAAAGAATCGCAATGTGCAGAACTTCCAAGGAGGCATGGGACGTGTTACACAAGGCATATAGAGGGGAACGAAGAGTAAAAACGGTAAAACTCCAAACCCTAAGATGTGAATTCGATGCACTTAGAATGAAAGAAAACGAGACAGTAGAAGAATATATGAATAGAATAACTGTCATAGTGAATCAGTTACGATTAAATGAAGAAAATATTACTGAACAACGTGTTGTTGAAAAAATCCTTCGAAGTCTCACTAGAAAATATGAATCGGTAGTGGTGGCAATAGAAGAATCAAAGGATTTAACAACAGTTTCTACAGAAGAACTTTTAGGCATCCTTCAATCACACGAACTAAGGATGAAACAATATGATGACTCTCCAATAGAACAGGCATTCCAAATACAGAGTAATAAAAGTGACCGAACACGACAAAACAGATCTGATTTTGGAAATAGAGGACGAGGTAGAGGAAAAAGAAGGTTTAATGCATTAATACGATGTTATAACTGTCAGAAAATAGGGCACACGGCCAGATTCTGCCAACAAAGAGATACAATCAACCAAAGTGAGAATGCATTATTACACGAGGAAGATCATGAAGAAAAGAGTGATGAAGCAACAATGTTTATGATATTTAACATGGAGGAAATAACCAAAGACGATTGCTGGTACTTAGATAGTGGATGTAGCAATCATATGACAGGAAATAAGAGGTTATTTATTACACTAGATGAAACCGAAAGAAGGGAAGTAAGAACCGGAGACAATAAGAAACTGGAGGTATTAGGATGTGGTGATGTCTCAATCAAAGTAAAAGGCTTAAACAGGAAGGTTCCAAATGTATTCTACGTACAAGGGTTAAAACACAACCTTTTAAGTGTAGGACAATTAGTACAAAAAGGGTATGAAGTAAAATTTGCTGATCAAGAATGCACCATTAAAGATCCAACAGGTTCAAGCATTAGTTCGGTTAAGATGACTGGGAACAAGATGTTTCCATTAAATCTAAATCAGGATTTGATACCAAGGGTCTGTAACATTATGACACAAGACATTGCCACTTTATGGCATCGACGATTCGGACATATAAGTTTCGATACACTACACAACATGGGGATAAAAGAAACTGTTAAAGGTTTGCCGAGATCAATCAAGTCAACGAACAATATATGTGAAGGATGTGTGTTTGGTAAAAATGCTAGAAAATCCTTTCCTAAACATGCAAAATGGCATGCTGACAAACCACTGCAATTGGTTCACTCTGACATATGCGGACCCATGAGAACTATGTCGATAGGAGGCTGCAAATACTTCATCACCTTTATAGATGATTTTTCAAGAAAGACCTGGGTATATTTTCTAAAACTAAAATCAGAAGCATTAAACTATTTCAAACTATTCAAGAAAATGGTTGAGAATCAAGTCAACTACACATTAAAGACTCTTCGAACAGATAGAGGTGGAGAGTATTGTAGTAATGATTTCCAAACATTTTTAAAGGAAAATGGAATACATCATCAGTTAACTACAAGTTATACGCCACAACAGAATGGCGTAGCAGAACGGAAGAATAGAACCATTATGGAACTTAGTAAGAGTATGCTTAAAACAAAGAACTTATCACATTCATATTGGGCGGAAGCTATGGCATGTGCTACATATCTTTTAAACCGAGCAAGTACTAAGAGTGTACCAAACAAGACCCCACAAGAAGTATGGAGTGGGAACAAACCAAGTATCGGACATCTACAAGTTTTTGGATGCGTAGCCTATGCTCACATTCCAAAACAGCATAGACGTAAACTAGATGAAAAGGCAGAGAAGGCAATTTTTGTGGGTTACAGTGAACACAGTAAGGCATATAAATTACATAATCCGGTGACTAATAAAATCATTATTGGTAGAGATGTAGTGTTTGATGAAAATCAAGAATGGGGTGATAGTTCAGCAGATAAGGACTACACACATATTCAACTGAATGACTCAAGTGATAATGGAATAAATCCGGAGGTGAGTGTATCACAAGAGACAATAACACCCGAGACTGATAATCAAATTAATGACATCAACAGCAGTGAAGAGACAGAAGGTCAAAACAGTCCTCAGACAGAAAGTTTACAGAACAGCGGAGAAACGAATGAACAGAACTGTCATCAAAACGAGGCTGATTCATCATCATTGTCCTCAGAAAATGAAGAGCTGCGGACTCGAGACATAAGTGAAATATATCAGAACTCTCATCCTCTCAATGAAGCATAAGTAAATGATTTATATAATAGAAATCAGATGAATGACAGTAATGTAGTAGACTTCATGTTATATGCTGACGCTGATCCAATATCTTACAATGAAGCCTACAAAGATAGAAAATGGAGAGATGCCATGGATAGAGAGATACAATCCATACAAAAAAATGGTACATGGGAACTAGTAAACCCACCGAAGAATCAGAAACCAATCGGAGTCAAATGGATTTATAAAACCAAATATTACGAACATGGTAGGGTGAGTAACTATAAAGCACGGTTAGTGGCCAAGGGTTATAGTAAAAAATATGGGGTTGATTACCAAGAGGTTTTTGCTCCAGTAATCAGATTCGATACGATTAGAATAGTTCTAGCACTAGCAGCAAGTCATGGATGGCAACTACATCAAATGGATGTAAAAACGGCATTCTTAAATGGAAAGTTGACAGAACAAGTATATTTAGAACAACCTGAAGGCTATGTTAAGAAAGGTGAAGAACAGAAGGTATGTTATTTAAAAAAGGCCTTATATGGTTTAAAGCAAGCTCCAAGAGCTTGGTACAGTAGAATAGACTGGTATTTTACAGCAAATGGTTTCATAAAGAGTGTGTATGAACATACTCTCTTTATTAAGATCACTGAGAAGACACGGATAATAGTATGTCTTTACGTGGATGATCTAATATTAGCCAGTGACTCTATAGAGATGATAGAACAGTTAAAAAATTCAATGAAGAGTGAGTTCGAGATGACTGACTTAGGGATACTTCACTACTTTCTTGGCATGGAAGTCAATTATGATAATGGAAACATCAGTCTTACACAGAAGAAATATGCCAAGAATTTGCTGAAAAGATTCAATATGGAAGGGTGTCATGAGATCAAAACACCAATGGAATATGGACTTAAACTGTCAAAAGATGATCCAAGTGAAGAAGTAAATCCGAACTTATATCAGAGTTTGGTGGGCTCACTGATGTATCTTACTAATACAAGGCCTGATATCATGTTTGCTGTAAATAAAATAAGTCAGTTTATGGAAAAACCAAATCGAAATCACTGGGAAGCTGGAAAGAGGATATTAAGATATATCAAAGGGACGCTGAACCATGGAATAATTTACTCGAAAGGAAGTAAAGGAAAATTAGTTGGCTTTAGTGATAGCGACTATGCGGGAAATGTAGATGATAGCAAAAGCACATCAGGTTATGTTTTTAATTTCGGTTCAGGGGCTATTGCATGGCAATCAAGAAAGCAAAAGGTTGTTGCACTATCGTCAACAGAAGCGGAATACATAGCATTATCATTAGCCGGATGTCAAGCATTATGGATTAAAGGGATACTTAATTCTCTACAGATGCATATGGATGGTCCTCCAACAATTTATGTGATAATAAGTCGACCATATGCCTAGCAAAAGATCCTGTATACTGTAGGTCCACCCGGAGGATCGAGTAACCTCTATTCCCTGTTTTCCAACAAACCCGAAAGTGCGGAATCCAAACGGGTAAGTTAAACCAAGTGACGAACACAAACACGAAGATTCAACGATTAACACTCCATTGTATTAACTCGTATGAAACCGTTACAAAGCAATGTTTACAAGATAAACCTATAAACTCTCAGTTGTGTGTGGGTGTTTACAGTGTTCGCTCTCAAATCTATTCAGATTTGCCTAGCCTTGTTATGTCTGTTGTGAGTGTTTATATAGTAAAGGACATGACGAAATCCAGAGGCCCACGAAATCACAAGGACGAAATCCAAGAACTGGACGAAATCGGGTGATTTCGTCCTATTTGGTTTTCATCTAAAAGTGTTTTCATCACTTTTGGTTTTCACCAAAAGTGATTTCGTCCAACATGTTGGGCCTGGGCTTGACTTGGGCCTGGGACTTGTCATTTGGGCTTCTTCAAACATGGGCCAATACAACAAACAAACAAACATAAACTTAGTCTAAATTGCATACTGCACACACACAGTCACAATTACATCAAATGTTACGAAGTCAATCGCATACCGAGTCAAGACAGGAGGATGTCTTGACTACGGCCTTCACTTCGTAGCCGAGTCGAACTGAGTCGAGCCGTATCCACACGATATGTATCAAGAAACTCCCCCTTGGATGCTGCTCGCGAGGTTCGTAATCTCGTTCTCCATCTCTTGATGGTTCATTCATTTTCGGAAAGGATCTTCAAAGTCTTCACGCGTCGTAAGTAGAAAGTGTATCAACAAACTCCCTTTTCATTTAGGTAGTGTGTTAACAAACTCCCCCTTTGATTATGCTTGGGAATCTTTTGACTTCAATGCTTGTGATCCTTGTGGTGTTGGTGATTGATCAGCGGCAACTCGATCATCTTTATCATTTGAGTGCCTTCACGTCGTGTCTTCATTCCGAAGCTTATCATCGAACATGTTCTCCTTGCCTTTAGCATCTGCACATGCAAGAAAGCTAAACGCGTAATGAGAACAACTGCTTGGAATATAGTTAACATTAAACAAATGACACACATGTGACCAATTCTTATTCAACTACCGTCCGACAGTTAGTTTAAAAAGTTAACAGATTTTTCAATTTTAATTATTAACTTTCAAAACTTGCAAACTCTGACCGTTTATGAAGATTTCGTTTTGGTTTTCATTCAGATTTCAGGCAACGAAGACTTGAGTTCCAACATCGGTTAATCAAAACTAAAGCAGAAATAAAATCTTTTTGGCTTTTATAAAGTTTAAATTAAAACACACCTAAAATCTTTTTGGTATTTTGAATATTTCAAACTTAAAGACTGAAAGCAGTAAATAAATATATACAGAGTTGCAGAATCTAAGAAAAGTAAATATATACAAACATTCTTTTTGCGAGTTTCGAGGGTAAGAGAATCATATCAGTGTATGGTCATGCCAAAACACTCTTATTGTTCTTTTTGTTAACAATTTGATAAACATCCTATAACGATTATCGGTATTGTTATCCACATAAGCTCAACTTATCATATGTAATCATGGCGAGGGGATACGTTAAGGTATGATTTATACTTACCGACCGGTGTTCATCCACATCACGACACATTCCCGTATCAGGGTATGCACGAGGATTTCATCTTACGGGTGAGTATACCATTTATCATCTGTTTTGACGTATAAAAGATGTGAGTAACTCACTTATTTTGATTGAAAACAAGCCCTATGTGATAGAATCACTTATTGATGAGGAACTTGATTTTCAGATGCATGAGGGCACAGGAGCAAGTCCGTGAACAGGTCAGTACTTTCGTACAGCAGAGAGACGAACTTGACTCCCGAATAAATGTGATATATTATCACTTGTTTTTGTGGACATGTGATTGTTGATCACTTATTGAGGTCGAATGCAATATGTACACGTATGTATGATATCATGGAAGATCTAGACTTCGTCTCCGTTTGTTTCGGTAAAAGAAACAACCATGATACCCAGATGATAAACAGCATAAAGACCACATATCTCAGAACCTCGGCAATCTCTCAAACGAAATTTCGGTACTAAGACCATATGCCAATGAGTGGTTCCCACCTGGTCTTCAGTCGATTTAGGTTTATATCACCCTGCACACTTTAAGATGATTGTGAGCCTACCGATACATCTTATATAGAGCTGCTTAACATTTTTCATTTTGCATTTCAGTTTAAAAAGGTTTGGACAGACCACTGATGTACTATCATTTTCTCTTTTGCTCGCCAGGAAATTCATTTTTGTTTTTCTATTGTTTTTGGGTTTTGAAATTTTTCGATGTTTTTGAATTTTCAAATTTTGGAATTACTCCCCCTAAAATCAACAAACTTATAATAATTTTAAAAACACAAAGATATTTACAAAAACGATTTTCCGATGTGGATTACTCTTGTTTGACCTTAATGCCGTTTACCAATAATAAAAAGTCAAATCTGGATTTATCAAATGCTTTGGTAAAAAGGTCGGCACGTTGGTCATCAGTGTGGACGTAAGCAACATCGATTAGCCTTTTATCAAAGCAATCACGTATGAAGTGATACTTAATTTCGATATGCTTAGTCTTTGAATGCTGCACAGGATTTTTAGTGATAGATAAGGCAGCAGAATTATCGACATAAATAGGAGTAGTTAGGAATTCAAAACCGTAATCACGCATTTGTTGTTGTATCCACAGGACTTGGGAACAACAACTTGAGGCAGCAATGTATTCAGCTTCACAAGTTGATGTAGCGACGCAAGTCTGCTTCTTGCACTGCCATGTTACGAGGCGAGTTCCTAAAAACTGGCATCCAGCCGTTGTGGATTTGCCGTCGATTTTGCATCCGCCAAAATCAGAATCACTGAAAGCGACTAGATCAAAGTTATCATCCTTAGGGTACCATAGACCGGTGTCTGGGCAACCCTTCAAATAACGAAAAATCCTCTTTACAGCTGCAAGATGTGAGGCCTTCGGGTTCACTTGATATCTGGCTAGCAGGCATGTTGGATACATTATATCTGGTCTTGATGCTGTGAGGTACATAAGGGATCCAATCATCGCTCGGTAGTATGAAGAGCTAACAACTTCACCCTTCAAGTCTGGATTAATTCCATGATTTTGCTGCAGTGGGGTACCAATGGGCGTCGTGTCGGACATCTGGAATCGGCTCAAGATGTCTTGGACATACTTAGTCTGATGGATGAAAATTCCAGACTTCGTTTGTTGCACTTGCAAGCCCAAAAAGAAAGTCATCTCCCCCATAGCGCTCATCTCGAATTTATCCTGCATTACACGCTCGAAATCCCTACACATAACATTGTTAGTAGAACCAAATATAATATCATCCACATATACCTGAACCAGTAGAAGATCTCCATCTTGTTCTTTTATGAAGAGAGTGCAATCGATAAGACCTCTGCGAAATCCATTCTCCAGCAGATAATTAGATAAGGTTGCGTACCAAGCTCGCGGTGCTTGATGTAGACCATAGAGAGCTTTGTTCAGCAACCAAACCCGATCGGGATGGATAGGATCTTCAAAACCTGGAGGCTGTTCGACATACACCTCTTCTTCCACTAGACCATGTAAGAATGCACTTTTGACGTCCATCTGGTAAACCTTGAATCCTTTGAATGAGGCATAAGCCAGAAAGATCCGAATTGCTTCCAGACGTGCAACAGGTGCATATACTTCGTTGTAGTCTATACCTTCAATCTGACGAAAACCTTGAACGACCAATCTTGCTTTGTTCCGAATAACGATTCCACGGTCGTCCTTTTTGCATTTATACACCCAACGGGTACCAATCTTCTTATAACCATCAGGTTTCTCTACGAGCTTCCAGACACCAAGTTTTTGGAATTGTTGCAGTTCTTCCTGCATTGCTTCAACCCAAGAGTTATCTTTCAAAGCGTCTTTCCAAGTTCTTGGCTCCTCCTGTGAGACATAACACGCGAAAGACCAATCGTTCTGTTGACCAGATTCTCGAATCGCTGTATACAAGCCTGCGTTGTTGTTGTTTCGCAACATGTTTCTTGTTTGTATGCCACTTTGTACATTGCCTATGATGTTTTGTTGAGGATGGGTATTATGTATTCTAGTTTCTGGGTTATCTGGGACAGGAACATTAATACCCAGATTGTTGAGATTGAGATCAACAACTAATTCAATACCCGGAACTGCCGAAGAGGATGATGCAGTAGCTTCAGCTGTTTTAGGGGCGTCCACCGGAGGTGTAGCCTCTGAAGTACCATGAACAGCTGATGTAGGAGCTTCTTGATCTGCATCTAGAAATTCTTCATCCTCTGAAGATTCGTTCAGTTCGGTTGCATCATGAAAATCCTCATTGTCGAGAGCCTTATTGTTCACTGAAGATGGTTCTTGATTGACAATAATTGGACGAACCAACGGTGATTCTGTTGCGTTGTCACTCTCGAAAAACATCCTTGCCGCAGCAGTTTCTTCAACTGCTTCAACATTGATCGAATTGAAAAAGTCATCGTACCAAACATCCATGGTTGACCAGGACATCTGACTGGCAGTGTGTGCCTTTGTACTCTGACCTCAGACCATTCTTCAACCCTTTTAGTCTCTAGATTCCAGACTCTTAAGTTCGGGGTGGCATAACCAAGAAAGTGACCTTCAATAGCTTTTGCCCCAAACTTTCCATTAGGATCGATCATTGTGCAAGGAGCTCCAAACGGTTCAAGATATGACAAATCTGGTTTCCGTTTGTGATTAAGCTCAAAGCAGGTCTTGTTGTGTCTTTTGACTGTAAGGACTCGATTCATCGTGTAACATGCGGAGGCCACAGCTTCACTCCAGAAAGGAATGGGCAACTGCGACTCTACCAACATAGTCCTAGCAGTCTCGATCAATGTACGGTTCTTACGTTCAGCGACGCTGTTCTGTTGAGGAGTATAAGCCGCACTAAATTCGTGAAGAATACCTTTTGATGTGCAAAACTCCGCCATGGCTTGATTTTTAAATTCAGTACCATTGTCGCTGCGTATCCGTCTGACCTTCAACTTATACAAATTCTCAATCTGAATGATCAAGTTTTTGATAATACCGAAATTTTCACTCTTGTGAACCATGAACGCCACCCAAGAGAATCTTGAATAATCATCAGTTATCACGAGGCAGTATTGATCATTCCTGATGCTTTTGTGCTTGACAGGACCGAACAAATCCATATGCAAACGTTCAAGAGGAACTGCCATTGTGTTGATCTTCTTTGTCGGATGTCGTTTCTTCGTTTGCTTTCCTTTTTGGCATGAAACACAGACGTCTTGAAGATGGAAATTTTTAAGAAGAACACCATTCACTAATTCATTCGTCACCAAATGATTCATTTTGCGTAAGTGAATGTGACGCATACGTCTGTGCCAAGAGATAGAGTCTTTTTCCGTGGCTTTTGTAATGAAACAAGTTGCTTGTGCAGTCGTCGTAATAGCTTGGCTCATATCAAGGACATACAAATCGTTTATCCTTGGAGCAGATAAGAGAATCCATTCTTTTGGAATCTTGAAGCCGGGTTTCAGTACGTAACATCCATTTGCATCAAAGTGTACTGAAAACTGTTTATCACAGATTTGTGAAACGCTGAGAAGATTGTGATCAAGCTGTTGTAAAAAGTTGATCTTGTCAAAACTTACAACCCCGTTGGATACCATTCCTTCTCCAGTAATATATCCGCCTTTATCTCCAGCAAAAGCAACATAACCTCCTCTAATAGATTTAACGTCGTAGAGAAGCTTCATGTCGCCGGTCATGTGCCTGGATGCCCCACTATCAACAATCCAATGACTGCTGAAAGTTCCTCCTGGAACACCCTGCACATGTACTCACATGATTAGTTGGAGATGGGGACCCAAGCCTTTGTGGTCTTGGGTCTTCCATTTTCATCAACGTAAGTTACTTGAACTTCTCGATGTTGTGGAAATTGTGATGTCCCCCCTGATTCAATAACCGTTTTTGGTTTCCAGGTCTGTTTTGTTTTACCAGTGTTATTCTTTAAAATCTTAACTTCATGATTGTCTGAAGTTTTTGAATTGTCTGGTTTGACAGAAACAGATGTTTTGTTAACCACATCGGTTTTAATCGCCTTTTCAATTTTCTTGACCTGTTGGCGTTTCTGTTTCTTTTCCCTTTCTTTTATAAGACGGGGATCTGGTTTTGATGAAATAGATCGCTTGCGGTCAATTTGGTCACGGGGATCATCAACTTTGGCTTTTTGTTTATGAAGATATGGACAATTTCGAATAATATGTCCAAATGTGCCACATGAAAAACATGATCTACGTTCTACAAACCCCATAGTATCATGTGATTGTCTTGTCGATGAACTTTGTGATCCCGAGGTACTAGGTTTTGAACTGATTTGTTCATTTCTTTTCAAAATTTTCGCTTGATTAACAAAATCTAAGTTAGATTTGTTTTCAAATGTATCAATTTTATCCGTTCCCTTTGATTTCACAAAGTTCACTTTCTTGTCCTTTTTCTTGGTCTGTTTCTTTTGCCATTGAGTCGTTGAGTTACTTTTAGGTTTGGTGTGATTTTGCTGCTTTTTCACTGTTGGTAATTTCTGATTGCCACATTGTTTTCTAACTTCAGCCTTTGGGATAGGAGGACACTGTGTTACCACAACGTGTGATCCTGTCTTTCCCAAAAACTTACTTGTTGAATCCTCAAAAATTTTACTTATTAAAGATTGATTAACATTCTTAATAGGAAAATCTTTGTCAGAGTAGATTTTATCATCACCAACAAGAGTGTACAGCAAATTCACACTCTCAGACTCTTGTGAGGAAGTAGACGTGGACTCGGTCAGAACAGTCGTAGCAGGTTTTGCGGGAGGATCACATAGAATATGATTCTCGAGAGGTATGTCATCTTCTTTGATTACCGCATCTGACTGTGCTGAGTCAGTATCATTAGATTCATCATCTGAAGAATCAGTATCCTCAACAATGACTGGAGGATCCTGATTCAGTTCAGCAGAAGACACACTTGTATCGGCTGACACATCCGAATCTGATGGTACTTTCGGTTTGTATCCAAGTCCCGTCGCAAACTCATCAAAGTTTAAAGGAACCGATGGCGAAAAATGAGTTCTATATTCTTCATCAGGCATTGCGTCATAATTGTGTTTAACCGGTGGTGGACATTTCTTATAGCCAATGCAAGCGACATCCTATTTCTCTTTCTGAACATTAATGATGTGATCCAGCACATAGCTAGAGCTTAAATAGCTGTCTAACTTGAGCCGGATCGCCTCACTTTCAGTTTTAACACAAGCCATTTCTTTTTGCATTATCTCGAGCCTATTGATGTAACAGTTTATGGTTGTTTGTTTTCTTGAAACCATTTTCGTCAGCTCGGATTTGTTTTCCCTTAATGTTTCAATCATTGTTTTATATTCATTTTCATGATTTTCGTAAAACATGTTGGCTTCTGTGCATTTTGAGAGATCCACTATCAGCTTTTGATTGTGGATGAATGTCACATCATATTTGCTTTGCAAAGCTTCATGTTTGCTTTGCAAATCACACCACTTATCATCTAAAGCATCATGTTTGCTTTGCAAGTCAGACAATTCAGCATTTAAAGCATCATGTTTGCTTTGCAACTCAGACATATTAGCATCTAAAACAACAAATTTATCACTTAAGCTAGCACAATTATCACAATTAACGACAGTTGGTTCATCGACACATACCTGGCTTGATGAACTGTCGACATTAGCCATAAAGGCTGAATGGAGAGAAGAAGAAGAATAAGCAGCTTGATCCACCAGAATAGATCTTCTATCATTCCTTACTGCAGCTTCTCCTAACAATTCATCAATATCTGCATCGATTCTCCCACTAGATACATCATCAGAAAAATCTTCGCCTGAGGTTGAGGTTTCCTCATCTGAACTCCTTGAAAAACCAGAACTCTCTTCATCTGAAGATTCACCACCACTGGCGGAAGATTCTCCACCACTGGCGTGATTCACATCCTTAGCAGCTTCAGCAAAATAAGCTGCTCCTCCCTGATCACCAATGCCTAATTGCATTGACCAATCACAACCTTCATCTATTTGCACCACAAGAGCTTGATTGGTGTTCGATGGTCCTGCTTGATTGTTTACAGGAACCAAGGTGCGCTCGTTGTTCCTGGTTTGATTCTGATTCGCCTGGTTGCCTTGACCTCTGAAAGGATTCTGGTTCCCATGCTGAGCTGGCTTTGTGTATTCACGCTTGAAATGACCACGTTCACCACAGTTAAAACACTTGACGGATTGTTTGTCGAACCCATACTTGGTATCTTTCTTGCTTTCCAAGCTGGTTCTACCCGTCCGTTCCATGAAGTCTTTTGCTCGCCTTACAGCACTGGCGAAAGCCCACTTGATGTCCATCATCTCCATCTCCTCTTTATCTATCTGCTGGTAATCTTCTTGAGTCAGATTGATGTTCCCGATCTGACCTGCTATCAACCCACAATACGTGCTCACTAATGTGTTCAATATCTCCATGTGATCCTTAGCAACTTCAATGCTAAATTTGGAGAAGTTTGAAGTGTCTAGCCGTACTGTATTTGATGGCTGACCAGCTGATGACGTGCTACCATAACAGGCTTGCTGTTGCGCAGGTAGTGGATTTCCATACAAATCTGTGGTTGGTTGAACAATCGTTGGTCTTGAGGAAGTTGGAAGTGGATTTCCATACAGATCTGTTGGTCCTGTAGATAGAACAGGTAATGGATTTCCGAACATATCAGTTGCTACTAGAGATCGTTGGCTTGGCTGTTGTGGAGCTGGTTGTAGTGGATTTCCATACAAGTCTGTGGTTGGAGTTGGCTTAACAGGAACTTGTATCGGATTGCCATACAAATCTGTGCTTGTGACAAACGTCGTTTGAAGTGGAGCATGTGAAACAGGTCTTGCTGAAGTGCTAGAAGTTCCATAATACATATCAGGATTTTGTTGTACTGGAACCTTTTTCGCCTTTAGAGTTTCTTCCTGATCTTTATTCTCCAACATCTGAACGAAATCATGGATTGAGGTTGTAGCCAATGTGCCATTGTACTTTAAAATTTCCAAGAAACCCTTCCATTGAAGTGGCAATGTATCGGCCAACTTTGTGACAACCTCTACAGGAGTTGTTACTACCCCATAATGATTCAACTCAGTCAACAAGTGATAAAATCGACTTGTCAAATCTTTCAACGATTCTCTTTCCATACATGTGAAACCATCAAACTCCTTCTTGAGTAAATCATGTCGTAATTTGCGTGATGCCTCGTTTCCTTCACCTCTCGTCTTCAATGTGTCCCATAACTTCTTTGTTGTCTTGAAGCTTACAAACTGATGATAGATTTCTTTGTTTAACGCTTGAGTTAGAATAGAAAAAGCCTTCTTTTCTAAATCATAAATCTTCTTATTATCTTGCGAAATATCTGCATATGACGCAGCTGTTGAAGCGGCAACATCAAGTGCTTGATCGAAGTCTGTAATGAATCGTAACCACAACTCCGTGTTTTGACCAAGAATATACGTATGAAATCTTTCTTCCCATCCCGGATATTCATTCATGTGCATAAGCTTCGGTGGACGATTATTGCTTCCGGTTTCATTTTCGCTCAAAAGTATACTTTGAATACTTTGATTTTGATTTGAAACAAACGCCCATTGAGTTGACGAAATTTGAGGTAACGACGATTGTGCAGGAGGTTCGGCCCATGAAGGAGATAATCACGTGCTCCTATACTTATTTTCCGTATTAGACGGAGTACCCCACCAATCCGGATTCATTTTGGATGTCTATTGATGAAAAACCTGTTTAATCACTCAAACAAACAGTTAACAATGAAATAAAAATCTCCTGTATGAAATAAAAATCTCCTGTTAAAAATACTGAAGTGATTTCGTTGAATGATAACAAACAGATTTGGATGAAAGGGATTTCGGCTAAGGGTGAACAACAAGTGCATAAGGGATTTCGGCTAAGGGTGAACAAGTGCATAAGGGATTTCGGCCAGGTAAGGATTTCGACCAGGAGAACTAGACAATGTTGATGTGTTTTCGGCAATAAAGGATTTGGGCCCAGAAAGTGTTTTCGGCAAGAGGTGTTGAATTGAGATGATTTCGGCCCAGGTCCAAACTGAAGTGATTTCGGCCCAGAACAGATAATATGTGATTTCGGCCCAGATAACAATTGAAGTGATTTCGGCAACAAGAGACAAGGAAGGTGATTTCGGCCAGACAAGTGTTTTCGACCAGCTTGATGTTATTGACCAGGTAGTTTTCGTTGACTATTGAACACAAACAAGAAGATATTTTCTAAAACCTTATCCTGACACAAGCTTCTTTTGTCAAACCAAACTTACTGAAACACATCTCGATGCTTGATTATTTCAACCTTTCATCATTACTTGTACACATTTGTCAAACAATTCTTTTAATAATCAAAACAATAAACACAAATACAATGATTCAGTAACAAATAAAGATCAAGTATGAAAATTATCCAAGAACAACTTGAAGATGTTATGAACTGGATGAATATGCAAGTGACCAGAAATTATCCGAACACACTTTTTGCAAATAAAGTTCAATAAAAACCCAAAACTAACATGTATACAAGAGTTATAACAAGGTTTTATAAGAACTAATAAGCAAAACAACAAGGTTTTCAAGATTTTAAACAAGATTTTCCATAAAAGTATGATATTCAAATAAGAACAAAACTGAAAAACACTTTAAAATCTATTAAAACACAAGAAAATCGACTTGGTTTAAACAAGGAATCGAGCCAATGCTCTGATACCAATTGTAGGTCCACCCAGAGGATCGAGTAACCTCTATTCCCTGTTTTCCGACAAACCCGAAAGTGCGGAATCCAAACGGGTAAGTTAAACCAAGTGACGAACACAAACACGAAGATTCAACGATTAACACTCCATTGTATTAACTCGTATGAAACCGTTACAAAGCAATGTTTACAAGATAAACCTATAAACTCTCAGTTGTGTGTGGGTGTTTACAGTGTTCGCTCTCAAATCTATTCAGATTTGCCTAGCCTTGTTATGTCTGTTGTGAGTGTTTATATAGTAAAGGACATGACGAAATCCAGAGGCCCACGAAATCACAAGGACGAAATCCAAGAACTGGACGAAATCGGGTGATTTCGTCCTATTTGGTTTTCATCTAAAAGTGTTTTCATCACTTTTGGTTTTCACCAAAAGTGATTTCGTCCAACATGTTGGGCCTGGGCTTGACTTGGGCCTGGGACTTGTCATTTGGGCTTCTTCAAACATGGGCCAATACAACAAACAAACAAACATAAACTTAGTCTAAATTGCATACTGCACACACGTAGTCGCAATTACATCAAATGTTACGAAGTCAATCGCATACCGAGTCAAGACAGGAGGATGTCTTGACTACGGCCTTCACTTCGTAGCCGAGTCGAACCGAGTCGAGCCGTATCCACACGATATGTATCAACAATATCATGGAAAAAGCAAACATATTAGAGTAAAGTATCATTTTATTCGTGAACTGATCAAGAATGACGAGATTGAAGTAAGGTTCTGTACGACCAAAGAGCAGGCTGCAGATATTTTAACAAAGGCTTTGCAGCCAAAGGAGTTTCTTCGTCTCAAAGATCTTTTACACATCACATTCGTCTAGCTTACGGGAGGGTATTAGAAGATATAAGCTAGACATCTTATGTTACGTATATGTCACATATTATGTTAGGATAAGTTTTATTATTTTATGTTATAGGTTATGTCGGTTTCTGGTAACCGGCTATGTATATATGTAAAACAATAGTGAATATGACAATTCACCAATTTCTGAATACAGAACACAAATTCGTTTTCTCTCAAAACCCTAATAATCATTATACTCAATAAGTACGAAGTCTATGTTAAATCGTATACTGCTGGGATTGCCCAAATCATAATGTTGAAGATGTGGTCTGGACAGAGATCGAGAGTAGAGACACAACTATTTGGTCCATTCGTTGGAAAAAAAAACTGCCGGATGTTCAGAAACAGAAGAAAAGACGCAAGTGAAGCTGAATTTGCCAAGACAACATAAACCTAGGGGGTATTGTAAGGACATGTACTAATAGGTTTACATTTGTCTTGTTTCTATTAGTTTTGGGTTGGTTAGTTGCTTTGTATGGGTTTGGTCGAACATATGTAGGTGTTCAGGTTTAGGCTTGGCCAGGTTGTAATAGGTCACCCTATGTGATTATAAACAGGGTGCACCTAGGTCATTATTGGTTGTTGATTGTTTCTTGCTTGTAACCGTGTGTACCAGACAATCCTTTGAGATTGTGTGCGCTTTTCTAATACAATCGCCATTGCTTGTTTTTCTTCTACACTTTCTTGTTATTCCGCATCTAGATTAGTGTTTGTGATATCCGATTGAGAGTTCCTGGACTTACAAGTTGACATGTGTCGTATTTGTTGGGATGAAGCAGCCGCTAGCGCATCCCATTCACTTTGTCGGATGTTACGTTTGGCGCAGTTTCTTCATATGGCTCGTTGGCGGCTGCAGGGATAGCTCAAACGGCTCGAAGCCTTTTGGCTTGTGTTGGCAAAGACACATCGCTACAGCCTCGGGACTTGCAATTTTATTTTATTTTTTTCATTTTTTTTTTTTTTTTTTGTAACTTTTGGGTAACATAAGAATTTTTTGTGTTTCTTTTGTGTTTAAATATTTGTAAATTTACATTTTTCAGCTTATAAATACACCATGTGCATTTTTTGTGTTTTCAGCCAAAAACCGATATTTACATAAATACACAATGTTCATCTCTGGTTTTTTCAATAGTCACATAATAGAAGAAGAAAAAAAAATGTGTTTACTTTGTTTGAACATGACGTTTTTCTTAGTTTTAGAAGTGCAAATGGGCAACGGTACCGAACAAAGAACACGGATGTGATGGAATTTTCTCTTTAGGAGGTCGGGTCACATAAGAATTTCCAAGAACTTGGAGATGAAAACGTGTTAATTATCGCTTAAAAAAACTTGTTATATAAGTTTTGTTTTGGTTATTGTATCGGGAAAAAATATGTTCTATGTATATTTTTGTGTAAGTTATTGTATTTCTAAAAACTAATTAAGTTGTTCCATGTATATTTTGTGTTAGTTATGGTTTAATGTTAGGTTTGATAAATAATAAAAGTTGGTTTTTTTCCGCAAATATATGGGCATATTTTAAAATGTTATATGCAAATATTTAAGGGTGAGTAAATTACAACCGGTGTCCTTTACGTTTGCATCAAATCACAACCGGTGTCCTTTAACTAACGAAATTACAGGCTCTGTCCTTTATGTTACCGGTTTTTAACACATTATGTCCTTTAGACCTAACCTAGTTAAGTTTTTTTGGTTAAGTCTTACTGTGTGCGTCTCACATGAATAAACAATATTTTAGAATTAATCTTTGTTTTTTTATCAAACCAATCAAAAGAACTAACTACGATGATGTTGGAAGCTTACCATAAATTTCATTGATGTCGCTTTGTTCTAGTGCTTGTCGTATGTAGAAGGCACCCATTGCAAAGTTTGATTCACGTTCCTTTTTTCTATAGGGTTTTTTTATCAAAGTTTTGAGAGACATAGACAATAGCTATTTGAGATGAAAATGAACAATCAGATGTTATCAGATGTAAGGGAGAAATCAAAATTCATGTTAAATGGAGATGAAAAGACCATGTTGCCCTCATGTGAGAGGCACATGGTAAGACTTAACCAAAAACTTAACTAGGTTATGGCTAAAGGACATAACACGCTAAAAATTGGTAACATAAAGGACAGAGCCTGTAATTTCTTTAGTTAAAGGACACCGGTTGTAAGTTGATACAAACGTAAAGGACACCGATTGTAATTTACTCTTTAAGGGTAGTGCGGTTTTTAAATTTAAAAACAGTACTTTCATTTAAGGATGAGTGAGGTGTAGGTATCGTACCGAACCAGTACCGGTACCGAAATTCGTCAAAACTTGGTACTGGTACCGGTACCGAAATATTCGGTACGGTACGATACCGGTACCGAAATATTCGGTACGGTACGGTACCGGTATTTGAAGGTAAAATTCGGTATTTTACCTGTACCGTACCGAACTGGTACCGATACCGAAAATTCCAAAAAGTGGGTACCGATACCGGTACCGAAAAAATTCGGTACGGAAAATTCGGTATCACTACCGGTATCCAGTACTAAATGCTCATCCCTACTTTCATTGATATCAAATACAAAATAAAATACAAAGACCCAGCAATGTTGCTAGTCAAAGACGCAACAATGTGCTAAGCGTCGTTCGGACGCATCACACTGGAATCGCCACGTGTCATCTTGCTAGTCAAAGACGCAACAATGTGCTAAGTAGACGCAAAACAACCACTAGGAACTGTGATGCCCCGTTCCACCGACGCGTGAGCTGGCTATTTTGGAAAGTCATGTTGGTCAATGGCCCACTTGGTAATTTTTCTTTAATTTTTTAATATTTTTTAAAAGTGATTGTGAGTGGAGGAGAGAGAAAATGTACTAGTAAAAGTATAAAAAGTATTATTTAATTAAAAATTAACAAGCCCGGTTTTCCGAAATTTAAGTAAACAGGGGATTCCTAAAAACGTTTTCGGGCGACGGTTTAAATAGTTTCTTCAATTCCGTCCTTATTTCAATTCGAAGTGATCAAGTACGTCCTTTGATTACTTCGGCTTCAATGGTAATTATACGATAGGTTTGGAAGAACAGGGGTTCGAAGATTGAGGGTGTTTTGTAAATTTTTTACGGGTGAACTGAAAAAACAGGAATGGGATCGTAACACAAGTGTTCTCTAGTTTCTTCTTCACAATCGATGAGCGTAACGCGTTCACAGGTTTAGGGTCTTTGGCTCTAATGCCAATTGATGAAATCATGTGTTTATAAAACTCTTTCTATATAATTTTTATAGGAATATTGGATTTTTATAATCCAACCCAACTTCAAAAATAACACATGTCAGTCCCAACTATTGACACATTAGCAACCAATGGACCCTAACTAACAGAATACTAACGCGGTTAGTCTCCGGTCGCCGGAAAACCGTTTTTTGCCAGAAAAAAAGTTTCTAAAGGTCCGATCTAAGGTTACAAAGAGGTTTGGGACGAAAATGTTGAGTTTTCCGGCCAAAAAGAAGTTTTCCCACGACTTCAATAGTTGGGGCTTTTTACTAGAAAAGGGTTACTAAAGGTCCGTAATAAGGTTAGAAAGATGTGTGGGACAAAAATGTTGAGTTTTCTGGCAAAAAATGAGTTTTCCGGCGACCGGCGACTAACGGCGTCAGGGTTCTGTTAGTCAGGGTCTATTGGAGGCCAATATGTTAATAGTTGGGACTGCCAATGATTATTTTTTAAGTTGGGACTGTTGGCAGCCGACGGCGAATGCTTGAGATTATTAAAATCCAATATACCATTTTTATATTATAAACCTGTGTGTGAAACATGGAAAACATTGATTCCATTAAGTTTGTCATCTGATCTTGATTGCTACTATGTGGAAGTCATTGTTGGTTAGAAACAAGAAGGTATTCAAAGGTGACTTCTGGTTGAAGGTTTTGAGTTTTAATAATATCCTTTTTTTGTCCAGTTAAAAGAAAAACCCTATGCTGTCTTCCAGAGTTTAATAAAGGATTAATTACACATTAAGTCACTGTGATTTGTCAAAAATAACCATGTTTGGTACTAAACGTTTCAAGTAGTAGGTTAGGGCTTTATTGTTTTTATTTGTAACAACATTGAGCACTAAGACTAACGCCCACTATAAAGTCTGTTAAGTTTAAATAAAATGGCAAAAATACCCTTGCTGTTAAATAGAAACCTCTATTTATGTCGTTAACATCACCCACCGAACCACCATTGCATGACCGCATTTTTAGTCTATTCTTCTTCTTCTTCTCTCTCTCTCTCCCCATCTTTATCTACCTCAAATCAAGAACACCCCCGAGTTTGTTGGAGATGGTAATAGAAGATGACGGTTTTGGGATGTTTATAGAAATCAACTAGATCGAAGGGGATGATTCGACAAAGCGACTCAGAAAATTTCACAAGTAGCACATGTCTAAGTTATTAACAAGGTAACAACATTCTAATGTTGAATGAACAAAATCTTCAACAAACTAAACATCTTAAATAAAGTTTCATTGCTCCTCTGCATTCTACTTTAAATTGTGGCTAGGTTGATGCCAGATGCCACGCGTTGCGGCGGCGATCTCTAGGTTGTTTATAGTCGACAGAATTATGGTTGTTTACGGTATTAATGCATACACTACATATAGTTATATGATTTTAAGTGAGAGAACTACAAAGCTATATACTGGGTTTATATTACATTCATTAGTTGCCGTTAAAGTTGTTACAAAAGGCCATCTTTGTGTTATATTTTCCCTATAGGAGGCGGAACCTAACAGCTACAAACTGGGGTTATACTACATACGTTAGTTGGCATTGAAGTTTTTACAAAAGGCAATTTTCTTGTCTTGTTTACTTTAGCATCCAAAAGTTTTTGCAGTTTGCCAAAAGGTTGTTGCTGGCCCTTTACATGTCTTGGTTATGCTTAGTGCTTTGCCTTCTTGTCGGAGTCTGTTCATGAAATGATATCCTTTTAGTTTGTAGCTGTTGAAACATAATAGTTGAAAATGTTAATAGTTAGTTTTAGACAATCTTTTTTTTTTTTTGTTATTTAGTGTTTAGTAAATATTCTTTTTCTAGATGTCATCTGCAAATTACTCTCATGTTAAAATTAAAGAACAAATCCAATGATTTTATGACTTTTTCTAAATTTAATTATTAAACATTAAGTCAATTAGTCAAACATTGTATTTTCCTTAATTTAAAAATAGCTTTACACAGCACTTTCAATCCAAAACATATATTTGGGAAAGATGCATTATTACTAAGTTCTATAGTGACACGAAATAAAAGACAAATCCCCTGATTTTACGTTTTTTAACTTTAAAAACTAATAAATTTTTAATACAAAGTGAACCTTCTAATTTTGGCTTCTAAATATATTTTTTTGGGACATCGTTAATCTTGTTATAAAGTAATCTAGTTTAGTCTAATAACTTTAGTACTTAAAATCAAAATAATTCCACTAAAACTGAAAATAACACTTAAGTACTAATATTGTACGTAACTAATTTGTTTTATGTTTATTTAAAACATCTTGTATTGTCTTATTTAACTAATCTATAGTTTATGTGTTAATTCTCAACTATATTTATAATTTAAAAAAAAAAAACATTTTACCAACAAAGAAATTACTTGGCAATTTCTGGTTGTTACAACCAACAAAAATGTGTAAAAGATTCCGTAATTTGTATGTAATTTTTTTTGCCCATTCTACTACAAAGAAACTAAATACTGTGTCAACTGCATGAATAAATAGGCTAAAAGTTATGTATTTTTCCTATGTTATTCTATGGTTCGACCGAATGGTATTATGTATAGCATTTGTTGATGTGGTGATAGTAGTTTACCTGACAATTGTGGTCAGTGGCGGATCTAGGATTCCGACCAAGCGGTAACATTTTATAAATAAGCGGTAACGAAATCGAAAAAACGTCAAATTTTTCCAAAATTTACACTAAAAAGGTCAAAAATTTTCCGACCAAGCGGTAGCGGAGGCTACCCCTTGGTCCCAAGTACATCCGCCCCTGACTGTGGTAAAGCTCTTTTCTTGGGGTCTGGTGTTGCTGGTTGGATTGTCCTTGGATTTTCTGCTTTGTTCACGGCAATGCTATTGTTACCTTTCACAGCGATGTGTAGTAGCTTTGGTTCCCCCTTTGTTGAAGTTATTTTGTCTGGAAACACCTTCGGGTTTCTGTTTCCAAGATCGATTACCATGTCACGACAACTTATCTTGACAATGTCATTAAGTGCTTCGTTGTAGAAGACTATCTCTATGGAGTCTGTGTTGTCTGTTATTTTTGCGTTGAGGCAATACCTGTAGACGTAGGGCAACATGCCAAATAAAATTTAAATCATGAGAAACTAAATTTTTGCTTACGAAAGACTATATTTGTTTAAACCAAAAACTCCCGGCAGCTAGGAAGTAGGGAACTGGAAAACATACAAACAATTGCATGGTATATAGTTTATTGTATACTTTAGTGACTCATGAGTGAGGTAATCTTGTTACTTATGACTTATGAGACTTACATGAAAATCGGTTCTTCTTCTATATCATCGTCCAAGCAAACGAAATGGTCTTTTTCCGGATACGCTTTGTTGCCACATTTGGGACATTTCACATAAAACCAGGTGCGGAGCTCGTCGATTTATGTTATTCTTGCAGTGCATGTGTAGTGTCCTTGTTGCTGCATTATGATTAAGAGGGATTCAGTTAAGATATTCTTCGCTTGATTATTGAAAGCAAGGTTGAAGTAAAACAGTTTTATTATTTAGTTCAGCAATAATTTACCGCAGTCTTGTTGTAATTTTTTTTCTTCAGTTCAGCAATAGTGATGTGGCTTAATGATGCATGTTGTTCTGCAAGTGGCACTAATTCCTGAAATCTGTAATGATATATAGATGGAAAAGTTGTTAATTTCTAATTTATAAATAATAATTTTGTCTTAAGAGTTGAATATGTTATCAACATAGCTCCGTCTTTCATTATATACCTGTTCACGTATGTCTGAAGATCTGGGATTGGTGAATTGATAGCAATTGTAGTTGATGTTGTGGACTCGAGTTGTAGTTTGTTGAAATAAGTTACCATGGTAGCAGTTATTGCGAATACTTTGCCAATGATGTCCTCTGTTTGAATCATGTCTGCTTTCTCTTCCCAGAGAGTTATTTCGATTTCATTGCGCCTACAACAAATGTTCATTTATTGGTAAGGTTGTGAAACTACTTTTAGATTTAGGTGGACACTTTACCTTTCATCTTGAAGGATGATCTTTCGTAGCTTTTTTCCATTTCTGAACATGATGGGTGATACCTTCTCAATACGCCCTATGTAGTCTGGTTATTCATAATAAAGTTGTTAGTAAGTAACGTTGATTGCTTTATTAATTAGTTCTTTTTTTATATTTTTACCTGTAAGTAGCTTTGATGGTTTCATTATTGGCGTAAGATCATCATAGGTTGCAAAGTTATAATGGTAATTGGGTATGTCTTTGTCAAGTAAAGGTGTAAAAGTAGCCCTTTTCCCATTTTTCAGTGATGCGACATGTGGTACTGATGGCATGTATTGGCGCTGTGGAGATGAGACATACTTGTCAACCGTGTAGCAATGTTGTACATTGATAATTGAGTCAAAGTATTCTGCTTTGGTAACATCTGTTACTGCTTCAATTGCGTCTCCCTGTAACAGATGATGTTAATTTCTGGTTTGTAAAAATGTAAGTTAATTGATATTATAGAAGGTACCTTAGTTTGATGTTTAGTAACTTACATGTATATCAACTAATAGGTAACATAGGTCGGTCATTTTCTCTTTGCTTTTAAAGTATGGGATCCACCTTTTTAGAACTCTAACTTCAAGGGGTTCTGGTGGGTCTTCTGGCTTGACCTGAGATACTCTTTTTGGAGGCATAGTAACTGCGTTTTGGATGCTAATTTACTGGTCAAAAAAAGAAAATAAGAAATTAATGAAATGTTAAAAAGGGAAAGTCATGGCATTTATTATATTGGACTTTGGGCAGCAGTAGACGTTAATTAAAAAGCCTGCAAGATTTGAAGATGAGTTACTACTATAGAATCTGGAAAGGCAAAAGATATGTCATATATCATTCTCTCGTATTTACTTTTATATCACACTTGTAATTTCTCATTAATAATTGTACCTATAATGTATGACTAACTAAAAGCATGACACTCGGTCAGAGGTGGGGTTGTTTGTGAGGCCTATTGATATCTGTGAAGAGTTCAACCTATCAGATTACCACTTAGTTATGATCTTTTTGGTAAATATAAATTCATATAAAATGTAAGGGTTATTGTACAGATAAAAGAGCTATGTAATGTCCATGCCTATAGAATAGTGGGTTGGCGATGGTGTACATAACTTGTACCTGAAAGGGTCATCGGTAGAATGGTTATGAAGAGAGACAAATGTCTCAATGGCTGAATCAACCTTGAGATTGGTTAATGTCTATTTCATTTAGAAAATCAGAGTAGACTATGTTCTTTGTAACATTGGATGGCATATCCTTCATTGGGGTTGTTAGCATTTTTAAAGAGTCTGGGGACGTTGCCCTTGATAATGCCACATATAATTGACCATGGTTGAATACTGGTTCAGGGAGGTATACCCCGATCTTGTTAAGTGATTGGCCTTGGCTTTTGTTAATTGTCATGGCATAGCATAGTTTTATCGAAAACTGTTTTCTTTTGAAAGTGAAAGGTAGTTCCGTATCTGTGTGTGTTAGAGATATACGTGGTATATACACACGGTGGCCAATTGCAGTACCAGTCATTATCTGTGCCTCAATCACTCTTGGAAGCAATTGTGTAATTATCAATCTTGTGCCATTGCACAAACCAATTGTTTGATTGATGTTACGTATCAGCATAACTGGTGTGTTTACTTTTAGCTCTAATTGATGTGGCGGTAGTTCACTAAAATTCAGCAAGTTTAAATACTCTGTCGGGTAAAGCATTTCAATATCACCATGGCTTCCTAAGTTGGGTATTATTGTGTCAGTGCTGAGATACGTCTTACTATTCCCAGGGATTAATCTCTTGAGCAGTTTCATTTTTAGGACAAACAATTGCTTTGTTGTAAAGAATCTCAGTTGTCGGATTCTCCAAAGTGGTCTTGTCATAGATGAACTGAATAAGTTCTTGAAGTGCATTATCACTATAAGGTATGACATAGTCTAATGGGACCTCGATGTTTCTAGTGTTTAAGGGATCATTAACGTCTGGAGTTCCCAATTTCCCGTCACCTACATCAAGTAACCATGATGAGAACATTGCAATCTTGGCTCTGTGATTTGTGTCTAGATTCGTACTTTGCAAGCGCATGTTTTCTGTCAACTTGTACACTTTGAAATGTCTCCATAGATATGATCTTGGAAGAGACGATGATAAAATTGCATTTTTTGAAGCCTTTGGTATTACTGGAAAAGTTTGCCGGAAGTCACCTCCAAGTAATATGGACTGACCTCCGAAAGGTTCATGAGGTCTGTTCAGCAAGTCTTTAAGTGTTCTGTCAAGTGACTCAAAGCATCTACGATCATTCATAGGTGCTTCGTCCCATATTATGAGTGTTGTTTCTGTTAGCAACTGAGCTAGATGAGTGTTTTTCTTTATGTAACAGGTTGACTGATCTGTTAGATTTAACAGTGTCTTAAATCGTGAATGAGCCGTTCTACCAGCAGGAAGTAACAAAGACGCAATACCGGATGCAGCCACTGCTAGCACAATTTTACCTTCAGAGCGTAAGGCCGAGATGATAGTAGTCCATAAGAATGTCTTGCCTGTTCCACCATAGCCATAAACAAAGGCCTTTACTTGCTCTTTTCGCTTTAATGTCGACAAAACATAATCGTATATGTTCTTTTGTTGTGGATTGAGAACAGACCGTGATGACATATGTTCAATTGCAAGTTGTTGCCTGTCGTAATTTCTTTCTTCCATCAGTAGTCTATTTGTCACCGATGCAACAACTGTTGGACTTGGCATTGGCAACCCTAACTCCCACAATGATGAAGACGATTCAGTGCGTAATAATAATTCAAGCTCATACAAAACATGTTGCATCTGGTCATCATCGTTTAAGAGATGATGTCTATGCACAATGTCATCAGCCATTCTATGCCAATGCATATCCCATAATTGTTTAGGGTTTGACACCTCACAATATAAAAGCATGTGTATGAATAGGTGTCGTAACTCAGAAGCAATAGCCCAAGCGGCAGCCTCATTGAAGGTATATGACCATTCCCTATCATCACCTAGTAATCCAAGCTTTTCGCATGCAGCACGGTATGTTGAGCATACTTTTCCTGAAACTGTGCGAATGTCCTCGAAGGATCGACAACCTTTCTGGTGTGGTAGCAATAGACGTAGATAGAAAGTTCCACCACACGTTGGGTGTACATAGATAAGTCTCCCAATCGCTGGTGTTCTGTTTGTTATTCTACGTATCCACGTCTTACCTGAGGCATCCCATCTATACTCTGATAACAAGTCTACGTAAGTCAGATGTCGTCCACTCTCGTCAATACAATTGTTGTAAAGCCATTCTGTTAAGGTAGTACGCCTTGATAACGGGTTTCTAACAATGTTTTGCAATTGCTCATTGTCCCTGAAAGTTACACTTTGCATTTCTTGCAAGTGAACAGCTAAAACTTGTACTACAGGATTCCTTTGATGAATGTGGAAATCAAGAATTCTCCAGGCTGACTCATGTGGACATATGAATCTCCCGTCAACATAGTTCTTAATCTCTTCGATTTCAGACGTAGTGTCACCTTCAGTATCAACAGAAGAAGAAGGTTCTTTACTAATGTTAAAACGAATACGATCAGAGCCCTTTGATATGTACTTAAAGAGGTACTTTATCAACATGCTCCACCCGCAGTACTCTACATTTATGTGTGCTTGGAAGTGTAACAGTAGGGTGCGGTTGTATGGGACAACATACCTGTTATCAAGAGCAACACCATCTTTGATAACAGTATTACCAGTCAACCACCTTTTATAATGTGCATATCCGTTCTCGTCAATCATACTACTTTGTTGATAAGCCTTTGGAAAGTTCTTAGAGCACATACCTAGTGACATACATGGCGCGTTGGGTCTAACAGTACCACATGGTCCATGTATCATGAAGTTAGTAACAATCTTATGTAGCTCTGGGTCCATTTCAGGATCTGGAATTTCTGCTGAAATATACTTATCAACGTGAGTAGCGTCAGTTATCTTATTAGATTCGCTTACCCATAATAACAAATGACAGTGCGGTAGACCCCTCTTCTGAAATTCTATCGTGTATAAATCTGCAGTAACTTTTCCAAATGGTCTGTTATTACGAAGAAAGTTGACAAATGAGACAACTTTTATATGGAAAACGCGAGCTATGATATCTGGACGGTCTTGCGCTTTAAGTACCGGATACTTAGTTAAATATCTACGAATTACAGGCCAATTAACATTACATGTAAAAGTCATGAAGTATTGAGGATTTCCATGTACTCTACAAATCGCTAATGCATCCTGATAATGTTTGTACATGTATCGTGGACCCCCCGTAAATGATGAAGGTAGAATAGTACGTTTTCCTATATCACGTCCCTCAGTATCACCACGGCGAATAGCATCATGTATGCCTTTCAATACGTCACTTCTTAGAGAACTTTGATTACATCTGTAATATTCTAGCCTATTCTGCTCTATACACACATAGGCATCAACCAGATATTGCTGGAACAGACGTCCCCCTCGCAACAGTAATGTGTAGACATTAAGACGATCATGAAGTTGATAACTATAGAACATATTCATAAACATACTTTTTTCTTCTTTTCCGGAAACACCAGAAAGACCTAAGTCAAGGGACCAACCACTCTCACCGTAAATAAACAACAAAGGATACTGCAAAGCCATGTATAACGGATGAAGATTGCTTATTCGTTGAAGACCAGTAGTCTTATGCCGAATAACAATGTCATATCCATCAGAATTGGGGTCCTGCTCGGTGACAATTGCACCAATGCAATCAGGGCCAGGTCTATTGTAACATCCCTATTATATTTTTTTTATATAAGAATTATAGGTTTGATTAAATTTATTAACCCCTAGTAACTAGTAACTAGTTATTTTTATTCAACCCAAATAGTTTTAAACACTATTTTATATAGTTGATTGAAATAATATTGCCATGTATATGGGTGACCTTTTCTAAATAAAATAAAAGTATCTAAGAATTTATATTATTAGACGGGTAGATTACGGGTAAGTTAAAGTTAAGAAATATGAAGTACCCAGACGGGCCTAGTGACCGTATTCTAATTCAACTATAAAAATATATTGTATTTGAACTTACTCTGTTTTTAATGAAACTTAGACCCAAATGTAGACAAAAATATACTCGTTCTAATAACATAATTATTATTTTCTAGAACGTTATGTTTTACAAGTTATACGCGCCAAATAAGTGAAGTTATTGAATTAATTATTATAATAAAATAATATTAAAATTTTAAACCACTAAACATTTGAAACACGTATACACTTGGAAAAAAATAAAATAATAGTAAAATAATTTTAACTTAAAAATATATGAATCATTTACGTGTAAAGAAAGAATCGAATTAAAATAATATTTATTTTAAAACTCTACAAAATAGTTATGCTTTACATGTGGCATGGCAAAAGTGATAAGAATGGAACGTGTCCAACAGTGGCCCCAACATTTGCCTACACCCCAACCTTTTGGAAAGATTATAAATAGCAGGTGTATAGATCAAATTGTGTTGTTCAGTATCTTTAGGATATGCCGCCCTTCTCTCTCTAGAATTCTATTCTATTATTTTATTTTCCTATAGTAATAATAATAAGGCTTGCTCTGTTTTAAGTGTTTTAACTCTCGATCACCGCTACCCTTTCCGATTGATCTGAGCCTCATAACTTATATCAGGGCTCTGTCCGACTAAGTTGTTGGGATTCGGTCTCGGGACATCGGAACAAGGTTGAATTAGGGGTATTATACTTAACACGAGTGCCTTATATATTTTTTCTAGCTCAAAAGTTATACCCAAAATTTATACCAGGAATCCTTCTAGTTGAACCCTAAAGTTACAAAGTGGGTCCCTTCTCTTTTCTCACTATTTTATTCCTTTTTAGCCCAAACCATAACAACTCTCACCAAAACTATTATATTTTTATTTCTATTATTATTATTTATATTTGTCTAAAAAGAAACCCTAATTGAGACACTCAAGTAATCCTGCATAAACCCTACAAATTTCAGAACTATCAGAATCAGGATCAGGGCCCCTAAAACTCAGGGGGGCATTCCCTACTCAACGATTATCTTTATAACTTATTATAAAAATCGAATTTAAACGTTTTGTCGACTCATCAGGCTTAGTCCCACACGTGGCAACAATATAGGAAAGATGTGACCCTTACGGACCGTAAGGGTTTATGCTTACGGTCCGTAAGCTAGCCCAAATTTGTGTATAAATAGCAGCGTTTGGCACTTGATTTCTGTTGTTCATTCGACGTTCAAATTCGATCTGTATATCGAGTTATAGTCGAAACAGTCACAAAATCACTAATTAGTAGAGGGAGATGCTGCTACGATGCCGGGTATTAACTCAATCGCTGCTACGATTCAATGTCCGATCGATTAAACTATCCAATGAATGTTTAAGTGCTGCTCAAACTTGGGTTATACTTTGTTATTCATCGTGATTTCGACTTGAATGTTTGAGTGATGTTCGAACTCGGACTATGCTCTGTCATTCGTTGTGAATCCGCTGAATTGTTAAGTATTGCACTTTGTCATTCGTTGTGAGGGTTTTATCTCGTGAGTTATCGTAAATGCTGTATTAAGTTATCTACCTAGTTCGTGTGCACTAGGTTACAAGGTTAATCAATAGGCTAAGTTCTGCCTGTATAAATCTGCAATATATCGAGGCTTATCTGTAACTTTGGCCGTATGAATCTGCATGCTTATAATGTGATTCATTCTCTTTTTATCAAATTTATTTACAAAATCATGTTTATTTTCAAAGGTTATAATTACAGTGATTAAGTATATGTAATCACCGGTTTTGTATACATTACTTGATAATCTTCACCATTGGACAACGAGTTAGCCAAGGGGTGATATGACCATAGTCACAGACACCATTGGACGAATGGGCCAATGGGTCGAGTGACAAATACTGTGGGTAGTTGGTTTGATATCTGAAACATTGTAATCTCTCTTAATACTGTGAATTATAACAAACGTGTCGTTTTAGTAAAATGAATGAACTCACTCAGTATTTCCCGCTGACAAAACCTTTTTCAAACGCGTTTCAGGTAATTACAGTAGATTGGAGTAAAAGATGGATACGGCACCAAAAGGCATCAAGAAGTGGCTTATTTTATTAATTAAAATCAAATTAAGAAATATTGTTTTATGTAATAAAATTTATCTTTATTTAAGCTACCTTTGTAAAACATGGATTTATTCCATCTATTTAATAAATAAATAAAAATCCGGTGTTTCTACACTCTGATATTTTTCCTAACTCACGGTCCTGATGAAATTTCCGCTGCAACATTTTCAAATTAATCACCGGTACCACTGGGCTGTTCGCGGTTCCCGATTCCGTACAGGGTGAGTCGGGGGTCGTGACAGAAGGTGGTATCAGAGCCAACTCAAAGAGCCACTACTTTAAGCCAATAAGTGTTGTAATAATAATACCTAAGTTTATATAAAAGAGTTTGGAGATTGCTGTTAACTGGTAGCACACATGATAGCATTTAGACTTGAACTTAAGAAAAGATGCCTTAGTATCAGCTTCAAGATAAGCTAAGTACTTATGTGAATAAAGTATGATGGGTTTTGATATACCATAAGAATGGTAATTAGAATATTGCAAGATATGATAAATAAGCAAGAATTAATAGTAATTATTGCTTATTGATATTAATTGGTCTAGAATAAAGATATGTTATGGAAATACAAATTTCCTTGATTCTGGATAAAAGCCTATTGAAAGAGGCACTTTTAAATCTTGAAAAGATACTATTTATGGGAAATAGAAAATTTTGTCCGGCAAGACTGGGTATGGTGTAGCAGACTCTCCAGCTTGTCCGGATATAACGGGGTTACCTCTCCGGCGCGAACCGGATAAGACAGGGTAAATAATATGTCAAACAAGTGACAAGATTTCCCTAAATAGTATCATGATCAGATATCTGACTGGTTTTTGGAAATATGAATCTGTTAAATACATTGACCTGATAGATGGTATGTTCATTACAGCATGTGAAATATATGATTATATAGATATGTATATCTATAAGGAATTCCAAAAGTCAATTTGGAATAAAGCACAAGCATCTGTGTCTAGATTTCTTTATTAAGAATCTCTTTTCCGATATCAAACATTATTTCGTTTGATCATCTACCTCGAACTCGTGTGAAAATATAAACAAATGGAAACCCTTTAAGTTGGGACACCATCAAAAGTATAAGAATTTCTAAATGCGTTACCATAAACTATTAACGCAAGTAAGAAGCATGTAAAGTTGTGATAATATATAAGAAAACACATGAAAATTTAATTATAAGTCCACAAAAGTTGAAGTATATCACACACGACTTCCAAGGCAAGACCTTTGAAAAATATAAATTGGGCACGATGACATCAATGCTAATTCCATCAGTAGAAAAACTACTACTTTGCCACATGATCCTACAAAATGAATATCACTGAGGTACGTTGTAACAATATTTCACAACCATCTGTACACAGTCTAATCAGATTCATAATTATTATCACTGCAAAATAAGTCACATACCTTTGTAAAAATTCCCTATTTCATTTTATTCGACATTTCTGGGTAATGTCATTTAACAACAATTATCACACGAAATCCCAGATAAAGTTCTTATATTTCTTTCGTTGAAATTATGACTTTCGTGTTTTTATTTTCCCTAATGGTCATCATACCATGAGAATTTCTTTCATAGTAACGAATATTGATCTATTTCATTTCTTGGTAAATCCACACGTTACACATGCATTGTTTGTTACGCATGTGGTTCGTTTGATTTATAAAAACCACTGGAGGACTTCATTCCGATTCATTATTTTATCCAAACTCAAATATCATTCCGTTCTTTACACTATAAACCGCATTATTACAAAACGATAACTCTTTGATATCAAGTCAATATTAAACCATTGAGATAAAGAATTTATATTTTTATATATATGTATAAAAATTATATTGAGGTATACTCTCATTTAAGTTATGTTTAAATTATTTATTATTTATAATTTTATTTTTTTAGTAAATAACAGAAGTGTTAATATTATTTTCAGATACTAGGATTATTGTCAAGGGCAGGTATTAAATAGTCTAGCCTTAGTTAGGCATGGACTGGCCACCTATGCTTAAACAAGGCAGCACTAACCAATATCCAACCATGATAATGACTAGTCTATATATATTAATAAATGAGATGATGTGGGCTATGTGTCCTTGAATGGTGAAGCCATTTTGATGATGTGGCAACCATTGCTTTAGTGGAGTTTGATTTTGGGAGGGAATTGATGTAATTCTCTATAAACAAACCAAGTTTCACAAAACACAAACCAAAACTTATTTCCACGCGGGATCCGAATTGTTTGGGTCGGTTTATTCCGGTTTTCCAAAAAATCCATTTTGAATATGGATCCTATTTATTATTTTGACTCAATTATTCTTCATAAACATCTTCCTACAAACAAGTTCTTTCTCTCTGTTCTCTCTCTTCTGCCTACCTTCTCATATCATAAACTTAAAGCAAGAATCCTTCACAAATCAAAGGTAAACTACATGATCGCAACGAAATACTCTTTATTTTTGTTCTTCGATCGTATAGTAGGTTGTTTTTGGTCAAAACTCATTCGGAAAATGCTAATGATTATTGTTGTTCTTTTTATTTTTTTGTAGATCATTCCACTTATTCTGCACGTATGTAAATTATATTAGATTGTTATGTATTGTAAATGCTTAATCGCACTTTTTTATCATTTTTCTGTAATTTTTTTCGTTGTTGATGATGATTTTAATTCTCCGATTCTAATCTTATGAATGGATCTATTCTTGATGTCTTCAAAGAGTGATGTTGTTAGTGATTTTTTTATTTTGGTTTTTGTTTTTTATGAGAAACCCTAAATTTTATGCAACTGCCGGACTCTAAATCTTCGTTGAACTGAAGAGGTAAGTTTAATTTTATGGTTGTTTTGGTGTTTTTTGATCCGATAATTGTTATAGGTTAAATCGTTTATGCTAATCTGTATAATTTTTTAGTTATTTTTATTATTTTTTATTTTTGAAAATCTAACTATAATATATTTTAAAATTTGAATGTCTTTGTTTTCTTAGTAATAAATTTTGTATTGTATTAATTATCAATCCATTAAAGATTTTGTTATTTCCTTTATTTTTAGTATGATAATTTTCCGGAATTAAGTTTCTATTTCTATAAATAAATGGTGATTTATTTTACACAGGCTTGAGGATAAAAATTAAATAACTTAATAATACACGTGTCATATTTACTTTTTTTAATCAAATATCGCAAATATATGACAACCATACCATATTTACTATGGTAACCATTTCATTTCCTTAATTATGTGATTTTATTGGCCTTTCTAAACTATTTTGCACGTTTCTAATTTTTTAGCTCACGAAATATTCTTATAAATATATCTAATCATTTTTAATAAGTCGTCCATGATATAACAGTATGTTCTCATCTTACTCTCCAATCTATTATGGAATTCTTAAGCCAATGTCGATACACGTTTGCTTTATTCTAGTACTACTCTTTTTTTTACATAGCTTGGCTTTCTTATGACTTGATTTGATTTTGGTTATATTTTCATTATATATAACTTTTATATATTATTGTAACTTTTTATAAGTATATTTTATTTTTTCTCAAATATAAAACCATAACATCAAAGTGGTTAATTATGAAATTGCATTGACCATTTATTAAGATTTAGATGAAGTCACGACCAGAAATAAAGTTCCATGATTTGCTACCTCCATTACCCCTCAAGTTGCATGGTTGAAAATAATTTAGTTATGTAAATTTGTGCGTACATTATTAATTATTAAATTACATAATTTTAATCCTCAAACCCGTGTAATACACAAGTTTATAACCTGTGTAATTAATAGTAAAATTTTTAATAAAACTTATATCGAACATAGATTAAAATAAATACGTTGCAACACTTTACTTAGAATTTTATAAAAGTTGTTCTAAAAAGGAAAAATAAATAAATTAATGTGATCTTAGAAATTTTAAATATGTAAAAATTAAAAACAAATAAATTAATAATAATAATAGATTACACAAATAAATTTCCTAATCTAAATTTACATATGTACATTGTTTTGATTTCTCCGTTTAAATTATTAAATTAATATAATATCATAATATTTAATATATAATATATATTTATTTGGATTCTTTTATTAATAGTTAGATATTATATTATTTGATACATTTACATTAGTTGTAGATAATTATTAATTAAATTTGAATTTATACGTTTATCTCTAACTATATTAATTAATATTATATTATTATTAAAGTGAGGAGGCACGAGAGAGTGACACGTGTACAAAAAGATTTTTATTTATTAGTATAGGAAGATTTTCAGAATTCAAATTTTAAATTTTAAATTTTGAGGTTTCTATTTTAAATTTAAAATTTAAAATTTTGAGCAATTTTAAATTTCGTTAGTGATTTATTTTTAGTATGATAATTTTCCGGAATTAAGGTTTCTATTTCTATAAATAAATTGTGTTACGTTTTTTGAAATCTCAAATTTAAAATTTTAAGGTTTCTATTTCTATTTCTGAAATTCAAATTTTAAATTTAAAATTTTGAGCAATTTTAAATTTTGTTAGTGATTTATTTTTAGTATGATAATTTTTCGGAATTAAGCTTTCTATTTCTATTTCCGGAATTCAAATTTTAAATTTAAAATTTTGAGCAATTTTAAATTTCGTTAGTGATTTATTTTTGAAACCTCAAATTTAAATTTTACTGATTTATTTTTAGTATGATAATTTTCCGGAATTAAGGTTTCTATTTCTATAAATAAATGGTGATTTATTTTTAGTATGATAATTTTTAGTATAATAATTTATGGGATTGGATGTTAGTGATTTAATTTTCAGAATTCAAATTTTAAATTTTAAATTTTAAATTTTTAGGTTTCTATTTTAAATTTAAAATTTTGAGCAATTTTAAATTTCGTTAGTGATTTATTTTTAGTATGATAATTTTCCGGATTTAAGGTTTCTATTTCTATAAATAAATTGTGTTACGTTTTTTGAAACCTCAAATTTAAAATTTTAAGGTTTCTATTTCTATTTCTATTTCCGAAATTCAAATTTTAAATTTTAAATTTTGAGCAATTTTAAATTTCGTTAGTGATTTATTTTTAGTTTGATAATTTTCAGGAATTAAGGTTTCTATTTCTATTTCCGGAATTCAAATTTTAAATTTAAATTTTTGAGCAATTTTAAATTTCGTTAGTGATTTATTTTTGAAACCTAAAATTTAAATTTTAGGGATTTATTTTTAGTATGATAATTTTCCGGAATTAAGATTTCTATTTCTATAAATAAATGGTGATTTATTTTTAGTATGATAATTTACGGGATTGGATGTTAGTGATTTAATTTTCAGAATTCAAATTTTAAATTTTAAATTTTGAGGTTTTTATTTTAATTTTAAATTTTAAATTTTGAGCAATTTTAAATTTCGTCAGTGATTTATTTTTAGTATGATAACTTTCCGGAATTAAGGTTTCTATTTCTATAAATAAATTGTGTTACGTTTTTTGAAACCTCAAATTTAAAATTTTAAGTTTTCTATTTCTATTTCCGGAATTCAAATTTTAAATTTTAAATTTTAAATTTTGAGCAATTTTAAAATTCGTTAGTGATTTATTTTTAGTATGATAATTTTCCGGAATTAAGGTTTCTATTTCTATTTTCGGAATTCAAATTTTAAATTTAAAATTTTGAGCAATTTTAAATTTCGTTAGTGATTTATTTTTGAAACCTCAAATTTAAATTTTAGTGATTTATTTTTAGTATGATAATTTTCCGGAATTAAGGTTTCTATTTGTATAAATAAATGGTGATTTATTTTTAGTATGATAATTTACGGGATTGGATGTTAGTGATTTAATTTTCAGAATTCAAATTTTAAATTTTAAATTTTGAGGTTTCTATTTTAAATTTTAAATTTTGAGCAATTTTAAATTTCGTTAATGATTTATTTTTAGTATGATAATTTTCCGGAATTAAGTTTTCTATTTTTATAAATAAATGGTGTTACGTTTTTTGAAACCTCAAATTTAAAATTTTAAGGTTTCTATTTCTATTTCCGGAATTCAAATTTTAAATTTAAAATTTTGAGCAATTTTAAATTTCGTTAGTGATTTATTTTTAGTATGATAATTTTCCGGAATTAAGGTTTCTATTTCTATTTCTATTTCCGGAATTCAAATTTTAAATTTAAAATTTTGAGCGATTTTAAATTTCGTTAGTGATTTATTTTTGAAACCTCAAATTTAAATTTTAGTGATTTATTTTTAGTATGATAATTTTCCGGAATTAAGGTTTCTATTTCTATTTCTATTTCCGGAATTCAAATTTTAAATTTAAAATTTTGAGCAATTTTAAATTTCGTTAGTGATTTAATTTTAGTATGATAAATTTCCGAAATTAAGGTTTCTATTTCTATAAATAAATGGTGTTACGTTTTTGAAACCTTTTTTTGTTTGTTTCGGTTTTATATGTTTTCCCGCTATTATGAGTTTATTTCTATAAATAATTTATCGTTTTTACGTGTTTAAAACCGTTCACATTTAATTTGCAGGTATGGATTTGAGTAATAACAATCCTTCATTCTTAAAGCTGATTGAGGACGATGATCCTATTTTTTTTTGGTATGTTTATTGGTTTTATGATTACTAAACATATTGTATTTAGACTTATGTATTGAATTTTTTTTTTGTTTTCACTGATAGGAAATACCTAATGAATTTGCTTCATTAATGTGGGGAGAACAACCACCTTACAAGGAATCTAACTATGATTCATTATTTACAAGGAATTTGCTTTATTTAATTTTGTATTTATTTTTTCGGTATAATTTTAGGTTTCATTGTTTATGCTGATGTGTATAATTTTGTAAAATATATTTTTTTTTTTTGCAAATCTAACTATGATATTTTTTAAAATTTGAATATTTGGGTTGTTTCTAATAAATTTTGTACTGTTTTAATATGTATTAATTACAATCCATCAAAGATTTCGTTATTTCCTTAAATTTTAGTATTATATGGTTTTCCTAAATTAAGGTATCTCTTTCTATAAATAAATGGTGGAGCAATTTTAAATTTTGAAGTCAATCATTATTTTAAATTTAAATTTTGAAGTCAATCATTATTGTAAATCTTCCTTTTTTTGTTGTTCAAGATGTTTAATTCGGTTAGAATTAAAAGGGTTTGGAAATAAAAGGTTTGGAGTTTAGGTTTTCAGTTTAGATCTACGTTAGTGATTTATTCCTAACGAACTGAGCCATCTGGGTTGGATTTATAGTTTACATTTTTCCATGTTTATATATTAGTGTTAGTTGGTTTTCTTTTTTGTTGTAGCTGATGTAGGTGTCATTGTATCATAATATAAGAATCCAAACATGTATTTTTTTTGGTTGATTTTTTTTTGTTGTAGCTGATGTGGGTGGGGCAAGGTTGGGAATAGGTATGAGTCGGGTCAAAAAAAATTGATTTAGAGTGTAGAGTGACAGTGAGTTATTGTCTATACGTGTATATAAATTTTTAAAAAGTAATCCGTTATACTAAAAAACTATACATGATTAATATACATTCTTGCTTTTGTATGTTTTTATGGCTCTTTACAACAAGAAAAAGTTTAAGAAACCGAATTAAAAATTTATGGTAGAGAAAATGGAAAGATGATACTTTAGATGTTAAAAGTGTTATTTTTATACTTTTATTTGTTGTAAATTAAATTTTCCTACCCGGAAAATTTCCGGGTTATAACCTAGTTAATATATATAAATTAAGTTATCATACTTAATTAGTAAATTTTAATTATATGTAGAAATATTTTACATATACTTTATACTGTAAAGAGAAGTCATATTTTCATAAAACAATACAAGAATTAAAAGTACAAATAAAATTATATATCACATGTTTTGTGAAAACTATGTATAGTAACACTCTAACAAGAAAATGACCATATAAGAATAATATGGTAGTCATCAATTACGTTGGATTAGGAGAACATTATACTATATAAAAATAGTCCTCATTTTCACTTATTTACAATATTTGTAAATACCTTCACAATGTTATATGATTTCAAAATGAAAAATAAGTAATCACATAGAATCGACTCATTAAGTGATATATATTTACAAAATATTTTACAAGTACTTTTGTACAATAAATATTTTTACACCTTTAAATTTTCATTTAACGTTATAAATAATAGTGATTCTTTTACAAAATAATAAAATATTTTGTAAAATAATAACTTCATTGCGGTATTTTGTAATATATATTACATAATAAATATAAGTTATTTTACATAGTATAGTAAAATGCTAAAATAATATTTAAAAGTGTTGACCCTTTTACATATAGTAAAAATACGTAACAAGTAATCTATATTACATTTGTTTTACAAATATAATATAGTAGTTGGTCATGCCAAAACAGCTCATTTTTATTATATTTCGATCTCTAGGACATAGTAAGAAAAAAAATATATAGTCACTAATAGTATACTATCACATTGTTTCACGATTAAAACAACTTGGAACTCTAAATAATGATACACTAACTTTATTGTCTTTTAGTGTATCTTTTCAACACTTTGATTTTCTTATATCATAAATATTTGACAAATCATTTTTCATACTTTTTGAACCTGTTAATTCCAAGTCTTCTTCAGTTGCCAATTAAAGTAAACTTTCTTTTGACAAAGAATTTTATTGATTCTAAAAGTCCTTTACATTCATTTTAAAATATCTATTGATCATATATCTTTTGGCTTAAACCTAGTCACTTTGAAAATTATATCATTTCATCTCATTCGTTTGTCATCGATTTCTTGAACTAATTCAGTTGAATCGTTGAATCCTACTTATTATACAATTCATATTCACAAAATTAGATATTTTGATTCTGTGTCATTTATCTTAATATTGTTTTTATTGACTAAAACGTGACATAAGTCTAAAAGAAATATAGTAACTCAAATCTCGAGGACGAGATTTAAAACAAGGTGGGGAGAATGTAACATCCCTATTATATTTTTTTTATATAAGAATTATAGGTTTGATTAAATTTATTAACCCCTAGTAACTAGTAACTAGTTATTTTTATTCAACCCAAATAGTTTTAAACACTATTTTATATAGTTGGTTGAAATAATATTGTCATGTGTATGGGTGACCTTTTCTAAATAAAATAAAAGTATCTAAGAATTTATATTATTAGACGGGTAGATTACGGGTAAGTTAAAGTTAAGAAATATGAAGTACCCAGACGGGCCTAGTGACCGTATTCTAATTCAACTATAAAAATATATTGTATTTGAACTTACTCTGTTTTTAATGAAACTTAGACCCAAATGTAGACAAAAATATACTCGTTCTAATAACATAATTATTATTTTCTAGAACGTTATGTTTTACAAGTTATACGCGCCAAATAAGTGAAGCTGTTGAATTAATTATTATAATAAAATAATATTAAAATTTTAAACCACTAAACATTTGAAACACGTATACACTTGGAAAAAAATAAAATAATAGTAAAATAATTTTAACTTAAAAATATATGAATCATTTACGTGTAAAGAAAGAATCGAATTAAAATAATATTTATTTTAAAACTCTACAAAATAGTTATGCTTTACATGTGGCATGGCAAAAGTGATAAGAATGGAACGTGTCCAACAGTGGCCCCAACATTTGCCTACACCCCAACCTTTTGGAAAGATTATAAATAGCAGGTGTATAGATCAAATTGTGTTGTTTAGTATCTTTAGGATATGCCGCCCTTCTCTCTAGAATTCTATTCTATTATTTTATTTTCCTATAATAATAATAATAATAATAATAATAATAATAATAATAATAATAAGGCTCTGCTCTGTTTTAAGTGTTTTAACTCCTGATCACCGCTACCCTTTCCGATTGATCTGAGCCTCATAACTTATGTCAGGGCTCTGCCCGACTAAGCTGTTGGGATTCGGTCTCGGGACATCGGGATAAGGTTGAATTAGGGGTATTATACTTAACACGAGTGCCTTATATATTTTTTCTAGCTCAAAAGTTATACCCAAAATTTATACCAGGAATCCTTCTAGTTGAACCCTAAAGTTACAAAGTGGGTCCCTTCTCTTTTCTCACTATTTTATTCCTTTTTAGCCCAAACCATAACAACTCTCACCAAAACTATTATATTTTTATTTCTATTATTATTATTTATATTTGTCTAAAAAGAAACCCTGATTGAGACACTCAAGTAATCCTGCATAAACCCTACAAATTTCAGAACTATCAGAATCAGGATCAGGGCCCCTAAAACTCAGGGGGGGCATTCCCTACTCAACGATTATCTTTATAACTTATTATAAAAATCGAATTTAAACGTTTTGTCGATTCATCATGCTTAGTCCCACACGTGGCAACAATATAGGAAAGATGTGACCCTTACGGACCGTAAGGGTTTATGCTTACGGTCCGTAAGCTAGCCCAAATTTGTGTATAAATAGCAGCGTTTGGCACTTGATTTCTGTTGTTCATTCGACGTTCAAATTCGATCTGTATATCGAGTTATAGTCGAAACAGTCACAAAATCACTAATTAGTAGAGGGAGATGCTGCTACGATGCCGGGTATTAACTCAATCGCTGCTACGATTCAATGTCCGATCGATTAAACTATCCAATGAATGTTTAAGTGCTGCTCAAACTTGGGTTATACTTTGTTATTCATCGTGATTTCGACTTGAATGTTTGAGTGCTGTTCGAACTCGGACTATGCTCTGTCATTCGTTGTGAATCCGCTGAATTGTTAAGTATTGCACTTTGTCATTCGTTGTGAGGGTTTTATCTCGTGAGTTATCGTAAATGTTGTATTAAGTTATCTACCTAGTTCGTGTGCACTAGGTTACAAGGTTAATCAATAGGCTAAGTTCTGCCTGTATAAATCTGCAATATATCGAGGCTTATCTGTAACTTTGGCCGTATGAATCTGCATGCTTATAATGTGATTCATTCTCTTTTTATCAAATTTATTTACAAAATCATGTTTATTTTCAAAGGTTATAATTACAGTGATTAAGTATATGTAATCACCAAGTTACAGACGGTATGTGGGGTTTTGTATACATTACTTGATAATCTTCACCATTGGACAACGAGTTAGCCAAGGGGTGATATGACCATAGTCGCAGACACCATTGGACGAATGGGCCAATGGGTCGAGTGACAAATACTGTGGGTAGTTGGTTTGATATCTGAAACATTGTAATCTCTCTTAATACTGTGAATTATAACAAACGTGTCGTTTTAGTAAAATGAATGAACTCACTCAGTATTTTCCGCTGACAAAACCTTTTTCAAACGCGTTTCAGGTAATTACAGTAGATTGGAGTAAAAGATGGATACGGCACTAAAAGGCATCAAGAAGTGGCTTATTTTATTAATTAAAATCAAATTAAGAAATATTGTTTTATGTAATAAAATTTATCTTTATTTAAGCTACCTTTGTAAAACATGGATTTATTCCATCTATTTAATAAATAAAAAAAAATCTGGTGTTTCTACACTCTGATATTTTTCCTAACTCACGGTCCTGAAGAAATTTCCGCTTCAACATTTTCAAATTAATCACCGGTACCACTGGGCTGTTCGCGGTTCCCGATTCCGTACAGGGTGAGTCGGGGGTCGTGACATCTATCATAAGACAAACAGTTATATGAATTGTACAAACGAATTGAAAACGAAGGCAAGTTAGATGAAAGAGTCAAATCTCTAACATTTCTGAACAACCTCACCAGTTTATTACATCCGTCAAGGACTGTAAGAATTGTAGAAACAACATTAACACTTAACTGTGAACGTATAGTGCCATCAAAGAATTGAAGCATGTTCACAATTTCGTTGTCAGTATCATAGATATACATCTGCAGAAATCTTGGTGGTTCATTATCTGTGGGACATAATGAACCCAACGAATGATAAACCTGGCCCTCAACCTTAAACACATATGGCGCAGACCCAATATTAACATAATCATCTACTTTGCCACCGAAAGAAGTCATCGAGAACATAGAGTTATAAGCACGTATATTTGCTAGAAAGTCTAGTCGACCAAACAAATCAATGAAAACCGACAAAGGATGATTGGGAGGCGGAAACTTTACACGTCCAGTTTTACAACATTGGTTATATCGAAGATGACGGGTAGTAGATGTTGCTACTATACGTTCATCAAACCAAAAAAAAGCACCGCAATGCTCACAAATATTAGTACAGTCGCCATTGTCCAAATATAAGGAACGATCAGAAGAAGTAGCATCAACCGATGAAGAGACCCTAGTACGCTTACGTGATGATGACATCTTAAAATACAACTAAATATATCATAATAGTAATACGATAATAGTATTAACCTCTAACATGTATGCATATCCAGACGGAAAGTTAGGAAAAATGCTAGTCAACAACAAAAGAAACAAACAAAACTTTAGTAGGGCATAAAGCGTAACTTCCTTAACACCTACCTTAAAAGTACAGTAACGAACTTCAGATAATCTTCAAACGATCCCAGCCACCTAAAAAAAGGAAAAGGTTAAAAAGTTGTCCATAGAATGCTAAGTTCTACACATTGACAATTTCAATAGCATGCAATGATACATATATGAACATAGGATTCTAAATTTGACTTATTTAAGAGCAAATGATATATAACGTACAAAATCCATTGTTGAAGTACTTAATCCGATGCTTTTTTGGATAAAGTCGCAAGGATTAATTAGGAAATAATTAAAGTGTTATGAAAGGGAAATTGCATGATATCTATCACACATATATCCTAAGGCCTGGGAAAGAGGCTAAGGGACTTGAGAAATATATATTTAAATTATCACTTTTCGCAACTTATTTTAAGACACTTGTTTAACTATAATAGTAATATGCCGTTGAGATGTTCAACATCAAGTGCTTGTTAGATATGAGATGATTTCTCTCTTATATGGAGTATAATACTAACAACCTAGCTGATATATAAGAACCTATATGCTTTTCGAATGTTTTTTATATCTATAACTAAATAGCCAATTTAAAGAATACATATATAATTTCAATATATTCTATATTAATAGTGCAATAAACCCCACACATCGCGACAGCGAGAACTTGGTCTGTTTCAATGCACTTGATGCGGTCGAGTAGTCGACCTTGGCCACAGCGTCCGGTGTCACGGTGATTGGCACGTCATTCATTTACGTTAAAAAAATTGTATGTTTGAATTTTACATTAATATTCATCAAATGAATGCATATATCTTGATTTGTTATAAAGTGATAATGAAAGAATACACTTGCGCAGAAAGGATCAAAATAAATCAATTTATGTTTTTGAACACTTAATTTACAGTTTTTCTTTAGTAAGGGTTGTTTTTTTTTACGTAATATAAAAGATTTTATGAAATTTAAAGTTTTAACCAAAATCAAAATACAGTTTTCATACTAAACTAATTACAATAAAAGTCAAACTTTAAATGCAATTAATCAAATTAAATTAACAAAAAAGAATCAAAATAAGCAAAAATTATTGTATTGTGGATTCATGGGTTACTTGGTTAAGTTGGTTTTCTTGTTCATTGCATTTTTTTTAAATTTTACAAATGTGTATTTATAAGGTTTAAAGGATTATAAAGTTTATTAACTGCCTCATGATTAAGAATTAAAAGATACCTTTCTAAAAATATTGTTATTCTGAAAACAACCCACTTTATGTTTGATTCTCAATTGAAAAAAAAAGTAAAGTGGAAATTTCTACATTATTTAAATTGTAAATGTAATATGTTGACCATAGTTCTAGAAAGAGCAGGCTTTGTCACTCTACTCTCTTTTATGTCTGTGAAGACGTCGATACATAAAAACCCTAATTAATCACATTCAGCCGCACATCAACTTCTTAGCCTCCTCCCAAGAACTCCGATCACCGGAGATACAATTCTGGCTGACACTTCAGGTTCCGGCCACTGTTCAGGCAAGCAAACCACAAACACCTCTTTTCTCCGTACACACTTGCATCTACCTATCTCTCACAACAGAAGCCCCCACCCTCTCCCTTCGATTGGGTCGCTAGAACTGTTCTTTTCGGCAGCAGATAGTGACGGCGGCAGAAATGGTGGCTGTAAACGATGTCGGCAGTAGAGGAAGTGGCGGTGGTTGTCAGTGGTGGTGGTCGGTGAGGTGACGGAAGTGGTGAAAGTGGTAATCGACGGCAACTACCGACGACAACAGCCATGGCGGCAGTAGTTGATGAAGAGATGACGGTAGTGGACGGTCTGGCCGGGAGCCGGGCGGGTCGTCGCTTATGGTCGGGCCGTTTAGGTTTTTTTTTCTTTTTTCTTTAAATTCCTTTTTTTTCTCCGGTGGTCATCTCCTGTCGCCATTTCCGGCACCTTCTGTGGCCGTTTCCGGCACCGTCTTCCTCCATGTTAAACCGTCAACAAATCTGCTCTTCAAATGGACTCTCTCTCTCTCTACATGACCTGGGGTCCAGTTAGATCAGAAAGTCTCTCTACATGACCTGGGGTCCAGTTAGATCAGAAAGGGTTTTCGGTGTGGTTTCAAAAATCTGAATTTGGTTCGACCCAAATAAGCCAAAAAACCTTCCGCCCGCCGTTGAACTGATTCATCTGTGACGAAACGAAAGACGCGGAAGTGGTGTAAAAGTGAGTTACTTTTGGCCGGCGGAAATCGTAACTACTTCGCCGGAGACCCAAGCTTCATGCCCAGATGTATAAATACAATTTCATGCACTTGCACGGTTTTGGATATTTTTATTTTTGAATTGTTCTACATATATTGTTGACGCTTTGTGGTGAGCATTCTACAAGAACCGACCCGACCCGACCCGTGTAATACCCGAACCGACCCGAGACCGAAATTAACATAAAACGCGGAACCGAGCACCGGCCCTATAAGTGCATCTCGGGTATCGGTCTTTCTCAGGTTCGGTTCTCCGGTTTTCGGTGTAAGACCAGGACCGTTGACACGCTCAAGAAGTTGTGATGCTGAAGAAGAAAACTATGATAGGTGTTTTGTTGCAATGGAAGAAAGAAGCTGGGTTGGAGTTGAAATCGAAGAAAATTGTGGATTTGCGTTTTGTTGCAATGTACTATGTTAAAAAGTTGTGATGTTGAAGAAGAAGAAACCTATAATGTTGTATTTTAGTCCTTCAAAGCTTTATAATGTTGCATTTTAGTCCTCTGAAGCTTTAAAGATATTTAACTTTTCATTGTCATCCATTGTTAAAAAAATTAAATGTGATGTGTAAAATGTAGATTTAGCAGGTAAAAGCTTTTGTGGACACCTGTCGGATAAAAGACTAATAAGTTACTGCTTACTAAAAGTCTAAAACCATGTGCCCACTGGTTTTTCTTTTACAAATACAAATTGAATGGAACCTTTTCTAAAACAACTGATTTTAACCAAAACCAGAAACCACATACTCTCACCTAATCCAAAGCAAAACCCGTTGATATATGTGGAGGTGAAAATAGAAGAATAAAAATCTTTCTTTAATTACATGGCAGATCTATGCTTCTAAATAATGGGTTTTGAAGATTCAGTTCTAAGTTCACAAGAGTGGTCGTAAGTCTAAGATCTAAGCTTTGGTGTGTCCCTCCTTTTTGTGTTTTAATCTCTGTTTGGTTTCATTTGTTACTGATCGGGTCGGTCCTATTCTTGTCGGTTTTCCTTGGTCCATACCCGAGAACCGAACCGAAACCGAATCTTGCTTGATATTAGAACCGAAGACTACCCTATTATCTACAATACGGTCCGGGTCTCAGGTTTTTTCGGTCCGGGTTTCAGGTTTTTTCGGGTCAACCCGAAATCTGCTCACCCCTACTTTGTGAAATACCCTTTTATTTTGTTAATAAAATTAGGGTTCAAGACAGGGAAGAAATTGATGCCTGATGACAGGAGCAGTGCAGGCAGAAGTTGAAACATCTGGAAGAAAAGAAATGGAAGAAAAATAGTGTATTTTAACATATTAAAAGAGAAGGGTAGGTGGCATATTGTCACGGGGTGACTTTTCGACCCCCGTGTGGCGTCCCCAAGTCCCCGGGGACAAGCCAATCCATCCCGCTTCTTTGTGTGGGTCACTGGTTTCGTCCTGCCTTAGACTCATCAGGAGAGCGGCGCCAGCTCTCGACCAGTGGTGCGTTCGTCGTTTGCACGACTAGGCACGTACACCTCTTCATTGACACTGACTCCGTCCCCTAATAAAGTCCAGGACTAGCCAGTAGCCCAAGCGTTCAAGCACAGCCCATAGCATCGCGATCTTCAAACATTTGGCCCGTGACACTCTCCCACCACCATTTCATGCACGTCCTCGTGCATGCTCGTCGTCCCATACCAGCTCGCATACTTAACAATGCATGATCCCCTTATGTTGAGCATGATTCACTTTGGGAGGGCAGGACACCCGAAAGCACAGCAACAATGATCTTCTGTCGTGCATGTTCAATATAGTACTTCAGTTTTGGTTATAAGTGGCGCTGACGTCCGCCGCATCGAATTAGGTGCCGATGATTCACCTTGTTTCAGGAATACGGAGACCTGAATAGTTGTAGCAGCTTTCACAAAACTTCCTTTTTACGGCGCTACTTGAACCGTAGATTTTTGAACATAACACGGAGGGCTTCACTGCAACTATACTTGAGCGGCTCTCACGATCCCATACTCGCGGAGTACAAAGACCTTTGCCGAAGCAAACCCATATTTGGTCTTCTCCCACCACCATTGCGCAACCATACTCTAAATGTTAAGCTTATTTGGTTAAGAGTCACGTTCCAACGTATCCGAGAATCGTTCTGCTCTGATACCAAGTTGTCACGTGGTTACTTTTCGAGCCCCGTGTAGCGTCCCCAAGTCCCCGGGGGCAAGCCAATCCATCCCGCTTCTTTGTGTGGGTCACTGGTTTCGTCCTGCCTTGGACTCATCAGGAGAGCGGCGCCAGCTCTCGACCAGTGGTGCGTTCGTCATTTGCACGACTAGGCACGTACACCTCTTCATTGACACTGACTCCGTCCCCTGATAAAGTCCAGGACTAGCCAGTAACCCAAGCGTTCAAGCACAGCCCATAGCATCGCGATCTTCAAACATTTGGCCCGTGACAATATGCACCGACCTTTCTCTTTAATATTTATAAAATTTGCATTGCAAACCTGCATACATTTGTTTTTTTACTTCCTATATTTTATAGATATTTTTGCTTCATTTTTCTACACATTCTGTATATTTTAGTATTTCAATTATGTAGAGTATGCATGCTTAAAATAAAGCAGCAAAGGAAACAAAATGAAAAAAAGGGTACATATACCATCTTTCCAAAACCCAAAATGTGAGGAGTTTCAACACAATAATGAAAACTGGAAACAAAACAAAAATTGTAGAAAATCGTAACCTAAATAAACATCTTCAAATAACCAACACCATAATCCGAGCGTACAGTTTTGAAGCAGGACTAGCCTTTAATCGCATAGAACCGCCATATGAAAGCTATGAAAAATGTTTACTTGGGACCAATATCCTTGAGAGCACAAATCTGCTCTTCTCCCATGGCAGACATAACTGTCACAACAAGGTCCTTCCCTTCAGCAAAACCATCCTTAATCTGCACATAATTAGGACAAATTGAAGCGTTAAAAAAAAAACAAATTGACTTGTTTGTCCATGATCATGGTTACAAACAATATGATTGTATTTGTTCGATTTGACAAGATTTTGTTTTTATTGAATCCGTATTTGCATATTTAACAAATAATAAAAGTCTCATAAACCAAGTATTCTCCACAAACCTGTGTAAGCAGAGTGTCATCGGTTGGAAGCTTGAGGTCATCCTTGGTACCACCACTCTCAGTCAACAAACTCACCTATACAAACAAGTAAGATATCAGGATATTCACAATATACATTCAAAGAAATCAAAAGATAATAAAATGTGCATACAAATCCATCCTCAGAAATATCAATGAGCTGGTAGTCGGTACGGTTAACATGTGGAACCTGCAAACAACAAAAATGGCATATACCATAAGAATGTAAACCAAAGACACAACAAAGAAAGAAAATTTCATAAAACTTGTCACTGAGGTTTGTAAAACATACATCACAATTGTGGGAAGAAGGAACAATATCTTCAAGTTTCTTGCCGTTGAAGATATCAATTGCAACAAAATGACACTTAGCGTGACCATGCTTGCCTGTCTTCGAGGTTGAAACTTCCACAACCTTCAAAAGTAATTTACACAACTTAACACCCAAAAAATGATAATAAACAAGAGAAACATAGTAACATACAATCATTTATTCATATAAAATAACATTTAACTTCATGACATAAATAGCTTGTACCTTCCAAAATTAGTCTCTTCAAGAGGTAACAATTCAAACAAAACCCCAAACCATAGGAAAGAAAAATTCCTTACCAAATACCGGTACCAATATTGTACTATACCAGTACCAACCGAGCACATACTATACAGTATTCGGTTTTAGATACAGTATTCGGTTTTAAATTTAGCTCAAATTCAGTGTCTCTAGTATGCGGGGTACAGTACTTGTTTGAAACTTTCAATGATACCGTACCATACGGGTACCGACAGAACTGCACGGTATTCGGTTTAAGTTTTAGCTCAATTTCAGTATCAGCTATGCGGTATGGTACTGGTTCGAGACTTTTATTAACACCACACCATACAGATGCCTAGCAAACATATACGGTACAATATTCAGATTAGGTTTTAGCTAGATTTCGGTATCGTTACTATGCCATACCTTACCGGCTCGGTCAGGTAAACTGATCTCATCCCTAGGGGTGTTCATCGAATCGAATAACGAATTTTCGAATTATTCGAATTTTTTTTACTTTTTACCTGAATTCGTATTCGATTAGTATTTGAAACTTGAATTTGAACCGAATTCGAATAAATTCGATTTACTTCAAAGTTAGGTAGTGATTAAAGTTAGGTAAAAATTTAGAAATTTGACAGTAAGTTTGGTAATGTTATGAATAATAAACTTATCACTTATGGAGGTAGTTCATACTTTGGCCAAGTATAGAAGTTATATGTGTGCAAACATGTTTGTGTTAGTATATACATATATTAAAAATATATATATATATATAAATTGAATTCGAATTTCGAATCGAATTGAAAATCATAAATTCGTACTCGATTCCAATTCGATTACTGGATTTGAATACGAATCAACTCGAATTCGAACCTTTTTAATCGAATTCGAATCGAATTTCGAATTTTTCGAATCCGAATCGAATTCTGAACACCCCTACTCATCCCTATCAAACTAAAATCATTCCACATAACACCATAACGATCAAATCAACAAATAAACACATTTAACTTAATCCAAAACCTAATAACAAAACACTTCAACCTACAAAACATTATCAAATACATAACTTAATCCGAAACCTAATAGCTAAACATTCAACTCAAAAACACAAAACTTATATTAAAACTAGCATACAAACCCTAGATCGTCACTAAGCTATCCAATCAATCCTCAAAACAAACAGAAACAATCTACGAGTTCAAAAAAACTAAATCAGATCTGAAATTAAACAAAAATAACAAATCATACCTTGCAAGCACGATTCTTTATAACAATGTAACCATTCTTCCTGATGGTACCGGCTTGTTGCGGGAAGGTTTTAGAGGCTCCAGCATCGGCCTTTGATTCGAACTGATGCTCTTCGTCAGACATATTATGGAAATTGATGCAGATAATTTGATGGAGAAAGTGACGAAGAGTGAAGGTTGCAGTGGGAGTTGAAATTGAGGGATTAGGGTTTTTATGAAACCGCCGTACAGAAGATGCTATCTGGTTTTGATGAGATTGAATCCTGGCCCTTGGATTACATTATTAATTTGTTGATTGATATAAGCCCCCTTGCTTATGACTCTTGGTCATAACACACACCTAATCTTTTTATATATTTGTCTTTTAAGTTTTATCTTTTAGCTGGTTTATACGTAATGGGGTGATTATTATGTTTATCGGTTTTACTGGTTGGTCCGGTCTGAAAATTATTCAGCTAAAAAAAAGGAAGAGGGATGTATTTTTTTTTTTTTTCAAAATCGACTTGCTTAATATCTATTGACTCATTTGTGTTTAGTCCATTAGCTTGTAGCTGAACTGGATACAAGATGGTTCTTGATTTAACCAATTCTCTTGATCCAGCTTTTAAGATCATTCGAGTTGAATTATAAATTTATGATAATCGGATGTTTGTTAAGGAATCTTTTCTAATTATTTCGATTTTAGGAGACGGTACTTTTAGGTAAAGTTTTTGGTGTTTGTCTTGCTTTGTGAAAGTGTGACCAAGTTGTTATCTCTATGATCTCTAATCCACATGTTTGTATTAATAAAGGACCCGTTGGTCTTTATTTTATACGTCTTGGACGTTCAAAAAAAACAAGAAATGTTTTTTTCTTTTGCTTAGTGTTTGAAGTGGTGTGAAATTTATAATTAAAACGGGATTAGAGGTTGTTTCAGATTTGTGTTAGTGGTATACACACGTCTCAATTCGTCATTTCACATTTTACTGATATGATGAACAGAGTTGAGTTTAAATATAACCCCAAGTGATGTTTTAAAAACTATCTAATACACATGATTTTGATAACATAAACACAAGGTCATTTATAACAATTATGATTATCTAAGTATTATCAATAAGATTTTGTAAAAGAACCAGTAGAGATTCAGATTAATGAAGCTTATGTCTTCTCATGAGAATCAATATGATTATATAGGTGTTGCATATAATTTAGTGAGTTAAGTTACACAATAACACCCTACCCCACAATACAAACTAATATTGCCCGTTTTGCCGACCGGAGCTCACGTCTTTGTTTTTTGTTCCCCGAGTGGAGACTTTCACCTCAGCACACTAAACTGTAGAATTCTCCTCTCATCCACAACTAAATCCCGACTTACATGCTATCATTAAGCTTTGAAACCTTCTACAACAAAGTGAAGAACATGAATTCAAGAGTTGTGTACAAAAGATATTCGTTTCTCATGGGTTAACAATAAAAACTAGTCGCTCTGACACACTAAAAGTACTCACTGATCAAACAAAAAAGACGACATAAAATCAGATAACAGTAAAATTCACCTATTTTGAACTTCCTGCTGAAAAGGAGCTCATGTGTTGGTCATTCATTTCATGTATGTATATCCTTGGAGGTATTTCCCTGTAAATATTTTCAAGATCAGATAACAGTAATACCTAAGGAAGTATTTTGACAAAAATGGATGAAAAATAAATAAATAAATATAAAGACGAGTCAAAATATGCTTACAATTCATTCGCTTCTTGGTATGTATAGCTTGAAGCAACAGCCAGAAGTTGTCCACCACAGTTGTATGCTAATGAAGCAATACTGTTTTCAAACTTTGGCATCTGACATAACAGCAAGATCAAAATTGTGTCTACTCCTTCGAAAAACATTTTAAAGTTGCATATTTAATTATTTGGAGCTCCTTTAGTGTCACTAAAACTTTAACTTTAGTTCATAAGAACGTATTATCAGATAATGAAAATTACCTCAAAAACTCTTTTTTTACTTTGAGCATTCCATATGGTGACATAACCGTCATTATCACCGGTGATAATGGCACCATCAGTCCTGAACACACAAAAATAAAGATTAAAAAGAACAGTGATATAAAGTTTTATGAAATTTCATGATTATTGAGTAGATAAAGAAAGGCGTACGATGAACTAAAAACAATATCATTCACAGCAGGCATATTATGCCTCTTCTCTGTTGCCTTTGGAATGCATCGAAAAGCAAACCTGCAATATACATATATAGTTACAACTTGAAACATTATATTATCAACAAGAAAACGTTATCGTGATAACATTACTAGAGAGGGAAAACACATGTTATTTTAATGCTGTTAAAGAGTATCATGAGACATAAACATACCCATCGTTGTTTTGATTGGATGGATTAAAATACTTCAACGCTACACGTCCTTCAACTGATCCAGCAGCAAATCCTGCATTATATAATAATAATAGTAGTAATAATAATAATAATAATAATAATAATAATAATAATAATAATAATAATAAAGTATTAGATATCAATACATAAGTACCATAAGGGTCATCAAAACTTATTACGGGATTACCTTGATCCAAATATGGCCGGATACACTTAATTTGGATGTCCATACGTTTGCTATAATATGAAGTGTTGAACTTGCGTAAATCATACATATTAACCGATGATCCAACAGCAACCATCGCAGTATATCCACTAAGGGACATAGATTCGACCGCCACACTAACTGTATTTACGCAAGTTAGAGCCTTCATTGAACGTGAATCCCAACACTTAATTTTTTTATCCCAACCACCAGAAATAACTTGACCTGCGAAAAAGAAAACCAGTTACAGGAATTTCAGATACAAAGGCAAAATTTTGGCAAGTATAAATATAGCCATATAGGCATATTTAAATTTTGTGATACATATATAATAAATTGTCGCCATTGTACAGTTAGCAATTTGAAAGTAATAACAGTTGCAGTTTACCTGTTTCGTCAGAATATTCAACACAAGTTGCTAAATCATCATGATTTCCAAAAATTGTACTGGTTCCTGAATGTAAATCATACCTACACAAAAGAAAATATGAAGGGTCATGCATAGAACAAAAAAGTTACAAAGAAAACATGTAAATATGCATCATGTTATGATGTAATCAAATCTGGCCTGAAGCAAATTACGTATGTGATGAATGAACCCAGTAGTGTAACAAAAAGGTACATGATCAGTTAATCACTAAAATATATGTTCAACTGTTCAACGTTCACCATTGAGTACCGACCAAATATATAAGGAAAAGAATGTAAAGTTATAAGTCATAACTAGTCATATCTTGTTAGTGATTAATGAAGATATAAAATCAATATACTGATAGAACACTTCCATAGAAACAACAATCAAAATTCAATTATAAAAATGTGACAACAAGATTCACTACTTCAATAGAACACTTGAGCTTGGACCTTCAAGGTCAAACATATAAATTCAACTCAGTTGCATTATTTCTAGATTTCGAGCATTATATTTGACTTGTCAACTAAATTTAATTAAACAGTGTAAACCTGAAAACAAACCTAGTTATTGAACAATCAGAACCAGTACTAAATGCAGCCGCCTCCCCTTGGAAACAACAATCCAGAAGCTCAGCATTTCCGGAAGCTTCAAAAGTCAGCTTAGATCCATCCACATCATACAATCTAAGATTCTGTGTACACAATATTTGATAATTCAATAGTACTGAGTACGTAGTATAAAGAATTGCTCGCACACAGTCACAAACCTACAATAATAATGGTTACTTACGGTATCCCAAGATGAGATGAGGAGATTGTTGGATGCTGGAGCGAAGCGAATTCTGGAAATAGCATCTTGAATCGGGTTTCCGTCAAACTTTAAACACCGTCCATTCATCTTTGTAAACTGGAAAATCTTGAAGCTGTTGAGGCCTGAGGTACAAATCTACAATAAATATGTAGATAATAGCTAAACTTCCTACTAATTCATGCAACCATGACACCATGTAACAGTTTGTTATCACTTTATGCAAGATTTTGCCTGTTTAGAAGGTATTACTATATGCCATTTGTAACTTAAATGCTGTGAAATGTCATATATCGACACTGTTGTATTAATCGGGATGAATCTCCGATTAATCAGTAGCTTACCAATTGAATTTCACCTAGTCGAACCTAAAAAAAGTAAGCGGCAGTCAAAATCGGTAAAATTTTGCATAAAATTTATCAAAATCTTTAAAGTATTTTAAAAATTATACTTCCTAAACCAATCAGTTTAATTAATTTGAAAAATTATATATATAATTTTGAAAACTTTTGTATGTATATAAGTTTGAAAAATTACATACAAAATTCTAACCCAATTAATCCAGACTAACGCCTAGCAACTTTTACAACCATGTATATCGATGATATGTAACGCTGCATAATTAATAAGAACCTGAACTTCAAATTCATCTCCCAACAACAAAAAAGCTAACATAAACACCAAAAGCATATAAAACAAACTCAACATTGTTTATTCAAAATCGTATGCAGCCCTAATTTCATGATATTAAGTTTCCAGCAATTAACCACATTCATCTAAGTATTTCAGTTAATTGAACAAACATGTTACATGCTTAATTGAACTAAATTAGCAAAGTTAGGGTTCCGGCTAGTGAATCCGACTATGAATTTAAATTTTTTGTTGTTAATGAAAATCCGAAGGCCTAAACTAAAATCAGAAACCCTAAATCAATGAGAAGATGAGCAAGTTATGGAGAATTTTGCAGAGATGAGAGAATATTACACTGACCTAGGGTTTGTTGATACAAATAACTACAGATCTGTTGTAGATTCGTACGGTTGAAAGATCAGCTGCTATGTGGCCCAAGCTTCGTGACGTCGTATTCGACGGTGCCGGTAGCAAGGTGGTGGAGGAGCGGCGGCTGGTGGTGTTGCGACGGGAGGAAGACAACGACAGGAGTTTTGAAAAAGTGTTTCCCGCTACCTGTTTGAGTACTCCGGTGTACTTTTATTAAAGATGAAGGGTAGAATTTGTAAACCGATTTTAATTTTATAGTTGTTTGTTTACATTAGATTTGGCTAACGGTAATTTTTTTAAATAACTTTTTTTTGGTTAACGTCAAATTTCTTTTATTCCTGTCGTATGTGGGACTTGAACCCAAAGCATCCCTCTTTCAAGATGTTTAAAGGTTTTGTCTTTCCCAATGGACCACCACCCCATTTGTTTTTTTAAATAATTACATGCATGGATGGGTAGTTTTTTTTTAACAACAAATTTCTTTTTAGTGTCTGTTGTCGTCTTGTGACTTGAACTTAAGACTTCTTCTTTCCAACCCAAGTATCTAACGGTTTTGTTTTGCCAATGGACCACCACCCTCATTAGTCATGGATAGGTAGTTTTGATATGGGTGTGATTTTACTAGGCTTGATAGTTGTATAAGTATGGGATCACTCAATGTTTAAGTACCGGTATGAACTGGCCAGTTATACCGGTTAAACCGGATACCAGACACGGGAATGATGCGATAAAGAACTGGTTCAAACCGTTGAACCGGTTTGCATTATCTTAAAATTTGATTTTTTTTTTTAATTTTAATAAAATACGATATTAAGGTTATACTGGTCTTCCATATTTCTAGTAATTAACCTAGTGTCTTCCATTTTAATATTTCATAGCTGTTAAAAGTGTTATTCACTTCGTCCAATGTAATATTGTTTATAAGTAATAAATGCTCTTAAAAATACTTAATATTTTACACGAAAATAGTTGTTTTTTAGATAAAATCATGATCAATTACATAAATCCTAATTGAGATTAGATAGTTTTTTGAGATGAATTTGTATTTTATGGAATTATAGGGTTAACTAGTAACCCGGTTGAACCGCTCGATACAACCTGACTCAGCCGGTTAAACCATTTTAGAGCTTAACCTGGTATTGGGATCTAGTGGCGGAACCAATGTTGAAGGAGGGGTAGCCCAGGCTATCCCTCAACTCCCTCTTCGTAGTGTAAAAATACCCTTCAACTTCGTCTACGTAGTGTAAAATTTTTATTTTTTTATACAAAAGATACCTCTAATCCCTCAAAAAAAAAATAGGATACCCCTGAATTTTTGGGTTAGCTCCGCCAATGTTGGGATCCCTAATGGAAACATCAAAAGGGAAAGAATTAATATTTTATTCATTTGTGGTTATTGGGAATCTAATACACTCATCATTTAGTAAGAGGTGTGGAATTATTTTCATCCAATTTTAGTGAAGCGGTTATTGTGAGACCAAAGCTAACTAGCAATCGGTTCAATTCCTTACCGCGTTAGGGGTCAGGGTTGCTATAAAAAAATTCATTCTCAAAAGATGAAATAAAAGTTGCGTTTTGGCTTGTGGTAATGAAAAAGCCTTTGGTCCTTGTAATGCATCATTTATTGCTCTAATTCCATAAGGTTTGTGACCCTTCTACTCTAAAAGATTCCTAAGGGTGGGGGTATAATGTGCGGGGAGTGGGTGATTGAGTAGGTGTCACCGATCGGTGACCACACCCCATGATTGAGTTAGGGTGTTTGAGTAGGAGAGAGGGTATCGGTGTATGGTCACCGATGTGGAGAAGAGTGATGGAGGAGAGAGAGAGAGGAAAGGAAGAACCAATCAAAAAATATATAACTCAAACACCCTAGAGTGATTAACCATACCCCCTGATTAAGTGCAAAATGGGGAGTGAAATAGGGAGTTGACATGGCATAATATTATTGGGTAGGATTTCATTCAATCACCCTAGAGTGATTAACCATACCCTCCACCCTAAGGTTTGTGACCCTTTTGACTCTAAAAGGGTTTAGGCCTGTAAGCCTCATTGAATGTAGTCCAAGGTGCTATCCAAAATTCTTGCCTTGTGTCTCAATAGAGTTATTGGTAAAGTTATTGAACGTGAACAATATGTAGAGTGTCAAAATATTTTTTATGGATGTATTACTATATGTGATATTCACTATTAGACTAAGAAATCGATTACAAAATGCATGTTATGCAAGGTAGATTTCGACAAAGCATTCGACTTGGTCAATTGGAGTTTCCTAGACTCGATAATCTATCAAATGGACTTTGGTGCCAAATGAAGGAAACGGATCCCTAGATGTTTGAATTCAGGTAAAGCATTGGTTTCAATAATGGCTCCTTAACATAAGAGTTAGATATTACTTGGGGTGTTTGATAAGGCTACCTTCTTTCCTTTGTGATAACATTGTCATAATGGCGGTTTGTGATAACAAAGTTTTCAAAGATACATATAATGGCCTTACCCTCTCTCATGTTCCTTTATCCGAACATGTGCTGATATTTCGTCAAGCTCTCATGTACTCCATTCTTTGGTTTGTTCAGAAATTTCCGAGATGCATTGATCTTCAACAAAGTCCGGTTTCACTATTATTCTTAAAACTTATTGAAGACAAAGTCCAACTGTTTACTCTTCTCCTGAATCACTCACATATCTAAATAGAATTCTTTGAGTTGGGAAAACTGGCGCTGCTCCCAGACCGCCTATTTCTAGCTCGTTTTTTCACTGAGACTTTTGCTGGTGTCTGTTGTGGTTCAGTCTCTGTTGCTTCATCTCCAATTTTGGTGTATTGTTTTGTCTAGTTAGGATCTGTTGTTCTGGTCCTGTTCCTTTTTGCTTCTTCGTTTTCTTTGTTTTGTTACCCAGCCTCGGTGTCACGGGGTTACTTTTCGACCCCCGTGTGGCGTCCCCAGGGACAAGCCAATCCATCCCGCTTCTTTCTGTGGGTCACTGGTTTCGTCCCGTCTTGGACTCATCAGGAAAGCGGCGCCAGCTCTCGACCGATGGTGCGTTCGTCGTTTGCACGACTAGGCACACTCTGTCCCCCAATAAAGTCCAGGACTAGCCAGTAACCCAATCGTTCAAGCACAGCCCATAGCATTGTGATCTTCAAACATTTGGCCCGTGACACTCTCCCACCACCGTTTCATGCACGTCCACGTGCATACTCGCTGTCCCATACCAGCTCGCATACTTGACAATGTATGATCCCCTTATGTTGAGCATGATTCACTTTGGGAGGGTAGGACACCCGAAAGCACAGCAACAATGATCTTCTGTCGTGCATGTTCAATATAGTACGTCAGTTCTGGTTGCAAGTGGCGCTGACGTCCGCCGCATCGGATTTGGTGCCGATTATTCACCTTGTTTCAGGAATACGGGGACCTGAATAGTTGTAGCAGCTTTCACAAAACTTCATTTTTACGGCTCTGCTTGAACCGTAGATTTTTTAACATAACACAGAGGGCTTCTGATAGAAACTAGAAAAATTGATTAATAAAAATAGGGAAAACAAGGGATAGTTAGCCTGATTCGAGATAGGCAAATCTCCAAACACAAGACACGATAATGAATAAAAACTGGACAAAGAAAATAGATGACTAAAGGCCTATTTATTCTTGAGGATTGCTGGAAGTTTCCCTTATTTTAGCCTTTGAAATAGCTGTTGAAATCATGGGATAATATCTTAAATTATGCAGGGAGATAATTGTGCATTTGATTGAGAGGATCAGTTTGGATCCATCCAAGGTTCTTATCATTACTTCCCGCCTGGTAAAACGACTTGTCCTCAAGACGATTAAATAAATTTGTCCCGATCATCGGTTGTTCCTCAAACGGTTCAATAGTGAGGTGGTGGCAAGTAGTGGAGTTGTGCGTTTTCGGTTGCAGTCTTTGCAGCTTATGTTCTTGACCATTGACAGTGAAAATCATAAAATTTTTAGCCCAATTTGCTTGAACTGTATTTAGGGTAGCCAACCATTGAATGCCTAGTACTATATCTGTACCGCCCAGCGTCCCTAAACTTTAGGCTCTTGGCAAGATCAGTCCCTGAACTTTTATCTATTGTCAATTATAGTCCATGTGGTTATGTGATGTTGATACTTTGATACTTTTGGCATGAATCTTATTGATTCTTGATACTTGATACTTGGACTCTTGATTCTTGATACTATGGAAACTAGATTCTTTATGATTCTTGATACTTGGACTCTTGATTCTTGATACTATGGAAACTAGATTCTTTATGATTCTTGATACTTGGACTCTTGATTCTTGATACTATGGAAACTAGATTCTTTATGATTCTTGATACTTGATACTTGGACTCTTGATTCTTGATACTATGGAAACTAGATTCTTTATGATTCTTGATACTTGATACTTGGACTTTTGATTCTTGATGCTTGAGAAACAATGATTCTTGACTCTTGAAACTTATTTGGTGCTTGACTCCTTAGACACGTGAAACTTGATTCTTGGTTAAACGAGAGACTAGAGCCTTGTCACTGGCGGAATCTATGAAACTTGGAAACTTTTGGTTTGTAATGTAATCTAGATACTTTACCCAAACTATACGCAACGCAACGCTAAATATAACTCGCAAAACGAATCTAAGTCAGGAACGCGGAAAGAAGGGATTGGCCAGAGTGGCCGTCCGATCGGATGACCACCCGATCGGGTGACCACTCGATCGATCGGCCACCCTGTCCACCTTGCACCGCCCTAGTGCACTCTCACCCTATAAATAGACCTGTCACATCACCATTTTGAGTGATGTGACAACTCTGCTCGACCAGACACGCGCGCTCTTCAATTCTTCATTTTCTCTTCGATTCCGGTACGTTTTAGGCTAGATTCTTGTATTTTCATGATCTACACATCATTCTCTACGTGATTCTCACCTGAAATCACGCTTTTCACCGTGAAATCTCTCAGATCTAAGTTCTTAAGGGTGATGTCATCATGGGGGTTGTACAAACCGCCATGTGATGTCATTCTGAACAAGATCTAGCTCAGATCTGAGATGTTTCGTGCATTTATTTGCTAACCTAAGCTAAATCTAGACTTTTTCCTATAAAACTTATGTATCTTCATCTTTTCTCAAAAACTTTTACCTTATTCGGAGGGAACCGGGTCTACACTAACTGTAGATCTGATGAATAGACTAGTGTAGGTGTTGATCTAAGTCCTTACCGAAAAAGACGAGCAAAGCACGAATTCCGACATAAACCCGTCAGAGACGTGCGACTGACCGGACAAGGGTGGTTCCCACCGATCAGAACGGTTGTGAACTGATAGGTTTACCATTGTCTCAATACGTTTCGTACCGTCACCGTTAAACTAGAAACTTAGAATTGTCACAAAATTGGTAACCAAGAACAAGGGTCGCCCGATCGAACGGCAACCCGATCGGACAGTCGTCCGATCGGACAACCACCCTATCAGGTGACACTTGTTTTGAAATCCTTTAAACATTTGGAAAACATTCAAAGACTTGGAAGTCTGATCGAATGGCAACCCGATCGGATAGCCGTCCAATCGAGCAGCCATCCGATTCGGAGGACAAGGATACCTACACTCGGATCGAGTGACAACCCGATCGGACTGCCGTCCGATCGAGCAGTCACCCAATCCCTTCCACCTATGAACTTCAACACAAGTGGCAACCCGATCGGATGGCCATCCGATCGGGCAACTATTTGTCTTTTCACACTCATGAGTCAACCGACCGGCTGACCATCCGATCAGACAACCATCCGATCCAATGACCCATTTGACACTTTGAGCAACCTAGTTATTCTGCCCAACTCTTACCATATTGTAATCTATCAGGCTAATTCTAAAAGAGCTCCCTTTGATCCAATAGCAGTTTATACTGTTAAGAAATCACTGTGAGTATACTCGATCCCCTTTTTACTTTAAACTTTTGGGGTGTAACATGTATTCTATGAAACTTAAACTTGAATCTTTGAAACTTATACTCTATCCTATGTGAACATGAAACTTGTGATTCTTGATTCTTGACTCTTTGTGCTATGTAACGTTTAATCCAGAGTGTGTAGTTCCGCCTTAACAATAGTAGCGCTATAGGAGATGCACCTCTCCCATTATTCTCGGGGGGTATTGTTAGGAGGATTCTAGTTTACCTTGAGTCTTGGGTAAACACTAAAGCATCGAGATACTTGGGCTATCACTGCGTGGACTGCGACATTAGCACGGCTGAAACTATTTTATTGTTTACACTGTGGATATGAGTTGTTTTAATCTATTATTCTATTATCAAACTTGTATACTCGCCAATACTTTCGTATTGATATTTTAATACATGTTGCAGGCTGATAGGATGCTTGGAAATGCATGGAATTCAGCTAGGAGATGCTTAGAAACGTCGCCTAGTTAACTTAGAATCTTTTGAACAATATTCGTTTTGGTCTGTATTTGATACTTGTCGGTTATGTTTGCTACTAGACAATGTTATGATGAATTTGATCTAATTTCTATTGAAACAAATAGTGTTATGGAATCTCATGAGCAATCTGAACGCTTAGTGCTCGCACCCCGATGTTTCCGCCATCGGTTGGGGTTTGACAGATTGGTATCAGAGCCATAACTATAGGGAATTAGGATAAGTAGCAATACTTGCCCTAGTCTATAGTTCTAGGAATCTTGACTCTTATTTGTTTTTAAGACTTATGTATTCTACCGTATCTGCTTCCTAGCATCACTTGTTCTATTAAACTTACATGCCTTTCCCAAGGCTAACATAATCTACACTTAATGCCTTGAAAACACTGTTCACCGGTGTTTGTATTTTGCACGAGATTTGCCTTCAAGACAGGAGTGACATCCAAACCTTGATGGAAAATCTCTATGTTATTCTAGTAGGTCTTATATGCGGATGAGTACCAACGCTATTAGGGTACGATGTTGTCAACCTAGAGGTGAAACTCAGATCTTGATAACTCGTCCCACTCCTTGATTTCATGTCTCGCCAAAGTCTCGTAACCTCCGATCAATTGAGTACGTGAAATGACCAAAAGGACGAATATCATAGGCCTAACATCGATGACGTATTTGTCTAAGTAAGTCAAGACACGCTACCTCAATCGGAAAAGAGTTCGAATCACTTTGGTTAGTCACTGTTCCTGTACCCGGAACACTCTATGTTTTATGAGCCTATCTTGCTTTTATGTTATCTCGATTTTATGCATATGGTTTTAAACTTAATTCTTCGATCATTTGGTATGATTTTACACGAATCACAAGTTGTCCACAATCTAAAACATAAATTCTAATCTCAGATCGAACTAAATTTATGAGGCTTTATTCTATGTGTAATCTAAGTGATGATGTGATTGTAAGACACTAGATGTAACATGGCATGGAATACGAGGGGAAAGTGACGTGTCCGAAACATGGTGGATATGCCGCTGGTACTTCCTATATATAAGTGTTTCTGGCATGTTACCAACTTTCGTACCAAGTGCCATGCGAAATTTAGTGTCTGGTGAAGGATTCTAAAGCTTTGGAAGGACTATTTGTGTATTCTATGAGAAACTTATGTGAAATCTATCGTGTACTCTAGTTGAATCTATGTGTAAACTACGTATGTTTGATGGAGAAACAAAATACGAAATGTAGCCTAGCGCCGAAGATGAGGGGGAACGTGGCATGTCCGAAGCATGGTGGATACGCCGCTGGTACTTCCTATATATAAGCGTTCCTGGCACGCTACCAAACCTTCGTATCACGCGCTAAGTGAAATTCGTAGTTTTGTAGGCTCGGGTTGAGTGATTGAATCTACCTTATTAATCTATGTGGTTGAATCTATCTGGTTAATCTATGTTTGAGAAGTGGTGAAATCGAAAGCGGTGGTTAACGAGGCATGACACCGACGACGAGACGGACGTGGCATGATTGAAGCATGGTGGATACGCCGCTGGTACTTCCTATATATAAGTGCTTCCGTCATGTTGCCGAACTTTCGTAACACGTGCCATGCGGGATTTCGTTGTTTGTGGATTGTTAGCACAAATCTATGTGAATCTATTGAATCTATTGGAGACTATTGAGTCTATTGAATCTATTTGGAGTCTATTGAATCTATGGGAAACTATTGAATCTATTAGAATCTACTTGAGACTATTTGAATCTATTTGGATTAATCTATGATGAGTATGGATATCGACATGTGAACATGACATCGAGTACGAGGTGGAAGTATTGTGTCCGAAGCGTGGTGGATACGCCGCTGGTACTTCCTATATATAAGCGCTTCCGACATACTGCCAAGCTTCGTACAACATGCCATGTGAGGATAGTGGATTGCAGTGTGTAATCTATTGGAATCTATTAGTTTAGTATATGTGTGTATTGGGATAATGATGAGTGTATTGTTTGGAAATTGCGGCACATAACATGACGCCGAGTGCGGGTGGAAGCAATGTGCCCGAAGCGTGGTGGATACGCCGCTGGTACTTCCTATATATAAGCGCTTCTGACCTGTTGCCAAACTCCGTACAACGCGCCATGCGAAGGTCATGGGTTTGCGAAATCTATGAGAATCTTGAGTCTTAGTCTACCGTGCGTGAATCTATGTTGACTTGTGTTAATTTAGACTTATACGATCCTCTTATTGGATCTTTAGGATGTCATCTCGAAAGCTATCAGGCACTCTCAGGAAATCCAGGGAGAAGTCTCAGAAAAAGATGATGCCGTTCATGGCCGACCAGATTGCTCGAGTTGTGCCAAAGATCGTCTCTGAGCTCCAAGGATCAAACACACCTCCATCCTCTATGGAATCCAAGGCTGAGAAGCAAAAGCCTACTAAGTTCAACTATAAGCATTTCATCTCTTGCAACCCTAAGTCTTTCACGGGCAGTGAAGGGGTGACTGCTATGCTCGAGTGGTTCGACAGCATCGAGGTTACCTTGATTAACAGCGAGTGCCTAGACCACTTGAAGACTAGGAGTGCAAGTGGAATGTTTCAAGGCAGAGCGCTGGAGTGGTGGTCTAATGATAGAAACATCCGTTCAAATGAAGAAGCCTATGCTCTTCCATGGGCCGAGGTGCGAGAACTAATGATGCTTGAGTTCTGCCATCCTCATGAATAATTGAAGCTCGAAAAAGAGTTTTGGCATCTGAAGCAGGTTGGTGATGATAACCTGGCTTATACTACCCGTTTTAAGCAACTGAGTCTTATCGTGCCTCACTTGGTTTCGACTCCTAAGCGAATGATAACCAAGTACATCAATGGTCTACCTCCTGCTATGCGTGATTCTATTGAAGCAGCTCAACTAGAAACTATTGAGGAAGTCTATCATTTGGCAGCAAGTTTGAACAACAACCGTGTGCGTGATAAACAGTTCGCTACTCCTGCTCCCTCCAAGTCCGCGAATCAAGTTACTCAGCAGACAGGCGGCAGCAAGAACAAGAAAAGGAGATCCCAGGGTTCTGGATGTAATGTTATTACTCCTGCTGCAAACCCTGCTGCTAAACCTGCTCCTGCTCCTGCTACTGCTGCTGCTAACCCTGCTGCTCCTGAAGCTAAGAAGCAATACACTGGGCCTCATCCCAAGTGTGCGACTTGCAACTACCATCATCCTGCTGCGTTCAATCTAAATGCAAATCAGGCTCGTAATGACAATGACGTTGTCAATGGTATGTTCCTTGTTAATAACCTTTATGCTTCGATTCTATTTGATACTGGTGCCGATAAAAGCTTTGTGTCCGTGGAATTTGAGTCTTTGATAAACTATACACGCTCCAAGTTACCTGAGTCATTCTCTGTTGAGGTCGCTAATGGTAAGTCGATTCTTGTGAATTCTATCGTGCATGATTGTTCTTTGATTCTTAACGATCACGTCTTCTCTATTGATCTTATACCAATGCGATTGGGTAGTTTTGATGTCATCATTGGCATGGACTGGTTGCGTAAGAACCATGCCGAGATTGTTTGTCATGAGAAACTTGTTCGTCTTCCTCTTCCCTCTGGTGATACTTTGATCGTCTATGGAGACCGACCTTCAAAAGGGCTGAGGTTGATGTCATGCACACAAGCGAGCCGAAGCTTACGTAAACAGAACCCTGCCTTCTTGGCTCACGTGGTGGAACAAAAAGGCAAGGGGAAGAACATAAGAGACGTTCCAGTGGTGTGTGACTTAACTGATGTCTTTCCTGAAGATCTTCCTGGTCTTCCTCCTCCCAGATCCGTTGACTTTCGTATTGATCTCGTGCCTGGTGCGACTCATGTCGCCAAGGCTCCTTACCATCTTGCACCTTCTGAGATGCAAGAGTTATCTAGTCAACTCCAGGAGTTACTCGATAAGGGTTTTATTCGTCCAAGTACCTCCCAGTGGGGTGCTCCCGTATTATTCGTCAAGAAGAAGGATGGTTCATTCCGTATGTGTATCGACTATCGTGAGCTTAATAAGCTTACTGTGAAGAATCGTTATCCGCTCCCTCGTATTGATGACCTATTTGATCAACTTCAAGGCGCGTCGTGTTTCTCGAAGATTGACTTACGTTCTGGATATCATCAACTACGTGTCCTCGAAGATGATGTTCCTAAGACTGCGTTTCATACTCGATATGGGCACTACGAGTTCGTAGTCATGCCTTTTGGCTTGACCAATGCACCTGCAGTGTTCATGGACCTTATGAATCATGTTTGTAAACCCTATTTGGATCATTTCGTGATAGTCTTTATTGATGATATTCTTATTTATTCTAAGTCTAAAGCTGATCATGCTCGCCATCTACGTCTTATGCTTGAACTTCTACATGGTGAATGTCTGTATGCTAAGTTTTCTAAATGTGAGTTTTGGATTGATGAAGTACAATTTCTTGGTCATATTGTTAGTAGTCAGGGTATTCATCTTGACCCTTCTAAGATTGAGGCAGTGAAGAATTGGTGTACGCCTAAATCCGTGTCTGAGATTCGTTCTTTTCTAGGACTGGCGGGTTATTACCGCCGATTCATCACGGATTTTTCTAAAATCTATGTTCCTCTTACTACGCTAACCCAAAAGGAGAAACCTTTTGTTTGGGGTCCCAAACAAGAGGAATCCTTTCAAACTCTTAAGAATCTTTTGTGTAATGCTCCTGTGTTAACTCTACCAGATGGCAACGACTATTTTGTGGTATATTGTGATGCCTCGAATCGTGGATTGGGCTGTGTGCTCATGCAGCGGGACAAGGTTATTGCTTATGCCTTTCGTCAGCTCAAGGTGCATGAGAAAAACTACACTACTTATGGTCTGGAGCTTGGTGCGGTTATTTTTGCGTTAAAGATCTGGCGACACTACCTTTATGGTACAAGGTGTGTGGTCTTCACCGACCATAGGAGCCTTCAACATATCTTTGACAAAAAAAGAGCTGAACATGCGACAGAGACGTTGGGTGGAATTGCTTAACGACTACGATTGCAAAATTCGCTATCATCCAGGCAAGGCAAATATAGTAGCCGACGCCCTTAGTCGTAAGACCCATTTCAAGGCTATTCGTATCTCTAGTGATCTGCATGCTTGTATTCGTGAAGCTCAGTTTTCGTCAGCAAATGAAGGAAGTATAACTATTGAAGTTCAAGGCGCTAATGTGAATTAACTCGAAACCAAATCTGATGGTCTTCAGTACTATCTAAATCGCATCTGGGTGCCAGATCGCGATAATCTCCGTGAGCTCCTTATGACCAAGGCTCACAAATCCCGCTACTCTATCCATCCAGGCGCCGATAAGATGTACCAGGATCTGCGTGCGAGTTATTGGTGGCCTGGCATGAAGAGGGACATTGCTGTATACGTGTCTAAGTGCCTTACTTGCTCGAAGGTAAAGGCTGAACACCAGCGTCCTTCTGGACTCTTAGAACAACCCAAAATCCCTGTCTAGAAATGGGATAGTATCGTTATGGACTTTATTACTAAGCTACCCCGTACCTCTAAAGGTTACGATAGTATCTGGGTGATTATTGATCGTTTGACCAAATCCGCTCACTTTCTTCCTATTCACGAAGATTACAGAGTGGAGAAACTTGCTCGAGTCTATACTGATGAGATCATATGCCGTCATGGCATACCTCTTTACATAATCTCGGACCGTGATGGTCGTTTTACTTCGCGTTTTTGGCAAACGTTCCAGTCCGCTATCGGTACGTACTTGAATCTTAGCACGGCCTTTCATCCTCAGACGGATGAGCAGACCGAGCGTACTATTCAAACCCTAGAGGATATGCTCTGTTCTTGTGTCATCGACTTTGGTGGTAACTGGGATGTACATTTACCATTCATTGAGTTCTCGTACAACAACAGCTATCATACCAGTATTCAGATGGCTCCTTTCGAAGCTTTATATGGGCGAAAGTGTCGATCTCCTCTCAGCTGGCATGAGGTTGGGGAAAAGCAGTTCACTGGCCCTGAGATTGTTCAAGAGACAACGGATAAGATTCCTCAAATTCGTGATAACTTGATCAAGGCTAGGAGCAGACAAAAGAGCTATGCCAATAATAGGCGGAAGCCTTTGGAATTTGCTGTTGGTGACCGAGTTCTTCTCAAGGTATCTCCCTGGAAGGGAGTAGTTCGTTTTGGAAAGAGGGGAAAGCTTGCTCCTCGCTATGTGGGTCCTTTCGTGATACTTGAAAGTATTGGTAAGGTGGCGTACAGACTCGACTTGCCACAAGAGCTAAACAACGTGCATCCAGTGTTCCACGTATCTAACTTATGGAAATGCCTAGCCAACGAGGGACTGCAGGTTCCTCTTGAAGACTTACAAATAAACGAAGCTGTTCAGTTTGTGGAGAAACCAGTCGAAATCATGGATCAAACTGTCAAGCGTCTGAGGCACATCAAAATTCCCATTGTTAAGGTTTGATGGGAAGGAAAGCGTGGTGCCGAATTCACTTGGGAGTTGAAAAGTGATATGAAGGCCAAGTACCCGCATCTCTTCGAGCAGTCTTCTTCTAAGATTTCGGGGATGAAATCTCCTAAAGGAGGGGAGACTGTAACGCCCAGCGTCCCTAAACTTTAGGCTCTTGGCAAGATCAGTCCCTGAACTTTTATCTATTGTCAATTATAGTACCTGTGGTTATGTGATTTTGATACTTTGATACTTTTGGCATGAATCTTATTGATTCTTGATACTTGATACTTGGACTCTTGATTCTTGATACTATGGAAACTAGATTCTTTATGATTCTTGATACTTGGACTCTTGATTCTTGATACTATGGAAACTAGATTCATTATGATTCTTTATACTTGATACTTGGACTCTTGATTCTTGATACTACGGAAACTAGATTCTTTATCATTCTTGATACTTGGACTTTTGATTCTTGATGCTTGAGAAACTATGATTCTTGACACTTCAAACTTATTTGGTGCCTGACTCCTTAGACTCGTGAAACTTGATTCTTGGTTAAACGAGAGACTAGAGCCTTGTCACTGGCGGAATCTATGAAACTTGGAAGCTTTTAGATTGTAATGTAATCTAGATACTTTACCCAAACTATACGCAACACAACGCTAAATATAACTCGCAAAACGAATCTAAGTCAGGAACGCGGAAAGAAGGGATTGGCCAGAGTGGCCACCCGATCGGATGACCACCCGATCGGTTGACCACCCGATCGGATGACCACTCGATCGGGTGACCACTCGATCGATCGGCCACTCTATCCACCTTGCACCACCCTAGTACACTCTCACCCTATAAATAGACCTGTCACATCACCATTTTGAGTGATGTGACAGCTCTGCTCGACCAGACATGCGCACTTTTCAATTCTTCATTTTCTCTTCGATTTCGGTACGTTTTAGGCTAGATTCTTGTACTTTTGTGATCTACACATCATTCTCTACGTGATTCTCACCTGAAATCACGCTTTTCACCGTGAAATATCTTAGATCTAAGTTCTTGAGGGTGATGTCATCATGGGGGTTGTAAAAACCGCCATGTGATGTCACTCTGAACAAGATCTAGCTCAGATCTGAGATGTTTTGTGCATTTATACGCTAATCTAAGCTAAATCTAGACTTTTTCCTATAAAACTTATGTATCTTCATCTTTTCTCAAAAACTTTTACCTTATTCGGAGGGAACCGGGTCTACACTAACTGTAGATCTGATGAATAGTCTAGAGTTGGTGTTGATCTAAGTCCTTACCGAAAAATTCGAGCAAAGCACGAATTCCCACATAAACCCGTCAGAGACATGCGAATGACCGGACAGGGGTGGTTCCCACCGACCAGAACGGTTGTGAACTGATAGGTTTACCGTTGTCTCAATACGTGTCGTACCGTCACCGTTAAACTAGAAACTTAGAATTGTCACAAAATTGGTAACCAAGAACAAGGGTCGCCCGATCGAACGACAACCCGATCGGACAGTCGTCCGATCGGACAACCACCCTATCAGGTGACACTTGTTTTGAAATCCTTTAAACATTTGGAAAACAATCAAAAACTTGGAAGTCTGATCGAATGGCAACCCGACGGACAGGCGTCCGATCGAGCAGCCATCCGATTTGGAGGACAAGGATACCTACACTCGGATCGAGTGACAACCCGATCGGACTGCCGTCCGATCGAGCAGTCACCCAATCCCTTCCACCTATGAACTTCAACACAAGTGGCAACCCGATCGGATGGCCATCCGATCGGGCAACTATTTGTCTTTTCACACTCATGAGTCAACCGACCGGCTGACCATCCGATCAGACAGCCATCCGATCGGACAACCATCCGATCCAATGACCCATTTGACACTTTGAGCAACCTAGTTATTCTGCCCAACTCTTACCATATTGTAATCTATCAGGCTAATTCTAAAAGAGCTCCCTTTGATCCAATAGCAGTTTATACTGTTAAGAAATCACTGTGAGTATACTCGATCCCCTTTTTACTTTAAACTTTTGGGGTGTAACATGTATTCTATGAAACTTAAACTTGAATCTTTGAAACTTATACTCTATCCTATGTGAACATGAAACTTGTGATTCTTGATTCTTGACTCTTTGTGCTATGTAACGTTTAATCCAGAGTGTGTAGTTCCGCCTTAACAATAGTAGCGCTTTAGGAGATGCACCTCTCCCATTATTCTCGGGGGGTATTGTTAGGAGGATTCTAGTTTACCTTGAGTCTTGGGTAAACATTAAAGCATCGGGATACTTGGGCTATCACTGCGTGGACTGCGACACTAGCACGGCTGAAACTATTTTATTGTTTACACTGTGGATATGAGTTGTTTTAATCTATTATTCTATTATCAAACTTGTATACACGCTAATACTTTCGTGTTGATATTTTAATACATGTTGCAGGCTGATAGGATGCTTGGAAATGCGTGGAATTCAGCTAGGAGATGCTTAGAAACGTTGCCTAGTTAACTTAGAATCTTTTGAACAATTTGAACAATATTCGTTTTGGTCTGTATTCGATACTTGTCGGTTATGTTTGCTACTAGACAATGTTATGATGAATTTGATCTAATTTCTATTGAAACAAATAGTGTTATGGAATCTCATGAGCAATCTGAATGCTTAGTGCTCGCACCCCGATGTTTCTGCCATCGGTTGGGGTGTGACAATATCATCACCTCCTAGGGAAAATGGATAGAAGTCTTGTGTGATGAGGAGTTCTGCCAATTTCAATGGGACATCCTTGCACATCTAGTTGCATCGAATGACATTTCCATCTCCTATTTGGACACCGAAGGGTGTGATTAGCTGGGAGCTGATTTGTAGGCTCTTTACCAGCTTATCCAAAATAAAATTATGGGTCGAACTACTGTCAATCAACACTAGCACCTCAGTTGTACCTATAACTCCTTGTAGCTTCATTGTAGTTGGTGTAGATCGACCAAAGAGAGCGTGAAGGCTGATCTCAGCCATTTCATCTGAGCTATTCTGCTCGTTTATTTCTTCTGTTTCATCTGAGCTATTCTGCTCGTTTATTTTCTTCTGTTTCATCTCCTATATCAGCGAATTCCTGCTGGTATTCTTGCACTGAACCAGTTTGCTTGATGTTACACAGAAATTCATCCGGGTTTTGGAACTCGGCTGGCCCAAAGTTTTTGGTAAACGTGTGGGTCAATTCTTCCCAAAAAGTGATGGGTTGGTCGTTAGAAAGCCAAGAGTAGAGATCCAAGGCATCACCCTCTAGGTGCATTGAGGCCACTTCAACCTTCTCCTCATCAGGTATATGATAATACCTTAAGTATTTTTCGGCTTTCAGCAACCATCCACGAGGATCTCCTCCGCTAGAAGTCAGGAATTCGAGTTTGTTATAGGGCCTATATGGTTGTCGACTCCTCCAGGAACTTTCCCCTTCATCACTCTTGCTTCCTCGGTAACGGTCTCTTGCCTTTAGAGCTGCAATCTCCTGCTTCTGGGCTGCTATATCCTCTTTCAGCGTGTCAATTGACCCCAATTTTGCGGCTATGGCAGCCAACTGAACAGCAATTGGGTTGGGTGGGTTACTGTTGTCGTTCAAGTTATTCCGGGTTTGCACCATTTGGTTCCCGGCAATGGAACCAAATGATAGAACCCAGAAATCTAACAAATGTAAATGATAGATTTAACTGCTGGAAACTTAAATATTATAAGATAAAAGACCCGATTCGAGATGGGTTAATCTCCAAGAAAAAAGGTATAGATACCCCAATTTAAATAACATAAAACATTGACAATTCTCCAAACTAGAACAAGAGATATAAATAAACATAAATAGAGATAACTGCTCCTAAACTTCAGCTACACATTTACCCATCAGCCCTAATGTTGGTGCACTGAATGTCTGATGACTGCGTCTTAATCGAGTCTTAGGTCTAGTTAGGTTAGATTGGAGCTTGGAAATGAAAAAGTGTACTTAATGTTGTAAGTTCGCTCCAAATGACATTTATGTCATTAGAAGCGAAATCAGGAAAACTTGTAATTCCGCTCCAAATAGCTATTAGGTGATTCCGCTCCAAATGCTAGTTGTTGATTCCGCTCGTAATGAACATGCGGTTTCGAGCGGAATTAGACCTTCTATATATAGGTGACGGCAGTTTTCATTCGAAACTGTTGGAGCGGAACTAGGTCTTGGTGTAGGTGTCGAATTGCTGTCAAAATTCATTCAGAAACACGTGTAAAGACTTGCAATCAGTAATAGAAAGAAGTTAAAAGGATACGAGCTGTTGTGACTATGTCTACTTTGATTCCGCCTCTGTATTCAAAGATGAACTGCCTTTTACTGACTATTTAGGGTCGCACGCGGTCCAACAAGTGGTATCAGAGCTCAGGACGAGGAGTTCATACCATAGCAGCTTGATTCTACCGGATTTTCTCATTTCTACTCACTTCTTCTCATAACTTTCTGATTTGAACTAGTTCCAGCGGTTGAAATGGCCTGATTTTTACATATGTTGTGTAAAACATAGTTTTAACAAAGCCTACAAAGAATCAGATTAAAACTCGACTTAAAACTGGTAAAAATGACCTAATAACCTGTTTCCGCTCGAAAGGTTCTTCGAAGATTTCACTTTAAAAAGCTAATTCAGCTCGAGATTATAACCTGATTCCGCTCGAAATCAAAATATTTCTGATTCCGCTCGAAATCAGAAAAGGTCTATTCAGCTTGAAACATTGTTTCTTATTCCGCTCGAAAGAATATAACCTGATTCCGCTCAAACTTAGTCAAAGTCAGATTTCGCTTGAAAGATAATATTTGATTCTGCTCGAAAGCACAAGTCAGATTGAGCTTGAAAGTTATCATCTGATTCCGCTCGAAATCAGATATCATTCATATTTCGCTCAAAAGTCTGATTCCGCTCGAAATACTTGTGTTTTTTCAAGCGAAATCAGATTAAGTTGATCTAGCTTGAAAGATTCTTGTGATTCCACTTGAAGAGATTCTACTTCAAGTGATTTCGCTCGAAACAACTGTTTTTTCAAAACTTAAAATCTTTCTAAGTGTTTGACTGATTTTTCAGGTACGTGCAAGATGGATGATATATTCATGAACCCGTTTAGCGACATGTATGCTTTTGCCAGAAATTCTGGAGATGATACTTCTTCTAGAAACACCAATGAGAACACGCCAAACCCAAAGAAAAAGTTATCGGATGCCTTGGAGGTTGAAAGTGCTTTTGGAACCTATAATAAACCCCCGAAGTTGATGGCTATCGAAGAATACAGTCGGTGGGCCAAGAAGTTTGATGATTGGTTGAGAGCCTTTGCTTTTCCCAGCTGGAAGAGTCTAAAAAATGGTTACAATGATGGAGGCAAAACTGGCGAAAGCTTAACATCACCTGAAGAAATAGAGGCATTTGTCGCTGAGCAAAAATGCGTTGCACTGCTATTTTAGTCTGTTCGAGAAGATATAATATCTTTGATCGAGTACAGTAGTTCTAAAGATCTCTGGAAAAAGTTAGAAACCAAATGTTTAGGAAGTACATAAATAGTGAAGAACAAAAAGAAACTACTTAGAAAAGAGTTTGATTTGTTTGGGTGTTTAAAGAATGAATCAGTTTGTAAAATGATTGAAAGGTTTGGGCACCTGAAGCTGGAACTGGCGAGACATGAAATTTCCTATACTCAAGATGAGCTAGTCGACAAATTGTTTGATTCGTTGCCAGATGAGATGGATTGGCAATATTATGCGTTGATGCTAAAGAATACTATCAAGCCGCCAGAAGTGTTGACAGTAGACTTGCTGATTGAGAGACTAGAGAGTCATGAGTTGGAATTAAAGAAGACTCACAAAGTCAATCATTCGTCTTATCAGCAGAACTTGTATTTGTATTATCCAAAGAACATGATGCCAAAGAGTACATCTCCCAAGACAGCATTTTCTGCCGAAAATGTTAACACATCAAACAAGGAAAGTCAAAGCAGTGGATTTCACAGTGGATCTTCGTCATCTGCAAATCATTCTGATGCAAAGAATCTATTTCAATGCAACATCGCTGTAGACTTAAAAAAATGCTCAAAACTTCAGCGAGGAGTCAGCAAAGCAACAGATGGTTTTCTTAGCATCTGTGCTAGAATCTTATGAAAGTCTTGTAGCAGGGAAGATAGGCAACACCAACCTGACAAAGGAAGATTATGATCAGATTGATCCTAAGGAGATGGAGCTAATTGATATAAGGTGGTGTATGGCCAGTGCAGTTCGTCGAGCACAACGTTTTATGGAGATCACAGGGAGGAAGTCTATTGGTGGACCTTCTACCAAGTTAGGTTTTGACAAGTCTAAAGTGACGTGCTTTAAGTGCAAACAGAAAGGTCACTTTAAGCGTGAATGCCGAAATGCGTATGCTGATGAATCTGAAAATCATTTCCGAGAAGATTACTACAAGAAGGCGATTTATCATCAGAATAAATCAGAACCGCCAAGGATGAAGCAGCTTGAGGATAACAAAGAGAAATCAAGAGCTCTTGCTGTAATTCACGACGATGAAGGTTACGACTGGAGTGAGTTGTTACCTGAGGAGGATGCGGTTGGATATGCATTCATGGCAAAATCTGAACCTGTTCCTTGGAAAGACAACAGAACTGAAGAATAGAAGTATAATCACAGAAAGTTGTTGGCCACGAACAGATTGATCAAAATATCTGGTATCTTTTCTGAGGCAAAACGAGCAAATAGATGGGATCCAGACAAAGAATGTTATCTTGACCCCCAGGGAAACATTGCTATTGATCATAACACTCTTGATTTGGAAACCATAATCAAAGAGTTTAAAGAAGAAGATGATTATTGGCAGAGGAAATGGTGGGGAAGCGGAGAAGAGAAAGAGAAAGAAGAGAAGGAAAAAGAAGAGAAAGAGAAAACAAAGAAAATTGACAATGGAATCATTGACACAATACATGAGTTGAATGCTGAAAACATGGGAAAGATGGGTGACAAGGTGCTGGCTGCTAAGGCACTTGAGGTAGATTCTAAATCCGTTTCTGAGTCTAAAAGCCAGGTCAGTTCAAACGCGTCAACGACTGAGTCAGGTAAGAAAGTCAATGGTGATGTTGACTGCAAAAATTACATCAAGGAATGCAAAGTTTGTAGCACAGTCACTTATCTCAATGGTAAGAAGGTTGAAGATCTGACTGCTAGAGTCAGAAGTGTTGAGGATCAAATCCTTGATCGTGATAAAATGATGAAAGCTTCAACTGAACGATTGAAAGAATTAACTAACAAAATCGAAACTGATAAAATTGATCAAGAAAAGGTTAGGAAAGAAAATGAAAGGCTAGTTTTTGAAAATCGTCAGATTACTGAAAAATTTGAGAAGCTTAAAAGCACGGTTAAAGATAATGATGATAGAAACGGTAAAACATACAAAGAAAATTGTCAATTGCAATGTGTTTTGAGGATTAAAGAAGAATTAATCAACAAACAATTGGATGAGATTGCTAAGTTGAAGCTTCAATTTGAAGAAGCTAAGATTGAGAATGAGAGAATCAATTTGAAATTGAACAGTTACAGCTCTGCAAGCTTTGTTTTGCAACACATTGTTCCTAAACCCATCGGGAAAAACAAAGCAGGCGAAGATGTATACTGTGATGGAACCGGGGTGGGTTTTCATCAAGTTCCACCACCAGTTCTAGACAATTATTCGAAAATGCAATCTGGGTTGGTTAATCTTGAAGATGAGAATGAAGTTAAACTTCCTGATTCAATTAATGTTACATTTTCTTCTACATCATCTGATGATAGTGTTCAGACAGAGATTGTTAAAAGCACAGCTGAAAGTGTTTTGATGTCTGATTCAGCTGAAGATGATGAATGTTTCTTGGACAAATACATTCCAAAACAAAAGTCCAAAGACAACTTAAATGATGAACCTAATCTTGTCATGTACAAGATGTCGGGATCTGATAAGTTGTATTCGGATTCTGAGTTTCCTCTGGAGAATGTAAATGTTTCAAAATTGACAAATGTGTTCAAAATGGTTGAAATCGATTTGTCTGAAGTAAAGAGTTTAAAACAAACAAAAAGGCAAATGAATTTTGAGAAAGATAAAGTTTACTACAAGAAACCTGTTGTTCTACCACGTTTTTATAACAACAATCGAAACAAATGGTCGGGTGGTTATCAGGGTGGTAAAATTTATCAAAGAAAGAATTTTTAGAACAAGAAGTTTGCTGAGAAGAAAGTGTTTGTGAACAGTTCAAGTTCACTTTCTGATGAAGAGAAAAAGATTTTTTCGAAATCAAATGAAGAGTTCTTTGAGGAAAAAGCCTCACAACCTCAGTCTAAAGGCACAAGTCGGGTAGTTGATACTCGTACATGTTTTAGATGCAACAAAGTTGGTCACATTGCAAGAAATTGCATCAACTTCAAGCCTAAGACTGAAGTTGTTGAGAATCAAAAGAAGAAGGTTGATGCAAAAGGAAAATCTCCAATGGTTGTTGAGAAAATTTTGAAAAATGAGAAAACAAAAGTCAAAATTGAACCTGTTAAGAATGTGGTAACTAAAAATGACAAATTCTATAAACGGGTTGCTTCATCTCAACAAACATGGAAGCCAAAAGTGGTTGAAAAGCCAAAAAGTTCATCTAAACCAAAGGTTTCTGAGTCGGAAAAACAATCGTCTTTTACCATTCCGGTAAAGATGGATGTTCCTTTGGATTACTATGAACAATTGGAGAAACAATCTTCAACTCCACCAGAGAAGAAGAATGTTCAAAAGAAAAATCAATCAACCGGTCAACTTAAGATAGATGAGTTTTTTTATACAAAAAGATTGAGGTTGGATCAGAAGAAAGCTTAAAAATGAATGATAAAAATTTTCCGCCACTTTACACTACAAAATCTCACATTAAAGTCCAATTACCTAAGTCGAAAGAGGCTTGGGTAGCATCAAAATCTCACTAAAAATTTTGGACTTACCGGAGCTTCCTAGTTGGTAATTATGAAGCATGAATCGGCATCTTTATTGAAATGTGTTTTTAAAATCAATTTGTGATATGTGCAGGAACTTTCGAGAACTGTTTCACGATGGATTATGGATAGCGGAGCGTCTCGACATATGACAGGGAAAACCGCATTGTTGTACGATGTTAGAAATTTCAATGGTGGTTATGTGGGATTCGCAGGAAACCAAGGTGGTAGAATTGTTGGTGAATGAACGTTATCCAATGGGATTGTTACGTTTGAAAGAGTTAACTACATTGCTGAGCTGGAGAATAATCTGCTGAGTATCTCGCAGATTTGTGACAGGATGTATACCACTCACTTCACAGACAAAGAATGTTTGATCTTGAAGCCTTGATTTGTTATCCCTGAAGAATGGATTATCATGAGGGCACCTAGAGTGAATGATCTGTACGTGTTGGACATGAGTGTAGCTACTACAACCACATGTCAAGCTCATTGTTTTGTGTCTAGAGCAACGGAGAAAGAATCACAGTCGTGGCACCGAAAGATGGGTCATATACATCTTAGAAAAATGAATCATCTGGTGCATAATGATTCAGTTCTGGGTGTTCAAATTAAAGGTTTTCATCTGGAAAGGGAGTGTATTAGCTGTATCAAAGGCAAGCAGAAGAAAAAGTCACATCCTAAAAAGCAAGTCAATTCAGTTTCCAGACCATTAGAGATACTACATATGGATCTGTTTGGTCCAGTAAATGTCAAAAGTATTACAGGGGATCTCTACTGTCTTGTGGTTACTGATGATTATTCCAGATTTTTGTGGGTATCATTTTTGAAGTCGAAAGACGAAATGTTTGATAGTTTGATGGCGTTGTTCAGAAAGATTGAAAATCTGTACCAAAGGCGTATCAGAAGAATTAGAAGTGATAATGGTACTGAATTCAAGAACAACAAGATGGAAGAATATTGTGATGAAAGATGTATATTGCATGAGTTTAGTGCTCCGTACACTCCGCAGCAGAATGGAGTTGCAGAACGTAAAAACAGGACGCTAATCGAAACGGCTAGAACAATGCTTGCTGATTCAAAGCTACCGATAATTTTTTTGGCAGAAGCAGTTTCCGCCGCATGCTATACGCTCAACAGAGTTCTCACTGTCAAGAAATTTAACAAAACATGCTTTGAGTTAATCAATAACCGCAAACCAAATCTGAAGTATCTTGAACCGTTCGGGTCACCCTGTACTGTTCTAGAACCTTTTGGAAAGTTTGGTCCGAAGAGTATTGAAGGGATATTCATAGGTTATGCAAGTCCGTTACGACGTGTCTTCGTTCCAAGTCTGAAGCGGATTATTGAAGCTCCAAATGTTGAGTGTCAGGGGTATACTATGCCGCCTCAGAACCCCGGTGACTCATGGCGTTTTAATTATGATAAATTGTGGGATTCATTTGACAAGATGGAAGAACCAGAAGAAGAAGAAGATTTCTTTGATGAGTTGGATATTTTGCGAGAATATGAAGAATCGCAGGAAATGTTTCCAGCTGAGTATTCAAGACGACCACGACAAGCTTTGAATGATGATGAAGCAGGTCCAAGCAATGCTGGTGAACATGATGATGTCCAACAAAATGAAGTTGCTCAAGATAATCAGACGGTACAGAATGATAATCAAGAATCTGAGAACATGCCAGTATTTGATCATGGTGATTCAGATTCTGAGGGGGAGCAAATTCAGATTTCAAGTCAAACAAACCCAATCAGTGAACAAGGTGCAAATCAGAATGTTACTAATCTGGAAGGCGATGTATATGTTTCAGGTGAAGTGATGCCACGAACTCTTTCATACCATCCAGAGGAGTTGATCATTGGAGAATTGCAGTCAGGCGTCCGCACTAGAAGACAGCTTGATCAAGGGCTTACGTGTTTTTATACCAAAGTTGCTCCTTTACAAACTGAATTCTCATTGAGTTGTTTTATTTCGCAGATTGAGCCAAGGACTTACAAAGAGGCGCTTACTGAAGATTCTTGGGTCAATGCGATGCAGGAGGAACTGAGCCAATTCGAGAAGTTAGGTGTGTGGAAGTTAATGGATTTACCTGATGGACAGAGGAAGATAAACACCAAGTGGGTGTTCAAGTGTAAGAGAGATGATAGAGGAGTTGTGGTTCGTAACAAAGCTCGACCAGTAGTCCAGGGTTTCTGTCAACAGGAGGGTATAGATTTCACCGAAGTGTATGCTCCAGTTGCTCGTCTAGAAGCGATCAGAATCTTCCTAGCATTTGCATCTTGGAAAAACTTCAAAGTATATCAACTAGATGTGAAATTGGTGTTTCTCTATGGGAAGGTAAAAGAGGAGGTATATGTCGGTCAGCCACCGGGCTTTACCGGTCCAAACCACAAAGACAAGGTCTACTAGCTAGACAAAGCACTGTATGGTTTACACCAGGCCCCGAGAGCTTGGTACGAGACATTGTGTCAACACCTACTAGCTAACAGTTTCATTCGTGGAAAAGTGGATGCCACTCTCTTCACCAAAGAGGTCGACGGACATCTTCTGATTGTTCAGATATATGTGGACGACATCATATTTGGGTCAACAAATGAAAATTTGTGCAAAGATTTTGAACAAGTCATGAAGCAGAAATTCGAAATGTCATCGATGGGTGAGATGAAATTCTTTTTGGGATTGCAGGTTGATCAACTACCCAAAGGAATTTTCATACATCAAACGAAGTACGTTCATGATATCTTGGAGAAATTCGGGATGTCAGGTTCTACTCCAGCTTCCACCCCATTAGCAACGAATCATGGGATAAACCCTGATCTCACCGGAGAGAAGGTAGATGAAACGATGTATCATTCCATGATCAGATCGCTAATGTATTTGACAGCTTCAAGACCCGATATTATGTACCCAACCTGCCTCGCAGCAAGATTTCAATCTAATCCGAGAGCGTCGCACATGGTAATAGTCAAAAGGATATTACGCTACCTGAAAGGAACTCCATCATTGGGGTTGTGGTATCCAAGAGAAGGCGACTTCACGCTCGAAGGTTATTTCGATTCCGATTTCGGATGCTGCAAAGTTAACGCTAAATCAACAACAGTGGGGTGCCAGTTTTTCGGACCATGATTGGTCACCTGGCAATGCAAAAAGCAAACCTCTGTGGCTTTATCCACATGTGAAGCGGAGTATGTATCTGCTAGCAGATGCTGCTCTCAGATCTTGTGGATCCAGCAACAGATGCGCGACTACGATTTGCAATTTCTAAACACCCCTATCTTTGTTGATAATGAGGCAGCGATTAACATTACTAAAAATCCAGTTCATCACGCTAAAACCAAACACATTGAAATTCGTCATCACTTCATTCGCGATTGTTTCGAGAAGAAGTTGATACGAATTGAGAAAATCCACACAGACGATCAAAAAGCTGATTTACATACCAAAGCATTTGATAAAACACGTTTTCAGTATTTGTTAAAACTGAATGGTATAAAGCTTTTATCGGTGTTGGAGGACATTATTGGCGTTGATGAAGGAGACATTGTAGATGATGTTGAGAAGCAATCTGCAATGGTTTGTCGATTTTTTACATGTTTTGGTATTTAGGGGGAGTATAGGGTAATATTTTCAGAAAATACAAAAACAATAAAAAATGACAAAAATACAAAAACATGAGATATTTTCAAAATCCAAAAAACAATAGAAAACCAGAAAAGAGCTTGTGTAAAAAGGGAAAATGATAGTACATCGGCTTGACAGTTACAGTATGCTAAAGAAATGGAATGTTTAAATGCGTTAAACAGTCTCGCTGATGATGTGCCGATAGGTTTTTGCACATTTAGTAGGTTTGTTCGGGATATAAACCTAAATCTTTACTTGCTTATTTCGTGGGGAACACTACTTGGATATATAGGTAACCCCTGAAATCTTATTTGAAAGATTCCTTTTTCTGATATACTAGGTCTTTATACTCAGTGATATCTGGGGTATTATTCCGGGACTTCTGCTGAATGGAAGTTCTGACCTAGTCCCCGAATAATACTTTCCGCAATGCTTGAAACATAGCATCACCCTCAGCATATATGATAAGACAATAAAATTGCTTAGCAATGCTGTTGTAAAAAAGATCCTCTAAAGGGGACACACCCACAAGTTGAGTCATGATCTCTCTGCTGAACGATGGTTCTGACCTGAGCTCTCATGATTCTTCATAATTTATTAACCCCTTACAGATATCATTTGTGGTATACTCACCTGTAAGACTGAATATTGGATCTGGATACGGGAGTATATTCAAGAGGTGGGACACACGTATAAGTTTAAGTCTCTAAAACACTAAATCCGTATCCTGAACAGATTGAAAATTGTGTGAGAATTTAAGTGGATCAGTATATCGACAATCTATGCGAATTGTTTAATTCTGAGTATGTAATTAAAAGCTTAACGGTACTTGTGACTTGTCAAATAGCTGATATGATTCCCTAACACGCTTAACCAAAAATATGTTTGTAAATAGTTTATTTTTATTGCATTTTAGTTCTGTATTTCATTTCTAGTTTAGAAGCTTTATTAAAAAACCAAAAAGATTTTACACTTCTGCTTTATTTTCCGACAAACCAAAGTGGAGAGTTAATCTTCAGATTCATAATTTGAAGCAGATGCAGGAAGTTTCTGGACTGGAAGATGATTCGTGAGCTAAAACATGATAAGTCTGTGGAAGTTGAAAAGTTGAAGCAAGTTCATTAACTTGAAACTTGTAAATTTTCAGAAAAAGTTAAACAAAATGTCAGTGTGAATTGTCTCAGATCAACCAAGGTCATTAAGTTGGACTTGGTAGATAAATTGAGTAATCAGGGTCATTAATTTGGACCTGAATACTTAAGTGGATTTCTAACACTGAAGGTTAAATGGTAAGTTTTGAATTGAAATTATTATTATCATATATCTTATATTTAGGTAGAGTATATGCAGGTAACAGGAATCCCCGTAGCAATGAAAAAGTAAAAGTTTGAACCATAATTAAAGCCCTAGCTTATCGAGAGGGGGAGTCTGTGAAAGGGGGAGTTCACATTCTGGATCAACAGTTAACGGGAAGACTAAAGATGGAGCCAGGATGAGTTCCTGAACATATGAAGAGAGAGTTTTTATAATGAGAAGACGAGTTTGGAAAGAGATCAAGACTGAAGACTTGATGCCGAAGACTTCGTCAACATCCAAGGGGGAGTTTGTTGGTGCACTGAATGTCTGATGACTGCGTCTTAATCGAGTCTTAGGTATAGTTAGGTTAGATTGGAGCTTGGAAATGAAAAAGTGTACTTAATGTTGTAATTTCGCTCCAAATAGCTATTAGGTGATTCCGCTCCAAATGCTAGTTGTTGATTCCGCTCGTAATGAACATGCGGTTTCGAGCGGAACTAGACCTTCTATATATAGGTGATGGCAGTTGTCATTCGAAACAGTTGGAGCGGAACTAGGTCTTGGTGTAGGTGTCGAATTGTTGTCAAAATTCATTCAGAAACACGTGTAAAGACTTGCAATCAGTAATAGAAAGAAGTTAAAAGGATACGAGTTGTTGTGACTTTGTCTACTTTGATTCCGCCTCTGTATTCAAAGATGAACTGCCTTTTACTGACTATTTAGGGTCGCACACGGTCCAACACCTAATTCTTATTAACTGCTTTCTTGACTGGGCCCTTGACTAGGTATGGGCTGCAATTGAGTTAAGGGTCGAGTTGTGTTTATTGGGCTCTGTTGGAATCCTACCAATACAGCCTGCCGGAAAGCATACTTGTCCTCAGGTCGACATTCCAATAATTGTTGACTATTGTGCCAAGCAATCAACCATTCCATTGTAGGTTGTCCCGCTTCATAGACCCATTCATAAGCTAAAATGGATTGTGAAGGCCTTGCAATTTTCTTGTCTTTTACATCTGAACACCACCTAGATGACCGTTTGATAGCACATTTGATTTCAGCGATTTCCTTCTTATCATGCGTGCCCCCTTCAATAACAGGTGGTTGATCACAGTTGGTATTCCTTTCTCCTCCTCCCAACTCCAACAGTTTGCATGTTAGGAATTGCATGTGCTTATCAAAATCAGATATGCGTGGAGGGATTTTAGGGGTGGGTTGCAATGGCTTAGGTATGGCTGGTAAATAAGGTTTATCAGCTTTAATTTCCAAAATCTGATGGTGACCTTTCCTGTTATCAGAGTTGACTATCTCATCTCTTTTGTTGGCCATTAAACTGTTCTCCACCATCGTGCTCTTCCGATCCTCATCTGATTCTTCACAGTAACTGCCATCCCTGATCATTTGAGTCTTGATTGCTGCAACATCATCCTTCATGGCTGCAATATCATCCTTCATGGTTGCTAAGATGGCGTCTAATCGTGCAGCAATGGCTGATAACTGGTCAGAGATAACCAAATTCCGGGTTGTAAGCGCCATTCGACTTCCCGACAATGGAACCAAATGATAGAAACTGGAAAATTTGATTAATAAAAATAGGGAAAACAAGGGATAGTTAGCCTGATTCGAGATAGGCAAATCTCCAAATACAAGACACGATAATGAATAAAAACTGGACAAAGAAAATAGATGACTAAAGGCCTATTTATTCTTGAGGATTGCTGGAAGTTTCCCCTTATTTTAGCCTCTGAAATAGCTGCTGAAATCATGGGATAATATCTTAAATTATACAGGGAGATAATTGTGCATTTGATTGAGAGGATCAGTTTGGATCCATCCAAGGTTCTTATCAGCTTCACTGCAACTATACTTGAGCGGCTCTCACGATCCCATACTCGCGGAGTATAAAGACCTTTGCCGAAGCAAACCCATATTTGGTCTTCTCCTACCACCATTGCGCAACCATACTCTAAATGTTAAGCTCATTTGGTTAAGATTCACGTTCCAACGTATCCGAGAATCGTTCTGCTATGATACCAAGTTGTCACGGGGTTACTTTTCGACCCTCGTGTGGCGTCCCTAAGTCCCCGGGTGTAAGGACCTTCAAAATTGTCCATAAACGACCCGTAAGTGAAAACCCGGACCCTTGAAACCCTAATGTGCATGAAAAACCAAGAAAACAAGAAAATTGGGTTTCACGCGGGCCGCGTAAACCATAAGAGAAACCTACGCGGGCCGCGTCAACTTAAATTTGACCGGATAAGCTTCCCAGGCCACGTGTCGCAGACGTGGCGCACCTAGGTGTGACACGGAAGCCCTAGTCATAGACTAGGTGGCTCTCGCGGGCCGCGTAAAAGCCTGTTAAGGCTTACGCGGGCCGCGTAAAACTCAAAAACTTGCTATAAGTAGCCTGTGCATGGGGCTTTTATCTGTGTTCGAAAATTTCATTCCAAAACGAAGACTACTGCTCAAAATCAAAATTCTAGGTAGGGAAACGCTGCTACGAATACAGGGTATTAACTCGATCACTGCTACGATTCGATGTCCGATCGATTGAAACCAATCCGATGGATGTTTAAGTGCTGCCCAAATCAGGGCTATACTTTGTTATTCGTCGTGAGGGTTTTAATCTCGTGAGCTTATCGTAAATGTTGTATTAAGTTACTGACCTAGTTTCGTGTGCATTGTTATTTAACTAGGTTACAAGATTAAATCTGTAGACAAGGTTCTGTCTGATTAAAATTGCAATGTGAGTCATTCTCTTTTTACCAAATTGTTTCCAAAACCATATTTATTTTCAAAGTTATAATTACAGGGATTAAGTCTTTGTAATCTGCAATTACTGCCGGTATGTGGGGTTTTGTATACATTACTTGATACCCGTCACCATTGGACAACGGGTTAGCCAATGGGTGATCTGACCATAGTCACAGATACTGTCAAGTGACAAATACCGATTTGGGGTAATTGGTTGATAAAAACATTGTAATCACCCTTAATACTGCAGATTATAACAATGTGTCGTTTTATGCAACTTGAATGACTCGCCAGTATTTCCCTGCTGATAAAACCTTTTTAAAACATGTTTCAGGTGATCTGCTGTGATCCAGGAAAAAGTGTCGTGTAGCACTGCAAGCTTGAAGAAGTGGCTCAATAAAATAATTAAATATGTTTTTGTAAAACAGGAAATTTCCTTGAGAAACTTCCTTTATTGTAAATTATGGGGTTTGTCCCAAATGTGTAAAATAAAATAAATTGGGCATTTTCAAGTTTTAAAAGATCTTGTTAAAATTCCGCTGCCAACGTAATAATTACCACGTGTTTTCTGTCCCGCAGCTCCTGGAACGGGTAAACCGGGCCGGGGGCAGTGACACTGGGGACCTCGGAAGCACGGAAACGCCTTGGAGGAGCCGTCTCCCGTCCCGGGGACTGGTAGGGGACGGAGACAGCAAGGGGACGGTCGGGAAACGTCCCCGGCATGTTGGGTACGGCGTGGAAACGTGCTGCAGAAGGGGTGCAAGAAACGTTTCCGGCATGTTTCCATCTATTTTTTTGGTTTTTTAATAAAAGAAAACCAAATAGACAATCTCGATGTTCCAAAACGTTTCCGGTCAATGTCCAGGAAGAAGGGGAAGAAGAAACAACGGCCGCGTAGTTTTTGTCTTTTTAGGGTTTAAATTAGTTTAGTTATTTCAACATTTAACCCCTATATTTTTACTAGTTTACATTTAAACTCTAAAATTTGTAGTTTTTTACATAAAAAGTGTAAAAATAGTTTGTGTATTTAAACATTTAACCCTTTCTATCTTCACTAGTTTACATTTCGTTCTTAAACTTATAAACTTATACATAAGAAGTATAAATTAACATTACATCAATATATAACTATTTTGGGGTTTTGTATTACATTATCTTTAATATATATTTATTTTTTTTATATGTTTTTATTCCCGTCCCCGTCCCCGCTTCTTGAATTTTTTAGTTTTGCCGTTTCCCGTTCCCGTACCCGTACCCGTCCCCGTACCCCGTTCCCGTACCCGTCCCAGTGCATCATAGCCGGGGACAAGCCAATCCATCTCGCTTTTTTGTGTGGGTCACTGGTTTCGTCCTGCCTTGGACTCATCAGGAGAGCGGCGCCAGCTTTCGACCAGTGGTGCGTTCGTCGTTTGCACGACTAGGCAAGTACACCTCTTCATTGACACTGACTCCATCCCCCAATAAAGTCCATGACTAGCCAGTAACCCAAGCGTTCAAGCACAACCCATAGCATTGCGATCTTCAAACATTTGGCCAGTGACACTCGGGCAGGCTTGTTTTAACAAAAAAAAATGGTTGTTTACAAAAAAAAGTATAAACATAAATTATCTTTGCATTATCTAATGAATAGCACAAAATCTTATCAGGTCACACCAATTTAATTGCAAAAGTACCCATGTCAATATCAAGTTGTTAAGCCAAAATTGACTCATAAACAGCTTTCTATCCAAATCAACTAATTTCTCATTTCATAAGTAATTAAAAATAACTATATAGTTGTAATCTTTGGTCAAGAACCCACTCAGGATGAAAGCATCAAACAAGCAATACCAAATATTTACAACGTTTGCTGTAAATTATAACAAAGTTAATGATTTTCTTTTTCCGGATTACAATCTCGGATAATTGGATCACCCAAAACATGAAAAAAATCATTCACCTGGAACATAAAATTCAAACTTCACATCCACCGAACCAGAAGTCACCCCATCGTCCTTATATTCAAAATCCATTATTGTTCCCTCATCCCCGTCTGCTTCTTGATACTCTGTTTTCACTCGTCTCACAGGCACGGTAACCGAGTAAATTGTCCCGAGTGCAGGGTCTGTCGACACGCTGAGCTGGACTTTATCTTGAGATTCAATCACCACAAAATCCGAAAGGGAGTTAACTATATTGCTGACTATCTTTTGCTTCGCGTCTTCACTGACTGCACATCGGTCAGAAAAAAGAATCATTTTCAACCGTTGTTTAGCGACGCTTGCATTTGAGTTCTTGATCATTGATGGAGATGGGAATATTATTTTCCATGCTAAACTCAAACGCTCGAGGAAATTTAAGTTTATGGCATTCAATAAAAAGCTTTCTGCATCTTGGTTAACGGAGTTTGTTGAGATTTCATAGTCGTTAATGAGCCCCAAAGGTCGTTTAGCATGGCACCGTGTGCTCTGCACATGGGCTATTGAAGATGGCCATTTTGGCATGCTTTCGGTAACACACGATCCACCATTTATGAAACTAATAGAATCCACCTGCATTCAAGAAGAATATATGTTTAAGAAATACTAGAGAGTAGAGATGGCTATTTTAATCCATTTTATATAAATGGGTCGGTTTAGGTTGCGTTTTATTTATCAAAACAGGTCAAGTAAGAAAAATAGCTAAAAAGGGAAGCGGCCAAACATGTTGAAAATGTTCCAACGTCTACTTGTGTGATCATAGTTAATGCTTCAAGCCTTCAATCTATAACCAAAAATCCAACATGAACATAAAAAGTGTTTGTGGGTCATCATACCCTGGCTTGGCCCGTTTTGACTAGCTATCCAAACCTGTCCAACCCAGTCATCTTGCCACCTCTAAAAAATACACATCACTTAACTAAGACATAATGTCTAAGAGGTCAACTCCAAGAAGTAGGATCAAACATGAAACTTTTGCTAAAATGTATTTAATTAGATGCATTCTATGATTAAAAAAAAGGGAAAGAGATGTAGTATAAGCTTGTCATTGAGCACGGCGGCAAACTAAAGTTGAACTCTAAAGGAAGATTTCAATGTTGTCTTTAATTAACTCTAAGAATTGAATATAGAATGGGCATCATATATGTAAAGAGACACAAGGACTAAGCTATCTGATAGATACTCGAAAACAAGAGGCTGATTTATTGAAATAATAAGATAGTTGGCCCGATTCGAGAGGGGCTAATCTCCAATACAAAAACAGTAGATAATCCAAATAAACAAGACATTCCCAACTAGAACATGAAATGAAATACTTAAACGAAAAATAAAAGAGTTACTTCCTAAACTTCAGCCCCTAAATTCAGCCTTTTGACTTTGACTCCCCTAAAATTCAGCCAATCCAGATTTGAATTGGCAGGTTTGTAACAATAATTCCGGCCCGAAAAAATCGACTTGTCCTCAAGTCGAAAAGAAGGTGAAACTGGGATGGCAGTTAATAACAAATTCCCTGAAGGCCGTCAACAGTTGTTTCTTTTTCTGCTTCCACTTATGAATTGCAACTTTTTCATGATCGTTAACCCAAACCTTGTAGTCACCATCATAAGAAGAATGGACAGCCATAGGCTGATTAGTTAACGATTTCTTCTCTACGCCATCTCTTACCTTCCATCGAACACCACCTCTGATTCCATAAACACCATCGTGAATCTTTAGTTGACCACCCAAGACATGGTAGCTGATCTTCAATTGACCACCCAAGACATGGTCGTTGATCTTCAATTGACCACCCAAGACGTGCTCAAATCGATCTGCGTCGATACTATCAAGATCTTCCTATTTGACCGGACCTGGTAGTGGTCCGTGAGGCTCATCCTTGGGTTCTTTGGTTAACTGTGTTTGTCTTGCTAGCCAAGCTTCCTTGATCGCTGCAATATCATTCTTCAGAGATAACAAGGAATCGAGTTTTTCTGAAATGATCTCCAATTGCGCAGCGATTGAATCATAAAAAAATTCGCTGCCTCCAATATGGTTGCTTCGGGTCTGCACCATCAGGTTTCCCGTCAATGGAACCATTGATAGATACTCGAAAACAAGAGGCTGATTTATTGAAATAATAAGATAGTTGGCCCGATTCGAGAGGGGCTAATCTCCAATACAAAAACAGTAGATAATCCAAATAAACAAGACATTCCCAACTAGAACATGAAATGAAATACTTAAACGAAAAATAAAAGAGTTACTTCCTAAACTTCAGCCCCTAAATTCAGCCTTTTGACTTTGACTCCCCTAAAATTCAGCCAATCCAGATTTGAATTGGCAGGTTTGTAACACTATCACAATGAATATGGATGGTTATAATTATAGGCTCACTCCGTCCCATAATAAAAGTAACATTTCAATGTTCGAGTGGTTTGACAATTATAATTGTGTATCGATCAAGTATCTAATATGCTCCATGGAGTTCATGATGAGAACATTCGCTTATGCTCTTGTAAACAAAAACCAATGATTCATCTCCAAAGTGTAATTTAAGTTCATCCTGTAGCTGAACTTCCCATCCAAAGATTTCTTTTTTGCTAAACCAAAATGAGCATTCATTATTAGCCTATTTCCATGGCGACCATAACATATTCGCTTGATCTATGTTTCTTTTTGAAATCATCACCTCATTTAACTGCATTTATATTAGAAAAAACATATTTACACCATCAAAATCAAAGCATATTAAATCTAACCAGTTCATTTAGTTCCAAAAAAATCAAAACTAAGAATGAACAGTTCCAACAAAAAGTGTAGAAACCAATAGCTATAATACCTAAATGCTCATGAATCAAAATAATCAAAACCTACACTAAAATCCCCCAAACAAAACCCTAATTATCGGAACAACATTGACGCTCCGATTTCATCAATCATTTCACAAATTCAGGCCACAAAGTAGCAAAATCAACACTAAATTCAACAACAAAGGATCACTGATCCAAATATCATAACGTAATATACTAACTAACAGACGAATTATCGAATACATACACGAAATAGAAAATAGAAAATAGAAAACTAGAGTCAGTGTTTGGATTAAGAAGACAGACCTTGGGTGGTGAATTGATGCGAAGAGGATTAGAAGGAGAAGGACCTAAAGCAGCAGAAACCCTAAAATCACCAGAAATCGCCATTGTTGAATCTCAATTTCTTCAATTTGGGGATTCGAGTGTTTGGTGTTGGTAGAGACTTGAGAGTTTGTTTCAGCCTCAGATACTACTCAGTAACAGTATTTACTCAAACTTTCACTCTGTCTGTGTACGGTTGCAGTTACTCGCAAAATCGCCTGCAACGACGTCGTATGCCTCAAGCACGTGACCTTGAGAAAAGTTTTATCTTATTTACCCCCTGTGTAAAGTTTATATGTTCAAAGAGACCCTTCTACTTTAATTAATGTATTAGAAGTCTATTCAAATGACGACCTTTGACCTTTGTTGTGTTACTAGGTGTACACCTGTGTAAATACACGGGTTTGTTCTAATAACGATCGGAATCAAATACTAAAAAAACATATTATAATATATTATTTAAATTCTTTGTGTTTAGTTACATATCTTTATAAAACAATGTTAAAGACAATTTGTTTTATTGTACATGTTTGATATAGAAATAAGGTAAGTATTTGATAATATTTTGTCGAAAATGAAAACATGACCTAATTTTATGTTGTCTAATAACTTCTTATATATGACCTTAATTTTTTTTGACACATTGTTAGTGTAAATTCAGTAAAGGTCCATTGTTATTGTATAATTCAATAAAAGGCCTATTCAATTTAGGATATAAATAATCCAATTCAGTAAAACTAAAATTGAACAATAATACAATTCAATAATTGGGCTAAATGTTATTGATCCAATTAACTTTCAGAATGGGCTTGTGGGTTGAAGCCCATTAGAACTGTTCTTTCAAATATAGCCCCTTAATAGATAGTATAGATTACACGTATACAAATTTAAAAATTCAACCTGAGTCATATGACAATGCAGCTAAAGACAATGGTAGTAAAAAAATCTTTGACCAAGCTAGTGTATGTTATAAGGAACCAAAAACATATTACAAAACATGAAAACCAAAAGAAAACCATGTAAGGATGAGTCACATGATGTCTAAAATGAACAAAGATAGAAGCTTTGCCAACATTATTTCTGAATATGACAATGATAATATTCTCAAATCATTCTTTCTTCTTTTCTTTGACAACTTTGCCTTTGTATGGAGCAGCACTATATGCATACATTTGAAATATAGAGAAAAATATCATCTCCACAGCCACCGGTATGTTTTGAAGTGCTTGCTGAACATGTGCTGTCTAGCCAATAATGTTCAGGCATGAGTATATCCATTGCCGCCAGAATACTTAGCAACACTCCCTGCAAAATCCAAACGATTGCTCGCTATGATTTATGACTTTTTACGAATCGACGTAGCCTAGAAAATTCATGACGTAAAATTCATGACGACATAGCCTAGAAAATTCTTGCTTATAGATATATCCAACTTCAGTGTAAATGATCGACATAGCCTAGAAAATTCATGACGTAAAATTCCAGACCGGTGTAAGCTACGCTGAACCTGGAGCGAGCTTTTCAAGCCAGCTTTCTGTTTGACTATTCATTGCCTGTTACTTTATTTTGCCTAATCATTTCCTTATCATAACTCATTTAAGACCTGAATGTGAGTTTAAAACATCTCAAAGCCAAGCAATCAGAACTACCCAGCTATTTTTATTTTAAATTTATTTTATGATCTTATCATATCAAGATATTAGACCTTCTAAAGGATTTAACATATATAAATTTTAACCTACTTAATAAATCGATCGAATATGTAATGAATCGTTATAATAAAAAATGTATGACATTAAAATGCTAATTATTGAAAATGCTCTTGTGAGAATTGATGTTTCATCAATCTTAGCTGCACTATTATAAACTAATTAGCTCATTCTCATCAAAAGAAAACACAAATCCATTAACTGTGTCCAAAATTATAAAAAATATTTCTCTATAAACATGAATTCAAGTAACAAAAATAAATTCTTAGACTAAATAACTTTGAAATAAAATAACTGCTAAATAATTAATAAATTAGGTAAAGAAAAACTGGTAACATAACTCAAGCCATCATAGACATGTAGATCGATATAGTCTTACCAAAGAGAAAGAAATCTAAACTCTTGTTGGGCATGTACTCATAAATTATACAGACACAGGTCGTATGAAAACATATAAATACCTTATAAACAGGTCCAAAACCACCGTGTCCAAGCTTATTTACGTCTGACAATTCATTTGTGGTTGTTAGTAGGGTAGCAAAGCTGAACACTGCCACGTCACCTCCTTTTCTACCGCCCCTTTTGGTATCATTTGAACCTATCAGTTCAAGCAAATGTCACTCCTCTACAATAAAAACCACGACTTAGAATGTGAAATGGATATAAGCTTTAAAAGTAGACCAATATAATGTTAATATCAATGTCTATACCTTCTTGTTTACGCTTTCTGTTCTTACAATACCAAAATAAAATGAAGCAAAAGATATCTTTATATAACATAATACCTGACCATGAACGATTCTAACCAACATATGTATTGTCACCACTTTCTCGTCTTTGATAGATCTGATGCTACTCATCTATCGTTGTTAGATCACCGCCGTCCACCGAACCCTACCCGTTACTTGTTGTTAGACCATCCTTGTTCTTAGACCATACAAACCGTAGCCACTGCTGAAGCACCAAGAACTTTTTAGGTCATCACGAACGAACTGAAACAAAGAGAAACAGATGTAGATTTTTTAGATTGCTCCTATTTCTTGATATTCGAAACATCAATAAATCCTTCGTATTAATATTGATACTTTTGAAATTTTATTGAGAATTTCAAATAATGAATTATTATATAACCTTTTGGATCCAGATGCGGAAAAACAAACCTTTGGACGAAAGTCGCAAAAGTGGCCAAACCTCAGGGATGAAAATGGCATTTTACTTTTAAATTTATTTTGGTATTTTAGCCCACAAAGTATAAAAAATAGCCGTAAGATTTTAAAAAATATCATTCATTTAAGGAAACTAATGCAAATGAGTGGTTTTAACGTAATCACCTTACTCTTAAATTTATTTTGGTATTTTAACCCACAAAGTATAAAAAATAGCCGTAAGATTTCAAAAAACATCATTCATTCAAGGAAACTAATGCAAATGAGTGGTTTTAATGTAATCACCTTTCCTGTGTAACCAGCTTGAGCAATGGCTGTCTTGAGCAACTCGAGGTCCTCTTTGTTTTCCTAAATTTCAAAACGACAATATTGTGTTAAACGACGATCAAGAAACCGAAACTAAATGGCACAATGATATATGACAAATTAAAACCATAATTACCTGAATATTAGGGGCAAAACCACCTTCATCACCAACGTTGGTTGCATTCTAGCCATATTTCTTCTTAATAACAGACTTCAAACGCGTGCGAAAGATTAACAATCACAAACAAAGGTACAGATTTAAAGATTTCAAGAAATATGCATAAACCCACCTTTAAATTATGATATACTTCAACGCCCATCTTCATAGCTTCCATAAAAGTCGAAGCACCAGTAGGATTCTAGGAAGAATCATGAATTCCTAAAAAAACGCAACTCAATATCAAGAAACGTTAAGTATATCGAAAAGTGCGTATGTAATAAAGACTTATACCTGCATAGCAAGCTTGTTTCCAACATGTGATCTAAAATTTATTTTGGTATTTTAACCCCCAAAGTAAAAAATAGCTGAGTGGTTTTAACGTAATCACCTTTCCTGTGTAACCAGCTTGAGCAATGGCTGACTTGAGCAACTTGAGGCCCTCTTTGTTTTCCTAAATTTCAAGACGACAATATTGTGTTAAATGATAATCAAGAAACCAAAACTAAATGGCACAATGATATATGACAAATTAAAACCATAACTACCTGAATATTAGGGGCGAAACCACCTTCATCGCCAACGTTGGTTGCATCCTGACCATATTTCTTCTTAATAACAGACTGCAAACGCGTGCGAAAGATTAACAATCACAAACAAAGGTGCAGATTTAAAAATTTCAAGAAATATGCTTCAACCCACCTTTAAATTATGATATACTTCAATGCCCATCTTCATAGCTTCCATAAAAGTCAAAGCACCAGTAGGAAGAATCATGAATTCCTAAAAAAACGCAACTCAATATCAAGAAACGTTAAGTATATAAAAAGTGCGTATGTAATAAAGACTTGTACCTGCATAGCAAGCTTGTTTCTAGCATGTGATCCACCATTAATAACGTTGAATGCGGGTACTTGTAATACTAACTTCTTGTTGCCCGCCAAGTTTGCAATATGCTGCACAAAGTTTCCAAACCAAACACATCAATATATATAAACATATATATATGACAAAATTCAAGTATCCAATTGGGTGTGCATTCAAGCAAATAACAATCACATTAATGAAAAAAAAACTAAACAATCACATTAATGAAAAAAAACATAAACCAAAACAATACAAACCTAAACAATCACAAAAAAACCTAAGTGTATGGTTCTTCTATAACACATACACGTACTTTTACATATAGATAAAACGTTTGTTGTTACCATACAGTTGGTAGTTAACAGGAGAATTGCCATCATACAGTTGGTTGGGTACATATTTAAGTGTAGTAAGCAAAAAACGGATCGTCTATATTTTCACATCTTGTGTATGCTGGCCAAAAAATATGCATAAAAAAGACTACCGAACGATGCTTCGATTGAGATTGGTGTGGGCCTACAGCTTTTGCTATATGTCAAAACAGAAGCAGAAACTTATAAGCTATGAACGCAAATAAGACAACGCACATGCCTCTTTTTTTGATGCAACTGAATCTCAATCCGAAAGCCAAACGACGAAAAACAGGGCCTGAAAACAAAAGGGAAGCATTTAAGATAAAATCTCAATAAATACTTTGACCGCACTTCCAAACACTCCCTAAGATCACCCGTAGTGGGGCGTGGGTTTTAAAAAAAACGCCCAAAACGCCCCTCCCCCCACTACACCGGGCGTTATTAGGCGTTATTTTTGAAAAAAATCGATCTCAGCGTTTTAATTAAAACGCTGGAAGTGGTATTGAAGTGGCCAATGGGAGTGGAGTAGACTTTGACTAGCCAATGGGAGTGGAGGAGAGTTTGAAAAAATTGGATCTTGTTTTTTTTTTAAATGATTAGAAGGGGCATTATTAGGCATTATTACCACTACGCCATTTTTGCAATAACGCCCCATGCTGACTGGACTGCCACGTGTCGGATAATGCCCCATGGTGGGGGCATTATTTTTCTTCACCACTACACATGGTCTAATACAATAAATTATGCGGGAAGATAGTGCAATAGTCAAATACTCAAAGTTAATTGTAGATGATGAACCACATAAGCTTACCATTGTCTTCATTTCATAGTAATGATCCAAAGCCCACTAATATTTCGATTGCCAAACCAAGGCCCCGTGGAATCATCCAAACTTGAATGTGCTGCCATATGAATATGAATTTAGTCAAACATAAAATTAAAACAATTTCAAACTTCAATTAGTGGTATACTTTTGAACGGATATAAAAACTGTTTTAAGAACAATCATGTAAATATACTTTCTTGGCATTTAATCAGGTATGCATGAAAAGCATCAGCAATAAAGTGTTCTGGAAACAATGAAGAATATCCCAAGTAATCCCCCAATAACAACTTGTATACATCAAATCGAATAACACGGAATCTACGGAAACAAAGGAAGTAAAAAACGAACCCTAAACAATCACATTAATGAAAAAAAACCTAAACAATCACATTAATGAAAAAAAAAACATAAACCAAGACAATACAAATCAATTCCTATTTCATTGATCCACAATCAGCACTCTTAATTAGAAACTCTTACCCCGAAGAGTGACGGATCCATCGAGACCTTGCAATTGAATCCACGAACGGCTAAAACAAAGATCTGGAAAAAATATCTAAACATAAATAAGATCATCTAAACCGACATGAATGTTAAAATCACTAAATACGATATAATCGAGTATATATCTCTAGAAAATACAAACAAAATATATTAGATGAACATACTAATTTGAATAATATGTGAGAATTTCGAAATCATACCGTGTATCAGTGTATCACCAACAAAAATTGAATCCAATATGAGCAACTAATCCCACCACAACAGCTGTCGCCAACACCTGTATCAGTGTATCACCAACAAAAATTATAATAAACAGTAGCACAACACAAAATGTATAGACCATGTTATTTGTAGTTACCTGAGCAGAACCCAATCCAAAAACGTATTTCTTCATGGAACTCAGCCTTTCAACAGAAAGCTGTGAACAACAATAATACACAGTTTCAAGTTTCAACTCATGTAATACAAAAGAATAATGACATTAGACTTATTTTCACACTCAAATTCGGTCAAATCATCTGCTAACAAACAACTGTAAACTCAAATTCTGAAAAATAATCAACAGAAATTTAAACGTATTCAGATCCAGCCGTCACCCAACCTAAGAAATTTCACAAGAATCAACTCCTGTTCCAAATACACTATCTAAAAACCATAAACACACAAATCAATCACTTAACCCATACCTTAACATGCGGATCTAAAGAAGTTTCCAATCATGTAACTTCCTTGCACGAAACCGACAGGCGGAACGTTTTCGGAGTGGAACCGAGATAACCTAGGGTTTGAAAGAGAACTCATCTTGTGCTTTACCGATCCGGATCTTGGAAGTAGGTTGAAATTTGCCGAAGACATTCTTCAAGTTGAAGCTTTTTGAATCCAGAAGAAACAGAAACCCTAGAAATCGCAAGAAGTTAAAAAGAGAAGAAGAGTTTGTATGAAGAGAGAAGAAAGAGAGAAATGAAACTATTAATTTGAATTAAGAAGAAAGAGAGAGTTGATTTGATTAGTCTGATGTGCATTAAATGGCCATACAACTCTCCATGCAATTCAAATTTGCCTCTTAAAAAATGTAGTTTCTATATATTAAAAAATCAGATTTTAATTTTTATATATAATAAATAAATCGAAATTATGACATCAGCGAGAACTACGTGGCATAGCTGAGAAGTTGACATGTAGGCATTTCTATGTCATCATCTAACCTCCTTTAATAGATAGTATAGATGTACTCGAGTCTAATTTTATTTTTTAATTTTTTTTGAAAGGTGGCGAAATTTCATTGAAACAAAACAAAAACTTAAGCAAGATGCTCAAGCATGTTGGTACAACACAGAGTGGAAATAATATCAGAAACAAATTGCAAAAGCTAGAGACTCAAATTAAATTCACGCCATTTCAATCAATCTGTTTTTATCGACGCCGCCCTTGATGAGATCCATAGAAAGGACAAAGCTTTGATGTCTGCAATTAACCTGTGAGTTTGGTATGTGACACCCCAGGAAAACTAGTAAACTACACAACACAACTAGCTTCCTCAGTAACCGCATGCTAAATTTCGGGACGAAATTTCTTTCAAGTTGGGGATAATGTGACAACCCGAGTTTCAAGGTCTCTATTCGACTTAACTTATTACCTATTTGATAATGTGTTTTTATAATTAATTGATGTGCAATACGATACACGGGTTGTTTGTAGACTGTAGTATACATGACATGTGTATAGATGTTATATATATATATATATATATTGTATTGATTATTTGATTAGATAATTGAAACATGGAACCTTGGCCGAATACCCTATCCCACGAAAACACACTTAGCCGAAAACACTAGAGTGTTTTCGTCCAAGTAATGGCCAACGAAAACCAAATGGGCTTTGGCCCGATCGTGTCATGTAACATCAATAAACAACCGGCCCAAACTCAATGAAACTTGGCCCAAAACCCCCCTCTTTCTATGTATACGTGAATACATAGACATATTGCACAACCCTTGCCAGTTTGCAAACCCTAAAACGTGTTTTCCTTCCCTGCTTCGTGTCGGCAGCCCTTTCATCTCTTCGAGGTCTTCTGTGGCATCATCATAATGCGGTTAGTACGTCCCCACTGTAATGATCAGAATCCTTTGATTGTTTGCAAATGTGTTTTGTCTAACCTAGTTGATGATCATGTGATTAGGTCAGTTTTGGATGATGTGATGTTAATCGATGAAGTAGGGTTGCATGTTGAAATTGTAATCATCGTATTTAACGACTCGGCCAGCATGTTAGAACATATTAGTCTTTGCCTGCGAAACTGATTGCATGTGACCCGATCTGAACATGTTAACTATATGTATGATATGATGAATCTGTGTTTATGACGAGGTGATACGTGACAACAGTGATCAGAATGATAATTAGTTTATAAACTGAGTTTGAATGTTCGATCTCTGATGTTGATGAAAATAGTTGCTGGCTATATTTAATATATATAATGCATGTGATTTGAAATTGTTAGTCCTGATGTAATCAAAAGCCACATGGGTATTCTATTAAAGTTGTCAGTGATAGTCAAAAGCATAATGTATATTTATTAATGCCATGATGTTTGTGTTGACTATTTGTGCTAATATGTAAATTGGTATGGTTTGATAATTGATGGATGATTTAAATATAATAGAATAATGATCAGGTCTTAGGGTATCCGGGGCACCCATCGGGGACCCCTTCGGTGACCACTTTCCCCGATCGGGAACACCGCCGCCATCCAAGCGGGAACCCGAATCGGGGAGGGTGAGCGGTGGGGAGTGACCGAAGAGGGGGAGAGATGGTGGTGGGGCCAGCCGCTATTTCAACCAATGAAAACTTTGTTTTTTTTTTTTTTTTTTCTTTTTGAATAAAAAAAGCAATTCACCTAAGAGGGGAGTGGCGCCATCAAATTGGGGTGTGAGGGGAGTTTAAGAGGGGAGTTGACGTGGCACACGAGGATTGGGTGTGCGTAAGAGAGTGGACTCCCCTCTTAGGGGAGTGCCCCGGACACCCTTAGAAATTCAAAAGGGATAATGATTGGAATCATTACTAGGTTACTTGAATTGATGCGGTTATTTGCCAACATGAATTGTCAGAGTATGTTGGGTTTGTGTGCATATGATATTTCGGCCATATGTCTTTTAATATTGTGTTGAGTGTTGTTTTAGTTATTATTATTTCAAGATGCTAGGATGTTTGGAGAATTGTTTTAAATATTGCAAATGACGAAAATAACAATATTGCAAACATGATAAGTGATTTCGGCCCTAAGGAGATTTCGGTCCAAGGTGATTTCGTCATGTGTTCTCTGTTAAATTATTAACCATGTTAAGTCTGTAACTCTGTTAAGCATATAACATCGTTAGTGTGCTAACTCTGTAAAGTCATTTAACTCTGTAAGTTGTTAACTCAGCTAAGTTGTAAACTCTGGTTAGTATGATGCTTCTGTTAAAGCCTGTTAACTGTGTAACCTTGCTGGTATATGTTAACCCAGTTAAACTTGTTAACCCTGTTAAAGTGTGTTATTGGTTAACTACATTAAATTGTGTGAATTGCATGATATTGACTTACGGCTTACGTGATACATGAGATTAACTGCCAAGCACTTTGTGACATAGATTGTATGTGAAACTTGTCCAACACGAACTGACTGTGTGTGAATGCATAACTATAGGACTTGACTGATTTCTTGTGAATACTTAACCTAGCATACCGAGCAAACCAAGGTGAGTTCACACTCTTTACCAAGGCATGGGATTCCCGGGGATTGGGAATGGGTTTGGGATTGAACAATTTCTCCTACTTACACGGCTACTAGACTATCTACCATGGTCCTCGGGTTAAGCAGGACACTTACGTAAAACCTACGTAAACAAGTACTTACCACTGTCCTCAGGTTTCGAGGGACACTTACGTAAAACCTACGTAAACTCACACATGCTACTGTCTTCCGGGGTCAGGAAGGACACTTACGTAAAACCTACGTAAACCCCACGCGTACTACTGTCCTCGGGTAAAGAAGGGCACTTACGTAAAACCTACGTAAACCTTGTACGTACTACTGTTCTCGGGTTAAGAAGAACACTTATGGTTACAAATAGTCTAGTGTAAATACAAACATGGGAAGCCCCCACTGATAGAAAATACAAACATGGGAAGCCCCCACTGATAGTAAATACAAACATGGGAAGCCCCCACTGATAGTACATACAACATGGGAAACCCCCCACCAATTGAATCTACACAACGGCTTAGTTAATAACGCATAGTTATGCAACGAACTTACTTACTGTGAACTCGCTCAACTAGTTGTTGACTCTCTGTTACATGCCTTGCAGGACCTTAGGTACACATGGAGCTTGCACGGGAGGCACGGTCGTTGTGGGCACGGATTGTGGAATATGGCCTTGTGTGCCATACTATGAACATTACTTCATTTCGTATTTAATACTTTCAATGGGTTTTACAATTATGCTTCCGCTAGACACTTAACTATGCTTTGGTTTTTAACACCTTTCATATTGTTTGGGTGAATTATATTTACTTACATGCTTGTTCAATATGATTGGTGGCTTGATCCTGGTCAGTCACGCCTCTAAGCGGTGGTACTCCGCGTGTGGATTTTGGGGGTGTGACAGATTGGTATCAGAGCCATTGGTTATAGTGAACTTGGTTTTAATAAGGGGAAAAGGTTTTTATTAAAACCAGACTATAACCTGTACAGTGCTCAACGATCCACAACGACGCCTCGCTCCACGTGCAAGACTCTGCATTCTAGGTAATATGGTATATGTTTTATTGCCTACTTGCTAGAATTACATAGAACTTTGCTCATGGTATGCTTAGATACACATAACCCCTATTGCTTGAGAATACTTGTGTGCTCACTCCCTTCTGTCATCGCACTATTCGCGAACCTCTCTCACTCATGTTTCCTTGGGTATGAAGATCATGAGTGGACGTGTCAACATGACTCAAGCCCAGTTGGCGGTTTTGATCACTGAACAAGTTACTGCAGCACTTGCAGCTGCCCAGGCAGGAGGTATAACCTGCCATCACAACTCACTCTAGGATCCTTAGATCCTACTTTCGTAAACCGACACTTGTGCTTAATTTTGTTTACTCTTACGCACACGACAAGTCAACACGCTCAGCCACATGTATGCACATTCAAGACGTTCATGGACTGTCGTCCTAATACTTTCAGTGGCACTGAAGGGGCCGTTGGACTCCTCCACTGGTTCGAGAAACTCGAATCGGTCTTCGAAATGTGTGAATGCCCCGAGGCTCGTAGGGTGAAATATGTCACTGGTACTCTCGAAGGCACTGCGCTAACTTGGTGGAACGCGCAAGTTCAGATGCTGGGGCTGGCGGCTGCTAATGCCACCCCATGGAATGATTTTAAGGAACTAATCAAACGTGAATACTGTAGTCGTGACGACATCCACAAGTTGGAAGTGGAGTTCTTTAACCTGAAGATGACGGGGTCAGAGATAGAAGCGTACACGAAACGATCCAACGAACTGGCAGTGTTATGTCCAACTGTGGTGGATCCTCCCATCAAACGCATTGAGCTATACCTCAAAGGCTTAGTACCAGAGATTCAAAGTCATGTGACTTCTGCCAACCTTGCTACCATCCAGGATGTTACTCGTCTTGCTCATCGTCTCGCAGACCAGACAATGGAACAGAATAAGCTGCCTAAACGCATCGGTGCTACTACTGCTACTACTCCTGCTACTCCCAGTGACAACAAACGAAAGTGGGATGGAACCTCTAGCAAGGGTTCAACTTTGGTTCAGTCCCAGTCTCAGCAGCGAAAGACAGATAACTACCAGAGCCCCAGTCAGCAGTCGTCTGGTAGTCAAGGGCATGGGTGGATATCGAGGAAATCACCCAAAGTGCAATAGATGCAACAGGCACCACAGTGGTCAGTGCAACAGGGGTCGTTGCCAAAGATCATGCTAGGGATGACCCCAACGTTGTGATAGTTTCGACATCGTTATTGGTATGGATTGGTTATCCCAACAACAAGCAGAGATCCTATGCAAAGAGAAGATCATTCGCATTCCCCGTTCTGGCAAAGAACCTCTCGAAGTTCAAGGCGACAAGAGTGGTGTCGTGAGTGGCATCATCTCCTTTTTGAAGGCACAGAAGTGTTTGCGAAAAGGGCCACACTGCTATATTGGCACTCGTTACAGATACATCGACGAAAGAGAAGAAAATAGAGGATATTCCAGTTGTACGCGATTTTCCTCAAGTGTTTCCTGAGGAACTACCTGGTCTACCGCCTCATCGCCAGGTTGAATTTCAGATCGAGCTAGCTCCTGGAGCAACACCCATAGCTCGAGCACCCTATCGCTCAGCTCCAACCGAACCGGAAGAACTGTCTAAGCAATTGCAAGAACTTTTGGAAAAGGGTTTTATTCGTCCTAGCTCTTCGCCCTGGGGAGCTCCAGTGTTATTTGTAAAGAAGAAAGACGGTACCTTCCACATGTGCATAGATTACCGCGAACTGAACAAGGTGACCGTGAAGAATCGCTACCCTCTTCCACGTATCGATGACTTATTCGACCAGTTGCAGAGGTCGAGTTATTACTCGAAGATCGATCTGAGATCAGGCTATCATCAATTGAGAGTCCGGGACGAGGACGTTTCCAAAACAGCATTTAGAACTCGCTACGGCCACTACGAGTTTCTAGTCATGCCATTCGGGCTAACGAACGCACCTGCAGTTTTCATGGATCTTATGAACAGGGTGTGCAAACCTTATCTTGACAAGTTCGTTATTGTCTTCATCGACGACATCCTGATCTATTCGAAGAGTCAGGAGGAACACGAGCAGCATTTACGAATTATTTTGGAACTCCTTCGAACGGAACAGCTGCACGCCAAGTTTTCAAAATGCGACTTCTGGCTTCGTGAAGTCCACTTTCTAGGCCACGTAGTAAACAAGGATGGGATTCATGTTGATCCATCCAAGGTAGATTCGATCAAGAACTGGCCTGCACCTCGTACAACAACCGAAATACGCCAATTCTTGGGTTTGGCGGGTTATTACAGACGGTTCATCAAAGACTTCTCAAAGATTGCACAGCCGCTTACATTACTGACACAGAAAGGTGTTGCTTACCGTTGGGGTAATACACAGGAAACAGCGTTTCAGCACTTAAAGGATAGACTTTGTAGCGCACCTATCCTCTCATTGCCTGAAGGCACGGACGATTTTGTAGTCTACTGCGACGCATCCATCCAAGGTCTTGGATGTGTGTTGATGCAACGGGATAAAGTCATTGCTTATGCTTCACGCCAACTTAAGATTCACGAACGGAATTACACTACACATGATTTAGAGCTGGGAGCTGTTGTTTTTGCGCTCAAGATATGGCGATATTACCTGTACGGTACCAAGTTCACCATCTACACTGACCACAGGAGTCTCAAGCATATTTTCAAGCAGAAAGAGTTGAACATGCGACAACGACGATGGGTCGAATTACTGAACGATTACGAATGTGCTATAAAGTACCATCCGGGCAAAGCCAATGTGGTGACTGACGCCCTCAGTCGAAAGGATACTACACCTAGGCTTGTACGAGCGTTGCAACTCACTATTCAGTCTAGTCTTCCTTCTCAAATACGAGATGCTCAGGTAGAAGCATTGAAACCAGAAAACGTCAGGGCTGAAGCCCTACGAGGTTCAAGACAACGGTTAGAACAAAAGGCAGACGGCGCCTACTATGTAACAGGACGCATCTGGGTCCCACTCTATGGTAACTTACGCGAGCTTGTAATGGATGAAGCTCATAAGTCTCGCTACTCAGTACATCCTGGTTCGGATAAGATGTACCACGACTTGAGAACTACATATTGGTGGCCTAGCATGAAGGCTCACATAGCAACTTACGTCAGCAAGTGTTTGACTTGTGCGAGAGTCAAAGCCGAATACCAGAAACCTTCAGGCTTACTCCAACAACCTGAGATACCACAGTGGAAATGGGAGCAAATTTCCATGGATTTTGTTACTGGCCTGCCTAGATCTCAACGTGGGAATGATACTATTTGGGTGATCGTGGATCGACTCACAAAGTCTGGACACTTCTTGGCTATCAAAGAAACAGACAAGTTCTCTACATTAGCAGACATCTACTTAAAAGAAGTGGTTTCAAGGCACGGGGTGCCAACCTCTATTATTTCCGATCGTGATGCACGTTTCACTTCAGAACTTTGGCAAGCGATGCACAAATCTTTCGGCTCACGTTTAGATATGAGCACAGCTTATCACCCGCAAACGGATGGGCAGTCTGAACGCACCATCCAGACCCTTGAAGACATGCTTAGGGCATGTGTGATTGACTTTGGCAACGGCTGGGAAAAGCATCTGCCACTTGTGGAATTTTCGTACAATAACAGCTACCACACCAGCATTAAAGCTGCTCCGTTTGAGGCATTGTAGGGGCGTAAATGCCGGTTACCTCTTTATTGGGCAGAGGTGGGAGATAGTCAGATCACTGGTCCAAAACTTGTGGTAGACACAACAGAACGAATTGCTCAAATACGACAACGAATGGCGGCAGCTCGTGACCGTCAGAAAAGCTACGCCGATAAGGGCAGGAAACCACTCGAGCTCCAGGTTGGGGAGCGGGTACTACTCAAAGTCTCACCCTGGAAGGGTGTTGTTCGTTTTGGAAAACGAGGCAAGCTCAATCCGCGATATGTCGAACCGTTCGAAATTATCGAGAAGATAGGCAGGGTGGCCTACAGACTAAACCTACCAGCTGAACTCAGTGCAGTTCACAACGTTTTCCACGTGTCGAATCTGAAGAAGTGTATGTCAGATGAGACCCTCATAGTTCCTTTGAAGGGGCTCACTATCGACGATCAGTTGCGATTCGTCGAGGAACCTGTTGAAATCACGGACCGGGATGTTAAGGTCCTCAAGCACACCAGAATACCTATTGTTTGAGTTCGTTGGAACTCCCGTCGTGGCCCAGAGTTCACCTGGGAACGCGAAGATCAAATGAAACTCAAGTATCCCCAGTTATTCGGAAACAGTGCAACCACTACTGAGGCTGAAGCTACTACAGAATTTCGGGACGAAATTCCAAATCAACGGGGGGATGATGTGACACCCCAGGAAAACTAGTAAACTACACAACACAACTAGCTTCCTCAGTAACCACATGCTAAATTTCGGGACGAAATTTCTTTCAAGTTGGGGATAATGTGACAACCCGAGTTTCAAGGTCTCTATTCGACTTAACTTATTACCTATTTGATAATGTGTTTTTATAATTAATTGATGTGCAATACGATACACGGGTTGTTTGTAGACTGTAGTATACATGACATGTGTATAGATGTTATATATATATATATATATTGTATTGATTATTTGATTAGATAATTGAAACATGGAACCTTGGCCGAATACCCTATCCCACGAAAACACACTTAGCCGAAAACACTAGAGTGTTTTCGTCCAAGTAATGGCCAACGAAAACCAAATGGGCTTTGGCCCGATCGTGTCATGTAACATCAATAAACAACCGGCCCAAACTCAATGAAACTTGGCCCAAAACCCCCCTCTTTCTATGTATACGTGAATACATAGACATATTGCACAACCCTTGCCAGTTTGCAAACCCTAAAACGTGTTTTCCTTCCCTGCTTCGTGTCGGCAGCCCTTTCATCTCTTCGAGGTCTTCTGTGGCATCATCATAATGCGGTTAGTACGTCCCCACTGTAATGATCAGAATCCTTTGATTGTTTGCAAATGTGTTTTGTCTAACCTAGTTGATGATCATGTGATTAGGTCAGTTTTGGATGATGTGATGTTAATCGATGAAGTAGGGTTGCATGTTGAAATTGTAATCATCGTATTTAACGACTCGGCCAGCATGTTAGAACATATTAGTCTTTGCCTGCGAAACTGATTGCATGTGACCCGATCTGAACATGTTAACTATATGTATGATATGATGAATCTGTGTTTATGACGAGGTGATACGTGACAACAGTGATCAGAATGATAATTAGTTTATAAACTGAGTTTGAATGTTCGATCTCTGATGTTGATGAAAATAGTTGCTGGCTATATTTAATATATATAATGCATGTGATTTGAAATTGTTAGTCCTGATGTAATCAAAAGCCACATGGGTATTCTATTAAAGTTGTCAGTGATAGTCAAAAGCATAATGTATATTTATTAATGCCATGATGTTTGTGTTGACTATTTGTGCTAATATGTAAATTGGTATGGTTTGATAATTGATGGATGATTTAAATATAATAGAATAATGATCAGGTCTTAGAAATTCAAAAGGGATAATGATTGGAATCATTACTAGGTTACTTGAATTGATGCGGTTATTTGCCAACATGAATTGTCAGAGTATGTTGGGTTTGTGTGCATATGATATTTCGGCCATATGTCTTTTAATATTGTGTTGGTATGAGTGTTGTTTTAGTTATTATTATTTCAAGATGCTAGGATGTTTGGAGAATTGTTTTAAATATTGCAAATGACGAAAATAACAATATTGCAAACATGATAAGTGATTTCGGCCCTAAGGAGATTTCGGTCCAAGGTGATTTCGTCATGTGTTCTCTGTTAAATTATTAACCATGTTAAGTCTGTAACTCTGTTAAGCATATAACATCGTTAGTGTGCTAACTCTGTAAAGTCATTTAACTCTGTAAGTTGTTAACTCAGCTAAGTTGTAAACTCTGGTTAGTATGATGCTTCTGTTAAAGCCTGTTAACTGTGTAACCTTGTTGGTATATGTTAACCCAGTTAAACTTGTTAACCCTGTTAAAGTGTGTTATTGGTTAACTACATTAAATTGTGTGAATTGCATGATATTGACTTACGGCTTACGTGATACATGAGATTAACTGCCAAGCACTTTGTGACATAGATTGTATGTGAAACTTGTCCAACACGAACTGACTGTGTGTGAATGCATAACTATAGGACTTGACTGATTTCTTGTGAATACTTAACCTAGCATACCGAGCAAACCAAGGTGAGTTCACACTCTTTACCAAGGCATGGGATTCCCGGGGATTGGGAATGGGTTTGGGATTGAACAATTTCTCCTACTTACACGGCTACTAGACTATCTACCATGGTCCTCGGGTTAAGCAGGACACTTACGTAAAACCTACGTAAACAAGTACTTACCACTGTCCTCAGGTTTCGAGGGACACTTACGTAAAACCTACGTAAACTCACACATGCTACTGTCTTCCGGGGTCAGGAAGGACACTTACGTAAAACCTACGTAAACCCCACGCGTACTACTGTCCTCGGGTAAAGAAGGGCACTTACGTAAAACCTACGTAAACCTTGTACGTACTACTGTTCTCGGGTTAAGAAGAACACTTATGGTTACAAATAGTCTAGTGTAAATACAAACATGGGAAGCCCCCACTGATAGAAAATACAAACATGGGAAGCCCCCACTGATAGTAAATATAAACATGGGAAGCCCCCACTGATAGTACATACAACATGGGAAACCCCCCACCAATTGAATCTACACAACGGCTTAGTTAATAACGCATAGTTATGCAACGAACTTACTTACTGTGAACTCGCTCAACTAGTTGTTGACTCTCTGTTACATGCCTTGCAGGACCTTAGGTACACATGGAGCTTGCACGGGAGGCACGGTCGTTGTGGGCACGGATTGTGGAATATGGCCTTGTGTGCCATACTATGAACATTACTTCATTTCGTATTTAATACTTTCAATGGGTTTTACAATTATGCTTCCGCTAGACACTTAACTATGCTTTGGTTTTTAACACCTTTCATATTGTTTGGGTGAATTATATTTACTTACATGCTTGTTCAATATGATTGGTGGCTTGATCCTGGTCAGTCACGCCTCTAAGCGGTGGTACTCCGCGTGTGGATTTTGGGGGTGTGACATGGTACACTTTGTTTTTTTATATTGTGTCATTGCGAGCCATCCATAATGACTAACATACGGTCGCCACCACCGAGTAAATTACTTTCTTAGACCGAACGGTATGGGGCTCGTCCCCCCGTTTCGCTCCGTCGCACACCGCCCCCAAGGGGCTCGTCACGTCGCTGCCCTCTCCTCCAAGACGCCGGAGACGAGCCAAAAGTTTGAAAATTGGTGGGCCCCCTTTAGTTCTTCTATCTCTCTCTCCTTGAATATATATATGGATTTTTTTATTAAAGTTGGTAGTCCCCCACACCCTTGGGTAGTCCCCAAGAGGATGTTCCTCATCCCATGATGACGTGGGGCCTACGTGGTGGGTAGTCTCCAAAGAGACCATCCAAACCATACCCACCGGTCTTATTAATGTCTGCTACCCGTAGATTCCCAATAAAGTCCAGCAATTTGACTGGACTTTATTGGGAATCGACTAGACTTTATTGGGAATCTTCGGGTAGCGGACATTAAAAAGAAAATAATTTACTCGGTGGTGACGGCCATATGTTTGTCATTTATCATAAAGACAACACAAACCATTCGTAACAAAAACACCGTATATTTGAATCTCAAGATGTATAGGTTTGACTTTGAAACCAAAGTGGCCTAATTTGCATCAAGAAACCATAATACACAAACTTTGAAAATCCAAGTATAAGTGTATATCAATACTCGAGACCTGTTTAGTTTACAATTTTCGTATAATTAAAATCAGATTTATTTTTGTTAAACACATGTTTAGTTTGTTAAGAGAAGAGTTAAAAATTGGAATTTACTTCGACTAATTTACAATTTTTACAAGTGCACGCGAATCCAAATCTCGTTGTAATTTATATACTACTAGTGGAAATGCCCGCGTGTTGTCGCGGGTACTTATGTTTTTTTGACACGCGTTGCATGGCGGGATTAACATATTTTTTTTAATACTAACTTGCTCAAACTCCTAATACATCAAACCTTTTGCATCAATTTACAAAGATCAATTAAGTATCCTACACAAGTATTTCAGTGAATCGACCTTTATCTGCTTGCATCAATCAGAAAATTTAACTATGCATTTCAAACATTTGTTTTCCAAAGCAATTAGCCCTTCACCTCTAGTTCAAAGAACTTGATTCCCTGCAAGCAAAGTAACAATGTTTTGTAATTAGTGTGAACCCGAATATATGATTAAAGTCAACAAACTTGGAAAAATACTTGACTGTATTTTACCGGGTCAAGAGTATCTCCTTCTGGACCCAACAATGCCTAAAATCACGTTAATTACTTTCTTAACTCCCTTGAAATAATCAGGAAGTAGAGTGCTTGCTTTAGTGATGTCTCCAATAGCCTGAAATTTTTTATAGAAGAAAATAATATAACCCGATTATATACATATGCGTTGATCTCTGTTGTGTCATATTTCAAAGATAAAAGACTGAGATGAAAAAATGTAGGTTAAACATCCCAAACATTTTGACTCATGCTAATAAAAGAAACCAGACCATTGCAAAATATTTCAACTAACCAAGTCAACATTTGGACCTAGCATTATTCTTTCTTTCTCTTCATTTATGACCTGTAAGAAGCAAGTTAAACATTCATAACAGCAACAATAGAAACAAGATCAATTCACATACAAGTTATATATAATTGACATCCCAGTACTCTAATAGTCAATCCTTTATTTTGCAAGACATCCACTACTGATTATTAAAAAAAACATCTTGCGGGTCACCCACATTGCGACGAGACTAAAAATTGCATCAAACTGTATCTGTTCTCTAGGATAGGTGGATCATGTTCAGGTTGGGCGTAACTTATAAAAAATATTTTTAAGTATATAACCAAATAATGTGTTAGAAACGTTGTCTTTTTAGCCCATTTTTCCTATGCTAGTGGACCAATAAGGCGAGCAATTTGATGACCAACGGGATTACAAAAACACTGCTACTTTTAAATTATCAAACTACACCCACTGACAATTTTATTTATCTAGTTTTACTTTTTTTAATATAAAGTTCAATTGGGCCAGGATCATTTCAGAACCATAAATATTTACAGAACTCGCAGAACTCCTAATAAACAATATTTTTATTTATATATTTTTATGTTTAGGATAATTTTATCATTTATTATGTGTATTTTTACGATTACATACAAGTTAAGAGTAATTTTATCATTTTTTTATATGTAATTTTCTAATTACACATATGTAAACTAGTTTTTTTACATATATGTAATTAGTTATGACACATATATATAATTTTGGCAATTAAACATATGTAAACTACTTTTACCATGTATGTAATCAAAGAAATACATATAATAGATAATAAAAAGATCCTAAATACAAAAACTTATATGTAAAATGATTGTTTATTAGGAGTTCTGAAAGTTCTGTAGTTATTTAGAGTTCTGAAATGAACTCAACCCAAGTTCAATTTAGCTTATTGTTGTTTTATAAGTTATAATATATAGTTTATATAAATTCCAATACACACTAAGATGTGTTTACTTTTATCCTCATGTTGATATAAATTTTATCACAAACTGATTTATATCCCATATTAGATAAAAATATTGAATACAACTTGGGATCCGATTAATTTTTCATCAAAATTGTGATAAAAATAAACAAACTGTAACTTTGTATGCAAATTCATACAAAACATTATTCATTAAAACTAAAAAAGTAAAACAAAATGACATTCCACATAAAAAGGGTGAAAGTAGCATTAACATATACGTGTCTAACTTCACCAAATGTTCAGCCATTCCAAGTTGGACATAAAATTTAGTTTTTTTAAACTTTGGTGTTGACGTGGATTAAAAACAATTTTTATATATGAGATCAGTTATATGTTTCCGTTGCCCGAGAGCAAATGGAGTTTATAGCTATTCGGAAATATGTTTCCCAAAAAGGGAACCTGTTTCAGGCATCCTCACAAGAACTCGTCTCACAATTTCGCCAAGATGCATGCCCGATATCGTCTTTTCAAATAATTGTTTCTATGATCAATAATGGAGCAAGGGTAAGTTAGTCATTTTGGATTAGATGTTTTTTAGAAGAAATATTTACATTGAATGCAAAACAAACCAAAATGAGATTATTGCAGATTTTAGGAGGCAGAAAGAGCAACAATAGTTGAAACTTACTTGTTCTCCAAGGTTTATACTCTCTGAGTCCAATGCTTCATCGTATTCGGTCATAGAAAGCCCTTTTGAGAATGCTCCCCACTCGGTATTTATAAGCTCAGATCATTCCAACATTTAATAACTTAAGAAGTGCACATCAATAGCCGCCATAGTTATTACACCTTCCAAAACTGAACCATTGTCGGGGATATCGTTGCATTTGAGATGATTTTAACTGGCTTTTACTGGGTTGTTTTGTCTCCAGGTCCCTTTGCAGCATCATATATTGGTATGTTTGAACAGGCAGTTTTAATTAATACACTGGAATTTTAAAAAGTACCATTATTGTTTCGAACAACTTTCACATAAGTATAGTTTTGTCTACAAATGAGAACAAAAACAGAAACAGATTGGTCTAGTGATGCAACCAGCTGCGCAGTGGCACACGCCAGTGTTGTAACATCACGCCCGAACCGATGAATACAGTTATGATATTGTAACAGAAAAAGAAATCAGAAACTCCTTACAACTGTGACATTTAACTTTGACTAAAAAAGTCAACACAAAGGATAAAAATTTACCTGTTCTTTTAAGACAACTTTTATCATCAAAGAACTTCGATGGAGCGAATCCTCTAGCGAGCTTGAGCACTTGTTGGTGCTTCCTGGCATCACACCCAAATAAGATGGTTAAAACCGAAACCTAAATCAATTTAAATTCAACATGCTAAAAAAGATCATTCAATAAAAAAATTATGAATGGCACATTATAAAAATCGAGATGGGGATAGAACCTGGTGCGTGCAACAAGAGGTGGAACCAACACCATAGGCAGTGGCGTCATTAAGGCATTTCGTCAAATACTTGGTACGCATCTGGCTTATCTAACATGATTATCACTTTTCAACTTAACAAAACCCATCAAAATTCACATGGACCGCTACACTAATATACAATAGTTCATAAATGGTGATAATTTTCAACCGATAACCATTTATCTAAACTTTAAGAATGCATATTCAAGCCAAATAATCAAGAATTCAGTTTCTTTAACATCATCATCATCATCAAAGTTCCATGCCATGTTATCATATCATGTTTGTAATACATAATTTATCAAGAAGGACTGAAGGAGGCGTTTCGCAACACATCTAATCATCAGATTAAAGATTATAGCAACAAAAATCAAGAACCCATATTACATCATCATCAATTTGAAAGTTAGGTTTCAAAACACATACCTTGATTTCTTTTCAGACCATAGCCTCATTAGAACTCGCGCAACAACAAACGTAGGATTTGATGTTGAGTGAAATTGTGATTAATGATATAGCAGTGATATCATGATTGCCTCCAATCTTTCAGTTTCAGGAGAAACAAAGAGACGCCTGTTTTGATAAAATGTGGATTTAGTTTTTGAACCCTTAAACCCTAAGTTAATGGGAGACGCTTCAATGGCAGTAGCATTGAATCAGAGGTTTTGCGACGGCTATAGCAGACAATGAATGAAGCATTCAATCCCATCGCAAAATCTCAATTTTAGCCCTAAGCATCTTAAAAATAAAGCTAAATCCATGTTTTATTGGCTTGCAACGTCTTGTAAATCTTGCTTCAAAAATTGTAATTGTGGTAAAATTACAATCTTGTATCAAAACACTGCATAAATGTATTTACAATAACAATTAATTTAGACTGTCATCTTAATTACAGGTTACAAATGTGTCGAAATCCCTAAAATGCCCCTAAAGTGTTTTAAATTTTTAGACAATGCGTAAGTTTACCCCATCTAAAATAGCTTAGTTCTCTTGTACATGTTGCTTCAAAATGTGTACACAATATAAAATTATCATAAGGATAGAAAACCTAGTTTGCTTAATAAGGTAGTATAGATATATAGATACGTTTCAGCAAGCATTACACCTTTAAATCACATTAAATATGCAATATTTTTTAACAAGCACGAAAATCAGATAATGTTATTTAATAAAATATGAAAAAAAAAATATGGAACCAAATTGAACTCAAGAATTTTATATAAAACAAAATAGATTACTTTTTTATGCTAGAGCACAAAAAATGTTTTTGTTGAGTAACTTGGTTAATATTCAATAAATATAACTACTGGAATTTCTTCATGTCTTACGGTAGGAATTTGATTTACGATACTCATACTCGATGTAGCAACCGAAAGAAATAAAAATGATTATTGGTACTGGCATCAAAATTGTTTTCGTACAATATAAGTTAAAGTCGTCACGAACCTGGTACGGTGCCGAGACTCCCTGTAGCTTGTGATACCAAAACGATACTCTCTTGTGTATACAACTCTGTTTCAATGAAATCTATACTGAAAACCATAAAAACGACTACTAGTACATGTACCGAAGCTGTTCGAATGATACCAGTTCAATTCCTCATGGTAAACAACAACAAAAAAATCAATTATATTTGACCCGTTTGAGTTTAAGAGATAAAAAAATTAAAAACCCTCTTATCGATACATAGATAAAAGAGTAAATTACAAGTTTTGTCCTTTATGTTTACACCAAATTGCAGGCGCTGTCCTTTAGTGTAAAAGTTGACGAGTTCTGTACTTAATGTTCCAAAATCTTGCACGTTATGTTCTTTAGGCCAAACCTAGTTAGATTTTTTGGTTAAATCTGGTCATGTGCCTTGCACATGAGGTCATTTTTGTCATTTCATTATCCAGAGACTATTGTGCAAAAAACATATGTCAGGACCTATTATGTATAAAAATTAAAAACACTAAAATAAAACAATTTGTTTCATCCAATCTTGTTCAGGTGCTCCAACACCTCCGACGGGTTTTCTAGCAACCCGAAACTCCCAAATCGTTCGATCAAATCCCGTTTTTATTGCGTTAATGCTTATCTCCATCTTATAACTATCCAATACTAAGTCTTTATCTCGTAATTTGCTGAAATCCATGATTATCTTGTAACCCAACAACACCCGAAAATCCCCTTTACGAACTTTTATCCATAACCGACTCCTATTAGTATTAAGACAGACCCTTATACTTCATTCTAACCTGCCACAACTCAAAACTACATTTGGTTTTCTTCATCTGTAAGTCGCCGGATTTAAAACTCCGGCCAAACTCCGATCAACTTCAATCAAACTTTCATATTATAAGAAAAATAAGAACTTACTGAACTCAATTACCACATCAGATTCGACTGCCTAAGAGAAATAGGAAGACGGCAGCATCAGAGGTTGCAGTGAAGTTGAATCTGAAAACACACCCAGAAGGTGGCTTCTTCTTCGAGACTTTCAAACACACTTCCATCACCCTTTCCATTTCTCAACTTCCCCCTCAATGTAACCCTAACCCTAACCAAATACCAACCCACCACCGTCCACCACATCCACCATCATAACCAGCCATTGTCTCAGATCCGCCTCAGATCCAAACCCAGCATTCTCCCTTGTTCAGATCCAACCACCACATTGAATCCAACCGCCTCAGATCCAACTTGAACCGGAGTGGAGGAGCCGCCGGAGAGTTCACTGTGGAGATGGTGGGTCGCTGGAGATGGTGGTGGTGGCGGATGATGGCAGAGAGAGAGAGATACTGGGAGAAATAAGAGAGAGATATAGAGAGAGACTGAAGAGAGAGAGAGGGGCTTTCAACTTTATACATGTTTTATTTTTTTTTTGTTTTTTAATTAAATAGATAAAAGTACAAAAATACTCTTATTTGCCTACTAAAATTACAAAAATACCCTGATTTAACAGAAAAAGCTAACTGAGTTTGCCCTAAATACGTGGTTAAATTCTAATAATAATAATAATAATAATAATAATAATAATAATAATAATAATAAGGTAGTGCTTAACAAGATGACACTGTTAGTTTTTTTTAACTAACAATAAAATCATTGTTATGTTAAAAAAAAACACCAACTATGTTCATGTCCTATTTTTACAAGTCAAATTACATATAATAATAGTATATTAACTATGTATCATAAGTTGAAAAAAAAACAAAACAAAAGATGTAGGGTGACAGCCCCTTACGGTCGGCCTCCCCGACCAACATCACAATCCTTTTTTTTATTGTGTTGAAACCTCATTAGTTACACTTTTAACCTACGTTCATATTAATTAAGTAATACACTCAAAATATGCACTACAAACATGTGCCTTGCATTGTTAATAAAAAACAAATAATAGGAAAAGAAGCTGCTATAGCAGCGAACGGAACTTCAACAGCTTTTAACTCTTTTTTTGTTTAATTAACTTTTGGAAATTTTAGTGAAAATGAGTTTTTCACTAAATATTTTGGACATTAATAATATTTATATATGTGTTGTATAAATAATTATTTATGGGTTTGTGTTCAAACTATGTCCAAATAGAGCTGAGATGAATGAGATATCGAAGCTTGAAGTTGTATGTTTGGAAAAACAAAGATGAGAAAAATGGATTGAGATTTGTCATCTTGTCCCACATAGGTGGAATGACAAAACTTAAAGTGGTATATAAGAAGGAGCACTCCTTGAAGACAAACACCAGTGGGGACCATAAAGGGTGAGGAGCACCCTTACTCGTACACATATGCGCGCATGCCGTGGGCTATAGGCCCTATGTAGTGCGCTTTGAACTTCGCACACCACTTTTGTATTTTTGTCCATGAGCGCGTGGTCAGATACATGGCGGGTCCGCTTATGGTGCACCCTTGGGTGGCGTAGGCAGATGTCATGGCGAAGACTGCAAATGGCACATGAGTTTGGATGGCGCATGACCAGGTGGCGTCCTGGTATGCGTAGTAGCATCCGTGTGGCGCGCAAGTATAGATGGCACATGACCAGGTGGCGTCCTGGTATGCGCAATGGCATATGTGTGGCGCGCGGGTCTATATGGCGTGGTGTAAGGTCCATGTAGAGTGTTGCATGGATTTGCGGATCAACTATGGCACGCGCGCAGGTTACAGTAGTAACTAGGAGCACTGGTATGCACACCATGCGCATACGCGAGTTCCATACAATGTGGCGCACGGACTGAAGAGCCACTTCAGGCGCGCGTACATGTCTGCAACGGTAACAGAGCAATTGGCAGGACCTGGTCAAGCTAGCTGTTACAACCCGTTAATTGCGTGTCATGATGAATATGACCGTTTTTTTGTCTAACCACTTAAGTCCATTAAAGTCATATTCATTATCTTGTTTATTACAAGATTAATGTTATAATTATGACAAGATTAATGTCTGTTTTATTACTAGTTTTAATGAGCTTAAAACTATAAGTGTATATATATGAATTTGGTGGTTCATATTAAATACCAAAAAAAAAAAAAAATTAGACATTCTCTTGACTCTCGTTTTTCCTTTGAGAGGAGTACTCTCATATTTATATACTTCATCTTTTTCCTAAATTTATAAACACCATTTTATACCCGGTGTAATCTCGGGCGCGAGAGCCATCTCCGGCAGTACACATACTGTTCCGGTTGTTGTATCCTGGGAGACAGACCGTCTAAGAGGAGGCGCGGAATCTGTTTTAAGGGAAGCGTGTTGAACACGTGCCTCAACCAAAACTGTCAACAATTTTGCTTGTCTTGCAGCGGAGTTTCGATCTCGTAGGTGCGGTTGAAGTTTCCAAAGACGCTTGCTTGAATCAAGATTGGTACAATTATATTGTATTTTATATTCGTATATTTAGTTTTTGTAACCGGTATTGTACTAGTCGAATTTCCCATAAATAACGAAAGTCTCGTTATTATTTATTATTTATTTTGGAATATATTTTAATAAAAAGTGAACCTAGTACCTACAATCTTAAAACAGACTTTCATGAAGATTGTTGCTACAATCTTAAATCCCTTCTCTACAAGGATTTAGGTTCACGAAAGTTAAAATATTTAATGAGATTTTTGTTAAAATCTTGAAAATATTTTTTTGGGAAATATTTATTTAGTACAATGAGTCGGATTAATTTTATGATTGGAGTACAATCTTTAATCCGAATACCGGGTTGCAAAACGACTTTTTGATTCAAGTTTTGGAGTTCTTGGTTTTGTTCGTGTTTAGATAAAACCGAACATAGACAAAATAATATGTATTTCAATAGGTTTTTGAAATACTAAATTTTCTAATGAGCGTATTAGAAAATTTTATTTTGTAACCCCTTACAAATTAAATGTTTGTAACGTTTAATTTTTTTATTATAAGCTTTTAGTAACCATAATTGAGAGATTAATGTTGGTTTTAAAAGTCTTGAAATATATTTATTTTCTAATTAGCATATTAGAAAATAATTATTTTATAAAATAACTAGTTTTAATATTTTCTAACGAGCGTGTTAGAAATGTTGTTGAAAGAATAACGACATTAAAACTTTTTATATTTCTAACAAGCGTGTTAGAATTGTATAGAATGATAAGTTTTAATATCATCTTTTATATCTAATGAGCGTGTTAGATACGATGATTGTGTAAAACTAACTTGTTAAAAGACGATTAGATTTTCTAACGAGCGTGCTAGAAAATATACGTCAAGATTTTCTAACGAGCATGTTAGAAAATATTATTATTTCAAATAATTACCGACGAGCGTGTTGGAGACAATTATTTTGGATAATAAACCTTGTAACGGTTTCGTCTAAACTATTAAATTTCTAACGAGCGAGTTAGAAACGGATTTTTTCCACATATGTTTAAACGATTTTTATTTGTTTATTTCTAATGAGCGTATTAGAAATAGTTTATATTTTTTTATAAACTTCGAAACAAATTTTGTAATCGATTATTTCTAACGAGCGTGTTAGAAACGATTTAAAGAGTTTGATAGTTGTTTATTTTCTAACGAGCGTGTTAGAAACGATTTAACGACTTTGTCGATTGTTTATTTCTAACAAGCGGGTTAGAAAACGTTTATTTTATATAAACCAAAAACGGCTTATGGCAATAAATAATCGTCTAATTTTCTAATTGGCGTATTAGAATGCGTTTATCTTATAACCAACTATTTTAACGACTTGCAATCGTTAATTTCTAACGAGCGGGTTAGAACCGGGTTAACTATGATAAACTATTTAAGATGATTTGTAATCGTTTTATATATTTTCTAACGAGCGTGTTAGAAAAGATATGTGTTCATTTCTAACGAGCGTGTTAGAAAACGTTCATTTAAGTAAACCAAAAGTGAATAAATGTATTCATTTTATTTCTAACAAGCGTGTTAGAAGCGGTTTACTTTATAAACCCGAATATTTTGAATGTTTGTTAAACATTTAAATTCTAATTAGCATATTAGAATTGGTTTTCATACAAACCACTCATTTTAACGATTGATAATCGTTATTATCTAACAGCGGTTAGAAATGGTTTGAATATGATAAACCATTTATTAAAACGATGTGTATTCGTTTTATTTTCAAACGAGCGAGTTTGAAATTGTTTTATTTATTAAACTATTATAAGGTTTATTGTCTTTATTTGTAATCAAAACATAAATATATAGTTTAATATTAAAACACTTGCAAAAACGAGAAATGTTTTGAACGAATAAAACATGTCTTTGCGAAGTATAAGTGATTCGATACTTACACGAGAAGTATAACGTCTTGAACCATATAATAGTCTTGGAGAGACTATTTTGTGAAAAACAACTCGATGTTGTTATAAATATAATAAGTTGCTCAACTACTTGCGAGTAGTTAATTGTAAACAACTTTATATTTGTGGACAACTTGTGATTATTCAAGTTTAGAGTTTCAAGAAAAAACGAGTTAAACGTGTTCCATTGAGGGAGTACCTCAAAACATGACAGAACGATGTAATTGCGTTTATTTCGTTCTAAAGTGTTGAAAATAATAACACTTTGGGATTTGATGTTTAGATATCATTGATGTATCCATTATTTTGGACTACTAATAAGTTGTCAAAAGGATACACATTTTGATACAACGTGTAAAAAAACTAATTTACACGGACACAACGAGCGGGTTGTGATCATGACTTATGTAATAAGTTACAAATCAAACATCAAACGTATAACGACTTTGTGAGAAACATGGTGCATGGTTTGAGATGAAATGCACGAAAACAAGATATGTCATCTAATGTTGAGAGCATCAACATGGAAATGCACATGTAAGTTTTCAAAGAATATAACATATGAAAGAAATATATGTTATTATTGTAAATGATTTTAATAAATTTAGCAAATTTATTAACGGAAATTTACAATAGTGATGGACTTGTAGATGCTTCTACCACCATCAATGTTGTTTAAACTATGTGGAGGCTTGGTCCTCAATTTGGGAGAGTATCCCAATACATGGTATTGATGAAACAACAACGTAAATGTATATATCACTATAGGCATACGTGAATGCTTTGTTGTTAAGAGTCAATCTAATTGGCTATATCTCAAGACTCAAGTGATTTTATACAAAGATCTTTCATCAAAGTGACTTGGATTAAGACTTATGTTTAAGTCTTTAGGAAGTCAATGGTGAAGCCTTGGAGATAAAAAGGCAAACGAGTTATGATCCTAATGGATGAAGTTAACTATGGTTATGAGGCCTTCCTAAAACCGATGGTTTTGGAATGGTGAAATAAAATTTTATTATTGTGTCTAAACTAAGAAACGAATGTTCGAAAGAGACAGTGCGTTATCTCTTAAGGCTGTGAAGAATCAGAATGATGCATCTTCTGTTCACATGCTACAGTATTGTGGTCTAAAGCATGCTAGACTAATACTTGTTAATTTATATGCTCGACGGAGATTAAATTAACGTTAAACATTCAAAATATGTGATGACACAAGAACAGATTTTGTGCTAAACAAAACTATAAATATAACTTCATTAAAATGCAAGCAATGTGGGGGGAGGAGCCCATTTAAGAAACAAACCCTTTAGGGTATGTGGAAATGGTAGTTGAGAAGTTTACTCAAACTCAAAATGAAAGGGAGAACCTTTCATCACCCCATTTGGATGCTATCCAATTACACTTAAATGTGGGGGTGACTTGCATTTGAATGTGGCAATGGTAGTTGAGAAGTTTTCTCAAACTCGAAATGAAAGGGAGAACCTTTCATCGCCCTATTTGGATGCTATCCAATTACACTTAAATGTGGGGGTGACTTGCATATATTGCAAACGCATGACCAAGTGGAGTACACAATGGTTATATGGAGTCAATCGAGTAGATTGGACTCGAATGCCAATTGGTTAGATTCAATCTAGTAAGATGTCAGTCATGACACACCAAAGGCATGCTGAAAACGTGTCTAGCCATGAATTGAGTTTCATGTCATTCTAAGACAAGGTACATAACTGGATCCAGGTTGAGATCACGAGTTATAAGTCTTATGAATCGACTAAAAGGCAAAAGTGACTAGCGAGTCAAGAACATGTTAGAACAACTGATCGCAATTTAAATTATCGTTGATGACTTAGCAAAGTCAAAGATAATTTTGGATCCAACAACCAGTGGGTTGATAACAGATCAGGTTGTGGAATGGGACTAAAGCCATGGAAAAAGGGACATGAGGGAAACCTAACCTAGTTGACTGGAGATCCCAAGATCTAGGTTCAATAGGCCAACTTAATCATGAACCGAAGGGTAGTCACTGTGGGGGCGTAGCTAATATATATGTTTATATATAAGCTAGTTTATATGTTTTATATATTCCCCTAAAACTATAAAAGGGTGTTTAAATACGTCCTAGTCCATTCCTATAATATTCAGTGACATTGTTGTGAGGTTAAGCACAATATGTGGTTTTATGATTTGTGTAAATCATAGTAAACCATAATGCTTTTAATGATTTAAAGGGAAATCACCTATGTTGGAGAGAAGTGTGGTCGCTTCGAATGGAATTAGGGCATAATTCCTAGAGCTCCCGCAGAACCAGGAAAGTGCTCCATGACCATTATAGGACACGATAGTGAGGGGATGGCCCGGCTAGGGAAAGTATTGTGTGAATGTATATTGTCGTTTACACAAATGGGGGGTTGTACAAGGACATCACGTCTACAAAACCCTAGTAGACTAAGTATGCTTCACAAAAGAAGGTTCAAAGGCAAAACCTACCTATCCTGTAATACTCGATTGTCGAGTTTTCATCGGGGAATTTTGTGTGTTTTAATCGATCTCCATTCATGTGGGGGATTGTTGGAAATTTTAGTGAAAATGAGTTTTTCACTAAATATTTTGGACATTAATAATATTTATATATGTGTTGTATAAATAATTATTTATGGGTTTGTGTTCAAACTATGTCTAAATAGAGCTGAGATGAATGAGATATCGAAGCTTGAAGTTGTATGTTTGGAAAAACAAAGATGAGAAAAATGGATTGAGATTTGTCATCTTGTCCCACATAGGTGGAATGACAAAACTTAAAGTGGTATATAAGGAGGAGCACTCCTTGAAGACAAACACCAGTGGGGACCATAAAGGGTGAGGAGCACCCTTACTCGTACACATATGCGCGCGTGCCGTGGGCTATAGGCCCTATGTAGTGCGCTTTGAACTTCGCACACCACTTTTGTATTTTTGTCCATGAGCGCGTGGTCAGATACATGGCGGGTCCGCTTATGGTGCACCCTTGGGTGGCGTAGGCAGATGTCATGGCGAAGACTGCAAATGGCACATGAGTTTGGATGGCGCATGACCAGGTGGCGTCCTGGTATGCGTAGTAGCATCCGTGTGGCGCGCAAGTATAGATGGCACATGACCAGGTGGCGTCCTGGTATGCGCAATGGCATATGTGTGGCGCGCGGGTCTATATGGCGTGGTGTAAGGTCCATGTAGAGTGTTGCATGGATTTGCGGATCAACTATGGCGCGCGCGCAGGTTACAGTAGTAACTAGGAGCACTGGTATGCACACCATGCGCATACGCGAGTTCCATACAATGTGGCGCACGGACTGAAGAGCCACTTCAGGCGCGCGTACATGTCTGCAACGGTAACAGAGCAATTGGCAGGACCTGGTCAAGCTAGCTGTTACAACCCGTTAATTGCGTGTCATGATGAATATGACCGTTTTTTTGTCTAACCACTTAAGTCCATTAAAGTCATATTCATTATCTTGTTTATTACAAGATTAATGTTATAATTATGACAAGATTAATGTCTGTTTTATTACTAGTTTTAATGAGCTTAAAACTATAAGTGTATATATATGAATTTGGTGGTTCATATTAAATACCAAAAAAAAAAAAAAATTAGACATTCTCTTGACTCTCGTTTTTCCTTTGAGAGGAGTACTCTCATATTTATATACTTCATCTTTTTCCGAAATTTATAAACACCATTTTATACCCGGTGTAATCTCGGGCGCGAGAGCCATCTCCGGCAGTACACATACTGTTCCGGTTGTTGTATCCTGGGAGACAGACCGTCTAAGAGGAGGCGCGGAATCTGTTTTAAGGGAAGCGTGTTGAACACGTGCCTCAACCAAAACCGTCAACAATTTTGCTTGTCTTGCAGCGGAGTTTCGATCTCGTAGGTGCGGTTGAAGTTTCCAAAGACGCTTGCTTGAATCAAGATTGGTACAATTATATTGTATTTTATATTCGTATATTTAGTTTTTGTAACCGGTATTGTACTAGTCGAATTTCCCATAAATAACGAAAGTCTCGTTATTATTTATTATTTATTTTGGAATATATTTTAATAAAAAGTGAACCTAGTACCTACAATCTTAAAACAGACTTTCATGAAGATTGTTGCTACAATCTTAAATCCCTTCTCTACAAGGATTTAGGTTCACGAAAGTTAAAATATTTAATGAGATTTTTGTTAAAATCTTGAAAATATTTTTTTGGGAAATATTTATTTAGTACAATGAGTCGGATTAATTTTATGATTGGAGTACAATCTTTAATCCGAATACCGGGTTGCAAAACGACTTTTTGATTCAAGTTTTGGAGTTCTTGGTTTTGTTCGTGTTTAGATAAAACCGAACATAGACAAAATAATATGTATTTCAATAGGTTTTTGAAATACTAAATTTTCTAATGAGCGTATTAGAAAATTTTATTTTGTAACCCCTTACAAATTAAATGTTTGTAACGTTTAATTTTTTTATTATAAGCTTTTAGTAACCATAATTGAGAGATTAATGTTGGTTTTAAAAGTCTTGAAATATATTTATTTTCTAATTAGCATATTAGAAAATAATTATTTTATAAAATAACTAGTTTTAATATTTTCTAACGAGCGTGTTAGAAATGTTGTTGAAAGAATAACGACATTAAAACTTTTTATATTTCTAACAAGCGTGTTAGAATTGTATAGAATGATAAGTTTTAATATCATCTTTTATATCTAATGAGCGTGTTAGATACGATGATTGTGTAAAACTAACTTGTTAAAAGACGATTAGATTTTCTAACGAGCGTGCTAGAAAATATACGTCAAGATTTTCTAACGAGCATGTTAGAAAATATTATTATTTCAAATAATTACCGACGAGCGTGTTGGAGACAATTATTTTGGATAATAAACCTTGTAACGGTTTCGTCTAAACTATTAAATTTCTAACGAGCGAGTTAGAAACGGATTTTTTCCACATATGTTTAAACGATTTTTATTTGTTTATTTCTAATGAGCGTATTAGAAATAGTTTATATTTTTTTATAAACTTCGAAACAAATTTTGTAATCGATTATTTCTAACGAGCGTGTTAGAAACGATTTAAAGAGTTTGATAGTTGTTTATTTTCTAACGAGCGTGTTAGAAACGATTTAACGACTTTGTCGATTGTTTATTTCTAACAAGCGGGTTAGAAAACGTTTATTTTATATAAACCAAAAACGGCTTATGGCAATAAATAATCGTCTAATTTTCTAATTGGCGTATTAGAATGCGTTTATCTTATAACCAACTATTTTAACGACTTGCAATCGTTAATTTCTAACGAGCGGGTTAGAACCGGGTTAACTATGATAAACTATTTAAGATGATTTGTAATCGTTTTATATATTTTCTAACGAGCGTGTTAGAAAAGATATGTGTTCATTTCTAACGAGCGTGTTAGAAAACGTTCATTTAAGTAAACCAAAAGTGAATAAATGTATTCATTTTATTTCTAACAAGCGTGTTAGAAGCGGTTTACTTTATAAACCCGAATATTTTGAATGTTTGTTAAACATTTAAATTCTAATTAGCATATTAGAATTGGTTTTCATACAAACCACTCATTTTAACAATTGATAATCGTTATTATCTAACAGCGGTTAGAAATGGTTTGAATATGATAAACCATTTATTAAAACGATGTGATTCGTTTTATTTTCAAACGAGCGAGTTTGAAATTGTTTTATTTATTAAACTATTATAAGGTTTATTGTCTTTATTTGTAATCAAAACATAAATATATAGTTTAATATTAAAACACTTGCAAAAACGAGAAATGTTTTGAACGAATAAAACATGTCTTTGCGAAGTATAAGTGATTCGATACTTACACGAGAAGTATAACGTCTTGAACCATATAATAGTCTTGGAGAGACTATTTTGTGAAAAACAACTCGATGTTGTTATAAATATAATAAGTTGCTCAACTACTTGCGAGTAGTTAATTGTAAACAACTTTATATTTGTGGACAACTTGTGATTATTCAAGTTTAGAGTTTCAAGAAAAAACGAGTTAAACGTGTTCCATTGAGGGAGTACCTCAAAACATGACAGAACGATGTAATTACGTTTATTTCGTTCTAAAGTGTTGAAAATAATAACACTTTGGGATTTGATGTTTAGATATCATTGATGTATCCATTATTTTGGACTACTAATAAGTTGTCAAAAGGATACACATTTTGATACAACGTGTAAAAAAACTAATTTACACGGACACAACGAGCGGGTTGTGATCATGACTTATGTAATAAGTTACAAATCAAACATCAAACGTATAACAACTTTGTGAGAAACATGGTGCATGGTTTGAGATGAAATGCACGAAAACAAGATATGTCATCTAATGTTGAGAGCATCAACATGGAAATGCACATGTAAGTTTTCAAAGAATATAACATATGAAAGAAATATATGTTATTATTGTAAATGATTTTAATAAATTTAGCAAATTTATTAACGGAAATTTACAATAGTGATGGACTTGTAGATGCTTCTACCACCATCAATGTTGTTTAAACTATGTGGAGGCTTGGTCCTCAATTTGGGAGAGTATCCCAATACATGGTATTGATGAAACAACAACGTAAATGTATATATCACTATAGGCATACGTGAATGCTTTGTTGTTAAGAGTCAATCTAATTGGCTATATCTCAAGACTCAAGTGATTTTATACAAAGATCTTTCATCAAAGTGACTTGGATTAAGACTTATGTTTAAGTCTTTAGGAAGTCAATGGTGAAGCCTTGGAGATAAAAAGGCAAACGAGTTATGATCCTAATGGATGAAGTTAACTATGGTTATGAGGCCTTCCTAAAACCGATGGTTTTGGAATGGTGAAATAAAATTTTATTATTGTGTCTAAACTAAGAAACGAATGTTCAAAAGAGACAGTGCGTTATCTCTTAAGGCTGTGAAGAATCAGAATGATGCATCTTCTGTTCACATGCTACAGTATTGTGGTCTAAAGCATGCTAGACTAATACTTGTTAATTTATATGCTCGACGGAGATTAAATTAACGTTAAACATTCAAAATATGTGATGACACAAGAACAGATTTTGTGCTAAACAAAACTATAAATATAACTTCATTAAAATGCAAGCAATGTGGGGGGGAGGAGCCCATTTAAGAAACAAACCCTTTAGGGTATGTGGAAATGGTAGTTGAGAAGTTTACTCAAACTCAAAATGAAAGGGAGAACCTTTCATCACCCCATTTGGATGCTATCCAATTACACTTAAATGTGGGGGTGACTTGCATTTGAATGTGGCAATGGTAGTTGAGAAGTTTTCTCAAACTCGAAATGAAAGGGAGAACCTTTCATCGCCCTATTTGGATGCTATCCAATTACACTTAAATGTGGGGGTGACTTGCATATATTGCAAACGCATGACCAAGTGGAGTACACAATGGTTATATGGAGTCAATCGAGTAGATTGGACTCGAATGCCAATTGGTTAGATTCAATCTAGTAAGATGTCAGTCATGACACACCAAAGGCATGCTGAAAACGTGTCTAGCCATGAATTGAGTTTCATGTCATTCTAAGACAAGGTACATAACTGGATCCAGGTTGAGATCACGAGTTATAAGTCTTATGAATCGACTAAAAGGCAAAAGTGACTAGCGAGTCAAGAACATGTTAGAACAACTGATCGCAATTTAAATTATCGTTGATGACTTAGCAAAGTCAAAGATAATTTTGGATCCAACAACCAGTGGGTTGATAACAGATCAGGTTGTGGAATGGGACTAAAGCCATGGAAAAAGGGACATGAGGGAAACCTAACCTAGTTGACTGGAGATCCCAAGATCTAGGTTCAATAGGCCAACTTAATCATGAACCGAAGGGTAGTCACTGTGGGGGCGTAGCTAATATATATGTTTATATATAAGCTAGTTTATATGTTTTATATATTCCCCTAAAACTATAAAAGGGTGTTTAAATACGTCCTAGTCCATTCCTATAATATTCAGTGACATTGTTGTGAGGTTAAGCACAATATGTGGTTTTATGATTTGTGTAAATCATAATAAACCATAATGCTTTTAATGATTTAAAGGGAAATCACCTATGTTGGAGAGAAGTGTGGTCGCTTCGAATGGAATTAGGGCATAATTCCTAGAGCTCCCGCAGAACCAGGAAAGTGCTCCATGACCATTATAGGACACGATAGTGAGGGGATGGCCCGGCTAGGGAAAGTATTGTGTGAATGTATATTGTCGTTTACACAAATGGGGGGTTGTACAAGGACATCACGTCTACAAAACCCTAGTAGACTAAGTATGCTTCACAAAAGAAGGTTCAAAGGCAAAACCTACCTATCCTGTAATACTCGATTGTCGAGTTTTCATCGGGGAATTTTGTGTGTTTTAATCGATCTCCATTCATGTGGGGGATTGTTGTAAATTTTAGTGAAAATGAGTTTTTCACTAAATATTTTGGACATTAATAATATTTATATATGTGTTGTATAAATAATTATTTATGGGTTTGTGTTCAAACTATGTCTAAATAGAGCTGAGATGAATGAGATATCGAAGCTTGAAGTTGTATGTTTGGAAAAACAAAGATGAGAAAAATGGATTGAGATTTGTCATCTTGTCCCACATAGGTGGAATGACAAAACTTAAAGTGGTATATAAGGAGGAGCACTCCTTGAAGACAAACACCAGTGGGGACCATAAAGGGTGAGGAGCACCCTTACTCGTACACATATGCGCGCGTGCCGTGGGCTATAGGCCCTATGTAGTGCGCTTTGAACTTCGCACACCACTTTTGTATTTTTGTCCATGAGCGCGTGGTCAGATACATGGCTGGTCCGCTTATGGTGCACCCTTGGGTGGCGTAGGCAGATGTCATGGCGAAGACTGCAAATGGCACATGAGTTTGGATGGCGCATGACCAGGTGGCGTCCTGGTATGCGTAGTAGCATCCGTGTGGCGCGCAAGTATAGATGGCACATGACCAGGTGGCGTCCTGGTATGCGCAATGGCATATGTGTGGCGCGCGGGTCTATATGGCGTGGTGTAAGGTCCATGTAGAGTGTTGCATGGATTTGCGGATCAACTATGGCGCGCGCGCAGGTTACAGTAGTAACTAGGAGCACTGGTATGCACACCATGCGCATACGCGAGTTCCATACAATGTGGCGCACGGACTGAAGAGCCACTTCAGGCGCGCGTACATGTCTGCAACGGTAACAGAGCAATTGGCAGGACCTGGTCAAGCTAGCTGTTACAACCCGTTAATTGCGTGTCATGATGAATATGACCGTTTTTTTTGTCTAACCACTTAAGTCCATTAAAGTCATATTCATTATCTTGTTTATTACAAGATTAATGTTATAATTATGACAAGATTAATGTCTGTTTTATTACTAGTTTTAATGAGCTTAAAACTATAAGTGTATATATATGAATTTGGTGGTTCATATTAAATACCAAAAAAAAAAAAAAAATCAGACATTCTCTTGACTCTCGTTTTTCCTTTGAGAGGAGTACTCTCATATTTATATACTTCATCTTTTTCCTAAATTTATAAACACCATTTTATACCCGGTGTAATCTCGGGCGCGAGAGCCATCTCCGGCAGTACACATACTGTTCCGGTTGTTGTACCCTGGGAGACAGACCGTCTGAGAGGAGGCGCGGAATCTGTTTTAAGGGAAGCGTGTTGAACACGTGCCTCAACCAAAACCATCAACAATTTTGCTTGTCTTGCAGCGAAGTTTCGATCTCGTAGGTGCGGTTGAAGTTTCCAAAGACACTTGCTTGAATCAAGATTGGTACAATTATATTGTATTTTATATTCGTATATTTAGTTTTTGTAACTGGTATTGTACTAGTCGAATTTCCCATAAATAACGAAAGTCTCGTTATTATTTATTATTTATTTTGGAATATATTTTAATAAAAAGTGAACCTAGTTCCTACATTAACAACCAACTACTAGTATTAAATGCCAACCCAACTTAAACCCTAATCCTTCCCTATAAATACCACTCTAATCTCAGCCACTTTTTCACTTTTACAACCCTTAAACACTCTCTCAAATCACTCCCAAACACTCAAAATTCGCAGCTACAATCAGAAGTTCGGACAGATTCAACAAGCTTCACTAAAGTGAGCATAACTCACTCAATTATTGTCCGATTTACCTCATTCTTTTTCCTATGTGTTTGGATTGACCTTAGCTTCGATTCCATGGGTTTTTCACAGTAAATAAGTCCCTGGAACTCTGGCAAAAAGGCTCCAAAGTTCATTGTTCGTTTTGTTTTGAATCAAACCTTGTTTATACTTGTGCAAACTTGAGTTTAACTCACTCAAACCCACGTCCTTATGCTTATAACCACTTCTATGGTTAGTTAAGCTTAAAAACGGGGCTGAGACATACAAAATCAGAGGTTAATCCTCATATATATATTCTGTTTTGTTTAGGGTTTTTAACCCACAAGTGATGTTCAAGCTTCAAGCTTGATAAAGGTGTGGTTGTGGACTAACTTGGGTTGTCCAACATAAAATCCTCACATCTCTTGATGATTTATCATAGTGTAGATGTTTCTTATTCTTGTATTAATCTTAGTTCATGACCCTCCTTGTATGTTTTTACATCAAGTGTAGTGGTGAACCGTAAGAGGTACCTAAATGGAAGCTTGTTCTTCCTACCTCCTACATGAATTCTATGACACAATGGAGGTACATAAATGAAGATTTATCTTCTACCTCATGCTTGATTATTGGACTAAATAATACATATAATACTTATACATATATATACTATTCGAACCCTTGATGATGGACTTGTGTTCATTCGTCAAGATATTAGAATAACATCATCTAAGACATAAGACTTGTTACGATTCTAATGAGTATATTACTCATGAAAACATTAACCCTTGAGGTTTCATAGTGTCAAGAACAAGTACTTGGTGTTAAAGGATGATTACTTTCGAATACATATATTCTTGTGTTTTAACTTCCTAAATCCCTACACGAACATATTCAACCTTCTAACCTCATCAACTTCGTCACGTTGGATAATCGGAAAGCATATGCAAATTTGTGAGTATACTCGCAACCCGCTTTTTATGTTTACCACTTTTTGGGGTGTAACATGTTTAACTATTAAACTACACTTAAACTTATTCTTTATGCAATGCACGAAAACAATCCTTATACATGAATACAATGTTATGATACTTGATGCTTACGTGGACCATACTTATGTGATATGTTTTAGTCATTAGCTTTCACGAGCCTCCATTCGACATGTATAGCGCTATAGGAGTAACACCGCCCCCTTAAACTTGTGGTCATGTCGAATTAACTAAACTTTCTTGCGTAAACAGAGGATTGGCTAGAAATATTGCATGCCATGTTAGGTTGATCTTGTATAAACTAAGTTGCCATGTGGATTCGTTTTAAACTTTTATACTTATACTTATGCTTAAACTTGTATACTCGCCTTTGCTTTTGCATTTGCATTGAATTGTATTTTAAACATGTTACAGGTTGAGGATTGATGATGCTACGAAAATGGATTAGCAAAGATGCCTAGATACTCATTTAGACGTTTAGGTTTAAAGTGTTGTATAAATTTTGTTACGTTATGTTGAACAACGTCGTTATTTGAATTTCTTGTAATGATTTGACAATTTATCTATGAAATGAAAATGGTTGAATTAAATATTGTCACAATTAGTGTTATGAAGTCTCTTGAAATCTTGAACAAGTCCCACTCCGATGATTCCGCTATTGGTTGGGGTATGACAGTGCCAACGTTGTTTAAGGACACCAAATGTTCTTTCCAAATCCTTTCTTGCTGATTTTTGAGTTGCCTTATATTTACTTCGTTTTTAATTTCCAAACATGTGAATGATTTGACCAATTCCGTTAACAAGATTATACACGTGCTTGTAATCTACTCCTGAAACTTCAAACGAAGACTCGGGTACCGTTCCACTTTTGATGTCGTTAAAACGCAGTGACGAATCAAGAATATTGAAGTCATCATTGGACCGACAACACCAAAATGCATGCCAAAATCATAGATCATGTGACTTGTAGCACTCCAGTTGAATGTGGGTGATCATTTTGCATGTACTTATCTCACCATGCATTAGGATAATTTGCTAACTCCTAATGCATATAATCAATGTTACCAAGCATTCTAGAAATCCATGCTTCACATCATGCACCTTATATAATTGTTGGATATCACTCCAAGTTCGTTTACACAAGCACTTCTTGTTGTATAGCTTAATGACACAGTCACTGAATTTATAACTACTTTCCCACGACGTTTTTCAGACATCTTCAAGTACTTGTCTCGAGAACCGGTGGTTGTGTCGTATGCTATTTGGCGAATTATTGTTGGGCACTTTTGTAAAGGAGTAAAACTTATTCTACCTCTCGCATCCCATGTTAATATGAAAAATGACATTGTGTCGTTCATTTTGAACAAACAACTATTCGTTGGAATATTTGTCTGATATTCGAAACTATTGCCTAATTTTTTCATTCAAGTATATGGGGTTTTCGAGCAAGTACTCACCCATCAGACATTCATGTACACCTCACGATATCATATTAATCGAGCTTTTCGTGCTCTTGGATGCAAAGTACGCTCTTCATCGGATAATATTTATGTTGTATCTTTAATTGTTGTAAGGAAAACTAAATTATTTTTGTCGGATGATGTTGAATGGATGTTGTCGGACGATATGACATCAACGATCATTTTTTGTTGATCGGCCAACAAGAAGCGTTCCACACGAGTGCTATTTTTTTTCCGAGATGAAGGGAGGTGTGTGTTTCTTGTTGACCCCACTACCACCATAGCCCACCGCTAAGGTAACCCGTACGTAGGTATAATTGATGGCTTTACCTCATGTACCCCCCTCCCCCCCTCTCTCTCTACACACATACATACATTTTAAGTTATTTTTAGAACTCTAAATACATCGAGAGAACCACAGTAACTCATGAAAAATCAATCAAAATCATTTTTTAGTACCATTATTATTATTATTATTATTATTATTATTATTATTATTATTATTATTCAAAAAGCATAACATTAAAAAAAAGAATATTACTCACCAACTAATTCAATACTTCTCTCAAAATTACTCTTAACAGATTCTTTCACACAGGTGTTTAGAAAAAAACAATTTACACATGTTTAAATTGTTTTTATTTATGAATAATACATGTAAGTTTAACTGTGCATAAATTTATTTTTTAAAGTTATATTATAATAATAACTAAAAGGGTGATCACGTGATGCGGACCCTTGTCTTGTTAGACAACGAGAAGTGAAACAGAAAAGGAAACAACGAAAAGAAGTTGAAAAGATGTTAAAACCAGAGGTTGTCCAAACAAAATCTGTTAAATCGGATGTTAAACATGAAAAACAGAAACAAATTTGGAAACCAAAAACGGTAAATGTTTCAGGGGGAGCTCAATCTATTCCGAATCATCAGGAAATTGAAGTCACAATCCTCGATGATGACGGACGACCCAAGTCTATGAAGGGTTGGGTCCCCCTCTCCATCTAATCTCTGAGTGAGTGTGCAGGATGTTCCAGGAGGAACTTTCGATAGTCATAGGATTATTGATAGTGGAATGTTCATGCATAAGATCGGCGACAAAAGATATTGTTGCCTTTGATGGAGAGAAAAAGAAAAGAAGACATAATTGTCTGTCGAAAGAAATTGAAAACCTTCGACAAAATCAAAATCATTCAAAAGTTTGATTGTTCAAGGCTTTGATCGGGTCCCCAGGATAGATTCAAACAAAATGTACGCACCTGTAGCACGTCTGAAGTTCAAAAATTCACAAGATAAACGTGCAGTGTACATTTCTTCGCGGTGTGATTGAAGAAACTGTGTTTGTTGAACAAACCAACCAGGTGTGCGGATGCCTTGGCGTGGATTGAACAACTGCACACTACTTCTGAAAGAGAAAGTCAAAGACCTTCGCTGGTGCAATATGGAAGACCAGCCAGACCCAAAGGTTTATGATCTTGTTGCTGTGAAGAGATTTCTCGGATTAATTGAAGTAGCTGCAAAATCGACTTTGAAATCCACATTGGGTGGATATCCAGTTTAGGAGGATGCTCAGATTCCTTGCAATGCACGAAGCAGTTGCAGAATACGGTTTTAAACTTCTAATCTCTCCTATTCTTTGTCGATATTTAAGCTGCTTTTTGAATTATTACCTCGTACAGCACTCTTTGGCCAGACACGTTGATCTCGAATATCACCTCACACGTGATTGTTTCACTATGAAACTCGTCAATGTTGTCATGGTCCACACCGCTTACCGACGTGCCAACTGATTTTTCCAAAATTCGATAAATCATTTCTGATTAAAATTATTTTTGGTAAACGGCATTGAGGTAAAACATGAGTTAACCGACATCGGGAAATCCTTTTTGAAAATACCTTTGTGTTTTTAAATTTATCATAGTTTGTTGATTTTAGGGGGAGTAAATCCAAAATTTGAAAATTCAAAAACATCGAAAAAATTTCAAAACTAAAAAACAATAGAAAAACAAAAATGAGTTTCCTGGCGAGAAAAAGAGAATATGATAGTACATCAGTGGTCTGTCTAAACCTCTTTGAAATGAACTTAAAATGAAAAGCGATAACCAGCTCTATATAAGATGTATCGGTAGGCTCACAATCATCTTAAAGTGTGCAGGGTGATATAAATCTTAAATCGACCGAAGACAAGGTGGGAACCGCTCATTGGCATATGGTCTTAGTATCAAATTTCGTTTGAGAGATTGCCGAGGTTCTGAGATATTCGGTCTTTATGTTGTCTTATCATCTGGGTATCATGGTTGTTTCTTTTACCGAAACAAATCGGAGACAAAGTCTAGATCTTCCATGATACTATACATACGTGTACATATTGCATACGACCTCAATAAGTGATCAACAATCACATGTCCAAACAAAATAGGTGATTATATATGACAGCTTTCTTTGCGGGAGTCAAGTTCGTCTCTTTGCTGTACGAAAGTACTGACCTGTTCACGGACTTGCTCCTGTGCCCTCATGCATATGAAAATCAAGTTCCTCATCAATTAGTGATTCTATCACATAGGGCTTGTTTTCAATCAAAATAAGTGAGTTTCTCACATCTTTTATACGGTCAAACGGATGATAAACAATATACTCACCGGTAAGATGAACTCTCGCGCATACCTTGATACAGGAATGTGTCGTGTGTGGATGAACACCGATCGGTAAGTATAAATCATACCTTAACGTATCCCCTAAACATGATTACATCTGATAAGTTGAGTTTATGTGGACAACAATACTGATAATCGTTTTCTAGGATGCTTATCTAAATGTTAACTAATAGAACACCAAGAGCGTTTTGGCGTGACCGTACACTGATATGATTCTCTTACCCTCGAAACTCGCAAAAAGATTGTCTGTAAATTTTTTTTTACTGCTTTCCGCTTCAGCGTCTCTATATATATTTATTTATTGCTTTCCGTCTTTACATTTGAAAAATGAAAAAATACCAAAAAGATTTTAGGTGTGTTTTAATATAAACTTTTTAAAATCCAAAAAGATTTTGCTTCTAGTTTATTTTTGATTGACCGATGTTGGAACTCGAGTCTATCCTACCCAAAATCCTGATTGTAAGCCGGAAAACAATTGCACCTTCATAAACTGTCGAAGTTAACAAGTTTTGAAAGTTAAAGGATTAAAATTGATCATTTTCTAAACTTTCAAACTGTTGTCGGTCGGTGGTTGATTGAGATTTGATCTCATGTGAGTCGTGTGCTTATATTGTTAAAAGTCAATTCTTAGTGAGGTTTTCGTTTGAAAACTTTCAAAGAATGACTATATTCCAAGCGGTTGTTCTCATTACGTGTTTAGCTTTCTTGTATGTGCAGATGCGACATCAGAATCAGTTAAAGGCAAAGAGAACGTGATAGAAAACGAGCTCTGGAATGAAGACACGACGTTGTAACACCTCGGAAATTCATGACCAATAAAATAAAGACACGTGTCATGTTATGTAGACGTGTTATAAATGCGGAACCAGATAAAGATGTACGGTAGGATTTAAACGTCGACATGTTAATTTATACCTCTGAGCGACCTGTTAATAAATCCCTAACCAGGATATATTTTATCCACATCTGGATTATACTTAAAATCTGGTCATCCTAAATAAATAAATGGTTACAAACTTAAACAAGGATTCAACATAAATTTCTTGGTTTTTCCGTCAATTTAAATCTCCCACATAGTGCCAAGGAGTGTGATTACATGCCATGACATGTAATGGCTGGAAACATGGTCCCTATACTGACTAAAGTGCATGAGATTCGGAGTTGAAAAGGGTGCATGGTCATAGCTTGAATAAAAACAAAAAGTTTGTCTCTGGCGATAGCTTACGCACCGCAACATCCAGGACGCTACGGTGCGCAAGGCTGCTTGCGCACCTCAACACTCAGACGGCTGCGGTGCGTAAGCGTTGCATCTGGGCGAAATTGTTGACAGCTGCCTGTATAACCGGTTGCACCGACTTATATGGGTGGTTTTCGAATCCAGGGGCTCCTATATCTGGTTTTTAGCATTATAGGACACATGGGGACATCTTGTAACCTTCCTAGACTATGTTGGCATGATCCTAAGCTCATGGGGTTCACTATATAAGAAGATGGAAGTTGCAACATTTGGGCATTTGCACTTGCAACATTCACAACTGATTTTCTGGAGCTCTCTGATCAGCAAGCCATCTTCCTAGTGGTCCCTAATTATAATTAGGACATTTGTAAGTAGCCTTAACCCTTTCTAATCTAGTTTAGCTTAGTTAATTAACTAAAAGTCAAACCATCGTAATTAAGGTTTGACTTCGTGATTAATGAAAATGTGCTTAGTCTAATCACGAATTAAAAGTACCATTAAGTAGGTATTTAGGTGGGTAATAAAACCTTAAAAGGGTACTTCCAGATTCCCACTCTAACTATGTTAATTGTCGAGTCAAAACTTACTTTAAAAAGTCAACAGAATGTATAATTTCAAATTAAAGCATAATTAGCAATGTAGGATACTTGCAACCTGTTTGATCATTAATATAACTTGGTAATTAATGTAAGAACATGTCCCAACATGTTCAACTCGACAATTTTCAGTTTAGGCTCGGATTGGAACCGAAAGTCACATAGTTTGACCTCTGCTTTGACTTTCAGTTCTGACCCGTTTAAGCATTGTTTAGAAATGCCTTAGAGCCTTAATTGGACCAGGTTTCATATTAGTGTAACCCCCTGAGTTCACACAACTTGGTTCATTAGTTATCCGTTTCATATGCATGTTTCCGATTAATGCTTAAATGTTGACTGTTATGCCCTTTTGACTATAAATCGTGATTTTTGATAAAGTAAAAGAGTAGAAACCTTAGTTACTGATTTATAAACTTGCACCTAAAATTTGACATCAGTTTGAGGTCTAGATTAAGAGTTATGCTCATTATCATAATTTGAAAGCTTTTTGTTAATTAAATGGCGTAATTAGCGTATAGCCTATTTAAACCCACTTTTTGATATCAAACTTTTTACCCACTGATGTAATATAATATTTTGGGATTTTTAAAGATTTTTATTTAATTTTTGGCTGATCATAACATAGGTCTCTAAGTTTGATTCGGTTAATGTCGGTTTTGCCCTTTTAAGCCATAAAATGAGTTTTACAAAACCTTTTGACCCCAAACCTTTTTCTACTGATTTTATTTGTTAAATAAAATATTTTGAGCCTTCTGAAATTATAAAAATATCAGCTTTCCTTTAAAAACCCGGAAATGGCTCCAAATCGCCTTTTTAAGCGTTTTTAACGCATAGTATGTACTAGAACTATATTAAACATATAAGGTTAATACCTACTGATATTTTTAGTATATTTTTATATAATAACAGTAAGTAAAAGTTTATAAACTCAGGTTTCCAGTTTTGACCTTTTAAGCCTAAGTGAAATTACCAAAATACCCCTAAGGTGCATAGTTTGGTTTTAAATGATAAATTTCACATATAGGTCATACCCTACTGTTATAACTTATTAAATTAAGTATATTTACTGAATAAATCAGACCTGTAACTCAGATTACTAATTAAACTCTTTTATAATCTTTTAAATGACCAAAATGCCCTTATGAGGCATAATTTGTGTTTAAATCCGTTTTGGGCATAATAGAAGATATCTTACTGATATTATAACATATTTAAGGCATTTTAACTCGGGGAACTTGCATATGACTCTTATGGTTACCCGTGACGCCCTTTTCGCGTTCGGTTCGGTTTATGTAGCTAGTATGCATAAATTGACCGAAACGGGTCAAACCTTAGCATCTTTATCTCAAAATCCAGAATGTATTTAGTATACCCATATTATACAAGTCTTCAAACTTGTCGGGTCTAAATCACATTCTATCCGGTCTTCGCTTAATCGTGCGTTTGAACCGTATCGTCCTTAAAGCTAACCGGTCTAAGCTTAGGCTTAAATAAAGACCCGTTAGAAATCTAATAGGTTATTATAAACCTTTGTTCCAGAATAGAAGAACCAGTAAAAGCTACCTTCACTCGCTAAATTGTGATTTATACTTACCAAGATGAATACTTTTAACTTATTTTCCCTATACGGGCTTGGGGTACGGTATATAATATACCGCTTGGTCCGGCATTGAATTCTTAATCGAATAGAGGTTAATTTATTGATATGCTACGTTTTGAATGTGTTTTGTTTGCTTAAAGCCTTTGGGGGGTTAATGACCATGTCCCGGATATCCTTGGCATCATCTTACGAGATGGCCACGACCTGAGCACGGGGTGTAGGCGTACACCTTTCAGTGCATAACTCAATATTGTGGTGTGTCTATTAATCTTTAACCCGGTCTACGGATCGGGCTACTGAACGCACAAGTAACATGTAAATCCCTTACAAGATTATTTTCACATAATTATCCCAAGTTATAAAATGTTTTGTGCCACGTGCATTCAAATAAATTTTCAAACCTTTTCAAAATGAGTCAGTTAAATTGTATTTACCAGTGTAAACTGACGTATTTTTCCAAAAGGTTAAGTGCAGGTACTACTCGTACTAGGCTGGCTGTCTTCTAAGCGTCCACAATAAGTCTCGCAAGCTTGGATAGCAATAAAGCTGTTGAACAATATCTTCTTTTATTTTGATCCGCCTGTGGATCCGTTTCAACTATTCGTGACAATTAATATTATACTTTATTAAAGTTGAAATGAATCTATCTTTGCTTCCGCTGTGCATTTATTTATATTGTGTTGTTTGTCTATGATGATACCAACTACGTCACTATACTCCCCACCGGGCCCACCGGTGACACGTGGAAAATAGGGGTGTGACAGGTTGGTATCAGAGCCAACTCTGAGTGAATTAAACACTAGCCTTTTGTGTTTAATCTCAGTTACACAATTGCACATTCCTCGATTCTCGAGTCTAGACAAAGAACTTAGGAACTATCCAAATTTTTGGTTTTATTTCTAACTTTGTCTTATATATTTCTTGTTGTATCACTTGTTTGTTTTTGACAGGTTGTCAAAATGCCGCCGCGAATGAGAGGAAGAGGCAGGGGAAATGGGCCACTTACCGCCCCAAACGACCATGAAGCCGGACCTTCGCACCGGCGAACACCTTCAGATCCCTATAACACAGATCCTCAAGATCTCTGGAGGGCTTTGACTGAACCAGCTAGGCGCTCAGTTTCACTGAGTACCTCCCCGTCTATCCCACACTCCTTCGGGCCTCATTCTGAAAATGAGCCCCACAACTCTCACCAGTCCTACATTCCTCTTCTAGGACACAATTCACCCTTTGACCATCTATCACCCGTCTTCCAGGGCCAGTTCAACCCTGCTGATTATGTTGGAGAACCAGTGGGTTTTAACCCACTTGGACCTGAAGACCACTTTTCCGGTGGCAACCCGATGGATATCGATGAAGATACCGATCCTTCAATGCCACCATCTGGAACTCCGAACCACCCCATCGAAATTTCTGATGGGTCACCTTTTGTGGGATCACCTTACAATGGTCCCGACAGCTTCGAGGAGAAATTCCGGCAGTATGACTGGGTGTTTACCCCCAGTTACCATAGCTCTCCCCTGCACCAGCCACACCATAGCTCTCCTCTACACCATCCGCAGCATAACTCTCCCCTGCACCAGCCACAGCAGCAGCAGAATCCTTCCGAGGATTCCCGACTTGTCGCGGTCACTCCGCCGGCAGCACCACCTCAGCTTCAGCCTCCCTCGCCCACGAGGCGAAGGAGAACGACCTTGCGGATATCCGCACGAGGGGGAGTGCGCATTTGCACCCCTCCACATTCAAGTGGCAGCCGGTACTCGCCACTTCACGAAGAACCGGAGATGGGAGAATCTTTACACCCCGTCTCAGAAGTGAACTCTGCGCCAGTCGCGCCACAGCCACCATTGGGTTTTGGAGACCCAATTCCCACTTACACTGGTGCGGCAGCGTACAATCCCTTCGAGCAGCCGATCCACACAAATTACAACTTTGCAGAGGATCCCTACTGGATAGCAGCAAACTCCAACACTCTCCATCCGGAAGGTCCCTACGGAGGTCCCTGGGCTACAGGACACTCGACCTATGGATACCCACCATATGGGTATCAACAACCGCCTCCTCGACCTCCGCAATATCAGCAACCCCCTCAGGCACCAGTGATGTCACCGCCACAATTTCAAGAAATCCTTCAAGGGATAAATGAAGTGCGACAAGAGGTGAGGCATGAGTTGCGGGAAGAACGTAGGCACAACCGGGGGATGTTCAAGAAGATGGTGGATTTGATCAAGGCAAAAAGCAAGAAGGATCACTAAATCCTTTGTTTGTTTATTTATTTTAGTTGTAATCATGTCCCTGCGAGGACATTTATTTCTGTACTCTGCCCCTGCGTGGGCATATTTCCTTTCTGTTCTGCCCCTGCGTGGGCATGTTTTTCTTTTTGACCCCTGCGTGGGTTTATTTTGTTAGTTGGCCCCTGCGTGGGCATGTTGTTTATGTAAAACTCCCGTTTAGGGCAAACTGGTACTAGTTTAATTTTTGTTTGGAATGGTTAATTTAAGTTTTTCATTTTTATGTGCATGAATATAATATGTGAAGAAATGAGAAAATAACATTTTTTATTTTGATTTACCATTTTGATGATTATAAGGATCTTAAAAGGTAAAACCTAGCTTTTATGTTAACATAAATTTAGCCATTATGGTAAAAACCTGTTTTAAAAAGATTCAAATCTCTGTTAACATCTGCAAATATGTTAACATTCTTGGCTAGTGTGATCCGCAAAATCACACATGTCACCCTTTTTAATAAATTATCCAAATTTATATTTTTATATATTTGATTGTGACAAAATGCCTACGGGTTATAATTAATGTCATATAAAACAAAAGGCAGCCGTAGTTTATTGACTCCCTGCCAAGAAAGGGATTGATTTGTCTTAATGATTCAAACTTTAATCCTATAAGATCTAAATTTGTAATTTAGAAATTTGTCTACGTGACTAGGCCTATTATGCCAATATTATATTTCATTCTAAAAAGATTACTGGTAAAATCCCGAATGAAATTATTGAATAAATTAACTAAAATGGCTATTAAAACCATGGTTAATAAATCGTCAAGAATGATAATACTGTTTAGGCTTCTAAATAGACCTTGTCCTTATTTTTATGTAGCAATTAAGACTACATGGCTAAGTCTGAAGAATTAAACAGTCGTCCAGCAGAAAACCCTGAAAATGCTAAGATACTTGTAACTGGTGCGGAGTTACAAGCAATAGTGGAAAATGTTGTTAACAAAGCCATCGAGAGGCAATATAGTGAATCGAGTGGTACTCGAAGCAGGACCAGATCAGCTCCTCACTCTACGCCAAAAGTTCACTCTGAGGCTCATAGCAAACCGCCCTCTAAGAAAGATGAACCTAAGAAAGATGAGCTCAAGAAGAATGATGATCGACACTCATCAAATCAGAACAGTGTTCCCTCAAAAAGGATGGTGTATGATGCCAAACCACACACCAAGTCCTGTACTTACAAGTACTTTGTTTCTTGCAAACCCCGGGACTTCACCGGGGAGAAAGGAGCAATAGATTGTATGACTTGGTTGGACGAAATGGATACGGTTGTAGACATCAGCGGTTGTGCTGAAAGGGGCGTAGTAAAATACGTATCCCAATCGTTTAAGGGAGAAGCACTGGCGTGGTGGAAGTCTCTCATACAAGCTGCTGGAAAGATCCCGCTCTACAACTTGTCATGGGATCAGTTCGTTGCTCTTATTAAAGAGAATTATTGCCCGCAGCATGAAGTCGAGAGGATCGAATCAGACTTCTTATCGTTAGTAATGAAGAATTTAGACTGCCAGGCATACCTCACCACTTTCAATACCCTATCTAGGTTGGTTCCGTACTTGGTAACCCCAGAACCTAAAAGGATTGCTCGCTTCATCGGGGGTTTAGCCCCTGAAATTAAAGAAAGTGTTAAGGCATCAAGGCCTGCAACCTTCAAATCAGCAGCTGATCTATCTCTATCTCTTACCTTGGACGTAGTCAGGTTGAGATCACTCAGGAATTCAGAAGAGAATAAGAGGAAGCGTGAGGACGATACCTCACGAAGATCAGATAAGAAACACTGAGGAAATAACGACCACAAGAAAGGGTCGGGATCTAAGAAGGATGGGCAACAATCGGGGGATAAGCCCAAATGTAAAACTTGTAAGAAGAACCATTTTGGGAGGTGTCGACTTGAGTCGAAATCCCAGTCTCACTCGAGACCCTGTGGAATTTGCAAATCCACGGATCATAAGACTTTGGAGTGTAAGAAGCTGAAAGATGCAACATGTTACGGTTGCAATGAAAAAGGGCACATTAAGTCCAATTGCCCAAAGAGCACCAAGAAAACCGAGGATGGGAGGAAGACCAATGTGAGGGTCTTCAAGATGGACGCTAAGGAAGCTGTTCAGGATGACAACGTGATCACAGGTACTTTTCTCGTAAATGATATTTTTGCTAGAGTATTGTTTGATTATGGAGCAGATAAGTCTTTTGTGGATAATAAGTTTTGTGAGTTGTTAAAATTACCTGTAAAAGCCTTAAGTGTGAAATATGAGGTGGAATTAGCTGATGGAACCATAGAAACCGCCTCAACTGTTTTAGATGGATGTGTTATATCCATTAGGAATCACTCTTTTCCTTTGTCCTTACTTCCCTTTAAGCTAGCCGGCTTTGATATAGTTATAGGTATGGATTGGTTATCGCATAACCAAGCCCAGATTGTGTGCAACAGAAAGCAAGTGGTAGTCAAAACTCCGTCTGGGGAGTCACTTACCATTCAAGGGGATACTCAGCATGGACTGCCCGAGCAAGTGTCCATGCTCAAGGCATCTAGATGCTTGAAGAAGGGTTGTGTCATTTATATGGCACAAGTTACTATTGATGAGCCAAAGCCAAAGATTGAAGACATCCCTATCATTTCAGAATATCCTGAAGTTTTTCCCGAAGAACTACCTGGTTTACCACCATATAGGCAAGTGGAATTCCGAATTGACATCATCCCGGGTGCAGCACCAGTAGCGAGAGCGCCTTATAGGTTAGCAGCAACGGAGATGAAGGAGTTAAGAACGCAATTGGATGATCTGTTAGCTAAAGGTTTTATTAGACCTAGTTCGTCTCCTTGGGGAGCGCCAGTATTATTTGTCAAGAAGAAGGATGGATCGATGCGTCTGTGCATCGATTACCGTGAGCTTAATAAAGTCACTATCAAGAATAGGTATCCTTTGCCCAGGATCGACGATCTGTTCGATCAATTGCAAGGGGCAAGCTACTTCTCCAAGATCGACTTAAGGTCAGGCTATCATCAGTTGAAGGTCAAGGATGAAGATGTGCACAAGACTGCATTTAGGACTCGTTATGGTCACTACGAGTTCCTAGTGATGCCTTTTGGGCTCACCAATGCACCGGCTGGATTCATGGATCTCATGAATCGCGTCTGCAAGCCTTACTTGGACAAATTCGTCATCGTCTTTATTGACGACATCCTTATTTACTCGAAGAACCAAGCTGACCACGAGAAACACATTCGTTGTATTCTCAAACTGCTACATCATGAGAAACTCTACGCCAAGTTTTCGAAGTGCGAATTTTGGCTTCGAGAAGTCCAATTCCTTGGACATGTGGTAAGTGAGCGTGGTATCCAAGTGGATCCCGCTAAAGTAGAAGCAGTTATGAATTGGCAAGAGCCAAAGACGCCTACTGAGATTCGTAGCTTCCTGGGTTTAGCAGGATATTATAGACGCTTTATCGAAAACTTTTCAAGGATTGCTGCGCCCCTAACTTCGTTGACACGTAAGAAGGTTAAGTTTGATTGGGGCCCTAAGCAGCAGGAATCCTTTGACATTTTTAAGAAAAAGTTGAGCAATGCACCAGTATTAACATTGCCCGATGGTATAGAAGAATTTGTGGTGTATTGTGATGCATCACACACTGGTATGGGCTGTGTACTCATGCAGAAAGGCAAGGTTATTGCCTACGCTTCACGACAGCTAAAGGTGCACGAGAAGAATTACACCACCCATGATTTGGAGTTGGGTGCCGTTGTATTTGCATTAAAACTTTGGAGACACTACTTGTATGGAACCAAGTGTGTGATCTATTCAGATCACAAGAGCCTTCAACATTTGTTCAATCAGAAGGACTTGAACATGCGACAAAGACGATGGATGGAAACTCTAAATGATTATGATTGTGAGATAAAATACCATCCAGGCAAGGCAAATGTAGTTGCTGACGCCCTAAGCAGAAAAGAAAGAGTGAAGCCGATAAGAATCAATGCCAAGCGCATCGAAATCAGGAATAGTTTGAACGAAAGGGTGTTAGCAGCACAGAAGGAAGCTGTGCTGGAAGCTAACTATCCTGAAGAAAAACTAGGAGTAACTGAGGAGCAGTTATCCTATGACAAGGACGGAATGCTAAGATTGAATGGACGAATATGGGTTCCAGTTTATGGAGGACTTCGAGATGTTATCCTCCAGGAAGCCCACAGTTCCAAATATTCCGTTCATCCTGGAGCTGATAAGATGTACCAGGATCTAAAGGCAAACTACTGGTGGATTGGTTTGAAAAAGTCTGTAGCTGCCTATGTAGCTAAATGTTTGACTTGTGCGCAAGTCAAAGCTGAGCACCAGAAGCCGTCAGGTTTGTTACAACAACCTAAAATTCCCACGTGGAAGTGGGAGATGGTGACAATGGATTTCATCACCAAATTGCCAAAAACGAGAAAGGGAAACGATACTATATGGGTCATAGTAGATAGGCTGACCAAGTCAGCACATTTCCTACCCATTAAGGAAACTTACAGCTCAGATATGTTAGCTCAATTGTACGTAGATAAAATTGTAGCGTTGCATGGCGTGCCATTGTCAATTATCTCGGATAGAGATACGAGACACACCTCTCATTTTTGGAAAAGTTTCCAACAGTCTTTGGGCACGCGCTTAAACTTTAGTACGGCTTACCATCCACAGACAGACGGACAGAATGAGCGTACCATCCAAACATTGGAAGACATGCTTCGTGCATGTGTGATTGATTTAGGTGGCAGTTGGGATAAACATCTGCCATTGGTCGAGTTCTCCTATAACAATAGCTACCATACTAGTATTAAGGCTGCGCCCTTTGAGGCATTATATGGTAGAAAATGCAAAACACCTATTTGTTGGGCGGAAATAGGAGACGTTCAATTGTCAGGACCAGATTTGGTCTTTGAAACGACGGACAAGATTGTCCAGATTCGCGATCGTTTGAAAGCTGCCAGGGATAGGCAGAAAAGCTATGCGGATCCAAAGCGTAAATCTTTTCACTTCGAAGTAGGTGACAAAGTGTTGCTTAAAGTATCACCCTGGAAAGGAGTGATGCGATTTGGTAAGAAAGGCAAGCTAAGCCCGAGATACATAGGACCTTTCGAGGTTATTGAACGCGTCGGGTCAGTTGCCTATAAGCTAAACTTGCCTGAGGAGCTCAGTGCTATCAACAATGTTTTTCACATCTGTAATCTGAAGAAGTGTTTCGCTGATGAATCACTGGTCATACCACATACGGATGTGCATATAGATGAGAGTTTGAAATTTGTGGAAAAACCTTTGTCGATTGAGGACCGACAGGTAAAGAAGCTTCGAAGGAAGCATGTGCCTATTGTTAAGGTCAAATGGGATGCCCGTAGAGGTCCTGAATATACTTGGGAGGTAGAGTCTACCATGAAGGAAAAATACCCTCATTTGTTCCAGTAAATCTCGAGGTCGAGATTTCTTTTAAGGGGGTGAGGATGTAACACCTCGGAAATTCATGACCAATAAAATAAAGACACGTGTCATGTTATGTAGACGTGTTATAAATGCGGAACCAGATAAAGATGTACGATAGGATTTAAACGTCGACATGTTAATTTATACCTCTGAGCGACCTGTTAATAAATCCCTAACCAGGATATATTTTATCCACATCTGGATTATACTTAAAATCTGGTCATCCTAAATAAATAAATGGTTACAAACTTAAACAAGGATTCAACATAAATTTCTTGGTTTTTCCGTCAATTTAAATCTCCCACATAGTGCCAAGGAGTGTGATTACATGCCATGACATGCAATGGCTGGAAACATGGTCCCTATACTGACTAAAGTGCATGAGATTCGGAGTTGAAAAGGGTGCATGGTCATAGCTTGAATAAAAACAAAAAGTTTGTCTCTGGCAATAGCTTGCGCACCGCAACATCCAGGACGCTACGGTGTGCAAGGCTGCTTGCGCACCTCAACACTCAGACGGCTGCGGTGCATAAGCGTTGCATCTGGGCGAAATTGTTGACAGCTGCCTGTATAACCGGTTGCACCGACTTATATGGGTGGTTTTCGAATCCAGGGGCTCCTATATCTGGTTTTTAGCATTATAGGACACCTGGGGACATCTTGTAACCTTCCTAGACTATGTTGGCATGATCCTAAGCTCATGGGGTTCACTATATAAGAAGATGGAAATTGCAACATTTGGGCATTTGCACTTGCAACATTCACAACTGATTTTCTGGCGCTCTCTGATCAGCAAGCCATCTTCCTAGTGGTCCCTAATTATAATTAGGACATTTGTAAGTAGCCTTAACCCTTTCTAATCTAGTTTAGCTTAGTTAATTAACTAAAAGTCAAACCATCATAATTAAGGTTTGACTTCGTGATTAATGAAAATGTGCTTAGTCTAATCACGAATTAAAAGTACCTTTAAGTAGGTATTTAGGTGGGTAATAAAACCTTAAAAGGGTACTTCCAGATTCCCACTCTAACTATGTTAATTGTCGAGTCAAAGCTTACTTTAAAAGGTCAACAGAATGTTTAATTTCAAATTAAAGCATAATTAGCAATGTAGGATACTTGCAACCTGTTTGATCATTAATATAACTTGGTAATTAATGTAAGAACATGTCCCAACATGTTCAACTCGACAATTTTCAGTTTAGGCTCGGATTGGAACCGAAAGTCACATAGTTTGACCTCTGCTTTGACTTTCAGTTCTGACCCGTTTAAGCATTGTTTAGAAATGCCTTAGAGCCTTAATTGGACCAGGTTTCATATTAGTGTAACCCCCTGAGGTCACACAATTTGGTTCATTAGTTATCCGTTTCATATGCATGTTTCCGATTAATGCTTAAATGTTGACTATTATGCCCTTTTGACTATAAATCGTGATTTTTGATAAAGTAAAGAGTAGAAACCTTAGTTAATGATTTATAAACTTGAACCTAAAATTTGACATTAGTTTGAGGTCTAGATTAAGAGTTATGCTCATTATCGTAATTTGAAAGCTTTATGTTAATTAAATGGCGTAATTAGCGTATAGCCTATTTAAACCCACTTTTTGATATCAAACTTTTTAGCCACTGATGTAATATAATATTTTGGGATTTTTAAAGATTTTTATTTAATTTTTGGCTGATCATAACATAGGTCTCTAAGTTTGATTCGGTTAATGCCGGTTTTGCCCTTTTAAGCCATAAAATGAGTTTTACAAAACCTTTTGACCCCAAACCTTTTTCTACTGATTTTATTTGTTAAATAAAATATTTTGAGCCTTCTGAAATTATAAAAATATCAGCTTTCCTTTAAAAACCCGGAAATGGCTCCAAATCGTCTTTTTAAGCGTTTTTAACGCATAGTATGTACTAGAACTATATTAAACATATAAGGTTAATACCTACTGATATTTTTAGTATATTTTTATATAATAACAGTAAGTAAAAGTTTATAAACTCAGGTTTCCAGTTTTGACCTTTTAAGCCTAAGTGAAATTACCAAAATACCCCTAAGGTGCATAGTTTGGTTTTAAATGATAAATTTCACATATAGGTCATACCCTACTGTTATAACTTATTAAATTAAGTATATTTACTGAATAAATCAGACCTGTAACTCAGATTACTAATTAAACTCTTTTATAATCTTTTAAATGACCAAAATGCCCTTATGAGGCATAATTTGTGTTTAAATCCGTTTTGGGCATAATAGAAGATATCTTACTGATATTGTAACATATTTAAGGCATTTTAACTCGGGGAACTTGCATATGACTCTTATGGTTACCCGTGACGCCGTTTTCGCGTTCGGTTCGGTTTATGTAGCTAGTATGCATAAATTGACCGAAACGGGTCAAACCTTAGCATCTTTGTCTCAAAATCCAGAATGTATTTAGTATACCCATATTATACAAGTCTTCAAACTTGTCGGGTCTAAATCACATTCTATCCGGTCTTCGCTTAATCGTGCGTTTGAACCGTATCGTCCTTAAAGCTAACCGGTCTAAGCTTAGGCTTAAATAAAGACCCGTTAGAAATCTAATAGGTTATTATAAACCTTTGTTCCAGAATAGAAGAACCAGTAAAAGCTACCTTCACTCGCTAAATTGTGATTTATACTTACCAAGGTAAATACTTTTAACTTATTTTCCCTATACGGGCTTAGGGTACGGTATATAATATACCGCTTGGTCCGGCATTGAATTCTTAATCGAATAGAGGTTAATTTATTGATATGCTACGTTTTGAATGTGTTTTGTTTGCTTAAAGCCTTTGGGGGTTAATGACCATGTCCCGGATATCCTTGGCATCATCTTACGAGATGGCCACGACCTGAGCACGGGGTGTAGGCGTACACCTTTCAGTGCATAACTCAATATTGTGGTGTGTCTATTAATCTTTAACCCGGTCTACGGATCGGGCTACTGAACGCACAAGTAACAGGTAAATCCCTTACAAGATTATTTTCACATAATTATCCCAAGTTATAAAATGTTTTGTGCCACGTGCATTCAAATAAATTTTCAAACCTTTTCAAAATGAGTCAGTTAAATTGTATTTACCAGTGTAAACTGACGTATTTTTCCAAAAGGTTAAGTGCAGGTACTACTCGTACTAGGCTGGCTGTCTTCTAAGCATCCACAATAAGTCTCGCAAGCTTGGATGTCAATAAAGCTGTTGAACAATATCTTCTTTTATTTTGATCCGCCTGTGGATCCGTTTCAACTATTCGTGACAATTAATATTTTACTTTATTAAAGTTGAAATGAATCTATCTTTGCTTCCGCTGTGCATTTATTTATATTGTGTTGTTTGTCTATGATGATACCAACTACGTCACTATACTCCCCACCGGGCCCACCGGTGACACGTGGAAAATAGGGGTGTGACAGACGTGGAGGCACTCAAAGGATAAAGATGATCGAGTTGCCGCTGACCCTTCATCAACACCGCAAGGATCTGAAGAATTGAAGATCAAAAGATTCACGAGCATAACTCAAAGGAGAGCTTATCTTAAGGGGGAGTTTGTTAACACACTTCCTAAATGAAAAGGGAGTTTGTTGATACACTTTCTTCTTACGACGCGTGAAGACTTTGAAGATCCTCCGACATGATAGACAAGAATCCGAAGCATCACGAGTAGCGTCCAAGGGGGAGTTTGTTGATACACTTTTTGTGGACGCGACTCGGCTCGGTTCGACTCGGTTCGGTTCAACTTGGTTTCGACACGGTTAAGTCCGGCTCAAGCCCGACGTCACGACATTCCTCCGTCGTGCGCCCCAAAGTTCGACACGCGAAGCACGGAGCGCCGCAAACCAAGTCCCGATGACACATCACCATGACATCATCATTGTGATGTCATGATGATGTCACATGGTTGAATTTGTGAAAAGAATAGAACGAAACATGCATACTGGGCCGTAACTCTTCATTTGGGCCAAACCCTTGAGCCGAAACCTATGTAGATTACAATGCATGTCGACGAAACCTTGTGTGTTTCGTCGACTTTGTCAAGGCCTTCCCCAGTTTCGTCACTTTTAATGTTTCGTCGTGCCATCTTTGCGTTTCGTCATGGTCTGTGTCTTGTATGACTATAAATACCCCTCATAGTTTCTGTGTGAAACTGATGTGTATGAGAGAGCTGTGAGACTTAGTGAGAGTCTGTAAACATTGTTTGTATATGTCTGTGATTGTACTCATCCCTAATCAATAGATATTGAATCTTTGGTTACGCGTGTGTTTTACACTGTGTTTGGTTTGCACCGTCACATGGATTCCGCACCCGTTACCGTTTTTGTTATAAACAAGGATAGGTTTTCGTTATCGATCCTCAGATTTCGGGACCTACAAAAAGTTTAGGTGAGAGAATTGAGGTGTATGTGTGTATGTTTAATTAATTAAGGTGTGTGCTTACTTGGTTACTAAAACCAATTTACATCCTTACGTTAAAAGCAAACAAACAAGCACACACATAGCTCAACCATATTAGCTTCCATCCATAACCATGCATGCATAACCATTACTGTTCCATCATATCCTACCCGAATATTGTCATGCAAACCTAACATTACCCATTCCAACACCATCATCATCATATCCTCTTGGACCCTCTTCATGCATGATCCATAATAGTTTCCAAACCGTTGCCCCCTTTAAAATGTTGACTCCGAATATTATTATTATTATTAAAAAATTGTGTTGAGGCAAAGCAAGGCAACAACCCTCGATCATCATACCAGGCGAATCACTCAAACCACCATGCGTACACACACACACGGCACCTTCATCTTCACCCACGCACGCACTCCTTCATCTCCACACACACACACGCACACCTTCACATTGAACCGTCTTCGTCGTTACCCTTCACCGCCATCGTCACCGCCTAACACCGCAACCAAACACCCACTATACTCGGTATTCTGCCATACTTGTTATAATCCAATAAAGAGAAACAATGAACATGCTTGCTTGGTTATTAAATATCCCATCTTCCTCCAAACACTATCTTCACACCCATACATAGCAGGTCAAAACACATTCCCTAAACATGCACGAATATTGCTTCATTTTCTTCATCAAAACATTACTATAACAACCCTTGACCAGATCCCACATCGTTCATTTCCCTACTAAACCCAAAACGGAAATGTCATTCCCATGTCCATGCCCCCTTATTACCAGCCGAAACCATCACCGCACCCCACACACGCCGTCAACCACTGTCGGCAATACTGTCCTCATTGTCTTCGACACAATAACTTCATCTGTGTTAGATATTTTAGTGTAATCGGGGATTGACTTAGTGATCAAGGCGAATAATAATGCACATCAAGCAAGTTAGGAGGTGCGGGAGTGCACGCTTGTTTGAGTTATTATAATTCGAAGAGTACGGGCGGAGCCCGTACTCTACGGGGGTTCCAAGGGGGCAGCGCCCCCTTGGCGGGGGTCCGGGGGGCAGCACCCCTGGGAGCAGGGTCCAAGGGGTGGCAGCCCCTGGCGGGGTCCAAGGGGCAGAGCCCCTGGCTGGGGTCAGCTTGGAGAAATTTTATTTTCGTTAAATTGCCTTAATGAAATCGTCTCAGAAAATTTTATTTTCTGATTTTTGTCACATTTTCGAAATGACAAAAATTGGCAGTTTTTTGGGCAATTTGTCTGAAAATCGAAATAACTGCCACTAGGCAGGTACACCCCAAAATTCCCAATTTTCGTAGACAGTTTCTTGGTCACAGTTCTGGTTCAGACAATTCACGAGCAAAACACATACTCAGGTTCAATTTCTCGAAATCAGAGTTGTATCCGATTGAATTATTCGGGTGAACCACCGAAATAATTTGATCTGAGAGTGATTACACGCCTCTCTGATCATCCGGCAATCCGAAATTCCCCAACAAAGATCAAATTAATTTATGTGAAGATGGCAAGCGGATCGATGAAGGATATGACAATCAAGGAGAACAAACTGGAGAAGTTCGAAGGGGTGGACTTCCGAAGATGGCAGAAGAAGATGCATTTTCTTCTGACTTCGTTGAAGGTTGTGTACGTGTTGACTACTCCAATCCCGGAGATACATGAGGAGGGAAATCTGGAGCAAATCAGGAAGAGGTCGAAGTGGGAGAACGACAATTATATATGTCTTGGCCACATCCTGAACGGTATGTCTGATCCCTTATTTGATGTTTATCAAAATGTTGAAACTGCAAAGTTACTGTGGGACACGTTGGAAGCCAAATACATGGCAGAAGATTCTTCTAGTAAGAAGTTTCTTGTCAGTAATTTCAATAATTACAGAATGGTTGATGAACGGCCTGTGATGGAACAATATCATGAATTGCTACGAATTCTGGGGCAGTTTGCCCAACATGATATGAAGATGGATGAATCCATCTCTGTTTCGAGTATCATTGACAAGTTACCTCCTTCCTGGAGAGATGTTAAACATAATCTGAAACATCAGAAAGGAGAGTTAACTTTGGTTGAACTTGGAAGCCACTTTAGAATTGAAGAAGGCTTGAGAGCACAGGAAAATGTGTTGGTCAATGATGATAAGAAACGGGCTGGTTCAAGTTCCGAGAACATGGTTGAAACTGGTGAATCATCCAAAGGAAACAGTAAGTTCAAAGGGAAACGAAAGTTTCAAGGAAACACCAATTCGGGTTCAAATAAAAAGCCGAATTACCCTTGCTGGAAATGTGGTAAGGCTGGTCACTTTATGAGGGACTGTAAAATGATGAAGAATAACAAGAAGTCCGGTTCAAAGAACAAGAATGAGGATGGTTCTAGCGGGTCCAAGGACCCGGGCAAGCAAGGTCAGAATTTAGTACAATTTAATAATTTGGTTCAGAATTATGTGTCACTAATTTCTGAGGCATTTTATGTGCAGGATGATGACATTGCTTGGTGGGTTGATTCGGGTGCAACGAGTCATGTATGCAAGGATCTTCGTTGGTTTAAAGACTTTCAACCAATCGAAGACGGATCTATCATCAAGATGGGGAACGTTGCAACTGAACCAATCAAGGGAATAGGAACTGTGAATCTTGTTTTTACTTCTGGAAAATGTTTACTTTTGAACAATGTTTTGTATTTGCCCGGAATTCAAAAGAATCTGTTAAGTGGCATTGTGTTGAATAATTGTGGGTACAAACAAGTATTGGAAAGTGACAAGTATATCTTGTCAAGACATGGTACCTTTGTTGGTTTTGGTTATCTATGTAATGGTATGTTTATGTTGAATGTTGATGTCTCGTTTATGAATGAATCTGTTTGTGTTGCTTCAACTAGTAATGCAAATTGCATAGCTTCAACTAGTAGTAGAAATAACTTGACTGAATCGGAATTATGGCATGCTAGACTAGGACATGTACATTATAAAAGAGTTAAAGAAATGTCTAAAATGAGCTTAATTCCGCCTATTAACATAAACAATGATAAATGCCATGTTTGCAAGTTGAATAAGATAACCAAAAAGCCTTTCATGCAACATGTTCATAGGGAAACTAAAGTGTTAGATTTAATACATAGTGATCTATGTGATTTTCATGCTACACCATCTCTAGGTAATAAAAAATATGTAGTAACATTTATAGATGATGCTACTAGATTTTGCTACGTTTATTTGTTGCATGCTAAGGATGAAGCTCTTGAAAAGTTTAAGATTTATAAACAAGAAGTAGAGCTTCATCGGAGTGGGTTGATCAAAACCCTACATACGGACAGAGGTGGTGAGTATTTTGATCCGGTGTATTTCCAATCTACTGGAATAATACACCATACCACAGCTCCTTACACACCGGAACAAAATGGTGTGGCGGAAAGAAAAATAGGACTTTAAAGGAAATGGTTAATACCATGTTGTCCTATTCGGGCCTAAGTGAGGGCTTTTGGGGTGAGGCTATGTTGACAGCCTGCTATTTGCTAAATAGGGTTCCAAATAAAAGGAACAAGACCACCCCTTTTGAGCTTTGGTATAAAAAACCACCTGAGCTGCATAAGCTGAGAGTTTGGGGTTGTAGAGCCGTGGTGAGGCTCACTGATCCTAAAATAAGGAACATTGGGGAAAGAGCTATAGACTGCATTTTCATTGGGTATGCGGAGCATTCATTTGCTCACAGGTTCTATGTTATAGAACCAAATGACTACGTGTCAGTGCATACGGTTATTGAGGCAAGAACTGCAGAGTATGATGAGAATAGATTCTCTTCAATGCCTAGGCCTAGAGACATGGTTCCAAGCTCTAGTAACTCTCACGTGGCTGATCAAGTGATTGATACTCCTCCGGAACTTAGGAGGAGTGGTAGAGCAAGAAAAGCTAAATCATTTGGTGATGATTTCCAGCTATATTTGGTTGAAGGATCTAGAGATGAAATTAAAATTCAATATCAATATTGCTTCAATATTGAGGACGATCCTAAAACCTATAGTGAAGCCATGGCATCTCGAGATGTAGCTTTCTGAAAGAAGCTATAAATGATGAGATGGACTCTATTATGCAGAATAACACTTGGAAACTGTCTGATCTACCCCCTGGGTGTAAACCACTTGGTTGTAAATGGATCTTCAAGAAGAAGATGAAAGTAGATGGTTCTATTGAAAAGTTTAAAGCCCGATTGGTTATCCAAGGCTTTAGACAAAAGGAAGGAATTGACTACTTTGATACTTATGCTCCTGTAGCAAGAATATCCACTATTAGATTGCTGGTTGCCTTGGCTGCAATACACAATCTTGTAATTCGCCAAATGGATGTGAAAACCGCTTTCCTGAATGGTGATTTGGATGAGGAGATATATATGAAACAACCAGAGGGTTTTGTTATGCCTGGCAATGAGCATAAGGTGTGTAAACTAGTTAAGTCATTATATGGCTTAAAGCAAGCACCAAAACAGTGGCATCAAAAGTTTGATGAAGTGGTTTTGTCTAATGGTTTTGTATTAAACCAAGCAGACAAGTGTGTATATAGCAAATTTGATGATTCTAGGAAAGGAGTCATAATTTGTCTATGTGTAGATGACATGTTGATCTTCGGTACTGACCAAGATCAAGTTGATAAAACAAAGAAATTTTTGTCATCTTGTTTTGATATGAAAGACTTGGGGGAGGCGGAAGTGATCCTTGGTATAAGGATCAAAAGGGAGAATAATGGCATATCTATTTGTCACACCCCTATTTTCCACGTGTCACCGGTGGGCCCGGGGGGGGGGGGGGGGGAGTATCGTGACGTAGCTGGTATCATCATAGACAAACAACACAATATATAATGCACAGTGGAAGCAAAGATAGATTCATTTCAACTTGAATAAAGCGTAATATTTAATATCACAAATAGTTGAAACGGATCCACAGGCGGATCAAAATAAAATAAGATATTGTTCAACAGCTTTATTGTCGTCCAAGCTTGCGAGACTTATTGTGGACGCTCTAGAAGACCGCCAGCCTAGTACGAGTAGTACCTGCACTTAATCTTTTTGGAAAATACGTCAGTTTACACTGGTAAATACAATTTAACTGACTCATTTTGAAAAGGTTGAAAATTGATTTGAATGCACGTGGCACAAAACATTTTATAACTTGGGATAATTATGTAATATAATCTTGTGAACGTATTACATGTTACTTGTGCGTTTAGTAGCCCGGTGCGTCCCGGGTTAAAGATCAATAGACCCTCCACATTAGAGTTATACACTGACAGGTGTACGCCTACACCCCGTGCTCAGGTCGTGGCCATCTCGTAAGATGATGCCAAGGATATCCGGGACATGGTCATTAACCCCCCAAAGGCTTTAAGTGAACAAGACTGTTTAAACGAGCCGATCAAATTATTCAATTAACCATTCAGAGATGTAAGATTTGATGCTCGATCAAGCGGTATTCTATATACCGTAACCCAAGCCCGTATAGGGAAAATAAGTTAAAAGTATTTACCTGAGCTAAATATAAATTCAATCTCAGCCGTATACCATCAAGCAAGTACAGATAGCTTTTACTGGTTCTTCTATTCTGGAACAAAGGTTTTTAATAACCTATTAGATTTCTAACGGGTCTTTATTTAAGCTTAAGCTTAGACCGGCTAGTTTTAAAGGACGATACGGTTCAAACGCACGATTAAGCGAAGACCGGATAGAATGTGATTTAGACCCGACAAGTTTGAATACTTGTATAATATGGGTATACTAAATACATTCTGGATTTTGAGACAAAATGATAATGTTTGACCCGTCTTCGTCAATTTATGCAAACTAGTTACATAAACCGAACCGAACGCGAAAAGAGCGTTACGGGTAACCAAAAGAGTCATATGCAAGTTCCCTGAGATAATATGCCTTAATTATGTTATAATATCAGTAAGATATTTTCTATTATGCCCAAATCGGATATAGACTCAAATTATGCCTCGTAAGGGCATTTTGGTCATTTAAAAGATTATAAAAGAGTTTATCTGTAAATCTGAGTTACAGGTCTGGTTTATACAGTAAATACACTTAATTTAACATGTTATAACAGTAGGGTATGACCCATATGTGAAACTTATCATTTAAAACCAAACTATGCACCTTAGGGGTATTTTGGTAATTTCACAAGGGCTAAAAAGGTCAAAACTGAAAACCTAAGTTCAAAAACTTATACTTACTGTTATTATATAAAAATATGCTAAGAACATCAGTAGGTATCAACCTTATATGTTTAATATGGTTATAGTACATACTATGCGTTAAAAACGCTTAAAAAGGCGATTTAGAGCCGTTTCCGGGTTTTTAAAAGAAAGCTGATATTTTTATATTTCCAGAATGCTCAAAATATTTTATTTATCAAATAAAATCAGTAGAAAAAGGTTTGGGGTCAAAAGGATTTGTAAAACTCATTTTATGGCTTAAAAGAGCAAAATCGGTATTTACCGAATTAAACTTAGAGACCAATGATATGATCAGCCAACAATTAAATAAAAATCTTTAAAAATCCCAAAATATTATATAACATCAGTGGGTAAAAAGTTTGGTATCAAAAAGTGGGTTTAAATAGGTTATATGCTAATTACGCCGTTTAAGTAACATAAACCTTTCAAATTACGATATTGAGCATAACTCTTAATCTAGACCTCAAACTGATATCAAATTTTTGGAGCAAGTTTATAAATCAGTAATAAATGTTTCTACTCTTTCACTTTTTCAAAAATCACGTTTTATAGTAAAAAGGCATAATAGTCAACTTTTAAGCATTAATCGGAAACATGCATATGAACCGGATAAGTGTTGAACCAAGTTGTAAAATCTCAGAGAGTTAAACTTATATGAAAATTGGTCCAAAATATGCTCTAATGCAGATCTCAAACATGCATGAACGGATCAGAACTGAAAGTCAAAGGAAAAGTCAATTTATGCGACTTTCGGTTCCGATTAGGGTTTAAACTGAAAATTGTCGAGATGAACATGTTGAGACATGTTCTTACATTAATTATCAAGTTATTTTAATGATCAAACAGGTTGCATGTACCCTACATTGCTAATCATGCTTAATTTTACAAAAACACATTCTTTTGACTTTTTGAAACAAGCTTTGACTCGACAATTAACATACTTAGAGTGGGAATCTGAAAATACCCTTTTGAGGGTTTGTTACCCACATAAATACCAACTTGTAGGTACTTTCAATTCGAGAAATGACTGAGCAATTTTCGTTTAATCACCAAGTCAAACTTAAATTACGATGGATTGACTTTCGGTTAATATACTAAGCTAGAACGAATTTGAGAAGGTTATGAACACTTACAAGAGTCCTAATAAAGCTTAGAGATCACTAAGAAGATGTCTTGATGTCCAGAGAGCTCCAGAGATGATCTTTTGAATTTTTGTAAATGCAAGTGTTGCATGTTGCAACTTCAATGATCTTTTTATGACAACTTTGATCTCATTTGATGATGTTACAAGTGTTTACAGATGTTGTAGGATTAGTCCAAGTGCCCTTGTATGCATATAAACCCATTGGAGAGCCCATGGTATCGAGTACAGCTGGAAACAATCGACAACAGACCTGATAACTGGCAGCTGCAAGTTTTCATCGCTGGTGACCCGTAGGCGGGCCGCGAGACAGGGTACGCGGGCCGCGTACCTGTGTTCAGCAGGTTTCCAAGTTTCTAACAATTTTCAATTCAGTCCTTGGCTTTTGTTACGTGGTTTTTGCTACTTCTCTTGCACATTGGACCCTAAAACCTGACTTTTAAGGACCTTGGGACATTTACAAACATGGTAAAGTCCTTGAACAACTTTGTGCTTACCCGAAAAGTCTCGAAATTCAATGTTAACGCAACTAACCCTTCGTGCACGGTTTTGATCATAACTTTCTCATACGATAACGAAACTTGATGAAATTTTTATCACATATTCTAGTGAGTATATTTTATCATTACAAAGCTTCGGGTTTGCCAAAAGGTCACTCAGAGGTATACTTTCAACATGTTGACACATTTAGCCCCTGTAGTTTGTAAGTCCTCACTTTCTTTAATTTTCCGCTTTGTATGATCCATGATTTATCCGTTTAAGATCATAAACATCATGTAGGGTTTTTTTGAGCCTATTTATCCATTGTTGCCACTTTGGACCCTTATATTCATATAGTTTCACTGTTTGTCAACTTTAGTCCCTCTAAAGTATGTTTTCACATTTTCAAAGCCCATGACACGTGTCAATACATTATTGGACGTAAATTTTCGAGGTGTTACATCCTCACCCCCTTAAAAGAAATCTCGACCTCGAGATTTGCTAAAATGCTGGAAGTACTTTTTGTCGCATAATGGACTCAACTTCTATAACACATCTGGAATCTCTCCAAGCTCCCAAAGTGACCTTTATATTTGGTACATGTATCCTTTTGGAGCTTCTTAGCCTATCGATCCTTAATCGATATAGGTTTCTCATCATATCATAGATCTGCATATCAATATGTGAAAATGCTTTTTGCCTTATTGGTGAAACACATCCTCAATCCATTAGTGTACAATGCATTGTATGTTCCGCCAAGCTCCTTAAACAGGTTTTAGCTTATAAGCCATTTGATCTTTGATACATTCGATTCCTTCGAATGATTTTATATATTCAGAGCTTAACTAGTCTGGTAATTAACAAATTGACACACCCTTCCAGAGTGATATCGTTGTTGAACCTTATTCCTTAACAAGGACTTAGGAGGGTTGCTATTTTCATTAATCTTTGATTTTCTGCCAAAACTGGCAATCTTACAGATGATTAGGGATTTGTATGATCCTATTCGTTGTTTCCAAGGAAATTTTCAGGTCCTGACGATTGGACGTACCAATCTTCTTTTTAACAATAGGTATTCAACATTCCATCTAAGCAAGGTCTCCAAAGGAGCAGCTTTGATACTTATACATCAACTATTATAGAAAAGCTTATCTCAATGTGAAATGGTTATTCCAACCATTACTTAAAACTAATCTTAAGGGATAGTTAATCCTCACAGTTAGTCGAACAAATCGACGATCCTGGGCAGCTGATGGAAATTCTTAATTGTTGCCTAATTTGGGTTGCGGTAATCAATGCATAAGCAAAATGAACTGTCTTTCTTAATTAACAATACCGAATTCTTAGAATATAGGGTTAGGCTATATGAATTCTTTATTTTCAAAACTTATTTAATTGGGGTTTTGATTCTTCTAATAATGGCAGTAGCCGTCTTGGAGATTCTATAAGAACACAACCCTAAATGGGATATAAATCTTAATTCTACCTGCCTCTCAGGAGGTAAACAGGGTAATCAAGATACAATGAGGTTATAGAGATTTTCCAAATCTCAGGCTCCAGTTCAACTGTCATATTCTGTGCCAGATAAGTGACACATTTATGTCACAAGTCCATGAATTCCTTAATCGGGAACATTTACTTTGGCAATTCCATTCTAGATATCTTCCTTGAATACCATTAGTTGACTTTAGTACCATATGACTATTAGAATATCCTTGCGGTTCCATGCATTAAACCTCCATACTGATCAGGCATGGAAGCAATCTATGGAACATATTAAGATACACCAATCCTCATGTGGCGCTTTTATCCTACCATCTGGTATTCGCAATCGATAGAGATCAATGAGATATCAACTATACATGCTGACACACTTCTTCTAGAGAGAGGGTACTTCTAGAATTCCATGATTAGAGATTTCTAACAGGAACAGAAGAAATGGTTCTTATGATTTTGCCTGTAAGTTTTACCTTACACTTACTATCTGGGGTTCTTACGGGAAATATTTCTAAAAGTTTGCTAAGCTTAAAATCTTATGAGAGATTTAGCAGTACCTGAATCCAAACGTAACTCTTAGCCAAAAGAAATCGCAATAAGGGTTTATCTGGCGTCATTATTAATGTGAAATGCCTCTAACTATTCATCAGGAGGATTAAACGCCTCCATTCTTAATCCTTTTTAAACTTAGCTACAAAATCTTTGACAAAATTTAGAGCAGTCTCAGCCTTGACTTATCGTTTCTTAATCTATATAACGTGAGTAGCTGAGGTAGATCCATAATGGATTCTTAATAAGCAGGCTTTGAAACCTTAATGTGCCCTCTTATTGCCAACGCTAAATCATAATATATATATATAGTGCATTATGCTTAAATTCTAGGTTAACCGAATAAGAGCACCATTTCAACCAATGAATCAGGGTTTGCAACCTACTGCTGATAGTTTATAGCTCTTATGGGGGAGTCGGAAAGATTCTTATTCCATCTTTTCCATTTCGCAAAGCGGATACCAGGTTTTTCTAATAAGGTCCTTAAAATTTGGACCATCCCATAATGAAAAAGGGGATCTCTCTTATGGACTCCATTAATGTCCTCACTAATCAAGGGTACTACCATCGAATGATTGTGATGCATACCTTACCGTGTGCTTTCCAGCATAACTGCTGACATACCTAATGGTTTCTACTTCATCCAACAATTTCTTGTAATCGATGATCCCTTTTTACTATTGAAGTCTCTTGACTTCCAAGAGACGAGGTACTTTTAAGTAAATCCTAAAAAGAATGGGCTCCCTGCCACATATGATTTTATTTGGGTTATTCTTCGCATATGGAATATGAATAAAGCTCTCCTCATGAGCAGTGTCATGTGTTTTAGAGTGAGCAGCGTTTGGCTCTTCATGGCTTTTCTCATAGCCCTTCTCAGCAATGATAATTATAGTTTTGGAGATTAACTCTGTTAACATTGAGGTTCACACTTGGTGCACTATTAACATTGGTCGCATCTCTTAGCATCGCGACTGTTGTCTCTTCTGAGTTTTCCGTACTCAATTCTTTTGGTATTAAATACCAATTTAATAATTAATTGAGTGCATTTTCCCAGCTAGTCATCATCCTGACGACTTATCATACATCGATCATGGTATTATTAAACCATATGAACATTCCTAAGGAGTGTTATTTGATTGTACATGTGCTTATATTTAATCAAAATGGAGATTTCACAAACTAGGCACCAAGCTCGGTTGGCTAGGCGCGCGAAAGGGTGCGGCCTAGACCCAGGTTCGATTCCGGGGACGGCCAATTCCACCATTTTTTTATGTTTAATATTTATTAATCGTACGAATGCATGTAATTATGAGGGTTGTCTCATAAGGAGTCTTGATAATTAATTGCTTCTTATCACCCACAATATGGGCTTGATTTTTCAGACAACCAATCGATTTTATAACTATATTGTGTCCTTATATTTTAACGGAAAAATAGGACATCGGAAAAATGATTCCTAATGGACATAAAACATCCATCTAATATTGCTGAAGCAGTTTCTGAGGTACTATCGGCCAATTTTACTTCATACTTAACGCTTAGAGTTTTAACAAGTAGATTTAATGATTTTCAATATCTATTGTCTACGAGAGACTTATCTGAACCTGAATCAATTAATACTCTAACGTGAGCGTTATTGGTAAAGAAAGTACCTGTTGTGACATTGTTATCCTGAATAGTCTCTTGAGCACCCATTTGAGAGCTTCCAGCTTTGATCTTTTTAACTTCCTCAAGCTTTTTAGCATATTTAGGGCAGTTGGTCTTAATGTGCCCTCTTACATTGCAACCATAGCAGGTTGCGTCTTCCATCTTCTTGCAGTCCAAGGTCTTATGCCCCTTGGACTTGCATATCCCACATGCAACAGTTCTCGTCTGTGTATGCGAGTTCGATCCATATCTGCACTTCCCGAAGTGCTGTTTCTTGCAGATTTTGCATCTGGGTTTTTCACCCGCTTGCTGGTTGTCCTTTAAATCCTTCCCAGACTTAGCCGCTCCTTCCTTGGCAGCCTTAAAGCAATTGGTACTGATGTGGCCTTTTTCGTCATAACTGAAACAGTTTGCATCTTCCAATTTCTTGCAATCCAAGGTCTTATGCCCCTTGGTTTTGCAAATTCCACATAATTTAGCACGTGGGTCGATTGTGCATTTTCCAGCATGTTGCTTCCTGTAGTTATTGCATTTGGGCTTTGCCTCCTTTGGCTTAGACGGGTTATGGTTTGAACCGGTCTTACTCTTTTTACGACCTTTATTTGGGGCATTTTTGCACTTTCGCTTATGATCCCTTAACGCTCGGTTCACTGCCTTGTTTACAGCTGTATCTAACATAGCCTGTAACTCGGCGCTCGTTAAATTCAGTCTTGTATCATCATTCTGATTAACTGGATGATTGTGAGCTTCTGAGGAGTCAGCCATGGTGAAGCGTTGCAGGCTACTAACCAAGTAGAAACAATTTGTTTAATCATATAGCGAATTGTCGAATTTTGATGAATAAATAGCCATGGTGCAATTAAACCATATAGGCCAATAGATAGTATTTAATTTATTTTATTATGTTTTGCCTAAGTTTTTAAATAAACCATCTTTGGCATTTAAGCGGAATATAATCCTTCATATTTATTAGACAGGGGACATAAGTCACGACTGCCAATGTCATACTGACATCTCATATAGCACAACGGCTTGTTCCAAAGGACTTTTCGATGGCATAGATGCCTTGTCATTAGGGAAATTTTAAAACATAATCAATGATTCCTTTGGGTCAGAAAATTTCATAGTTCATTGTCTTGACAAGAAGTTATGAAATAAAACTATCTTTTTCATGTATTCATCTTTACCCGTATGTATACATCCCAAATGGATGTTTTGATGCGTACATCATTTTCGACGTTTACCAGCCATGATTCCTATTGATTATATAGGCTAAATAAAGGGTTTGGAAGTTCCTAATATAAAGATGACAAGCGTGATTTTATCGCATCACTATTGTCGGGAGTGTTAACACGTTTTCAAGTGTTTAATAAGGATCTGAATCTCTTTTAAACAGGTTTTACCATTTTAGCTAGGTCTTCAATGACATTCAAGCTAGGTCAAACCTTTTAAGATTCTCTTTTAATATTATACTGGCAGGAAAAGGATGATATCTATTTTATTCAGGATTTTCATTATAATTATCCTAAATTTAATAAAAAAAATAATTATGGCACAAAAGACCAAGTCACAGGGATAACTTTATATTATCAACCTTGATTTTGTAGAATTAAGGTATTTAGGCTTGAACGTGTTCTTGCCTTTTCTTGAAAGGAGTTGTAGGCTACGACTGTCTTTTGTCTTATATGACAATGAGTATAGCCCGTAGGCAGTATATCGCTAGTTATAATTTAATAATAGCTCAACAGCCTAGTCACATGGATATATTTAATTTATAAACCAGGATGTTACAAAATCGAGGTATTAAGGCTTGAATCAAAGTTCATTACCTTTTCTTGACAGGGAGTTGTAGGCTACCACTGTCTTTATTAAAATTTCTGGCCCGTGAGCCTATCAATTAACATCTCTTAAGATGTTAAGACATATAGTCATTGCACTGATGATACATTCAGCGGTCACAGTAATGACATGACGACATGATCAGTGCCATTACTTTAATCAACTGTCGTTCAGTGGTCATAATAATGACATGACGGCAGGATTAGCACTTTAATTTAAATCAACTGTCATTCAGCGGTCATAATAATGACATAACGACAGGATTAGTACTTTAATTTAAATCAATTGTCGTTCAGCGGTCATAATAATGACATGACGACCAGATTATCGTCTAGAGGGCTTTGAGCATAGCTCACCCCCTTAGGACGAGGAATCTCAAAAGATCACAACTGTAGATGTCGCAATCGGACAGTGTATTATAGCCCGTGGCACTTCATCCTTAAGGGATGATTATTTTAATAAGGAAGGATTGGAATAACCCATTCTAGGGATGACTTACGTGATTTTATCGAACCACGTTTTGCCAGGAGTGTTAACATATTACGGATGTTAACAAGGATTTGAATCTCTTGAATAGGTCCTACCATCTTGGCCTCGTCATATAGGCTAGGTTTACCCTTAAGATTCCTTTTTAATAATTAATGCAGAACAATCCTAACTCGGGATGTTAATAAGGATCTGAACCTAAATTGAGGATCTGCCGTCTTGGCCGGGTCTCAATAATGACACGAGGCTAGGTCTTATCCTTTTTAGATTTTGCCATTTTATTATAATGGTAGATCTTATAACAGAAATATTATTTTAATTTATTATATATATTATATTCATATATAATGATATAATTGAAATTTAGATAAAACATCCCAATGGTTTTAAAAGAGGTATAGAATTGCCCTAAAAGGGACTTAAAAGAAATGATGTTGTCCTCAAAAGGGACCAAAAGATAAATATCGTTATAAAGACTTTTAAGGAAACGATCTTCAGTAAAAGGAGTCTCTTCTTTCACTTTAGTTCTGAATGTCCTCTCCTTGGTCGTACGTTAATCCTAGTCGCAACACGAAGCTTGGCCTTTCCTAGGCTTCAAATGGGGAGAATTTCCATTACAACTTCTTGCTTGGCGACATATTTAAAATATAATTTAAGGTAATAATCTTCCGAATAGGGACGAGAGTATTCCTATGTTAAGTCTAGACTCAGAAGGTCAAAGGATGTGCTATCGTGTCATTGAGATTAAACACAAAAAGCTGGTGTTTAATTCACTCAATGTTGGCTCTGATACGAACTTGTCACACCCCTATTTTCCACGTGTCACCGGTGGGCCCGGGGGGGGGGGGGAGTATCGTGACGTAGCTGGTATCATCATAGACATACAACACAATATATAATGCACAGCAGAAACAAAGATAGATTCATTTCAACTTGAATAAAGCGTAATATTTAATATCACAAATAGTTGAAACGGATCCACAGGCGGATCAAAATAAAATAAGATATTGTTCAACAGCTTTATTGTCGTCCAAGCTTGCGAGACTTATTGTGGACGCTCTAGAAGACCGCCAGCCTAGTACGAGTAGTACCTGCACTTAATCTTTTTGGAAAATACGTCAGTTTACACTGGTAAATACAATTTAACTGACTCATTTTGAAAAGGTTGAAAATTGATTTGAATGCACATGGCACAAAACATTTTATAACTTGGGATAATTATGTAATATAATCTTGTGAACGTATTACATGTTACTTGTGCGTTCAGTAGCCCGGTGCGTCCCGGGTTAAAGATCAATAGACCCTCCACATTAGAGTTATACACTGACAGGTGTACGCCTACACCCCGTGCTCAGGTCGTGGCCATCTCGTAAGATGATGCCAAGGATATCCGGGACATGGTCATTAACCCCCCAAAGGCTTTAAGTGAACAAGACTGTTTAAACGAGCCGATCAAATTATTCAAGTAACCATTCAGAGATGTAAGATTTGATGCTCGATCAAGCGGTATTCTATATACCATAACCCAATCCCGTATAGGGAAAATAAGTTAAAAGTATTTACCTGAGCTAAATATAAATTCAATCTCAGCCGTATACCATCAAGCAAGTACAGATAGCTTTTACTGGTTCTTCTATTCTGGAACAAAGGTTTTTAATAACCTATTAGATTTCTAACGGGTCTTTATTTAAGCTTAAGCTTAGACCGGCTAGTTCTAAAGGACGATACGGTTCAAACGCACGATTAAGCGAAGACCGGATAGAATGTGATTTAGACCCGACAAGTTTGAATACTTGTATAATATGGGTATACTAAATACATTCTGGATTTTGAGACAAAATGATAATGTTTGACCCGTCTTCGTCAATTTATGCAAACTAGTTACATAAACCGAACCGAACACGAAAAGAGCGTTACGGGTAACCGAAAGAGTCATATGCAAGTTCCCTGAGATAATATGCCTTAATCATGTTATAATATTAGTAAGATATTTTCTATTATGCCCAAATCGGATATAGACTCAAATTATGCCTCGTAAGGGCATTTTGGTCATTTAAAAGATTATAAAAGAGTTTATCTGTAAATCTGAGTTACAGGTCTGGTTTATACAGTAAATACACTTAATTTAACATGTTATAACAGTAGGGTATGACCCATATGTGAAACTTATCATTTAAAACCAAACTATGCACCTTAGGGGTATTTTGGTAATTTCACAAGGGCTAAAAAGGTCAAAACTGAAAACCTAAGTTCAAAAACTTATACTTACTGTTATTATATAAAAATATGCTAAGAACATCAGTAGGTATCAACCTTATATGTTTAATATGGTTATAGTACATACTATGCGTTAAAAACGCTTAAAAAGGCGATTTAGAGCCGTTTCCGGGTTTTTAAAAGAAAGCTGATATTTTTATATTTCCAGAATGCTCAAAATATTTTATTTATCAAATAAAATCAGTAGAAAAAGGTTTGGGGTCAAAAGGATTTGTAAAACTCATTTTATGGCTTAAAAGAGCAAAATCGGTATTTACCGAATTAAACTTAGAGACCAATGATATGATCAGCCAACAATTAAATAAAAATCTTTAAAAATCCCAAAATATTATATAACATCAGTGGGTAAAAAGTTTGGTATCAAAAAGTGGGTTTAAATAGGTTATATGCTAATTACGCCGTTTAAGTAACATAAACCTTTCAAATTACGATATTGAGCATAACTCTTAATCTAGACCTCAAACTGATATCAAATTTTTGGAGCAAGTTTATAAATCAGTAATAAATGTTTCTACTCTTTCACTTTTTCAAAAATCACGTTTTATAGTAAAAAGGCATAATAGTCAACTTTTAAGCATTAATCGGAAACATGCATATGAACCGGATAAGTGTTGAACCAAGTTGTAAAATCTCAGAGAGTTAAACTTATATGAAAATTGGTCGAAAATATGCTCTAATGCAGATCTCAAACATGCATGAACGGATCAGAACTGAAAGTCAAAGGAAAAGTCAATTTATGCGACTTTCGGTTCCGATTCGGGTTTAAACTGAAAATTGTCGAGATGAACATGTTGAGACATGTTCTTACATTAATTATCAAGTTATTTTAATGATCAAACAGGTTGCATGTACCCTACATTGCTAATCATGTTTAATTTTACAAAAACACATTCTTTTGACTTTTTGAAACAAGCTTTGACTCGATAATTAACATACTTAGAGTGGGAATTTGAAAATACCCTTTTGAGGGTTTGTTACCCACATAAATACCAACTTGTAGGTACTTTCAATTCGAGAAATGACTGAGCAATTTTCGTTTAATCACCAAGTCAAACTTAAATTACGATGGATTGACTTTCGGTTAATATACTAAGCTAGAACGAATTTGAGAAGGTTATGAACACTTACAAGAGTCCTAATAAAGCTTAGAGATCACTAAGAAGATGTCTTGATGTCCAGAGAGCTCCAGAGATGATCTTTTGAATTTTTGTAAATGCAAGTGTTGCATGTTGCAACTTCAATGATCTTTTTATGACAACTTTGATCTCATTTGATGATGTTACAAGTGTTTACAGATGTTGTAGGATTAGTCCAAGTGCCCTTGTATGCATATAAACCCATTGGAGAGCCAATGGTATCGAGTACAGCTGGAAACAATCGACAACAGACCTGATAACTGGCAGCTGCAAGTTTTCATCGCTGGTGACCCGTAGGCGGGCCGCGAGACAGGGTACGCGGGCCGCGTACCTGTGTTCAGCAGGTTTCCAAGTTTCTAACAATTTTCAATTCAGTCCTTGGCTTTTGTTACGTGGTTTTTGCTACTTCTCCTGCACATTGGACCCTAAAACCTGACTTTTAAGGAACTTGGGACATATACAAACATGGTAAAGTCCTTGAACAACTTTGTGCTTACCCGAAAAGTCTCGAAATTCAATGTTAACGCAACTAACCCTTCGTGCACGGTTTTGATCATAACTTTCTCATACGATAACGAAACTTGATGAAATTTTTATCACATATTCTAGTGAGTATATTTTATCATTACAATGCTTCGGGTTTGGCAAAAGGTCACTCAGAGGTATACTTTCAACATGTTGACACATTTAGCCCCTGTAGTTTGTAATTCCTTACTTTCTTTCATTTTCCGCTTTGTATGATCCATGATTTATCCGTTTAAGATCATAAACATCATGTAGGGTTATTTTTGAGCCTATTTATCCATTGTTGCCACTTTGGACCCTTATATTCATATAGTTTCACTGTTTGTCAACTTTAGTCCCTCTAAAGTATGTTTTCACATTTTCAAAGCCCATGACACGTGTCAATACATTATTGGACGTAAATTTTCGAGGTGTTACAGTTTCCTTGGCTGCAATACACAATCTTGTAATTCACCAAATGGATGTGAAAACCGCTTTCCTGAATGGTGATTTGGATGAGGAGATATATATGAAACAACCAGAGGGTTTTGTTATGCCTGGCAATGAGCATAAGGTGTGTAAGCTAGTTAAGTCATTATATGGCTTAAAGCAAGCACCAAAACAGTGGCATCAAAAGTTTGATGAAGTGGTTTTGTCTAATGGTTTTTGATGTGTGTAAAATGCAACATATAAATTACATCAAATGAGACATAAAACTAACCCTTTTTAAGTACTAATGTTGGAAAAAAAGTGTTTTTGTCTTCCTTTTGTATTTTCAGGATTAAATGAGCTCAAATTCACAAAAGAAGCAAAAAGAAAGCTAAATCTAACATAAATACAAGGAAAGGAACATAAGTGGACTGCCCGACCCTTCAACGGCATCTTCCCAAGCAAAATAGAGAAGGCAGAAGGCTGAACACGCCCCGTGCTCAGCCAGCACGGGGCCGTGCCCAAGAAGCAGCAGAAAAGACAAACCTATAGAAGCTTCCATTGCCCACCACGGGCCGTGTCCAGCGAACACGGGGGCGTGTCGAAAGTACAGCAGGCGCATTAATTGTAATTGCGAATTACAATTAATGAAGAGAGAGATTGTCAGACAGGCACGGGGCCGTGCCCAATGGACACGGGGCCGTGCCCAGCGGACACGGGGCCGTGCCCAGCCCTCTGTTCAGCCTATAAATAGGAGTGCTTGGTTTCATTTCAACTCATCCCTTGGCACACCACCTCTCTCACACTTCATCCACCACCCACCACCATCACAACACCATCATCCATTGTCCATCGTAGAGTGTGTGAGTCGTCTCGGGATCCAAGATTGATCGTAAGAGTTCTTGACAATCAAGGCCATGTTTGCCTAAGTCTCTTACATCACTTGGTGAAGACAAAGTGTCTAGTATAATACTTTTTATTTCTAATCTTTTGCACTTTTTATTTGGTTTTGTATTAATGACTTTAATAACTAGTTACTTATGTTGAAGGTGATCTTTCCTTATCGTTTGTCCGTGGTGTCTTGGCATTATTTTACTGTCTATATAAAATAAAAGATTTTCACCATTCATATCTCCACGGTCTATATGGAGGTATGTTGGCTACCTGGTCGGGGGTTAAGGGAACGGTTTGGTAAAGGTCTTGCCATTGTTCAGCGTTTAGAGGTCCTGCAATGGACCTGGGTCAAATTTAGTAGGACCTCCTTCAATGCTTCACGGTATTGGATGACGGGGGTCCAAACTCTTTGATCCCCTCATAAGTTAACTATTATTAATACTATAACCCGGCTATTTAGGACTGTATCCCTGCTGACTCAGACTACTTAGCCGCGGGTAACGTCACCGCCAAAAGCGGGGCCTACCATAATATTGCATTAATAACTTAATTCATTATCTTCCAATAATCCACCCTTTTAGGATTGTATCCTTGCTGACTCAAACTACTGGGGTGAGGGTAACGTCACCTTCAAAAGAGGGGCCTACTACAATAACTAAGATAATCTCTTAATTATGTGCAAAAGTGCGGAAATAATCAAAGGTTATACTAGATACGAGTCGGAACCAAGTGATTCATCTTGTCTATCTGTTTTTTTTTATTTTTATTTTCAGCATTTTAGTTAGTTTTTATTTTTCTTAGTTTAAAACATTTTTTCTAAACTTTTTATTTTGGTTAGACGTTTAGGATAAACCGGTACTAAAAGCTCTTGTGTCCTTGGACGACCTCGGTATCTTACCAACGCTATACTACGCTCACGATGGGTGCACTTGCCCATATGTGTGTTTAGTGTTAGTAAAATATCGTGTTTTATAAATTTAAAACTTGGCTAAAAATAAGTGTTAAAGGGGCTTAAAATATACACCTAATATATATAACACTTCACACGCATCAAGTTTTTGGCGCCGCTGCCGGGGACACAAGGATTTTAAGAAAGTTAGGAATCAACGGCCTAATCATTTTTATTTTTTCTTTTTATTTTTTTTAGGATTTTCTTAGTTTTTCAGCTTCTGCAGAGCTCAGCACGGGCCGTGCCCGGTCAGACACGGGCCGTGCCCAGCATCATCACTGGCAGTTTTTATTTTCTGAGTTACAGAGAGCTGAACACGGGGCCGTGTCGGTGCAACACGGGGTCGTGTCCAACTCCCAGTAACAGGGATCCAGAAACCAATCACTGTGCCTCTGACCACGGGCCGTGTTCGCTGAGCACGGGGCCGTGGTGAATATTCTGACCAACGTTCTTTTCTGTTTTTATTGCAGGACTTGGAACCTAGGCGCCACATTTGAACCTCCTACGTAGTGCATGAGCTCCAGTTCTAGTAGAGACATAAAAGAACCTCTAGAAGAACCCGAACGCTTTCTCAGAAAAAGACTTAAAGCCAAAAATCAAGAGAAAGTTTCGGGGGACCCACTTCCAATGGCGGACCAACGTACCCTCATGGATTACCTACGGCCTACCGTAGGCAATCTCGGCGCCGCTATCAATGCACCGAATGTCGAAGCCAATAACTTCGAACTTCGGCCGCATTTGATACAAATGCTCCAAAACTCCTCAACCTTCCACGGGCTTGCGGACGAGGATCCCCATCTACATATTACTAACTTCTTAGAAATATGTGATACCTTTCGGATCAATGGAGCATCGAATGACGCCATCCGCCTTCGAATGTTTCCATTTTCACTAAAAGACCGAGCTAAGGCTTGGCTTAACACCCTCCCAGTTGGATCGGTAATCACTTGGGATGAACTTGCCTAAAAGTTTTTATATAAGTATTTCCCTCCTGCTAAAACGGCTAAATTAATGACTGAAATTAATACATACTCACAAGAGGATGGGGAATCCTTATATGAAACTTGGGAAAGGTTCAAGGAGCTTCTAAGAAAGTGTCCTCATCACGGTCTAGCGGTGTGGCAACAAGTATCCACTTTCTACAATGGGTTGTTGCCACACACAAGACAAACACTTGATTCAAGCTCCGGGGGACTTTTAGGTAATCGTCGCCCAAATGAAATATATAACCAAATTGAGGAAATTGCTCAAACCAATTTTCAATGGCACACTCCCCGAGGTAATAAATCTATTGCCCCGGGCGCCCATAAGGTTGATGAAAGCACCTCTTTACAAGCCCAAATCGAGGCCCTCTCTTCAAAAATCAAAAAGCTAGAAATGACAAAAACTGCCTCGGTTATGGCTTGTGAAGGGTGTGGTGGGTCACATGAAAATTGGAGTTGTATGAAAGAATTAGATGAATAAACAGAAACGGTAAACTACATTGATAATAGACCTAGGCCGTCGGGTCCTCCAACGGGTACCTACAACCAAGGATGGCGTAACCACCCAAATCTTGGTTGGAGAGATCCCGGCAATAGTAGTAACCAACAAAACCAACGAACTAATTTTCAACAACCACAGAATTTCTCTCAACAACAAGGTGGAAGAGAAAGGCTTGAAGATACTGTATCTCGCCTCATCTCTGACACTGAAAAGAAAAACTCGGATCGATTTCAACAATTGGAATCGAATTTTAGAAATCAACAAGCTAGCATTCAAAACGTTGAAAAACAATTAAATCAACTAGCTCAAAATTTCTCCGAGAGACCACAAGGCGCGTTACCTAGTAATACCGAAACCAACCCGAAGGCACAAGTACATCTCATCACATTAAGAAATCGAACCGTGGGTCCCGAGGATGCTCCATTGCCGCCAAATGCAAGAAGCCATTCTAGCCAGCCTGTGACTCCTCCTGCGCCAGAAAAGGCTTCTCTACCAACTCAAGAGCCCACCAAGACTCCTCCAATTCCGTACCCTGGTAGGTTAAATCGTCAAAAGACCGATGAGCAATTCGCTAAATTTGAAAATTTACTAAAACAATTGCATGTTAATATTCCTTTTATCGAGGTCCTAACCCAAATGCCTAAATACACAAAATTTATGAGGGATTTCCTCACAAACAAAAGGAAAATTGAATCGTTGCAATTAGTTAACTTAGGCGAAGAATGCTCCGCCTTAGTGCTCAACAAACTTCCACAAAAGAAAATCGATCCCGGAAGCTTCACAATTCCTTGCTCGATTGGGGAATCTCCCGTTCGTAATGCATTAGCTGATCTTGGGGCTAGCATTAACCTCATGCCCACATCAATGTTCAAACGACTCGGCCTAGGAACAACAAGCCCTATAAAGATGAGCATACAACTTGCCGACAGATCCGTCAAATTTCCACAAGGTGTCGCTGAGAATTTGTTGGTAAAAGTTGACAACTTCGTTTTCCCAACCGACTTTGTCATCTTAGACATGGAAGAAGACACCGATGTCCCTCTCATCCTCGGGAGGCCATTTCTAGCCACCGCCCAAGCGGTGGTAGACATGAATGACGGAACGTTAACATTGAAGTTTGGGGATGAGGAGGTGAAGTTTGAATGTGGAAAAAGAATTGAGGACGAAGACCCGGTCAACTACATGCAGATCATAGACTCAAGCTTGGATGATGCTCTCCGACGGTGTAACATGGGATGCAATACATCCCACTTGGGTGACATATGACCGGCTTTGGGTCTAGCCAAGGACCCTTATAAACGTGGCGCACCACGGAGGCATTCCGCGGAACTATCCTTAGTTTAATTTAGATTAATTTTTATGTTTTCTAGTTAGTTTTAATTTTCAGGAATAAAACACACTCATGGTGGTAAAGGATGAAAAGGGAAACGAGAAAAATGACCTCATGCACAAGAACAAGGCAACCCGACAATTCTCTCCATTTCAGAAGGTTCAACACGGGCCGTGCCCAACCAACACGGCCCCGTGTTGAACCACCTGCAGAAAAACGCCCAGTTCAGGTAACTGGACACGGGCCGTGTTCACCCGACACGCCCCCGTGTCCAGACTTCTGTTTCTCTTGTTTTAATTTTGTTACTGGCACTTGAACACGGGGCCGTGCCCGGATAACACGGGGCCGTGTTCAGCGCCCAGTAACACAAAATTTTTGCTTTTAACACTATTTTACACATCTAATCAACCTAAAAATTTATTTTTGGGACACATTGAGGACAATGTGTAATTTAAGTGTGGGGGGATGCTAAAACCTTGAATTTTGCAAGTCCTAAATACAAGCCTTACACAAAACTCTATTGGAACCGCTAATCACCCCAAATTTATTTCAAAAATTTCATTTTTCTTACTTGTCTAGGTTTAACTTGGGAAATTCAAGTTCTCAAAAAGGATATATTTTTACGAATTTACAACCGATAGCGTAGTGATAAAAAGAACCAACATAAGAAAATTATGAAAAGGCATAGCAAACTTAGTTAAAATTTGATTATATATACTTGATCACATAAAAACCCATTCCCACAAAAGTGAGTTTTGAGCCTTTATTGAGCATACAAAGTTACATCTTTAGACTAAATGCTCATTTTTCGTTTCTTGTGTGAATAGCCGCTTGGTTCTTACAACTCTAGAACTTGCCATGACGATACATTCCCGGTCCTTATCAACTTAAACCCGAGTAAGTAAATGATGGAGGCATTAGGACTAACCCCTTTTTATTTCTCCACCATTATTTTTCTTTTTCTTTTACCACCTACCCAAAAATCCCCCTAGTTAGCCCCTTTGAGCCTAAACCTTTTTATTTCATCACCCAAACAAAAAACCCTTTTACCCACCAAAACCTTTTTTATTTTTAACCCTTTGTTTTAGTAACAAGTTCGGTTTTTTTAGTAGGATCGTTCAAAAAAAAAATGTGTGTTGATGATGAAGCAAAAAGAAAATAAACAAACAAGTTCATCAAAAATAACTTTGTTTGAATAAAAGCTTCATCAAAATAAAAAAGTTACAAAATTAGAAAGTCTTACGAAAACCGACACTTGTTACACTTTTCGCCCTTTTTCTACTAACCACTAACCACTATCCCAACCACCTACCTTTAACCCAAGCCTAACCCTTAACCCACAAAGTCCTCTTGATATTTACAAAGGTATAAAAGTTAAAAAGGAGGAGGATTGATTACTTGGCAAGCTTATGGTAGGAATAAGTTCCATGCCGCTCTCGAGTGATTCACTAAAAATACACCTTCGGCCGAGTGTGAGTGATTTCTCCCGTGAGGTATGTGAACTTGTATATAAATGGAATTTTAAAAAGGCATGTTATGCCCAAATAAGTAATTTCTCCTATGAAACGTTCTAAATAAATCATTACGAATAGGATTGTAAATAAATAAAAATAAAACCCAAAAAGATCTTGGATTCCCAACACTCTACGACAAGCCAAAAACCTTCTCTTCTACCCATTCCATTTGGGAGTGTAAGCCACATATTAAAGAGTTTTGCTTGAGGACAAGCAAAAGTTCAAGTGTGGGGGTATTTGATGTGTGTAAAATGCAACATATAAATTACATCAAATGAGGCATAAAACTAACCCTTTTTAAGTACTAATGTTGAAAAAAAAAGTGTTTTTGTCTTCCTTTTGTATTTTCAGGATTAAATGAGCTCAAATTCACAAAAGAAGCAAAAAGACAGCTAAATCTAACATAAATACAAGGAAAGGAACATAAGTGGACTGCCCGACCCCTCAACGGCATCTTCCCAAGCAAAATAGAGAAGGCAGAAGGCTGAACACGCCCCGTGCTCAGCCAGCACGGGGCCGTGCCCAAGAAGCAGCAGAAAAGACAAACCTATAGAAGCTTCCATTGCCCACCACGGGCCGTGTCCAGCGAACACGGGGGCGTGTCGAAAGTACAGCAGGCGCATTAATTGTAATTGCGAATTACAATTAATGAAGAGAGAGATTGTCAGACAGGCACGGGGCCGTGCCCAGCGGACACGGGGCCGTGCCCAGCCCTCTGTTCAGCCTATAAATAGGAGTGCTTGGTTTCATTTCAACTCATCCCTTGGCACACCACCTCTCTCACACTTCATCCACCACCCACCACCATCACAACACCATCATCCATTGTCCATCGTAGAGTGTGTGAGTCGTCTCGGGATCCAAGATTGATCGTAAGAGTTCTTGACAATCAAGGCCATGTTTGCCTAAGTCTCTTACATCACTTGGTGAAGACAAAGTGTCTAGTATAATACTTTTTATTTCTAATCTTTTGCACTTTTTATTTGGTTTTGTATTAATGACTTTAATAACTAGTTACTTATGTTGAAGGTGATCTTTCCTTATCGTTTGTCCGTGGTGTCTTGGCATTATTTTACTGTCTATATAAAATAAAAGATTTTCACCATTCATATCTCCACGGTCTATATGGAGGTATGTTGGCTACCTGGTCGGGGGTTAAGGGAACGGTTTGGTAAAGGTCTTGCCATTGTTCAGCGTTTAGAGGTCCTGCAATGGACCTGGGTCAAATTTAGTAGGACCTCCTTCAATGCTTCACGGTATTGGATGGCGGGGGTCCAAACTCTTTGATCCCCTCATAAGTTAACTACTATTAATACTATAACCCGGCTATTTAGGACTGTATCCATGCTGACTCAGACTACTTAGCCGAGGGTAACGTCACCGCCAAAAGCGGGGCCTACCATAATATTGCATTAATAACTTAATTCATTATCTTCCAATAATCCACCCTTTTAGGATTGTATCCTTGCTGACTCAAACTACTGGGGTGAGGGTAACGTCACCTTCAAAAGAGGGGCCTACTACAATAACTAAGATAATCTCTTAATTATGTGCAAAAGTGCGGAAATAATCAAAGGTTATACTAGATACGAGTCGGAACCAAGTGATTCATCTTGTCTATCTGTTTTTTTTTTATTTTTATTTTCAGCATTTTAGTTAGTTTTTATTTTTCTTAGTTTAAAACATTTTTCAAAACTTTTTATTTTGGTTAGACGTTGAGGATAAACCGGTACTAAAAGCTCTTGTGTCCTTGGACGACCTCAGTATCTTACCAACGCTATACTACGCTCACGATGGGTGCACTTGCCCATATGTGTGTTTAGTGTTAGTAAAATATCGTGTTTTATAAATTTAAAACTTGGCTAAAAATAAGTGTTAAAGGGGCTTAAAATATACACCTAATATATATAACACTTCACACGCATCAGTTTTGTATTAAACCAAGCAGACAAGTGTGTATATAGCAAATTTGATGATTCTAGGAAAGGAGTCATAATTTGTCTATGTGTAGATGACATGTTGATCTTCGGTACTGACCAGGATCAAGTTGATAAAACAAAGAAATTTTTGTCATCTTGTTTTGATATGAAAGACTTGGGGGAGGCGGAAGTGATCCTTGGTATAAGGATCAAAAGGGAGAACAATGGCATATCTATCTCTCAATATCATTATATTGAGAAGATATTGAAAAAGTTTAATTTTCATGATAGTTCTCCGGTTAGCACTCCAATGGATCCTGCTTTTAAGCTCTCACCTAATGAAGGTGTAGCTATAAGCCAACTTGAATATTCAAGGGCCATTGGATCTCTCATGTACACCATGATTAGCACTAGACCGGATATAGCTTATGCTGTTGGAAAGCTTAGTAGGTATACTAGCAATCCAGGTGCAAGTCATTGGCAAGCAATGAATCGAGTATTTAGGTACTTGAAAGGAACCATGAAATATGGTTTGACGTATACTGGATTTCCTTCGGTTTTAGAAGGTTATTTGGATGCAAGCTGGATTAAAAACATGGAAGATCATTCTTCCACGAGTGGATGGACTTTTCTGCTCGGAGGAGGTGCCATATCTTGGGCATCTAAGAAACAGACTTGCATAACTGATTCAACAATGGAGTCTGAGTTTGTAGCATTAGCCGCAGCTGGCAAAGAAGCTGAGTGGCTAAGAAACTTGATTTATGAAATTCCATTGTGGCCTAAACCTATATCACCTATATCTATTAGATGTGATAGTGCTGCTACCTTGGCTAAGGCATATAGCCAAGTGTATAATGGGAAGTCTAGACACTTAGGTGTTAGACACAGCATGATTCGTGAGCTCATCACGCAAGGGGTGATATCGGTGGAGTTTGTGAGAACTCAACAGAATTTAGCCGACCACTTAACCAAAGAGTTATGTAGAGATCTTGTGCACAAGGCGGCTGTAGGGATGGGATTAAAGTCCACCTGAGATTTCTCGTGTTAAGATACCCAATTCCCACCTAATATGACGTTAGGTGCTGAATTCAATGTGTAAAGCTTAACATCTAGAAATTGGAACACATTAGTAGCATCATCCCAAGGTATGTGTTCAGACCTGCAAGTTAAAGGAGGTTGAAGGTTTTCTTCTTAATAGTTCTTTGAAAAATTGCATATGCAGGTGCAAGAATAAAGAGCTACCTATATGAGCATGAAGTTTAGCCGCTTCAAGAAGCTAGGACATGGCTTTGATATGCTCATTAAAGGATGGGACACAGGCTAGTAAAAATAGTGTCAAGAAAGAACATTAGAATACGTAAACTTGTGTGTATATTATCTTCATGTATTCACTGAATAGAAAGGGTTCAATCCTTAGCGACACCCCTATATTCGAATATTTGGAATGTGTAATATACTAATGTGAAATTCAATCGTCGCGATATTTCATTTATGCATAAGTTTGATTGTTTGTGAATTTTTTAAAGTTAATCAAGGATTACGCTAAAATGGGGGAGGATTGTTAGATATTTTAGTGTAATCGGGGATTGACTTGGTGATCAAGGCGAATAATAATACACATCAAGCAAGTTAGGAGGTGCGGGAGTGCACGCTTGTTTGAGTTATTATAATTCGAAGTGTACGGGCGGAGCCCGTACTCTACGGGGGGGTCCGGGGGCAGCGCCCCTGGGAGCAGGGTCCAAGGGGCGGCAGCCCCTGGCGGGGTCCAAGGGGCAGAGCCCCTGGCTGGGGTCGAGCTGCCACTAGGCTGTTTTTTGGGCAATTTGTCTGAAAATCGAAATAACTGCCACTAGGCAGTTACACCCCAAAATTCCCAATTTTCGTAGACAGTTTCTTGGTCACAATTCTGGTCCAGACAATTCACGCGCAAAACACATACTCAGGTTCAATTTCTCGAAATCAGAGTTGTATCCAATTGAATTATTCGGGTGAACCACCGAAATAATTTGATCTGAGAGTGATTACACCCCTCTCTGATCATCCGGCAATCCGAAATTCCCCAACAATCTGTTTGAACGCATACGTACCTCCAAACCCTAGAATTTCAAAATCTAAACATAAACGAATAATTAACGTGGGACACATGGTTTACCTGATCAGGATCAAGATTGAAGCTAAATCAGTTCCGGACTGGCGTGATCTTGCCGTCACCGTCTCCTTGTCACCACTTCCTCTCGTCGCTCTCCCTCTCTTTCGTTTTCTTTTCTGTCGTAAATAACCCAGCCTAGGGTTTATTAATCTTACAGTTTTAAAATTCTAGAGTTGCACTTTGGCCCCTCCAATATTCACTTTATATCACTTGTTCTCTCAACTATATGAAATAGTTTCAAATAATGACATTCGAACCCCTGAACTAGATACTTCATTAAGTCACACCCCGTGCATCTAAGTCACACCCCAGATACTTCGTGTATTCGTTTCATAATGTTTGTAAATTTTGGGATGTTACAAGTCTTACCCCCTTAAAAGAGGATTCGTCCTCGAATCCTGCTCACCAAGGACCATTCTCATTCATCATGATGGCCACGCCTATCTTTAATCAAATTTTCACACGCAATAGTCAAAGGTGCCTTCTCGATTGCCAGCTACGAAATTCGCAACTCACATTATTCACTTATACAACTTTTATGTAACTTGTACTCGCGTGTCCTTCCTAGCTCACAATTTGCTTCACTCCTCATTGGTAGCCATCATGTGACCTTTCACAATTCCCAGCGTGTTGAGCTTCATAGGAAGATTCCATTGGCGGGAACCAGTCGCCCTACTCTTAGCATATCGTCAATTAAACATCGATTACCACGTTATTGATAGCATCATCAGTGCCATTATGTTTCGTAACTATTGCTTGCTCATTGACACATTTGCCATGTTCTGTCGGTCACTCCAATAGTTGTGCTGATGTTGTCTCTGAACTGGGTAATCTGAACACCTCCCGATGCGTCGTCACATCCACCGTACCTGGAAGTAGGGCATACTACGTCCACAAACGACCTTACAACCTTCTAAGTTCATGGTTGTCAAAAACCCTTGTTTTTTTTTCTGAAAACCTGCTCATCAAGCAATCTCACACGTCTAATATCTATAACATGTGTCGACTAGGTCTTCTGCATGAATCCGCTCCGTCTCAAATCGTTGAAATGCAACGCCACTTAGCGTTGCGTCCCTTAGTGTCATCGGACTTCCACTGTGGTAGCATTATTAACCACACGAGCAACCAGAAGGTACAATCCACACCAACATCACGTACGAGCACATCGTCGAGAAGACAAACAAGCATCACAACACCTTACATCTTATCTCTTCGCAACCTATCACTAATTCGGATGGTCCATTATCTTCGAGATATGGTGCATCATCTCTCATTTGCCTATCTCCATAGACACCATTAATACCAATAACATCGTCATCGTCACGCCCGGATATAAAGTCTGTCGAGTACCCTTCTTTCCAACTAAAATGCATTGTTTGTCGCCTATTACATTCGTATGTTATCGCCTCCCAACACTAGCTTCATGGACTTTCTAAGTCTTGAGAAGGTGTATCAATCAAATCTTCCATGGTTCTTCCCAGAAGTCGCCACCCCACATCGTTACTTTGTGTTGAATCATTCAACATCGCTGTGATTTCGTCATAATCGCCTAGCAGACCATACGTGTGAGAAAAATATGTCTCGGATTGACACATGTAACCTCATTCATGGACTTCGTATTTTGCGGCATTAATAGTGCACCTAACCATCACACGTCCAGAAAGGAGTAAGAACACCTAGCATCTTACCACCACATCGTTCGTCACGAGAAATATCAAATAAGACAAGGGTATTCTATCAAGCCCAAACACGACACGTCCTATGTAAAGAATAAAAGTACTAGACAATACCATCACAACATTTAAGATATTAAAGCAATAAAATGCTCGCTTTATAGTACCCCAACTACCCTCCTCTTACGTCATATACTCAATTTCCAAACCTGTGTAAATATACTTATCTCATTTTGTGGCTACCCCCACTCTTCAACCACATAATAATCATACAAAATTCATACGGTTGCACCCATCATGGGTCATACCAATCGTCATACTAAACACCATACCCGAATAGAAACGTCTACACATTCTCTATAGGTTACGTTAAAGTAATCGTTCACAAAACATCATTTAAACCTCGTACATGCTCAAGGCGCAACCAAGACGATAAGTACACACAATTAGCAAACCATGTCTATAGTAGTCTATTCAAATAAATTGGTCGACAGTGACCGTTATACCACGTCTAAGGTTATGCTAATACAAACTCAAGCTATTCTACCAGTGCAACATGGCCACGTGTAAGCACTCATAATCCAACACCAACCATATATATACATACCAACGTCGGAATCACAGAATGCAAGTAGCAAGACTTATAAACGACTATCATTAATTAATAGACAATAAAACAATGCAATGCCATCTAAAGGCAGATTGCTACCATCCACCCGTGATTAACCACCACCAACTCAAGGCAAAACATTTGCACGATTCATTCCAGGTCATTATTTAGAACATGGGAGATAACAATAGACCACCAACAACGTTGATCAAGTGCTATCGGTTGTTCATGTTACTTCAGACGTTCTAAACATTTTTCGTCATGTACACACTAGTGTATTACCTTCCACATAATGTACACACAACAATCAAGAAATTTCCACTACTAAACACAGCACGTAAAACATACCTCTTGGCTAGCGATTACTCGTGGTGGCATTCATTACTTAGGTCCCATTACGGTTTAAGTTTAGGCATCCAAGAATGCCTATTTATCTTAAACTACTGCTCTGATACCAACTTGTAAGGCCCCCAAACCGGGTACCTTATAGTCAGGTCACATCACAGTGTTCTGTTTGAAAATAAGTCTTTTCGAAAAAATACGCAGCGGAAATTTTAATTAAAATAGTACATGATTAAATAAAAACTCAAAATGTTATTTAGTTTCAAACAAATCGAATGCATTCCACCATATCACGAGTAATCCCATGTGCTAGCCAAAAGCAACACCGACTCGAAGCAAGACAATCTAACATACATGCAAAAGTCAGCTACGTTGTATGAGTTCTAATAGTTTAAGTTAAAGCTCTTGAAACACATCTCAGGTGATTTATTTGAAAACCAAAACACCATCATTGTAAAATTACCAACATTTATTAAAATACGTTAACATCATTGTAAAGTTTAACGACTCCAACCCGTCACCCAAAACGACCCAAAACTCAACCCATATCCTAGGTCCAATCATCCTACAAGTAATCTTTTCCAATGTGGATCAGGTTACTTAAACACCAAAGGATGACCCACATCGCATCTTAATTCTTTGGACGATTAACCAAACCGACCTGTATCCAGGACATAACAATTAATGGCCTAAAAACTCAATTGTAATTTAACCTTGTCTGCAAACTACACAATTTAACATCACTCGAAAGATGCATAATAGAATATCATTCGTCACCGCATCATTTAACATCATTCGTCACTGCACAAATAATCATCATTTACCCACCATTTGACTAGCGAGAAACATATAAGCACATAAGGTGGGAACCTAACGCATCAGTTGTTGCCCGTAGGCTATCATCATTTGCCCTCGTCAGGGTTTCGTCTCCTCCAATTTGACCCCGAAGAGTCTGTCACCCACATAATACCCCGAAGGGTTCATCGTTGCCACTAGGGCTAATCATCTAAACATCTCAGTGATGTTTCTCGTGACCTGACGCCACCCCGAAGGTAACGCCACCATCACAAATAACCCGCATCTCGTGACCTGAAGCCACCCCGAAGGTAACGCCGCCATCACTAGTAATCCACATCTCGTGACCTGACGTCACCCCGAAGGTAACGCCGCCATCACTAATAATCCACATCTCGTGACCTGACGCCACCCCGAAGGTAACGCCGCCATCACGGGTAACCGACATCAAGCACCTCAAGGATGCTAATTCACATAAGGCATAAAAAATACACACATAATGCTAAAAGCACGTCAACTACTTGACAACTACTACATTCACCATCCCGCTGCCACTAAGGTTTGAAAACTATGATAGAATTATCAAATAAAATTTATCACGACACAAATCGTGCTTTTAATACCGACACCTAACACACCCCATCCCTATACGACCCCGACATCACTAAATAAAATGTCATTCGCCCATGCAGGACTAATAAGTCCCGATTAATCACACGTCGTATAAAAACATTGTTCGTGGGAAAACGTTTATAAAACATTTTAACAACAAAACTCGTTAAAAACTCGTAACCACGTATGAAAACATGTGAAAAGCATGTATGCTAGCCCCGAAAATATTTAAGAAAAAGGGGATTAGAACTCACCGGTTGCGAAGCTTTCTGTCCGTGAGCCGGCGTCCCGCAAATGTGTACTCGAATACGAACATGTCGCCACACGGGATAGGTTACTAAAACCCGATAGATACTCACACACGATAACATAGTACAACCCGATCGGTGCTCGCAAACTAAAATCTTGAAAAGTGTTGGTACACTTTATGTGGACGCGACGCGACTCGGCTCGGTTCGACTCGGTTCGGTTCAACTTGGTTTCGACTCGGTTAGGTCCGACTCAAGCCCAACGTCACGACATTCTTCCGTCGTGCGCCCCAGAGTTCGACACGCGAAGCACGGAGAGCCGCGAGCCTTCCCGAGGCGCCACATCACCATGACATCATCATGATGATGTCTTGATGATGTCATGTAGAAGGAAATGCATGCAACTATTAAATTTACGAGTGCTTTCAGTTGAGTTAATTGTGATTGGACCAATTAAATTCTAGTGGGCCGGAACAATTGATTTGGGCCGAAACCCTTTAAGATCTACATGCATGTCGACGAAACACTTAAAGTTTCGTCGACCCTGAAGTTTCGCCATTTTTCGTCGACTCCCTGCTTCAGTTTTATCGTACCTGGTCCTATATAAACAAGACTGAAGACAGAAAGATAATACAAGAGAACACAGAGAGAGAGAGAGAACCGAGAGTTTAGTTGTATTTCTTGTATTATCTTTCTATAACGAAACTCTATCGGTATCAATACACGTAACCGTTAAACGTTATATCTTTGTGTTGTGTCTATCTCTCGCTCGGTTTGTATCGTAACGTGGATTCCGCACTCGTTACGGTATTCAAAACAAGATCTCGTAGTTGTCCGGCGATCCGCAAACGGACCTACAAATGGTATCAGAGCGAAAGGCTCGATTTCTTGTTGAAAACCGAGGTTCCGGTGGCATTTTCGAGTGGGTTTTGAGTCTCTTTCATGGTTAAAAGTCAAAAACCCAGATTTGTGTTCTTGAAAACCTTCATATTTTCTGGAAAAATACTTCAAAAATCTGTGTTTAATCTTGTTATTTTGCTAAAAGTTTGTTCAAAAACCTTGTTTGTTTGAATGTTTACATGTTACTAGTGGGTTTTTGTTGAGAGTTTATGCAAAATTTGTGTTTTGAAAATTTCGCCGGTGAAAGTTTGGTCGGTATCTTCAAGTTTGTTCTTCAGTCCTTCAAGTATTCATCAGACATTCAAAGATTTCTTGATAATTGTTGATTCAAAGTTAAAATATAAAAAGGAATATTGATTAAAATATTTCAAAGAACATGCTGTTAGGTGATATAGGCATGGTGTAGTTTGAAATTGGGTGTCTGTGTCAGAAGTGATAAGAATTTTCTTTGAAAAATCTCACAAAATAAAAATATGTGATCTTATCCCCTTGTTGACTAAAGTGACAAGCCACGAAACCCCTAGTTTCACAAATAGGTTTCGTCAATCAATTTTCATCACAAGGTTTCGTCATAACTGGTCAAGATCCATAGAGTTTCGTCGATTACAAAGATTCATCCGAGTTTCGTCGAACAGCTTTACACATCAGAGTTTCGTCGGAACAATATTACAATCACAGAGTTTCGTCGTTATCATTTTTATTAAAGGTTTCATCAAAGTTTCGTCGTGTATCAGAAACAATCAGAGAGTTTCGTCGTCATTTATGTTCAACCCTTGAGTTTCGTCACTTATTGTTTCATCAAACATTAAGTTTTGTCAAAAGATCACCCTAGGTTTCGTCGCTATAATCAAGGATTGTTTAATCAGAGGTCCTTCATTAAGTTTCGTCGTTGATCAGAAAATTCGTTGTGCACACAGGATTCGTCGAACAAAGTTTTTATCAAGGTTTCTTTGAGCATTGGTCTGTCAAGGAAAGTTTCATCGAAGATTAAGGTTTCTTCATTATCTTTGTTTCGTCGACAAACAAGATTCGTCGAGTAGTTTGTTTCGTCAAACAAGTTTCGCCAAGACCTAGAGTTTCGTCAAAAGTTGTCAATTTTTCACAGAGGACTTGTAAAAGAGACTTAACAGTTTGATTTCAAGTGTGTAATCATTCAACGGAACATCATTCAATTTTTTTCCTGGGCTTATACGAAACATTAGTGGCAAGATATTAGTGGGCTTAATTTTTCGTTGCTTGTTTTCAATCCAATGTCGAATTCAAGCTTCTTTCCGTTTCCACAATCAGCTCCTCCTCCGGTTTTCGATCCAAATGCCTATATTCCAACACCATCACAAGCCCAACCACAACCTCAACCCATATTCACTATGAGTGACTATTTCCGTATTAAACGAACAGCTACTCCACTTCAACCTCTATTTGTGACACCTCAAGCTCAACCTCAAAAAGGCAACCAAAATCCTTTCAGAAATCAAACAAGTACATCCACGTCCAACTCAAATCAAACTGATGAAAGGTGTGACTGGTCTGTACAATGTGGAAGTGGAGATCAAGGAGGAACTGCGTTTTATGCCAAAATCATCAAGAATGTCAGCGACGGTGAATCTTCGGGAAATGATGATAGTTCAGGATATAGTGGCAGTACTGATAAAGATGGATCAGGTGTGAGTGATTACAGTTCAGAATCGGACGTCAAGGAGGGAATGGATTCTGAAGCTGATAGTTTGTCGAATGATGCCAAGGAGATGAAATGTCAAAAATATGGCTTAATCAAGAAAGATGATGCTACATCTGAAGAAATGGAGAAGATTCTCACTGAAGATGGATCTTTCTCTTCTCAGACTGCCTTCATGGCTACTGTCACAGCTTCTACAAGTCAGGTAAAATCTGAAACTCCTAGCATATGTAGTGATTGTGCTGATATGAAACATGAATGTGCTAAATTGAAACATGAATCTGAAATGATTCATAGTCACAATAAGAGTTTGGTTATTGAGCTGTCTAAATGCAAAGAGGCAAACATGGCTTTAGCTCGAAATGAAAAGGATTTCAAATCAGTAATTGAAACTTTAAAGAAGAGCGTTTCCGAATTAACAAAAACTGTTTACCATAAACAAATTAGTATTAACGATTACATTAACATCATTGAGGAAACCAAAAAGGAGCTAGCCATTGCCAAATGCGAGCATGATGCAATCAAGCTCAAATTGGAGAGTTATTCTAACTCCCGATTTGTGCTCGATCACATCATAGATGTTCAAAAGTTGAAAGGGAATGTGAAAGGCGTTGGGTATAAGTCGTGTCCGCCTCCTTTGAGACACAACTATACCAGAATGCCCGATGAAGAGGATATGCCTCGGTTCGAACCAAGTGTGCCTCTCGATTATGAGGAAGTTACTACAGGATTAGGGTTCAAACCGGACAATTCCTCGGAGGGCTCATCTGATAGGAAAGAAAAGCCATCAGTTACGGAACAACGTCCTCCAATCATTGAGGACTATGATTCGTCTGATGATGAATCAGATGCGAGTGATCAGGATGAATCACTTGATAAGATGAAGGGAGTAGAAATTCCGATTGAGAATCATATTCTTTGTGATCCTCCTACTCCTATTGTGCAACCTGTTGCCAAACAAGTGATTAATCCTGTCAAGGAAGTGAAGGAATCTGTGTCTACTGTTAAAAGTGATAACGTGTTGTACACTTTAGTCGGTGATAGTAAAATATATTCAGACAAAGATTTTCCAATCAAAAACGTCAATCAATCTTTGATTGACAAAGTGTTTGAAGATACTACCAGCAAGTTTTTGGGAAAAGCGATCCCGAGAGTTTCTGTAACTCAGTGTGATCCTATTCCAAAAGCTGAAGTTATAAGACAATTTGGAAATCAAATATTACCGACAAAGCAACAACCTATCGCTTTTAAAGGTAAACAAAAGGAACAACGAGCTCAAAAGCCCAAGATTTCACAACCTAGGGTGGAAACAAAGAGAGCTCGTTACAAGAAAAAGGTTCAGAAGATCAACTTCGTGAAATCCAGAGGGACTGATAAAATTGAAACTTTTGAAAACAAATCCAACACGGATTTTGTTAAACAAGTTAAAATTTTGAAAAGAAACAGTCAAAACAATTACACACAACACACAAACGGTTGTGATGTAGGAACAAGTACCTCAAGATCACGAAGTTCATCATCAAGCTCTTACAGTTATGATACTCCGAGGTATGTTGAGCGGAGATCATGTTTTGAATGCTGTGAGAATGGACACATTGTCAGAAACTGTCCATATCTCACAAAAGGAAAGGCAAAAGTTGATGTCCCCCGTGATAACAGTTACCATAAAAGATCTGTTTCACCAAAACAGGACCCTTGTCTTGTTAGACAACGAGAAGTGAAACAGAAAAGGAAACAACGAAAAGAAGTTGAAAAGATGTTAAAACCGGAGGTTGTCCAAACAAAATCTGTTAAATCGGATGTTAAACATGAAAAACAGAAACAAATTTGGAAACCAAAAACGGTAAATGTTTCAGGGGGAGCTCAATCTATTCCGAATCATCAGGAAATTGAAGTCACAATCCTCGATGATGACGGACGACCCAAGTCTATGAAGGCTTGGGTCCCCCTCTCCATCTAATCTCTGAGTGAGTGTGCAGGATGTTCCAGGAGGAACTTTCGATAGTTATAGGATTATTGATAGTGGAATGTTCATGCACAAGTTCAGCAACAAAAGATATTGTTGCCTTTGATGGAGAGAAAAAGAAAAGAAGACAGAATTGTCTGTCAAAAGAAATTAAAAACCTTCGACAAAATGAAAATCATTCAAAAGTTTGATTGTTCAAGGCTTTGATCGGGTCCCCAGGATAGATTCAAACAAAATGTACGCACCTGTAGCACGTCTGAAGTTCAAAAATTCACAAGATAAACATTGAGTGTACATTTCTTCGCGGGTGATTGAAGAAACTGTGTTTGTTGAACAAACCAACCAGGTGTGCGGATGCCTTGGCGTGGATTGAACAACCGCACACTACTTCTGAAAGAGAAAGTCAAAGACCTTCGCTGGTGCAATATGGAAGACCAGCCGGACCCAAAGGTTTATGATCTTGTTGCTGTGAAGAGATTTCTCGGATTAATTGAAGTAGCTGCAAAATAGACTTTGAAATCCACATTGGGTGGATATCCAGTTTAGGAGGATGCTCAGATTCCTTGCAATGCACGAAGCAGTTGCAGAATACGGTTTTAAACTTCTAATCTCTCCTATTCTTTGTCGATATTTAAGCTGCTTTTTGAATTATTACCTCGTACAGCACTCTTTGGCCAGACACGTTGATCTCGAATATCACCTCACACGTGATTGTTTCACTATGAAACTCGTCAATGTTGTCATGGTCTGCACCGCTTACCGACGTGCCAACTGATTTTTCCAAAATTCGATAAATCATTTCTGATTAATTTTTTTTTTGGTAAACGGCATTGAGGTAAAACATGAGTTAACCGACATCAGGAAATCCTTTTTGTAAATACCTTTGTGTTTTTAAATTTATCATAGTTTGTTGATTTTAGGGGGAGTAAATCCAAAATTTGAAAATTCAAAAACATCGAAAAAATTTCAAAACTCAAAAACAATAGAAAAACAAAAATGAGTTTCCTGGCGAGAAAAAGAGAATATGATAGTACATCAGTGGTCGGTCTAAACCTCTTTGAAATGAACTTAAAATGAAAAGCGATAAGCAGCTCTATATAAGATGTATCGGTAGGCTCACAATCATCTTAAAGTGTGCAGGGTGATATAAATCTTAAATCGACTGAAGACCAGGTGGGAACCGCTCATTGGCATATGGTCTTAGTACCGAAATTTCGTTTGAGAGATTGCCGAGGTTCTGAGATATTCGGTCTTTATGCTGTCTTATCTTCTGGGTATCATGGTTGTTTCTTTTACCGAAACAAAACGGAGACGAAGTCTAGATCTTCCATGATACTATACATACGTGTACATATTGCATACGACCTCAATAAGTGGTCTACAATCGCATGTCCAAACAAAATAGGTGATTATATATCACAGCTTTCTTTGCGGGAGTCAAGTTCGTCTCTTTGCTGTACGAAAGTACTGACCTGTTCACGGACTTGCTCCTGTGCCCTCATGCATATGAAAATCAAGTTCCTCATCAATAAGTGATTCTATCACATAGGGCTTGTTTTCAATCAATATAAGTGAGTTTCTCACATCTTTTATACGGTCAAACGGATGATAAACGGTATACTCACCAGTAAGATGAACTCTCGCGCATACCTTGATACGGGAATGTGTCGTGTGTGGATGAACACCGGTCGGTAAGTATAAATCATACCTTAATGTATCCCCTAAACATGATTACATCTGATAAGTTGAGTTTATGTGGACAACAATACCGATAATTGTAACGACTCTCATCAAAAGTCATAATTATTAAATTAATTAGTCAAAAAGGAAACCCTAATTGAGACACCCAAGTGATTCTGAACAAACCCAAAAATTTTCATAATTTTCAGAATCAGGATTAGGGCCCCTAAAACTCAGGGGGGTAAATCCTAGTTAACGATTATCCAAATTACGTGCTGTCCAAGTTGAATTTTCAGAAACCGTCGACTCAGCTGAGCTAGTCCCACACGTGGCAACCCTATGCATGAAAATAATTCTTACGCGGGCCGCCTCAAGTTAGCTTAAAACTCACGCGGGCCGCCTAAGGGACAAAATTCACCTATAAATACAGGAGTTTGGGACTTGAATTCTGGCTTCAGAACGACGCTCAAATTCACTTTGTGCGCCGAGTTATGCTCTGTTTACTCTCAAAAACACTAATTAGTAGGGGGGTGCTGCTACGATACAGGGTATTAACTTAATCGTTATTACGATTCATTTTCCGACCGATCAATATATCCAATGGATGTTTAAGTGCTGTCCACACTAGGGTTATACTTTATCGTTCGTCATTAATTTGACGGATCATCGTTAATTCGATGGATGAAGTATTATACTTTGTCGTTCGTCATTAATTTGACGGATCATCGTTAATTCGATGGATGAAGTATTGCACTTTGTAGTTCATTGTGAGAATTTGATCTCGTGAGTTATCGTAATTATTGTATTAAGTTACCTACCTAGTTCGTATGCACTAGGTTACAAGGCAAAATCAATAGGCTAAGCCCTGCCTGTATAAATCTGCAATATATCAAGGCTTATCTGTAGACTAAATTCTGTCCGTATGAATCTGCATGATTATCTGTGAGTCATTCTCTTTTTATCAAATTGCTTTACAAAACCCTATTTATTTCAAAGTTATAATTACAGGGATTAAGTTTATGTAATCACCATATTACAGCCGGTATGTGGGGTTTTGTATACATTACTTGATAATCTTCACCATTGGGGCAGCCAATGGGTGATATGACCATAGTCACAGACACCATTGGACGGAAGGGCCAATGGGTCAAGTGACAAAGTACTGTGGGTAATTGGTTTGATGTCAGAAACATTGTAATCTTCCTTAATACTGTAAATTATAACAAATGTGTCATTTTAGTAAATAGAATGATTCACTCAGTATTTTCCGCTGACAAAACCTTTTTAAAAACGCGTTTCAGGTAATTACAGTAGATTGGAATAAGAGATGGATACGGCACTGAAAGGCATCAAGAAGTGGCTTATTTTATTAATTAAATCAAATTAAGAAATATTGTTTTATATAATCAAATTTATCTTTATTTAAGCTACCATTGTAAAACATGGGTTTATCCCATCTATTTAATAAATAAAATCCGGTGTTTCTAAACTCTGATATTTTTCCTAACTCACGGTTCTGATGAAATTTCCGCTGCAACGTTTTCAAAATAATCACCGGTACCGCTGGACTGTTCACGGCACCCGATTCCGTCTAGGGTGGGTCGGGGGTCGTGATAGAAGGTGGTATCAGAGCCACTGCTTGAAGGCAATAAGTGTTGTAATAATAATACCTAAGTTCATATAAAAGAGTTAGGAGATTGCTATTAACTGGTAGCACACATGATAGTATTTAGACTTGAACTTAAGAAAAGATGCCTTAGTATTAGCTTCACGATAAGCTAAGTACTTGTGTAAATAAATATGATGGATTTTGGTGAGTTCATTTCTCTTTTCTCACAGTTTGTGAATCCATTATATTTTCTCACAGTTTTATCACCTTTTTGTGATACAATTATATTTACAAAGGCTTTTCAAAATCCTAAAATATTTATCAGTTATGCTTACAGTGATCAAGTTTTTATATTCTATAATAACTGCCATTATGAAAGGTTTTATACATTATTTGATTCTCGTTATTATTTGCCAGAAAGTTAATCAATATTAGCATGACCACAATCACAGTGGGAATTATGCCCAGTAGCTATAATCAATAACTAATATTATTTTAACATTAAATTATTAGTTAATTTAATGTTTGAGATAAATCTAAAAAGTGTATATCATAATAAAAAAAAAAAGTCAAATATAATATATTCTACTATACGAAGATTATATTTTTAGTCACATTAATATATTAAATAATGATCTTACAATTATTTAATTAACATGTTATATTTGATAAATTATAGTAGTTTGACATCAAATAATATATGTTGTATTCTGTGTTAAAATGGTTTTGTGCCATAAGTAATATATTTAATAAAGTAAATGTCCCAGGACAACTAAGTCCAAAGTCACTAGTTGAGAGAATGATCAACAGTAACATGACCAAAAGCACTAGTTGAGAGAATGATCAACAGTGTTATGATTAGAATCACTAGTTGAAAGAATGATCAACAGTGATATAACCACAATTACTAGTTGAAAGAATGATCAACAGTAATATGACCTGAGTCACTAGTTAAAAGATTGACACTATCACAAGAATCGTCTAGTGATCAATATAATAATAAGATATGTTATGGAAATACAAATTTCCTTAAATCTGAATAAAAGCCCTAATGAGATAGGCACTTTTTGAAAAGATACTATTTATGGGAAATAGAAAATTTTCTCCGGCAAGACTGGGTATGGTGTAACAGACTCTCCAGTTTGTCCGGATATACTAAGGTTACCGCTCCGGCGCGAATCGGATAAGACGGGGTATATAATATGTCAAACGAATGACAAGATTTCCCTAAATAGTATTATGACCAGATATCTGACTAGTTTTTGGAAATATAATTCTGTTAAATACATTGACCTGATAGATGATATGTTTATTTCAGCATGTGAAATATATGATTATATAGATATATATATCTATAAGGAATTCCAAAAGCCAAATAGGAATAAAGCACAAACATCTGTGTCTAGATTTCTTTATCAGGAATTTCTTTTCCGATATCAAACATTATTTCATTTGAAATATCTGCCTAGTAACTCGAGCGACAATAATAAAAGAAACCCATTAAGTTGGGATACTATCAAAAGTGTAAAGAATTTCTAACTCGTTACCATAAACTAGTAACGCAAGTAAGAAGCATATAAAGTTGTGATAAAGTACAAGAAAACACATGAAAATTTAATTATAAGTCCACAAAAGTTGAAGTATATCACACACAACTTTCGAGGCAATACCTTTTGAAAATATAAATTGGGCACGATGACACCAATGTTAAAATTCCGTCAGTAAGAAGAACTACTAATAAAAAAAAGAAGCACTTTGCCACATGATCCTACAAGCAACATGAAATTTCGCTGAGGTACGTTGTAACAAGATTTCACAATCATCAGTGCACAGTCTAATCAGAGTCATAATTATTATCACTGCAAAAGGAGTCATATACCTTTGCAAATTCTCTATTTCATTTTAGTTGACATTCCCTGGTAATGTCATTTAATAAACGGTTATCACTCGAAATTCCAGATAGACGTTCTTATATTTCTTTTGTTGAAAATTCTGACTTCTGCATATAATAAGTTGACTTTCGCAACGGTCATCATACCAGGAGGATTCATTTCCTAGTAGCGGATATTGATTCATTTCATTTCTTGGTAAATCCACATGTTACACATGCACCATTTGTCGTGCATGTGGTTCGTTTAATTTCTGAATTTCCACTGGAGGGCTTCATTCTAATTTGTCGTTTTATCCAAACTCAAATATCCTTTAGTTAGACTTGATTTTTGGTACTGTACTCCGCATTATTACAAAATGATAACTCTTTGATATCGAGTCAATGAAGTTCTTGAAAAACTCAAATTTCTTTACATGATTTTGTTGTGACCATGTCCAATCTTATTAAAACTCATTGTGATTAAACCAAGTTCAATTGCTTGAACTTGCTCATATTCATTTCAAATTCCCATATGATGGATTTAAAGCTATCATATTCTCCAACAAACACTTCAATTCTCTAGAACTATAAAATGCTTATTTGGTCTTCGACTTCACTAAATCATTTCTTTGATCACGATCACCTTGTACTAACGTTTTCATAAAATTTAAAGCTTGCACTAATCTCATTTATATATATCATATACGGATATTTATAAAAGTTATCTTAACACAAATCATGTGATAAGATAATGATACACAATTCTTGTCATATTTTAATATATCTCTTAAATAATTTTTACAACATCAATCTAGCCTTTCGTGATAAATTATTACTTTAACATCTTCAATCGAAAAACATTATATAAAATTTATTTTATATATGGAAACTTACATAAGTGATTACCTAATAGTATTACTATATTCTTATTAGTCATCATAAGGAGGATAAGTAAATACTTAGTCAATATAAGTAGGTGACTTATAATAAGAAGTACAGAATTTATTGTACATGTGCTTATATTTAACCAAAATGGAAATTTCATAAACTAGGCACCTAGCTCGGTTGGTTAGATGCGCGAAAGGGTGTGGCCTAGACCCGGGTTCGATCCTGGGGACGGCCAGTTTCACCATTTTATTAGAAATTTTTCCATTTAAGTGTATGTTTAGTTATGTATTACTAATATCAGTTTTATTATTAAGAAAATATTAATAATAATAGTGTTGGTATTATTTTTACTAGGATTATTATCAAGGGTAGGTATTGGATAGCCTAGCCTTAATTAGGCATGGACTGATCACCTATGCTTAAATAAGGGAGCACTAACCAATATCCACCATGATAATGACTAGTAATATATATAAATTAAGTCATCATACTTATTTAATAAATTTTAATTATATATGAAAATACATATACCTTGGAAAAGACATATTTTCATAAAACAAAGGACAAATAAAATTATGTAAATAAATTATCTATCACATGTTTTGTGATAACTATGTACTGTAACCCTATGGTAAGAAAGTAACCATATAAGAATAATATGGTAGTCATTAACTACGTTGGGTTAGGAGAACATTATAATATATAAGAATAATTTCCATTTTCACTTATTTACAACATTTACATTCACAACGTTATATGGTTTCAAAATGAAAATAACTAATCAAATAGAATCGACCCATTAAATGTTATATATTTACCAAATATTTTATACAATAAATATTTTTACACCTTTATTTATAATTTTCATTTTAAATAGTGATTTCTTTTACAAAATGATATTTTGTAACATAAATTACGGTATTTTGTAATATATATTACATAGTTATTTTACAAAGTATGGTAAAATACTAAAATAAGTAACCATTTACATATAGTAAAAATATGTAACCAATAATATATTACATAGTATTTATATTTGATATATAAGATACGGTTCAGACAGGGATACAAATAATATATTATATTGGTAAGGTCAATACAACTTGTTCTTATTATATTTCAATCTCTAGTATATAGTATGGAAAATATGGTTACTAAAAGTATACTATCACATTTGTTTCACAATTAAAACAACTTGGAACTTTAAAGATACACTAACTCTATTGTATTTTGGTATATCATTACAATTCACTCATCTCAACACTTTGATTTTCTCATATCATAAATATTTTACAAATCATTTTTTTCATGCTTTTATTTCATTTGAAATCTGTCAATTCTAAATCTTCTTCAGTTGCTAATCAAAGTAAGCTTCCTTTTGACAAAGAATTTCATTGATTTTAAAAGTCCTTTCCATTCATTTGATCATATATCCTTTGGCTTGAACCTAGTTATCTTGGAAATTATATCATTTCATCTCATTCATTGGTCATCGATTTCTTGAACTAATTCAGTTGAACCATTGAATCCTACTTATGGTACAACTCGTATTCACAAAATTTGATATTTTAATGCTATGTCATCTACCCTAATATTATTTTTATTAACTAAAATGTGACATAATTCCAAAAGAAATATAATAATCCAAATACACTTGGGAGCTGGAATCTAAGATGAAGAAAAAGTATTCCTACTTATTCCAATAAATCTCGAGGACGATATTTTTACTAAGTTGGGGAGAATGTAACGACTCTCATCAAAAGTCATAATTATTAAATTAATTAGTCAAAATGGAAACCCTAATTGAGACACCCAAGTGATTCTGAACAAACCCTAAAATTTTCATAATTTTCAGAATCAGGATTAGGGCCCCTAAAACTCAGGGGGTAAATCCTAGTTAACGATTATCCAAATTACGTGCTGTCCAAGTTGAATTTTCAGAAACCGTCGACTCAGCTGAGCTAGTCCCACACGTGGCAACCCTATGCATGAAAATAATTCTTACGCGGGCCGCCTCAAGTTAGCTTAAAACTCACGCGGGCCGCCTAAGGGACAAAATTCACCTATAAATACAGGAGTTTGGGACTTGAATTCTGGCTTCAGAACGACGCTCAAATTCACTTTGTGCGCCGAGTTATGCTCTGTTTACTCTCAAAAACACTAATTAGTAGGGGGGTGCTGCTACGATACAGGGTATTAACTTAATCGTTATTACGATTCATTTTCCGACCGATCAATATATCCAATGGATGTTTAAGTGCTGCCCACACTAGGGTTATACTTTATCGTTCGTCATTAATTTGACGGATCATCGTTAATTCGATGGATGAAGTATTATACTTTGTCGTTCGTCATTAATTTGACGGATCATCGTTAATTCGATGGATGAAGTATTGCACTTTGTCGTTCATTGTGAGAATTTGATCTCGTGAGTTATCGTAATTATTGTATTAAGTTACCTACCTAGTTCGTATGCACTAGGTTACAAGGCAAAATCAATAGGCTAAGCCCTGCCTGTATAAATCTGCAATATATCAAGGCTTATCTGTAGACTAAATTCTGTCCGTATGAATCTGCATGATTATCTGTGAGTCATTCTCTTTTTATCAAATTGCTTTACAAAACCCTATTTATTTCAAAGTTATAATTACAGGGATTAAGTTTATGTAATCACCATATTACAGCCGGTATGTGGGGTTTTGTATACATTACTTGATAATCTTCACCATTGGGGCAGCCAATGGGTGATATGACCATAGTCACAGACACCATTGGACGGAAGGGCCAATGGGTCGAGTGACAAAGTACTGTGGGTAATTGGTTTGATGTCAGAAACATTGTAATCTTCCTTAATACTGTAAATTATAACAAATGTGTCATTTTAGTAAATAGAATGATTCACTTAGTATTTTTCGCTGACAAAACCTTTTTAAAAACGCGTTTTAGGTAATTACAGTAGATTGGAATAAGAGATGGATACGGCACTGAAAGGCATCAAGAAGTGGCTTATTTTATTAATTAAATCAAATTAAGAAATATTGTTTTATATAATCAAATTTATCTTTATTTAAGCTACCATTGTAAAACATGGGTTTATCCCATCTATTTAATAAATAAAATCCGGTGTTTCTAAACTCTGATATTTTTCCTAACTCACGGTTCTGATGAAATTTCCGCTGCAACGTTTTCAAAATAATCACCGGTACCGCTGGACTGTTCACGGCACCCGATTCCGTCTAGGGTGGGTCGGGGGTCGTGACAATAATCGTTACGGTTAGGTCCGGCTCAAGCCCGACGTCACGACATTCCTCCGTCGTGCGCCCCAGAGTTCGACACGCGAAGCACGGAGCGCCGCAAACCAAGTCCCCATGACACATCACCATGACATCATCATTGTGATGTCATGATGATGTCACATGGTTGAATTTGTGAAAAGATTAGAACGAAACATGCATACTGGGCCGTAACTCTTCATTTGGGCCAAACCCTTGGGCCGAAACCTATGTAGATTACAATGCATGTCGACAAAACCTTGTGTGTTTCGTCGACTTTGTCATGGCCTTCCCCAGTTTCGTCACTTTTAATGTTTCGTCGTGCCATCTTTGCGTTTCGTCATGGTCTGTGTCTTGTATGCTATAAATACCCCTCATAGTTTCTGTGTGAAACTGATGAGTATGAGAGAGCTGTGAGACTTAATGAGAGTCTGTAAACATTGTTTGTATATGTTTGTGATTGTACTCATCCCTAATCAATAGATATTGAATCTTTGGTTACGCGTGTGTTTTACACTGTGTTTGGTTTGCACCGTCACAGGGATTCTGCACCCGTTATCGTGTTTGTTATAAACAAGGATAGGTTTTCGTTATCGATCCTTAGATTTCGGGACCTACAAAAAGTTTAGGTGAGAGAATTGAGGTGTATGTGTGTATGTTTAATTAATTAAGGTGTGTGCTTACTTGGTTACTAAAAACCAATTCACATCCTTACGTTAAAAGCAAACAAACAAGCACACACATACCTCAACCATATTAGCTTCCATCCATAACCATGCATGCATAACCATTACTGTTCCATCATATCCTACCCGAATATTGTCATGCAAACCTAACATTACCCATTCCAACACCATCATCATCATATCCTCTTGTACCCTCTTCATGCATGATCCATAATAGTTTCCAAACCGTGGCCCCCTTTAAAATGTTGACTCCGAATATTATTATTGTTATTAAAAAATTGTGTTGAGGCAAAGCAAGGCAACAACCCTCGATCATCATACCAGGCGAATCACTCAAACCACCATGCGCACACACACACACGGCACCTTCATCTTCACCCACGCACGCACTCCTTCATCTCCACACACACACACGCACACCTTCACATTGAACCGTCTTCGTCGTTACCCTTCACCGCCATCGTCACCGCCTAACACCGCAACCAAACACCCACTATACTCGGTATTCTGCCATACTTGTTATAATCCAATAAAGAGAAACAATGAACATGCTTGCTTGGTTATTAAATATCCCATCTTCACACACATACATAGCAGGTCAAAACACATTCCCTAAACATGCACGAATATTGCTTCATTTTCTTCATCAAAACATTACTATAACAACCCTTGACCAGATCCCACATCGTTTATTTCCCCACTAAACCCAAAACGGAAATGTCATTCCCATGTCCATGCCCCTTTATTACCAGCCGAAACCATCACCGCACCCCACACACGCCGTCAACCACTGTCGGCAATACTGTCCTCATTGTCTTCGACACAATAACTTCATCTGTTTGAACGCATACATGCCTCCAAACCCTAGAATTTCAACTAAAATGCATTGTTTTTCGCCTATTACATTCGTATGTTATCGCCTCCCAACACTAGCTTCATGGACTTTCTAAGTCTTGAGAAGGTGTATCAATCAAATCTTCCATGGTTCTTCCCAGAAGTCGCCACCCCACATCGTTACTTTGTGTTGAATCATTCAACATCGCTGTGATTTCGTCATAATCGCCTAGCAGACCATACGTGTAAGAAAAATATGTCTCGGACTGACACATGTAACCTCATTCATGGACTTCGTATTTTGCGGCATTAATAGTGCACGTAACCATCACACGTCCAGAAAGGAGTAAGAACACCTAGCATCTTACCACCACATCGTTCGTCACGAGAAATATCAAATAAGACAAGGGTATTCTATCAAGCCCAAACACGACACGTCCTATGTAAAGAATAAAAGTACTAGATAATACCATCACAACATTTAAGATATTAAAGCAATAAAATGCTCGCTTTATAGTACCCCAACTACCCTCCTCTTACGTCATATACTCAATTTCTAAACCTGTGTAAACAGTGGCGGACCCAGGATTTTTTTCCTGGGGGTGCGGAAATTTTTTAAAGATTTTAGACCCTTAGCTATAAAAAAAATCGGTTCATAGCGGGTCGGGTCATGTAAAACAAGTAAACACAAACAAACAAAGTTTCATAGCCAGTCAAATCAGATCGGGTCGGGTCGGGTCCATTTCAATTTTCAAACAATCAAACCCTAGTTCCTAACTTCCTATCACATTAAAAAACAAAAAAACATCAAAGTTCAAGCCATCCCTACTTCTATTTCTCTTAATCATTAAATAAGAGAACAAAAAAACTTATCTAAAACAAATATTGGTCATAAATTAGAAGAATCCGGCGAAAAAAAGTGGTTCAACCCCTTTCCTCTTGAGAAATCGCAGCACAACTTCCCTACTCATTGTTCCTTCCTAATCCTATCACATACAAAATAAACAAGGATCTTCAAGTGTTCAACCATAACCCATGTTCCTTAATTTTCAATTTAAAATTTTGAATTTCAAGCCCTAGTAATTGTTATTTACCAACCAACAATCATATAATCAACAAAACCACCCAACTAAAGACTAGAACAACCCAAAAATATATAAAAACATATAAAATTTTAAACTTTTTTAACATATATATCTGTTTCTAGAATCATATAATCAATAAGAGATTAAGAAACAACAAACCCATCCTATAAAGACTAGAACAACCCCAAATTACCTCAAAACACATAAAAGTTTAAACTTTTTTAACCTATCCTAAAATCCTATTATCTCATAACTCTTGAACAAAATCGTATAAACATCAAAAAAAAAAAAAAAACATGTGCCTGTCTGGGGCGGCTTGAATTATTCAGTTTGCAGCTGGAATTTTGCAGTCGTCAAACGGAATTATGCTGTCGCTCGGCGCTGAAGTGAGGCAGAGGGATGACGGGAGTCGCTGGCTAGTGGCAGCGATTTGGGGTTTTTTTTTTATTATGTGGACTGATGTTGTTTAACAAAACTAGTAGTTGGGTTAGGCTTGAATGAGTATTAAGTTATTGGGCTTGATGGATTGAATTTAAGTTTTATTAAAGGGGTTAATGGGCTAACTTGTGTACATAATTTGATCGGGTTTCAATCCGTGTTCACAACTTTTTTATATAAATTCCTGACATTTTTTTCTAAGGGATGCGGACGAAAATTTTCAAAGGGTGCAGTCTGAATTTTCCAAGGGGTGCGGTCGGAATTTTTCAAGGGGTGCGGAGTAAAATTTCCAAGGGGTGCGGTCGAGATTTTTTGCGAAAAATACCACTAAATTTTTTTTTTCAAGGGGTGCGGCCGCCCACCCACCTCATAAGGTGGGTACGCCCCTGTGTGTAAATATACTTATCTCGTTTTGTGGCTACCTCCACTCTTCAACCACATAATAATCATACAAAATTCATACGGTTGCACCCTTCATGGGTCATACCAATCGTCATACTAAACACCATACCCGGATAGAAACGTCTACACATTCTCTATAGGTTACGTTAATGTTAGTTGTAAATAGTTGTTAGTTCAAGGACCTGGTTGCTATTATATAGGTCCCTGTATGTAATTAGTTATTTCTTTTTAGTCCCTCACTTTCCCTATAAGTAGAGGGGTTATTTACTCTTGTAAACATACATTCAATCAATACAAGTTCGGTTTTCATACCATTACCATTTACATGGTATCAGAGCTAAAGGTGTTTTAGCTCAAGAATATCCTCATTCGGGTGACCATTTCCGGTTCCATTTCCGGTCACCACGTCTGTCCTAAAAACCCGTTCCAGATCTGTTCAAACACCCAAAACCTGCACAACCCGTCACCTACTTTTTCAGATCTGTTCTGTTTTCCAGCGAGTTAACATACACCGCCACCACCATTGAACTCGTCATCGCCCGATCTACAAAACCCCTCAAACCGCGCATCCGTCCGCCGCCCCACGCGCCCCCACGCGCCACTCGCCTTCCGCCGCCCTATCCCACGCGCCGCGCGTGACGGCGCGTCTCCGCTCCTCCGGCCGCCGGTTTCTGCCAGTTTGGTCGGAATTACCTCCCCGTCCATCCCGTCAGGTTAATTTTTCGATCCGAGAACTTTTTCGTTTCTGCCTCGTTTAGCGTGTTCGTATTCCAGTTCAGATTTTTCGAGGTTACTGTTCACCAGTCCCAAACCTGTTCCAGATCTGATCAGCCAAGTTTCAGATCTCACCTCCTCAAAACCACCAGTCCCAAACCTGTCCCGGGTTACTGTTCATCGCAGTACTGTTCATCCGTTACTGTTCATCCGGTACTGTATTTTTCAGCTTCGTCGGAATTTATTTCCGATCATTTCCGTGAAATCGGTTTTCCGATCTGAGCAACTTTCGTTTTCTGCCTCGGTTCGCGTGTTCGGGTTTCATCTCAGTTTTCCGTTTTTCTGCTTGAACATCTTTTCAAATGGGTGACGAACGAAATCACACCATTACATGCACCAAGGAGGAGTATGATTTGCTTCAACGGTTCCTTGTTTTTTGGTCATCGAGTCCTCAAACCAACTCAGTACAATCAGGTACGTTTTCTGGCTTTGACTTATCCTGGATTATTGATTCTGGAGCTACTCATCACATGACTGCGAATCAAGAAATTCTCACTAGCCTTCATAATACCTCTTGCTCACCAGTTCAACTTGCAGATGGTTCCTCGTGCCCCGTACGCGGCATTGGATCCATTCAGAACCCAGATAGCCTAAACCTGTCTTCTGTTCTTCTTGTTCCTAACTTCCCGGCCAGTCTTTTATCTGTCAGTCAGATTACTAAACGAAATAATTGTTCCGTTACCTTTTATCCTACTCATTGTACCTTTAATGAACTAGGTACTAACCGAGTAATCGGTACCGGCCTCGAATCAGAAGGTCTCTATCGAATGTCCTCATTGTCACATCCCAAAGCAAACATCTGTGCGTCTAGTATCTTTGAAACTCACTGTCGGTTAGGCCATCCCTCAGCAGCCGTCCTACGGCAAATGAGACCTGACATCTCTATTCCCGATAACTTCCATTGTGAGTCATGCCAGCTCGGTAAACATACTCGACGTCCTTATCCTCCAAAAGCGTCAAGCCGAACCGTCTCCATATTTGAACTTGTCCACTCAGATGTATGGGGTCCATGTCCAGTTAAAACTACATTGGGTTTTCAATATTTTGTTACCTTCATTGATGATTACTCTCGTGCTACATGGGTTTACCTATTGAAATCCCGTAGTGAAATCAACTCGATCTTTCGTGAATTCCATGCATATGTCAAGACCCAGTTCAAAACATCCATTCAAACGTTACGCACCGATAATGCTAAAGAATATCTGTCCACTGATTTCTCTACATATCTCAAATCACAAGGTATTATTCACGAGACTTCTTGCGCATATACATCCCAACAGAATGGTGTTGCTGAACGCAAGAACCGCCATCTGTTGGATGTTACTCGCACACTCATGATTCATTCTCATGTTCCTCGTCACTTTTGGGGTGATGCCGTTCTTACTGCGGCTTATCTGATTAATCGTATGCCATCATCCGTTCTTCGTGGTCAAACCCCGTTCTCGGTTCTATTTCCTAGAGGAACTCCGTTCCCTCTTGAGCCACAAATTTTTGGATGTGTAGCTTATGTCCATGATCATCGTCCCGGAGTCCCTAAAATCGACCCTCGAGCCATTCGTTGTGTCTTTGTTGGTTACTCGCGTGTCCAGAAAGGTTATCGGTGTTATAGTCCTTCCCTTCGCCGATACTTTACCAGTGCTGACGTCACTTTTGATCCGTTGCGTCCTTTCTTTCCAGAATCTTCCATTCCAGTTTCTGATCTGTTTCCCGATCCTGATATACCTGAGTCTCACATCATCCCCACCTTTCCTGTAACTCCTATTCCATCTGTCCCTCAGGTCTCAGACACCACAACCCAGGGTCCTACTGCTGAGGACCTACCAAACGATCCCCCGCCATTACTTTTTACATATGCTCAGCGAGGAAAGGATCACACGTCAGCAACCGTTGATCCCCAACCTACCCATACCTCTGGTACATCCGTTCAACCTGCCATGACTGAACCAGATACACCCTTACCAGTTCCTACCCATACTACCTCGGATATCCCTTCGGATACTTCTGCTTATGACCCTCCAGGTGCCCCATATCCCGATATACCTATTGCCTTCCGCAAGGAACCCAGACGCTCCACTCGTTATCCCATTCAGGATTACGTTGCCTACGCTCATCTCTCTACTGAGTCTCATGCCTTTACCACTTCCCTGGATTCCTACCCGATTCCCAAGAATGTGATGACAACTCTGGCTCACCCAGGATGGCGTCAAGCCATGGAAGACGAGATTGGGGCCTTACGGGCCAATCAGACTTGGGATCTTGAACCACTTCCTCCTGGTAAGCGTGTTGTTGGTTGTCGTTGGGTTTTCACAGTAAAACTTAACCCTGATGGTTCGCTACATCGTCTGAAAGCTCGTCTGGTAGCTAAAGGTTATTCTCAAGCTTATGGTATTGATTATGACGAGACTTTCTCCCCGGTTGCCAAGATGCCCTCTGTGCGTATTTGTATTGCTCTTGCTGCCATTCATCATTGGCCGCTCCACCAGCTAGATGTCAAGAACGCCTTTCTCAATGGTGTTCTTGAGGAGGAGGTTTATATGGAGCAGCCACCTGGGTTCATTGTTGAGGAGGAGGCCTCAAAGGTATGCAGACTACGTCGTTCCCTATATGGCCTTAAACAGTCTCCAAGGGCATGGTTTGGTCGTTTCTCTAGTGTTATGGGAGAGTTTGGGATGGTTCGTAGTGCATATGATCATTCTGTATTCTTTAGACATCATCAGGGCCAAAGGATCATTCTAGTTGTTTATGTGGACGATATCATAACTACAGGGGATGATGAAGATGGGATTACCAAGCTCAAACAGTTCCTTCAGTCTCAGTTTCAGATTAGCGACTTAGGTCGACTTCGGTACTTCCTTGGCATAGAAGTATCTCGTTCCCCACAAGGAATACTCCTTTCTCAGCGGAAGTATGTCCTTGATATGTTAACTGAGTGTGGCTTATTGGGTTGCAAACCGGTTGATAGTCCTATGCTTCCTACGAGGAAGCTCATTCCAGAGGACGGAAGTCCAATGAAAGATCCTGAGCGATACAGACGATTGGTCGGAAAACTTAACTACTTAACTGTCACCCGACCAGATATCTCCTTTGTCGTTAGTGTCCTAAGTCAATTCATGGCCACTCCATACACAGGACACTGGGATGCTGTTCTCCGTGTCTTAAGATATCTCAAGAGCACACCAGGCCTAGGGATCTTATATTCTGATCAGGGTCATTGTCGTGTAGGTGCTTTCACAGAAGATGGAGATGGACGTATATCTGGATTTTCAGACCCAGACTGGGCAGGATGTCCTATTTCTCGTCGATCCACCACTGGGTATTGTGTTTTTGTTGGTGGAAATCTTGTGTCTTGGAAGAGTAAGAAGCAACATACCGTATCCAGATCAAGTGCCGAATCAGAGTACAGAGCTATGGCAGATGTTACATCAGAGATGATATGGGTACGTCGTCTCCTCAGAGAACTCGGAGTTAACTCTGATGACTTGATGAGATTATACTGTGATAATCAATCAGCTATACATATAGCCAAAAATCAAGTATTCCATGAGAGAACTAAACACATTGAGGTTGATTGTCACCTAATCAGAGATCGGATAGTCGGCACTCAAAAGGATCCTCCATCTATTCAGCCAATTCATGTTAAAACGGATCTTCAATTAGCAGATATCTTCACAAAAACCACTGCGGAAGACACAAATAGACTTCATATGTAACAAGTTAGGCATGATTAACATCTATGCTCCAACTTGAGGAGGAGTGTTAGTTGTAAATAGTTGTTAGTTCAAGGACCTGGTTACTATTATATAGGTCCCTGTATGTAATTAGTTATTTCTTTTTAGTCCCTCACTTTCCCTATAAGTAGAGGGGTTATTTACTCTTGTAAACATACATTCAATCAATACAAGTTCGGTTTTCATACCATTACCATTTACAGTTAACAACCCTTGACCAGATCCCACATTGTTTATTTCCCCACTAAACCCAAAACGGAAATGTCATTCCCATGTCCATGCCCCCTTATTACCAGCCGAAACCATCACCGCACCCCACACACGCCGTCAACCACTGTCGGCAATACTGTCCTCATTGTCTTCGACACAATAACTTCATCTGTTTGAACGCATACATACCTCCAAACCCTAGAATTTCAAAATCTAAACATAAACGAATAATTAACAAGGGACACATGGTTTACCTGATCAGGATCAAGATTGAAGCTTAATCTGTTCTGGACTGGCGTGATCTTGCCGTCACCGTATCCTTGTCACCACTTCCTCTAGTCGCTCTCCCTCTCTTTCGTTTTCTTTTCTGTCGTAAATAACCCAGCCTAGGGTTTATTAATCTTACAGTTTTAAAATTCTAGAGTTGCACTTTGGCCCCTCCAATATTCACTTTATATAACTTGTTCTCTCAACTATATGAAATAGTTTCAAATAATGACATTCGAACCCCTGAACTAGATACTTCATTAAGTCACACCCCCGTGCATCTAAAATCATCAACTGCACTGTTTGGTAAAAACACGGATACTTCGTGTATTCGTTTCATAATGTTTGTAAATTTTGGGATGTTACGAATTTGAAGTATTATAAGTACATAAAATGGAGGTATAAATGAAATACATGAACTGAAGGTATAAAAACTAGGAATATATGAAAAAATGAATGGTTCGGTTCGGTTGGGTCAATTTTGGTTAATGATGGTACAAAAAAAATCGATAACTGGTTTTGGTTAATACGGGTTTCCGTTTATCGGTTTTTAGTTAATTCAGTTTTTTGCTGTTTTCGGTTTGGTTTCGTCTATTTTTGGTTCGGTTTTTATCAATGATTTAGTTATTGTTCACCCTTAGACACGCTTAATCACATAACATATCAGTTTTTTAATCAGAAAAAACTATAACAATACTATACTCAAATTAAAGAGAATTAAATACTCGTTTTATGTGTAATTTTTTATTAAATTAACGTATAGAAAAGTTATGACCGTTTAAAAATCGTGAGGGTGATTATTTTTTAAAAGGGTAAAGTGTAATTGTTAACTAATTATCGATAATTTTGTTAAAGATGCACGGTCAAAGTGTAATTAAGATGAGTGAATTAAAGTATAATTAGTGTTTAAAATACTAATTTACCCTCATTTTAGGTTGTTCCTTATACTTTAAAGAAAAAAAATTAACTTTTGGGTTTCTTAAAATACACTTGTGTTATGCATTATGGATCATAAGTGTAGAAAGGTAAATTTTGAATTTTAATGGGGTTTTATCAACTTCTCGCGATACTCACGAAATATACGAGTTCATTTTAATGGGTACAAAACAATCTTAACTTAGGAAATGTAGAAACCGGGTCAAACAAACTCCAGTTGACCTCATTCCAGCGACGTTGGAACCGACTTGTCAAACCCTATTCAATATAGGGTTTAGATTTTAACTTTTAAGGGTTATCTTTATATTTTAGCTTTAGGGCGTAGTTTCATGGTTTAGAATTAGGATTTATGGTTTAGCATTGGTTTTAGCCTTCAGGGTTTATAGTTTAGAGTTTTGGGTTTAGCGTAGGGTTTAGCCTTAAGGTTTAGATTTATTGTTTAGAAATAGGGTTTAGGGTTAAGAGGTTATGGTTAACGTCATTAGAATGAGCTCGATCAGAGTTCGTTTGACCGATTCCTGCGTTCTTAGGTTAAACACATTTTGTACCAGAATCAAACCTATATATATTAAATAACTATATTTTTCTTTCAAAAATAACATAACATATTTCGCAGACACCAAAAACATATTTTATAGAATCTACTTGTACTAAGGGGCTGTTTGGTAGCCTCTTAATGACCATTCAGATGCTACCTCTTAATGGTTTAAAACCTCTGAATGAATAAGAGGTAACCTCAAGTCTGAATGGTTAAGAGGTAACCTCTGAATGGTAAATCATCACATGTCACATTCTTCTACCTTCTCATTGGTAAAATTCTTAATGGTTCCATTAAGAGGTAGTGTAACACCCCGTGTTCCTGGAGTCAAAGTCAAGGTCAAAGTCAACGACCGATTTCACGCGACTTGACTAGTAGTGAATTTCTTTTATGTGTTTATTTTAGCTGTATTATGTGGAGTAAGTGTCAATAATTACAATAATCGACGTATGTTATTCGCTCTTTAATCGACTTACGACTGTGAACTATAGGAAGCAACAATGCGATAAAGTCAACTAAACGCTAATCAATCAAATTTAATCGACATCAAATCGCAATCGCACTCGCAACCCGAATTACGCATTTTGGTTATTGTTATACGTGTGTGTGTGCCTTATGTGTTACTTATGCATGTTTATTTATGTTATATGTGGTAATCAATCGAATCGCAATCGAAACTCAAACGCAATCGAACTAAATCGCAATCGAAATGGTATGATAATTGGTGGAGAAAAGATAGTGCGAGATATGAGTAGTTGGGATTAAAAGTAATTTGACTAGGAAAACTCTATCGCATCGAATCGCTCACAATCGCAATCGAAACAGCAAAAATTGTCACGCCGAACACCCGAACCAAGTGCCATCCGGCCGGATTGCCATCCGACCGGGCTGCCACTTGATCGTGGTGCCAAGTTGCCATCCGATCGAGATGACATCCGACCAGACAGTCATCCAGGCGAGATGCCATCTGACCGACCTGCCTCTTTCCTCTTTTGGAATCCTATAAATACCCCATGTCACTCTCATAGTTACCACTTTTGGCAACTGACGTCCGAACAGCCCGTGCTCCTCACCTTTTCTTTGATTTCTCTCAATTTCGGTAAGATCTCGTCCTAAATCTTGTACTTCCTTAATCTACACGCACTCCTACACTTTTCTATCTTTTGAATCTTAACTTTTAACCATGAAATCACTAGATTTGAGGTGTTCTAGGAGGATGTCATCATGGTGTTCTTATGAACTTCATGTTTTGGCTTCAATCCACCAAGAACAACTTAGATCTAACCGATTTCCACACAAATTAACAAAGATCCTGCATAGATCTAAATACATTCATGGTGAAAAAGGATTGAAAGATGGTTTCTAACTTTCTTTCAACTCTTTTACACTCAATGCACTCAAAACCGGTAGAATCGGACCTTGTTCTAGTCTTATACTCATTCTTAGTATCGTGCTAGTTCAAGATCTGGATTCTACTCACGAGACCACCGATTTCAGGTTAAATAAGAACAACCGTCTTAAACCGGTTAACTGGTCGAACTAGGGTGATTCCTGTTTGATCGGGCCACTTGGGTCAAGATGGGGTTCTGTTGGTTAACACGTTGTCAAAACATCTCGATAAAACTACAAACAATCAAAACTGTTGATACACTTTTATGTGGACGCGGCACGTTCGGTTCGAGCCTTTAACGGAATGAAGATCAAGTCGGATATCCTCCTATCCAACTTGGGTCCGACAAGTTTGTCCCGTTTGTTTTGTAATGTTTAAATGACTATGCATGTTGCATATTTAGTTATGTGGTATGTGTGTGTTTATTTAGTTCACTGGGCCAAAACTTCATCATGGGGAAACTCCCTGATGATGATGACGAAACCCCCTTTATGATGAAACTCTAAGGTTTCATCACACTAAAGGACAAAACACGATGAAACTCCTAGAGTTTCATCACACTACAGGACAAAAGCATGATGAAACCCCCAGGTTTCGTCGTCTGCTGGACTTAGTCAGGCCCAATGTCTGGCCCAAGTAGAGTTTCGTCAGGCCCATTTGTGTTTCGTCGATGTTAGGGCCCAGGCTGCTATATAATTCTAGTTTCACTTTGAAACTAGATGAGAGCATACCCTGAAAGTTATACTGTAAAACTGTGTGTGTATCAGTTGTTCTTGGTTCTCATCCCATTTAATCAATAGATTGTGTTTCATTGGTTATACAGTGTTGTTATTATCTGTGTTTGGTTTGGCATCGTTACGGGGATTCCGCACCCGTGACCGTGTTTGTTATAAACAAGGATTTGGTTTTCGTTATTGATCCTCAGATTTCAGGACCTACAAGTGGTATCAGAGCATTGGCTCTTATCCTTGTTTAAAACCAAACATTGTTAGTGGTTTATCAAGTTATTTGTGATTTTTCAGATTTGTATTCTTGAAAACCTTCATATTTTCTGGAAAATGTTCTTAAATCTATGAAAATCTTGATGTTTCGCTTTTAGTTTTTACAAAACCTTTGTTAAGATTCATGTTTACATGTTGAGATTTGGTTTTTACTAAACTTTAGTGAAAAAAATCGTGTTTCGGAAAATTGTTCGGTGACCGGGAAGTGCATAAAATCTGGGTTTGGTCTTCATATATTCAAAGAACATTCAAAGTGTTCTAAATATTCATTGAATTTTAAATTAAAAAGAATTAAAAGGATTTGATTAAAATAATGAGAACATGTTGTTAGGTGACTTAGGCATGTGCAAGTTTGAAAATTGTGTTCTTGTGTCAGAATATAGATAAGGCTTGCTTTGAAAATATCTCACCATATCTCTCAACTCCCAAATCTTATCTAAAACACACAAGGTTTTCGTCAAAAATAAAGTGTGTTTCGTCGATCAGTCAACATCAAAGTGGTCACCAGTAAAAAATTTGGGCCCCATTATTTAAATCATATCCAGGTTTCGTCGGATCTTATTCAACATAAGGGTTTCGTCGTTCATTAAATCTTGAGAAGTTTCGTCGAATTGATTTTTGAATCAGAGTTTCGTAGTCAAATTTAATCAGGGTTTCGTCGCCTAGATTTAATCAAAGTTTCGCCGAGGCTTGGAGTTTCGTCGCACAATTGTTTAAGCTTTGGGTTTCGTCGAAACTTGTTAAAGTTTTTAACAGAGGCTTTGCAAAAGTGATTTAACAGTGTGTTATTAAGTGTGTGACCAGGTTTTCAATTTCATACACCAATCATGAGTTGTACGAGTCCATAGGATTGGAGTACGAACCCACAACCAGGTCAAAATCAGACTTCGTTGGCCGCATTGTTAATGAATACCATACCTCAACAACAACATTCAATAAGTGCAAGTCAATGGGCATTGGTGTCGAATCAAAATCAAAGCATTCAAAATCTATTTCTTAGTGAGAGTGAGACGGGTAGCAACAATCGGCCGCCAAAGTTAAATCACATGAACGACTATCCATCATGGAAGGGTTGTTTCCATAATTACGTTCAAGGGCAAAACACAGAATTATGGACGTGTTTCACCTCTGAATATAATCAAGCTCTTGAAGAAGCAGGATCAAATGCGACAACTTTCAATAATATGCAAGAAACTGACAAAAAGGCATATGATCTTGAGAAGAAGGCATTTTCTATTCTCACACAAGCACTCCACAAAGACATTTATCGTCAATTCGGCTATTGTAAGAACACGAAAAATTTATGGGATGCATTGGTAGCGAGAGGAGAAGGAAATGCAACTACTAGAAAGATACGCCATGATTTATTGAAGAAAGAGTTTGAATCATTTCAATTCTTGGATAATGAAACCCTAAATGATATGACTTCTCGTTTTTATCATTTGATTAGTGAAATGTGTTCTTATAATGTTAATGCAACTCATCAGGAAATAATTGCACGGTTTGTTGATGCTCTACCTCCTAAGTGGAGTCCATTCATTGAGCTTCTAAAGCATACGGGCGCTCTGGATACAGCCAATGGCACTCTCTATGAATTCATTCAAAAGTTGGAGCACAAGAACGAAGAGGAAATTCGGAAAGCTAAAAGGATTGCACCCCCTCAAAACACAGAAATGTATTTGCCTGGTTTTGGTCCTTCAGCTAGTTCTAGTTCCATTCAGCAACCGAAGCTTCAAACGGCGTTTGTATCCAATACAAGCTCATCTCCGTTTCCACAGTTCAATCAAAGTGCTTATCTTTCACAATCTCAACCCCAGCCTCCACCTCAACAACAATTCAATCAAAGTCCTTATCTTTCACAATCCATACCTCCACCTCAAGTTACCACTACTCAACCACAGTTCAATCAAAGTGCTTATCTTTCGCAATCTCAACCCCAACCTCAAGCCCAACCACAACAACAACAAGCACATTATACCAACAATCCTTCACCCCAAAACACCAACACTGTCAGAGTTGATACGTCGAACCTCTCAAAAGTTAGCATTGAAGTAGCAAAGGAGCATATGGAACTCATTAATACAATGGTCAGTGCATACTGCGGACTGGTCGCAGGTCAAATTGAAAACATCAATATGACCAATGAAGATTATCAACAAATCGACCGTGATGAAATGGAGTTGATGGATATAAAGTGGGCGTTTGCAAGTGCAGTTAGAAGGGCAAGGGATTTCATGAGTAGAACGGGAAGAACTTCGTTGGAAAGTAAGAAGGATACGAAGTACGGGTTTGATAAAGATGCGGTTACATGTTTCAATTGTGGCGAAAAGGGTCACTTCAAACGTGAGTGCACCCGACCAAGCAAACAAGGCAATCAGAATCCGTTCAGAAATCAGATGAGTACTTCTAATGCAAATCAAGACAATCGTGAACGAAGGATAGTAGGGGTGAACAACAATCAGAACCAAAACCAGTCTGGACCTTCAAACACCAACAGAGCATTAGTTGTTCAAGCTAATGAAGGATGTAATTGGTCTGTACAATTCGGAGATGGTAATCAAGGAGGTGGAACCGCATGCTATGCAAAAATCATCAACCACATCAAGCATGTTCACAAGGAAGAGTTTTCTGAAAGTGATGATAGCTCGGGTTATAGCGGGAGTTCAGATGAAGAAAGCTCGAATGCAGGAGATTATAATTCTGAAGATGGATCTTTTTCTTATCAGACTGCCTTTATGGCGAATGTCTCGGCCTCGATAAGTCAGGTAAATTCTGATCCTCCTACTCCTAGTGTTTGTAAAATGTGTGCAAAATTGAAAGAGGAATCTGAAAAGGTTCACAGTCATAATCAAAGTTTAGTGATTGAGCTGTCAAAGTGCAAAGAGGCAAACATGGCTTTAGCTCGAAATGAAAAGGATTTTAAAGATGTTATTGAAACGTTAAAGAAAAGTGTTTCCGAATTAACAAAAACTGTTTTCAACAAACAAATTGGTATTAATAACTACATTAATATCATTGAGGAAACAAAGAAAGAGCTAGCCGTTGCCAAATGCGAACATGATGCAATCAAGCTCAAATTGGAGAGTTATTCAAACTCCCGATATGTGCTTGATCACATTATCGACGTTATTGACGATCAACAACAAAAAGGGAAAAGAAAACGTGTTGGGTATAAGTCGTGTCCGCCCCCTTTGAGACACAACTATACTCGAATGCCCGATGAAGAGGATATGCCTCGTTTTGAACCCAGTGTGCCTCTTGATTATGAGGAAGTTACTACTGGCCTAGGGTTCAAATCGGACAGTTCTTCAAGTACATCATCTGAGCAAACAGAAACTTCAACATCTACGAAACAAAGTCCTCCAATCATTGAGGACTATGAGTCGTCTGATGATGAATCAGAATCAGATATGAGTGATCAGGATAAATCACTTGACAAGATGAAGGGAGTAGAAGTTTCAATTGAGAATCATATTCTTTGTGATCCTCCTACTCCTGCTGTTCAACAAGTTATCAAACAAGTGACATATCCTGTCAAGAATGACAAGAAATATGTGTCTGCCGTTAAGAGTAATAACGTGTTGTACACTTTAGTTGGTGATTCTAAAATCGATTCAGATCACGATTTTCCAATTAAAAATGTCAATCCATCTTCGATTGATAAAATTTTTGAAGATAATACAAGAAAATTTTTGGGAAAGACGATCCCTGGAGTTGTTGTAACTCAATGTGATCCCATTCCAAAATCCGAAGTCAGAAAACAATTTGGAAGACAAAAATCACAAACAAAGCAACAACCTTTTGCTCCTAAGGGCAAACAACCAGTTCAACGAGCTCAAAGGCCTAACGTTTCTAAATCAAAATATGAAACAAAAGGAGCTCGTTATTAGAAGAAAAGCAATGATGTTAAATTTGTAGCATCAAATGGTACTGATAAAATTGAGACTTTTGAAAACAAGTCAAACTCCGATTTTGTTCAAAAGGTCAACGTTTTGAAACGTAATAGTCAAAACAATTACACTCAACACACAAATGGGTGTGATGAAGGAACAAGTACCTCAGGTTCTACAAGTTCGACATTTGTTCGTCGATCGGATTCTCCTAAGTTTGTTGAAAGGAGAACTTGTTTCAAATGTGGGGAGTTCGGCCACATTATCAGAAATTGCACAAACTCTCCGAAACCAAATTTTGTAGAAAGAGCCCCTTCTGAACAAGGTCACCAACAACGTCGTCCTGTTTCACCCAAAAATGACAAACGTACGATTAAAGAACAAGAAACAAAACTACGACGTCAAAATGTGAAAGTGATCGAAAAGGCTTTAAAACCAGAAACTGTTAAAAGGAAACCAATTTTGTCGCAAATGTTAAAACCGGAGATTTCTAAATCTGTAAATGATATACAATCCGGTAAACGGAAACAAGCTTGGAAACCGAAAACAGGTGAGGATTCAGGGGGAGGCTTGCAATTTCAGGACCTTCAAGAAATTGAAATTACATTTCTTGATTCTCAAGGGCAACCCAAGTCTATGAAGGCTTGGGTCCCCTTCTCCAACTAATCTGTGAGTGAGTGTGCAGGATGTTCCAGGAGGAACTATCGATCATCGTAAGATTGTTGATAGTGGAGTGTCCATGCACAAGATCGGCGACAAAGAAATTGTTGCCTTTGATGGAGAGAAAAAGAAAATATGACAAAATTGTCTGTCAAAAGAAATTGAAAGCTTCGACAAAATGAAAAATCTTTCCAAAGTTTGATTGTTCAAGGCTTTCATCGGGTCCCCAGGATAGATTCAATCAAAATGTACGCCCCTGCAGCACGTCTGAAGTTCAAAATCTACAAGATGAACGTGCAGTGTACATTTCTTTGCGGTGTGATTGAAGAAAATCTGTTTGTAGAACAAACCAACCAGGTGTGAGGATGCCTTGGTATGTATTGAACAACCGCACACTACTTCTCAAAGAGAAAGACAAAGACCTTCGCTGGTGCAATATGGAAGACCAGCCGGACCCAAAGGTTTATGATCTTGTTGCTGTGAAGAGATTTCTCAGTAGCTACAAAATCGATTTTGAAGTCCACACCGGGTGGATATCCAGTTTGGGAGAGCGCTCAGATTCCTTGCAATGCAAGAAGCAGTTGCATGATACGGTTTTAAATTTCTAATCTCTCCTATACTTGTCGATATTTAAGCTGCTTTATGAATAATTATTATCTCGTACAGCACTCTTTGGCCAGACACGTTGATCTCGAATATCACCTCACACGTGATTGTTTCAATATGAAACTCGTCAATGTTCGTCATGGTCCGCACCGCTTACCGACGTGCCAACTGATTTTTCCAAAATTCGATAAATCATTTCTGATTAAAATTAATTTTGGTAAACGGCATTAAGGTAAAACCATGAGTTAAACCAACATCTGAAAATATTTTTTTGTAAATACCTTTGTTTTTAAAATTTATCTTAGTTTGTTGATTTTAGGGGGAGTAAATCCAAAATTTGAAAATTCAAAAACATCGAAAAATTTCAAAACCCAAAAACATTAGAAAATCAAAAATGAGTTTCCTGGCGAGAAAAAGAGAAAATGATAGTACATCAGTGGTCTGTCAAAACCTCTTCGAACTGAAATGCAAAATGAAAAATGTTAAGCAGCTCTATATAAGATGTATCGGTAGGCTCACAATCATTTTAAAGTGTGCAGGGTGATATAAACCTAAATCGACTGAAGACCAGGTGGGAACCGCACATTGGCATATGGTCTTAGTACCGAAATTTCGTTTGAGAGATTGCCGAGGTTCTGAGATATTCGGTCTTTATGCTGTCTTATCATCTGGGTATCATGGTTGTATCAAACCGTAAAAATAACGGAGACGAAGTCTAGATCTTCCATGATACAATACATACGTGTACATATTGCATTCGACCTCAATAAGTGATCAACAATCACATGTCCAACAAATAAGAGATAATTTATCACAGCTTTCTTTGAGGGAGTCAAGTTCGTCTCTTTGCTGTACGAAAGTACTGACCTGTTCACGGACTTGCTCCTGTGCCCTCATGCATCTGAAAATCAAGTTCCTCATCAATAAGTGATTCTATCACATAGGGCTTGTTTTCAATAAAAATAAGAGAGTTTCTCACATTCTTTTATACGGTCAAACAGATGATAAACGGTATACTCACCGGTAAGATGAACTCTCGTGCATACCTTGATACGGGAATGTGTCGTGAGTGGATGAACACCGGTCGGTAAGTATAAAGTATACCTTAACGTATCCCCTCGCCATGATTACATCTGATAAGTTGAGCTTATGTGGACAACAATACCGATAATTGTTATAGGATGCTTATCTAAATGTTAACTAATAGAACACCAAGAGCGTTTTGGCGTGACCGTACACTGATATGATTCTCTTACCCTCGAAACTCGCAAAAAGATTGTTCATAAATATTTATTTACTGTTTTCAGTTTCTGTATCTTTGTATATATTTATTTATTGCTTTCCGTCTTTACATTTGAAAAATTCAAAATACCAAAAAGATTTTAGGTGTGTTTTAATCTAAATTTTATAAAATCCAAAAAGATTTTTGTTGATACATATTATGTGGATACGGCTCGGCTCGGATCGACTCGGCTACGAAGTGAAGGCCGTAGTCAAGACAACCTCTTGTCTTGACTCGGTATGCGATTGACTTCGTAACGTATGAAATTGCTACTGCGTGTGTGCAATATGCATTTAGTATTGCTTATGTGTTTATTATGTTTGTTGTCTGCTTGTTTGAAGTCCAACATGAGACAAGGCCCAACATGAAGACCCAATCCCAATCACACATGACGAAAACTAACTTGTGATGAAGACTGAATTGGCGAAATCCACATGTGACGAAAACACTTAGGACGGAATCCACATGTGACGAAATCACTGTGATTTCGTCCAGGTCTTGGATTTCGTAAATGGGTTTTCGTCCAGAACTTGATTTCGTCAGTCATGTTGGTATAAATACACAGACACAGAACATAAACAACTAGAGAGAAGTCTGAATAGATTTCGGAGAGAACACACACACACACACACACAACAGAGAGTTTATAGGTTTATCTTGTAAACATTGCATTGTAACCGTTTCAGAGTATTAATACGTTGCGTGTTAATCATTGAATCTTTGTGTCTTGCGTGTTCGTAACTTGGTTTAACTTACCCGTTTGGATTCCGAACTCTCGGGTTTGTCGGAAAACAGGGAATAGAGGTTACTCGATCCTCCGGGTGGACCTACAATTGGTATCAGAGCATTGGCTCGATTCCTTGTTAAAACCAAGAGTTTTTTATTGAGTTTTGAAAGTTTTTAAAGTGTTCTTCTTGGTTTTTTATTATAAAGTTCATATCTTACTGAAAAGCAGTTTTTAAAATCTTTGAAATTCATGTTGTTTTGCTTCTAGTTCATATAAAACCTTGTTAAAACTCTTATATAAATGTTAGTGTTGGGTTTTTGTTGAACTTTATTGCAAAAATTGTGTTCGGAAATTTTACAGGTGACCGGAATCTTCATCCAGTTCTTCAGGATCTTCAAGTTATTCTTGTTGGTTCTTCATAAGTCTCTGTATATTTGATCTTAAAATTCTGAAATTATTTGTGTTAATTATTGATATTATTATTTTATCATTGTTTGACAAATGTACAAGTGTAATGATGGTTGTTGAAAATAACAAGCTTCGAAATCTGTTTCAGTAAGGTTGTTTGAAAAAGGAGTCTTGGTTGTCAGGAGATAAGGTTTGATAATATCTTGTTGTCTGGTCATTTGGTCAACGAAATCAGCCTAGGAGAAATCACCTTGTGATTGACGAAATCACATGTTAACTGGCCGAAATCACCATACATCTCTTTTGTCAACGAAAACACCCTTTAGTCAACAATATCAAGCTGGAACAACTGCTGGTCGAAAACACTTGCTGGGAGAAAACACATCTGATTGTCTTGGCCGAAATCCCTTATCAACGAAATCAACTTGTCTTGGCCGAAATCCCTTATCAACGAAATCAACTTGTCTTGTCCGAAATCCCTTATCAACGAAATCAACTTGTCTTAACCGAATCCCCTTCTCAACAAAAACATTTATGCTGGAGGAAATCCAAGTCTGATTTCGTCAAACATCATTCAACGAAATCACTCCTCATTCAGTATCCAGACGAAATCAACTTGTTACTGGACGAAATCAATAAGTTTTGTCAATTGTGTTGATCCAACGAAATCACTTGTGCTTGTCTTGTATTGGACGAAAACCCTTATTGATTTTGTGATCATTCTTCACACGAAATCACTATTGATTTCGTGATCATTCTTCAGACGAAAACACCTTATTTTCGTCATTCATACGTGTGTTATTTTTTTAAACAGAAGACTTGTAACTCATATTTAACTGTTTGATTTGTGTAATTTGTTTTGAGCAGGTATTCGTCATTATACATTCAAAATGAATCCGGCTTGGTCGGGTACTCCGTCAACTGCAGAGAGCAAGTATATAAACGTGCGTTTATCGCCATCATGGGCCGAATCTCCCGCACCCGCATCTTCGAGAAAGTATAGAAGCACGGGTTTATCGCCATCATGGGCCAAATCTCCCACTTCCTCGTCTTTATCCAAAGCGAGTTCTATTACGGCAGAAATATGGGCATCGGTTACTAATCAAAAGCAAAGCAAAGTGAACCGAAAATGACAACAGATTTGTATGGCAATCCGATACAAGTTCCTGTAAAGCCAGCTCCAACCACAGACTTGTATGGAAATCCATTACCACCAGTTGCTGCACAACGCCATCATTCTACTGTTGCACCATCATCTCTTGATCCAAGGAACTGTAGTCAAACAAAAACGGCGTTTTATGCTAAAATTGTCAAAGATGCCAGCAATGGTGAATCATCGCGAAACGATGACAGTTCTGAACATGACAGTAGTTCAGTTGAAGACGTTTCAACTTCAGTTGAAGATGTTACAACTTCAAGTTCAAGTTCAAGCGAGGATGGATTTGAATGTAAATCATCAAGGGACGTTGTTGATTCTGATGCAGATAGGTCAACATCTGAGAGTGATTCCAGCCAGGTATGTGTCGATGAACCAACTGTCGTTAATTGTGATAATTGCGTTAAATGTGCTGATTTGGATGCTAATATATCTTAGTTGCAAAGCAAACATGATGCTTTAAATGCTAAATTGTTTGACTTGCAAAACAAATATGTTTCTTTAGATGCTAAGTGGTGTGATTTGCAAAGCAAACATGAGGCTTTGCAAAACAACTATGATGTGACATTTATCCACAACCAAAAGTTGATCGTGGATCTTTCGAAATGCAAAGAAGCCAACATGTTTTTATGAAAACCATGAAAAAGAGTTTAAAACGGTGATTGAAAATTTAAGAAAAGATAAAACCGAACTGACAAAAATGGTTTCAAGAAAACAAACAGACATAAACTGTTATATTAATCGTCTTGAGATCATGCAAAAAGAGTTGGCTTATACAAAGTGTGAAAGTGAGGCGATCCGGCTTAAGCTAGACAGTTATTCTAACTCTAGATACGTGCTGGATCACATCATTGGCACACAAAAAGAGAAAAAGGATGTCACGTGCATTGGATATAAGAAATGTCCACCACCTGTTAGATACAATTATGATGCACTGCCTGATGAGGAGTATAGAACTCATTATGAAGAATCTATTCCTTTAGACATTGAGGAATTTGCAACGGGACTTGGATACAAACCGGAAGTATCATCAGATTCGGATGTGTCAGCAGATACATTTGTAACTGCTGAACAAAATCAGGATCCTCCAGTCATTGTTGAGGATGCTGATTCTTCAGATGATGAATCCGATGATACTGACTCTCCACAATCTGATGCGGTTATCAAAGAAGAGGACATACCTCTCGAGAATCACATTCTATGTGATCCTCCCACAAAACCTGCTAAGACTGTTCAGGTCGAGTCCACGTCTGCAAAAGAGTCTGAGAGTGTGAATTTGCTGTACACTCTTGTTGGTGATGATAAAATCTATTCTGACAAAGATTTTCCGATTAAGAATGTTAATCAATCTTTAATCAATAAAGTTTTTGAAGATTCGACAAGTAGGTTTTCGGGAAAGTCGGCTTCACACGTTGTGGTAACACAGTGTCCTTCGATTCCAAAAGCCGAAATTCGAAAACAAAATGGCAATCAGAAATTACCAACAGTGAAAAAGCAGCAAAATCATACCAAACCAAAAGGCAAATCAACGACCCAAGGTCGTAAGGAACCGAATCAAAAGAAGAACAAGAAGATGAACTTTGTGAAATCCCGAGGGACGGATAAAATTGAAACTTTTGAAAACAAATCCAACACGGATTTTGTTAAACAAAGTAAAATTATGAAAAGAAACAGTCAAAACAATTACACACAACATACAAACGGTTGTGATGTAGGAGCAAGTACCTCAAGATCACGAAGTTCATCATCAAGCTCTTACAGTTATGATACTCCGAGGTTTGTTGAGCGGAGATCATGTTTTGAATGCGGTGAGTATGGGCACATTGTCAGAAACTGTCCATATCTCACGAAAGGAAAGGCAAAGGTTGATGCCCCCCGTGGTAACAAATACCATAAAAGATCTGTTTCACCAAAACAGGACCCTCGTCTTGTTAAACAACAAGAAGTGAAACAGATAAAGAAACAACGGAAAAATGTTGAAAAGCTTTTAAAACCGGAGGTTGTCCAAACAAAATCTGTTGAATCAAATGTTAAACATGAAAAACAAAAACAGATTTGGAAACCAAAATCAGATATTGTTTCAGGGGGAGCTAGATCAATTCCGAATCATCGGGAAATGGATGTTACAATTCTCGATGATGATGGACGACCCAAGTCTGTGAAGGCTTGGGTCCCCCTCTCCAACTAATCTCTGAATGAGTGTGCAGGATGTTCCAGGAGGAACTATTGATAGTCTTAGGATTGTTGATAGTGGAGCGTCCGTACACAAGATTGGCGACATAAGGCTCTGAAATATTGTTACATCTAGGAGAATATTGTTGCCATTGATGGAGAGGAAAAAAGAATGAAGTTGAAAAATTCGACTAGATGAAAAAGGTGCCAAAATTTGGTTGTTATGGTTTTTGATCGGGTCAACAGGAAGGATTCCAATGAAAAGTACGCGCCTGCAGCACGTCTGAAGCTTTTTGAAGATTCATGGATTTTTCTTCCACAAGAAGTTCAAAGTCCACAAGATAAACGTGTAGGGTATTTTTCTCTACGGTGTGATTGAAGAAAATGTGTTTGTTGAACAAACCAACCGGGTGTGCGGATGCCTTGGCGTGGATTGAACAACCGCACACTACTTCTCAAAGAGTAAGACAAAGACCTTCGCTGGTGCAATATGTAAGGCCAGCCGGACCCAGAGGTTTCTGATCTTGTTGCTGTGAAGAGATTTCTCAGTAGTTACAAAATCGACTTTGAAATCCACACCTGGTGGATATCCAGTTTAGGAGAGTGCTCAGATTCCTGCCAATGCACGAAGCAGTTGCAGGATACGGTTTTAAATTTCTAATCTCTCCTATACTTGTCGATATTTAAGCTGCTTTATGAATTATTATCATCTCGTACAGCACTCTTTGACCTGACACGTTGAACTCGAATATCACCTCACACATGATTGTTTCATTATGAAACTCGTCAATGTTGTCATGGTCCACACCGATTACCGACATGCCAACTGATTTTTCCAAAATTCGATAAATCAATTCTGATTAAAATTAATTTTGGTAAACGGCATTAAGGTCAAACAAGAGAGTAATCCACATCGGAAAATCGTTTTTGTAAATATCTTTGTGTTTTTAAAATTATTGTAAGTTTGTTGATTTTAGGTGGAGTAAATCCAAATTTGAAAATTCAAAAACATCGAAAAATTTCAAAACCCAAAAACATAGAAAAACAAAAATGAGTTTCCTGGCGAGCAAAAGAGAGAATGATAGTACATCAGTGGTCTGTTGAAACCTCTTTAAACTGAAATGCAAAATGAAAAACGATAAGTAGCTCTATATAAGATGTATCGGTAGGCTCACAATCATCTTAAAGTGTGCAGGGTGATAAAAACTTAAATCAACTGAAGACCAGGTGGGAACCATTCATTGGCATATGGTCTTAGTACTGGAATTTCATTTGAGAGATTGCCGAGGCTCTGAGATATGTGGTCTTTATGTTGTTTATCATCTGGGTATCATGGTTGTTTCTTTTACCGAAACAAATGGAGACGAAGTCTAGATCTTCCATGATATCATACATACGTGTACATACTGCATACGACCTCAATAAGTGATCAACAATCACATGTCCACAAAATAAGTGATAATATATCACATTTATCCGGGAGTCAAGTTCGTCTCTTTGCTGTACGAAAGTACTGACCTGTTCACGGACTTGCACCTGTGCCCTCATGCATCTGAAAATCAAGTTCCTCATCAATAAGTGATTCTATCACATAGGGCTTGTTTTCAAATCAAAATAAGTGAGTTACTCACATCTTTTATACGGCAAAACAGATGATAAATGGTATACTCACCAGTAAGATGAACTCTCGTGCATACCTCGCTACGGGAATGTGTCGTGATGTGGATGAACACCGGTCGGTAAGTATAAATCATACCTTAACATATCCCCTCGCCATGATTACATCTGATAACTTGAGCTTATGTGGATAACAATACCGATAATCGTTATAGGATGTTTATCAACATGTTAACAATAAGAACAACAAGAGCGTTTTGGCATGACTGTACACTGATATGATTCTCTTACCATCGAAACTCGCAAAAAGAATGTTTGTATATATTTACTTTTCTTAGTTTCTGCAACTCTATATATATTTATTTACTGCTTTCAGTCTTTAAGTTTGAAATATTCATAATACCAAAAAGATTTTAGGTGTGTTTTAATTTAAACCTTATAAAAGCCAAAAAGATTTTATTTCTGCTTTAGTTTTGATTAACCAATGTTGGAACTCAAGTCTTCGGTGCCTGAAATCTGATTGAAAACCAAAACGACTGAATCTTCATAAACGGTCAGAATTTGCAAGTTTTGAAAGTTAATAATCAAAACTGAAAAATCTGTTAACTTTTCAAACAAACTGTCGGACGGTAGTTGAAAACATGGTCACATGTGTGTCATTTGTTAAATGTTAACTATATTCCAAGCGTTTGTTCTCATTACGCGTTTAGATTTCTTGCATGTGCAGATGCTAAAGGCGAAGAGAACGTGTTCGATGATAAGCTTCGGAATGAAGACACAACGTGAAGGCTCTCAAATGATAAAGATGATCGAGTTGCTGCTGATCAATCACCAACACCACAAGGATCTGAAACATTGAAGATCAAAAGATTCACAAGCATAATCAAAGGGGGAGTTTATTGATACACTTCCTAAATGAAAGCGGGAATTTGTTGATACACTTTCTATGTGCAACACGTGAAGACTTTGAAGATCCTTTCCGAGAATGAATGAACCATCAAGAGATGGAGAACGAGATTACGAACCTCGCGAGCAGCATCCAAGGGGGAGTTTGTTGATACATATTATGTGGATACGGCTCGGCTCGGTTCGACTCGGCTACGAAGTGAAGGCCGTAGTCAAGACAACCTCCTGTCTTGACTCGGTATGCGATTGACTTCGTAACGTATGAAATTGCTACTGCGTGTGTGCAGTATGCATTTAGTATTGCTTATGTGTTTATTATGTTTGTTGTCTGCTTGTTTGAAGTCCAACATGAGACAAGGCCCAACATGAAGACCCAAGCCCAATCACACATGACGAAAACTAACTTGTGATGAAGACTGAAGTGGCGAAATCCACATGTGACGAAAACACTTAGGACGAAATCCACATGTGACGAAATCACTGTGATTTCATCCAGGTCTTGGATTTCGTAAATGGGTTTTCGTCCAGAACTTGATTTCGTCAGTCATGTTGGTATAAATACACAGACACAGAACAGAAACAACTAGAGAGAAGTCTGAATAGATTTCGGAGAGAACACACACACACACACACAACAGAGAGTTTATAGGTTTATCTTGTAAACATTGCATTGTAACCGTTTCAAAGTATTAATACATTGCGTGTTAATCATTGAATCTTTGTGTCTTGTGTGTTCGTAACTTGGTTTAACTTACCCGTTTGGATTCCGCACTCTCGGGTTTGTCGGAAAACAAGGAATAGAGGTTACTCGATCCTCCGGGTGGACCTACAATTTTGCTTCTATTTTATTTTTGATTGACTGATGTTGGAACTCGAGTCTATCCTACCCAAAATCCTGATTGTAAGCCGGAAAACAATTGCACCTTCATAAACTGTCGAAGTTAACAAGTTTTGAAAGTTAAAGGATTAAAATTGATCATTTTCTAAACTTTCAAACTGTTGTTGGTCGGTGTTTGATTGAGATTTGATCTCATATGTGTCGTTTGTTTAATTTGTCTATATTCCAAGCGGTTGTTCTCATTATGTGTTTAGCTTTCTTGTATGTGCAAATGCGACATCAGAATCAGCTTAAGGCGAAGAGAACGTGATAGAAAACGAGCTCTGGAATGAAGACACGACGTTGATGCAATCAGAAGATCAAGATGATCGGGTTGCAGTTGATCACTCATCAACACCACAAGGATCTAAAGAATTGAAGATCAAAAGATTCACGAGCATAACTCAAAGGAGAGCTTATCTTAAGGGGGAGTTTGTTAACACACTTCCTAAATGAAAAGGGAGTTTATTAACACACTTCCTAAATGGAAAGGGAGTTTGTTGATACACTTTCTTCTTACGACGCGTGAAGACTTTGAAGATCCTCCGACATAAAAGACATGGAAGACGAACCATCACAGCAGCGTCCAAGGGGGAGTTTGTTGATACACTTTTGTGTGGACGCGGCATGTTCGGTTCGAGCCTTTAACGGAATAAAGACCAAGTCGGATATCCTCCTATCCAACTTGGGTCCGACAAGTTTGTCCTGTTTGTTTTGTAATGTTTAAATGATTGTGCATGTTGCATATTTAGTTATGTGGTATGTGTGTGTTTATTTAGTTCACTGACCCTCCTTGGCCTAAAACCTTCTTGGGCCAAAACTTCATCATGGGGAAACTCCCTGATGATGATGACGAAACCCCTTTTATGACGAAACTCTAAGGTTTCATCACACTAAAGGACAAAACACGATGAAACTCCTAGAGTTTCATCACACTACAGGACAAAAGCATGATGAAACCCCCAGGTTTCATCGTCTGCTGGACTTAGTCAGGCCCAATGTCTGGCCCAAGTAGAGTTTCATCAGGCCCATTTGTGTTTCGTCGATGTTAGGGCCCAGGCTGCTATATAAACACTTTCTAGTTTCACTTTGAAACTAGATGAGAGCATACCCTGAAAGTTATACTGTAAAACTGTGTGTGTATCAGTTGTTCTTGGTTCTCATCCCATTTAATCAATAGATTGTGTTTCATTGGTTATACCGTGTTGTTATTATCTGTGTTTGGTTTGGCATCGTTACGGGGATTCCGCACCCGTGACCGTGTTTGTTATAAACAAGGATTTGGTTTTCGTTATCGATCCTCAGATTTCGGGACCTACAAAAACGATCAAGTGAAAGACGAACAGAATAACCAGCACAGAGTGCTATCCGACCAGACTACTGTCCGAACAGACAGCCATTCGAGCGACTGGCCATCCGAACGGCTTACACCTTGGGTCCCACACTTAATCAACCTTATATGAAGTTAGAGTATCGAACGAATTGCTATCCGATCGGACTACCATCCGACCGAATTACTCTTCGGATCATGAGATACTTGGACTTTAACACTTAAACAATTTTCAACATGTTCAATACACTAAGGATGCCACCCGACCGGACTGCTGTCCGATCGAGCGACAACCTGCTGTGGATTTGTTCTCACTAAGTAACCTCGCCACTCGAGTCGCCGTCCGACCGGATAACCATCCGAGCGGATTGTCATCCGCACGACTGACCGTCCAATCGACCGACTTGAAAGGTAGAGATACTTCAATGTTTTCAAAATACTACAACGAAACTTCAAAAGACAAGCCATCATACACAAACACATCCTTCTCATAGGAAGAAACAATCCACTCGAATAGTCATCCGACCGGACTACCGTCTGACCATCCGAACGGATTATCATCCGCACAACTAGTCGTCCGATCGGATTACCATCCGACCGAACTGCTGTCCGAGCCACTTACCCCTTGCATCGTTTACGCGTCACTTATAGTTATGCTATCGTTCTGATCAGGCTAACCCTACTATCTAGCGTTCCCTTCAATCCATCATCGCTGTGAGTATACTCGAACCCTTTTTGCTTTTACGCACTTTTGGGTGTTACATACGTTACTTATACTAAATCACTTCGAACACACTACGAAATACTTTAAACGCTAAACGTTACCGCATGTTATACGTGACTAAATGAATGCTTGTTTGTTATGTTTACACATGGAATGTTGTCTACCTGCCTTAGCAACGGTAGTACTATTAGTTTGGACTCAGCACCCGTTCACTCGGGGGTTGTTAAGGACAATTATTTGCATGGATTACAGTGGTGATCATGTATTGCGAACTGCCTTGGGCAGTCAACCCGCAGTCATTGGTATCGATAGGTTCATGTCGATAACTAACATGCCTCATTTCACTATGTGTACGTGCTGGTTATGCGTAACGCTTTCGAACTCTATATGCTACTATCAAACTTGTATGCTCACATTTACACTATGTGTATTGACTTTATTTTAACGTATGTGACAGGTGCTTAGGATGCTTATCTGCTAGGAAATCAAGGCTAGAATAAGGTCTTAGAGGCCAACAAATAGTTGTCTGTACAAATGAAATCTGAGTTGTCGGAACAGAACTATTTGCCTAGATTTTGTCTGTAATAATTGAATTATCTTTTGAGACATGGTATGGGACATGTTATTTTAAATTGATTGGTAATGAAATTGTTATGGAAACTTCTGGACAATCTGTTTCGTTCAGTGTCATGCCCCGATGTTTCCGCCATCGGTTAGGGTGTGACAGGTAGCCTCTTAATGACCATTCAGAGGCTACCAAACAGCCCCTAAGAGTGCATTTTGTCATATTTAGTTAAAGCACCTAGAACCACTATTGTTTATGTAACCAACCTACTAAGAGCATTCACATCCAATCTCTCATTTTTTACCTTATATTAAACAAAAAAATATTATATTTTCTCTCTTCTTTGCAATTAAATAATACTTTTATCATGACATTTTCTCTCTCTTTAAAACAACCACTTTCCAAATATATTAAAAAATTATAAAAGGTGAATAGTGTCCTCTCAAATTTACAATGAACAATGCCTGGGAAATTTTGGTAGGAATAGTAAGAGTTTACAATGAAAAGTAATATTTTCTTTCTCCTCTACTCATAACCACTTACAACCACCTACAACCACTTTTCATAAAATAAAAACCCCTCTTACATGTAAATGCTCTAACACCCTTCAAAATCCTAACCGACCAAAGAATACCACGATTGACAAGTTATTTTATATGTATATATATATATCCTTACGGATGAAGTAAGTGCATGAAGACAAGAAAATATGCATGACGAATTAAGAAGAGGAGAATTAACTTCTCCCCCGTGTTTTTAACTCACGCGGAGGCACGTAATATTACATGACACACTAAAACTTCACTTCACACACCCAACATACAGATAAGACTATGTGTGTGTGTGAGAGAGAGGGAGAGAGAGGAGTAAAAAAAACTAATTAACCTCACGAGACAGCTGAGAATGCCACCCATAGCATTTATAAGAACCTAGCTACTTGTATGCAGTAGATTTACGCACCCACACGTAACACACCTTGTTTATATATGCCTGCATATATATATGCGTACGTAGTTATCTTTTATATTGACCTGTATTTTGATAGAAGGATTTGAAGATCATCATGTCTCATATAGCGGTGGAGAGAAATAGGAGAAGGCAGATGAATGACCACCTCAAGGTCTTGCGATCTATGACACCATGCTTCTACATCAAAAGGGTGGGTTTAATTTAATTTATTCTCTCTTAATTATTATATGTCAATGCAAAAGAAATTAATTTATTGATAGATAGATAATTAATTACTTTTTGTGGGCTTACAAAACATAATCCTTAAGTAGCAAAAACACAATTACAAGATGGTCTAGTGAAGTCGTTATGCGAGATAGCGACTCAGCAACAAAAATACCAAAGTTATGGAACGCTTCTGCAAAGCGAAGTTGTCATCTAAGATGGCGACCTAACTGTAAAGTCGCTATCTTAGATACTAACTAACAAGGATATGAAGTCAAACAAAAAACTCACCCATTTTTCATCATGTGATTTCAAAAGAACTAAATCTAATTGTGATGATTAGTCTGTAGCAAAATTAGAAGTATGATTGCTAGAAAAGTAATACACACAAGAACCTATTAAAAGATATCAATGTATGTATTGCAAACCTATTTTTTTATCAACATTTCTAATTTTATAGGATAAATACACGATAATATGCACCGGGTTTGAACTCTCAACCTTATGGTTGTAGAGCACACTTACCACCAGGATGTCCTAAGAGGGACGGACGCAAACCTAATTAATTACAAAAACGCGGTTTCTTTTTTGTGTATATATAAGTAAATACTATATACACATTAGGGTATTAAGAACAACCTGATCACATCTATTTTATGACATGGTTTTTAATTTCATGACATGGGATTGTCTCAATTGTGTTTACACCACATTGTAACTTTTTTGTTGGGCATAATATGTATGACAGGGTGATCAGGCATCAATTATAGGTGGTGTAATAGAATTCATCAAGGAAATGCAACTAGTTTTAGAGTTGTTGGAATCGAAGAAAAGGCGTAGGAGCATAAGTCCTAGCCCTGGTCCAAGCCCAAAGCCCGTATTGGGACCGAGCACCCCACAGTCGGAACACTCTATAATTCTACATGAAAGTATAAAAGAACTGGGAGCATCATGTAACTCGCCAGTTGCGGACGTGGAAGCAAAGATCTCGGGTTCAAACGTTGTTCTAAGGACCGTATCACGTAGAATTCCTGGGCAAGTTGTGAAGATAATAAGTTTGTTGGAAAATCTTTCTCTTGAGATCCTGCATCTGAATATCAGCAGCATGGAGGACACTGTCCTTTACTCCTTTGTTATTAAGGTATATCATTTATTTTATGCCATATTATCGAGCTGGGGGTCTCACTGGAAGCAACCTCTCTATTCCTACGGGGTAGAGGTAAGGTTGTCTACATCTTACCCTCCTCAGACCCTACCTTAGCTTTACTATTGGTGGGATTTACTGAGTATGATGATGATGATTTTTGCCCTATTACTATAGTTGTTATGATTATTGTAAAATATAAGCAAGGGCTTTAGGTCATAAAAATTTGTGAAACTACATTAAGAGAATAATAAAATAATTACCAGTGTTTTTGTAATTAAACATGAGTGAAAGATGCTAATTATTAATGTTGTTTGGAAGCCTGTTTTATAAAGATTATTTTACATCATTTTATTACCTCAACAATGTGAGATAGGGGCAGGTGTTTTATAAACATTTACTACGTTTTATTTTACCATCATTAAAATACCAAAACAACAAATTACAAACAAACGGTAGATAAACGAGCAACAAGCTGCGCCGCAAGTCCGCAACCCCCTTTTGAATTGCAAAACCGATCCTACCAAAGACAAAGCGACTCTTAAGGGTCGAGAAATTACTATTCACGACCCGTTGGGTGTTTGCCACTTGTATGTCTTAGTGTGTAAAATATATTTACCTATCTCGATCATGTTTGAGTTTATTGATCTATAATGATCTTGTCAATACTAACATGTTCACTTGGTCAATGGTTATGTGCAGATAGGACTAGAGTGTCAACTTAGTGTTGAAGAACTTGCAATTGAAGTGCAGAAGAGCTTCTCTTAATTAATCATAAGTGCTAAATAACAACAAGCGTCATATATATATATATATATGTGTTTTGCTTCTTAAATCCATAGATATATAGTTATCAATTAATTGTAGCCGATAATATATATATGTTTCCTTTGGTAATTTTCTACAAGTTTGTATTCTCAAAAGACTTATATAACTTTTGCCAGTGGTTTATGTTTTAACATAATTGTTAAATTGCCTTCGAGACGAAACATATGCCTCTTGAAGATGTCAAGTAAAGACATCATGATGATAGACATGTCTCTAATGTAAAAAAAAACTTTAAGCTGTGACGCTTGATTGTGCGAACGTCTACTTAAAATTACTTTAAGTTGCAATGACAATCAAGTATAAAGATATAAAGGCCACTCATGAGAAAAAATTGTACGACCAGATAGTTGACCTTGATTTTGTATTGTATCTCAAAATGTGTCTACTGTAATATCTTTGAGATATGCATTGTGCTCATAATTCTTACATGAATCTTTTCTTTATGATAAAATAATAGACACCCTTAAGTTGGTTCAAGACAAAAAGTGTCGGATGTTCCAAGATTAAAAGTGTCCTATTTATAGGATATATGTAGGGGTTACTTATGTGGAATGTTGATAGTTGTGGGCAAGTTTCAAAAACTGTATTTGTGAACCCCGAGGTAACTTCAGATACCTTTTAACTCTACAAATGACCTTAGTTTATTTCACTTGTTTATCAATCAAAAGTAACATCGTGGCGGACCAAGCATACCCGCGCAAAAGCATGCCGGAGTGTGTCCGGCAGGCAGAGATTACTCGCACGGGGGGTAACGTGAGACGAGTATATATCATTTGTGATGAAGATAAAGCCATTAGAAAGGGATTTCAACAATGGATGATCGACAATAACCCAGTGGATAGTGTGAAAGAATTGAAAGAAGTTGATCACATGGCGATGTTATGTGACTCAAAGCAACTCAATGTTTGTCTTCTTGACATAGCCCATGCATATGCTTAGTCATTGACTTGTCTATTTTTAAAGTTGTTTTCTGATAAATAACAAAATTATTTGAAATTCATTTTCAAATAATTTGTCCTAGCATTTAAGTTGTATGAGCCAATTATAGGCTTGACTATCATAAGAATTGCATATGGAAAACAGCCTTTAAGAATGTGACTACGAAATATATATTTATAAAGATGGTTTAAAATTAAGTCTTCATACCAATAAAATAAGAATGTAACGTCTGTCAAGTACTCGCGCGGGGTAACGTATGGCAAGCTACTCGCGCGGGGGTAACGTATGGCAAGTTACTCGCGCGGGGTAATGTCTATCTACTCGCGCGAGGTAACGTATGGCAGGCTACTCGCGCGGGGTAAGGTCTGGCAGAGGTGTACTCGCGCGCAAGGCGTAGAGCATGAGCGTGCCTGGTGCGCGAATAAGCGGGACCATGTTCGCCGCGTACATGGTGTATAGCATGTGCAAGCCTGGTGCATGAGTAAGCGGGGCTGTTCACCACGCGCGAATTTGCAGAGCATGAGCATGCATGGGCGCGTGAATAGGCAGAACTTTGTTCGTCGCGCACGGGGTGTATAACATGTCTGCCGCGCAAGTTAGCGGGGCATGTTCGCCATGCGCGGGATGCAGGATGTTTGCCTTACGCGGGGACATGGTTCTGAAAAACGAGAATTGTTAATTCTTTATTTTCGGTATACATGAGCATGTGCCAGTGCACGTTCTGACAGCTCAGTAGTTGTTCGTTGCCCTTTACAGCTGTAAAGGTTTTTTAACTTGTCGTATTTACCATGATGGTTTTCTCTCTCTTTTTTTTTATTTAAATAAAACAGCTCACATTTCGAAAGGGTGGATAACAGCTGTATTTCCTTTAAAAGGGATGGATAACAGCTAACCTTTGTTATCTAACATTTAAAAATAATTTAAAATAACAAAAGCTGAAAATCTCTCTTTTCCAAACACCAAACTCAAAGCTTAATCACATATTACCTGAGCTCTTCATAGTCGTTCAATGTTAAATTAATAGAGCACATGGATTGAAAAAGGTGATGTAAAAGAATTTTGCAATTCGTTTTTCTTTGTAACAAATTTGTTTCATGTGGCTTTTGTCATAACTTTACTTGAAAAAGGTTTGCACCCGAAATAGTAGAGTAGCTGACTTACTTGTTTGATGCATAAATGATGGCGAAACTTGTTGATGGAGGCATAGGACCCCCTTTGGAGCTCAACGGAGCTCAGATCTGATGGTTTCTTGGTCAAAAACGTTTGGATCTGGTTGAAAAAACGCAGATATGAAGAAAACAGACCTGGATCTAGAAACCTTCTTGAAAACCGCAGATCTGAGATGGGGAGAAGAGAAAAAACGAGTTTTGATTCTTTGATTTAGATTTTGAACCGGTGGGCGCCAATGAAGAAACACGGGTTCACCGCCGGGATGACCTGACCGTGCTCTACATGAGGGTGAAGAATCACGTCTTGTTCTTCCTCTTGAACCTAGATCTGCAATGGAGAAGAGAAGAAAGTGGAGCTGTAGAGATTGCCGGTAGGAGAAGATTCTCCTGTTTCCAGCTACAAAAGTGTGGCGGCTCCATATGCTCTGCCCTAATAATGAGGTGAACACCTCTTTATATAGGGGGATATGGGCCTCCCCTAACCTCAATGGGCCAGGCCCAGTTAGGGGTTATCTCTACAAGCCCCAACCCAAAGTAGTGTAAACTACATCGCGTTGGGCCTCGCGGTTGGGTTAGTAGCAACAATAATAAATAATTAATATAAAAGCAATACGTAACGGGAAGTCTGACCGCTCGGGTCGGGTTTAATATCGTACCCCATCAAGTCCCCCAGTCTAGTGCTGCTCCGCGTGCAAGTGTGGTAGGAGTACTAGACTTGTTAGGAGTGCTCGAAAGTAAAGATTTGAGTTTTAGGCTTACCAGTCGCCCAGGTGCGGGAAAATTGTTGGCCATGCTTGTTGCGTTTGTCTTTCACTGTGAGTAGAGATAAATGGAATAATGAATATCCCCTGGTTATTCATCGTGGAAATTGATTGGGCAAACCTGGCGCACGCTGTTTGATTGCGGGCAGTTGCTATTGGCGCATTGCCATGAGCTTGTCAAGGTTGCGCGTACGTAACTAGCTTTAGGTTTGTTAGTTGGGTTTATGTTTCGACCATAAGGGTTAATCTTCTTAATCCTTCCTGAGCTTAGCTACGGTTCTTCCTGTGTATGAAGGACCCTATCTTTAGTCGGAGTAGCTTAGAAGGAGATGGGCTGATGGGCCTTGGGCCTGAAGACGACGACAAGGAATATCCGCTCTGTCCCTTTGGTGCTAACCGTTTGTGTCTTCTAGAAGATCTTTGGTGCTGGCGCACCCTGATTGGAACCACGTAGGCGTCCTTGTGTTCCTTCTGCCTCACGCCCGATTGTTAATCGTGGAGCGCGATAGAATACAACCTGTTGGACGCTAATGAACCTGGAATGAACCTGCGCCGCCACCCTTGCACGGCCTTTGGTGTGCGTCCGACCAGCTGGCGCAAGGCTTAGGGATTGAGGGCCTTTATTCTGGATGGTAAGTGCTGAATCTGATCTTCAATCTTGTTTGAACCTCGCGCTCGGCTTAGGTTATGTCCAAGCAGCTCGCGCGTGGTCTGTAGATTAGTTAGATAACGTATAAGGAGTATGGTCTGCGCGGCTTTTTGGGACCATACCCCTTTAAGTCCCCCCAGTCCAGTGCTGCTTCCATGCGCGAAGTGAATGGTTGGAGCTCTGGACTCAGGAAAAAGAGAAAGGAAAGGCGTGCTGGTCTTTAAAGAATTTGCTAGGTCTTGGTAGCTGGCGCGCGTGTAAGTGTTTGTCAATTACTACGGCGCGGCTAACAGGCTTGCTTACTGATAGGTGTTGCCTTTGAGGGTTGGCGCGCATGATCATCGACTGATGCATGCGGCGTAACCCTTGCTAGCTTCAGTATGAAGTCTCGTTGCAAGTTTAAGCGGGAAATTCTTCGAATTTTGAATTCTGACAGGTTGGTGCAAATGTCGTTTGATGGCGACCCTTGAGTTGACTACTGACGCGACGATCCTCATGCTGACACTGACGGTTCGTCTTTTGTCAGGCGAGTGAGGCCAAGCTCTAGCAATGTGCACACAGTCGTGTGGCTACTCTAAAATATTCACCTTTGGTGACTTCGCATGGTGCGTACACAGTCGTGTGGCTATTGTAAAATATCCACCCTATGGTGTGACTTCTGTTGGTTAGCGCTAGGTGCGCGCGTGTCTTAAGCCATGAAGCGTATGTATATATAGTGTTTGAATCTTTGTAAACTGCTGCCTACAATAGTTGCACGTGTTAACCTACTTTGAACAGGTTATCGCGAATGAGAATTGGCATAAAGTTGCGTCATGGATAATGAAGTGGAGACCCGAGCCTGCGCTAATCCTCTGGTGTGACATACCAACAATGTTGTAAGTCCCAAACATCCCAAGATATCACTCAAAGGTTTAATCGAACGCGGAATATAAGATCAAACCACAAGAACAAAAAGAAAAAAATATTATTACCAAACTTTGTGCCGCTGCTTCGATCGCACACGGTTTCAACGAACCGTCTGGTACGATCTCTAAGAAGATTGCACACGCTCTCTAGGAACGTCTGGTACAATTTCTAAGAACCTTGCACACAATCTCTAGGATTGTCTGGTACAAGGTTCTCCATGGGGGATTACATGATTACAAAAATGAGAGCACACCTAACAATAAACTAGATATGACAATATATAGGAGCCTCTAACCAAATGGCCCACATGGCCTAGCCCAAACCAAAGTCCTAATCTAAGCCCAATAAACATAAACTTGTAAAATAAAGATAAGCGTAAAACTATACAATCTCTGGGCCTTACAATATCCCCCTAGTTTTATGTCATCTTTATTACGGCTTAGAAAAATAATGTCTTCAGCTGTGATGATCTTCAATCTTGGGACTTTTCTTTCAGTGGTACAATAGTAAACAAGCCCACTCTCTATATTTCTCAACACTATATCACTGTCACAAAAAGTGTTTGGTTTCTTCTTTACGTCACCCAAACCAAAACCCTATTCTTTTCTTGACAATAACAACTGTCGCTAAAAGTTTTTTTTCTCAATTCAAGTTTCAGCGCTTCTGTATTTTTTTTCCGACAGTTGCAAGTGTCACAAAAGAACTGTAACTTCTTCTTCGATTTAAACAGATTCAACCAAAAACCCTATTATACCCTCAGCCGCCAAGACAATATTTCTATTGTCTTCTTCTTCGTTGATATCAATCAACAACAAGCAACAACAACAACTTCAATTTCTGTTGTTCAAAGGTGATACTCTGATGAGTGAGATGGATATCCAAACCGGATTCGAGATGTGTTACAGAAACGGTGAGTCGCACACAACGAATCTAGTCACACACCAAATGATGAACTTAAACGGTGATGATGGTGGTGCTCAGTGTTGATTCACGACGGCGATGGTGACGGTGAAGGTGCTATCTTGTGAACTAGACTCGAAAGGTCACCGGAGAAGATGATAGTTCAATGAAACGAGATCGGTGAGAAGTTATGTATAATAGTGGATGATGTCTGGAACGAAGTGAATGATGGAGATGGAGTAGTTAACGGAGGAGATGACCGGAGTTGCAGGTTTCGGTGAACGGTGTACGGTGGTTTTTCAGTTCAACAGGATACGGTGGTGTGGAGGAATGATGATGGCTGTGGTGATCGTTGATGGTAGCGCGATATCGGAAACCCGAACTCGAACTCGATACCGAAACGGAGAAGACGGCGGAGGTGGGTGGTGTACCATGTTGTGAGAATGATGAACGTGGTGTTGTAATGATGATGACTGACGGAGAATGATGTCCGATGAACTTGTAATTCGAAAAGCTTATATTTGTCTGCTGATGATGATGTCGTGATCGCACAAGATTTGTTAGTCGCACAAGATGAATATAATCGCACAACTATGTTCCAGTCGCACAAGAAGACTGAGATGCTGTTGAACCGATGATGATTGGATGAGTGGTTAACGTGATGTTGATTGTAGTCGCACAAGATAAATAAAATCACACAATTATGTTCCAATCGCACAATTCTATAATTGGAAGAGATCACCAACTAAAATCTCGTAAATCAAGGAGTTTATTCCAAATTCAATTTCCTTGATTATTTCCACCAATAAATCCCTACAAACACGTAAACCAATTTTCTAAACATCCAAAATAGATCAAAACGCAAGATTCAAGCTGTTCTTGATGATCTTCAAACTATTCTTCAAGTTCTTCAAATCTTTTTCTTCACTCTCGTTCTTCGATCTTCCAAGTCATACACATCTATAGTTCAAATCATAATTCTCAACAACAAGATAAACTGTTATCTTGTGAACCAGAGATCTCCCTTTTTACGAACATACATCCCCCGTCACTGTGCAAATCCTTCTTCTTGTTCTTCGAGTGATATCAAAACCGAGCCCTTGAATGGCTTCAATGGCTCTGATACCACTTGTAAGTCCCAAACATCCCAAGATATCACTCAAAGGTTTAATCGAACGCGGAATATAAGATCAAACCACAAGAACAAAAAGAAAAAAATATTATTACCAAACTTTGTGCCGCTGCTTCGATCGCACACGGTTTCAACGAACCGTCTGGTACGATCTCTAAGAAGATTGCACACGCTCTCTAGGAACGTCTGGTACAATCTCTAAGAACCTTGCACACAATCTCTAGGATTGTCTGGTACAAGGTTCTCCATGGGGGATTACATGATTACAAAAATGAGAGCACACCTAACAATAAACTAGATATGACAATATATAGGAGCCTCTAACCAAATGGCCCACATGGCCTAGCCCAAACCAAAGTCCTAATCTAAGCCCAATAAACATAAACTTGTACAATAAAGATAAGCGTAAAACTATACAATCTATGGGCCTTACAAATGTGGAATGAAGCAAGGAGATGTGGCTTGTCTTGAAGATTGTAGGTGTAAGCGAAACTTTATTTCAGCCAATGCGTTTTTGCGTATACCCAAAGTGGTGCGTGCATTTGTAGAACAGTTTACGTTTTGTAAGCGTTTTCATATATGGCTAAACATGCGCGCGCGGGCGACACACACGCTCGTATGTAAAGCAGCTGGGTTGCGTGGAGATTAGCGTGCTTACATGTGTAGCAGCAAGGCTCGCATGGAGGCTGAGATGATCGTTTGTAGAACAACAGACTTGTATGGAGATCGACGTGTTGGTATGTAAAAGAGCTTGCGCGCATGGCGACTTACGTGCTCATAAGTAATGGGGCATGCGCGTGCGAAGACTTTCGTGCTCGTATGTAAAAGAGCATGCGCGTATGGCGCTTACGTGCTCGTATGTAGAGGAGCATCAGGCTCGCATGGAGACTGAGGTGATAGTATGTAGAACAACAGACTTGTATGGAGACCGTCGTGCTGGTATGTAAAGGAGCAAGCGCGCGTGGCGACTTACGTGCTCGTATGTAATGGAGCATGCGCCCGCCGGCGACTTACGTGCTCGTATGTAAAGGAGCATGCGCCAGCCGGCGACTTTCGTGCTAGTATGTAAAAGAGCATGCGCGTATGGCGCTTACGTGCTCGTATGTAGAGGAGCATCAGGCTCGCATGGAGACTGAGGTGATAGTATGTAGAACAACAGACTTGTATGGAGACCGTCGTGCTGGTATGTAAAGGAGCAAGCGCGCGTGGCGACTTACGTGCTCGTATGTAATGGAGCATGCGCCCGCCGGCGACTTACGTGCTCGTATGTAAAGGAGCATGCGCCAGCCGGCGACTTTCGTGCTAGTATGTAAAAGAGCATGCGCCCGCCGGCGACTTACGTGCTCATATGTAAAAGAGCATGCGCCAGCCGGCGACTTACGTGCTCATAAGTAAAGGAGCATGCGCGCTTGGCGACTTATGTGCTCGTATGTAGAAGAGCTTGCGCCAGCCGGCGACTTACGTGCTCATAAGTAAAGGAGCATGCGCGCTTGGCGACTTATGTGCTCGTATGTAGAAGAGCTTGCGCCAGCCGGCGACTTACGTGCTCATAAGTAAAGGAGCGTGCACGCTTGGCGACTTATGTGCTCGTATGTAGAAGAGCTTTTTAGGCTTTCATCGGTGTGCGTGAGGATCGCTCGTTGCGTTTCACCGATTGACTGCATTGCCTAACCTGCGAATAAGTTGACATGGTAAATTGTAATAACGAGTCTAATATATGGAAAACGTTGTACCGAAACGCTGTCCTTGGGAGGTGCTCGTTCTATACATCCATATTCCGTAATATGCGAAAGCAATTCTGACCCTCAAAATGGTGTTGCACCATGCTAGTCATTCAGTTTATGGCGGCTAAATAGATGTTAGTAGCTTTGTAATAATATTGATAAGCAACGAATGTATACTATATAAACATACCGCAAGCACGTGTATATGGCATGGTTTCCGAAAAGAGATATAAAAACATGTTTGCCAGTGGTTTATGTTTTAACATAATTGTTAAATTGCCTTCGAGACGAAACATATGCCTCTTGAAGATGTCAAGTAAAGACATCATGATGATAGACATGTCTCTAATGTAAAAAAAAACTTTAAGCTGTGACGCTTGATTGTGCGAACGTCTACTTAAAATTACTTTAAGTTGCAATGACAATCAAGTATAAAGATATAAAGGCCACTCATGAGAAAAAATTGTACGACCAGATAGTTGACCTTGATTTTGTATTGTATCTCAAAATGTGTCTACTGTAATATCTTTGAGATATGCATTGTGCTCATAATTCTTACATGAATCTTTTCTTTATGATAAAATAATAGACACCCTTAAGTTGGTTCAAGACAAAAAGTGTCGGATGTTCCAAGATTAAAAGTGTCCTATTTATAGGATATATGTAGGGGTTACTTATGTGGAATGTTGATAGTTGTGGGCAAGTTTCAAAAACTGTATTTGTGAACCCCGAGGTAACTTCAGATACCTTTTAACTCTACAAATGACCTTAGTTTATTTCACTTGTTTATCAATCAAAAGTAACATCGTGGCGGACCAAGCATACCCGCGCAAAAGCATGCCGGAGTGTGTCCGGCAGGCAGAGATTACTCGCGCGGGGGGTAACGTGAGACGAGTATATATCATTTGTGATGAAGATAAAGCCATTAGAAAGGGATTTCAACAATGGATGATCGACAATAACCCAGTGGATAGTGTGAAAGAATTGAAAGAAGTTGATCACATGGCGATGTTATGTGACTCAAAGCAACTCAATGTTTGTCTTCTTGACATAGCCCATGCATATGCTTAGTCATTGACTTGTCTATTTTTAAAGTTGTTTTCTGATAAATAACAAAATTATTTGAAATTCATTTTCAAATAATTTGTCCTAGCATTTAAGTTGTATGTGCCAATTATAGGCTTGACTATCATAAGAATTGCATATGGAAAACAGCCTTTAAGAATGTGACTACGAAATATATATTTATAAAGATGGTTTAAAATTAAGTCTTCATACCAATAAAATAAGAATGTAACGTCTGTCAAGTACTCGCGCGGGGTAACGTATGGCAAGCTACTCGCGCGGGGGTAACGTATGGCAAGTTACTCGCGCGGGGTAATGTCTGTCTACTCGCGCGAGGTAACGTATGGCAAGCTACTCGCGCGGGGTAAGGTCTGGCAGAGGTGTACTCGCGCGCAAGGCGTAGAGCATGAGCGTGCCTGGTGCGCGAATAAGCGGGACCATGTTCGCCGCGTACATGGTGTATAGCATGTGCAAGCCTGGTGCATGAGTAAGCGGGGCTGTTCACCACGCGCGAATTTGCAGAGCATGAGCATGCATGGGCGCGTGAACAGGCGGAACTTTGTTCGCCGCACACGGGGTGTAGAACATGTCTGCCGCGCAAGTTAGCGGGGCATGTTCGCCATGCGCGGGATGCAGGATGTTTGCCTTACGCGGGGACATGGTTCTGAAAAACGAGAATTGTTAATTCTTTATTTTCGGTATACATGAGCATGTGCCAGTGCACGTTCTGACAGCTCAGTAGCTGTTCGTTGCCCTTTACAGCTGTAAAGGTTTTTTAACTTGTCGTATTTACCATGATGGTTTTCTCTCTCTTTTTTTTTATTTAAATAAAATAGCTCACATTTCGAAAGGGTGGATAACAGCTGTATTTCCTTTAAAAGGGATGGATAACAGCTAACCTTTGTTATCTAACATTTAAAAATAATTTAAAATAACAAAAGCTGAAAATCTCTCTTTTCCAAGCACCAAACTCAAAGCTTAATCACATATTACCTGAGCTTTTCATAGTCGTTCAATGTTAAATTAATAGAGCACATGGGTTGAAAAAGGTGATGTAAAAGAATTTTGCAATTCGTTTTTCTTTGTAACAAATTTGTTTCATGTGGGTTTTGTCATAACTTTACTTGAAAAAGGTTTGCACCCGAAATAGTAGAGTAGCTGACTTACTTGTTTGATGCATAAATGATGGCGAAACTTGTTGATGGAGGCATAGGACCCCCTTTGGAGCTCAACGGAGCTCAGATCTGATGGTTTCTTGGTCAAAAACGTTTGGATCTGGTTGAAAAAACGCAGATATGAAGAAAACAGACCTGGATCTAGAAACCTTCTTGAAAACCGCAGATCTGAGATGGGGAGAAGAGAAAAAACGAGTTTTGATTCTTTGATTTAGATTTTGAACCGGTGGGCGCCAATGAAGAAACACGGGTTCACCGCCGGGATGACCTGACCGTGCTCTACATGAGGGTGAAGAATCACGTCTTGTTCTTCCTCTTGAACCTAGATCTGCAATGGAGAAGAGAAGAAAGTGGAGCTGTAGAGATTGCCGGTAGGAGAAGATTCTCCTGTTTCCAGCTACAAAAGTGTGGCGGCTCCATATGCTCTGCCCTAATAATGAGGTGAACACCTCTTTATATAGAGGGATATGGGCCTCCCCTAACCTCAATGGGCCAGGCCCAGTTAGGGGTTATCTCTACAAGCCCCGACCCAAAGTAGTGTAAACTACATCGCGTTGGGCCTCGCGGTTGGGTTAGTAGCAACAATAATAAATAATTAATATAAAAGCAATACGTAACGGGAAGTCTGACCGCTCAGGTCAGGTTTAATATCGTACCCCATCAATACGTTTTGTGCATGAAATACCAATAAAGATTTATTGATTTCACGTAGATGTATTGAAAAACTGATGGCATTTATAAATTAATATATAGAATGCCTAATTCTCACGTGAATGTGGCAATGCATATGCCAATTTAAATGCAAGTTATTGTCCAATCATTGACCACGAACATTACAAGGAAATGAGGAAAAAAGACCTTTTTTTTCAATAGATATCTTGACTTTCAGTAGATTTTTTTAAAGTAAACTTTATTAAAACACACCTCCGACCTAAACGGGTAAAAGACCAAACAACAAACAAGCCCTCAACCTAAACTTGCAAAGGGCAGACAAAACCTTAATTGTTACGTTTGAAAATAGTGTAAAATGTTGCTACCAAAATCCATGTAGTTGATCAGGGATTGTAGTAACACCAAGATGAGCGGTCCCACTTCGAAAGTTGAAACGAAACCAATCTATCCATGAAAAGGCCAGACACAAAAATATCTCTCATGGAACCGAAGATGATTGGTTAAAAGTTTAAGAAAATGTCTAATTGTTCTCCATTCAACTTCACATACTCGGAACATTTCTTAAATATCTTTGTGAAACAGTTGGTGGTTCTTTTTTTAAGTATGTGATTCAAAAAATACAGTTATGCATTAGGATCTAAAATATAAGTAAAAGAACTCTATCTGAATAAAGTATGCTTAATTAGAAAGTTTTCATACATTGTAAAGCCACAAGAAACACATGCAATTAGTTCAAAGATTTTTTTTTTTTTTTTTTTTTTTTTTTAAGGCCCAAAAACGCAGTTTCCATCCCAAATTTAAATTGTGCATTGCCCTTGTTATACGATCAAAAATAATACCAAGAAAAAAAAGGGAAATGCACGTAAAGTAAAGGAATAAAACACGGTTCCCAGGGCGTACCCACCCAAACCCGAATGCGAGCGGACGCACCCCTTGAAAAAATAAATTTTAGTGTTATTTTTCATCAGAAATTTTGACCAAACCCCTTGAAAATTTTCAACCGTCTCACTTAGAAAAACATATTATAAAATTATAAAAAGAAATCAAACGCAGATTATTATTTTATATATAACTATATAACACAATTTATATAATTATTTTTTAACCACCTATTAACTTAATTACTTAACCTAATCAAAGGCCAATCTACAACATATTTTTATTAGTCCAAGCCCAAGCCCAAACCCAAACCAAAGAAATTTGAAGTAAATAAATAACCCAAACACATTCACCCATTCCAATTCCAACTCCAAATTCTGCCCCAAAAAAAACTCTCAGCGACTTGACGCCACTGCTCACTGTCGGACCGCTTTTTTTGCTGGAAAAACCAAAATTCCGGCGGACCCATATTACGTTAGAATTCCAATATAGAACTAGTATGGTTTCTTTATTGATTTTTTTTATGTGATAATTAGAAGAAAATATAGACGTATAAGAGTTTGATCTTTTTATGTTTTTTTTATATTTCTTGGTTATTCTAGACTTGTAATTAAATGATTTTTTTTGGTTTTATTTATAGCTTTGTTTGTTTAAATGATTAATTACAAGTAATCAACATTTAATACTATGGCCTGAATGTGTCACACCCCTTTCTACGGCGGAAGCACGAGGTGTGATCATGAAAGGTTCTCATTGCATACGAAGAGTAAACTTGCTATATGCTCGTAAAATAACATCAAATACCATGATTTGAAAACATAAGTTTAGCGTTTACATCGCTAGACAGCTTAAAACATTGTCTTAAAAGTTTACAACTTTATTTAAAGTTAAACACAAGCGACATCCACGAGCATAAGCAAGACCGCGCGCACATCCATCCTAGTTACCTGAAATACATGTGAGTTTTTGGAAAAACGTCAACATAAAGTTGGTGTGAATTCATGCAGTTTTGTATTTCATGTTTGTATACTTTGTATGAAAACATAGTTTGTGAGTAAATCAAGTTTTCATATATAAATCCAGTTTCATGTGTACGTCACGTACATCTGTATAATTCAATTTCTTCTTGAGTACCCCACGTACTTCAAGTATAACTCAATCTTTTCTTGAGTACCCCACGTACTCAAGTATTCATCAATTTTTAGTATGGTATGAATTTCATGTAATTAAAATATTCCTGTACAGATCAGGATCGTTAATGGGTTGCAAAGCCATTAACATGTGACACGTCATAGGAAGCCACCAAACCTAAGGCATTTAATTGGTATATTCTGATACACAAAAGCACTCCTCGATTCTCGCCCCGACCAGGAGTGTGGCTGCCAGGCACCCGTTAGATCTAACCTTTTGTTCTGCGGTCTAGGTATATTGTTGATTAATGGTGCTTCTGTACCCTATTCGTGACACTATTTCTCATAACGCCTCCTACTTGGTTCTCGTTCTCACCAAGCGCGTTTCTTGTTATCATTTCTCATAGCGCCTTACACTTGGTTCTCGTCTCACCAAATGCGCTTCTTGTATTTATATCATACCATTTATAAATATTGTACTTTTGTACATGTATTTCACCCCCGAAGTTATAAAAACTGAAAACAGTTAAAGAGAAAAGGGGGAGCATGAACTCACAACTTTGCGTTCCTAGCGTCGTAAACTCCACCGGATTTGCTTAATTAACGTCGTAACCTATACGCGTTTTCTTAACGTTAGTCACTAGACTTGCGTCGCACAAGTACAGTCACTCTCTTTTGTGTGTATTTTCTTGTGTTAAAAATATTCTTATATTTTTAACTACACATCTTACTTATATTATTTTCTCCAAAAATAAATATAAGTCTTTTGTGTTTTGCACTTTGCACCCGAATCATATATCTTGTGTTTTGTATGTGTATTTCTATATTTCTACTCCTCATGAGTATTGAGTGTATTTTTAAGTCTTAATACACTAGCACGTATAACACATACTATATACGCTTAGCACAAAATTTGGTGATAAAATAATATATATTTTTCTCAAAAATATATACTTATCATCCATTTTTATTCTTCAAGAAATCACCATTTCTTATCATCAAAAGTTAGGGAAACCTTGTTAATGTTTTGAGGTATATTTTTAGGGGATAAGTTTCTCAAAACTCATATTTTTCTAAGTGTCAAAATTTATAAAATTTTTGACAGAGTTTCCCCTAAAAATGGAGGTTTCCCACGTTTTCAAAACGTGTGTTTATTTTCTTTTAAATCATCATCAATCATCAACAATCAGCAACAACAATTATCAACAATAATCGTCAACAATAATCACTAATTTCATGAACTTGCATATTTACAAAAATGTGTAGTAACTTACTAGCACATTTAGTAAGTCTTGTTATCTTTAAAAAAATAAGTTTAACTTCTTAAAAACTTTATTTTTAAAGAGTATGAAGTTTTACAACTTCTAGTCGGTTTTTACGAAAATTATTTCTTTGTTACAACCCTTGTTACACAAGTAGCCATACACTTGTTTGTTCACAAAAAACCACTTTTGTTTGTGTAAGACCCGGTTTAGAACATGTGATTTCTTTAAAGTGTGGTTCTTCAAAAATACCACTTGCAGATACGTAGATCTGCTAGTTTTAAACTCTATTGGACAAGTTAAATTACTTTTACACAAGTAAAATATTTCTACACAAGTTCATGTATCTTGTGTGGTAGAGTTTCACCTTTTAACCCTTGTATCTTTCAAAAACGAGCTTATGTGAAGGTACATGATCTTACAAAGTCGGGTTAAACGGAGATCCGAGCTACCACATCATAGATCGGGTCTTAATAATCACATATTTCAAGTCCTACGACTTTTACACAAGTTATATGCTATTAACCACCACTTTAAGTGTTTTTAGTAGACTTTTAATCATCATTCTTCATTTTAACGAGATTCAACCGACAATATTTCTTTTAACCACTTTAGATGAGTGTAAAAACAAGTTTTAAATGATATACCTCTAGCTCAAGGCTAGGGAAGAATCTTGGCGAAAAGTGGGTGGATAAAAGCTAACGGTAGAGGTCCTTCGTGTTCCGCTTGCTCCGAGGCTCCTAATACGCGACTTGTGAAGCTTGTATGATGATGGAATGTAGTGATCAAGGGCCGAAAGTATGATGGTGGTGAGGGTGGTGTTCGGCCGAAGGTTAGAGGGAGCAAGAGAGAAAGATTTTGTTGAGTTTTGTGAAGTGATAATTTTTGTTATGTGAGCTCTAGTATTTATAGGAAGATTAAGTGCTATTACCCCTTGGGTTTCATGTCCCCAAGATGCTAAACAATTACAATTATAATAATCTTGGTTTGTACTAGTGTGTTCCCCTAGTTAGGGGCCGGTTATGGGAAATGGGGAGGGGTAGTTCGATCCAAACTAGTAATTAGGATATAGTTAGCTTAAACCAAGTTAGTTGAGTGTTTAACTTAGTTACTTGTGTATAGTGTGTTACAATGGGTGTTAGGGTACACGGGGACCCTAACTGGCTCAGAGAAAGATACATAATGAAAATAATAATATTTTCATGTTCCGGGCATAGTCCGGTTGTTCGGTTACATACCGATTCGTTAAAGTGCTAAATTACACTTTTTAGTGTCGTTTAAGTACCTTCCTCGTACTCTTTCAATTCCCAACACTTAGGGAAACATTCTGGATAATAAAACGACATTTCTGCATAATATTTATGTGTCTAAATGCTGAATTATTGCTGATTTGTATAATTCTTGCACTTAAAGTGCGTTTCGGGTGCTTTTTAGTGCTTATTTTTGCTTTCGCAATGTATAGAATTTAAACCCTTACATATACTCTTGGGTTTTAATGTACTTTTGTCGTCGGACCTACACCTAGACCTCAATTCTGATGTCTAACTGCTTTCCGCAGTTCAGTCGACACAGTGTGTCTTACCGGTGAGTTTACTATTATTCTGACGCAACGCTCTCGTTTATGCATAAAGCAATATTTTGTAGTATACAACATGCATGAATTCACTTGTTTAATCACGTGTTCAGACATTGCTGACACTTAAACTCATAATTGCAGTCATTAAGCAATAATTATAGTGTACGGAAATTACCGGTTTGTGCCAGTTGTCACAGTCTCCCCCCGTTAAAAGAATTTCGTCCCGAAATTCAGACTGAACTAACTCTCGCTGGAGTCTTCTTGAATAGGTGGGGATACTTTTTCTTGAACTGGTCTTCACGTTCCCATGTGTACTCGGGTCCGTGCTTAGAGCTCCAACGTACTTTGACAAGTTTCACACTGCTCCTCCTGGTCTTGTTGACCTTCCAGTCAGTAACCTCAACGGGTTGTTCTGTAAATCGGAGGGCTTCATCAATATGCACTTCATCCAACGGGATGGTCACGTTTTCTTGTGTTGGACTCTTCTTCAGGTTGGATACATGAAACGTGTCATGTACCCCATTAAGTTCTGCCGGTAACTCCAACTTGTATGCCACGGTACCAATTCTTCTCAATATTCTGAATGGTCCGATGTATCGTGGATTCAACTTTCCACGCTTTCCAAATCTGACTACGCCCTTCCATGGTGAGACTTTTAACAACACTTTGTCTCCCACTTTGAAATCTACCGATTTCCTATTTGGATCCGCGTAGTTCTTTTGTCGCTCTCGAGCCGCCCTAATGCGCTCTCGGATCTGCGCAATCTTGTCGGTTGTCTCTTGTACAAGTTCAGGACCAACCATACGTTTATCTCCGGCATCTGCCCAACATAAGGGCGATCGGCATTTGCGGCCATACAGAGCTTCGAACGGCGCGGCTTTTATGCTTGTATGATAGCTGTTATTGTAGGAAAACTCAACTAAAGGTAGATGAGTATCCCAGCTGCCGCCTAGGTCCATGACACATGCGCGAAGCATATCTTCTAACGTTTGTATAGTCCGTTCGCTTTGGCCGTCTGTTTGTGGATGGAATGCCGTGCTTAGATCTAACTGAGATCCAAAGGCTTCCTGAAATGATTGCCAGATTCTTGAGACAAGGCGTCCATCTCTGTCTGAAATGATTGAGATTGGCACTCCATGACGTGCCACAATTTCTCTTAAGTATATCTCAGCAAGCTTTCCAGTGCTGTCTTTTTCTCGGATCGGTAGGAAGTGCGCAGACTTCGTCAATCGATCAACTATTACCCATATCATATCGTGCCCTCTCGGGGTCCTAGGTAATTTCGTTATGAAGTCCATCGAGATTTGTTCCCACTTCCACACGGGAATCTCTGGTTGTTGTGGTAGGCCGGACGGTTTCTGATATTCGGCCTCAACCTTCGCACAGGTTAGGCATTTTCCAACTTAGGCAGCAACGTCGCTTTTGAGTCTCGGCCACCAATAGTACTCCTTCAAGTCTTGATACATTTTGTCCGATCCTGGGTGGATCGAATATCTCGATGTGTGGGCTTCATTAAGGATGACCTCACGTATGCCACCACAGAGTGGAACCCAGATACGCTTCTTGAAGTATAAGGCTCCCTCTTCATTTGGCACCATGTATTTCAGCATACCCCGCAGGTATTCAGCTTTACGGTTCTCTTCTTTAAGAGCTTCTTGTTGTGCATCTCGAATGCGTGCAGTGAGGTTCGTTCGAATCGTCATTTCCAATGCTCGAACCTTTAGGGTCTTAACCCTTTCTTTTCGGCTCAACGCGTCCGCTACAACGTTCGCCTTTCAAGGATGGTACTTAATCTCACAGTCGTAATCATTCAGCAGCTCGACCCAACGTCGCTGGCGCATATTCAATTCCTTCTGATCAAATAGGTGTTGTAAGCTTTTGTGATCTGTGAAGATTGTACATCGAGTACCATATAAATAATGTCGCCAAATCTTCAAGGCGAATACCACTGCACCCAGCTCCAGGTCGTGAGTGGTATAATTTCTCTCGTGAACCTTCAGTTGTCTTGAAGCATAAGGGATGACTCTTTGGCGTTGCATGAGCACGCAACCCAAGCCTTGTCGTGAGGCGTCGCAGTATACCACGAAGTCTTCAGTGCCTTCGGGTAATGATAGTATCGGTGCATCGCATAGCTTGCTCTTAAGTAACTGGAAGGCTTCTTCTTGTTTGTGACCCCAGTCGTACTTCTTGTCTTTCTGAGTAAGGGTCGTTAGCGGTTGAGCTATCTTCGAGAAATTCTCAATGAATCGCCGATAGTAGCCCGCTAAGCCCAAAAATTGTCGAACTTCAGTTGGGGTCTTGGGAGCTTCCCAATTCTTTATTGCTTCAATCTTGGACGGGTCTACATGAATGCCTTTCTCATTCACCACGTGACCAAGAAATTGTACTTCGCGAATCCAGAATTCGCATTTCGAGAACTTTGCATAAAGCTTCTCTTTCTTCAGTAGTTCCAGAATAGTCCGGAGATGTTGCTCATGCTCTTCTTTCGTTCGCGAGTAAATCAGGATATCATCGATAAATACAATCACGAATTTATCGAGATATGGCTTGCATACGCGGTTCATTAGGTCCATAAAGACCGCTGGCGCGTTCGTCAATCCAAACGGCATCACAAGAAATTCGTAGTGCCCATATCGCGTTCTGAATGCAGTCTTTGGCACGCTTTCATCTTGGATTCTCAGCTGATGGTATCCAGATCGAAGGTCGATCTTGGAATAGTAGCTTGATCCTCGCAGTTGATCAAATAAGTCATCAATCCTCGGTAGTGGATACCGATTCTTGATCGTGAGCTTGTTCAGTTCCCTATAATCGATACACATCCGCAGTGTTCCATCCTTCTTCTTCACGAACAATACTGGAGCTCCCCAAGGTGAGAAGCTTGGCCTTATGAATCCTTTATCCAACAACTCCTGGAGTTGTGTAGATAATTCTTGCATTTCGGATGGAGCAAGTCGATAGGGTGCCTTGGCTACAGGAGCAGCTCCTGGAACCAAGTCTATACGGAATTCGACTTGTCGTTGCGGAGGTAGTCCTGGCAGATCTTCAGGGAACACATCAGGAAATTCCTTCACCACAGGAATGTCTTCGAGTTTTGGCTCCATAGCCTTCTTGTCTATAACGTGTGCTAGGAAAGCGACTCATCCTTTCCTCAAGCACTTCTGTGCCTTCATGCAACTGATGATTCGAAGAGGCGCGTCTCGTTTTTCTCCATGCACGATAAGAGTTTCACCATTCGCTAAAGGGATGCGAATGATTTTCTCATGACAAATAACTTCAGCTTTGTTCTTGGACAACCAGTCCATTCCGACTACTACATCGAAGCTACCCAATTGAATAGGTAAGAGGTCGATGCTAAAATTTCGTTCGCCAAGTTCTAGTGTGCAGCCTCTGACAACTTCGCCCGATTCAACAAGTTTACCATTGGCTAGTTCTATGGAATAAGGAATTTCTAATCTACTAGATTCTTTTCCAAGTATGCGTTTAAATTCCACAGACATGAAACTATAATCGGTGCCAGTGTCGAATAATATGGATGCAATGTGATTGTTAATGAGGAACGTACCGTTGACCACATTAGGGTCCTTGCGTGCGTCCCTTGCTCTAATTACAAATGCTCGGGTCTGGGCATTGTTTCCCCTTGGGCAATTTTTCTTGAAATGATCCATGCCTCCACAACCAAAGCATCCTTGGCTTTGCCCAGCTCCACGGCTATTCCGGTTACCATTGCCATTCTCATTCCCATTCCTTCCGTTTCCCCAACAGTTTTCTGCTTGGTGACCCAATCTACCACATTTGTCGCACCTTGGAATGCGACAAGCTCCTTTATGATGAAACTTACATTTTTGGCATTCAGGCATGGAGCCTTGGTATGCCTTGGTTGAAAGGGTCTTCGCCTCCTGAGACGGGTTAGCGTCACGCTTTTTGCTGAAACCCTTGTTGTTACGAGTTGCTTGGTTCAAACTGGCATGCTTTCTCTTCTTGTCGCCGGACGACTCAGCATGCGTCTCGGTCTTCTCTGTTGGGTTTAATGATAACTTCTTCATACGAACACAATCTTCAGTAAGGCTGACAGCCAGAGTTACAGCCTCGGTGATTGTTTGTGGTTTGGCCGACGTCACCATGCCACGAAACTCTGAGGCCAGTCCCCAAATGTAACGTTCAACACGCTTGAATTCGGGAGTCACCATGTAGGGAAGTACTCTAGACAGATCGTGGAATCTTCGAGTATAACTATCAATATGAACACCTTCCATAGTCAAGTGCCAGAACTGCGTTTCCAGTCTTTGGAGTTCAGCACGAGAGCAATACTTCTCTCTCATCCTTTCCTTTAGTTCCTCCCAGGTTAGACCATACGCGGCATTATTGAGCAAGGTTTGGGCTTGCAAATTCCACCAAGTCAGAGCTTCATCGACAAACAACCCGGTAGCAAAGGTGACTTGTTGATCCGCGGTACACTTGCTCATGCGAAAAGTAGCTTCAGTCTTCTCCGTCCAGCGCACAAATGCTACTGCACCTCCTGTGCCATCATAGTTCATCGGCTTGCAGTCGAGGAACTGCTTAAATGTGCAGCTTCGAACTGCGCTGTCTCCAGATGAATCTCCATTCCCATTATGTCTAGCGTTGCTTGGTCTTCCACTGTCTTGAGTACAGTTTGCCTCGTACTGGGCGATAGCAGCGGAGACCCTTTCTTCCAGTAGAGCCTCCAGCTCTTCGGCAATTCTTGGCAGTGGGGGAGGAGGAGGTTGATCGTCATTGCGAGCATTCACAGCTTTCCTGGGTGCCATGTTCTGACAGAACATAACACAACAGGGTTAGGCATTTGTTTGATATCGTCACACTAGACAGTAGTATCATATATATTCACAGGTATATATACCACATAAGTGACATCAAACAATTATTACTCTAGCAGAGTACTTGGTAGGCTTGCACTGAGGGAATCTATACGTGACAAGACTTGCTGTGATTTCTGTGCACTGAATTCCATAATTATGTATGCATCCATAATTACGTAATTCCTTGCACAGTCCGCACAGTTCGTTTCATCCTCGTATTTCTTCCTTCAGGTAGGCCATTGCTTTCAGGTAAAATCACGTATACTCGTGACATTCTACTTCTAGTACATGCTAATTATCACACATAATTGCAAGTAGTTTCTAGTCAACGACAAGTGCTACTCAAGTGCACTCTAAGTCTCGTAGTGTCTTTTCTAAACTCATGTAGACAGTTTCAGGCAGTGGATGTCGCGGGACGTTTTATGCAATGAAAACTCTTTGAAAATTGTTTTCGTGAATGGATCCTAGAGATTGTAGACTAGACTCGAGAAAGAATCCTGGTTCACTACAATCGCAGCTCTGATACCAATCTGTCACACCCCTTTCTACGGCGGAAGCACGAGGTGTGATCATGAAAGGTTCTCATTGCATACGAAGAGTAAACTTGCTATATGCTCGTAAAATAACATCAAATACCATGATTTGAAAACATAAGTTTAGCGTTTACATCGCTAGACAGCTTAAAACATTGTCTTAAAAGTTTACAACTTTATTTAAAGTTAAACACAAGCGACATCCACGAGCATAAGCAAGACCGCGCGCACATCCATCCTAGTTACCTGAAATACATGTGAGTTTTTGGAAAAACGTCAACATAAAGTTGGTGTGAATTCATGCAGTTTTGTATTTCATGTTTGTATACTTTGTATGAAAACATAGTTTGTGAGTAAATCAAGTTTTCATATATAAATCCAGTTTCATGTGTACGTCACGTACATCTGTATAATTCAATTTCTTCTTGAGTACCCCACGTACTTCAAGTATAACTCAATCTTTTCTTGAGTACCCCACGTACTCAAGTATTCATCAATTTTTAGTATGGTATGAATTTCATGTAATTAAAATATTCCTGTACAGATCAGGATCGTTAATGGGTTGCAAAGCCATTAACATGTGACACGTCATAGGAAGCCACCAAACCTAAGGCATTTAATTGGTATATTCTGAGACACAAAAGCACTCCTCGATTCTCGCCCCGACCAGGCGTGTGGCTGCCAGGCACCCGTTAGATCTAACCTTTTGTTCTGCGGTCTAGGTATATTGTTGATTAATGGTGCTTCTGTACCCTATTCGTGACACTATTTCTCATAACGCCTCCTACTTGGTTCTCGTTCTCACCAAGCGCGTTTCTTGTTATCATTTCTCATAGCGCCTTACACTTGGTTCTCGTCTCACCAAATGCGCTTCTTGTATTTATATCATACCATTTATAAATATTGTACTTTTGTACATGTATTTCACCCCCGAAGTTATAAAAACTGAAAACAGTTAAAGAGAAAAGGGGGAGCATGAACTCACAACTTTGCGTTCCTAGCGTCGTAAACTCCACCGGATTTGCTTAATTAACGTCGTAACCTATACGCGTTTTCTTAACGTTAGTCACTAGACTTGCGTCGCACAAGTACAGTCACTCTCTTTTGTGTGTATTTTCTTGTGTTAAAAATATTCTTATATTTTTAACTACACATCTTACTTATATTATTTTCTCCAAAAATAAATATAAGTCTTTTGTGTTTTGCACTTTGCACCCGAATCATGTATCTTGTGTTTTGTATGTGTATTTCTATATTTCTACTCCTCATGAGTATTGAGTGTATTTTTAAGTCTTAATACACTAGCACGTATAACACATACTATATACGCTTAGCACAAAATTTGGTGATAAAATAATATATATTTTTCTCAAAAATATATACTTATCATCCATTTTTATTCTTCAAGAAATCACCATTTCTTATCATCAAAAGTTAGGGAAACCTTGTTAATGTTTTGAGGTATATTTTTAGGGGATAAGTTTCTCAAAACTCATATTTTTCTAAGTGTCAAAATTTATAAAATTTTTGACAGAGTTTCCCCTAAAAATGGAGGTTTCCCACGTTTTCAAAACGTGTGTTTATTTTCTTTTAAATCATCATCAATCATCAACAATCAGCAACAACAATTATCAACAATAATCGTCAACAATAATCACTAATTTCATGAACTTGCATATTTACAAAAATGTGTAGTAACTTACTAGCACATTTAGTAAGTCTTGTTATCTTTAAAAAAATAAGTTTAACTTCTTAAAAACTTTATTTTTAAAGAGTATGAAGTTTTACAACTTCTAGTCGGTTTTTACGAAAATTATTTCTTTGTTACAACCCTTGTTACACAAGTAGCCATACACTTGTTTGTTCACAAAAAACCACTTTTGTTTGTGTAAGACCCGGTTTAGAACATGTGATTTCTTTAAAGTGTGGTTCTTCAAAAATACCACTTGCAGATACGTAGATCTGCTAGTTTTAAACTCTATTGGACAAGTTAAATTACTTTTACACAAGTAAAATATTTCTACACAAGTTCATGTATCTTGTGTGGTAGAGTTTCACCTTTTAACCCTTGTATCTTTCAAAAACGAGCTTATGTGAAGGTACATGATCTTACAAAGTCGGGTTAAACGGAGATCCGAGCTACCACATCATAGATCGGGTCTTAATAATCACATATTTCAAGTCCTACGACTTTTACACAAGTTATATGCTATTAACCACCACTTTAAGTGTTTTTAGTAGACTTTTAATCATCATTCTTCATTTTAACGAGATTCAACCGACAATATTTCTTTTAACCACTTTAGATGAGTGTAAAAACAAGTTTTAAATGATATACCTCTAGCTCAAGGCTAGGGAAGAATCTTGGCGAAAAGTGGGTGGATAAAAGCTAACGGTAGAGGTCCTTCGTGTTCCGCTTGCTCCGAGGCTCCTAATACGCGACTTGTGAAGCTTGTATGATGATGGAATGTAGTGATCAAGGGCCGAAAGTATGATGGTGGTGAGGGTGGTGTTCGGCCGAAGGTTAGAGGGAGCAAGAGAGAAAGATTTTGTTGAGTTTTGTGAAGTGATAATTTTTGTTATGTGAGCTCTAGTATTTATAGGAAGATTAAGTGCTATTACCCCTTGGGTTTCATGTCCCCAAGATGCTAAACAATTACAATTATAATAATCTTGGTTTGTACTAGTGTGTTCCCCTAGTTAGGGGCCGGTTATGGGAAATGGGGAGGGGTAGTTCGATCCAAACTAGTAATTAGGATATAGTTAGCTTAAACCAAGTTAGTTGAGTGTTTAACTTAGTTACTTGTGTATAGTGTGTTACAATGGGTGTTAGGGTACACGGGGACCCTAACTGGCTCAGAGAAAGATACATAATGAAAATAATAATATTTTCATGTTCCGGGCATAGTCCGGTTGTTCGGTTACATACCGATTCGTTAAAGTGCTAAATTACACTTTTTAATGTCGTTTAAGTACCTTCCTCGTACTCTTTCAATTCCCAACACTTAGGGAAACATTCTGGATAATAAAACGACATTTCTGCATAATATTTATGTGTCTAAATGCTGAATTATTGCTGATTTGTATAATTCTTGCACTTAAAGTGCGTTTCGGGTGCTTTTTAGTGCTTATTTTTGCTTTCGCAATGTATAGAATTTAAACCCTTACATATACTCTTGGGTTTTAATGTACTTTTGTCGTCGGACCTACACCTAGACCTCAATTCTGATGTCTAACTGCTTTCCGCAGTTCAGTCGACACAGTGTGTCTTACCGGTGAGTTTACTATTATTCTGACGCAACGCTCTCGTTTATGCATAAAACAATATTTTGTAGTATACAACATGCATGAATTCACTTGTTTAATCACGTGTTCAGACATTGCTGACACTTAAACTCATAATTGCAGTCATTAAGCAATAATTATAGTGTACGGAAATTACCGGTTTGTGCCAGTTGTCACAGAATGTTTGAAAACATTGAAAATTACGAACTATGGTTGATCATGATTGTTTATTTTTTTAAGTGTTTAGTGTTATTTTATGAACTTATGGAGCAATTTATATGCGATAGTAACCATGAGTAAGAATGTAATGAACTTATGGAGTGTTTAGTATCTTTGGATGATGTTTTGGATAAATTTCAAAAAATGAAAACCTATAGGGCACAATTTTAGATACATTTATAATTACGTTTGACGTGTTGTTTATGATTATATAAATTTTCGTTTAATGTTCTTTTGTCTTACATAACCCGACCCGACCCGCTATGAACCGATTTTTTTTATATAACTAGGGGCCTAAAATCTTTAAAAATATTCCGTACCCCCAGCAAAAAATTCTTGAGTTCGCCACTGTTCCTATATCCACACTTAAATTGTAGATTGTTCTCGATGTACACTAAAAAGCAACATAAAGCAAACGAAATGCAAAGTATAAAGTGAAAAGCATAGAACGAGACTCCCCTGGGTTATTATTGCAGCCGAGTGTGCTAACTTCCATAAGCACTTAAGCAGTATGATTCTTGTGATCTAGATGTGTTCTAAAGATATTTACTAAAGGCAGACCAAGAAAACTAACACTCATTTTAGTAACAAAAAAAATAAATAAAACAAACATTGGATTGCTTCCCGGAAGCGCTAATTTTATAAACGAGTCAGCAGGACTCATGCCAAAAAAAAAAAAAAAAAAAAAAAAAAAATCTTCTTTTGGGGCAAAGGGAATTCCCTCAATCAGGTGACTTTTCCTTTATGTGTTTTCCACGCGTCTCGTTTAGTCTAGTCTGATATGTCTCCCGTTCAGTGGGAAACGTCTAACTCTCGAACTAAAAATCGTTTTGAAATTTTTAAACTCGCCGGACCACCAATATTTTTATTAAAAATAAAGTTATCAAATTATTTTTTACTAAATCGAAACCGATACCGGGCACACAACATTGATACGCGTACTGATATTTTATGGTGTCTGGTTTCGATACATGTCGGTTTTTACATTCTTCAATATTTTTGTACCACCGGTAACAGGCCAATATTATACTGCCATAATCAGAACCAATTTCGCGAACCGTAACAAACCAAAAGGATACCAACCGAAAAATATCATTACCGGTATCGCTAATTATTTTTTTTGATTTTTTTTCGATGTAAAAGATGTGTAGATATCTTTGATGAGACAACTTTTATAGTTTTGTGTAATTAAATCTAGGGTAAATTACACTTTTCGTCCTTTATGTTTGTAGCGGGTTGCAATGGATAGCCTTTAACTTTAATAATTACACACTACGTCCTTTGGTTCAAACCTAGTTAAAATTTTCAGTTAAAGTGTAACATGTGCCTTGCCCATGAGGGTAGGTTTGTAATTTTACTATATATTTAAAATATATCTTTTTTTCATTATCATTTTCACAACCACATGTCACAAACCCTTATCCCCTTTCTATTCTCTCTTATGTCTCTCTCTCTTGAAAATGCCGACCACCACCCTTGGTGGTGGAGCCGTGGCGGCAGCGCGGCATGGTGGTGGTCCCGGCTAGTAAGTGTGGTACGTTAGGGGCAGTGGGGTGCGGTTGGGGCGGAGCAGGGGTTTCAGGGGTGATGGTGACGGGGAGGAGGGGGTGTGCGATGGAGTGGGATTTGGCTCTACTAAGGCTGATTACACCAGATTGTTGCCCAAACACCGTCTGAAAACCCCCACACAAAACCCATCTTCATCAGACGATGGCGAGCAAGTTCTTGATTGCGGCGTAGAAAGTACAAATCACCGTCATCGCCACACCCATTTCACCTTCATCTGAAATCTTCACTGTAAGCAGATCTGATTTGCCTTTCCTTGTTAACAAACCCCAAACCCTAGAACTCGATGGTGGTTGCGAATATGGTGGTGGTTACTAGCAATGGTGGTTACAAAGATGGCAGTGGCACTCATGGTTGCTAGAGGCTGGGGTGGTGGTTATTGGATGGTGCTGGTGGTTGTCGAATATGGTGGTTGTCGAATATGGTGGTTGCAACACTTGGGTTTTTTTTTTTTTGACTGATTATCATGTGCAAAAGAAGAGCAAAATATGATTTTATATATGTTTTTAGTCTAGTGTTTTTAAAGTTAGATTTTGATTTTTTATAAATATACTTTAAATTAAAATAACATGATAAAATGACCGAAATACCCCCATGTGCCTTTCATATGGTGAGACTTAACTAACATTTCAACCAGGTTAGTGTTAAAGGACATAGTATGTAATGAGTTTTCCAAATAAAAGACTATGACTGTAATTATTGAATTCATTGTAAACCGTTAAAACAAATAGGACGAAAAGTGTAATTTAAATCTAAAATAAAATGTGATTGTATGTAACCCGACCCGCTCACAGGCTACCGCTGTGACCTAGTTCTTCTTCCCCTCACATCTTTCAAATTCAATCAACTGCCGAAATTCGATGGTCATTCTGGAGTTTTGATTTAAACCCTAACAACCGATTCAAGCCCTAGGCCATAAGTATCAATTCCTTCATCTCCGATCTCTTTCTGAATAAGCGAATAAGGTAACGTATTTCCGACACTCTGTATTAATATCATATACACTCGTCGTGAAACAAACTTATTGATATCTGTAGTTTTTGACTTTTTAATATAACTTGAAATTATGAAAACTCAATACGTATAGAATATTGTCTGTTTAGTTGTAACAATTTATTTGAGAAATGAGAATGATAGGGAATGAAATTATAAAGCTTTCACATTGTAACTCAACTTTCAGTATGTGCTCATTTATGTTTAGGAATTTAAGTTATATAAAAGCACCATATGATTTGAGAGTTTTATACAAGAAACATAATAGGTCTGTAGTTAGTTAGCTAGTTAGTTAGTTAGTTGGTTAGTTAGTTAGTTAGTTAGTTAGTTAGTTAGTTAGTTAGTTAGTTAGTTAGTTAGTTACCTTTGAACATAACTTGATTGTTTACCAGTAATTGTTGGATGCGTTCGAAATGTAGTCTTGTGTATATCATCTGATTATAATCACTTTGAAAATGAATCTTCGAAAATATCCTGCTACCATGTAATTCATTAAGCAAGATTTAAAGGGGGGATCTGAATTTATTTTTCATGATTATGGCATGGAGTGCTCGATAATCCGCGCAAAATCTCCAGGTTGAGCTGCTGAGATTACAAGCTGCGTTATTCAACAACCAACGTGAAACTTTTATTATGACTTGACGTATTTGATCACCAGTACCACCCCCCAAACGGCCAAACCTTACCTTTGTTTTTCTTTAGTTTGTGTTGTTGTTGGTAGATGTTTTTAGCCTAGGCTTGTTTTGACCCGTTGCCCATCCTACTCATATTAGCACCTCTAGTAGTGCCCCTTGCAACATATTTGTTCCTGACTACCATTGTGTATGAGAGAATGGAAGGAATTTTCGCACCACTTTGCTGATGTTTTAGTGAAAAATGTAGAAATATCGCCAGTTGTTTAACGTATAGTTGTCAAAGGCGCAATGCATGCTCAAGTCACAAAGGGTGAGCCTTGGGCCTAGGCAGGAACTTAAAAAGCTAGGGACCGAGATAAGCAAGACAGATAGCATAAACATGCAGTTTTTAAGGTTTTAGACATGTTTTGGGTTGCTTCCAGATCATTTTTGGATGTTTCAGACCATTAGTTGGCACAGAATTTGCAAAACTTGGCCGGAATCTTTCTGGAAAGGAATCTCCCCCGAAGGGCTTTTGACAATAGGTTTTACGAAGATTGCCAATTCTGATACGATCTATAAGACAATAGTGGTGCTAAAGTTCAGACGTATGTTTATAAATTCCATAGCATTTTACTTTGTTGGATTAAAACTTTGGGCTAAAAACCCTGACATTATATGAACTTCTGTTTTTGCAACAATATTCTTGAAATCAGATCATTCATTTTTCTCACAATTTCTGTTCGTTGTCACTCACATAAACCCTGAAAAAATCTCAACTATGTATACAACACTTGGCTTCAGGTAAAGATGAAGAGGGTGTTTAGAATATCCGATATAGGATCAGCAAGATCAGAGCTTCGTGGATTTTTTACACCCAAATTCCCAACGAACCCAACAACAATACCCACTACCACCCGAAGGGTTTCTACCGAATCTTCATCATCTAAATCCATTTTAGATTTATATGGACAGTTTGCTAATAGATGGACTTATTCCGATGTACGATCTAAAGAAGAAATGATTGAAAAAGTTTCTTTTTACAGAGATGAACTGATTAAAAATGTGAAGGATGAAAACTGTGTTGAAAATTTGTTGGAAGTTGAGGGGTGGAATTTGATCAAGATGTATTCTGATGGGGCTGCTTTTGTTGAGCTTCTTAAGTTGTTGGAATCTTCTCCTCATTTGGCTATCAAGGTAAAATAAATTTTCATTTTCTGTTTTATAGTGTGCATTAGGGGTGTTTAATGTTTATAAACCGTTGAAAGTGACCCAACTGCTCAAACCGAAGCAAGTTTGTCAGTTTGAGTCTTGAGATCCAAATTGTTTGGTTTTGACGGTTTGGTTTGGAACTTGGAACCAACCATGTAAACCGAACCCATGGCCTAGTGGTATGGTGTTTGCCCTGCACAAATGTGGTGTGGGTTAAAATCCTTGCAAGTGCAAGGTTACGTGGTATTTAGGTGTACCAAAAGGAAATATTTCACATAATAGTAAATTAGTAACCAAGTTTTAAAAGTGTTCTAATTAGGTCACTTCGAAAAAATTTTGTTCCAATTAGGTCATTCAGGTTTATTTTGATGTTTTACCTGAATAGCAGGTCACTAATCCTACATGACATTATTTTCATTTTCCTTTTTTAGTATATGATGACATGGCTTAAAAATGCCAACATGAATTGCGGTTTTTTAAGAAAAAAAATTGCGAATAAATTTTAAAAATTGCAAAAAGAAAAATTAAAAGTTCGCGGAAAAGTTTTTAAATAATTTGCAAAAAAAATCGAGATAATTTTTAAAAAAATGCGAAAAGATTTAGGGAATTTGCAAAAAAAAAAAAAATTAAAGTTGCAAAAAATTCTAAGTTTTTTTTTGCAGTTTTTAAAATTTTCGCAATTTTGTAAAATTTTATGCATTTTTTAATTTTTAAATTTTTTTGCAAATTTTTAAATCCGTTTGACATTTTTTAACCATGTCATCATATAATAAAAAAAAAAAGAAAATAAAAGAAATGCCATGTAGGATGGTTACATGCTATGTAGGTAAAACATATAGGATTGGAACATTAAAGTAAACTTGAGTGACCTAATTGGAACAAAATGTTTTTTGAATGATCTGATTAGAACAATCATGAAACTTGGTTACTATTTTACAAAGTTATCCCTAAAAAATTGCTATTAAAAAAAGGCATGTAAACCGTGCCAACCGTTTAACTTTTATTATTTGTGTATATATATATTTATACTTTTGGAATATGTAATTAGGTATATGTATTATAATGTAAATCATATTTAAACTTCTTAAATAATTGTAATACAAATTAATGATTTTGGAAAAATAAAATTTGGTCCAAATTTCCAAACCGTCAAAAAAACTAACCGAGTAACCGTTGCACCTGCAGAACCAGCCTCTCCGGCTATCCCACCCAACCCAGCTGGTTTAGTTTGTCGTTCCCTAAAACCATAGTTAACGGTTCCAGCCCAAGATACCTAAATCAGTTTTTCAACTGTTATTACATTTATATGTGTTGCAGGTTTTTAATTGGAGAAGACAAAAAGATCAAATGAGGCCTTTATCATCAGAAGAATACGCAAAAGGCATTAAAATCGCGGGTAGAACAAAGGACGTAGATCTAGCAGTTGAACTTTTCACGGAAGCTTCTAATAAACAGCTCAAAAACACTTCGACTTACAACGCTCTTATGGGTGCGTATATGTACAACGGCCTAACTGAAAAATGCCAATCAGTTTATCGGGATTTAAAGCAAGATGCCAATTGTTGCCCCACATCAGTTACATTCAACATGCTGATATCAGTTTTCGGCCATAGAGTACTTATAGATCAAATGGAAAACGTATTTCAAGAAATGAAAGATTACGATATCGCCCCTGATCTAACCACATACAATAACTTGATCGCGGGTTATCTCACTGCATGGATGTGGGATAGTATGGAGACTACGTACCGTATGATGGAGACTGGACCCGTACACGCTAATCTTGATACGCGCTTGCTAATGCTTCGTGGGTACGCGCATTCGGGTAATTTAGAGAAAATGGAAGAGATTTATAATATCGTGGGGCCTCATGTTCTTCGCGAAAAGCATATTTCGTTAATTAGAGCTATGATATGCGCATACTGCAACTTTCCTAATAGAAATCGAGTTAAAAGAATTAACGAACTAATGAGATTAATACCAGAAAACCAGTACCGACCGTGGTTAAACGTGCTACTTATTAGAGTTTATGCAGAAAAAGATTTGGTTGACCAGATGGATGAGTCAATAGACGAGGCGTTTGACCATAACACTACCGTTAACACTGTGAGGATTATGCGTACGATTACGTCAACTTATATTCGGAACAATGATGTGGACAAGTTGGCAAAGTTTATAACGCGTGCGGGGCATTCTGGGTGGAGAATGTGTCGTAGGTTGTACCATGAGTTAATGTGGGTGCTCGCTAAGCAAAAACGAATAGAGGAAATGGAGCAAGTTCTTTTTGAGATGGAGCGATATAATTACGGGTGCTCGAAAAGAACGTTTATTATATTGTATAAGGCTTATTCGGCACACGAAGAACGATATCGACCAAAGTTATATAGGGTGTTAGGGTTGATGTACAAGTATGGGTATGGATCCTTTTTAGCAAATATTCGAATATGAATGTAGAATATGAAATTGAGAAAGAAGCCATTTTGGACACCTCCTTGATGGTGTGTTACTTATTTTTGTTAGGTATTCAGAAATACACAGTTTTCTTAAACTATTTGTTCAATTGTTGTAATTATTTTAGATTAATAAAGTTAATTCTTTTATAGTTTTTAATTCACCAGTTTAAGTTAAACAAGACTGTATTTAGTCGGGTCTTTCGATCTCATGGTCAAGATTGGGAACCTATGCTTTCAAAGATCTTTGAAGGTAACATACTATTAAATGTTCATATATCTGCATTTTGCAGAGTTGTAGGATGTTCTTATGATATACTTAAATCTTCAACAAGAACGTCTAGAAGATAAAACAAACAAAGAAAGTCAATATCATACAGAAGGTATGCGGTCAACACACGGCTCAACAATGGATAGATTGGCCGCAGACCGGCTATGCCAAAGAGCATATCGAATTTTTATTGACAAGAACCACGACTGAGGGATAGAGCAACTGTGGTCTGTGTGTGGATTGACACACCATGTGTGGCGGAGAAATCAAATAGACTTTGATTTATCTGAGTCAATAATGAGTGTATGCATCCTTAGGTATACAAGAGATCACTAGAATTTTATAAAACTTATGAGACATCTTTTATAAACTAAACAAACGTTCTATAAAACAATTCGAAATTTATAAAAAGATTGTTTTAGTGATCAAAATGGTTTTAGGATTAAATAAAAAGACGCAAAGTAAAAAATGATCAGCATAACTGATAAAATAAAAAGTGTTGTGCAAATAGAACTATTATGAACAAGCCATATGTTTTAAGATATTTTATAAAAAAAAAAAAGAATTTATAAAAGACTCGACCACTTATTTTTGTAAATGCATAGAAAGAACTGGTTTGAAGAATCTTTCGTATGGAGAAATATTCCAACATGTTATTGAGTCTAATACTTGGTTCATTAAAGAATTGGTTAGATGTCAAATGAAATGATTTGATAAATTGCTTGTGTATTCTTATTGCAATATTCGTTTAAACACTTTAGTTTTAACTGTATGTTGTGAGTGTGGTCTCAAACGTGCCCGTGGATATTTGATCTGCATTCTGGTGTGGTTCCCGTTCTATTTTAGTATGAAAGAGATCACGAACACGTTTTAAAAAGTCGGTTCGTTTTTGATGATCTCCTATTTAGAAAAAAAAAAAAACAATACACATTATTAGAAAATAAAAAAATATGAAGCATAAAATATTTTTCTTTTATAATTAATTACTCATAAAAGGGTTCTCCGAGATGTCAACCCTCCCACGAGCCAAAGTTAGTTTCTCATCGCCCATCAACTTTTCAATACTTATTTACACGGGCTTGACTTCACCACCCTTTTTAATGCTTTCTCTTTGATTTTTAACGGTCGGGCTGTGTTGGTTGAACGATGTTTGATTGCGTTTCAACTGGAGGGCCGATAACAATTGGTGAAATGGTTTAGAGCGAAAAGGTAAGGGTTGCTTTGGTTGTTTGGGTTGTTTTGGCTCATTTTGGTTTTGACAATATGGGATGTGCGGGTCAAAGGGCTCCAAGGATTCATGATCTTTTATAGAAGTTTTAAAAAAGAATATTTAAGAAGATGAAGTAGAAAACGTGGTTTGAGTTGTGTGGTAAAATGTATAAAATATATTTGTATGTATATAAGTAATTTAAAAGTTTTTTTTTTCTAAATCAAGCGGTTTAGTGAACATTGGCACACCACTCAATACCATCTTCTTCAATTCATGCCCGTTGAAGCCTTCACGAGCCACTCAGTCATACCCCGGGGTTGCCACCTCACTCGGGACGTTAGACCATTACACTTAGACTTAGTAAGACATTATAACGGTGATCTAGGTGATCTAGGCTCTGTTGACTTTAAGAGACATGTTTATTGAAGGACAAGTTCTATGTTAAAATAAAATAGTGAGTGTAAGGTGGAAAAATTAATCTTTGCTTGAATCACTATAAAAGTGAATATAAGTATCGGTACCGATATTCAGTCAACATCGATTTAGTAAAGTACCGGTAACCAACTCGTATTGAAACCAAAAACAATAAAAATGATTACGAGTATTGGTACCAATGTTATTCGGTCGCTATCGTTTCAGTTTAATATTAGGGTTATTGGATTTTATCACTCTCAACTAATGGGTATTGGCCCCTGGCACTCATATCATTTTGACTCGCACCACTCTCAACTTAACACTTTGTGTGTTGTGTCACACTGGTTGAGTGGTTTTTGGCTCCCCTTTTGTCTTTTAGGAGGAGATTCAACTACAGTTAGAGCTAGCAATTTTACACGATACACGAATACACGACACGAACCTACACGACCTTAACAGGTATCGTGTATGACCATAACAGGTATCGTGTACTAAACAGGTAGACACGAAACAACCTGTTAATTTTCGTGTCGTGTTCGTGTATAGCGTTTCGTGTTTTCGTGTCTTATCGTGTCTGTTCGTGTATAGCGTTAATACATGTTAACACTTGACATCGAGTGGGTAAGATACCTGTTTACCTGTTAGATACCCGTTAAGATATCTTTTTACCTGTTAGATACCCGTTAATACATGTTAGATAGTTAGATACCCGTTAATACATGTTAATACCTATTTACCTGTTAGATACCCGTTAATACATGATTATTATAGTGTTCGTTAACAGGTATTAACAGGTAATTTTCGTGTTTTCGTGTCGTGTTCGTGTTCGTGTTTGAAAAAAAGGACACGATAAGTTATCGTGTCGTGTTCGTGTATGGGATTTCGTGTATCGTGTCTTATCGTGTACGGGTATACACGATATGCCAGCCCTAACTACAATCATTAGTAATTCACAAAGTGTTAACCTAATATCACCAATAATACAGGTCAAACACTAAGAAACATTCACCTGCGGAGTGACACAACACACAAAGTGTTAAGTTGAGAGTGATGGGAGTCAAAGTGACAGTTAAAAGTGGCAGCGACCAATACCTAATAGTTGAGAGTAATAAAATCTAATAACCCTTAATATTATACCGAAACTGTAGTAAAATATGTCAATCCCTGGTTTACACTAGAAAAAAGTTATTCTAAATATAATTTGATTTTCTATAAAATATCTATAAAATATGTATCACAATACTGGAAAAAAGAGTTTAACATAACTATTTATTTGGATTTTTTTTAAATGTTAACGAACACATATTAAAAAAAAATAACTGATAAATGAAACATAAATACAAAAACCGTGTGTATGAATTGGAATCGGGATGAAACTCTTCATCATTAGGCCATGTGTAGTCATAAAGCTACTTATGGGGGGTTATGCGATAAGTGGCGGATTGTGTAAGCAGGGGCGGATCTACCTTGATGTAAGGGGTAGCCTCCGCTACCGCTTGGCCGGAAAATTTTTGACGTTTTTAGTGTAAATTTTGGAAAAATTTGACGTTTTTTCGATTTCGTTACCGCCTATTTATAAAACGTTCCCGCTTGGTCGGAATCCTAGATCCGCCACTGTGTGTAAGAGATGGGTTTTATATAACTTGAGTGTGTAGTTGGGTTATATATGTATGGGCTTTATATATATGTATGTATGTATGTATGTATGTATGTATGTATGTATGTATGTATGTATGTATGTATATGTGTGTGAGTATGGAATGATTGATCACACCGTGAAATGCATCGCAGAAGGGAAAAAAATTACCATAGCACCCACCGTATTGGTGTTGGTGGCGCTATGGGAACGCCATGCCCTATTTTGCCTTGTGATGGTGCCACGCTACGGACAGACTTAGTATTTTCAAACTGTTATAGATTGTACTTTGTGTAGCAAAAATAGTACCACTGGATATGAATTATAAATAGTACTCTGGAAGTGGAGCTAGACATAATAATAAATTGAAACCCTCATAAAGGAACCTCATCCTTATTTCTGAAAACGATTCTGGGTCCCCGGGTTCACCATGCTAACCATATCATCCATTTTTTTTTATTTTTTATTTTTGACAAACAAACATATCAGCCAATTAAGAGACATATTTAAGATGTAATTAACGATAATTATTTTATTAATATTTTGTGAGGTTTGATAGATAGTTTGATATTCTAACACTAAAGAAATAAAATTTGTGAATATAAAAAAGGGCTTTTTACATATTTCCCCCTCCTAAGCCCCTTTATTACATATTTACCCAAACCATAAAATCAATTACATATTTCCCCTCCCTAACTGATATATATTACATATTTCCCCTTTTCATTAAAATGACCCTTATTTATGACTATTTTACCCTTAATGAACTAGTAAATGAATATTTACATATTCCCCCACTCTAATATGTAAAATCAATTACATATTTACCCAATTTATGTATTATCACTCCAATTCTTCTATACTACGCCCCTGTTTACAATGATAAAAACATAAAACCAAAAAGTACAAAACATAATTTCCGTTCATAATAATAAAACCATAAATTCCGTTCATAATAATTTCCGTTCAAAAAACATAAATACGATACCAAAAATTCGAAATCAACCGCTCATCTTTGACTAATTACTTTCACGTCTTTTTTGTACTTTTTCCTCGTGCCCTTTTGCTTGTTGAGACTTGTTGTTGAGTAGGATCTTCAGGTGCTGAGTTTTTGCATGTCTTTTCACGGTGTCCATACTCACCACATCGTGGACATTTTTGTCGTTTTTTAGGTTCGTCACCTGGTCTAATTCTGTTCTTTCTTGGTCTCCCAGGTGGACGTTTGATTGGAGGTGGGTATATCTTCTCCTCGTTATCTATATGCACCCATTGATCCTTTGTAGGCATTGGAGCAACTTCTAAAGCATAAGCTAATTTAAACTTCTCAATTGTATAAAATGGATCAACATATATGTCCTAGTTAACATCCCTTGTGAAAATAATAAAGGCTGTTGCATGCACACACGGAACACCTTTTACCTGCCAAACCCGACAAGTACACTTTCTCTCATCAAGGGAAACCTCCCAACGCTTGTCCTCGTATTTCACCTCAGCTCGATTTTCACCACTTCTACAAATTTCATATGCACCCAATTTCTACACACAACATTCAAAATATTAAAAAATCGTTAATATGCACCCAATTTCTACACACAACACCCAATTTTCCATATCATCCATATCATCTTCCATACAAAGCACCTGAATCATATACCCAAAGTGTTTAATTTCAGACATAAACACCACCATTAACAGTGATTTAAAGCTTAAATAAAACATGTATTTTTGGGTTCATTAATGTATAAATTCTATTCGAGTAGATCTTATTGTTTACCCAGCTATAATCCAAACATTTGAAATATGATATACATCAAGTAAACATAACCTCTATGAAATAAATAAGAGTAGTAAAAGTAATGATGTTTCTTTTACCCACAGACGTGACCATGTATGTATAATTGTTTGTATTTTTTAAATAGAAAATAATGTAGTGACTATTAGGGATAAGGTATCCCTTTTAAAACTCATCAATTCTGGAGCTCCTTTTCTTTTTGTCGAACCAGACATAAACTGAATACATATCAGTTATAATCGATGAACATCACCAGACATAAACTGAATACGTATCATACATAAACTGAATACGCAGCCTATATGCATCGAACCAGACATAAACTGAATAGATATCAGTGAACAATCGATGAAGAAGATGAAAAACACTTACCTGATGAAGATGAACGTCGTCTGGGGGAGAAGAAACGTTTCTGGTGTAGGGTTTTGGATGCGTTCAGTATACGAATGGGATTATTACGCATGATTAATTTGAGGGTAGTTAGGTAATTTCTCAAAAAAAGGGGAAATATGTAATTGATTTTTTGGTTTGGGTAAATACGTAATAAGGGGGCTTAGGAGGGGGAAATATGTAAAAATCCCTATAAAAAACACATACTTTTTAAACCCTGAATTTGGTGTCATAAATATGAAGATGCTTAATATTGCCATATGAATGTGAACTTCGGGAAGATAAAAAATATGTGAAATAAAACTAAAACAAAATTTGACGGTTGGTTTGAGTTAATTTCTAGTCAAATCGGAAACACGTTTAGCTAAAATGATAATTTTATGGGTTCATGTATTTATTAAAATAACTCTAAGGGGTACTTACGTTAAAACTTAAACAAGTTGGTTAATTTATGTAAAAACTTAAAACGTAAAACAAATTGAGTTTCATGTGTTTTTAGCATAACTTTATAATTAAAGACTAAAGAATAGTGATGTAAGAAAAACACCATTTTTTATTAAACACATTTTTTTAAAAGTATTGCAATCTTTCAAAAAAAAAATATTAAATTATGGCATTCTTTTTAGTTTATATATAAACTAGTTTTTGCCCCGCCCGCGTTGCGGGGTAATAAACCGAATATTTCTCTCATAACATGTATGTCTGTATAGAGGGCAAAATCGTAAATTATATTTTGAACTGGATGTGAAATCATAATTTTAAACTGAGAGCAAAATCATAATTTTGAGCTAGGGGGAAAACATAATTTTATTTTGAACTGTGGGCAAAAACGTAATTTTGAGCTAGAGGAAAGAACAACATTTTATTTTGAACTGGTGCAAAAACGTAATTTTAAACGGAGGGCGAAACCGTAATTTGAAACTGGGAACAAAATTAAAAGTGAGTTTTTGAACCGATGGCAAAAGCGTAATTTTGAGCTAGGGACAAAACGATAATTTTATTTTGAGCTTGGGGCAAAAACGTAATTTTAAACAAAGGACAAAAGCGTAATTTCAAACTGGAAATAAAATTAAATTAAAAAAAAGTTGGTCCAATAGAGAAGTGCCAAGCAAGCTGCCTGACACTATTCCTCTAACTTAGAAATGTATATGTAGGAAATGTTGTGACGGGGGTTATAACGTGGGTCTTCGTATAAAGTTGAAATAGGAAATATTTTATTTCTCTATATAGTAAAGATGTATTTAAGTTTTCCTCATATCACTTGTAATATTTAATATAGGCTAGGAGTTGGTTACATAGTCCAAATTTTCTAGAAAAAATGTAAAAAAGTTATAAAACACCAAAAATATCAACTATAAAACATATCAAAAATCCAAAAAAACAAAATAAAGATTACTAAAATATCATATATGTGGGTTGTGTTTTGGCTGCAAACGAACCAAACGTTCGGCGAACAATTCGTGAACCGTTCGGCGGGAAGTTCGTTTACTAAACAAACGAACACGAACAAGAAATTTCGTTCGTTTAGTTAAATGAACAAACATGAACAGAGGTCGTGTTCGTTTTTGTATGTTCGTGAACGTTCGGTACTTCATTATTGTTTTTAGTTTTTATATTTAATTAAATACTTCAAAATTCCAACAAATTAAATATCTAATAAGTGTCGGTGTATTACATATTCTGTTCATGAACGATTGTTTGTGTTTGTTTGTTTGTTTTCATTTGTGTTCATGAAGATTAGTTTGTTCTCATTTGTGTTCGTCAATTTTCGTTGCCTAAAATTAACAAACGAACACGAACAAGTTTATTTCCTTAACAAACGAACACGAACATAAAATCTCGTTCGATAAGTGTTCGTGAACGGTTCGCGCACACATATATTTCTTAACAAACGAACACGAACAAGGTCTTGTTCATGTTCGTTTGGTTTGTTTGCAGCCCTAATTCTAAACTTATAAAAATTATTTTTATAAATCTTATCTCCAAGAATATAATATATTAAGTATTAGAAACTTGTGCTTCAGAAATTATAACATTTTTTAAGTTTTGAGAGTATATCAAATTTCTCCTTGTAATTTATAATGAGCTAGTGGTAAAGTAATAAGGTAGAGACCTGGTGTTCCAAGTGACCTATATTCGATTCCTGTCCTCCTCATTAGTTTCTGCGACACATGGTGTTGATGAGAGACTAGGCGGAGATCGCTAGTTCGATCCTTGAACTGAGTGAGTTTTACCTCACCGCACTCTCGTTCCTTTGGGCAAGTGTTCATGGGCTTGGGCCCTAGGTGAGGGTTTTCCCCGCTCGAAGGCGAGTGTATCCCGAAGTGGTGAATTTCGCCAATTAACCCGTTAAAAAAAGTTTAACTTTAAAATTATTGTTCAAAAGGGGAAAGGGGTGAAGGGTCTTTTAGCATGGAGCTGGCTAATGGAGGGGGTATCAAGCCATCTCAAATGTGGTCCTTCAAATCTATGTTCTTGCACAACATTTTAGAGAAACTATGAAGAAACATTTCTCCTATCTTTTCTTAATATATGGGTCATTTTTGTTTATTCTTCTGAAAGAACTATTTATCATTTTAATTGGTTTGTAATTGTAATTGTTATAACTCATTATTATAATACAAATAAAAATGAAGTTAATATATAAGTTTATATCATGAAACTAATCTAGTTAAGTTAATATATAAGTTTGTATTAGAAAATAATCTATTAACTTAAAATATTATGTGGATGACTAGAGAATAATTTTTTTGGAGGAAGCATATTATTTATTTTTCTAATAAGATTACTTGCAACTTTCCAAGAAGGAGTGTGAAGAATGCTTAGAAAATACGGTCGATGGTAGATTTGTATATTCTAGGTCAAATTCTTATGTGGAACATGATTTGATTTTATACTTTTATGTGATGTGATTCATCAATATTGGCGACTCTATTACATACCCTTCAACTATGTCAAAACTTGTTTATATCTTTATAATATAGATGTAGAAATTATTGAGGATGACTTTAATTATTGGCCTTGATTTATTTGTTGACAAATATGTCTAGTAGTCGATGGGTCGATGATTCACTTTAAACGCTTGATACACGACTTAGACCCATGTTCACTAATTTTTTTCATTGATTCATCTAGTGTATTTGGGTGTCGGTCATTATTGGCATCTTCTTATAAGAGATTTTGTTGGCAAAAGTAGATTAGCTGAACGTATAAGTATTTGTAGATGGTGTTTAACTTTTTTTTTTTTTGAACTTCAACTTTCATTAAAACACTAGCAACTAGCAAGGTGCTAGCGAAAACATAGCAAACATTACAACGGACATTTTTGCCCAATCCCTCCAAATAACATTATTACAAGTGGACCTATTTTTAATCCAAATAAAACTCCAAGCTTTTATGTCTTGAACTACCTTGGCCACGGGCGTAATGTTCTAAAAAAATACGATCATTCCTGGACTTCCACATGCTCCAACAAGCTTAAAGAATGATGCCATAAACAATCTCACTTTTTTTCTTTGGAAAGCCCAAAGTTTTTGTGAAGTGAGAAGAGATCTTTTATGGAAAAAGCATAAACTTGAGGGAGCTTGCACCAAGTAGAGATTGTTGCCCACACTTGAGCCGCAAACAAGCACCCGATAAATAAGTGCTTGCAAGACTCGTCTCCTTCCGAACAAAAAATATAGTATGTTGAGTCCGCATTCACATTTTGTTTTTTAGCTCCACCAAAGTTGGTAGCCGGTTCTGAATAGCTTTCTAAGCAAATATGTTTACCTTTTTAGGAAGCCACTTATTCCATTTAAAATCAAGACACGGCCTCGGGTTCAAGGCTTCAAAAAATACCGTTTTCATGGATGAAATGGAGAAACCTTCATTCTCTTTTGGAATCAATCGCCATTTATCATCCAAAGAAGAAGGCTGAATGTTTGGGAGTATATTAAGGCAATCTCCAAGCTCAACATCTCCAACCCATTCAAGTTTGCCCTCTTCCATTTCCACCTCCACTCAACCAAACCATTAACCACTTCAAAACAATTTGATACAAGTCGAGTTTTTTTCCTTTTCTAAATCAAAAAGGTTGGGGAAGGTCACCTTTAAAGGATTCAAGGAGAGCCAAGGATCAAGCCAAAAATGAATTTTATCTCCATTACCAAACTCGCCTTTAATAATATTTCCCAAACTTACATTCGAGAAGGCCATGTGATTTTCAAGTTTTGCTATGGTACTCCAAGTGCCTAGGATACTTTTGGAATACAGAAGAATAGGCCATGACCAGTTGCAAGGATTTTGGAAATAACCTTGCTAATTGACCCAATGAGGTTAATTGGTCTAAAGTCATTAAACAAGGATGGGTCACTTACCTTGGGAATTAGAGAGATAAAAGAGGAAGTGCAACCTCTCTAGAAAGCTCCCACCTCATAAAAGTGGTTAGCCATCTCCACAAAATCAAGATTGAGAACATTCCAAAATCTCATTATAAATCTAAAGGTAAAACCGTAGGGCCCCGGAGCTTTATCATCCCCACAATCCCAAACCGCACCCTTTTATCTTGAGAAGTGAATGACTCAATCAAAAATGACACCTCATCATCCAACAACCTTTTAATATCCGAGCACAACAGTTTAGGTCTAGACACAATGGATTCTTTGAAATAGTTTGTGAAGGAGTTGCGAGCTTCCTTCCTTACAAGCTTACGATTGTTGCACTATCACACCGTCGATGACAAATACCATGTATTTTACACCTGACCTCCTTACTCTAGATTAAACCGTGAAAATACGAGGAATTTTCATCCCCAAGGGAAGCCCACTTTATTGAATATCCAGCAATATTAGTTTAAAAGGGTGGTTCGGTTGATCTCAAGGGGTGGCTGGAGGAGATCTCTTATAGTTTAAGGGTCAAGTAATAATTAGTTTATTTTAATTATCAGTTAATTGAATTAGTATTTGGTTATATGTAGGAGTCCTAGTATCAAGGAAACTTAGGAGTCAAGTTAACAGTAGTATATATAGGGTCGAGAGTCTTGTTATTTTAATTGTATTCAACTTTTCAGTATTAATAAAAAGAGTCGCTAAAAGTGTTTAGCAAGTTCTGAGTTTACTGGGTTAATTTACGGGTTGGGGTTCAAGGCCACAAGTCTAGAAGTGGTATCAGAGCCTTACGAAGAAGAAACCAATCAGCAGCAATAGAATCCGATCAGAGGCAGTAAACAGAAGCCCTGATCGCAGGAGGAACCTGATTGAAGTCCGGTCGATTACATCGGAACTAGAAGGGAATATTCTGGTCAAAACCTGACCTGTTTCTGAACGCAGGAATCAAGAAAAACAGTGTAGTAGCGATAATAATGGCGGAACTTCAGGTGGTCGGCGGAATTAAGAAATTGAACCAAACGAATTATAAAACCTGGATGACCTGCATAAAATCTTACCTGCAAGGGCAAGATTTGTGGCAGGTTACGAATGACACCGATGTCCGGCAACCCACTAACGACATAAACGGAGCAGTCGGTAAGTGGCAGATCAAAGCGGGCCGCGCTATGTTTATTATCAAGACGACGGTTGAAGAAGATATTCTTGATCACCTCCAAGATATCGAGTACCCGAAGGCGGCATGGGACACGCTCGAATCACTTTTTTCGAAAAAGAATGACGCTCGTCTTCAGATGCTTGAAGGAGAACTATTAACCGCCTCGCAAGGAGATCTATCTGTGTCTCAATATTTCAGAAAAATAAAGAATCTGTGTCGAGAAATAGGCGATCTCGATGTACAATCCAAAATAAGCGAGGCCCGTATGAAACATATTATTATACACGGGTTGAAACCTGAATACAGGAGCTTCATTGCAGCCATCCAAGGTTGGGCAAATCAGCCAAACCTCATTGAATTCGAGAATTTGTTAGCAGGCCAAGAGGCCTTAGCAAAACAGTTTGCGGTCGTTCAGGTTAAGACGGAAGAAGAGAAGGCTCTTTATGCGGAAAAAGGAAAGAGTCGAAATAATAAATCATGGAATAAGCCCAAGACAAACGAGAAGACCAGGAAAACTGACTGGAACAAAAAGGGTCGCGAAAATCGTGGCGACAGCTCGGGTGAGCGCAAAGGTAAATCAAAAGATAATCGGAGGTTTCCATATGAGTGTTACAACTGTGGAAAACGAGGGCACATGGCGAAAGACTGTAGGAAGCCAAAAGTAGAAGGGAATGTAGCCACGGTTACCGAGGAAGAGGAAACATGGGACGCAGAAGCAATGGTGGCTCAAGTTATAGAAGACACGGCTTTAACGGTCACCACCGAGCTCAAGTCCAATAGTTTCGGAGATTGGATTGCTGATTCTGGGTGTTCTAACCACTTAACCGGAGACAAGGAAAGGTTAACCAAACCAAAACGATACATGGGAAATCATGTAGTGGTTATTGCCGATGGATCAAAACACCAAATCGCCAACATAGGAGAGGTAAAATTTCCAAGCCATGGAAGGGAAAAGGAGTTTATAATGGAAGATGTTTTTCATGTACCCGGTATGAAAAAGAACTTGTTATCCGTTCCGCAACTCACGGCAACAGGAATGTACGTTCTTTTTGGCCCCAATGATGTATGTGTCTTCGATAAATTTGAGACAAAATCGGTTCCTACCTTGAAAGGAAAACGAAAAGATAATGTTTATGTTTTATCCGCTGAGTCGGCATACGTCGACAAAGCAAATAACAATCAAACTGCAGAACTTTGGCATGCGCGTCTCAGTCATGTCGGGTACGACCGGCTTCACTTAATGATGAAAAAAGACTTGGTACGAGGCCTACCCGAGTTCGAGATTAATAAAGAAATTATATGTGTCGGGTGTCAATATGGCAAGGCACATCAACAACCGTTTGAAACCTCAACCTTCAAGACAATGAAGCCGCTCGAACTAGTTCATTCAGATGTATTTGGTCCCGTAAAACAACCGTCAATAAGAGGTCTGAGATATATGGTAACCTTCATTGACGATTTATCCCGATATACATGGGTGTATTTTTTAAAAGAAAAGTCGGAAGTTTTCGAGAAGTTCAAGGCATTTAAAGATGAAGCAGAGAGGCTTACGGGAAATAAAATAAAGTGTTTAAGGTCGGATAATGGAGGTGAATATCTAGCTACTGCGTTTGATATCTATCTAAGAGAAAACAAGATTCGGCGACAACTCACGTGTCCAAACACGCCTCAACAAAATGGCGTGTCCGAAAGAAAGAATCGCCATCTTGCAAAAACGTGTAGAAGCGTCATGCATGCAAAGAATGTGCCTGGTCATTTTTGGGCTGAAGCTATGCAAATATCGGCCCACGTAATTAATAGATTACCTCCACAAAACCAAGGTTACGTATCGCCATATGAGAAGCTGCTGAATCAAAAGCCAAATGTAACACACTTTCGTGTTTTTGGTTGCGTGTGTTACGTGTTTGTGCCAAATCAATTACGAGACAAGATGGAGAAAAAGGCCGTTCGATGTATCTTTACGGGGTATGATTCGGAAAGAAAAGGGTGGCGGTGTTATGATCCTATTTCAAATCGTTGTTATGTATCGAGGAACGTAGTTTTTGACGAGAACTCTTCTTGGTGGTCAGAGAATAAAGAACCGCTACCAGATACGGAGTTTATAAAAGAAAAACTTGAATCCAATATGATAAATCTAACTCTTGATGAGGAGGAATCTGCCATCGAAGTGGATGACGGGGTGATAAATTCAAACTCAAGTCTCACACAAGAAATCAATGAGCAACGCCCTTGGCAAACTGGGACGCATGCTCAGACCCAAAATCCAGATTCGAGCAGCCCAGTAACAGGCCCAAGAAGATCGAATCGAGTGTCTAAACCGAATCCAAAATATGTGGTTAATGTGGCGGTGACCGAGGTGGAAGAATCCGAACCTAATACGTTCGAGGAGGCATGCGAGAAGAAAGAGTGGGTTAGTGCCATGCAAGATGAGATAGATGCCATGCATAAGAATGAAACGTGGGTCCTAGTGCCGAAACCTGAAAATGTGAAACCGATAACATGTAAATGGGTCTATAAGATTAAGCGTAAAACGGACGGGATGGTTGACAGGCATAAGGCCCGTCTAGTAGCTCGCGGGTTCTCTCAACAGTTCGGTGTCGATTACGAAGAAACGTTTAGCCCGGTGGCGAAGTTGACAACAATTCGTGTTGTGTTGGCAGTGGCGGCTAGTAAAGGATGGTCGCTAAAACAAATGGATGTAAGTAACGCATTTTTGTATGGCGATTTAGATCATACGATTCACATGGAACAACCTAAGGGGTTCGAAAGTAAAGAACATCCTAACTACGTGTGCAAATTGAGAAAAGCAATTTATGGGTTAAAACAATCTCCTAGGGCGCGGTATGGTAAAATGGGAGAGTTTTTGCTAAACAATGGGTTCGTTGTATCACAATCTGATGCAAGCTTGTTCGTCAAGTCGGAGGGGATCAATGTTGTAATAGCGTTGGTCTACGTGGACGACATAATTATAACCGGAAGCGATGAGAACGGCATTCTACAGTTAAAAGAAAATTTGTGTGTAAGGTTCCACATGAAAGATTTAGGTGAACTAAAGCATTTTTTAGGTCTTCAATTAGATAACAAAGATGAGGCAATAGTTTTGCATCAAAAGAAATTTTGTTTGGATATTTTAAATAAATTTGGCATGTTAAATTGTAAACCATCGGTGACACCGATCGATATGAATGCAAAGCTATGTGCAGACAAGGGTAAGGAGCTTGAAGACTCAACTATGTACCAGCAAATCATAGGGAGTCTCATTTATCTCACGTTCACGCGCCCGGATATCGCCTTCGCTGTAGGAGTATTAAGCCGCTACATGCAGAAACCGCGTAAGCCTCATCTGGATGCTGCTCGAAAATTATTAAGGTATGTGAAAGGGACTCTCGGATCAGGTATTAGGTTCGAGAAGAATACCGAGCTCGAGTTAATCGGGTTTTGTGATGCGGACTACGCAGGGGACCTGGATACGAGAAAGTCTACTACGGGCTATATTGTTATGTTGGGACAAGCCACGGTTAGTTGGTGTAGTAAAAGGCAACAGATGGTTTCATTGTCAACTACGGAAGCCGAATACCGATCGGCGGCTATGGTGGCTCAAGAGATAACTTGGTTGCGTGTATTACTAAAAGATTTAAAACAAGATTGCAAGGAGAAAGTGGTAGTATTCTGTGACAACCTTTCATCAATTTACTTAGCTGAGAATCCGATGTTTCATGCTCGTACGAAGCACATCGAAGTACATTACCATTTCATAAGGGAAAAGGTTTTAGAGGGAGAAATTGATTTAAAGTATATTGACACAGATGAACAAGTTGCTGATGCATTCACCAAAGGGTTGTCAAGTGTGAAGTTGTTAAAGTTTTGCAAGATGATGAATATGAAGATAACTAATATTGAGAGGGAGTATTGAATATCCAGCAATATTAGTTTAAAAGGGTGGTTCGGTTGATCTCAAGGGGTGGCTGGAGGAGATCTCTTATAGTTTAAGGGTCAAGTAGTAATTAGTTTATTTTAATTATCAGTTAATTGAATTAGTATTTGGTTATATGTAGGAGTCCTAGTATCAAGGAAACTTAGGAGTCAAGTTAACAGTAGTATATATAGGGTCGAGAGTCTTGTTATTTTAATTGTATTCAACTTTTCAGTATTAATAAAAAGAGTCGCTAAAAGTGTTTAGCAAGTTCTGAGTTTACTGGGTTAATTTACGGGTTGGGGTTCAAGGCCACAAGTCTAGACACTTGACTCGAGTAATCTGCCTCAAGTCCTTAATTTTAGCCACTTCAAGTTCTAAGAAGCTTGTTTTACATTAAGAATAAACCCAAAGATCGTCCTCCTCCATATCTCTATTTTCCATTGCTTCGTCAAGATTAAACAATTCCGAAATAAGGTTATCTCTGGTCTCGTTTTCTTTAATTTTTTAATTTGTAATCGAAGACTTTAGACCCTGCTTAATATGTTTCAGCTTGTTTGCAAGATAAAGGTCTGGCCCCTGAATTAAAATAATTCACCGCTGAATTGATCACCTCCTCTATACCAACTTTATTAAGCCAAGAATTAAAAACCTTAAAAGGTATGGGCCCATAGTCAATTGGACCCAGAGCCAAGATAAGAGGAGAATGATTAGATAAGAAACGAGGCAGAGCTAAAAGGCATGCATCCACCCATTTTGCCAAAAATCTGTGACACAAAAGAAAACGATTTATTTTGCTTAGTTTCGGGTTGAAACCTTTACCTTATAAATCACCAAAAAAGATTCTGATGACGGGGGTAGCTCAAGACTAAATAAAATGATTAAATATGTAAACGCTCAAAAGGTTAAACGGTTCAACGGTTGAAAAGCTGTGAGTTGGGAAAAGCAATGCGGAAACAGTGGCCGGTCACATCTGGAGATCGCTTCACCAACCCGCAGCCGCAAAAGCAAAGCAGGTCTGCACAATGCACACCATTATCCGGGGGACAAAAGCCTTCAACCCCCGAAAGGGGAAACCCTCCACTGCAAGCAAGGTTACTAGTCTAATACATTCCACTTCGAGAGATGTCTTCCCTTATAAATTGACACTTCATTTACCTCAGAAAACATCTCCTGACCAGCGCTGATTCCCTAATCCCTGGTCGTTCACATCGAGTGCTTGTCTCACACAAGTCACTCCCTTTCACATCCAACACACACATTCCCTTTGCTTCCACTTCCGAATCTGAGTACAATTCAGAGGAGGATCCATAGCAAAGAACAGCAATAAACTAGTAAACCTCCTTCCACGTCTCGCAAACGTGGGGGGACCCCATGACCTGCGTTAGGCAAGGTTGAACCCTTCAACCATTTTGCCTAGCCAGTCCAGCTACCACCGTTGGTCTTGTATTTGTTGCATCAACAAGTTGGCGCCCACCGTGGGGCTACGCCGCTATTTCTACTCAAAAAAGACCTAGTAGTGTAGCTCTATTTACTTAAAATCACCATGTCTGAAAGTGGATCCCCGGAAGAAGTAAATCAGATTCCAAACACTTGTACTCCGGGTAGTAGCCAAGCTCACGTGGCTATACCAACTTCTTTCTCAACTCCGGGGAGCACACCCGAGTTCCTCAACTTCAACACACCAATTCCGTCCAGATCCGAAGTTCCATCTCCCAATATCGGTGTCTCTGATGCCCCATCATGTGTTGAACTCACCCCTGAAGGGGTTGCCAACAATTTCCTTGTGCTAAGGTCCCTTCTCAACCAACATGTGAGTAAAGAAAGAGAAAAGGGAGTGAGGATTCGTTTAGACTATGATGAACCTGAACCAACATTGTCCCCTGGGCCACATCCCCCTCTTTTTACAACAAGAAGTGAGGCTGGTCCCAGTAACCTTTCAAACCCTCACCCTTATCTGTCCACTATGACAAATCCTACGGTGCATCCTATCTTCTCTTCCCAACCAATTACTAGTGGTGCTCCTCTGGGACATGAGCTAACTCTTGACCAGCTCCTAAAATCCCCAGTGACAAGCTATCCAGCATCTACTACAACTACATGGGGGCAAGCTCTGTCCGTGCTCCCCTTAGCACGAAGTGCTGTTATGAGTGCTCCCCTCGGGATAAACTGCTCCGCTGGCCCAGGAAGCCTTCAAGGCTTCAACCCTATGTCCAACATGATGACCCAGATGATGGCCAACTTCCCATGGCAACACTTCATCAATCAAGTGCTTGCCACTCAGGGAAATAACGGCAATGGCAGTAATATGGATGCAAGGACTGAAGAATACTTGGCTAAACCGTACAAGCCAAGTAACCTTTCATGCTTTTCAAGGCAGATAGCCGATTATGTTTCCAGTCAAAGATCAAAATGCCAGCCCACATCAGAACGTATGATGGGACTGAAGATCCTGAGGACCATTTCCAGATCTTCACCGGTGCAGCTCGGATAGAGAAATGGTCCAACGCTGAGTGTTGCCTAATGTTCATGCAAACTCTTGTTGGATCCGCCAGGATCTGGTTCAACGATTTACCTGCTCAAAGCGTTCGAAGCTTTGACGATCTTAGCAAGGGATTCCTGGCCAATTTCTCCCAACAAAGGCGATATGTCAAAGACGCAACAGTGATCTTTCAGATAAAACAACGTGATGATGAAAGTCTCCGTGCTTTCATTGAACGATACAAGAAGGAAGGTCTGACTTATGTAGGGGCCGATGAAATACCTTACAAGGGATTTCAACAAATCTCTACCCAAGACCTCTAAATACCTTACAAGGGATTTCAACAAATCTCTACCCAAGACCTTAGAAGAAGCTCTTGAAAGGGCTGAAGCCCACATCCTGGGAGAGGAGGCAGTAGATATCAAGGAACAAAGAAAAAGAGGGTCCGGCTGGAGAAGCAACAGTCCAGCCAGAAAAAGAGGGAACTTCAACTCCTATGACAGGCGGTCAAAGGGTTCAGACCCTCGAAGGTCTGAAGGTCGAAACCTTTCAAGCAGGGAGAAAGGCATAAGTTTCACACCCCTCACAAAGACCCCTCAAGAAATCCTTGCAACAGAAGAAGTTAAACAAAACTTTCGGCCTCCTAGACCTCTCCCCAAAAGCAGGAAAAACGAGAACTCCACCCAATACTGCGAGTTTCATGAAGAAAAAGGTCACCACACCAATGATTGCTTCCAACTCAAGAAAAGAATAGAAGAAGCTGTCAAGTCCGGAGAACTCGCTCATTTGGTAAAGGGAGTCCGGGACAAAATGGCTGAAGGAAAGGGTAAGGAAGTCAATATGGTAGATTTCGATGGAAAGGTTCCTCACAAGAGGCAGAGGTTGGAAGCTTGGGAGCTTCAGTGTGTCTGTTTCCCCCCTACGGAGAATGACCCTCTCTCTAGCCCTCTCGTGGTAGAAGCTACCGTGGGAACGTTGCAAACATGCAAGGCATGCATAGACACGGGGGCAACCACTGAAATCATGTTCGAAAAATTCTTCAACCGATTGAGCAATGAAGAACGTTCAAGGCTTCAACCCTCCGGGACCTCCATAAAAGGTATCGCTGACATACCCCTCAAGCCTTTAGGGCAACTGACACTTAATGTTCGTTTCAGCGAAGGTTTAAAAGAAAGAACCCAACCACTCACCTTTGTGGTTATCAACATCCCCTCAAGCTATGATGTGATCATCGGAAGACCAGGACAGTGTGCATTTTACATGGCCGTGTCTGTTGGTCATGGCACAGTCAAACTTCCCACCGAAAGGGGCATAGCAACCCTTCAACCCTCTCAGGAAGCCTACATGGTTGAAGGTGAAAGTTCAAACAGTGAAGAAGACAGGCAAAAGTTGGTCATAAACCCTAAATACCCTGAACAAAGAATAAGGGTCAACCCAGACCTTTCTCAAGAGACCCTTTCATACCTTGAAAAATTGCTAACACACTACAGCGATGTATTCGCTTGGTGTCCTGAAGATATGACCGGGATCCCCCGGGACATTGCCGAGCATGAGTTGAGAATACCACCAGAGGTCAAGCCTGTGGTCCAGAAGAAAAGAAGCTTGGCACCAGAGAGAAGCCTGGCAGCCTGCCAAGAGGTTGAAAAGCTTGTGTCAGCCGGTATTCTCCGAGAAGTCAAGTACCAGTCATGGGTTGCAAACCCGGTTATGGTCAAGAAACCAGACAACTCTTGGAGGATGTGCATAGACTTTAAGGATCTTAACAAAGCTTGTCCTAAGGATTGCTATCCACTACCAGAAATTGATCTCAAAGTTGACTCCCTCACAGGCTACTCGTTCAAATGTTTTCTTGATGCATACAAAGGCTACCACCAAATCCTCATGAAAAAAGAGGATGAGGAAAAGACAGCCTTTCACACGGACAAAGGGATCTTTTGCTATCAAAAGATGCCTTTCGGCCTCAAAAATGCAGGAGCAACCTATCAACGGCTCGTTGACAAAGCCTCCAAAAGCCAAATTGGCAAAAACATGGAGGCATATGTTGATGACTTGGTTATTAAAAGCAAGACGGAATATCAAATGCTCGATGATATTCAAGAAACTTTCAAGAACCTCAGAAAGGTTAACATGAAGCTTAATCCGGAAAAGTGTTCATTTGGATTCGAGGAAGGAAAATTCTTGGGCCACATTGTTGGAAAACAAAGCATCAAAGCCAACCCTAACAAAGTAAAAGCCGTCCTCGAAACCAAGCCACCAAAGACCAAGAAGGAGGTTGAAAGCTTGAACGGGAAGCTTGCAGCCTTGAAGCGTTTTACCTCAAAGTTAGCCGAAAGATCTCTGCCCTTCTACAAAATGCTCAAGAACTGCTCAGATAAAAAGGATTTCAAATGGACTAAAGAAGCTGAAGAAGCTTTAAACCAGATGAAGAAACATCTAGCTTCCCTACCAGACATTGCGGCACCAAAAACCGGGGAGCTAATATCGGTGTACCTCTCAATCACGGACGAGGCCATCAGTGCAGTCCTCACCATTGAGCGAGACAAGGCCCAGGTACCCGTTTATTTTTTTCAGCAAAACTTTAAAATTAGCTGAAACGAAATACCCTCCCCTTGAAAAACTTGCCTTAGCCTTAGTTCAAACAGCTAGAAGGCTTCGAAGGTATTTCCAAGCACACCCCATACAAGTGGTCACCGACCAACCTATTAAGAGTGTGCTTGAAAAACCTGAAAACTCGGGGCGATTAGCCAAATGGGCCATAGAACTAGGTGAACATAACATCACCTATGTCCCAAGGAAAGCTATCAAGGCTCAAGTCTTGGCCGATTTCATTGTGGAAGTCCCAAACCAAACAGTCACTGAAGTAAACACTGCCACCACTGAACCTTCCAACCCTGAAGCCTGGAAGCTTTTTACCGACGGGGCTTCAAGCGTTGAAGGGTCAGGGGCTGGATTAATTTTGATCAACCCAAAAGGTTTGGAATTCACATATGCTCTTCGTTTTGATTTTCAGACCACCAATAACGAGGCTGAATACGAAGCACTAATAGCCGGCCTAAGGCTGGCCAAAGAAATGAAGGTTGAAAAGCTTGAAGTGTTCACGGATTCGTTGCTGGTCTCAAGCCAAGTGAATGACAGCTACATAGCTAAAGAGCCCAACATGAAAAAATACAGAGAAAAATCCAAGGAACTGATGAGTACCTTCCAAGCATGCAACATCAAACAGATCCCCAGATCTCAAAACAAAAAGGCCGATGCCCTAAGTAAGCTTGCATCTCTCACTTTTGCCCACCTCACCAAGAAGGTACTGGTAGAAGTGTTGAAGGCCCCATCCATTAATGAATTGGAGGTTCAAGATGTGGTTACCGAAGAAGAACCAAACTGGATGACTCCCATAAGAAAGTTCCTCAAAAATGGTGAATTACCCAATGATCAAGTGGAAGCTAAAAGGGTTGAAATCAAGGCAAGGCAATACATACTGCAAGGAGAAACCCTTTACGAAAAGGGTTACCTTGCTCCTTTGCTAAGATGTGTCGGTCCCGAGCAAAGTAAGTATTTGATCAAGGAAATTCATGAAGGAGTGTGTGGAGCTCACTTTGGAGCTAGGCCGGTAGTTGCAAAGCTCATGAACCTCGGATATTTCTGGCCTTCAATGCATCGCGACACAGTCGAAGAATTGAAGAAATGTGATGCCTGCCAGATCCATGCACCAATCCCAAAAAGTCCCAAGCATGATTTAGTCCCAATAACCTCGGCTTGGCCATTCCATAAGTGGGGAATGGACATTGTTGGTCCATTTCCCCCAAGCAAAGGGGGAGTGAAATTCCTACTGGTGGCGGTAGACTATTTCACCAAGTGGCCCGAGGTCAAGCCACTTGCCAAGATCACAGGAAAGCAAGTCATTGACTTTATCTGGGAAAACATCATTTGCCGTTATGGATTGCCAGGAGTACTTGTCACCGACAACGGAAGGCAATTTGCTGAGAAGCCTTTCAGCGTTTGGTGCAAAGAATACAAAATCGATCAGGTTTTCAGCTCAGTAGCTTATCCGCAATCAAACGGGCAGGTTGAGAGAACAAATAGAAGCATAGTGGAAGGCATAAAGACAAGATTGGGAAGATACGAAAGCAACTGGCTTGAAGAATTGCCTAGTGTCCTATGGGCAATTAGAACAACAGAAAAAACAAGCCATAAGAAAACACCTTACAGCTTGGTATTTGGATCCGAAGCTGTGATCCCTGCCGAAATAGGAGTTGTAACCCAAAGAATTGTCAACATGGATCCCGAAACAAACCAAAAAGAGACCATGTTGAATTTACAACTCCTAGAGGAAGCAAGAGATCAAGCCGCAATTCAAGAAGCCAAATACAAGCAACAAATGGAAGCTTACTACAACAAAAAAGTCAAAAATGAACGTTTCAAGCCAGGAGACCTAGTCCTCAGAAACAACGAAGCCAGCAAGAAAGAAAATCAAGGAAAGCTTGGCCCAAAATGGGAGGGCCCATACACCATCCTTGAAGCACACAAAGGTGGATCCTACAAGCTGGCTGATTCAGAAGGCAAAAGGCTTCCAAGGCATTGGAACGACAAAACCCTGAAAAAGTTCAATGTTTAAACGGAAAGTTTGGTTTGTTTCAAAATGTATTTCAAGCAGGATTATGAATACCTTTTGTAAAAAGCAAGTATTGCTTTAATGAATGAAGTTGTTTTTATCAAACTTGTCTTTCTATCCCAAAATCAGGTTGAGAACCTAGCAAAAAACTCCATGGCAAGGGCCATGTAAGGGGATGAGCTCCCAGGCCACATCGCTCAATAGGTTCAAGGGTTGAATGAGCCTATATAAGGGGTGAGTTCCTAAATCAATACAACTCCATGAGACTTGTTAAGAAAAAATAAAATTGTCTCATAGACGGGTATAAGCAGCCTACACCAAATGCTCCCTAAGCCTTAGAAATATAGTCTACAAAAGAGGCTAAAAAACCAAAAGAAATAATTAAAAGGATAGGTGCCATCTCTTCTTGTTAAAAATGCCAAGGCTAAGTGTCTGCAGCACTGAACCCTTTTAGGTATAAAAAACATAAGGGCAGCACAAACTCGACAAAGACAAAGTTACAAAAGAACAAAGTCAATTGGACAAAAATCACAAAGATACAAACCAAGCCAGGACGCAAAACTAAGAAGCCTTCAAGGCTTCAAGTCACCTGGGTAATATCTCGATACCTTAAAGGCTTCAACCTATTAATAGACAGCCAAAAGGCCTGGAAGGTTAAAAGCCAAATAAACTACCTTGACCAAAAAAGCATAAGCATAAAACCATAATTCAAGGAAGATAGTTAAAACATAACATCATATAAAAGAAAGCACCAAAAGCCTTTCAAACATAAGTTAGAGCAAGTCCTAATAACTTGCAAGCTTAAACTACTGTTCCAGCGGCCACAAAGGCCTTAAAACACAACCAACAGGAACCTTAAGGGTTCCTAATAACCTAATATTGTTTAAGTTAACATTACAAAATATAAATTGTTTTCAGTGCTAAGAAAGCTACGAATCAAGCATCAACAGATTTGGAAACTCCAGAACCTTCGCCCTTGGCCTTCTTTGTTTTCCTCAACTTTTTAGTCTTCAAACCTCCATCACCACCAACCGCTGAAGCCTCCAAGCTTGCATCCTTAGGAACATCCGGCTGACCTGAAAGGGTATCGTCACTATCACCCGAATAAGACCTCTTCCTTGAAAGAGATCCCAGGATTTCAACACAGACCTTCTCATTTAAGCCCTCCGGCTTCAAACCCTGCAACACAGCAAGAGGCTTACCAAAGCAACCAGAAACTTGATGGATGTAAGGATAAGTCAGCTTCTCCATTTGCTCAACGGAGCCTTTAAAAACATCAGAAGCCTCGGCCCGAAACAGAGGTGACTTCTCCAAAGGATGACCGGACTCATGGAGCTTATAACCTGCAATAAGACCTTGGTGTTTTCCTAAATTGAGCAGCTTAGTATAAACATCGCCAAGGGCAGAATTAAACTCTTTGGAGTGCAGCAGATAGGTAACCACTTGATGGAAACCCTGCTCAATGAGCCATTGGTTATCCCTAGTAGCCTGGGCAACCAAAGCCTTCAACCCATCCTTCTCTTTAGCAAATGCCTTCTGTTGCACAGCCAAAGTCTCTCGGTCAGCTTTCAACTTCAACAAGTTAGCCTCAAAACTCTTTTTCAAATCACCCATCTCAATCGCATGCATCCTCTTCAAGTCACTAACCTTCTTATCCCACGCCGCTTCTTTCTCAGCAAAGCTAGCAATCTCCTTCTTCATCCCAGCCATGGAGGATTTCATTTTATCCTTCTTCTTGGAGAATTCTTCATATTCCTGCATTCTTTGACGAAAACGGGCAATGCCTTGAGGAAGCATGGCAGCAAGGTTGCAAGTACTCAAAATCATACGGGACAACATCAGGTCATCATCCATCCCAGGAATAGTCTCGTGCACTGAGGGAGGAGCAATGTGACTCAGAGCATCCTCACAAACAGCAGCATCTTTGAAACTGTCATCATTCTTCACCGACCAAGTAGGCACATAAATCCCTTCCGGATCCAACCCTTCAACGTCCCTGCTCGAAGATTCCTGAACAGGAGTGGCAACAACCTTCTTGCCTGAAACCTTTTTACCATGAACAACCAATTCCTTATCCTTCTCAGCACCTGCTTCAACACCTTGATCTTCCGAAACTTCAATATCATCACTCAAATCCACCGGTTCAGTAGAAGTGGATTGAGGACCAGCCTTCAACAACCGACGAGAAGATCGACGAGTTGAAGATTTAGGAGCATTAGACTTAGAAAAACCCTTGGCAGTAGCAGCACTAACATAACCTGAGCCCTCAAACCTTTGATCAACAGTTCTAACCACAACATTCTCACCAGGAACAGACGGAGCATCCTCAAAAACAACATTAGAAGTATCGTCGCTCTTAATAAAATCCAAAGCAGACATGACTGCAAAAAACAACAACACATAAGTCATAGGTTAAGAAAAACATAAAGAGGACAAAAAAGGAAAATGCATACCAATTCCACTCCTCATAAGAACCGGATCCCGATCAACATTCCCCCAAATTTTACTAACCCCTAAAAGAACTAGTAAGTGTTCAGGAAAGGGACGAACCCTCGAAGGGCACCCCCGGATGGCATTGAGAAAAATAGCATTCAATTCAGACTCGGAAGGTTCCGAATCATTGAGAACAGCATCCGGATTCCTCCACACCATTTTAAATGGGAGAATAGTATCGGAAACCCAGAAAAAGCGGTCTTTCCAAGCCCCAAGCATAGTAACCATCGACGAAATAAGGCAGGTATCAACTTTGGTTGTTTCAAAAGTAAACCAATCGCCATTCTTAGCCAAGTGAAAAAACCGGCGAAAGAGTAAAAGGGAAGGATCATACCCAAGTGCACGACACAAAACCTCAAAATGCAAAACCCTAGCCATCCCCTTTGGATGAACTTGCCTAAAAGAAACCCGATAATACTCCAACAAGTTCAAAACAAAAAACGAAAAGGGATAACGAAGGTTCGAGAACTCAAAATGACTACAATAAAGGGCAATCGAACCAGAAGTCGGATTATTAACGGGAACATCACAAGCAGGGGCAGTTGGGTTAAACTTCCTATCAATACCATATTCCATACAAAATAAATCTACCTCCTCTTGTGTTAACCGGGAAAAAGATTTTGCTAAGTCCTTACGAGCACCCATTTTTTGAAAACGGAAAATGAAGAATGCAAGATGAAAAGGAAACCGGAACTAACCTTAGAGAAGGAGAGAAAATGGCAGAAACTTGGAAAGAATTATGAAACAAATGGATAAGTTTGGAAATATAAAATAAGTATAAGCCTACAATAGGGGTAATATTGGCAAAACAGTAACTCCTGCGAAAACCGCCACCCTATCAACTGCCATACATCAATCAAATCAATTGTCAGTTATTTAAAATTCAAATTCAAAACGTTAACTGCCTTCAACCTTTCAAGCCTTCAAGCAACGAACCCTCGAAACCTTCAGGCAATAAAATACGTACATAAAAGTCAGAAGTCTTTGAGCTTATCACCCAAAAACCTCTGACTTGGGGGGCTGATGACGGGGGTAGCTCAAGACTAAATAAAATGATTAAATATGTAAACGCTCAAAAGGTTAAACGGTTCAACGGTTGAAAAGCTGTGAGTTGGGAAAAGCAATGCCGAAACAGTGGCCGGTCACATCTGGAGATCGCTTCACCAACCCGCAGCCGTAAAAGCAAAGCAGGTCTGCACAATGCACACTATTATCCGGGGGACAAAAGCCTTCAACCCCCGAAAGGGGAAACCCTCCGCTGCAAGCAAGGTTACTAGTCTAATACATTCCACTTCGGGAGATGTCTTCCCTTATAAATTGACACTTCATTTACCTCAGAAAACATCTCCTGACCAGCGCTGATTCCCTAATCCCTGGTCGTTCACATCGAGTGCTTGTCTCACACAAGTCACTCCCTTTCACATCCAACACACACATTCCCTTTGCTTCCACTTCCGAATCTGAGTACAATTCAGAGGAGGATCCATAGCAAAGAACAGCAATAAACTAGTAAACCTCCTTCCACGTCTCGCAAACGTGGGGGGACCCCACGACCTGCGTTAGGCAAGGTTGAACCCTTCAACCATTTTGCCTAGCCAGTCCAGCTACCACCGTTGGTCTTGTATTTGTTGCATCAACAGATTCATTATTATTCAACGTTTATGCACCAACACCATGGATATTGGATAGTATTAATCGGTAGCTCTGGCAAAACATGTCTTATTGTGTTTATCAGGTCAGAGATGACGCGATTAACACAAGTATCAAACATAAATACGACTCGTTTTACTACTTTACACGTCATGTCTGTAACACAGTTGCATTTTTATTTGTACAAAGAAGAAATAATAATGGAGCCTAGCCTCGTAATTTTAATTATTTTTAGAAAGTAGAATTTTAGATAGAGTACTTTTTTTAAACATGTTAAGAATTGCCTTAAGAGTATCAGAGGACGGTAATCGTTGAACAAAACTTATATCAGTGTGATATATGAACAATGCTCATCGAATGGTAATTAATCTTGTAATTCACATGACTCTTGAGCTTGGTGTTTCCGAATTATGCTCAAACATGAGGAAAAGTAACGTTACCATTGATCACTTACAAGTTGCAATCATATTTTGGCTTTTTTTTTAACGCTAAATTTAGATCACTGACGGATCATTGTTTTGGAGTTAATATCAACTTTCACAAAATAAAAGGTAATAATAAGATAGTATTTGGGAGTTGTCGGTGCATACATACCAATGCTAATTATGTATATTAATTGATTTGATGAAAATAAGATCATACAAATGATGACTGACTATGTGTTAATTTTTGCTCCAAATATAGTTCAAACGATGGATCTCCATGTCATGGTCGAAGTTTGAATCGACCATGATCGATCGTCAACGTCAATGATGACACAGAGAGAGGGAGCGGGTGGATGGGTTGATGATTGGTAGATTTTCGTATTAGACCGTGGGGTATGGTGGGGCTTGGGTTGGGGGCATGAGTTGACACGTGGAGTTTGAGCCCTCCCACCGCCTAGTGACGTGTCCGTGGGGTATGGCGGGGCGTGGGTGCACCGCGTGGGTTGGCAGGTTATTAATATATATATATATATATAGTGGAGGGTTCAAATGAGAAGAAATTTTTTGTAAGAATAAAAAAGAACAAACTTCAACCAATAAAAATGTTTTATTTTACTTCATTTAATTTTTGTATTTAATATTGGTGTAAGGGTATATTGGTAAAATTAGATAGATCATTAATTGTTAGTCTTCCTTTTTTAATAGCTAACTAAAATTAAATTTGTAACTTATTTTCAAAAAAAATATATATTTTCAAAGAAGAAAAAAATTAATTTAAGGTGTAGGATAAATTATGAGTTGTGTAGGATGAATTACGAGTTGTGTAGGATAAATTTCAATATGTGAAGGATAAATTTAAAAAACGTGTAGGATAAATTTTGATGTTTCTAGACAAAAATTTTAGTGTGGAGGATGATAATATTTATGACTAATTAATTGGTCAAAAAGAATAATAAATGAGATGAGAGAAAACTATTTAATGTTTTACAATTGTACCCTTTGTTCTTTTTCTTCTCAATTTAATTTTCTTCTCAAATGAACCTTCCCAGCCAGGGGCTCTGCCCCTTGGACCCCGCCAGGGGCTGCCGCCCCTTGGACCCTGCTCCCAGGGGCGCTGCCCCCGGACCCCCGCCAAGGGGGCGCTGCCCCCGGACCCCCGCCAAGGGGGCGCTGCCCCCTTGGGCCCCCGTAGGGTACGGGCTCCGCCCGTACACTCCGAATAATAATAACTCAAACAAGCGTGCACTCCCGCACCTCCTAATTTGCGTGATGTGTATTATTATTCGCTTTGATCACCAAGTCAATCCCCCGATTACACTAAAATATCTAACAGCTAACCCGTTTGTTTCTATATTTATATAGAAGTTGGTTGTTTAAAAAAAACTATTCCAAACGTTCATTGAACTCAAATCATTAAAAAAGTAACAATCATAATTTCAAATGACTAATTCAACATTCAACAAAAAGTTATTTAAAAATTATACACTAAACCAATTATTATACCCATAAACATCACAAGTAATACAAAATGATACAAACATATAATACACACATTAATACATGCTTGACAGTTTTATCATATGACAATTAATTTCCATTAATGTCTTGTGACCAAAAAGCAAGAAAAAGAAAATTTAGAAATACTAATTTCTTGAAAACCCCCAGAAATTATTATTTATTATTATTATTTTTTTTAGCAAAAAACAGAGAATAAAAAGGAGACCGGATGTTGACAAATATTATGTCACTGTTCTTAGAAGTTCGTTTGTTTATGTGAAGATTTCTTATCTGGGATCTCTCCTTCTCTCTCATCAAAAACCCAAACTTTCTCTCTCTAAAAAAAACCTTCCAGAGAGAGAAAGAGAGAGAGAGAGAGTGGCCCAGCAGATCGATAATCTTGTTCATCTTTTTCATGAAGTCATGATCTAACCTCCTTCAAAGGTGGTTTTTGTATCTTTCTTTATTGTTCCAATAACAACTTTTGTTAATTATTAATTATTATTATTATTTGTCATTTATCATTACCACCTGTCTATTTTTGGTTAAGATTCTTGTGTTCTTATGGTCAATGATTCGGTCAACTGTGAATTCTTGAAGCAGAGGACAGAACAGAACAGGATGCTGGTCTAAGGTAAATTTTGTTGATTTTGGGTTTTTTGTTTTATTTATTATTATTGGTTTTTTTTTTCTTTTTTTAAATTTTTTTTTTTAATTTTTATTTGGGTTCTTGATAATCAAGATTATGCATTTGATAAGAATGGTAATTAATACTTTGGATCTGTCTTTAATCTCGATTTGGGTTTTTGTTAATCAAAATTCTCTATTGATTTCAAGTTGTAAATTTGGAAAAAAAAAATTCAATTTTTTTTTCCACAAATTTATCAAATTTAGGGTTCTTGAGATGCTAATTTGTGCTTCAAGATTGTTTGAATGTGCCTTAGATTTTTACATAATTTATCATGTGTATTATCTTGAATTGTGGATCACTAATGCTTCAGAATTGTAAATCTTGTTCAACCTGATGACAAAGTTTTGAAATTTTATTGAGTATTTTTGGAATGTGATTTGAGGCTGCAATTCATTGCCATTATTATTTATTAAAAGTAATTTAAAGCAGATTTTAACACAATCTTGTATATGATTACTTCACATGATTAAGTTTATCTTTATGTTAAATTTTGAAATTGGTTTCCTTTTGTTTGTGACAATAAAGATTGTAAAGTTGATTCACTTTTTTGGACAATTAATCCCGAGCGCCCTAAACAGATAGCCAGTTTTAAGTAGAGAACTGCAAGATCGTACTAAACTTATATGGAGCGGTTACATAACCGCTTTATGTATCATAGTTAAAAAACTATATGTACACGTATTCTATTAAATTTTGTTCCGTATTGAACGTCCCTCTAACGATACTTGTGAAGTATTCCGTGGCGATAAGGTTGACTTTTATATAATTGGTCAACAGGAATGGGAACAGAGGTACAGTATAAAAGCTCTTTTGAAGGGTATTACGCCATGGGGGATGTTAACGAGGATTCGAATAGCAGCAGCTGGCCTGTCTTTTATGGAGAAAAACCTTTGACTAATGGCCACTATTACAATGGTTTCATACCAAGGACCATTGCGGATGCAAATCCGGGGTGTGATAAGGAGACTTTAAAGCAAAGAATGCTTGAACACGAAGCAATCTTCAAGAATCAGGTAAGAAAAGTTGACAATTTGACTTTTGACTGTCGGTTTATTTAAGTGGAAATTTTCGAGATTTATCTTGTTTGCGTGGACAGGTTCATGAACTTCATCGTCTTTATCAAAGACAAAGAGACATGATGGAAGAAATTAAAAGGAACGAGTACCATAAACATCGTATTTCAATCGACACGTCATCATCTTCAAGTCTCTTACCTTCACAAAAGCCTTACGAAGACGGTCAAAAATGGCAAATACCAAGCTTTCCGTCATTCAACTCTTGTGCTCGACCATCAATTTTCGGAACAGATATAAGCAATTCTCCTAAAAGCTGCTCAAAAGGGAATAATAATAATAGTAATAATATTAATAAAAGTTTGAAGGATTGTGAAATAATGGAAAGTAGACCTTCAAAAGTTCGAAAAAAATTATTCGATCTTGAACTCCTGCCTGATGACAACGTTGACAATGAACATGAAGAACACGAAGAAATCGCATGTAAACAGGCATCCGAAGAATCAAGTTATAAGGATACTTCATTGCGACAATGTTTTAGGGGGTCTAGTGGATTAGCTGATCTTAATGAACCCATTAACGTTGAAGAACCAATGGCTCATGGGTCAATTGATGGTCTTGGACCCTCGTCTAAACCAAAAGGGTCACCGTTTCTTGACCCGACCCGTGATCTATTTGAGAAGTCTCAAAGTTGTGCATACAACCCGTTATTGCTTAATACACGTGAAACAGGTAACGTTTATGTTTTTCTTTTTGTTATATTTTTTATATGTTTGTGTTGAATTAAATGATATATTTTTTTCTCTTAACAGGAACTTATCCTGAGATTTCTAATAAAGTTCGGGATAGTTACCGTTTTACCCCTATGCCGTTTCCCACTTTGTGTAAATCTAGTTCATCTCCATATATGAATCCTGCCGATATGGGTAATTCTCGAGGAAAGTCAAATGGCAGTTTGACTCATACGTTGACCTCATTTCAGAAACAACCATCTTTTCTATCACCTCCACAGAATCATGTGGTTGTTGGAGACAAGTGGCGTATGAACGGATGTTATACACCAAATGGATTTTTTCACGGGTCGTCATCTGGTTCAAAAGATCCGTATGCCCGTTTGCCTTCTGCTGGGTTTGATCATCGAAACTACAATAATCAGGTTGATAGGTCGCAAAAGATCTTCAACGGTTCAAACTTTATAGATTTGACCGATACCACCAAAGGCATTGACTTGAATAATAACAGCAATAGTTCAAGAAAATGTGACGAAACCGTGCTGCCATGGCTTCAAGCAAGACCAAATATCAGTAAAAATGATCTACATTGTGATGATCGTGCGGAAAAAGGTGATTGTTTGGGTAATAATGAAAAGATTCTCGGGTTTTCGATTTTCGGGAATTCTTGCATATCGAAAAACGAATCGTCATCACTTGTGTCCACGTCAGCATCACTTCGTTGCCCTCACGAAAATGGAAAAATAAAAACTGAAATGGAAAACCGAGGATTTGATATTAATATCGCTTGGGATGATCATGCAAACGAGCAGGTTGATGTGGAGGATTTTAATCTTGGGAAAAAACCCGACAAAGAAGTCGATAAAATCAAGAACCATTTTGACTTGAATTCTTGTTTGACCGAGGATGAAGACGTTTCAGTACCAGAGAAACCGAAGAAGATAACAATGGAAATTGATTTAGAAGTTCCTGCTGTTCCGGAGGCTGAGCAAGAAGAAGCCATTGATGACGTCAAGAAAACCGATCATGGTGATGATGAATTTCTTGCCAAGGTGGCAGCTGAAGCCATAGTTGCGATGACTGGGATATCCGGTCAGCACGATGAAGCAGGGTCGTTGTCTGACATGGCGCTTCATTCTAATGACAATGACCGCCTCCTATGGTTTGTTGAGGTTATTGAGAATACCGGTTTTGTCTCTAACGAGCCGGATGAATTTGAAGAGTTGACTTTGCAACAAGAGTTGACTAAAGAAGAAGATTACATGCCCAAGCCTCTGGCTCCAGATTACCAGGAGCCAGATGAAGCGGGCCCATCAGTGGGCCCTGCCCGACCCAGAAGAGGTCAAGCGAGGCGAGGTAGGCCTAGGAGGGATTTCCAAAGGGACATCCTTCCTGGGCTGGTTTCTCTTTCGAGACATGAAGTAACCGAAGATCTTCAGATATTCGGAGGGTTAATGAGAGCTACAGGGCATTCTTGGAATGCGGGACTGACGAGGAGGAACGGAACCAAGGGAAGGCGGAAGTCAGTGGGGGTGGCTATGGAGCCGCCACCTCCTGTCGTCACCCCACCCCCGCCTCCTCCACCACCACCCCCACCATTGTCGAAGGTGGTGGGATTGGAGGAAGGAAGCTTAACGGGTTGGGGGAAGACAACTAGACGTCCTCGGAGACAACGATGTGCTGCGGGTACTTCGGTGGTGGTCCCGCTGACGTAGTTTTTGTGCTTTTTTTTTTTTTTTTAATATTATTATCATTATTATATCTACATGAACTCTGAATTATAGAGGGAGGTAAAGCAATTTAGGGAAAGTTGATTTATTGGTTGTTGAGAGTGAAATTGTTGTGGGTATTGCCAGCCATTGTACATCTCTGTCTGTCATACCCTGAAATCCGGGTATGGCTCAACCCGGCCGGTTTCGTTTTGCTAGATTGGTAGTGGTATTCATAGAAATAGAGTCCTGATCTGAATTGAAGTGGATATTTATTGTTCAAAATAACCTTAAATAATGAATAGAAAACCATAAAAACATGTAAACTGACCCATTAGTCAATGATAATGCATACAAGTAACGTAAACAAATATATTTTTACCTTTTACTTTCGTTGTCAAGGATAATCCTGCTATAACAGAAAACTAACTCAACGTGCCTCTAATAAACAATTTACCTGACTTTTATCCTAATTGGAATGTTGTAAGGTGTTTTAAACCACATATTAAAGTTACATGAAAACATAGTTATTTATTCGTTGGATTAGGATTGTCATCAGACGATGAAAGTAAAAAATAAAAGTATCATTAGGTACACAGTTAGTATAGATAATAACTAGGTTATAACCCCGTGTATTACACGGGTTGAATAAATATATTTTTATATGTTAAAAAGTTATACATATATAAACCATTTGTATTGTACGAGTTGAATAAATGTAATTTTATATACTAAATAATAAAAATATTATATCTTTAAAACCATGTATTTTCCTATCTATCCCAATTTGATTTATCAAACTCCTCTTTATACGAATTTTATTTTTAAATAATCATATAATCTGTTTAATTTAAGATATAAATGGAATAACTTAATCCACGTTTATCCTCATTCTTTTAGGAAGTTTAATTGTATTAGTTATGAAATTCTTTGATAATCTGATATCAAGATTTTAAAATCTAAATGACTAAAAGTAAATATATAATAAAACACATATAGTAATTAATGTTTAGTTTTTAAAATTTCTAAAAAGATTGAGCACATGTAAATGGTAGGTACATTGTCATCACTTATATGCTCGTAAAGTTTAATGGTTCAGGGGAAATATTTTGAGACTAAAGTATATTTATATTTGTAATCGATTATATTTTATTAGTGTTTCTTTAATTTGTATTTATATTTAAATGTTGTTATAAGTAAATATTATACTTTTTTAATTATAACTATTAATATACATAAGACAAAATATATTGTTTTTTATTAATATCATTATTAGTAGTGTTACTTGTATTATTATGTTCTAATTATAATTGCTACCATTAATATCTTTTTATTTTATTTATTACTTGTATAGTTATACTTTAAAATCAAGTACTAATAGTTTAAAATCACCTTCTTCTAGGGTATTAACTTTAAAATCAAGTACTAATAGTTTAAATACCTCCAAACGTTACAAAATGAAAAGTTAATACCCTATAATGTGATTTTAAACTATTAGTACCTAAGTATGTTACTTTGTGCAAACCACAAGGACTAACTATGTAATTAACTCTAATAATTATCTATAATTAGGTAGAAGAGATTAAACTAAATAATATTTCGTAGGAGATTATCAGTAATTAATTAAAAGATATTAAACTAAATGATAATTATCCATAGAGTGCATGGCCTAATATGATGACAAGTGTCTCAAACATGTTTTCTTTTATTATATTGTAAGATAAGATTGGTGGACGAATGCTACGTACATATGTTTATAGTAGTTCTTTGCAAGGGCGGAACCAGAGGGGGGTCAAGAGGGTCTGTTGACCCTCCGGTCACTGGGACTTTTTGAATTTTATTTATAAATTTTGAGTTTTTGAAGAACAAACTTAGAGATGGACCCCTTAATTTGAACCAGTATAGAATATAAGCTTATGATGACCCCCTAACTAAATCGTTCTGGTTCCGCCACTAGTTCTTTGCTTAACGTCAATTATGTATTTAATGTGTCGCTATACATATTTTGAGTTAAATCCAAACTATGTGAAAAGTCAGGAATTTATAAATAAAGATGCGGTAAGTTTCATCCTTGGTTTACTTCGTTTTAGGTGAGGTATCTTATGTATGATACTTTTAATGTTATTTTATTAATTTCGTGAAAATAACGTTAAAAGCGATGAACGACTAATCATGCATCATGTGGTGGCATTAATAGCCGAAAGACAAGGGAGTACATGTACAAATCGGCCATTGTCCTAGTTGCGGAGTCAGGAGTGTTATGCGCCTCATGTCCAAGGCTTGATACAAAACTATTATCGAGCAGGGGGTCTCACCGGAAGCAGCTTCTCTATTCCTACGTGGTAGAGGTAAGAGTGTCTAAATCTTACCCACTTGGAACCTTACCTTAGCTTTGCTATTGGTGGAATTTATAGAATATGATAATGATCCTACATAATGTTTGGTGTATGATATATAGGGCTGTCCAAAAAGCTCACGGCTCGGAGCTCGCTCGATATGGCTCGGTTTGAAAGTGAGCCGAGCCGGCTAGGCTCGGTTTGGCTAGCCTGGTAGCTCGGCTCGGCTTAGCTTGAATTATTTTACTTATAATATTTTTTTTATACACATATAATATATTACAAGAAAAATGATTATTATTTACATGTATCTAGGCTTGTAACTTGATATCTATGACATATTTAAAGGTTGACTGTCGTGCTAATGAACAACTATTGTATTTGCTTGAAATATAAAACTTATTTTGCATTGTTGAACGTGATTTTGGCTTGTAATGTATTAGGTTGAACTTATTTTGAATATGTTCTTTTGAAGTATTGAATAATATTTTAAAATACTGAATTTTGAGAGCTACGTATTAACTTTTATTTTTAAAATCGAGCAAAACAAGTCGAGCCGAGCCAGCTCGGTTTACAATCAAGTCAAGCCTGAGCTTGCCCTAGCTCGGCTCGGCTCATGAACAGCCCTACTGATATATGATTTATGATGTAAGGGGGGAAAGGTAAAGAATCAATGGTTGTACGGCATATAGTTTGTCCTTGAAATGATTTGGGCCAGTTTGTGTAGTTGAAAAGGAAACATGAAGCTAGTGGATTATGTTGGTAGGGACAGGGAATAGTGATGGATGATTACACCTCTGGTGGGAATTGATTCGAGTTGTAACTAAAATATACATTCAGAGAACATGGATAGGGTATAAAAAAGGAAAAATCATATTAAATGTTTAATTCAATAATCTAATAATTAATTTAGCAACAACTATTAGGAAATCGTTCCATATTTTTTTAACGACAAATTTCCTTTAATTTATGTCTTTTGTGTGATTTGAATTCAAGATCTCTACCTCCCAAATCTAGCTGTTTAAAGGTTTTGCTTTTGTCATTGCCAATGAATCACCACTCATTGGTTTGTTCATGATTTCTATAGTACACGTTAACAAACAAATTTCAATAATCTTAATCTAGCAGTTTCAACTTCAAGTGAACACTAACAAAATATACACTAACACACATACTTCGTGTATCATTGTTTTGACTACTATTCTTAACTCTTTAAGCTTGTATTGGAATCCAATCATATTATCTTTTTTTTTGAATGGTAGAAGATTCTATGATTATCATATTATCTAGTTATGCTTAAATACAACTAGTTCTTAAATTGAATTCGTTATTCTCACAACCTTAATTAGTCAATTATTCTCAAACCTCAATTCACCGGTTGTTGGCAACAAATGATGAGAATAACTTACTTTTAATTTGTCCCTAGTGCTATTGCGTATATGACTGCTGATTCGTCTATTGTATTTGATGATGCTCCTTACACCTGCTCTAAGCGACTCGTTATAGGCAATGGTATGGCTATTAATATTTCTCACATTGGTACTGCTTTGCTTCATTTATCTGATCGTACTCTTACTCTTAGACATATTCTTGTGGTTCCTAGTTTAGCCAAAAACCTGTTATCGATCACGCAATTAGTGATTGATCATCCTATAGCTGTTTTCTCATATCTAGGCCTGCCCATTCAGACTCTTGATGGACAACTCCTTCATCACACACGTGGTAGTCCACATCAGCTATATTCAAATGTTACGTTCACTTCTGTTTCTCGTGAGACTTAGCATTCTTAATTGGGTCATCCGCCTGATGATGTTTTGTTTAAATGTTTTATTTTTACATCTAACAAACCAAACCCAACACACACATTGTACTGCTTGTAGTGTTTCAAAATCAACTAAATTGCCTTTTACATCGCTTGTATCCCATTCTACTTCACCTTTACATATTATACATTGTGACATTTGGGGTGCTTCGTCTGTTATGTCTATAGATGAATACCGATATTTCATTACTTTCATTGATGATTTTTGTCGATTTACATGGATATATCCTTTGACTTGTCATTCTCAAACGGTTGAGTGCTTTCGGCATTTCAAACCACTTGTTGAGAACCTCTTCTCTTGTATCATCAATCATCTTTAATGTGATGGTGCTCCTGAGCTTATTTGTGGTTTTATTGTTGGTGCATACGTCTGTCGACTTCGTCTTGTATCGAGTCTTGCATTGTTCATGGCACGAAGATCGAGAAATCAAGTCAAATGGTTAATTCCACTTGAAGCTAGTAATTCCGCTTGAAGAGGACATCTGGTAATACCAAGCGGAATTAGACATGTAATTCCGTTTGAGTTAGTTAATCCCGTTTGAGATTGTAATTTCGCTTGTAATGTGATTTCGCTTGAGTCTGTTCAAGCGGAATTAGGAGGTCTATATATAGGAGTAGATCCGTTTCATTTCGAACGGAATTAGAGAAGAGTGTTTCTGACGGCGAAGCTCTCTTGAAGTGTCTACAGATCTGTAATTGCTCAGAAATCAATCAAAAGACAATTATAAGTGTATATCTTGCTGAATTACACACAATATGTCTGTTTCCGCCTTTCATATTGTGTAGAACGCCTCTGATTGACTCGTTTCGGGTCCGTACACGATCCTACATGTGGTATCAGAGCTCAGGAGGAGGAGTTCTGCAGATTTCAGCTTGATTTCATTGTGTTTTCTTACTTCTTCACCTTCTTTTCTCAATTGAACAAGTTTTACCGGTCAAAATGATCTTAATTTCTCACATCATAAGCGGAATCATGTTTTAACAAAGCCTTGAGAAAATTGGACCTTAATTCGACTTAAATCATTTGATAATTCCGCTTGAATTTCAGAATAAATATGCTGACATCATCCTAATTTCGTTTGAAATTTCACTTAATTCCGCTTGAAAAAACGTAATTCCGCTTGAGAATTTCAAACGGAATTAGTAATCTGCTTCAATTGGTTTTCCGCTTGAAAGTTCAAACGAAATCAGTGATTTCGTTTGAAGATTCTAATTTCGCTTGAAACCTTAATTCCGTTTGAAAGTTGTGTGCAGGTAATCTCACTTGAAAGGGTAATCTCGCTTGGAGTATTTCCGTTTGAAACCTAATCTCGTTTGAAAGTACCTGTTTTGTGAAAAAGTTTACCGAATCATGAGTGAAGAATTTTACAACGCATTTGCAACATCCCCAACTACTCCGGCTACCATTGCTCAAAGCATGAACTTGGAAAATGAGACTGGGACCATGCAAAAACCCCCGAAGCTAATGAGCATTGAGGAGTATTACGGTTGGAAAGATCGGTTTGAAAACTGGGTTCAAGCCAATCATTTGAGATCTTGGGAGTGTATTTTGAAAAAGTATGTACTACCACGTACCGATCTGCAGGTTGAGAAAGAAATCTCTGAATTCACTGATAAAGAACGAGACATGTACAAAGCTGAAAAGATGATGATTAGTCTACTTCAGCAAGCTATTAAAGAAGACATCTTTGTACTACTTCAACATGACAAAACTTCAAAATCAATTTGGGATGCTCTCAAAATAAAATTTGAGGGAAGTGAGAAGATGATTAAGAGTAAAAAGGCGCTGCTTAAGAAAGAATTTGATCTATTCACAAGTTTACCAGGGGAAGATACAAAGAAATTGATTGAAAGATATTGCCACTTAGTGCGTTCTATGTCATTGTTAAGCATAACCAAAGAACGAGAGGAATGGGTTGACAAATTAGCTGATGCTTTACCTCAGAAAGAGTGGGGTACATTTTTGATGATCTTAAAGAACACCGGAGTATATGATGGTTTGAGGATTTCTCAGTTCATCGAGAAGATTGAGGGTCAAGATCTTGAACAACAAAAGATTGCGAGAATGAGTAATCCGAGTGGTCAACAAGATGTGAAAATGTATTACAAAGGCAATGTTCAAGAGGTTGAAATGAGTCCGAAAATTCAAACTGCTTTTAGTGCTGGAAAATCATCTGGAACTGTTGAACAAAGTCCAAATAGCAGCAGTGGATTTTCTTCATATCCAAGTGTTAATCCAAAGAGTTCAACTTCAAGCTTTCATTCTCAAAGTTCAAAAAGTGGAAATGGTTGTGTGATACAGTGCAACATTGCATTGAATCTTCCAGATGGTCAAAGTTTTTCTGAAGAAATTGCAAAAGATCACATGGCGTTACTTGCAACTGTGTTACAATCCTATGAAGGTTTGGTTGCAGGGAGGATCGGAAATCCTATGCTGACGAAAGAGGATTATGATCAGATAGACGCTGAAGAGATGGAGCTCATGGACATCAAATGGTGTCTAGCTAGTGTTTTGAGAAGAGCTGAAAAGTTCAAAATGATTACAGGAATAAATGATTTCTTGGATGCACATGTTTCTACTTTGGGTTTTGATAAATCTAAAGTTACTTGTTTTCGATGCAGGGAGAAAGGTCATTTCAAAAGAGAATGCAAAAATCAGGAAGCGAGTGGAGCAAAGAATCCTTTTGGTAAAGACGATTATTATCGGAAAGCCATATATCAACAGGTAGCTCATTAACCATATCAACAAAAGGAATCACAAAAGGCGCATGGAAAAATGGTCGAAGATGCAAATAAGAAAGCTTATTATGGTATCATTAATCAAGATGATCAAAAATCTTCAACAGGTTTCAGTTGGGACAAATATATTTCAGCTTATAGTAAAGCATGTTTAATAAACCAAGATGATGAGAAAATGGCTCCAGGATTTAGCTGGGACAAGTTTGTGGATGAGAATGGGGAGTTTAAAGCTTTCATTGCAAAGATAGTTCAAGAACCGGATTTGTTTACAGAACGGATGAAAGCGATTGGTGTTCATGAGAAGAATCAAGAAGAAGAATCTGTTTCATCTGATGAAAGCTCAGAAGAAGCAACTGTTTTTGATCAAACATCATCTGATTCTGGTTCTTCAGATGATAGTTCTGAAAAGACATTAGATTTTGATCAAACACCATCTGATTCTAGTTCTTTAGATGATAGTTCTAAGAAGACAATAGATTTTGATCAATCACTAACTGATGACAGTGGTGATGATGAGGAAGAAAGACATATCAATATTGCAAAATCACATTTATCTCCTGAAAGTTTTCAATTTTATTTTGCAGATCGCTTGGAGAAGCTGAAGGAGAGACGTGCAACAGAACAAAAGAAGAAATGTGAAAGTGTTGATAAAAAAGAAGAGACTGTTCAAAATGAAGAAGTTAAAGATGAGAAGGTGATTGAAGTTGAAACAGTGATTGAGGTTGAGAAAGTTGTTGAAATAGAAAAGATTGTGGAAGTCATCAAGCTTGCTTAAAGTGTTTAGAATCTTGTAAGCAATGTGCAGAAAAAGATAAGAAACTGAGTGAGCAAGAAAAGATGAAAGGACAATTACTGTTCAATCTCAACTATGTGAAAGAATCGTATGATGTGCTAAACAAAACAGTAACTGGTCTACAAAAGACTAATTTAGAAAGAGAAGATGCATTGACTATGATAAATGCTGTGATGATGACAAAGCAGAAGGCGATTAATCATTACATTGAAGAATGTGCAAAGCTGTAGCGGGAGTTGGAAAATGAAAAGAAAGAATCAGACAGTTATTACAAAGTTATTCTAGTTCTGATTATCTCACTGATCGAATTTATCCAACTGTTGCAGGTTTTGAAGCATTTAAAGATGAGAAGCCAAAGAAGAAGGATACTGGTAAGAAACAGAGTGTTAGTTATAACAAGTGTCCGCCTCCAATTTGGGAAGGGTATTCTCCTAGAAAATCGAATGAGGAGCAAGTCGAAAAAGCAGTCAATATAAAGTTAAAGTCCGATATAACCGATGAATTACCAGAAAACATTGACGTCATTTTTACATCGTCTGACACTGATCATGAGTCAGAATTAATAAAAAAGGTGGTCGATCAGGTGTTGGATACAGATGAGGAGTCGGAGTTAAAGTCTGAGTCAAAGTCCGAGTCTGGGTGTTCAAGTTCGTCTGTCAAAAGTTCGAGTTCGTCGGTCAACAGTTCAAAGACGTCGGTTAAACGGGTTTACAATAAAGAATTCCTGTTATCAAAATCTAATTTGAATGACGAAGCAATCAAAGTGGCATATACATTGATTGATTCAGACAAATTATATTCTGATGAGGAATTTCCAATAAGAAGTGTTCAAGTTGAAAAGATCAAAAAGGTTTTCAAACTAACAGAAATCAATATTTCTGAAATAAAAGATATAAATCTTACTGAAAAACCTAAAAAGTACACTTCAAGAGTTCAACAACGGTTAAACAAGAATAAAGGTTACGGTTCTGGTTTTCAAAAGAAACCAAACCATAATGGTAATTTCAAAAAGAAAGGTCTTGGATTTATTCCACCAGAAAACTATAAAAATGAAAAATATGTTCGAGATTTTAAATCAAAAATGATATTTGTTTCAGGGACAAGCTCGGAAGAAGAAGCAAAAAGCCCATTCTGGAAGCAATCGAATAAAGAATTCCTTGCCAAAAAGCAAGAGAATGTGAAGAATGGAGCTAATCAAAGAAAAGAGACAAGAACCTGTTTCAAATGCAATGAAGGTGGTCACATTGCGTGGAATTGTTCTCTAGCAACAAAAACAAAACAGGAAGTCTCTAAAAAACTCAAAGAAAAAGTTGTTCAGGAAATTAAACCACCAACTGAAAAATTCAAAATTTTTAAAAATTCAACATATGAAGTTGGTGAGTGTTCAAAGACACATTTTTACATAAAGAGATCCAAGAATGACAACCAAGTGTGGGTTGTTAAGAAGATTCATGAGGATGTTAAAAATTTTGATGTGAAATCTGGCGATGAATCTAACTCCACAAAGTTAGACGAGCCACAGGTTGAGGTTAAAGAAGAAAACTCAGTACCTCCAATGGATGATGTTCACTTTCCACCATTGAGGGCTGAAAATTTTAAATCAAAAGTTGGGAAAGTTGATATCTCGAATCAGTTCTATTCTGAGAAGAAAGAATTTGATGTCAAGAAAGCGTTTAATGGAAATGTGAAAAAGATTTTTGGAAAAATGGTTGAGGGAAAGGTGAAAGGGGTAAAAGAATTCTTTGAAACAAAGAAGGCAACATACACCCTGACTGAAAGTGAACTTGATAAGCTTACATCCAAGCTTGCTGAGGCTTGGATGTCTGTGTTTAACATGTAAAATCTGGACTTGCCGGAGCTCCCAGGTTGGTAAGAGTGGAGCAGGAATCGACATCTTTCTTGAGAAATTCACTTCGGTGATATTTCGACTTACAAGTGGTAAATCAGGGACATTAAGTTGTACTTGATTTTCTACATGTGATAGTGTTGGAAAAATCTAAAATTGATAAATTTTTTAAAGTGATGAAATGATCCCCTAACCTACAAGTGGTAAATCAACAAAACTAATTTTCCGGAAAAATCATTTTGATTAAAACAAACTTAAGTGTTTTGAAATCATAATGAGAAAATAGTTTGTTGAAAGGGGGAGTTCTGATTGTTTATGCTAGGGGTGAGCAAAAAACCGAAATAACCGAACTGTAACCGAAATAACCGAACCGTAACCGAAAAAACTGAACCGAAACAAAAACCGACGGTTCGGTTTTCAGATTTTTAATAACCGAAAATTTCGGTTCGGTTTTCGGATAATCATTTTCAATAACCGAAAATAACCAAACCGAACCGATAAGTTTTAATAGTATACCAAATCTATATATTTTTATGTTTAAGTTGTTTAAGTGTTTACCCATGCTACTAAGAATTAGTAATTTTATTTCTTGTTTGTTAAATATTTATAATAAGAACATTACCATGTTTATTTATCATTAAAATTATCCATTGTTTACAAGATCTAACAAAGTTTAATATAAAAATTAAATGGTTTTCAAAATATTATAAAAGAAAACGTCTTAACAAAAACTTTGGAGTAACATTAAAATAGATTAGACAGTTAGGTTTATGTGAATAATATTAATTTAAAAGACTAAATATATTAACTGAAATGTAAACATTTAAGAAAGATTCTTAAACTTTGAATTATTCTTTTAAGTTTTGAATCTTACATAATTTGTTTCAAAAACCGAAAAACCGAACCGAACCGTTGCTAAAACCGAAATAACCGAAACTGAAAAAACCGAAACCGAACGGTTTTTAAAAACCAAAAACTGAACTTTCGGTTACGGTTTTGGTTTTACCGAAAAACCGAACCGAACCGTGCACACCCCTAGTTTATGCCAAGTGGATGGCGATTTGAAGCGATTCGATATCGGTTGTCAATTTACTTGTACAGTTTGTTTTCAAATTTTCTTTAATGTGTTTGTATTTTAGGGGGAGTAAGAATTTCTGAAAATCCAAAAACATTAGAAAATTTGAAAAAGGCAAAAACATGATAAAATCAAAAATGAGTTTTTGTTGTATTAAAGAGGAAATGATAGTACATCAGTAGACGATCACATGATGCTAAAGAAATGGAAAGTTAAAATGTGATAAATGGTCTCACTGATGATGTGCCAGTAGATTTTTGCACATTTAGTAGATTGTGACGAGATATAAACCTAAATTCAAACTTGCTTATATCGTGGGGAACATCTCTCGGATATATGGGTAACCCCCGAAATCTTGTTTGAAAGGTCCCTCTTTCTGAGATACTAGGTCTTTATACTCAGTGATATCTGGGGTATTATCCCGGGACTTCTGATTTTGCGGAAGCAATGGCCTAGTCCCCAGAGAATACTTTACGCTTGCTTGAAATATAGCCCGCCCTCAGCATAAAAAATGATGAAACATTGAAAAAATATGTAAATCATGTGCGGTTGTAAAAAAGATCCTCTAAAGGGGACCACCAAAAGTCGAAGCCGTCATCTCTCTGCTGAACGGAAGTTCTGACCTGAGCTCTCACGGCCTTCGCAATTTAACCCCTTACAGATATTATCTGTGGTATACTCACCTATAAGACTGAATATTGGGATCTGGATACGGGAGTATATTCTGAGGTGGGACACGTGATTAAGTTTAAGTGCTTAAAACATTAATCTCGTATCTCGAAGCAGTTGAACTTTTTGTGAAAATTTAAGTGGATCAGTATACTGACAATCTAAGTGAATCGTTTAGAACTTAAAATGTTTAAAGCTTAACAGTGTTGATTTGTCTCATAAACTGATATGATCCTCTTACACAAACTCACAAAAATATTGTCTGTAAATATTTCTTTATTGCATTTCATTTCATTAAAAAATCCAAAAAGATTTTAGTGTGTTTTAGCATAAATTTTGAAAAATTCAAAAAGATTTTCGACAACTGATGTTGGAGAGCTAATTTTCAAAATTCCAAGTGCTAAACATGATGAGCATTTCGTGAGGGGGAGTTTTTGTTCTAAATGAGAAACGATTTTGAATATGTGCCTACAAGTGTTAATCAGAAATTATCATTGATAAATCATTCTGGTATATTTTGAGGGAGAGTCTTGATATATAAATTTGTCAAATGTTAAATTTGTGAAATTTATTGTGAGGTAGAGAATGTGCAGGTTTCTGAGTGATAGAGAGCCAGGTTTCCGATACCTGAGGACTATGTGATTTTATCAAGCCAGGCTGCGATCCCAACATATCGAAAGGGGGAGTCTGAAGACATCTAAAGGAAGATGAATTTGTTCGAGGGGAGTATGTTGGTGCTGATGAAGAAAGAGAGTAAGCAGACTGATAAAGACTGAAGACGTTAAAGACTCGACACTTAAGACTCGTCAACATTCGAGGGGGAGTCTGTTGGTGCATACGTCTGTGGACTTCGTCTTGTATCGAGTCTTGCATTGTTCATGGCACGAAGATCGAGAAATCAAGTCAAATGGTTAATTCCGCTTGAAGCTAGTAATTCCGCTTGAAGAGGACATCTGGTAATACCAAGCGGAATTAGACATGTAATTCCGTTTGAGTTAGTTAATCCCATTTGAGATTGTAATTTCGCTTGTAATGTGATTCCGCTTGAGTCTGTTCAAGCGGAATTAGGAGGTCTATATATAGGAGTAGATCCGTTTCATTTCGAACGGAATTAGAGAAGAGTGTTTCCGACGGCGAAGCTCTGTCGAAGTGTCTACAGATCTGTAATTTCTCAGAAATCAATCAAAAGACAGTTATAAGTGTTTATCTTGCTGAATTACACACAATATGTCTGTTTCCGCCTTTCATATTGTGTAGAACGCCTCTGATTGACTCGTTTCGGGTCCGTACACGATCCTACATTTATGGCTTGTTTTCTTTCAGATCCTGGCGTTGCTTATTGCATTCATGTCCCTATACTCCCCAACAGAATGGGTTTGCTGAGTGGAAAAACCGCCATCTTTCTTAGGTAGCTCGAGCTTTATTGTTTCATGCTTGGTTACCAAAGAAATTATTGTATGATGCATATGCCATTGATGCCTTCCTTATTAACCGGTTACCATCACCAGTGCTTCATCACCCATCTCTTTACGAGGTCCTATTTTGATCTTATCTCGGTTACTCTCTTCTTCGTACATTTATGTGTTTGTGCTATCTGTTTCTAGGTGATACTCGAGCGGATAAAATTTCACCCAAGTCTACTCCTGTATCTTTGTTGGCTATGCACTATCTCATATCAGTTATCTCTGTTATGATCCTCATATGTCTCGTACATATACTTTTTGTCATGTTTGATTCCATGAGTTGATTTTTAATATTCTAGGGAGTTTCACTACTCCTACAGCTTCTTCGGATTCTATTCTTTTCTTCATTCCTCCACATTCGCTTCCGACTTATCTTTCTTCTCTTTCCTCTCCATCTCCTCATGTTATCCCTCCCTCATCTTCTTCTCTTGATATTACTTTACCTCATTTTCCTTCTTCTTCTCATCCTCCTCCTTCTGTTCCGACTCACCTGATAGTTATACGAATTCGTGATCATACCCAGCAGCCGCGTCAGTTTCCTAATTATATTCTTTTTCATGTCTCTACTACTCCCACCACTGAGCCTTCAACAGTACTTTGTTTGATGGGATGCGATGCGTACTGTGATTGATGCTCTTCATGCCAACCAGACTTGGCGTCTGGTTCAGGCTCTCACTGACGCCAAGATTGTTGGTTATAAGTGGGTTTACAGGATTAAACATAATCCTGATGGACCGGTGAGTGGGTATAAAGCCCTACTTGTTGCTAAGGACTTTCATCAAGGGTATTGACTACACTGAGACTTTTAGTCCTCTGGTCAAACCTACTACTATTCACCTAGTTCTTTCAGTTGCTTTCTCTCGGAGATGGTCTATTCGTCAGGTTGATGTCGACAATGTATTCTTACATTGGGATCTTTCTGAGACTGTGTATGTCACAACCCCCGACCCCATCCTGGGAGCGGGAGCCGCGAACCAGTCAGATGGTATCGGTGTTTATTAATTTGGCAGCGAAAATTTTCATCAGGACCGTAGTTAGGAAATATTTTTATCAGAGTTAAACACCAAAATGTTTAAAATAGATAAATGGGATAAAACCCAAGTTTTCTTTACAATACATTTATAGGGATAAACCCTAAGTATTGAAAATAAAATCTCCTTTTTATTTAGGTAACTTTTATAGCCATTTTTCTAAGTCTTCAGTGCTCTCCAGCTGGCTTCTATTTGGCTTTCACATTTTGTTACCTGAAACGCGTTTAAAACATTTTTGTCAGTGGGAAATACTGGTGAGTGAATCCCATTTTAATCAAAACATGTTTTATAATTTCACAGTATTGAGAGCGATTACAATGTTTACATCTACACAATTACTCATTCAGTACTGTCAATCCTGACTGGTGGGTCATATTACACATTGGCTAACTCTTTCTCCAATGGTAAGGTGTTCCACATTTTGTATACAAAACCCCAACATACTGGCAGTAATTGAAGAACTACAAAGACTCAATCACTGCTAAATATAATTTAAAATAAATAAATGTTTTGTAAAACAGTTTGCAAAAAGGAGATTACTCACATTGCTATCTTAGATAATTTCCCGTGGCTCCTTGTTATAATTTATAAATTTTAAATAATGCACATGCGTTAGTATAATAACCCATATTTACATTAGTTATACCCTCCCCGAGATAGAACTCCAATGACTACGTCGGGCCGAGCCTCGACAGCCGTTACGGAGCATTAAATCAATCGGGCAGCGTATCTAATATGTAACCGGGGTTATAATACTTACAACGAGGCAGAGCTTCGCTATTTAGGAGGGTATACTGCCCGGGGATTACTTGTACTATCATAAATTGAGAGAGGAAATCGAATTGTGAACGAATTTCAAATGAATCCGATCGATTCAATTTATAGGGCTGCTCAGCGAGTCCCTCGCGCCCCGCGACGGAAATCAAAGGGGCCGTCGCGCCCCACCTGGGCCGAAAAGGCGGCGTAAGGTGCTGAGTCATCGGGTTGTTCGACGCGTGTCCTGCCACGTGGCGGCTCCGTGTTATGCCGCTTGTCCCCTCGCTCGCGGCCCGTGAAGAATCAAAAGCAGTCTGTCGCGCCCCGGACAGACTTAATTTATCGTTTTTATTTGTTATTTAATTAGATAAAGGGATTTCGGGGCCGATTTTCATATACGTGGTGTATTTTAGGACATTTGGGGGTGTCTAAACTATTTTAAGGATGGTTGTTATATCTTGGGTATAACTTCTGGACTGTTTTATAAAATATATAATGTACTCGTATTAAGTACAGTAACCCAATTCAACTTTATCCCTACGTCACGAGACAGAAACCCAACGTACATAGTCGGGCAGAGCCTTGACATGCGTTGGTGGGTCCTAAATCAATCGGACAGGGTATCGACTTAATGATCAGGGGTTACAATACTTAAAACAGGGCAAGGCATTATATTTTTATTATAGGTGAAAAATAAAAATATAATTTTAGAGAGAGAGAGAACGATAGTGATATAAGGGAACGGAAAGAAGGTTTTGGCAATTTGAAATTGTTGTAGGATGCTCCTATATATATATATAAATGGAACTTGTGGATCACGTAAAAAAGCAATGATTCATTTTGGAATCATGAAGCAGACACGCACACATTCTAAATTAGTATATGTTTTTATTATTTTAATTAATATATATATATTATAATTAATTTAATTGCTTCACTCATTTGGCGTTTATAACTTCTAAAATATGACGTTTTATAAAATGATGAATATGCCATTAGAACGAGAATATTTTTATCTACACTTTGGCCTAAGTTTCATTAGAAACAGAGTAAGTCCAAATATAATGAATTTTTATAATTAAAAGGTTCCTAGGCCCATCTAGTTACTTCATATTTTTAACAGTCAACTTTTCCGTAATTTACTCGTTTTAATAGCTTTATTTTAAATTTGAAATTTTGGGAATGTTACATCATCCCCACCTTGTTTTAAATCTTGTCCTCGAGATTCCCTGAAATATGGATGAATACTTTTAGTTAGTCTAGTTGGTAGGTATATTCTGGTCCTTGCTTTGAATTTCACTTTACCTTGACCAGAACTATTCTCTATGTTTTGAGACTCTTATCTTCTCAAGAGTTCTTAATGAAGGTAAAAAATTACTCTTATTAGTGTAAGTTTTTAGAGGTTTTGTGTCTTAGCAAAAAAATTTAGTTACAGGTTTCTTAATGCGTCAATAATCTAAAGTAACTAAAGGGGAATTCGAATACTTTCGATGGCGTCTAGCTTAAAGGGTTCATGTCGTTTATCTTGTCGCACAAGTTATGAGACGGATGATCAAATGAAATAGTGTTTGATATCGGAATTATAGACGTATACAAGAGTTTCCTAATAAATCTAAAATTATCAGGGACACACATGTTTGTGATTTATCCCTAATTGCCAATCATTATGGCTTTTGGATTTCCTTATAGATATACGTATCTATCTAATCATATATTTCACATACGGTAATATACACACCATTCATAAGGTCAATGTATTTAACACATTCATATTTCCAAAACCAGGTCAAACATTAGGTCATGGTACTATTTAGGGAATTCCATTAACATAACATATACCCCATCTTACCCGGTCTAGCCGGAGAGGTACCCTCATCTTACCCAGACAAGCTGGAGAGTCTACCACACCTTACCCAGTCTTGTCGGAGAGGTAATTATCATTGTATTTCCCTTAAATAGAATTTCTCTCAAATCAGGATTTTGAAAGTGCATCATTCATTATGGCTTATATCAAGAAATAAGGAAAGCAGTACTCTCATGATGGATCATATTCTAGAACCGAGTAGTACTGATAAACAAGAAATAACAGTGGCCAGGTGTTATCGCTTATTTATTATACTTGCACTGTTCTAGTCATTATCCTCACGGCATACTAACACCCATCACACTTTATATACACAAGTAATTAGCTTAACTCGAAGCTTATACTAAGGCATTCTTCTTAGATTCAAGTCTAAAGACTATCCTAGGTGTTACTAGTAAATATTAATATCATAACTCTTTTGCTTAAGCATAGGTATATGGTTGTGACTTTCCTTTGGTTAAAAATGAAGTTTCAAAAATATCATTGTCTCCATTAATATTATGGCTAGGTTCAATGTGATGAGTATGTCACACCCGTGTCAAAGGCGGAAGCGCGTAGTGTGACTTGACCGGTTTCCACAGCATACGATGTAAGTAAACAAACTATATGATATAAAACATACACGATGTTCATCCATTCCATAATGTAAAGATACAAGTCATAAGTTGTTTTGTAGCAAAAGACGACATAAGATTATAAGTTTTACAAACAAGACTTGTTCAAAATAAAGTTTTTGAAATAACAAGGTTTTGCATCCTATGTCCCGTTCGAAGACGGGATATATGGATCAAACCCTCCAAAATACGGATGACATCGTCTTCATAATAAACTTGAAACTTCATAATTTGTTGCACCAAGATCCACTTAGTTACCTGAAATACATGTAAGTTTGAAAACATCAACAAAAGTTGAGCGAGTTCATGTGTTTTAAGTTCGTAAGCATCAAATGAATCTGTAAAACATTTGAAAGTTTAAGTAGCGAAATCCGGTATGTAAAGCATAAATGAACATGTTGATCATTAATGTGTAGCTAGCACATTAATATGTGTACCGACATAGGAAGCCACCAACCCGTAAGCGATTTAGTACCGGTCCACCCGGCGAGGGTAACAAAGGAAACTCCATGTGGCCACACAAGGACCCATGAGTGGGGCTCGCCCTGTACCCGATAGATCTACCCCCTTTGTTCCGTGGTCTTAAACAAGATTAATGGTGCTTTAAGTATCAGCCTATTCGCACGTGATCTACTAATTCATTTTGTAGCTTAACTATACCATAGTAACATGTATTTCCCCACGAGAGTTATAAAACCGAAAACGTTTAAAAGAAAAGGGGGACATGAACTCACGAATTTGCATCCGTATGTATGCTAGCAAGTCGGGTATCCAATTTGCGCGTAATAACCTACAAGTGATCTAACCCATTAGACGCTTGGGTTTATGCTAGTTTATGTACACGTTGCTCATCTTGAACATTATTGTATTTGTTATGTATTTGGAACCCTTGTATATATTAAATATGTTGGCATTTGTCTCGTATGTTTGTTTAATGTATATATATATACACACACACACACACACTTCTTGAGTTCATAATGTGTTAGAACGGGCATCGCCCTTTGTAAGAATCCGTGCTTCGCACGAGTATATATGGGTATAGCATGTATAAGTCCTTGTGTCGTACAAGTATAAGTGGACCGAGTCCAATAGCGTGTTTGTGCCGTGCACGACGCATGTTTGTTGTATGAAATATATATTCCTCAAAAATATATATCTTTAAGTTCGGTGAACGCCGTTCACATGTATACGTATGATCGGTTTGTTTTAGGTATATATTTGTTTCACAAATATATATGTATATGTATATCTTTTTTTTAGATATTGTTGTTAAAAATATTTATTTTTAACATCGTATATATGTTAATGTACGTGTACGGTATCCCTTGTGAGTGTACGCTTCAACAAGTGTACCTGAGTACTATGTATTTGCGTATTTTATATGTATACATATACTGTATTTATACATGTATGTATACCGTATTTATACGTGTAGGTATACCATATTTACAGTGTATTTTTACAATATATTTTTATTAAAAAAATACATGTATTTTTCATTGGGCCTTAGCCCATCTCTTTTAAGTTGTTGGGCTTAATCCATATTATTAGTGCATTTGGGCCCAGCCCATTTTACATGTCAATGGGCTTAGCCCAACTTATTAAATAAATGGGCTTTTACTAGCCCATTATCACACCAAGTGTTCTTGTATTTTTACAAGTGTATTTTGAGTGTATTTTATACGTATTTGTATACGTATATACTTGTATATCTATACACTTGGTGATTTTCGTTTTATACTTTCCGGAATTTTGGCGTCGAAATATATCATGTCTAAAAATGTATTATTTTTAGAGTTCGTCGTAGGAGCCGTTACCATGTATTTTATCATCGGGAACGCCCGCGTGTCGTTCGTGATAGGTATTCATCCCGTGTCGTTCCGACATGTGACCGTTGCCGATGGCGGCGTATTTATCCGCTATGACGTTCATTTGATATTTCTCGTCGGTTTTTGGTTATATATATTATTTGGTCGAAATATATATCATTTGTACGGTTCGCCCGAGGTCCGATTGTCCGTTATCCGCACTTCGTGTCAAAGTGTAATATAACTTGTATTCGTTTCCTCATGTATTTTACATTCGTTCGTCGCCATGTTTTGGAGTTTGTTATATGTAGTGTATTTTTTTGCAAGTATTGTGTGGATTATTTTAGTATGTATTCCTAAGACTAATACATACATATAATTATACACATATTGTACATCAAGTAGGGTATTTATCATATATATATATATAATTTTCAAAAAAATTATATTTATTGTTTTATTTATAAACTTTACCCACTTTTATGTTATTAAAATATCTTTTTGAGTTTGTATAAACTCTTGGATGGTTAGTAGTTAACCATCGTCATTAGGGTTTGTCTAATCATGATTAGGGTCGTTAATCACAATTAAGTTTACTAATCACGATTAACTATGTTAATCACCCCGTTAATCTCTTTTTAATCGCGATTAATATTTTAGAAAAATTTCGCCATAGTTTCCCCTAAACTATGGCATTTTCCACGTTTAAAAAAAACGTATTAATTTCATGTTTAAGCCTATAATTACAATAAATTTCCAATCAAGTTCCAAAAATACACCTTTTTCAAGTAATATTTCCCACCTAATTATCCATATAATCTTTGAACTTTATATATTTTTAATCACATTTTTAATAATAATGTGATTACACTTATTAAATCTTCTAACAAGTTCACAAAAAAAAATTTAACATACTTTGGAGTCTTGATCCTTCACTTAAACCACCTTGATAACACATTTTTAACACTTTTATAGCGTAAAGCATGATGTTTAATTTTTTTTGTAAAAGTTATTTTCGCCATAAATCATTTTCAAGTTTAATATAAAGTTCATGTATTATATGGATGATGATCTTGTTAAGATCTAAACATAAAAATGTTTAGATCCTCCTTACTAGCCTAATTTACACAAGATCATCTTTGTAAACACCATACTTTAACATAAACAACTTAACCATAAGCATCATCTAACACAAATCAACATAATCTACACATAATATAGCACACTAGTAGACTTTTTATGTAAAAATTTGTGTCTTAATCTTTGATTAATGTTTTGTTCAAGATGATTAACATATACTTTAGCAAACTACATATTATAACAAGCTTAAAATAAGTAAAATGAAATCTTACAACTTTGCACAATGTTTAGATGAAGATTAAGAGAAGATAAAAGCTCCAAAGTGCTTCCTTATGGCTTAAACCTTCTTTGATCTTCAAGAAAGGGTTATGTAATGCTTGAAATGTAGTGTTTAAGTGAAGAAAATAAGGGTATGTATATGTGTGTAATGTGCCGTGAATGAGAGAGATGTAGGAGGGTTTTTTTTGTGTTTGTAATGTTGAGAAATGATGGAAAGATATGAGGTGATGGATAATTATAATCTCCATGTGCTAAAAAGTCAAGATTCAATATCTTCATGCCATGCTTCCTACCATTATTTTCATCATGAACCAAGTTGTAGGTTGTCTTGTGGGGCCCACATGGGGGGAGGTAAAGTGTAAATATTTTTATAAAATTTGACATGTGATGAATATTGTTAAATGTTGTAGATATTTTAGTCATTATGCAAATTAGTTTAATTAGTGTGTTAATGATAGTTTAGGATTATAAATAAAATCTAACTTGTTTACTAGTTTAGTGGGTATAGGTTTTGGATGGTAAAAATGCCACTGGTTTGCTCGTCGGTTCGATATCGGGTGCTCTATAAAAAGTGTTATATCATACCGGGAGCGATGGTTTTATTTTATCATCGATTCTATGGCGTTTATTTAAGGCGTATACGACGCCAAAATAGCGCTAACTAGTTCGCTAGCCTTTTAGTTAAGGAGATTGGATGGTAGGAATATAATTTATTCGCCTATCGGCTCGAATTCGGACAATGTGTGAAAGTCGCGGCGTAGCACCGGGAGTTTATGTTTCGGGTATCCCATTGATATCCCTAAGCTTATTTAGAATGTAAAATATTATTTACAAGTTCTACGGACACTAAAATGATGTATTTTAGTGTTGTGGACAATTTATTTTTTCTTTGTTACAGTTTTGACGCGGATCGGGCACTTTATGTTTAGGTGCATTTTCCGGAAAGTAACTGTTTTAACATTTTGTGTCCCTAATTAGAGGTTTTTATTTGTATTCCAATGATAAAAAGCTTTCATGCCATTCGTTGCTCATTCGGAAAATTTTCAGAACTAGCTGGCACGAATAGTGTGTTCTGGTGAATAGTGTTTTCAGCATTTTGCCAACATATTAGGACATAGTTTGCAGTTTTCTCGCGACATGGCGATTGTATTATTGTTGTTTGACATTTGTGACCATGTCCTACGATTGCTAGACTTTGTACAACCTAATCATACAATAATTAAATCGAAATGAATGTAATTAAACGTTAAATCAAGTGCTTAAGTTGTACGGAATTACCATTATTTTTGCCTGTTGTCACATTCTCCCTCTGTTAGGAGAATTTCGTCCCAAAATTCAAGTCGTGTTACCGGTTGCAGGGGAGTCTTGAAACAGGTGAGGGTACTTGGATTTTATTTGATCCTCACGTTCCCACGTATACTCGGGACCGTGACGCGAGTTCCAGCGAACTTTAACCAACTTCCTACGACTCCTCCGTGTCTTGTGGACTTTCCAGTCTGTAACATCAACATGTTCTTCGGTAAATTGGAGTTTGTCGTTAACATGTATCTCGTCCGCTGGGATGACGATCGTTTCTTGAGTAGGACTTTTCTTGAGATTAGACACGTGAAACGTGTCGTGTACACTGCTGAGCTCTTCCGGTAGTTTCAATTTATAAGCAACTGTTCTGATCTTTTCCAGTATTTAGAAAGGTCCAATGTAGCATGGGTTCAGCTTTCCACGTTTACCAAACCTTACTACGCCCTTCCAATGCGAGACTTTCAACAATACCATGTCTCCGACCTCGAAAGCTAATGGTTTGCGCCGCTTGTCTACGTAGCTCTTTTGTCTATCGCGAGCCGCCTTGATACGGTCTCGTATTTGAATGATCTTGTCTGTGGTCTCCTGAACTAAGTCCAGACCAATGACTTGTTTATCCCCGGTCTCCTCCCAACATAGCGGGGATCGACACTTTCGTCCATACAAAGCTTCAAGCGGGGCGGCCTGAATGCTAGTGTGATAACTATTATTGTATGAGAACTCCACTAAGGGCAAGTGGGTATCCCAATTTCCTCCCAAATCCATCACACAAGCGCGTAACATGTCCTCCAAAGTCTGTATCGTTCGTTCACTTTGGCCGTCCGTTTGAGGGTGAAAGGCCGTACTAAGATTTAGTTGGGATCCAAAGGCCTTTTGAAATGATTGCCATATCCTTGGCACGAACCGACCATCTCGGTCTGATATAATAGAAACCGGCACTCCATGTCGTGCCACGATCTCTTTGAGGTATATTTCAGCCAGTTTCTTAGTGCTATCTTTCTCACTGATCGGTATAAAATGTGCGGACTTTGTAAGCCGATCGACAATTACCCAAATCATGTCGTGACCTCTTGAGGTTCGGGGTAACTTAGTAATGAAGTCCATCGAGATTTGTTCCCATTTCCATTCGGGAATTTCAGGTTGTTGCAGCAATCCTGAAGGTTTTTGATATTCCGCCTTAACCTTGGTGCATGTAAGGCATTTTCCGACATAAGTAGCAATGTCGCCTTTAAGTTTAGGCCACCAATAAAAGTCCTTTAAATCTTGGTACATCTTATCTGATCCTGGATGTATAGAGTACCTTGACTTATGAGCCTCGTCTAGTATAATCGTTCGTAGATTGCCCAAGAATGGTACCCAAATTCGTCCCATAAAATATAGTGTTCCATCCTCCTTTGGCACCAATTGTGCCTCCATCCCTCGTAAGGATTCGGCTTGTATATTTTCTGGTTTAAGCGCTTCTTGTTGAGCATCGTGAATCTGAGAGGTGAGATCTGTTTGTATGGTCATCTCTAAGGCCCGCACCCTCAGAGGTTTTGCACGTTCCTTGTGGCTCAAGGCGTCCGCCACGACGTTCGCCTTGCCCGGATGATACTTTATCTCACAGTCATAATCGTTCAATAATTCGACCATCGTCGTTGCCGCATATTCAAGTCCTTCTGATCAAATATATGTTGTAAGCTCTTGTGATCTGTAAAGATTGTACAATTAGTACCATATAAGTAGTGACGCCAGATCTTTAACGCGAATACCACCGCACCTAGCTCAAGATCGTGCGTGGTATAATTTTTCTCATGCACCTTCAATTGGTGAGACGCGTACGCGATGACTTTGTCCCGTTGCATCAACACACAACCGAGACCTTGATGCGATGCATCACAATAGACCATGAAGTCATCGGTACCGTCGGGTAAGGATAAAATAGGTGCGTCACAAAGTTTATCTTTCAGTAGCTGAAAAGCCGCCTCTTGTTTCTCGCCCCAATCAAATTTCTTGTCCTTTTGCGTTAGGGATGTTAGTGGTTGAGCAATTTTTGAGAAATTCTCTATAAATCTTCGGTAGTAGCCTGCTAATCCCAAGAATTGTCGTACTTCAGTGGGGGTCTTAGGCGCTTCCCAGTTCTTTATCGCCTCGATCTTAGCCGGATCGACATGAATTCCTTTCTCGATCACCACGTGTCCGAGAAATTGCACCTCGCGAATCCAAAATTCGCATTTAGAAAACTTCGTGTACAATTGTTCCTTCTTTAAAAGCTCCAAAATAGCTCTTAGATATTGTTCGTGTTCCTCCTTTGACCTTGAATATATTAGGATATCGTCAATAAACACGATCACGAACTTGTCCAAATACGGCTTACACACGCGGTTCATGAGATCCATGAACACCGCTGGCGCATTTGTTAAGCCAAACGGCATAACGAGAAACTCGTAATGTCTGTAACGAGTTCTAAAAGCCGTCTTGGGGATGCTTTCTTCTTGTATTCTCAACTGGTGGTATCCCGATGATGTGGGTTAAAATACACATATTTGTCCCGTGTAAATTGTATAATTATTGTATAGGTTTCATTTATTTTTATTTAGTTTTAGCATTATATTATATTATATTGTGTTTTGGCAGGTCCTGGTGCAAATGGAGCAAAAGCAAGTAATATGGAAATAACCAGGCTGTTGGGCAGAGTTGGGTGCCAGAGACCGAATTAAAATTGCCGCTATTCTTCTTGATTGGGTCGAGCCCACTATCTCTATTTTATAAGATAGAAAGAGCCATATATGAAAAGATAAAACCCACTGTTAAAAAAAAAGAAAATATATATTACGAAGAGCCATGTTACATTTGAGTAGGATGCTATATATTAGTTATTATTCTTGGGCTGCTACTACTTAGAGGAATTAGAAAAAAAAGAGACTGCCACCATACATTGTGAAGGTCTTGGGCCATTGGAGCAGCATGACAACATCCCCAAATGCGATTTAGTGAAACGGGCCCACTTGATCTCTGTGATGTGTTGAACGGCCCATTTGTGGAGTTTATGTAAAAAATTTATAAAGTTTGACGGCAACTTGGAAAAAAAAAGCAACATCGGACAGAAGGAGCCGCAAATACCCTAATTACGAATTTGAAACTTGGAGAGCAATCTTTGAGCATTCTTGGCGAACAATTGGAGATTGCAAGGCATAGGAATCATTGGTACGAGTCGAGAGCGAAGAATCGAAGAATCAATCGGGTTTTCTAATCCCTTGTTTTGTCGATTACTTTCTTGGAACTTTGTTACAATGAATTCTGTTCTAGACATCTTTGTTTTGTTTTCATTTACTGAGATGCTTGGCTAATTTTATAAACCACCTAGACTTTGATGAATGGATTAATATAAAGATTTTACCGGTTTTGTTATTTGCATGATTATTATGGGTGATTGTGTTTAGTAAGAGGTTTGATTTAATGGTTTGATGTGTATGCGTACTTTGAATTGGTTTATTGTTATTATTTGCTTCGTATGATTCTTAGTGACGGTCTATATCACAACGTAGAGTCATATTAGGGTTTAGGGTTTCGGTGAGTGTCTATATCACGTTAGAAAACCTTCACTCTTTAGGGAGAATTGCGCAATAACCCCTAGAAGTAAGTGGTAATAATTTACTAAGTCTTAGTGTTCTACTAGTCCTAATAACTGGGAAGTGAGGGGCTATTGGTAGGTCTTACCCGGCGAATTGCTTTAGATAGGCCTTGGGAAAGGTTATGTCTTGGTTTACCTGTCGGTCTTATTAGTCTATCAAGTCAAACTAATTACTTCAAACTACCCTAGATCTAGGATTGGGAAAGAATAGGTCAACATTAGGGTACTTACACAATAATTAGACAACTGGGAAGAAGTCTAATAACCGGTAGAATTAACGGCCTAGGTAGTGCCACAGGTTTCTCCCTGAGAATGGTCGAGGGGCCTCGTTGGTTCTTAATAGGTTTAGTATTATAAGATCCCGGTTCCATAACTCGTGCATTTAACTTAATCGGTAATCTCTTAAAAACAATCCAGGATTCTTGTCTAGGTGGTCCCGTTCTCCTATAAGAAAAGTTCACAGTCTTTATTCGTGTTTAGTCTAGTTTTAGTCTACTTAGTAGTTTAATATAGATTTCCTAGGTTTTCAGTAACCCCCCCCCCCCCCAACAAATAAACAAGTTAAGTCGTGTCTGTCAGCGTCTGTCAGAGTCTAGTATACGTGATAAATAGAGTCTCGTGGTTCGATATCCGGACTTCCTAGGTTATACTACATTGATCGGTACACTTGCCGATTGTGTGGTTTAGGTCGAGTCTAGAATTTAAAGCTTTGTAGTGTCTAGCTTAGAGAGTCTAATTTAGTTAATTTTTATAGTCTGTTTAGCACACATCAAGTTTTTGGAGCCGCTGCCGGGGACTCTTGGTAATTGCGTTCATTAGCTTTGATAGATTTACTTGACAAATACGTGCTACGTGTTTACTTTGTTTTGTGTCTTTTATTTTCGTCTTGAGTCATAGTAACTATTGTTTGCTTTTCTTGTGTTCAGGTTTTTGCTTGTAGTGGATGCCACATCTGCGCTCGCACGGACCGCCACCACCAGTCAAGCCGTCATCATCTCAATTGGGCGAAGGCCCACAGGTTACTTCTACATCTTCATCTCATTTCCTCAAGTTCGATTTCACCCCATTACCCACCCCACCTCCTACACCACCACCTTCGCCAAATCATTCACCTAAAACCTCACCTAAGGTTTCCCCACCCGATAGCCCTACTTCTAGTACCTCTAGTAATCTAGAAAACTTAGAACACATGGCTAACCCTAGGCAAACCGTCCATCAGCAGGCCACTCAAAATTTCACCGGCCTTGCTTCACCCATCACCGTTCCACCCATAGTTAGCGAGAATTCATGGCAGATTCCCTCCTATGCCATGCAGGCCATAACCAATAGCATCCAATTCCATGGCCGAGACGATGAGGACGCCCCGGCCCACATCAACCGTTTCTCCCGTATCTTAGCCACCTTTAGCCTTCACGGTGCACCCAATGATGCTACCTACTTACAGCTTTTCCCATTTTCTTTAGCTGGCCGTGCGGCTACTTGGTTGGACTCTCAACCAACCGGTACTTTTACCACTTGGGCGGGGCTTCGTCAAGCCTTTTTGAACAAGTACTTCCCGCCCGCAAAAGCTTCACGGCTTAGAGACCAAATCCACTCTTTTCGCATGGAGCCCGACGAGCCTTACTACCTTGCTTGGGAGCGTTTCCAAAACCTTTGTGCTCGTTGCTCCCAGTACGGTCTTTCTGATTGGGCTTTATGTGAGAAATTCTATAACGGTCTTACCCAAGAGACTAGAGATAGGTTCGATACCAATGCGGGGGGGGGGGGGGGGGCATATGATGGGTATTCTTACAGTCGCTGAGTGTCTAGAGCGTTTTGAGGCATTTGCTCAGTCTCAGTCCCAATCACGATCCGATCAGAGGTTTCAAAGTGGTAATTCAAATACCACTACTAGTGCACCCGCCCGAGGGGTGAACCATGTCACCATGGACCCTAGTTTAGCCTCTGTTTTGGAAAACATCACTCGAGAGCTTAAAGAGATTAGAGCTAAGGTTGATAAGTGTGAGTTTTGTCGAGGGGGTCACGATACGAGTGCATGTCCTTTACTAGTTGGTGAGGAGCAATGTGATTATTTAGGAGGAGGGTTTGGTAGAGGTCAGTCTAGCGGGTTTGGTAACAATAATCTTGGCTCGGGTTGGCGAAATAATAATAATAATTTTAATAATAATAACAATTTTCGCTCAAATGGACCTCCTGGTTTTCAAATAGCTCAAAATCCAAATAGAGGTCTAGGTTCGCTTTTCAGTGGGGGTTTAAATGGGCAAGTCAAGGATGGGGGGTCAAATAATCAGGTTCAAACAGGTCAAGGTTCAAGTTTCGATTTAGGGGGTAGCATGGAAAGAATGGAGTCCATGATGAGTCAACTAATTGTTAGGGATCAAAATACCCAAAAGAAACTTAGTGAACATGATCTCATGCTTAAGAATCACCAAGCTGCGGTCCAAGACCTTTCTATGGTTGTAAGTGATATGTCTAGGAAGTTAAATGCTCATGTAAAAGCCATTACCACTCGTAGTGGCAGAACCGTAGGGAACCTGAGCGTAGAAGAGAGAGAGGTTGATGAGGATGGGGATATAATAGATGAAGTGATTGAGATGGAGGCTCCCGGCAAAGTGCAAAAGAGGTTAATCCCAGCAAGTACCGCACAGCCCGGTGAGTCTCAAAGTGAGAAGAAAGTTGAGAAAAAGCCCATAGATGTTAGACCTTCACCCTATGTGAATCATGCGTATGTTCCGTTTCCCTCACGTCTTAAGAATCAAAAATACTCAAGGGAATACGGGCAGTTTCTAGATATCTTCAAGCAATTGAAGATTAATCTTCCGTTCATAGAGGCACTCCAGTCCATGCCAAAATATGCAAAATTCTTGAAGGACCTTCTTAGGAATAAGGAGAAATTAGGTGAGGTGTCTAATGTCCCATTGCATGGAGGGTGTTCAGCTATTGTCTCAAATAAGCTTCCTGAAAAGCTTACCGATCCCGGTGTGTTCACTATTCCTTGTCTATTCGGTAGTAACACAAACACTAGAGCCTTAGCCGACCTAGGTGCTAGCATCAATTTGATGCCCTTTTCGCTTTATGAGAAGCTAGACTTAGGCGAGCTTTCACCTACCCGAATGACATTGTCTTTAGCTGATAAGTCCATGAAACACCCGAGGGGAATAGTTGAGAATTTGCTTGTTAAGGTGGATAAGTTTGTTTTTCCGGCTGATTTCGTTATTCTAGACATGGAAGCCGATGAAAACATACCGCTAATTTTAGGTCGCCCATTCTTAAATACCGCTAAAGCTCTCATAGATGTCTTTTTAGGCACCATCACACTTAGAGCAGGCGAGGAAGCGGTAGTTTTTAACGTCATGAATTCGAGAGGGTCAAGTGATAGAGTGGAGGCGGTTTCGTTAGTGGGGGAGTGTGAGAAGGACGAGAGAGATGAGGAGAAGGATGTGAGTGATGCGAGTTTAAAGAAGGTGCTAGGACTCAAGTGTGGGGATCCACCGGATAGAAAACTAGAGGAATTAGAGGAGAGAGTGGAGCGTTTAGAATCTAGAATAGAGACACTGAGAAAACCTCAGTGTGGGGATAGCTTTCGGTACGAAGAGTATAGGTTCAAAACGCTAGATGAAGAGTTGAGAGGTTTTGAAAGAGATAAGGGCTTTCGGGTTGATTTGGGCGATACATATAGTGGTGCTACAGCCCGCGAGAGTATGTTTGGAGGTGAGCTGCATCTCCATGATCCTCCATAAGTTTGTGAGAAGTTGCAACTCGTTTGTAGAGTTTGTATAGTTTGTATCTTCGTTTATTTTCTCGTCTTTTAGAGTAGTTAGTATCGTTTTTGTTAGTTTTTCGGGTCTTTGTTTGTGGTTTGAGTCATTTGCAGGAGTATATCGCTGAGGATTTGCAGGAAATTGCGAGAAAAAAACATGGTTCCAGGTAAGTTTCATACTCAGAAAATCTTTGGTTGGTTGATGGATGGTTGGGAAAAATTATGAAAAAAATTCTAAGGCATGAAAGGGCATTTATCAAGCAACCGTCTGTGAAAAACGACCCCTGGCGTGACGCCAAGGGCCGTCGCGTCGCGCTAGGGGTCAAGGGCCAAAAACAATTAAATTCGATAGCGCTGCGTGACGCGAGGGGTAGCTTAGCGTCGCGCGAGGCCTTCTTGAACCGGTTCAAATCTGTTTTGGCCTTTATGTTGTCTTTTGAGTCCTTTGTTTTGTATTTTGAGTCTAAATTAGTAGTTTTTGTGTCGTTTTTTAGAGTCGGTACTGCGCTGGGTTTTGTTTTGCTTTGATTGTGCAGGTTTGGATTGTACCACCCGTACCCAATTGCCATTCGGGTGATTTTGGACTTGCTATTTTGATAAAACCAAGCAGACTAGGCAACGATCACGAATGGAATGCTATACGATCGTTCGTGGGATTCATGACTCGTACGGCTGGCACTGACTTTTGTCCTATTCAGCTAAGTCGTTTCCCTTTTTGTTGTTGTTGTATTTTTATTTATTTCGTTTGCAGTTTCTATTCTTAGGTAGTGCTGAGTCGTATTTTCGTTCTTGCATTAGGGACAATGCAATCTCTAAGTGTGGGGATGGGATACTTGTAAATATTTGAGTCATAATAAACACAAAAAAAATAAAAAATTGAAAAATTCAAAAAAAAAAAATTGAAAAAATCAGAAAATGTCTTTCGAAGAAAAAAGAAGTTTGCAATTAAAGCGGAAAATGATAGAAAAAATGAATTTTTGCTCGGGTTCGAATAATAATAATATGAGATTATAATAAACCGAGTTTGCGTCTAGTTTGGGATATGTGGATAGGCCCGGGTTTTTTGTTTTAAGTCCCTTTGAGCTAATATACCTTAATTGTCGGTCTACTAGTGGGTTCTCGCCTGGGAAATATGGGAAACTAAAACTACCGATAATAGTATAAGGGGCACCGTTATAAGTTAAAACCGTTAGAGTTTGTGATCTTGCGAGAATAAAAAAAAAATAGAATAAAAAGTGAGCTAGAAACTAAATGAAAGTAACACAGGTCTATGTAATCCGAGTTGGGGATAGCGACTCTACAGCCGAAATGCCTCTGGGATGTGTGAAATCGACTTGCCGAATAAAAGTACCGAAACCTAAGTAATCTGTGGTTGGGGATCGCGACTTTACAGCCGGAATACCTCTTGGTTAGGGAAAACATCGTCTAGACTCACGAGAAAAAAAAAAAAAAAAGCAAAGCAAAAAAAAAAAAAAAAAATAGAAAAAAAAATGAAAAGTTGATTGTAAACTCTCTTGGTTTTGATATAAGACGGTTAGGAATTGGTCCAGTGATCGTTCTTTTAGTCCTATAAGCTTGATGCGGGAGTAGGTGGACCGTAGATTCTAGTGTGAGACCCTAGGTGGATTGACCGCACTTAAATTAAATTCACATGATAAGGGCTTAGGATTGAATTCGGGTTTAAAGGGACAAGTATATTCGCAATCGCGGCTAACGCAAGTCTTGGTTTTAATTAATTATACCTATGCTTTTGACCCGAGTGATTATTTATCTATGATTCCGTTGCATAGATTCTTTTTCGGGGACGAAAAAAGGTTAAGTGTGGGGATATTTGATGTGGGTTAAAATACACATATTTGTCCCGTGTAAATTGTATAATTATTGTATAGGTTTCATTTATTTTTATTTAGTTTTAGCATTATATTATATTATATTGTGTTTTGGCAGGTCCTGGTGCAAATGGAGCAAAAGCAAGTAATATGGAAATAACCAGGCTGTTGGGCAGAGTTGGGTGCCAGAGACCGAATTAAAATTGCCGCTATTCTTCTTGATTGGGTCGAGCCCACTATCTCTATTTTATAAGATAGAAAGAGCCATATATGAAAAGATAAAACCCACTGTTAAAAAAAAAGAAAATATATATTACGAAGAGCCATATTACATTTGAGTAGGATGCTATATATTAGTTATTATTCTTGGGCTGCTACTACTTAGAGGAATTAGAAAAAAAAGAGACTGCCACCATACATTGTGAAGGTCTTGGGCCATTGGAGCAGCATGACAACATCCCCAAATGCGATTTAGTGAAACGGGCCCACTTGATCTCTGTGATGTGTTGAACGGCCCATTTGTGGAGTTTATGTAAAAAATTTATAAAGTTTGACGGCAACTTGGAAAAAAAAAGCAACATCGGACAGAAGGAGCCGCAAATACCCTAATTACGAATTTGAAACTTGGAGAGCAATCTTTGAGCATTCTTGGCGAACAATTGGAGATTGCAAGGCATAGGAATCATTGGTACGAGTCGAGAGCGAAGAATCGAAGAATCAATCGGGTTTTCTAATCCCTTGTTTTGTCGATTACTTTCTTGGAACTTTGTTACAATGAATTCTGTTCTAGACATCTTTGTTTTGTTTTCATTTACTGAGATGCTTGGCTAATTTTATAAACCACCTAGACTTTGATGAATGGATTAATATAAAGATTTTACCGGTTTTGTTATTTGCATGATTATTATGGGTGATTGTGTTTAGTAAGATGTTTGATTTAATGGTTTGATGTGTATGCGTACTTTGAATTGGTTTATTGTTATTATTTGCTTCGTATGATTCTTAGTGACGGTCTATATCACAACGTAGAGTCATATTAGGGTTTAGGGTTTCGGTGAGTGTCTATATCACGTTAGAAAACCTTCACTCTTTAGGGAGAATTGCGCAATAACCCCTAGAAGTAAGTGGTAATAATTTACTAAGTCTTAGTGTTCTACTAGTCCTAATAACTGGGAAGTGAGGGGCTATTGGTAGGTCTTACCCGGCGAATTGCTTTAGATAGGCCTTGGGAAAGGTTATGTCTTGGTTTACCTGTCGGTCTTATTAGTCTATCAAGTCAAACTAATTACTTCAAACTACCCTAGATCTAGGATTGGGAAAGAATAGGTCAACATTAGGGTACTTACACAATAATTAGACAACTGGGAAGAAGTCTAATAACCGGTAGAATTAACGGCCTAGGTAGTGCCACAGGTTTCTCCTTGAGAAGGGTCGAGGGGCCTCGTTGGTTCTTAATAGGTTTAGTATTATAAGATCCCGGTTCCATAACTCGTGCATTTAACTTAATCGGTAATCTCTTAAAAACAATCCAGGATTCTTGTCTAGGTGGTCCCGTTCTCCTATAAGAAAAGTTCACAGTCTTTATTCGTGTTTAGTCTAGTTTTAGTCTACTTAGTAGTTTAATATAGATTTCCTAGGTTTTCAGTAACCCCCCCCAACAAATAAACAAGTTAAGTCGTGTCTGTCAGCGTCTGTCAGAGTCTAGTATACGTGATAAATAGAGTCTCGTGGTTCGATATCCGGACTTCCTAGGTTATACTACATTGATCGGTACACTTGCCGATTGTGTGGTTTAGGTCGAGTCTAGAATTTAAAGCTTTGTAGTGTCTAGCTTAGAGAGTCTAATTTAGTTAATTTTTATAGTCTGTTTAGCACACATCACCCGATCTCAAGTCGATCTTGGAGTAATAACTTGAGCCTTGTAGTTGATCGAACAAGTAGTCGATTCTTGGTAGCGGGTATCGGTTTTTAATAGTAAGTTTGTTCAATTCCCGATAATCTATACACATGCGAAAGCTACCATCTTTCTTTTTAACAAATAGTACCGGAGCTCCCCAAGGTGAGAAACTCGGTCTAATGAATCCTTTATCTAGTAACTTTTGCAGTTGAGTAGATAACTCCTGCATTTCTGACGGAGCTAACCGATATGGTGATTTCGCCACTGGTGCCGCTCCTGGCACCAAATCAATTCGAAACTCCACTTGGCGCTGTGGAGGCAGTCCAGGTAAGTCTTCTGGAAATTCTTTCACGACAGGGATGTCTTCTAGCTTCGGCTCTTTGGTTTCCTTGTCGACTATGTGGGCGAGGAAAGCTATACAGCCTTTTCGGAGACACCTTTGCGCCTTCATACACGTAATGACTCGTAGGGGTGTCTCACGCTTCTCCCCATGAATTACAAGCGTTTCTTCATTTGGCAGTGGGATGCGGATGGTTTTCTCATGGCAAACTACTTCTGCCTGGTTGTCGGACAACCAATCCATTCCGACAACTACGTCAAAACTACCCAACCCAACAAGTAAAAGGTCGATAGAAAATTTTCGCTCCCCAAGCTCGAGTGTACAACCCTTAATAACCTCATCCGCTTCGACTAATTTTCCGTTTGCCAATTCTATAGAATACGGGACGTCTAGTTTACTTGAATCTAGGCCAAGTAAATTCTTAAATTCTATAGATATGAAACTAAAATCTGCGCCAGTATCAAATAGAACGGATGCAAAGTGTTGGTTTATAGGGAACGTACCCGTAACAACGTTAGGGTACTGTCGTGCATCTCGGGCTCCGATCACGAAAGCTCTCCCACGAGCCTGGGTTTCCTTAGGGCAATCCTTCCTATAATGCCCGTTGTCACCACAGCTGTAACATCCTTGCCCCTTTCCAGCTCCATTTCCGTTGCCATTTCTACCTTGATTGTTGTTACCATTTCCTCCACGGTTTGTGTTTCCTTTTCCCCTTCCTACCCAGCATGTTTCCTTATAGTGGCCTATCATACCGCATTTATCACACTTTGTACAACGGCCCTCATGATGGTACTTACACTTGTCGCATTTAGGCAGGGTGCCTAAATAGCCTTTACCCCTAGTTTTGTTGGTTGCTGTGAAAGCCTTGCCACATCTTGGTGGGTTTATTTCCCTTCGTTTGTTAGCATTGGTGCTGTCGTTGTTGTTCACACGCATACCCTTGTTGGAGTGTGAAAATTTTCGCTTTCCACCACTAGTAGACTTTACGCGTGTCTCCATCTTTTCCGAACCCTTTGCAGGAATCTTCTTCATTCTCACTGCCTCCTCAGTGAGGCTCACTGCTAAGGTAACAGCTTGAGTTATGGTGGTAGGTTGTGCCGAGCTGACTAGACTCCTGATCTCGGGGTGAAGACCCCATATGTATCGTTCGACTCTTTTGAATTCCGGAGTGACCATATACGGAACCACTCGTGATAAGTCATGGAATCTCTGGGTGTATCCTGAAACGTCGGCACCTACCATTTCAAGGTGCCAAAATTCTATCTCCAGCTTTTGCAGCTCAGCTCTAGAACAATATTTTTCTCTCATGCGTTCCTTTAATTCTTCCCAAGTTAGCCCGTAGGCTGCAACGTCTCCTAGAGTTTGAACCTGAAGGTTCCACCAAGTTAGAGCTTCGTCCACAAATAGCCCTGTAGCGTAAACCACTGTCTGTTCAGGAGTGCATCGGCTCATGCGGATAGTGGACTCAGTTTTCTCTTTCCATCGTACAAACGCCACTGCACCTCCAATACCATCATAATTGAGAGGCTTGCAGTCGAGAAATTGTTTGTATGTGCACCCATTTGTGGTGTTGCCACCAGATGTGCCTCCCTGACCTTGGCCGCCAGTTCCGCCACTGTGTTCATTGCGGTTGGCCTCATATTGGGCGATTGCTTGCGAGATTCGCTTTTCAAGGAGCTGATTCAGTTCTGCCTGTGTAGTAGGCATAGGGTCTGAGGTGTCGCGCCTAAGGTTCCTCCGTTTCGGTGCCATAGTCTTCCACACACAAGTAACGAACGGGTTAGACAAATATTTAATAATAATAATAAATATTGTCGGCTAAAAAAAATAAATACTAATCATCACACCATCCAACCCATCAATAATCCACAACCAATCAATCACGCATAGAATAAACCACAATGTGCAAATAAAGAAAACATAATACTAAACTTATATATATATATATATATATATATATATCGACAACTTGATACATTGTTTTGTGAAGAAAAAAAAAAGGGCACGAGGCTACATTACCCCGGTCGTGCAAGTTTATATATATATAAAAGTGGCAAAATATTTTCCTCCACATTGTTCTTCAAGGTCTTCAAGTGTCGTAGCTAGTACGTAGTCTTCATATATCCGTCAAGAGTGGGTCTTCTAGTCCCAAGCATAAGTTCTTGCAAATAAATACCTTAAGGGTAGGGGGAGATGGGAGAGGGGTAGGAAAGATTAGGCTACGAAGATAGGTACGCTCCTCCCCAAGCTAAAAAAATACTGGAAGAAAGGACACTCGTCTGCTGTTAGAGCGCTAAGATGTGTGCTCTAATGAAGATGTCAAGGTCGATAGGTGAGGTATGGTGTGGTGGTGATGATGGTGGTAGTGGAATAGATGGTGGAGGGTAGGCTAGTGGTGATGATGGCATTGCGCCAGCACGACGCTCCATCTCCAGATTCTCCTACAGAGAGTCTCAACCTATAGCTGCAAGGTGGGGATCTCGTCCTCGTCATCAAATAACTCCATAATAATGGGAACATCCGTTAAGGGGATCACAACAATGGATAAGATCCCCACGAGATGCTCGCCATCGGGATGGCCAATAATGACGATGTCGTGAAACGAGGTGGTGCGGCTAAAACATCGTCCTCCACAGGGACGTCTTCCGCAAAGTGCATGAACTCGTCCAAAGAGGTATCCATAAAGTCAGGGTCGTCGTAACCACCAATACTAGCAGATGAAGCCATAGTACCCCGGCAAAAATAATCCGTACAACATGTATGTATATATATCAATAAATAATCTCATTATTTATTATATATATATATATATATATATATATATATGTATGTACAATTATATGTTTTTCAAATATAACCACGTAAGTTGTGCGAGTAGATCTAGTTTATCAAGTCTATCCCACATAGACTAAGCCCCAATTAATGTCGCCTAAACAATGCGAGGACATTATCTATTTATTTATTTTTGAAATACGTTTTGGGTAGTGGATCTTGTGCTTTGTGTATGCAATGAAAACCAAGCATTTTGTAAATCCGTTTTCATGAGAGGATCCTAGTGATTGTAGACTAGACTCGAGAAGGAATCCTGGTTCACTACAATCGAAGCTCTGATACCAACCTGTCACACCCGTGTCAAAGGCGGAAGCGCGTAGTGTGACTTGATCGGTTTCCATAGCATACGATGTAAGTAAACAAACTATATGATATAAAACATACACGATGTTCATCCATTCCATAATGTAAAGATACAAGTCATAAGTTGTTTTGTAGCAAAAGACGACATAAGATTATAAGTTTTACAAACAAGACTTGTTCAAAATAAAGTTTTTGAAATAACGAGGTTTTGCATCCTATGTCCCGTTCGAAGACGGGATATATGGATCAAACCCTCCAAAATACGGATGACATCGTCTTCATAATAAACTTGAAACTTCATAATTTGTTGCACCAAGATCCACTTAGTTACCTGAAATACATGTAAGTTTGAAAACATCAACAAAAGTTGAGCGAGTTCATGTGTTTTAAGTTCGTAAGCATCAAATGAATCTGTAAAACATTTGAAAGTTTAAGTAGCGAAATCCGGTATGTAAAGCATAAATGAACATGTTGATCATTAATGTGTAGCTAGGACATTAATATGTGTGCCGACATAGGAAGCCACCAACCCGTAAGCGATTTAGTACCGGTCCACCCGGCAAGGGTAACAAAGGAAACTCCATATGGCCACACAAGGACCCATGAGTGGGGCTCGCCTGTACCCGATAGATTTAACCCCTTTGTTCCGTGGTCTTAAACAAGATTAATGGTGCTTTAAGTATCAGCCTATTCGCAAGTGATCTACTAATTCATTTTGTAGCTTAACCATACCATAGTAACATGTATTTCCCCCGAGAGTTATAAAACCGAAAATGTTTAAAAGAAAAGGGGGACATGAACTCACGAATTTGCGTCCGTATGTATGCTAGCAAGTCGGGTATCCAATTTGCGCGTAATAACCTACAAGTGATTTAACCCATTAGACGCTTGGGTTTATGCTAGTTTATGTTCACGTTGCTCATCTTGAACATTATTGTATTTGTTATGTGTTTGGAACCCTTGTATATATTAAATATGTTGGCATTTGTCTCGTATGTTTGTTTAATGTATATATATATATATATATACTTCTTGAGTTCATAATGTGTTAGAACGGGCATCGCCCTTTTTAAGTATTCGTGCTTCGCACGAGTATATATGGGTATAGCATGTATAGGTCCTTGTGTCGTACAAGTATAAGTGGACCGAGTCCAATAGCGTGTTGTGCCGTGCACGACGCATGTTTGTTGTATGAAATATATATTCCTCAAAAATATATATCTTTAAGTTCGGTGAACGCCGTTCACATGTATACGTATGATTGGTTTGTTTTAGGTATATATTTGTTTCACAAATATATATGTATATGTATATCTTTTTTTTAGATATTGTTGTTAAAAATATTTATTTTTAACATTGTATATATGTTAATGTACGTGTACGGTATCCCTTGTTAGTGTACGCTTCAACAAGTGTACCTGAGTACGTCGCTATGTATTTGCGTATTTTATACGTATACATATACCGTATTTATACGTGTATGTTTACCGTATTTATACGTGTAGGTATACCATATTTACAGTGTATTTTTACTATAAATTTTTATTAAAAAAATACATGTATTTTTCATTGGGCCTTAGCCCATGTCTTTTAAGTTGTTGGGCTTAATCCATATTATTAGTGCATTTGGGCCTAGCCCATTTTATATGTTAATGGGCTTAGCCCAACTTATTAAATAAATGGGCTTTTACTAGCCCATTATCACACCAAGTGTTCTTGTATTTTTACAAGTGTATTTTGAGTGTATTTTATACGTATTTGTATACGTATATACTTGTATATCTGTACACTTGGTGATTTTCGTTTTATACTTTCTGGAATTTTGGCGTCGAAATATATCATGTCTAAAAATGTATTATTTTTAGAGTTCGTCGTAGGAGCCGTTACCATGTATTTTATCGTCGGGAACGCCCGCGTGTCGTCCGTGATAGGTATTCATCCCGTGTCGTTCCGACATGGTGACCGTTGCCGATGGTGGCGCATTTATCCGCTATGACGTTCATTTGATATTTCGCGTCGGTTTTTGGTTATATATATTATTTGGTCGAAATATATATCATTTGTACGGTTCGCCCGAGGTTTGATTGTCCGTTATCCGCACTTCGTGTCAAAGTGTAATATAACTTGTATTCGTTTCCTCATGTATTTTACATTCGTTCGTCACCATGTTTTGGAGTTTGTTATATGTAGTGTATTTTTTTGCAAGTATTGTATGGATTATTTTAGTATGTATTCCTAAGACTAATACATACACATAATTATACACATATTATACACCAAGTAGGGTATTTATCATATGTATATATATAATTTTCAAAGAAAATTATATTTATTGTCTTATTTATAAACTTTACCCACTTTTATGTTATAAAAATATCTTTTTGAGTTTGTATAAACTCTTGGATGGTTAATATTTAACCATCGTCATTAGGGTTTGTCTAATCATGATTAGGGTCGTTAATCACAATTAAGTTTACTAATCACGATTAACCATGTTAATCACCCCGTTAATCTCTTTTTAATCACGATTAATATTTTAGAAAAATTTCGCCATAGTTTCCTCTAAACTATGGCATTTTCCACGTTTAAAAAAAAAAACGTATTAATTTCATGTTTAAGCCTATAATCACAATAAATTTCCAATCAAGTTCCAAAAATACACCTTTTTCAAGTAATATTTCCCACATAATTATCCATATAATCTTTGAACTTTTTATATTTTTAATCACATTTTTAATAATAATGTGATTACACTTATTAAATCTTCTAACAAGTTCACTAAAAAAAATTAACATACTTTGGAGTCTTGATCCTTCACTTAAACCACCTTGATAACACATTTTTAACACTTTTATAGCGTAAAGCATGATGTTTAATTTTTTTGTAAAAGTTATTTTCGCCATAAATCATTTTCAAGTTTAATATAAAGTTCATGTATTATATGGATGATGATATTGTTAAGATCTAAACATAAAAATGTTTAGATCCTCCTTACTAGCCTAATTTACACAAGATCATCTTTGTAAACACCATACTTTAACATAAACAACTTAACCATAAGCATCATCTAACACAAATCAACATAATCTACACATAATATAGCACACTAGTAGACTTTTTATGTAAAAATTTGTGCCTTAATCTTTGATTAATGTTTTGTTCAAGATGATTAACATTTACTTTAGCAAACTACATATTATAACAAGCTTAAAATAAGTAAAATAAAATCTTACAACTTTGCACAATGTTTAGATGAAGATTAAGAGAAGATAAAAGCTCCAAAGTGCTTCCTTATGGCTTAAACCTTCTTTGATCTTCAAGAAAGGGTTATGTAATGCTTGAAATGTAGTGTTTAAGTGAAGAAAATAAGGGTATGTATATGTGTGTAATGTGCCGTGAATGAGAGAGATGTAGGAGGGTTTTTTTTGTGTTTGTAATGTTGAGAAATGATGGTAAGATATGAGGTGATGGATAATTATAATCTCCATGTGCTAAAAAGTCAAGATTCAATATGTTCATGCCATGCTTCCTACCATTATTTTCATCATGAACCAAGTTGTAGGTTGTCTTGTGGGGCCCACATGGGGGGAGGTAAAGTGTAAATATTTTTATAAAATATCTTTTATAAAATTTGACATGTGATGAATATTGTTAATTGTTGTAGATATTTTAGTCATTACGCAAATTAGTTTAATTAGTGTGTTAATGATAGTTTAGGATTATAAATAAAATCTAACTTGTTTACTAGTTTAGTGGGTATAGGTTTTGGATGGTAAAAATGCCACTAGTTTGCTCGTCGGTTCGATATCGGGTGCTCTATAAAAAGTGTTATATCATGCCGGGAGCGATGGTTTTATTTTACCATCGATTCTATGGCGTTTATTTAAGGCGTATACGACAATGTGTGAAAGTTGCGGCGTAGCACCGGTAGTTTTTTAGTTAAGGAGATTGGATGGTAGGAATATAATTTATTCGCCTATCGGCTCGAATTCGGACAATGTGTGAAAGTTGCGGCGTAGCACCGGTAGTTTATGTTTCGGGTATCCCATTGATATCCCTAAGCTTATTTAGAATGTAAAATATTATTTACAAGTTCTACGGACACTAAAATGATGTATTTTAGTGTTGTGGACAATTTATTTTTTCTTTGTTACAGTTTTGACGCGGATGAGACACTTTATGTTTAGGTGCATTTTCTGGAAAGTTTAAGTGGTTTAACATTTTGTGCCCCTAATTAGAGGTTTTTATTTGTATTCCAATGATAAAAAGCTTTCATGCCATTCGTTGCTCGTTCGGAAAATTTTCAGAACTAGCTGGCATGAATAGTGTGTTCTGGTGAATAGTGTTTTCAGCATTTTGCCAACATATTAGGATATAGTTTGCAGTTTTCTCGTGACGTGGCGATTGTATTATTGTTGTTTGACATTTGTGACCATGTCCTACGATTGCTAGACTTTGTACAACCTAATCATACAATAATTAAATCGAAATGAACGTAATTAAACGTTAAATCAAGTGCTTAAGTTGTACGGAATTACCATTATTTTTGCCAGTTGTCACAGAGTATGCTTACAGCTAACTCTATTGATGCTCATGTATTATGAGATTCCGATGCACGGAATATTTTATTGAGGCATATGGTATTTTAAAACATAATACGTTTCATATTTATTCTTATAATGACTTCATGTTGTCATATGAATCACCAGGGGTATTTACTCTTATGTTTATATACAGAAGATATTTGATTATTATATTGTATATACCATCAAGAAATTCTATTATGTATATGCATATATGTGTATATTTTAGAAACATATAATTTCAAATTTCTAGTTAATATTAAATGGAGTAAAAATGCATATGAAATTCTATTATGTATATGCATATATGTGTATAAATTATCTTAATAAAACGCCAAAAAAGTCATAATGCATATGAAAACGCCATAAATGGAGTAAAAATGCCAAAAACTCCAAAACTCTAATGAAAGTAATTTGCAAAAGTAATATTTAATAAAAGCTAAAAATGAAAAAAAAAGCCAAAAACTACTTCAACCCATTCAAAAACGCCAAACCTGGGAGATGGAAAGTCTATGACCCTAAAAACTCATAAAAAGCTGAACATAATAACCAGTAAAAACACACAGTAAAATGAAAAGACGGCTACTTTATTAATATCATTTATTATAAATAAAAACCCGCCTAAACTACGCCCCAAAAACAACCTATAAAGAGAGACTTTTCTCCACAAACAACTTATCACAAAACCAGAAACAAACGCCATATTCCCTAGAAAACATTCACTTTAAAAATGTCACACCCCAACCAATGGCGGAATCATCGGAGTGGGACTTGTTCAAGATTGTAAGAGACTTCATAACACTATGGTGATAATATTTAATTCAACCGATTTCATTTCATAAATAAATTGTCAAAACATTTCAAGAAAATCAAATAGCATCATTGTTCAACATAACATTAACAAAATTGATACAACACTTTAAACCTAAACGTCTAAGTGAGTATCTAGGCATCTTTGCTATCCATTTTCATAGCATCATCAATCATCAACCTGTAACATGTTTAAAATACAATTCAATGCAAAAGCAAATGTGAGTATACAAGTTTAAGAATAAGTATAAGTTTAAAATGAATCCATATGGCAACTTAGTTTATACAAGATCAACCTAACATGGCATGCAATATTTCTAGCCAATCCTCTGTTTACGCAACAATGATATAATTCAACATGACCACAAGTCTACGGGCGGTGCGTTACTCCTATAGCGCTATACATGTCAAATGGAGGCTCATGAAAGCTAATGACTAAAATATATCACATAAGTATGGTCCACGTAAGCATCAAGTATCATAACATAGTATTCATGTATAAGGATTGTTTTCGTGCATTGCATAAAGAATAAGTTTAAGTGTGTTTTAATAAGGTAACATGTTACACCCCAAAAAGTGGTAAACATAAAAAGGGGGTTGCGTGTATACTCACGGTTTTGCAAGTCTTCTACTTGATAATCCCGCGAGTAAGTTGATTGATTAGGAGTTTGGAACACCAAGTCCTTCTACACAAAGGAAACATAGGTGTGTGAGTTTGGGCATTCAGAAGATTTAGGAAGTTAAAACGCAAGAATATATGTATTCGAAAGTAATCATCTCTTAACACTAAGTACTTGTTCTTGACACTATGAAATCTCAAGGGTTAATGTTTTAATGAGTAATATACTCATTAGAATCGTAACAAGTCTTATGTCTTAGATGATGTTATTCTAATATCTTGACGAATGAACACAAGTCCACTATCAAGAGTTCGAATAGTATGTATATGTATAAGTATTATATGTATTATTTAGTCCATTAGTCAAGCATGAGGTAGAAGATAAATCTTCATTTAGGTACCTCTATTGTGTCATAGAATTCATGTAGGAGGTAGGAAGAACAAGCTTCCATTTAGGTACCTCTTATGGTTCACCACTACACTTGATGTAAAAACATATAAGGAGGGTCATGAACTAAAATCAATACAAGAATAAGAAACATCTACACTATGGGAAATCATCAATTGATGTGGGGATTTTATGTTGGACAACCCAAGTTAGTCCACAATCACACCTTTATCAAGCTTGAAGCTTGAACACCACTTGTGGGTCAAAAACCCTAAACAAAACAGAAAGTATTTGAGGATTAACCTCTGATTTTGTATGTCTCAGCCCCGTTTTTAAGCTTAACTAATCATGGAAGAGGTTATAAGCATAAGGACGTGGGTTTGAGTGAGTTAAACTCAAGTTTGCACAAGTATAAACAATGTTTTGTAAAGATGAATGAAAACAATGAACTTTGGAGCCTATTTGCCGGAGTTCCAGGGCCTTATTCTCTGGAAATACCCATGGAATTGAAGTTAAGGTCAAGCCAAGCGTTTTGGAAAAAGAATGAGCTAAAACGGATGAGAAATGAAGAAATTATGCTCACTTTAGTGAAGGGTAGCAAATCTGCTCGAACTTCTGTCTTGGCAGCTTGTTTATGGCAATTTGAGAGTGATTTAGGGCGATTTTATTGTGTTTGCAAAGTGAAATGAGCTTGGGGAAAGGCTTGTATTTATAGGGAAGGTTTAGGTTAGGTTTTGGTGGGATTATTAATGCTTAAACAAGTTTAAAACTCAAAAAAAACATCAAAACCCGCTAAAAAAATGAGCTGGATGCGGCCTGATCATTGTTGCATGCTGGGCTGGGTCGGAGGGAGTCCTTAAGTAAATTGTTGGACGGTTTAGTTTGATAAGCTGGCCGCAGCCGAGTGGTTTTCAGCGCGCAAGGTGGGCTGTTTTGCCCGGGTTCGAGTCCCGTCCCACCCTTTTATTTTTTTGATTTGATTTCCTTTTTCTTTCTTACAAACCTCAAAGTTTCAGCTATTTACTTAACAGCCCCTGGTCTTAAATAAGGTTTATGTTATGTTATCAAAAGAGAAGCTAGTGTTATAACTAACCAAGTTATACCATTTAAGGGAGCCTAACTCTATAATTAACTAAGTTAGTCCACTAACCTCAATATTTAACGAGATTAACTAGATTTTTTATAAAAATAAGCTTTTTAAATAGTAAAAGTTTATTAATTTAATTAATTTAAACTAAATAAATTTAAATAATCATATTTATGAACGAAATAAATAAATAGAAGAACCTTTAACGATTATTCCTTTCACGAGGCTTTCGAATACCATTATTTTAAGATCTTAACTTGTTTAACGAGTATTGATTGTCGAAAATAAAGAATCGAAATAGAAGAACCTTTAACGATTATTCCTTTCACGAGGCTTTCGAATACCATTATTTTAAGATCTTAACTAGTTTAACGAGTATTGACTGTCGAAAATAAAGAATCGAGAACCCGTGAATCATATTTCATCCAAAAGGTGTATAATTCACAAGTTTCATGTATTTGCAAGATTGACACGAAGTTTTCAAGAATTACGAATATGCATCGAATGTATCACGAAATTAAATGTATGAGCAAGTATGAAGTATGTATAACATGTAATTAACAAAATACGTGTTTTATTTATGATCCAAGTTTCGGATTTTACAACGGTTACAAAGAAAGAACGATTACAAGAACACAAGGTTTCCAAAAATAGCAATACAAACAAGACTTGCTATAAATGGAAAGTACAAAAGAGATGGGCGTTACAGTCTCCCCTCCTTTAGGGAATTTCGTCCCGAAATTTAGGAAGATGCAGCGAAAAGATGTGGATACTTCGTCTTCTTGTCACTCTTGAGTTCCCAAGTAAATTCAGCGCCACGTTTACCTTCCCATCGAACCTTGACGATAGGAATCTTACTTCGCCTCAATAACTTGACTCCTTGATCCACAATTTCGACGGGTTTTTCCACAAAGTGCAAGGTCTCGTTGACTTGAAGGTCCTCGAGTGGAACTTGAAGCCCTTCATTAGCTAGACACTTCTTTAAGTTTGACACATGGAAAACAGGATGTACATTGTTGAGTTCTTCAGGCAGGTCTAGTCTATACACAACCTTGCCAATCCTTTCGAGAATCTTGAAAGGACCAACATAGCGAGGTGCGAGTTTCCCTTTCTTGCCAAAATGAACTACACCCTTTCAAGGAGATATCTTGAGAAGTACGAAATCACCTGTTTCGAATTCCAAAGGTTTGCGACACTTGTCGGCGTAACTCTTTTGTCAGCTCCTGGCTTTCAGTAAATTGTCTCGAACCTGTAAAATCTTGTCCGTCGCCTCTTGTATAAGTTCGGGACCAGTGAATTGAGGTTCGCCAATCTCGTGCCAACTAATAGGCGAACGGCACTTGCGACCATACAATGCTTCGAAAGGTCCCATTTGAATACTCGCATGATAACTGTTGTTGTACGAGAATTCGATCAACGGCGAGTGGGAATCCCAGTTGCCACCAAAATCTATTACGCATGAATGAAGCATATCCTCTAATGTTTGGATAGTACGCTCGGTTTGACCGTCTGTCTGAGGATGGAAAGCGGTGCTTAGGTTAAGAACAGTACCCATAGCAGATTGAAAAGTTTGTCAAAGACGGGACGTAAAACGAGCATCACGATCGGAAATGATGTCAATGGGGATACCATGACGACAAATGATCTCATTAGTGTAGATTCTAGCCAATTTCTCGACTTTAAAATCTTCACGAATGGGGAGAAAGTGAGCTGATTTGGTCAATCGATCCATGATCACCCAAATACTATCATGACCAGAAGAAGTACGAGGAAGTTTAGTGATAAAATCCATGGCAACGCTCTCCCATTTCCAGATAGGAATTTCTGGTTGCTCGAGCAAGCCAGAGGGACGTTGATGTTCAGCTTTTACCTTCGAGCAGGTAAGACATTTCGCAACGTAAGAGGCGATATCTCTCTTCATCCCAGGCCACCAATAGGATATACGCATGTCGTGGTACATCTTATCAGCACCAGGATGAACAGAATACCTTGTTTTGTGTGCCTCATTCATGAGAAAGTCTCGGAGGTTTTCACAATTAGGGATCCAGATACGATTGAGATAGTATAGAATACCATCGGATTTAGACACGAGCTCATGTTCCTTAGCGCCTCGTACCTCAACAGAGAGGCTAACTTCATTGATGGAGGCATATTGAGCTTCACGTATATGGTTTTGAAGATCGTTAACGAGTTGGAGACAACGGATGCTCTTCACATGAGTTTTACGACTAAGATCGTCGGCTACTACATTCGCTTTACCTGGATGGTATTTGATTTCGTAGTCGTAGTCGTTTAACAGTTCCACCCAACGGTGTTGACGCATGTTCAGTTCCTTTTGGTTGAAGATATGTTGAAGGCTCCTATGGTCGGTGAAGACCACACACTTAGTACCATAAAGGTAGTGTCGCCAAATCTTCAACGCAAAAACAACTGCGCCAAGTTCAAGGTCGTGAGTAGTATAGTTTTTCTCATGTATTTTGAGCTGCCTTGATGCATAAGCGATGACCTTGTCTCGTTGCATAAGTACACAACCAAGACCAAGGCGTGAAGCGTCGCAATATACGACGAAGTCGTCGTTGCCATCAGGAAGCGCGAGGATAGGAGCATTACAAAGCATCTCCTTGAGCGTTTAAAAAGATTCCTCTTGTTCAGGATCCCAAACAAAAGGTTTCTCTTTTTGAGTCAAAGAGGTCAAAGGAACAGTGATCTTTGAGAAGTTAGAGATAAAACGACGATAATAACCAGCAAGACCAAGAAACGAACGAATTTCAGACGGAGATTTAGGTGCGATCAAGTTCTTCACAACTTTGATTTTAGTGGGGTCAACGTGAATACCATGTTCGTTGACAGTATGACCAAGGAATTGAACCTCTTTTAACCAAAATTCACACTTAGAGAATTTGGCGTATAGACGTTCAGTGCGAAGAAGTTCGAGGATAAGACGCAAGTGTCGCTCATGCTCTCCTTGTGTCTTGGAATAAATAAGAATATCATCGATGAAAACGATCACGAAACGGTCCAAGTATGCTTTGCACACGCGGTTCATCAAATCCATGAAAACAGCAGGTGCATTGGTCAAACAAAAGGGCATGACCACGAACTCGTAATGACCATAACGCGTACGAAAGGCGGTCTTAGGTACATCTTCTTCGAGGACTCGAAGTTGATGGTACCCAGAACGAAGTTCGATTTTTGAAAAGCAGGTTGTGCCTTGCAATTGATCAAAGAGGTCGTTAATGCGAGGGAGTGGGTATCGGTTCTTGACAGTAAGCTTGTTGAGCTCACGATAGTCAATACACATTCGGAATGACCCATCTTTCTTTTTAACGAACAAAACGGGAGCGCCCCAAGGAGAAGTAATAGGGCGTATAAAGCCTTTATCTAGAAGCTCTTGGAGTTGACTCGAGAGCTCCTGCATCTCAGAGGGTGCTAAACGGTAAGGAGACTTAGCGACAGGCGTAGCGCCAGGTACTAAATCAATGCGAAAATCGACAGAACGAGCAGGAGGGGGACCAGGAAGATCATCGGGAAACACGTCGGGAAAATCACGTACAACGGGAACGTCACTTATGCTTGGGCCTTTGTCCTTCTTTTCCACAATAAGGGCGAGAAAGGCGAAGGTACCCTTGCGTAAGCATTTGTTTGCTTGGATACACGACATAAGCTTGAGACCTTGAGAAGGTTTCTCGCCATACACGTGTAGAGAATCACCGTTTGGAAGAGGGAGGCGTATATACTTTTCAGCACAAACAACTTCAGCATGAACTCGCCTAAGCCAGTCCATGCCTACTATGATGTCAAAGCTACCCATTTGCATAGGTATAAGATCGATTGAAAACGTATGATCATTGAGATTCAAGGAACAGTTGGAAAGAACGGAATCAACAGTGACGGATTCACCATTACCGACTTCGACAGCAAAAGATTTTGGCAACTTAGAGCGTTTACACTTAAGCAATTGTTCAAATTTTAGCGACACAAAACTTTTATCGGCGCCAGTATCAAATAGACAAGAAGCATAAACATGGTTCACAAGAAACGTACAAGTAATGACATCGTTGGCATTTTGAGCCTGAGCGGCAGTGATGACAAAAGCTCGGCCTCTAGCAGGTTGTCGAGTTTCTTGTTGCTGGTGTGGTGATTGCTGCTGCTGCTGTTGTTGTTGTTGCTGTTGTTGAGGTTGATAATGCTGGGGACAAACATTGGCGAGATGATTGAGATCGCCACACTTGAAGCATGCTCACACAGGAGCATTTTGAGGTTGAGGGAAGATTCGACAGCGGTTGGCAAAATGACCATACCTCTGACAGTTGGCACATTTGCGGCAGGGTACGTTGGTAGGATAATGAAACAAACAAGTAGTACATTTGGGATGAGATCCAACATAGCCTGGTCTTGGTGGTTCGGTGTTTGCAGGGGCAACGACGGCTAAAGCTTGTAAGGGTTGTGGGTTTGGCGGAGTGACGACCGCACAATTTTGGCTCGAAGCCTTCCGCTTCTTGCCTTTGTTCTTCTTAGTTTGAGAGGATGAAGGTTCAACAACGGTGGTAGTATTGGTGGTATCAGTAACGGCTTGGTGAGCATTCTTCGACGAAACCTTATCGTAGACTCCCTAAAGAACGCAATTGTTGTTAAGTTCGGTGGCTAAGGTATAGGCTTCCTCTATGGTTTTAGGGTTAGCAGCAGCAAGATGATTGATCACGGCAGGTGCGACACAGCGAATGAACTTGGCTATGGTTTTGGGGACGGAATCGACTTGTCCAGGGCAAAGGACACTAAGCTGCTTAAAGCGCGTAATCAGACCATACATGTCACTCCCCTTTTGCGTTAGGTTCCAAAATTCGTTCTCCAACTTTTAGAGCTCGTGGGGAGGACAAAAGTGGTCTTTCATAAGCTGCTTAAGCTCGTCCCAAGGTAACGCATGCGCGACATCGTTTCCCCTCTTGTTGCGTTCGGTGGTCCACCACTCGAGTGCCCTCGAGCGGAAGACTCCAGTTGCGTTCAAGGTTCGCAGCTCATCAGGACAACCACTTTGCAAGAATGTAAGCTCAATTGCGTCAAACCAATTCATCATGGCGGTAGCACCATCTTTGCCTGTAAATTCCAAAGGTTTACTTGTTGGATCGGTGTGTGACCCTAACGAGTCAATCAGAAGAGTTTAGCATCTATTTCAGAGGCGGAATCAATGAAATAGACGCGAAAACAGCTATATTCCTCTTAATTATCTTCTTTATATTGATTCCAAAGCTTTTTACAGATCAAATGACAAATTGGCAGCACCTCGGCTCTGAAATCTCAAAGTAATTCCGTATCAAATGAACTAGCAACATGGGTATTTATAGTTGAGGTAATTCCGTTTGAAAGTGGCATGGCCATTTCAAGCGGAATTAAACTTGTTAATTTCGTTTGAAATGGTCATGTTACATTCAAACGAAATTACCCACTTTAACACCAACAAACCCTAATTTCTACCCCGTTGTGTGCTAGTTTATCCTATCTAGACATAAGACTCGATTAAGATGAAGTTAACAGACATTAGTGCACCAACAGACTCCCCCTTGGATGTTGACGAAGTCTTCGGCGTCGAGTCTTTAGTCTTTGTCTTTTTCCAATTTGTCTAACAATATATGCTTCCTTCAATTCTTCACTTCTTCAGTCAACAGCTAGCATAAATCACAGAATATGAATCTTTAACAACCTTCAAGCTCCCCCTTGAATGTAGATTCATGAACTGCATCTGACTTTAAGTCTTCAGACTCCCCCTATCAGTAGGTTGGGATTTTGCTTAGCTGCTTCTCAAATTCATACCTGTTACCTGCACAATCTCTACCTAAATATAAGATATATGACAATAATAGTTTCACTCCAAACTTACTATTCTCCTTCATTTATTGGTCTTATCAGTGTTTAGAAATCCACTTAAGTATTCAGGTCCAAATTAATGACCCTGATTACTCAATTTGTCTACCAAGTCCAACTTAATGACCTTGGTTGACCTGAGATAAATCACACTAACTTTTTGTTCAAACATTTTCCGAAAATTTACAAGTTTCAAATTAATGAACTTGTTTAGACTTTTCAATTTCTCAAGTTTTATCATATTAACTCCAAACTCATCATCCAGCTCAGAAACTTCCTGCATCTGCTTCAATTCGAATATGAAGATCAGCTTTCCACTTTGGTTTGTCGGAAATAAAGCAGAAATGTAAAATCTTTTTGGATTTTTAATAAAGTTTCTAAACTAGAAATGAATTACAGAAATAAAATGCAGTAAATGTAAACTATTTACAAACATATTTTTGGTGAGCGTGTTAGGGAATCATATCAGCTGTTCGACAAGTCACAAGTACCGTTAAGCTTTAATTTCATATTCAGAATTAAACAATTCACTTAGATTGTCGATATACAGATCCACTTAAATTCTCACACACATTTCAATCTGTCCAGGATACGGATTTAGTGTTTTATAGATTTAAACTTATACGCATGTCCCACCTCTTGAATATACTCCCGTATCCAGATCCCAATATTCAGTCTTACAGGTGAGTATACCACAAATGATATCTGTAAGGGGTTAAATTGCAAAGAACCGTGAGAGCTCAGGTCAGAACTTTCGTTCAGCAGAGAGATGACGGCTTCGACTTTTGGTGTGTCCCCTTTAGAGGATCTTTTTTACAACAGCACATGATTAGCATTTTTCAATGTTTCATCATTTTTTATGCTGAGGGGGGTGCTATATTTCAAGCAAGCAGAAAGTATTCTCCGGGGACTAGGCCATTGCTTCCGCATTATCAGAAGTCCCGGGATAATACCCCAGATATCACTGAGTATAAAGACCTAGTATCTCAGAAAGAGGGATCTTTCAAACAAGATTTCAGGGGTTACCTATATATCCAAGTAGTGTTCCCCACGAAATAAGTAAGTAAAGATTTAGGTTTATATCCCGAACAAACCTACTAAATGTTTAAAAACCTATCGGCATATCATCAGTGAGACTGTTTAACGCATTTAATCTTTCCATTTCTTTAGCGTACTGTAACCGTCTAGCCGATGTACTATCATTTTCCCTTTTTACACAAGCTCTTTTTGAGTTTTCTATTGTTTTTGGATTTTAAAAAATATCTCATGTTTTTGAATTTTTGAAATTTTTACTGTTTTTGTATTTTCTGAAAATATTACCCTAAACTCTCCCCCTAAATACCAAAACAGGTAAAAAATCGACAAACCATTGCAGATTGCTTTTCAACATCATCTACAATATCTCCTTCATCAACGCCAATAATTCCCTCCAACATCGATAAAAGCTTCATACCGTTTAATCTTAACAAGTATTGAAAACGAGTTTTATCAAACGCTTTGGTATGTAAATCAGCTTTTTGCTCGTCAGTGTGGATTTTCTCAATTCGTATCATCTTCTTCTTGAAACAATCGCGAATGAAGTGATGACGAATTTTAATGTGTTTGGTTTTAGCGTGATGTACTGGATTTTTTGTTATGTTTATCGCTGCCTCATTATCAACAAAGATAGGGGTGTTAAGAAATTGCAAACCGTAGTCGCGCATCTGTTGCTGGATCCACAAGATCTGAGAACAACAACTGCTTGCAGATACATATTCAGCTTCACATGTGGATAAAGCTACAGAGGTCTGCTTTTTGCATTGCCAGGTGACCAATCGTGGTCCAAAAAATTGGCACCCCGCTGTTGTTGATTTAGCGTTAACTTTGCAGCATCTGAAATCAGAATTAGAATACCCTTCAAATCGCCTTCTCTTGGATACCACAACCCCAATGATGGAGTTCCTTTTAGGTAGCGTAATATCCTTTTCACAATCACCATGTGCGAAGCTCTAGGATTAGACTGAAACCGCGCTGCGAGGCAGGTTGGGTACATGATATCGGGTCTTGAAGCTGTCAAATACATCAACGAACCGATCATGGAACGATACATCGTTTCATCTACCTTCTCTCCAGTGAGATCAGGGTTTATCCCATGATTCGTCGCTAACGGGGTGGAAGCTGGAGTAGAACCTGACATCCCGAATTTCTCCAAGATATCATGAACGTACTTCGTTTGATGTATTAAAATTCCTTTGGGTAGTTGATCAACCTGCAGTCCCAAAAAGAATTTCATCTCACCCATCGATGACATTTCAAATTTCTTCTTCATAACTTGTTCAAAATCTTTGCACAGATTTTCATTTGTAGACCCAAATATAATGTCGTCCACGTATATCTGAACTATCAGAAGATGACCTTCGACTTCTTTGGTGAAGAGAGTGGCATCCACTTTTCCTCGGATGAAGCTGTTGGCTAGTAGATGTTGAGACAATGTCTCGTACCAAGCTCTCGGGGCCTGGTGTAAACCATACACCGCTTTATCCAGTAAGTAGACCTTGTCTTTGTGGATTGGGTCGGTGAAGCCCGGTGGCTGTCCGACATATACCTCCTCTTTTACCTTCCCATAGAGAAAAGCCGATTTAACATCTAGCTGATAAACTTTGAAATTTTTCCAAGATGTAAATGCTAGGAAGATTCTGATCGCTTCTAGTCTAGCAACAGGAGCATACACTTCGGTGAAATCTATACCCTCCTGCTGACTAAAGCCCTGGACAACGAGTCGAGCTTTGTTTCGAATAATAACTCCTCTATCGTCTCTCTTGCACTTGAACACCCACTTGGTGTTTATCTTCCTTTGACCATCAGGCAAATCTACCAATTTTCACACTCCTAACTTCTCAAACTGACTTAACTCTTCTTGCATGGCATTGACCCAAGAATCTTCAGTTAGCGCCTCTTTGTATGTTCGCGGTTCGATCTGCGAAATAAAACAACTAAGTGAAAACTCAGTTTGTAAAGGAGCAACTGTAGAATAAAAACAAGTAAGCCCTTGATCAATTTGTCGTCTTGTGCGGACGCCTGACTGCAATTCTCCAATAATCAACTCCTCTGGATGGTATGAAAGAGTTCTCGGCATCACCTCGCCTGGAACATCTACCTCACCTTCCAAATTTGTGACATTTTGATTTGCACCTTGTTCACTGACTGGAATAGTTTGACTTGAAATCTGGATTTGCTCCCCCTCAGAATCTGAATCACCATGGTAAAAAATTGGTCTATCATCAGATTCTAGATTGTCGTTGACAGCCGTCTGATTGTCAAGAGATTCCTGAATATCATCATGTTCACCAGCATTACTTGGACCTGCTTCATGATCATTCGAAGCTTGTCGTTGACGAATGAAAGTTTCTGCTGGGAATCTTTCCTGCGATTCTTCATACTCTCTCAAGATATCCAACTCGTCAAAGAAATCCGGTTCTTCTTCAATGTTAAACGAATCCCATAAAGTATCGTAATTAAAATGCCATGAGTCACCGAGATTCTGAGGCGGCATTGTATACCCCTGACACTCAACATGTTGTGCTTCGATGATCCGCTTCAAGCTTGGAACAAAGACTCGTTTCAATGGACTTGCATAACCCACGAAAATTCCTTCGATACTCTTTGCACCAAATTTTCCAAAAGGCTCCAGAACTGTGCGGGGAGACCCAAACGGTTCTAAATACTTCAGGTTCGGTTTGCGGTTGTTGATCAGCTCGAAACATGTCTTGTTGAATTTCTTCACTGTGAGAACCCAGTTGAGTGTATAGCAAGCGGCTGACACTGCTTCTGCCCAAAAATTTTCTGGTAGCTTTGAATCAGCAAGCATCGTCCTCGCCGTTTCAATTAGCGTCCTATTCTTTCTTTCTGCTACTCCATTTTGCTGTGGAGTGTAAGGAGCACTAAATTCTTGCAGTATACCTCTCTCATCACAATATTCTTCCATTTTGTTGTTCTTAAACTCAGTACCGTTGTCACACCTGATTCTTCTAATTCGTGTTTGGTACAAGTTTTTAATTTTTCTGAACAACGCCATCAAGCTTTCGAAAGTCTCATCCATTGTCTTTAGAAAAGATACCCAAGAAAATCTCGAGTAATCTTCTGTTACTACTAGACAGTAGAGATCACCAGTAATACTTTTGACATTCACTGGACCAAAAAGATCCATATGAATTCTCTCTAACGGTCTTTAGACTGAGTTGACTTTCTTTTTAGGATGGGATTTCTTCTTTTGCTTGCCTTTGACGCAACTTATACACTATCCTTCCAGATGAAAACCTTTCACATGAACACCAGTTACTAAGTCGTTATGCACCAGGTTATTCATTTTTCGCAAGTGAATATGCCCCATCTTTCGATGCCATAACTTCGACTCTTTTTCCGTTGCTCTTGACACAAAACAGTGAGCTTGACCCGTGGTTGTAGTTGCTACACTCATGTCCAACACGTACAGATCAATCACTCTAGGTGCCCTCATGATAACCCACTCTTCAGGAACAACAAATCCTGGTTTCAAGATCAAACATTCTTTGTCTGTAAAGTGCGTTGTATACATGCGATCACAGATCTGAGAAAGACTCAGAAGATTGTTTTCAAGCTCGGTGATGTAGTTTACTCTTTCAAACGTAACAACGCCATTAGATAGAGTTCCTTCACCAATTATTCGACCACCTTGATTTCCTGCGAATCCCACGTAACCTCCATTAAATCCTCTAACATCATACAATAGGGTCTTCTTCCCCGTCATGTGCCGAGAAGCTCAACTATCCATGATCCAACGTGAAACGGATCTTGGAGCCTCCTGCACATTTCAAAAATCATTTAGTGAGATTTTGATGCCACCCAAGCCTCTTTTGACTCAGGTAACTTGACATTGATGTGAGATGTTGCAGTGTATAATGGCGAAAAGTTTTTGTCATTCATTTTCAAACTATCTTCTGATCCAACCTCAACCTTTTTATATAAGAAAAACTCATCTTTCTTAGGTTGACCGGTTGGTTGATCATTCTTTTGAACATTCTTCTTCTCTGGTGGAGTAGAAGATTGTTTCTCCAATTGTTCATAATAATCCAATGGAACATTCATCTTTACCGGTGTGGTAGAAGATGATTGTTTTTCTGACCCTGAAACCTTTGGTTTAGATGAACTTTCCTTCTTGTCAACAGTTTTTGGCTTCCATGTTTGTTGAGTCAAACCAACCCGTTAGTAAAATTTGTCATTTTTAGTTACCACATTCTTAACAGGTTCAGTTTTAAATTTTGTGTTCTCATCTTTCAAACTTTTCTCAACAAACATTTGAGCTTTACCCTTTGCATCAGTTTTCTGTTTCTGACTCTCAACAACTTCAGACTTAGGCTTTAAGTTGGTGCATTTTCGTGCAATATGCCCAACTTTGTTACACTTGAAGCATGTACGAGTATCAACTACTTGACTTGTGCCTTCAGTCTGAGGTTGTGAGGCCCTCTTCTCAAAGAACTCTTCATTAGATTTTGAAAAAATCTCAGATTCCTGCTCGGAATGAGAACTCGAGCTTTCTACAAACACCTTTTTCTCAGCAAATTTCTTATTTTGATAATTCTTTCTCTGATATTTCTTACCACCCTGATAACCATCCGACCATCTGTTTTGATTGTTGTTATAAAAACGCGGCGGTACTACAGGTTTTTTGTAGTAAGCTTTATCTTTTTCAAAGTTTAGTTGTCTTTTTGCATTTCTCAAACCTTCTATTTCAGACACATCAATCTCAATCAGCTTAAACACATTTCTCAATTTCCCAACATTCACATTCTCCAAAGGAAAATCAAGATTCGAATACAACTTATCCGATCCTGCCATCTTGTACATCACAAGATGTGATTCTTCATTTAAGTTGTTTTTGGACTTTGATTTTCGAATATATTTGTCCAAAAAGCATTCATCATCCTCAGCAGTGTCACTATCAGATTTCAAAACATTTTCAACCACACTTTTAACAACTTCAAATTGGACACTTCCTTCATCGGATGATGAAGATGATGTAGTGAATGTAACGTCAATTGTGTCTGGAAGTTTAACTTCATTTTCATCTTCATCATTAACCAACCCTGAATTTTTCTTTGAATAATTGTTTAGAACAGGTGGTGGAACCTGATGATACCCCATCCCAGTTCCATCAGCGTATACATCTTCGCCTGCTTTGTTCTTTCCAATCAGTTTAGGAACGATATGTTGAAGAACAAAACTTGCGGAGCTGTAACTGTTCAATTTCAACTGAATGCGTTCATTTTCAATTTTAGCTTCTTGAAACTGAAGCTTCAACTTAGCAATCTCATCTAGTTGTTGGTTGATTAACTCTTCTTTAACCCTAAGAACACCTGACAATTGCACATTTTCTGTGTATGTCTTACCATTTCTTTCATCAGAATCTTTCACCGTTCGTTTTAGCTTCTCAAAACTTTCTGAAATTTGACGATTTTCATGAATCAACTTTTCATTTTCTTTCTTAACTCTTTCTACGTCAATTTTATCATTTTCGATTTTCTCAGTTCGTTCTTTTATGCGTTCATTTGAAGCTTTTAACATTTTATCACGGTTTAAGATCTGATCCTCAACATCTTTAACTCTTTTTGTCAGATCCTCGACCTTTTTACCACTGTGGTAAGTAATTGTAATACAAATCTTGCAGTTTTTCATGCAATTTTTGCAGTCGCTCTCAGTTTTATCTTTCTTACCTGACTCTTTGATAGCATCATTCTGACTGACCTTGTTTTTGGACTCGGTGCCAGAACCAGAAACTACCTCTAGGTCTTTCGCAGCGAACACTTTGTCAGCCATCTTCTTCAAATTCTCAGCGGTAAACTATTGTGTCGTATCAATAATCCCATTATCAATTTTCTTTGGTTGCTGCTCTTTCTCCTTTTCTTTTTCTTTTTCTTCAACTTTTTCAGCTTCTCCTCCTCCCACCATTCTCTCTGTAAGGATTCTTCTTCTTCAGCAATTTGTTGGGTGAGAGCTTCAAGATCAATGGTCTTTGAATCAACGGCTATGTTACCATCGGGATCTAGGTTACATTCTCTATCAGCATCCCATCTTTTCGCCCTCTTTGCTTCATTGTATATACGAGACATTCTAACCATCCTGTCTACAGCTTTCGCCTTCCTGTTGATGTATTTCTCTTTTTCATTTCTGCTATCTCTGAAAGGAACAAGTTTTGCTACAAATGCATAGCCTACTGCATCCTCCTCTGGTAACACATCACTCCAATCATATCCCTCATCATCATGAATGACAGCAAGAGCTCTTGATTTTTCTTTGGGGGTATCTTCAAGCTGCTTCATTCTGGGAGATTCGGATTTGTTTTGATGGTAGATAGCTCTTTTGTAATAATCCTCTCTGAATGGATTTGCAGTATCATCACCAGGTGCGTTTCGACATTCGCGTTTAAAATGTCCCTTTTGCTTGCATCTGAAGCATGTGACCTTTGATTTATCAAAACCAAGTTTTGTGGAAGGTCCACCAATTGAATGTCTGCCCATAATCTCCATGAACCTTTGAGCTCGTCTAACCGCACTAGCCACACACCACCTGATGTCGATCAACTCCATCTCTTCTGGGTCGATCTGGTCATAATCCTCCTTAGTGAGGTTTGTGTTTCCAATCTTACCCGCAACCAGGCTCTCGTACGACTCTAGAACAGATGCTAGAAACACCATTTGCTGCTCTGCGGATTCCTCACTGAAGTTCTGTGCATTTTTCAGATCCACAACAATATTACATTGGAATAGATTCTTCGGAACAGATTGGTTTGGAGTTGTTGATGATGTACCACTATGAAAACCACTGCTCGGACTTTCTTGATTTGACTTGTAAGAACCTTCAGCTGAGAAAGCTATTTTCGGAGACACATTCTTCGGGATCACATCTCCTCTGTAATACAAACCAACATTCTGTTGATATGAAGAATTATTGACTTTGAATGATTTCTTGATCTCCAGCTCATGACTCTCTAGTCTTTTAATCAATAGATCAACTGTCAGTTTCTCTGACTCGATTGTATTCTTCAGCATCAATGCAAAGTATTGCCAGTCTGTGTCATCCGGCAACGAGTCAAACAGCTTGTCAACCAGTTCTTCACGAGAATAAATGATTCCATGTCTAGCCAGTTCCATCTTCAGATGTCCAAATCTTTCAATCATCTTAGAAACAGACTCATTTTTCAAACAGCCAAATAGATCAAATTCTTTTCTTAACAATTTCTTTTTGTTTTTGACTATTTCTGCACTACCCACACATTTTACTCTCAATTTCTCCCATAGATCTGTTGAATTTGTGTACTCAATCAATGCTATTATATCATCTCTCACGGACTGATGAATCAGTGCAATGCACTTTTGTTCAGCAACATATCTGTCTATCTCCTCATTTTCTGTCAAATTTTCAAAATCTGATCTTCCCATTATGAACCCATTCTTTAACATCTTCCAACTGGGATATGCAAAAGCTTTGAGCCATTCTTCAAACTTTTTCGACCATTTATTATAATCTTTAATCGCCATCAACTTAGGAGGTTTGTTATACGTCCCATAAGCACTCTCAATGCATCAGAAAAAGTCTTCCTCGCACTCGGAGCTTTCTCATTTGTGTTGTTTGATGTGTCGTTTGAAATATCATCTCCACCGTTTCCAGCAAAAGCAAAAACGTCACAGAACGGATTCATGAACTCATCCATCTTCAAGTATCTGAAACAATCAACACACACTTAGAAAAAAATTGGTTTTTAACAAAGACAGATTCAAACGGAATTAGCTCAAGCGAAATTAGCTTTTCAAACGAAATAACGCTTCTCAAATGGAATAGCTTCTCAAACGGAATCAGGTTTGAAGCGGAATAGCTAATTTCGTTTGAAACTCTCAAACGGAATCTGGTTTTGAAACGGAATAGCTAATTTCGTTTGAAATCAGTGGCAGTTTCAAACGGAATCAGGCACTTTGAAGCGAAATCACTTATTTCGCTTGAACTTTCAAACGGAATTAGACTTCAAGCGGAATTAGACAGAACTTTTCAAACGGAATAAGTAATTCCGTATGAAATCAACAACAGTTTCAAGCGGAATTAACCAAAATAGCTAATTTCGTTTGAAATCACATGTGCTAGTTCAAGCGGAATTAGGATGATGTCAGCAATTCGGCCACCATTTTGTCAAATTGACCCGGATTTTGAGCGAATTTTGGTCCAATTCTTTCAAGGGTTCTTTAAAACAGTGTTTTACATGACATATATGAAATTTAGTCCATTTTGTCCGTTAAATCTTGTTCAATTCAGAAAAAAAGGTGTAGAAGTGATGAAAACAAGCTGAATTGGTATAAACTCTTCTTCCTGAGCTCTGATACCATTTGTTGGATCGGTGTGTGACCCTAACGAGTCAATTAGAAGAGTTTAGCATCTATTTCAGAGGCGGAATCAATGAAATAGACGTGAAAACAGCTATATTCCTCTTAATTATCTTCTTTATATTGATTCCAAAGCTTTTTACAGATCAAATGACAAATTGGCACCACCTCGGCTCTGAAATCTCAAAGTAATTCCGTATCAAATGAACTAGCAACATGGGTATTTACAGTTGAGGTAATTCCGTTTGAAAGTGGCATGGCCATTTCAAGCGGAATTAAACTTGTTAATTTCGTTTGAAATGGTCATGTTACATTCAAACGAAATTACCCACTTTAACACCAATAAACCCTAATTTCTACCCCGTTGTGTGCTAGTTTATCCTATCTAGACATAAGACGTGATTAAGATGAAGTTAACAGACATTAGTGCACCAACAGTTTACAAGCCATAAATTGCTTGAATTGGAAGGTCGACTTAGGTTTTTCGGCCTTCGAATCGACAGAGCCATGTGGTGAATCAGGATTGATTTTGCTAACGATATCAGGGATTACCTTAGCCATTTGCTTGGCCATGAATTTCATGCAATCCTTCTGCGACATGGAGTTGGAGCTAGAACCCTTCTTTGATTGGAGTTTCTTGGACGCGTTGGACGACATCTAAAAGATCGAAAGAGAAGGAAAAGAATGAGACTTGATCATAAATTCAAAATAAGTTTGCAAGTTTTAAACATGTAAACATGATGTAACACGTATGGTTCACATAGTTAGCACGATTTCAACAAGTATTCAACAAGTATAAACACGTATGAATGCATAAAAAAGAGTATAAATTTAGTTTGTTCACGAGAATTATTATTGTTTTTATTGCGCTAGACGTGCGAATTGTGTAACGGTTTTGAAACGAACGAGGTAACAAGTATAAAATCACATATAAATTGAATCACATAAAAGAGAGGCTCATAAAACATAGGATTGTTTCAGGTAGAGAAACGTCGACTATTCCGAAGTGAATCAAAAGTCCTTTCAAATTAGAGAAACGTGCTTTGGCCTATAGGTAAGATACTCTCGTAGAGAAGCGATTAACGGTATCTTACCCTTCCAGTTACTACACGTCTCTAATCGATTGAAACAATCAAAACTTTGGAGAGAACGAAAATCGAGGATTGGGACTCAACCGACAAGGTGCGGGTTTCACCCCTAACTTGACGATTTCATCCCCTAATGTGGTTAGTACTCGTCGAGTCAAAATATAATTTCAACACTTTGACGAGGGTCCACTAGATTTTGAATTGGAAATTTACCATTAAGATGTGGATTTCACTCCTAGCTTAATGGCGAAATTTCGTGCAAAATTAAGAATAAGTGGAATGAGAGTTGTTCACCAAATTGTGGGTTTCACGCCTATTTTGGTAAACTCGTCTCTTTTGTATAAAGAGTGTCTTCAAGTCTTCGAGTGTATTGTGTAAAATGTCTTAGGAAAGACATTATGTAAATATTAAGACCAAAAAGAAGAGAAAGAAGCAAAGTAGGAAGAATAGCATTTTAAGCATGTAACAAGAATGGTAAAAAATATGGTTCTTACTATAGACTAGGTCGAACATGGCAATTCTACCTAATTCCCTATAGTTATGGCTCTGATACTAATCTGTCACACCCCAACTAATGGCGTAATCATCAGAGTGGGACTTGTTCAAGATTGTAAGAGACTTCATAACACTATGGTGACAATATTTAATTCAACCGATTTCATTTCATAAATAAATTGACAAAACATTTCAAGAAAATCAAATAACATCATTGTTCAACATAACATTAACAAAATTGATACAACACTTTAACCTAAACGTCTAAGTGAGTATTTAGGCATCTTTGCTATCCATTTTCATAGCATCGTTAATCATCAACCTGTAACATGTTAAAATACAATTCAATGCAAAAGCAAAGGCGAGTATACAAGTTTAAGAATAAGTATAAGTATAAAAGTTTAAAACGAATCCACATGGCAACTTAGTTTATACAAGATCAACCTAACATGGCGTGCAATATTTCTAGCCAATCCTCTGTTTACGCAACAATGATATAATTCAACATGACCACAAGTCTACGGGTGGTGCGTTACTCCTATAGCGCTATACATGTCAAATGGAGGCTCGTGAAAGCTAATGACTAAAACATATCACATAAGTATGGTCCACGTAAGCATCAAATATCATAACATAGTATTCATGTATAAGGATTGTTTTCGTGCATTGCATAAAGAATAAGTTTAAGTGTGTTTTAATAAGGTAACATGTTACACCCCAAAAAGTGGTAAACATAAAAAGGGGGTTGCGAGTATACTCACGGTTTTGCAAGTCTTCTACTTGATAATCCCGCGAGTGAGTTGATTGATTAGGAGTTTGGAACACCAAGTCCTTCTACACAAAGGAAACATAGGTGTGTGAGTTTGGGCATTCGGAAGATTTAGGAAGTTAAAACGCAAGAATATATGTATTCGAAAATCATCTCTTAACACTAAGTACTTGTTCTTGACACTATGAAACCTCAAGGGTTAATGTTTTCATGAGTAATATATTCATTAGAATCGTAACAAGTCTTATGTCTTAGATGATGTTATTCTAATATCTTGACGAATGAACACATGTCCACCATCAAGAGTTCGAATAGTATGTATATGTATAAGTATTATATGTATTATTTAGTCCATTAGTCAAGCATGAGGTAGAAGATAAATCTTCATTTAGGTACATCTATTGTGTCATAGAATTCATGTAGGAGGTAGGAAGAACAAGCTTCCATTTAGGTACCTCTTATGGTTCACCACTACACTTGATGTAGAAACATACAAGGAGGGTCAAGAACTAATATCAATACAAGAACAAGAAACATCTACACTATGAGAAATCATCAATTGATGTGGGGATTTTATGTTAGACAACCCAAGTTAGTCCACAATCACACCTTTATCAAGCTTGAAGCTTGAACACCACTGGTGGGTCAAAAACCCTAAATAAAACAGAAAGTGTTTGAGGATTAACCTCTGATTTTGTATGTCTCAGCCCCGTTTTTAAGCTTAACTAACCATGGAAGAGGTTATAAGCATAAGGTCATGGGTTTGAGTGAGTTAAACTCAAGTTTGCACAAGTATAAACAATGTTTAGTAAAGATGAATGAAAACAGTGAACTTTGGAGCCTATTTGCCGGAGTTCTAAGGCCTTATTCTCTGTGAAATACCCATGGAATCGAAGTTAAGGTCAAGCCAGGCGTTCTGGAAAAAGAATGAGCTAAAACAGATGAGAAATGAAGAAATTATGCTCACTTTAGTGAAGGGTAGCAAATCTGCTCGAACTTCTGTCTTGGCAGCTTGTTTATGGCGATTTGAGAGTGATTTAGGGTGATTTGATTGTGTTTGCAAAGTGAAATGAGCTTGGGGAAAGGCTTGTATTTATAGGGAAGGTTTAGGTTAGGTTTTGGTGGGATAATTAATGCTTAAACAAGTTTAAAACTAAAAAAAAAACATCAAAATCCGCTAAAAAACGAGCTGGATGCGGCCTGATCATTGTTGCGCGCTGGGCTAGGTTGGAGGGAGTCCTTAAGTAAATTATTGGACAGGTTTAGTTTGATAAGCTGGCCGCAGCCGAGTGGTTATCAGCGCGCAAGGTGGGCTGTTTGGCCCGGGTTCGAGTCCCGTCCCACCCTTTTATTTTATTTTTTGATTTGATTTCCTTTTTCTTTCTTACAAACCTCAAAGTTTCAGCTATTTACTTAACAGCCCCTGGTCTTAAATAAGGTTTATGTTATGTTATTAAAAGAGAAGCTAGTGTTATAACTAACAAAGTTATACCATTTAAGGGAGCCTAACTTTATAATTAACTAAGTTAGTCCACTAACCTCAATATTTAACGAGATTAACTAGATTTTTTTTTTTAATAAAAATAAGCTTTTTAAATAGTAAAAATTTATTAATTTAATTAATTTAAACTAAATAAATTTAAATAATCATATTTATGAAAGAAATAAATAAATAGAAGAACCTTTAACGATTATTCCTTTCACGAGGCTTTCGAATACCATTATTTTAAGATCTTAACTAGTTTAACGAGTATTGACTGTCGAAAATAAAGAATCGAGAACCCGTGAATCATATTTCGTCCAAAAGGTGTATAATTCACAAGTTTCATGTATTTGCAAGATTGACACGAAGTTTTCAAGAATTACAAATATGCATCGAATGTATCACGAAATTAAATGTATGAGCAAGTTTGAAGTATGTATAACATGTAATTAACAAAATACGAGTTTTATTTATGATCCAAGTCTCGGATTTTACAACGGTTACAAAGAAAGAACGATTACAAGAACACAAGGTTTCCAAAAATAGCAATACAAACAAGACTTGCTATAAATGGAAAGTACAAAAGAGCAAGGCGTTACAAAAAAGGCCAAAAAAATACTTAAAAAAAGCCATAGATGCAGAACCTCGATTCTGCTATATTGAGTATTTATCTGAGTGTGGTTTCACTGAATGGATTCTTCTATGAGTTGGGTATCTCTATAATCTTTTGCTGAATGAGATGGACACTTATTCAAGATAAAGAGACTGATGACACTGACATAACATCATGTCACTTTGTTCTTGATGGATATATGGATGGCAAGAAGGGATCAATACATTAGAGCAGGCGTTGGTCTTCAACATGTCATCAAACAAGTATATATCCACCCACCATAAAGGATGTGTCACACCCCGATATTTCCACGTATTACCGGTAGGCCCGGTGGGGAGTATCGTGACGTAGTTGATATCATCATAGTCAAACAACACAATAATTAAATGCACAGCGGAAGCAAAAGGTAAATATATTACAATCCGATATAAAGTAATATCAAAGCATTACAACGGAAAGCAAAGGATCCACAGGCGGATCGAAATAAAAAGGAAAACTGTTCAACAGACTTTAACATCTAGAGCTTGCGAGACTTGATTATTGATGCCTGGAGTAGCCAGCCTATTACGTATAGTACCTGCACTTAGCCTTTTTGGAAAATACGTCAGTTTACACTGGTAAATACAATTAACTGACTCATTTTGAAAAGGTTTAGAAAATTGATTTGAATGCACATGGCACAAACTTTTTATTAACTTGGGATAATTATTTGTATATAATACTTGTAAAAGGATTTACATGTTCCTTATGCGTTCAGTAGCCCAGATTGACACCGGGTTAAGGATGAATAGACACACCACATGATATAGTCCCGGGGCGGGTTATTCCCGAAACTGGCGGTTATACCATATTATTAATTTAGGCACTGACGGGTGTACGCCTACACCCCGTGCTTAGGTCGTGGTCATTTCGTAAAATGATGCCAAGGATATCCGGGACATGGTCATTAACCCTCCAAAGGCTTTAAGCAAACAAAACAATTTAAACGGGACATTTCAATGGTTTAACCTTCATACGATTAAAGATTCGATGCCCGACCAAGCGGTATTTGTATATACCATACCCCAAGCCCGTATAAGGGAAAATAAGTTAAAAGTATTTACCTGAGCAAAATATAAATTCAATCCCAGCCGTATATCAAATCAGCAAGTACAGATAGCTTTTACTGGGCTCCTAAATCTGGAACGAAGGTTTTTAATAACCTATTAGAATCCTAACGGGTCTTCAATTAAGCCTATGCTTAGACCGGGTAGTTTTCAAAAGGAAGATACGGTTCAAACGCATGATAAAGCGAAGACCGGTTTAGAATGTGGTTTTGACCCGACAAGCTGGTATGCTTGTTTAATATGGGTAACTTAAACACATTCTGGATTTTGAGACAAAAACGATATGGTTTGACCCGTTTCAGCTAATGTATGCAAACTAGTTACATTAGCCGATCCGAACGCGAAAAGTGCGTAACGAGTAACCATAAGAGTCATATACAAGTTTCCTAAGTTTAATATGTCTTAAATATGTTGTGACATCAGTAAGATATCTTCTATTATGCCCAAAACGGATTTAAACTCAAATTACGCCCCGTAGGGGTATTTTGGTCATTTTAAAGGTTATAAAAGAGTTTAAATATTAACCTGAGTTACAGGTCTGATATAATTAGTAAAAATACTTAATTTAATAAGTTATAACAGTAGGGTATTGCTTATATGTGAAATTTATCAATTTTAACAAAACTATGCACCGTAGGGGCATTTTGGTAATTTCACATAAGCTTAAAAGGTCAGAATCGGAAATCTGAGTTTAAAACTTTTGCTAACTGTTAGAGTACAATTATTTATTAGAAATATTAGTGGGTATCAAACCTTATATGTTTAAAATAGTTTTAATGCATACTATGCGTTTAAAACGCTTAAAAAGGCGATTTAGAGTCGTTTCCGGGTTTTCATAGGAAAGCTGATATTTTTATTATTCCGGAAGGCTCAAAATACTTTATTTATCATTTAGAATCAGTAGCAAAAGGTTTGGGATCAAAAGGATTTGAAAGACTCATTTTATAGCCCAAAAGGGCAAAACCGGCAATACCGAAATAAGCTTAGAACCCTATGTTATGCTCAGCCTAAAATTAAATAAAAATCTTCATAAATCCTAAAATATTATTTTATATCATTAGGTAAAAATTTTGGTATCAAAAATTGAGTTTAGATAGGCTATAAGCTAATTACGCCGTTTAATTAATAAAAAGCTTTCTAATTACGCTAATGAGCATAACTCTTAATCTAGACCTCAAACTGATGTCAAACTTTAGGTACAAGTTTATAAATCAGGAATGGAGGTTTCTATTCTTTTATATTTTCAAAAATCACATTTTAAGGTCATACGGGCATAATAGTCAACATTTAGGCTTTTAACGGGATATGCATATGAGTCGGATAACTAATGAACCAAGTTGTATAATCATAGAGGGTTATACTTATATGAAACTTGGTCCTAATAAGGCTCTAAGGAATTTCTAAACCATGCTCAAACGGGTTAGAACTGAAAGTCAAAGCAGGAGTCAAACTATGCGACTTTCGATCCCGAACCGAGCCTAAACTGAAAATTGTCGAGTTGAACATGTTTAGACATGTTCTTACATTAATTACTAAGTTATATCAATGACAAAACAGGTTGCATACCTTCTACATTGCTAATTATGTGTTTAGTTGCAAAATTGCTTCCTGTTGACTTTTTAAGAACAAGTTTGACCGGACAATTGACCTACTTAGAGTAAGAATCAGAGGGTTCCCTTTTAAGGGTTTATTGCCCACATAATTACCAACTCATAGGTACTTTCAATTTGTAATTTGACTGGACAAATTAAGATTAATGACGAAGTCAAACCTTAATTACGACGGTTTGACCTTAAGCTAATAAACTAAGCAAAACTAAATTAAGTAAGGTTAAGGAAGCTTACCAAGGTCCTAATTACGACTAGAGATGCTTAGGAAAGGCTCTTGTGCTCCAGAAATCCTCAGGAGTTGGGTTTGAATGAATGATCAAAAATTGAAGTAATGTGGGTCTTTATATAGTGATCTTGATTGATCAAGATGATGCCAACCAACTCTAGGCTTGATCCCTGATCAATTACAAGTGTCCCTAGTGCCTCTAAATCATTAAACAAGTCCCTAGAATCAAGAAATGGCGAATTGAGGCGGTGTAACAGGCTGGAACAGGAAGCTGCCGGTTTTTTTGTATCTGGCACATGCTTACGAACCGTAAGGTCCAGAGTGTTACGGTCCGTAAGGAACTGGTCAGCATAGCAAAGTTTCAACTGTTGACATGTTTAGCCCCTGCACTTGCATAGTTGAGTTTTTGGCACTTCTAACACCCGTTAACCCTATTTATAAGCTCTATAAGGAAGTTAAAGTATATTTAACTTCAACCATGCTCAAAAATATTATGGAGGCCTGTTCGTTCGGTCGTACGGTCGCGTTTTTCGCTTAATTACGATGTACGTTCAAACGGACGCGAAGACAATCCAGATTTCGCGACGGATGGTATTTTTGCATTCCCATCATCAAAATATAATATTTTAATGATTACAAAAGTTTATGGATGTACGGGTAGGGTCAGAACGCAAGATATGCGCGAATATGCATACTTTCGCAGTTTTGACGCTTTTCGTCCTTTGAACACATAAAGTTGCGCGAAATGTCGTTTACTGATATCCAAGCCTTCCATGGCCCATAATGGGCATTCCCAAACATATAATTAAATATTACTACAGTCTCGATCGCTTAAATGGTCACCGAAAGGCGTAGATTCAAAAGTTGACGCTTTAGGTCCCTCTATTGCGCAAACTTGCGCATCTCATCATTTAATAGCATTGAAGCCTTATATAATCCATATTAGGCATTCATGAAAGTATTACTAAACATCACGATGCTTCAGGTTCGCTAAAAGGTCATTCAGAGGTATAATTAAACATATTGACACTTTTAGTCCCTCTATCTTGAAAAGTTGCGCGTAGCTTTACTTATAGGCATAAAAACCTTAGATGGCCATCATTTAGCATTCCCGAGAGTATAATTCAAATATCATGAAACTCAGAGGTAAGAATTAACATGTTGACGCTTTTAACCCTTCATCGCGCAAACTTTTAATTAATTGCGCAAACGGCTACACTCGATCATCAAGTGGCTCATTTGTGGATATAAATATCATGAGAGGTTATTTAGAAACTTATTTTAGGTATGTTAACACCTCCAGTCCTTTCATAATCAAAGTTTTCGATTTTTCAAAAAATTAGTCCCTTAAATTCAATGTTTGACTTCATTAGGGTTTATTACACATGTCAATACATCATTGGACGTGATTTTACGAGGTGTTACATCCTCACCCCCTTAAAAGAAATCTCGACCTCGAGATTTGATAATATGCTGGAAGTACTTTTCGTCGCATAATTGACTTAACTTCTATAGCATATCTGGAGTCTCTCCAAGCTCCCAAAGTGACCCTTATATTAGGTACATGTATTCTTTTGGAGCTTCTTAACCTGTCGATTCTCAATCGATACAGGTTTCTCGTCATATCATAAATCTGCATATCATTATGTGATAAGCTTCTTGACTTATTGGTGACACGCCCTTAAATCATTAGTGTGTAATGCATTGCGAGCTCCGCCAAGCTCCTTAAATAGGTTTTAGCTTATAAGCTATTTTGATCTTGATACATTCGATTCCTTCGAATGATTTTATATATATTCAGAGCTTAACTAGCCTGATAATTAATCAATTTGGCACACCCTTCCAGGGTGATATCTTTTGTTGAACCTTATTCATAATCAAGAACTTAGGAGGGTTGCTACTTTCATTAATCTTTGACTTTCTGCCGAATACTGGCAACTTACAGATGATTATGGATTTGTATGATCTTATTCTTTGTTTCCAATGCAACTTTCAGATCTCGATAAATGGACTTACTAATCTTCTGTCTAACAATAGATGTTTAACATTCCATCTATGCAAGGTCTCCAAAGGAGCAGCCTTGATACTTATATAATAACTATTTTAGAAAAGCTTATTTTAGGGTTAGATGGTTATTCCAACCACTATTTAAAACTAATCTTAAGGAATAGCTAATCCTTTCAACTAGTCGAACAAATCGACGATCCTGGGCAGCTGATGGTGATTCTTAATTGTAGCCTAATTAGGGTTGCGGTAATCAATGCATGCGCAAAATGAACCGTCTTTCTTAATTAACTATACCGAATTCTCAGAATATTGAGTTAGGCTATACAAATCCTTTATTTTAAAACTTACTTAATCAGGGTTTCGATTCTTCCAATGATGGTACTAGCCGTTTTGGAGATTCCATAATAATACAGCCCTAAATGGGATATTAATCTTAACTCTACTTGCCTCCCCAGAGGTAAACAGGTAATCTTAGGAGAAGATAATCAAGATACAAGGAGGTTACAGAGATTTTCCATATCTCCGGCTCCAGTTCATCCATCATTGCTTGTGGCAAATAAGTGACACATTTATGTTACGAGTCCATGAATTCCCTAATCGGGAACATTTACTTGGACAATTCCATTCTGGATATCTTCCTTGAATACCATTAGTTGACTTTAGTACATATGACCATCGGGATATCTTTGTGGTTCCATGCATTAAACCTCCATACTGATCAGGCATGGAAGCAATCTATGGAACATATTAAGATACACCAATCCTTATATGGCGCTTTTATCATATTGTTTGGTACTCGCAATCGATAGAGATCAAAGAGATATCAACTATATATGATGACGCTCTTCCTCTAGAGAGAGGATACTTCTAAAATTCTACGACTGAAGGTTTCTAACTGAAGAAATGGTTCTCATGATTTTGCCTGTAAGTTTTACGTTATACTTAATATATGGGGTTCTTACGAGAAAATTTCTAAAAGTTTGCTAAGCTTATGGTCTTATGAGGGTTTTAGCAGCACCTGAAACCAAATGTAACTCCTAGTAATTGAATCATAATAAGGGATTTATCTGGTGTCATTATTAATGTGAACTGCCTCTAATCATTCATCAGGAGGGATAAACGCCTCCATTCTTAAACCTTTTAAACTTAGCTGTAAAATCTTTGACAGATTCTAGGGCAGTCCCGGCATTGACTGGTTATTTCCTAATCTGAATAACGTGAGTAACTGAGGTAGATCCATAATGGATTTATAATAAGCAGGCTTGAAACCTTAATGTGCCCTCTTATTACTGATGCAAACCACCAATAATTAATTGCATTAAGCTTAGGTTTTGGGTAAATTGAATGGGGCACTATCTCAGCCAATGAATTAAGATTTGCGACATACTGTCGACAGTCTAAAACTTTTATGGTGAGTGTCAGAAATTCTTATTCCATCTTTTTCCATTTCGTGAAGCGGCTAATAGGTTTTTCTAATAAGGTCCTTAAAACTTGGACCATCCCATAATGTATAAGAGGATCTTTCTTGTGGACTTCATTAATGTCCTCACTAATTAAGGGTATTGCCATCGAATGACTGAGATATATACCTCACCGTGTCTTTTTCAGCATAACCGCTGATACACCTAATGGTTTCTACTTCCTTCAACAATCTCCTGCAATCGATGGTCCTTCTTACTTTTAAAGTCGCTTGACTTCCAAGAGACGAAGTACTTTTAAGTACATCCTAAAAGGAATGGGCTCCTTGCCATATATGATTTTGTTTGGGTTATCCTTCGCATTTGAATTATGAATAAAGCTCTTCTTATGAGCAGCGACGTGAGTTTTTAAAGCGAACATCACTCGGCTTCTTGAACCTTTTCATGACTTTTCTCATAGCCTTTCTAACAGCTGCATTAATTACAGTTCTGGAGATTAACTCCATTAACATTGAGGTTCACATTTGATGCGTCATTAACATTTGTCGTATCTCTAGCATTGCGGTTGTTGTTTGTCTCATCTGAGTTTTCCATACTCGAAGCTTTGGTATTAAATACCAAATTCAGCAAGTACATAGGCAATCTATACCGTATGTCTCCTTGAATTGTCAAAGGCTTACCATAAGGAGTCTTGATAACTACTTCCTTTTTATTACCCACAATATGGGCTTGGTTACAAGACGACCAATCCATTCCTATCACAATATCGAGTCCCTCTATTCTAATGGAAACAAGGACAGCGGAAAAGAATGATTCCTAATGGATATAAAACATCCATCTAATATTGCTGAAGCAGTCTCTGAGGTACTGTCGGTCAATTCTACTTTATACTTAACGCTTAGAGTTTTAACAGACAGATTTAATGATTTACAAATTCTACTGTCTACGAAAGACTTATCTGAACCTGAATTAAATAATACTCTAGCATGAGCGTTATTGATAAAGAAAATACCTGTTGTGACATTGTCATCCTGAATAGCCTCTTGAGCATCCATTTGAGAGCTTCCAGCTTTGGTCTTCTTAGCCTCCCCAGGCTTCTTGGTTTTATTTGGGTAATTTGTCTTAATGTGCCCTATTTCATTGCAACCATAGCAGGTTGCGTCCTTTATGTCTTGGTACTCCAAAGTCTGGTGCCCTTTCTTATTACAAATTCCACAAGGCCTAGCTTGTGAATCTAAAGTGCCTTTCCCTTTAGTCGCCTTCTTTGGGCAGCGGTCACTTATGTGCCCCTTCTCGTCACAACCGTAGCATGTGGCGCCCTTCAAGTCCTTGCATTCATGGGTCTTGTGTTCCATCTCTTTACAGATGACACATCCCCTGGTCTGTTCATAGAAACATTTTCCGAAGTGCTTCTTCCCGCAGGTTTTACATTTGGGTTTTGCCTCCTTTGGCTTGGACTGGTTATAGCTTGAACCGGTCTTACCCTTTTTGTAACCCTTAATTGAGGTATTATCGCACTTTCTCTTATGATCCTTCAACACACGGTCCACAGCGTTGTTTACGGCTGTATCTATCATAGCCTGTAACTCGGTGCTTGTTAAGTTCAGTCTTGCATCATCATTCTGATCAACTGGATGATTGTGAGCTTCAGAGGAGTCAGCCATGGTGAAGCTTTGAAGGCTACAAACCCAGTAGTAATAATTTGTTTAATTATAGCGAATTGTTGAATTTGATGATTAAATAGCCATGGTGCAAATAAACCATATAGGCCAATAGACAGTATTAAATTTATTTGATTATGTTTTGCCTAGGTTTTTAAATAAACCATCTTTGGCGTTTAAACGGAATATAATCCTTCATATTTCTTAGACAAGGGACATAAATCACGACTGTCAATGTCGCACCGACATTTTATATAGCACTAAGGCTTGTTCCAAAGGACTCTTGATGGCACATGAGCCTTGTCACTAGGGAAAATTTTAAAACATAATCGATGATTCCTTTGGATCGGAAAATTTCATAGTTCATTGTCTTGACAAGAAGTTATGAAGTAAAACTATCTTTTTCATGCATACATCTTTGCCCGAAGGTATTCATCCCAATGGATGTTTTGATGTATTCATCATGTTAAACGTTTATTAGCCATGATTCCTATTGATCATTTATGCTAAATAAGGGGTTTGGAAAAGCCTAATATAAAGACGACAAGTGTGATTTTATCGCATCACTGTTGTCAGGAGTGTTAATATGTTTTCAGATGTTAACAAGGATCTGAATTTCTTTTAAACGGGTCTTACCATCATAGCTAGGTCTTTAATGACATTCAAGCTAGGTTATACCTTTTAAGATTCTCTTTTAATATTTATACTGGCAGGAAAGGAATGATATTTATTTTATTCAGGATTTTCATTATAATCCTAAATTATAAGTTAGTAATAGCACAAAAGGCTTAGTCACGTGGACAAGTTTAATTTATAAGTCATGATTCTTGTAGAATCAAGGTATTTAGGCTTGAACGTTGTTCATTGCCTTTTCTTGACAGGGAGTTGTAGGCTACCACTGTCTTTAGTCTCAGAGGACGTTAATTATAGCCCGTGGGCACTTCATCCTTAAGGGATCATTATTTTAATAAGGAAAATTGGAGTAATCCAATTTAAGGATGACTTATGCAATTTTATCTAACCACGTCTGCCAGGAATGTTAACATGTTACAGATGTTAACAAGGATTTGAATCTCTTGAATAGGTTCTACCATCTTGGCCTTGTCATATAGGCTAGGTTTACCTTTAAGATTCTTTTTAATAATTAACGTAGAACAATCCTAAATTGAGATGTTAATAAGGATCTGAATCTAAATTGAGGAACTGCCATCTTGGCCCTGTTCTTAAAATGACACATGGGCTAGGTCTTGTTCTTTTTAGATTTTGTCATTTTATTATAATGGTAGATCTTATAAAAGGAATGTCATTATTATGTTCATATATAATGATATAAATAAAATTTAGATAAAACATTCCAATGATTCCAAAGGAGGTACAGAATTGCCCTAAACGGGGCTTCAAAGAATGATGTTGTCCATGAAGGGACTGAAAGATAAGTATGCCCTTATAAGGACTTACTAAGGAAACAAACTTCAGCAAAAGGAGTATCTTCTTCATTTTATTTCTGAATGTTTTCTCCTTGGATGCACGTTTATCCTAGTCGCAGTACAAAGCTCCGCATTCCTTGGCTTCGGATGGGGAGGGTTTCCATTACGGCTCCTTTGCTTGGCGACATATTAAAAGTATATAGAGTTGAAAGCAATAATTTTCAGATTAGGGTTGAGAGTATTCCTATGTTAAGTCTAGACTCAAAAGGTCTAAGGAATGTGCTACTGTGTCACTGAGATTAAACACAAAAGGCTAGTGTTTAATTCACTCAATGTTGGCTCTGATACCAACCTGTCACACCCCGATATTTCCACGTATTACCGGTGGGCCCGGTGGGGAGTATCGTGACGTAGTTGATATCATCATAGTCAAACAACACAATAATTAAATGCACAGCGGAAGCAAAAGGTAAATATATTACAATCCGATATAAAGTAATATCAAAGCATTACAACGGAAAGTAAAGGATCCACATGCGGATCGAAATAAAAAGGAAAACTGTTCAACAGACTTTAACATCTAGAGCTTGCGAGACTTGATTATTGATGCCTGGAGTAGCCAGCCTATTACGTATAGTACCTGCACTTAGCCTTTTTGGAAAATACGTCAGTTTACACTGGTAAATACAATTAACTGACTCATTTTGAAAAGGTTTAGAAAATTGATTTGAATGCACATGGCACAAACTTTTTATTAACTTGGGATAATTATTTGTATATAATACTTGTAAAAGGATTTACATGTTCCTTATGCGTTCAGTAGCCCGGATTGACACCGGGTTAAGGATGAATAGACACACCACATGATATAGTCCCGGGGCAGGTTATTCCCGAAACTGGCGGTTATACCATATTATTAATTTAGGCACTGACGGGTGTACGCCTACACCCCGTGCTTAGGTCGTGGCCATTTCGTAAAATGATGCCAAGGATATCCGGGACATGGTCATTAACCCCCCAAAGGCTTTAAGCGAACAAAACAATTTAAACGGGACATTTCAATGGTTTAACCTTCATACGATTAAAGATTCGATGCCCGACCAAGCGGTATTTGTATATACCGTACCCCAAGCCCGTATAAGGGAAAATAAGTTAAAAGTATTTACCTGAGCTAAATATAAATTCAATCCCAGCCGTATATCAAATCAGCAAGTACAGATAGCTTTTACTGGGATCCTAAATCTGGAACGAAGGTTTTTAATAACCTATTAGAATCCTAACGGGTCTTCAATTAAGCCTATGCTTAGACCGGTTAGTTTTCAAAAGGAAGATACGGTTCAAACGCATGATAAAGCGAAGACCGGTTTAGAATGTGGTTTTGACCCGACAAGCTGGTATGCTTGTTTAATATGGGTAACTTAAACACATTCTGGATTTTGAGACAAAAACGATATGGTTTGACCCGTTTCAGCTAATGTATGCAAACTAGTTACATAAGCCGATCCGAACGCGAAAAGTGCGTAACGAGTAACCATAAGAGTCATATACAAGTTTCCTAAGTTTAATATGTTGTGACATCAGTAAGATATCTTTTATTATGCCCAAAACGGATTTAAACTCAAATTACGCCCCGTAGGGGTATTTTGGTCATTTTAAAGGCTATAAAAGAGTTTAAATATTAACCTGAGTTACAGGTCTGATATAATTAGTAAAAATACTTAATTTAATAAGTTATAACAATAGGGTATTGCTTATATGTGAAATTTATCAATTTTAACCAAACTATGCACCGTAGGGGCATTTTGGTAATTTCACATAAGCTTAAAAGGTCAGAATCGGAAATCTGAGTTTAAAACTTTTGCTTACTATTAGAGTACAATTATTTATTAGAAATATCAGTGGGTATCAAACCTTATAAGTTTAAGATAGTTTTAATGCATACTATGCGTTTAAAACGCTTAAAAAGGCGATTTGGAGTCGTTTCCGGGTTTTCATAAGAAAGCTGATATTTTTATTATTCCGGAAGGCTCAAAATACTTTATTTATCATTTAGAATCAGTAGCAAAAGGTTTGGGATCAAAAGGATTTGAAAGACTCATTTTATAGCCCAAAAGGGCAAAACCGGCAATACCGAAATAAGCTTAGAACCCTATGTTATGCTCAGCCTAAAATTAAATAAAAATCTTCATAAATCCCAAAATATTATTTTATATCAGTAGGTAAAAAGTTTGGTATCAAAAATTGAGTTTAGATAGGCTATAAGCTAATTACGCCGTTTAATTAATAAAAAGCTTTCTAATTACGCTAATGAGCATAACTCTTAATCTAGACCTCAAACTGATATCAAACTTTAGGTACAAGTTTATAAATCAGGAATGGAGGTTTCTGTTCTTTTATATTTTCAAAAATCACGTTTTAAGGTCATACGTGCATAATAGTCAACATTTAGGCTTTTAACGGGATATGCATATGAATCGGATAACTAATGAACCAAGTTGTATAATCACAGAGGGTTATACTTATATGAAACTTGGTCCTAATAAGGCTCTAAGGCATTTCTAAACCATGCTCAAACGGGTCAGAACTGAAAGTCAAAGCAGGAGTCAAACTATGCGACTTTCGATCCCGAACCGAGCCTAAACTGAAAATTGTTGAATTGAACATGTTTAGACATGTTCTTACATTAATTACTAAGTTATATGAATGACAAAATAGGTTGCATAGCTTCTACATTGCTAATTATGTGTTTAGTTGCAAAATTGCTTCCTGTTGACTTTTTAAGAACAAGTTTGACCGGACAATTGACCTACTTAGAGTGAGAATCAGAGGGTGCCCTTTTAAGGGTTTATTGCCCACATAATTACCAACTCATAGGTACTTTCAATTTGTAATTTGACTGGACAAATTAAGATTAATGACGAAGTCAAACCTTAATTACGACGGTTTGACCTTAAGCTAATAAACTAAGCAAAACTAAATTAAGTAAGGTTAAGGAAGCTTACCAAGGTCCTAATTACAACTAGAGATGCTTAGGAAAGGCTCTTGTGCTCCAGAAATCCTCAGGAGTTGGGTTTGAATGAATGATCAAAAATTGAAGTAATGTGGGTCTTTATATAGTGATCTTGATTGATCAAGATGATGCCAACCAACTCTAGGCTTGATCCCTGATCAATTACAAGTGTCCCTAGTGCCTCTAAATCATTAAACAAGTCCCTAGAATCAAGAAATGGCGAATTGAGGCGGTGTAACAGGCTGGAACAGGCAACTGCCTATTTTTTTGTATCTGGCACATGCTTACGAACCGTAAGGTCCAGAGTGTTACGGTCCGTAAGGAGCTAGTCAGCATAGCAAAGTTTTAACTGTTGACATGTTTAGCCCCTGCACTTGCATAGTTGAGTTTTTGGCACTTCTAACACCCGTTAACCCCATTTATAAGCTCTATAAGGAAGTTAAAGTACATTTAACTTCAACCATGCTCAAAAATATTATGGAGGCCAGTTCGTTCGGTCGTACGGTCGCGTTTTTCGCTTAATTACGACGAACGTTCGAACGGACGCGAAGACAATCCAGATTTCGCGACGGATGGTATTTTTGCATTCCCATAATCAAAATATAATATTTTAATGATTACAAAAGTTTATGGATGTACGGGTGGGGTCAGAACGCAAGATATGCGCGAATATGCATACTTTCGCAGTTTTGACGCTTTTAGTCCTTTGAACGTATAAAGTTGCGCGAAATGTCGTTTACTGATATCCAAGACTTCCATGGACCATAATGGGCATTCCCAAACATATAATTAAATATTACTACAGTCTCGATCGCTTAAATGGTCACCGAAAGGCGTAGATTCAAAAGTTGACGCTTTAGGTCCCTCTATTGCGCAAACTTGCGCATCTCATCATTTAATAGCATTGAAGCCTTATCTAATCCATATTAGGCATTCATGAAAGTATTATTAAGCATCATGATGCTTCGGGTTCGCTAAAAGGTCATTCAGAGGTATAATTAAACATATTGACACTTTTAGTCCCTCTATCTTGCAAAGTTGTGCGTAGCTTTACTTATAGGCATAAAAACCTTAGATGGCCATCATTTAGCATTCCCGAGAGTATAATTCAAATATCATGAAGCTCTCGGTTTGTTAAAAGGTCACTCAGAGGTAAGAATTAACATGTTGACGCTTTTAACCCTTTATCGCGTAAACTTTTAATTAATTACGCAAACGGCTACACTCGATCATCAAGTGGCTCATTTGTGGATATAAATATCGTGAGAGGTTATTTAGAAACTTATTTTAGGTATGTTAACACCTCCAGTCCTTTCATAATCAAAGTTTTCGATTTTTCGAAAAATTAGTCCCTTAAATTCAATGTTTGACTTCATTAGGGTTTATTACACGTGTCAATACATCATTGGACGTGATTTTACGAGGTGTTACAGGATGCCACAAAAAATAAATATCTTCTAAAGACGACCGGTATGTAGGAAAATAAGGATCTACAGAAGGCATTCAAAATCAGCTTCAAAACGCCAAAAAAGTTAAAGTAGAAGAGGCTGATGACAGTGAAGATTTGAATGAGAAGTTTATTATAATTATAATTTTTTTTCATTTTCTATTGTTTTTTTTATGTAATTCTTTCTTGTTTATCATTTAACTCTCTGCTATTTTAAAAAAAATTGAGTATAAAACGCCAAAAACTACAAAAAAACAACAAAACGCCTGATAGTTTGAAAACTGTGAGAACGAATGCTAGTAAAGTATGAGGTTGATATATAAAACGCCAAAAAAAGCAAAAAAAGAATTACTGTAAAAATCAACACTAATTGACAGATGAAAATTGAAAAGAAACAGTAAAATAAAGAGACGGAATCATTTATTGCCAAAATATTATAGTTATATTAATGCCATTACATGGAAAATTGAAAATTATTTATCTTTTCAAAACTCCATAATTGCCTATCACATTATAGGCCTATATCCTAAATGGCAAAACACTTGATATAATAAAATCAAGAAAATTACTGATGTTTTTTACATTAAAAGCCTGGATCCTGATCTAAAAAACAATAAAAAAGCCAAAACAATACTTAAAATGCCAAAATATTTAATATAATTCTTATCTAAAAACAATAAAAACGCCGCGTATTTATTTAACGCCAAAAAAATGAAAAGATAAAGGGACACGCGATAATTAAAAAGAAATATGAAAGGACAAAAAGCCCCTCCGCCTTTCTCTAAGCGGCGTGACACGTGTTAGGCCAGGAAGCGTTCTCACCGTTCTCACACTTTTGAGCGTTTTCTCCTGATCCCGTTTATATATATATATACATACATATATATATATTAATTCTTTTTTATTTATCTTGTTATCCAAACAAATAAAATAGGAAACCCTATCTCCACCTTATTTATGCACCGTTCCCCTTTCTTTCTCATTATTCACATCGAAAAATACTATCGAACTTTGTCGATTTTATCTGTGTTCGTTGCCTAAAACCAAGCTTGATTCGTATACGAACAACTTTAATTATTGATTACAAATTTTAATATATAAAAAACCTTATTATCCAAACTTAATGCTATTATGTTGACAAAAACATGTGTGGTATGGGTGTTTTATATTGACAAAAGAAAAGTAAGACTTAATAATTTCTTTTGCAAACAACAATTACGTGTTGAAATAAATCGATGCTCTTAGATGGATAATTGAATTAAATATTTAATAAAAATGGTGGGTTTGTAAAGAAAGTCAAATGTATAACCTCAGAAATGGAACAATAAAAATCAGGATTTTTAGAAGGGTGAAATTTGATGACTTTTAAACTGTATTTTTAGAAAGGGAGTGTATGATAAGTAAAAATGAGAGTGTATTTAGCCAATCCCAATGAATTATTGCCATATTGTAAAAATAAATTCTTTTCGTTTTGGGCATTTAAAATTATTTGTGATAGGGGAAGTAAAATTTTATAACCTAGTTATATACAGTTATTATCAAAGTGTTATCAGTAATAAAATATAGTGTTGTAATAAATCGAGGCTAGTGTTGGTTAGTGAAAAATTCTTTTAACGGTGTGTCTTAATATATCATTGGGTGAAATTGAAAGGGTGTGTTATTAGGTTAGGATGATACTTTTGTATATACTATAGTTTGTTTTTAACCGAAACAACTTTTAAATGAACACACATGACTAAAGTTGATAATTGCATAAATAAGGGGTGTGCATATTCTTTATTAATTCAAAGATATTATTTAAGGGGTGTGGTGCGAAGAGACACAACTATTAAGTTAGCCAAAGGTATCCTACGTTACTTTTTGTAGGGTTATATAATATAATACATCTGCCTAGGTAGCCTATGGGTACATTTAATCATATTGGTCACTCATATTGTGAATTCAAAACATAAAAATCATAATATGAATATTAAGATTTATCTACACAGAATAACATATAAATTGTTACATTAATTTCCTAACATAAGGTTTAAGTTTTAGGTATTAAAAGAACACCTAGATGGCTTAAACCAATGACTCTGATACCACCTTCTGTCACAACCCCCGACCCCATCCTGGGAGCGGGAGCCGCGAACCAGTCAGATGGTATCGATGTTTATTAATTTGGCAGAGGTAATTTTCATCAGGACCGTAGTTAGGAAATATTTTTATCAGAGTTAAACACCAAAATGTTTAAAATAGATAAATAGGATAAAACCCAAGTTTTCTTTACAATACATTTATAGGGATAAACCCTAAGTATTGAAAATAAAATCTCCTTTTTGTTTAGGTAACTTTTATAGCCATTTTTCTAAGCCTTCAGTGCTCTCCTGCTGGCTTCTATTTGGCTTTCACATTTTGTTACCTGAAACGCGTTTAAAACATTTTTGTCAGTGGGAAATACTGGTGAGTGAATCCCAGTTTAATCAAAACAGGTTTTATAATTTCACAGTATTGAGAGCGATTACAATGTTTACATCTACACAATTACTCATTCAGTACTGTCAGTCCTGACTGGTGGGTCATATTACACATTGGCTAACTCTTTGTCCAATGGTAACGTATTCCACATTTTGTATACAAAACCCCAACATACCGACAGTAATTGAAGAACTACAAAGACTCAATCACTGCTAAATATAATTTAAAATAAATAAAAGTTTTGTAAAACAGTTTGCAAAAAGTAGATTACTCACATTGCTATCTTAGGTAATTTCCTGTGGCTCCTGGTTATAATTTATAAATTTTAAATAATGCACATGCGTTAGTATAATAACCCATATTTACATTAGTTATACCCTCCCCGAGACAGAACTCCAATGACTACGTCGGGCCGAGCCTCGACAGCCGTTACGGAGCACTAGATCAATCGGGCAGCATATCTAATACGTAAACGAGGGTTATAATACTTACAACGAGGCAGAGCTTCGCTATTTAGGGGGGTATAATTCCCGGGGATTACTTGTACTATCATAAATTGAGAGAGAAAATCGAATTGTGAACGAATTTCAAATGAATCCGATCGATTCAATTTATAGGTCTGCTCAGCGAGTCCCTCGCGCCTCGCGACGGAAATCAAAGGGGCCGTCGCGCCCTGCCAGGGCCGAAAAGGTGGCGTAAGGTGCTGAGTCATCGGGTTGTTCGACGCGTGTCCTGCCACATGGCGGCTCCGGGTTATGCCGCTTGTCCCCTCGCTCGCGGCCCGCAAAGAATTAAAAGCAGTCTGTCGCGCTCCGCGACAGACTTAATTTATCGTTTTTATTTGTTATTTAATTAGATAAAGGGATTTCGGGGCCGGTTTTCATATACAGGGTGTATTTTAGGACATTTGAGGGTGTCTAAAATATTTTAAGGATGGTTGTTATTTCTTGGGTATAACTTCTGGACTGTTTAATAAAATATATAATGTACTCGTATTAAGTACAGTAACCCAATTCAACTTTATCCCTACGTCACGTGTAACATTCCTATTTTTATCATATAAGAATTATAGGGTTGTTTAAATTTATTAACCACTAGTAACTAGTTTTATTTTTAATATAATTATTCGATCCAAATAGTTTTAAAAACTATTTTATATATAGTTGGTTGGAATATTATACTAATTAATTGGCTTGTATATGGGTGACCTTTCTATTAAAATAAAAGTATATAAAAACTTATATAATTAAACGGGTAAATTACGGGTAAGCTGACCGTTAGAAATATGAAGTACCTAGATGGGCCTAGGAACCGTTTAATAATTAAATTACAAAAATACATTATATTTGAACCTACTCCATTTTTAATGAAACTTGGTTCAAAATGTAGATAAGATTATCCTCGTTCTAATGAAATTTATTAAACGTAATATTTTAGAATTTATAAGCGCCAAATAAGTGAAGCAGTTGAATTAATTATAATAATAAAATAATAATAAATTTAACAATTGATATTTGAGATTTGTGAATGTGTACGTGTCAATTAGAAAGGAATATAATAATAATTTAAAATTGAATAAAACTTGAAGTGGATGTGTGTCCATGTAAATGAAATGGTGGATAATTGCTTCTCCTCGAAGGAAATTCTTAAGTTTACTATAAATATGCTTTTCATCATAACATTTCCCATTCCTTCTTCTGCTTTAGATCTCGCCATCTTTCTTTTATATTCTTTTCTTTTTTCTTTAATATTTCACTAATAATAATAAAGCTCTGCCCCGTTTTAAGTGTTTTAACTCCCGATCACCGCTACCCTTTTCCGATTGATCTGGAGCCCCATAACGCATGTCAAGGCTCTGCCCGACTAAGTTCGTTGGGGTTCGGTCTCGTGACATAGGGATAAGGTTGAATTAGGGGTACTATACTTAACACGAGTGCATTATATATTTATTAAATAGCTCAGGAATTATACCCAAGATTCTACCAGGAGGCTTTCTAGTTGAACCCTAAAGTTACAAAGTGACTCCATTCTCTTTTCTCACAGTTTTATCACCTTTTTGTGATACAATTATATTTAAAAATGCTTTCCAAAATCTTAAATGTTTACCAATTATACTTACAGTGATTAAAATTTTATATTCTATTATAACTGCCGGTATGGGAGGTTTTATACATTACTTGACCCTCGTTACTATTGACCAAAAAGTTAGCCAATAGTTGCATGACTACAATCACAGGGGAAATTGTGCTCCAGTAGCCATAGCCTATAACTAATAATATTTTTACATTAAATCATTAATAAATTTAATGTATAATTGAAATAAACCTAAATGGTGTGTATATAAAATAGAGCTTTATTAATCATTATTAAAATATATATTTAATAAACCAAAATTAATATTCACATTATAAAATAATGTTTAGTCCATAAATGTATACCATAATAAAATAGTCAAATATAATATATTCTACTACACTAAGATTATATTTTTAATCTTAGTCACGTTAATATATTAAATAATAATAATATTATAATTATTTAATTAATATCAATTATATTTGATAAAGTTATAGCTATTAGTTTGACAGAAAATGATATATTTCATTTTCTGGGCTAATTGGTTTGGTGCCATAGAAAATATATTTGACAAAGCAATGTCATGGGACGCTACTAAGTCCAGATTCACTAGTTGAGAGAATGATCAACAGTGACATGACCAAAGGCACTAGTTGAGAGAATGATCAACAGTGTTATGATCAGAGTCACTAGTTGAAAGAATGATCAACAGTGATATGACCACAATTACTAGTTAAAAGAATGATCAACAGCAATATGACTCGAGTCACTAGTTGAAAGAATGATCAACAGTGATATGACCACAATTACTAGTTGAGAGAATGATCAACAGTAATATGACCTGAGTCACTAGTTGAGAGAATGATCAACAGTGATTTGACCACCGTCACGGGAATCGCCTAGTGACCGATACCATTGAATCATAATAAAATATATTTTATATTTATTACTTGATAAACTTCACTATTGGACGAAAGTTAGCCAATAAGTGATATGACCACCGTCACATCGGAACTGCCACCATGTGACAAATACTGATTGAGTTTTTTGGTAAATATAAACAAATATAAAAACCTTTAATGCTGTAAAGTATAACAATATATTTTTATAAAAATGGAATGAACTCGTCAGTATTTATTACTGATAAAATGTTTTCAAAACACGTTTCAGGTAACTTGATGTAAGGATAGTAGAAGCCAGCTATGGAGCACTGAAGGCTTAAATAAAGTGGCTATAATAAAAGAAGAAAATTATGTTTTATTTGTTTGAATTTATCCCTATAAAAACAATTGAATTAAATATGGGTTTGAGCCCATTTATTTAATATTAAAAGTTCGGTGTTTTACAAACTCTGAAATTATTTCCTAACTACGATCCTGATGAAAAATTTTCCGCTGCATATTTAGTAAACACCGGTACCATCTGGTTGGTTCACGGCTTCCGCTTCCAGGGTGGGGTCGGGGGCTGTGACATCAAGAGACAGGACCCCAACGTACATAGTCGGGCAGAGCCTTGACATGCGTTGGTGGGTCCTAAATCAATCGGAAGGGTATCGACTCAATGATCAGGGGTTACAATACTTAAAACGGGGCAGGGCTTTATATTTTTATTATAGGTGAAATGTAACACCCTCACTATTATAAAAGGGTTTTAGTACTAAAAACGACAATTAATTGTGTTCTTACGAATACACGTACATATAAAATACGGGTTTACAAAAAAACTTTTAAAGTTTAAAAGTTTGACAACATATTGTATATGAGTTCGTCGTTTAAAAGTTACGACGCAACGCAGTGCGGAAGCTTGTATCTTGGTCGTGTTCGGTTCTTCATTGAGGTTGATCTTCGTCCGGGAATCCTTGACATTCACATATGACCAAAACCAAGTTAAAAGTTAGCTTTGGTAGTTAAATAACAAGTTTAAACAGGTTAAATGGGTCAAACAAACAAAAATTAAACAATTTTCGGAATCAGGAGGGGCTAGACGCTACGCCTAGGGGCTAGACGCTACACCTAGCCCCTTTTTTGACAGCAAGTTGCTTAATTGCTGCTGCAAAATTCCCAGCCAACCCAAGTTTCACGAAAACGGACATAACTCATTCGTTATTGATCCGTTTTACACGATTCTTTTTCCTACGTGATCGTAATTTGATTCTCCATCATATGGAGTTAAAATCCGACATCCGGCTTAATAAATTTTGAGACTTTTATGCCTTCGGCTTATTACCTTTTTACAAAATTTTGACCCATTTATGCATTTATCAAACAAACATATTTGTTTGATCATTATTTCACATGAACCTCTTCAATTCAATATTATCTACCATGTTAGGTTCTAATTGCGGGTTTCTTATATATTTTAACCCGTTTTCGCTCGTATGCTTATTTTGACCCGTTAAGGGTATTTAAGTACTTTTAAAACACAATTTACTTTCAATCGCTTCTAGCATTATATTACCACGTTTTCTTATCAAATAGCCTTCCACCACAACTATATTTGTGGTGGATTTAACGTGGTAATGTCTAAATTCCGAGTTTTACCCCTCGGATTATTATTTTACGGCAAAGACTCCTATAGAATCAATCAACCAAAGATGTCATCTTTCTCTTCTTATAATTATTCTAAGTATTTGTTTAATCATAAAACTTTTTCCAAACTACCTTTAAAGGTCGTTTGATTCAAATTAGCTTACAAGGGCGTTTTAGTCCATTTTAGCCTTTCATTTATGACGAAGGGCTTTTGAAAGCATGTTTGACCCACAAAGCCCTCTTTTTAGCTATGTTTTTGTTTGAAAAGTCATTACGCTTTCCAAACGCAATGTTCATTATTTGAAACATTCGGTTTACTTATTAAAGTAACCAAATGTCTATTTTAGACTTCATTTAACTCCCATTGAATCTTACATTCTAAATGGGTAGTTACCCTATTACTCATACCTGGCTCGGATCAATATATTGACCCGTTCTTAATACCTTGCTTTGATAATCGCTATTTGATAACGATGCATCTTATCCATTAACTAGTCACTCCTGTGAACATAAAACTCGACAATATTCATTAGTCGATATTATCAAAGGGTGGTATCTTCACCTTTTGACCCGTTTGGTCTAAGTGACCGATTATATTAGCAAGATGACATTTATTACCACCTCGTATATATGTCTCGCTCCGGTTTACATCGTGAGGTCATTTTACTTATAAATTCATTTCTTAACACTTTTCGGCGTAGTATGGCTTACGTCATAAGTGTCTTTCAAAACTAACGGTTATGGTCAACGTGTGACCAAATTACCATTTTACCCTTATTGGTTATTATGATTTACCTTATATGGTAACCATTAAAAGTACATGTTTCATTCGTCATAATATGATCGAATTACCGATATAACTCATTTTTAGCCATCAATATGGTTTCTTATCATATTGATTTATCTTGTTCCGTACGACTACACGTCGGAACACCATATCTCAATTAGGTATTTGTCTTATTCGTAATTAATACGACAAAAGAATATTCTAAAATATAAGACTAGTGTAAGCTATACTTACCTTGCATCCGAATTATGCTTTTCCTTCATTCTTGATTCGTTTGACCCGCTTCCTTCCCCAAGCTTTCACCTAGCTTGCCAAGCGTCAAACTATCATTGTAATTGTAAGATGGTTAGGTTAGTCATAATCATTTACGACTATTCCATCCTACGCTTCTTATGTCGAATTTATCATTCGATCATATACTTGGTTGGTTTGACTTTTTAAAGTCAATCGACTTATCAACTTATTCAATGTACATTTGGTTTATTGATTTCGCTTAGGCATTTCATCCGAACTCTTAACGAAATCAAATTTTACACACTAACTACTTGGTAACATGATTTCAAGCATCTATATCACGATCTTAACATCAATTCTTTTATATCATACAAAACCCATTTCGTGAGAAGTATGGTCTTGTACCCAAATTCGTGGTTTAATCAAACACATTCTATTCGTTATCATGCATGTTGATTCTAAGCATATTTATATCATCAGTTTCATCATAACATTAAAACCCACTTATCTAAGTGTGTTAATTCATCAAATCCTTCAATTCATAGCATGTTGTGTATGATTTTCACTTAGGGTTTCGTTCCTAAGCAAGTATATATCACTAATCTAGCCATAGCTTCTCTAATCCATGCCTAATTCACGATTAGGATGATTATCAGATTTTTACAACCTCACCAAACAACAAGATTTTACATACCTTATGACCCCCTAGCTTGGGTGATCATTAATCCATGTTCGGTTGTGAATTTGTGCATCATTTGGACCTTCAATTTGATACATATATGTGGACTAGGGTTTTGGTTCCTTGGGAACCCCCTGAGCTCGATCCAGAACACACACTTCAAGTGTGTGTTTTGTTTTGATTTTCTTTTATTAAATAACCTTGTTAAGTTATCCCATTTTAACCCCTCGTGTTTGGTTCGTTATTAAGTAGGTCACAACCTACTTATTTCTAACAATATTCCCATTTATAAACTAGGTTAAACATTCCTAGTTAAATTAGTGGGTTCGGGGAATCTATAACTCAGTTTATTTTAAGTCCTGTTAACTCGGGCTTCTATAAACTTTATTTTCTCAAAAGCTTTCTTTTCCCTTTTTATTAAATATTAGGTTTAATTTTATAAATCCTAATATTTTCCGAGTTAATTTTACCACTAACGGTACTTTACCCGTCTTTTATTATTAATGTGGTTTGATTACCAAACCAGTTTTCGGGGTGTTACATGAAAAATAAAAATATAATTTTAGAGAGAGAGAACGATAGTGATATAATGGAACGGAAAGAAGGTTTTGGCAATTTGAAATTGTTGTAGGATGCTCCTATTTATATATAAATAGAACTTGTGGATCACGTAAAAAAGCAATGATTCATTTTGGAATCATGAAGCAGACACGTACACATTCTAAATTAGTATATGTTTTTATTATTTTAATTAATATATATATTATAATTAATTTAACTGCTTCACTCATTTGGCGTTTATAACTTCTAAAATATGACGTTTTATAAAATGATGAATATGCCATTAGAACGAGAATATTTTTATCTACACTTTGGCCTAAGTTTCATTAGAAATGGGGTAAGTCCAAATATAATGTATTTTTATAATTAAACGGTTCCTAGGTCCGTCTAGTTACTTCATATTTTTAACAGTCAACTTACCCGTAATTTACTCGTTTTAATAACTTTATTTGAAATTTGAAATTTTGGGAATGTTACAGTGTATATGACCCTGCCCTTAGGCTTTGTTGACTCATCTAGACCACATTATGTTTGCTATCTACAAAAGGCTTTTTATGGCCTAAAGCAGGCTCCTAAAGCTTGATTTTTCAAGCTATCCACCGCTCTACCTGCTGATGGTTCTACCCAGTGTCTTTCAGATGTATCTCTCTTTGTTTATAGTCGGGATTCGATACTTTGTTATGTCTTGATCTATATTGATGACATCATTATTACTGGGAGCTCTTCTAATTTTGTTACTTGCTTGATTAGGCACATACATTCTTAATTTGCGCTCAATGATTTGGGACAACTATTATATTTTCTGGTGTTCAGGCCACATTTTCTGAGGATGTTTTACACTTATCTAAGCAGCTACTTACTTGATTTACTACAGCACACTGGTCTTGCTGATTGTCTCCCATTATCTACTCATGTCTCTTCTGGTAGATAGCTTTATCGACATACTGGAGATCTTTTATCTGACCCTACTATGTATCAGAGCACTGTTGGTGCATTATAGTATCTTGTGTTGACAAGATTTAATGGTGTTAAGGCTTAAAGCCTAACATTGTGACAAATTAAACGGTTAGTACCTGATTTTGCAACAAAAAACTCTTAGTACACGACATTCAAAACTTGGCAGAAACCACAAGGACCAACGATGTAATTTTTCCTTATAAGTTAGATTAGATACTTCAAATTATTCGATAAATATTTCATGAAGATTTATTTTTTATATAACTATACAACCCACCCAAATGGTTCAGTAGAAAAGAATTAAGCCCACCATAATTTCGCCAAGTGACCAGCCCACCTAGAGTATAACTCACATCTAATATACCTAAAGTCCCTACCCTTCCCCAAAATCAAACAACCCTCTCTTGCTACATCGCGTACCTACCTATCCAAAATGGCGACCACCTTCGACCCGTAATCCACACCCTTGTTTACCTATCCATCCTTCAATCGCTACTAAGGAGCCAACTAGTCAAATTTGTTATTATTCTTTACAAGAACAGATGAACCATTTAAGTTGGTAAACCTTTTATGAGCTTTCAAATTACCAATATAGTTGCGGAGTTCAAGTTTAAATGATTTTGCATCACTGGCAAAACCATATGGATACATCTTAGCTAACATTAGCATCTTTAATGTATCAAATTCATTAAAATATTACATGAACTTGATGATCTGTCATTAAGGTCATGCAAAAACCTAATGAACCTAGGTAGCTAGGGTAAGCCAGGTAATGCACCCACAAGGAGCATGTGATCAACATTACGTGTTTTGTTTGATAAATTATTTGAACTTTAATTAAACCTGAATTTTGGTTTTGATTGATTTGATTATAAAAACCAATGAAAACTGAAGGTGATTGGTTTGGAAACAATAATTAGCAGAATAATCACACTCAAGTTTCAGGTATCTGAATCGGGTGAATACTTAGTTTTACACTTAGTTTTACCAATTCACTCAACCATTGTGCTCCATTGATTGTATGAGTCATGATAATCTTTATAATGATATTTGATTATATGAAACTTTAAATGTATTTTATTTATGTAATATATATTGTTTGTTGTAACGTTTTCATGTCATTTTGGCAACACTATTAGACCCTTTGTAGTGGTACGCGACATAACGTCAAACCGGGCTATAGTGCCCCATCGCACTGCCGCACACCGCCCCAGGCGGCGCCATACGGCGGATTTGTTTAAGATAACATGCTAAACATTTCTCACACTTCCTATGCATATATGCGACTATTATCAATGAGCATTACTTATTGATATTTGATCCAATGGCTGAAAAATAATTTGGCATAAAAGTGTGCACAATTAATATCTTTTTACTTTCTTTTCCCTCCTTAAGTGACGCAAGATTAATCTCTTTGGATCCGGTTTTGTCCCCTACCTCCTTTATCACTGAGCGGTCATCTGCAAACGTACGATCGCCTTTTGCTCTTGCTTCATGTTTATTAACTACCAAGGTTCTCCAATTTTGGATCAGCATTGTTTATTACCCTGTGTGAGCATTGGAAACCCGACAAACAGTCTTGTAATTAGTCAGCAGTCATTACTTCTTAATGAACTCGAATTCTGGAAATGACGAGGAATGTAAGGAGAAGCGTTGGGATTCAAGGGTTTAGACGCCATGTCGCGCGGGGATGGGTATAGAAACCACCAAGGGGATAATGGATATTATATAAATACAAAAAGCTTAAGCCATGATAGTTTGTTTTCTAGCAGAAGATTGTTGATTTTCCGGTGGAAGAAGGTGAAGAGTGTGGGTGAAATGATGTGTGTTGATGGATGGGTGGGTATATATGTGTAACAAAAGGGGGTTGAGTTGTTTCATGGTTTATGGACATTAATTAATGTTGAAATCTTTTCCACCTAAGATTGGACTTCAAAACAAGGACTTTTCATAACAAGAAACCTAAACACAACGTTTCAAAATAAATCCTACCAAACCATAACAAAGTCCTAATCACCAATTACAATTACTCCCAAAAACTTATTAATTAACATGGTTTATAATGTTTCTTTCCTTTCTTACGCCCCTTCTTCTTCATCTTCTTGCTACCCGGTTTCATACCTATTTTCGTAAAGTGTTTTTTTCCCCGGATAAGTGTTCTTCCACACGCGAGTCATATATTGTCATTATCAGGACCAGAACCCGGATCCGAATACTCGCCGGCGTACCAGTTCCTCCGCCAGTATCTCGTTCCGTATTTTCTCCTTTTCTAGTTCTCGAAGAATCTCGTTACGTATTCTCTGTTTCTCTAGTTCTTATGCAAAATAATAACAAAAAAGTTGGTTAAATTAAATAACAAAGTAAAGTTAGTGATCGCATACCAATGACGGGATGGTCGGAAAAGTGGGTGTGCTGCTGCTGGTGCTTATAAATTGTTCGGAAAGTGAAGTCCATTGGGTTTAAGAATGGTGAAGCAGAATAGGGTTTCGGCGGTAGGGTAATGTGATCGGTGAGTTTGATTTGAATTTTGAAAGGAGGAAGACGTATGTCAGTTTAGTTCAAAGGTTTTATTTTTCTCCTGTGGGCCCAAAAAGGTTTCACCGTTGCCATTTTAGTCCACTTGGTTAATTTCATCCATTATTTATGTTAACCAGAAGGGTAATTCAGTCATTTTATATGTAATTTTGTTAACTAGAAAGGTAATTCAGCCATATAAAATGACCGAATCGCCCTTTTCGTTAACAGAAATAATGGATGAAGTTAACCTAGTGGACAAAATGGCAATAGTAAAACCTTTTTGTACCCACATGCGTAAAATGAAACATTTGGACTAAACTGTCAAAATGACTCAAATTATAGGGGCTAAAATGGCATTTAACTCAAAATAATAAGTTCTTAAGTTTTAGAAAGTTTATAAAACCTGTAAGAGTTTATAAGACCGTGGGGTACGGTGGGGCTTGGGTTGGGGGCATGAGTTGACACGTGGAGTTCGAGCCCCCCCACCGCCTAGTGACGTGTTCGTGGGGTATGGCGAGGAGTGGGTGCACCGCTTGGGTTGGCAGGTTATTAAAAAAAATTACAAAAAATTTAAAAAATTCACACAACATTTATAAAAAAAAAAAAAAAAACCTAAAATTTTATTAAATTTTTAAAAATTACATAATCCTAAAAATTAAATAATTCCTAAAAATTACAAAATAAAAAAACCTAGAGTGTTAAGTAAATTTCAAAAAGCGCGAGCTTGTCGAACGCCTTTCGCTCCTTGCCCCGAAACTCAATGTTCGCCACCGCCACCCGGTCCTCGTGGCTTAACTCGCCGCTCGGAACGGCTTCGTAGTAGGCCTTGAAACGATCGAGCTTGGACCGTAGCTCGCGCCATTTATGTTGGCACGCGTTTAAGTTGTGCCTGTCGTGTCCGACGTTATGTCGGTAGCTTGCGAATGCTTCCGACCAATATCGTGTTTGGCCGGGTTGTCGCCTCTTCATAGCGTCAAGGACGCTTGTGACGAGAGCCAATTCTTCTTCGTGGGTCCAAGAGGCCATCTTCTTCGGGTTGGGGTAGCGGGTTCGTGGGATCAAGTGGGTTATGGTTGGGGTAGCCAGTGGGGTAGCGGTGGACAGCGACGGTTTGGGATGGGGTAGCCGGTGGGGTTTGGAGTTACATTTATAGGGGATGTTGGGGGTTGGGGTGACTGCTTGGCTTGGCCAAACGGTTGGAATTTAAAATTCAAACCCGCTATGACATGGCGGTGGACAGCGAATAGGAGGCCGCCACATCGGATCTCAAGCCCGACCCACGCCCGGCTTCAAGCCCAAGCCCCAAGGGCCACGCCCCAACCCAAGCTCACCCGGGGTGGTGGCTTGAGCGTTTTTCCCCAACCCACGCCCCAACCCAAGCCCCATACCCCATAGTCTAAAGTATACAAAACCTTAACTTTTAATTAAACATAGAACTTAAAAAAAAAATCTATTAAATTTCTAGCTGTGTCCGTATTCGGTCCCTAATGTACCTTCCACACGCTTTCTTTGCAATATAACGGAGTTCCACATTCCTTGACCCTCACGCTTTCCTCTGCCGATACGAAAGCAAACAAAACGCGTCATCCTTGTTGCTAATTGGATATTCATTATTTACTTTCCAATATTCCTAGTTTCAAAGTGTGCTTCCAGACACTTCTTTCCCTATATAAAACCGATTCCTTGTCTTCAATATTCGTCACAAGCGTCTCTTCCAATTGAGGCCACCTGTCAAACAAAATTACCCACAAAGTTACACAAACATATCCATGCCTTCTATTAAAGATTTCAAGCACTTGCAGATTCCTCTACATGACATATCATTGGCGACAGATGGATTCGCCAACAAGAATCTCATTGCAAATGGCGGATTTGGGAAGGTTTACACAGGCGTATCTGAAAAATACGGCCGCATCGCTATAAAGCGGTGGGATTGTGAGCATGGGCAGGGAGACCATGAGTTCAAGACAGAGATTAGTTTGCTTTCGAAATACAAACACGAAAACATTGTCTCACTTCTTGGATTTTGTGACGAAGATGGTGAGAAGATTCTTGTTTACAAGTACGAAAGCAACGCGAGCCTCGACAAACATTTAAACAAGAAAGATCTAACCTGGATCCAACGACTCCAGATTTGCTTAGATGCTGCCCGTGGTTTGAAGTACCTTCATTATGATGTTGGACGTCACAAGCGTATCCTCCACCGCGACGTTAAAAGCTCAAACATTCTCTTAGATGAAAACTGGAAACCCAAGATTTCGGATTTTGGTCTGGCAAGAGTAGGCCCTGCGAATATGAAGTCTACCTTTGTTATCTCTAATGTTTGTGGCACGCGTGGATATATTGATCCAGACTACTTGACTAACGGTTATCTCACCCAAAAATCCGACGTCTACTCTTTTGGGGTCGTGTTGTGGGAAGTTTTGTGCGGAAGGCACGCACATGTTATATACAACAATGAGCGTGTAGTTCTATCAATTTTGGTCCAAAGACATTACATAAGTGGAACATTACATAGCATCATTCCCTCCCATTTACAAAATCAAATAAACATAGATTCGTTACATACATTTACAGAGATTGCATATCAATGTTTGAAGAATGTGGAAGAACGTCCAACAATGCAGCAGGTTGTTGAACAATTACAAAAAGCTCTTCATCATCAACTAGTAAGTAATCAATTGCTACACCCTTTAAGATTGTTATGTGGGTTTTATTAACACAATGAGTTATTTTCCTGCTCGGTCGTTCTTCTTTAGGCGGTAAAGAAAGCGGAGGAAGAAGCAAAACCGATTGTTTTGAGCACATACATGCATTGTGAAGGCTGTGCTAGAGAAGTCAGGCGATGGCTTAAAGGATTTGAAGGTTTGTACTCTTTTTAATTAGTATATTGTAAGTAGTTTCTTAATTAAACTTTTTTTAGCTTTTATGATGAATAATCAACTTCATTGAAAAATAGGGGTTGAAGCTGTTTTTACTGATTGTGAGACCCATAAGGTCGTAGTGAAGGGAGAAAAAGCAGATCCGTTGAAGGTTTTAAAAAGAGTCCAGAAAAAGTGCAACCGGAAAGTTGAGCTTCTATCGCCCGTCCCAAAACCGCCGCCAGAGGAGCCCAAGAAGCCGGAGCAAGAAAAACCTCCTAAACAGGAAGAGAAGAAACACGAGGTTGTTATTACTTTTTATTTTTCATATTTAAGTAGTTTACTACCAATGGGCATACACCATCGGTCCAGTTGAGCACTTCTAAGTTAGAAATCTCTTCTACTAAGCTGCATGCACATGACACAAATCGACATAAACTTATATATGAGGAACACTGAAACTAAAATGGATAGGAAGTTAAAATGAGGAAAAAAGGAAAGGAGTGGCGGTTATCGTACACTAGTTGTTATAACTGAAGTAAGGCTAGGGTTTTAGGTGCTGCTTTTAAGACATATAAGGCCTAATTTTCCTAATGTTTCTGAGTTAGTGGGCTTAGTGGATTTTAGGACATGTAAGGCCTGATTTGCTCAAAATTTTGTTAGTTAGTGGGCTTAATCATACTTTTTATTTTCTATTAATATTTTTGTTATTCTATATATCATGTATTTATATTTATATACAGTACAAACTACATGGAGGGGCAATATTTCCCTTCATGTAGCACTTCGCCATTATTCTAGTCAAATTACGATTATGTCACTTTTAAATTTACAGTTTTACTGTTGTTTTATTTTTTTTTCTCTCAGCTAAATTACAATTTTGTCCTCACTTCAAATTTACAATTTTGTCATCGTTTTTATTTTTTTTTTGTCAAATTACGATTTTGCCCCCTGTGTAAAATTATAGACATGCCACCGTTTTAATTTTTTTTTTACAAAAATATAGTAGTGTTTTGTTTTAATTATTGACTCGTTGTAATTTTTATTCGTGTCAAACGGCTGTCTGTCAACGCTCATTTGTTCTGAAAAATTACAATTTTGCTCCCGTTTTAAATTATAGTTTTTCCATCGTTTTTTGTTTTTATATTAGCAAAAAGTATGGTAGTGGTTTGTCTTAATTGATTGTCTTGATGTATTTTTTTTAGATCGTGTTGAGTAGTATGTACAAGTAACCGAAACACAGACGCACATGTTATGAGAGATAAATATTCAGCTTAGTGACTCGCAGCGCGGGCGGGCAAAAACTAGTTTATCAGAAATTGTAAATTGATTATGATCTAATCCAGTTTTAAGTACATTGGTTACAATAATCTCAATAAACGGAACTAATTTTCGGTATTCATGCTTTTTTGATGAATTGTAGCCGGTGGCGGTGATTACGTTGGTATTGAAAGTATACATGCATTGTGAAGATTGTGCTCGAAAGATCATAAAATGCATATTGAAGATGAAGGGTAATCTATTGATTTTATTTTTAAACTTTTCACAAATTATTTATCAAACAAACCTCTTATTTTTTATAAATTTTAATGTTGTTTAATCAGGATTAATGTGTATATTGATAATGAGAAGAGTTGATGTTCTACCTTAGGATTTTTTTATTTTTATTTTTTTGTAGGGGTGGAAAGTGCAGTTCCAGATACAGACAATTCACAAGTGGTGGTCAAAGGAATTTTTGTGGCGGAAGAGCTGGTGGATCGTGTGTACAAGAAAACCGGCAAAAGAGCTGTGATCGAGAAGCAAGATCCCTATCCTAAGATGGTGGACGCTATGAGCGGGAAAGAGAAGCGAAAAGGGTGGTGATTGATAGCAACAAGAAGGAAGAGAAGAATGCCGATGAAGGTCGTGAGAAGGGGGCCATGGAAGAGACCATAAATCTTAAAGAGTTGGTCGATGCTCGATTAAAATCTGTTTTATTGTGTTTTTTTCGAGATAACCTGTATAAAGATATGATCATACAATTAGAAATTAGTATGAGTTGGGAGTTGTAAATTAATTAAACTTGTTTATCCGGGTGTCAATATATGACACGATCAATGTTATTCACATGTTATTAATTTTATACTAATCCAACAGATGCTTCTAAACCGTTGTGTCTCTTCTTTGATCGACGTTTCTCTTGATGAAACCTGACGTTTTCCGCCAATTGAAGAGTTGCGTCTGATAGAGATGTCGCTTCTCTTATTGTGTAGGTTATAATCTATCCTGTAATCGATTTCAGTCATCGCACTTATCTATCTAATCTAATTACAACTTAAACTAACTATCTATTAATTACATAAACAACCCGCTACTTTTAACCCACATGGATTAATCTATTAATTACATAAACAACCCGCTACTTTTGACCCACATGAATTAAGGAATTATGCACCAATACACAGATCCCCTAAGTCAGGTTCTCTGTCGGACTCTCCTCCAATGTCATACGACCATCTACTCATCTGTTCTTTCCTCTCACAAAACCTATAACATTTAGCAAACTGCCAAATTAACCATCTCTCTTCATTCCGCACTCTTATCTTTCTTACACGTTGTGAAAGACGTTAGAAATTCGTCGGTGATACACCACCGGCAATATGGCCGTGATTAAACTGGTTTCCTGGAGGCACCTAGACTCTATTGCCGACGAATTAGGAAAGTTGTCTCCTAAATTTTCTAAGTTTTAATTTATTAACTTAATAAAAACTTTATAAAAATTAAAAAATACAACATAAAACAACATAAATAATTTCATTTCATAACATAAAAAAATTACATTTCCTAAAAAAAAAAAAATTACCGAAAAATAAAAATAAAAAATTACATTTCATAAAAATAAAAAAAAAAACCTACGACGTCCATTTTTTCATCACTTCTTCCTTCATCCTCCGATAAACCACTCGTTCCTCCTCCGGAACCGAGTCGAGATCCAACCTCATAATCCTAAAATCCTCCGCTCGAGCTTGGTCGGCCGACACGGTTTTCTTGTGAGTGTATTTTTCGGCCGCGAACTCTTTGAACGAACGGAATTCGTTTATCAAGTCGTCCATTTTCGCCGATGCCTTCGAGCCGCCCCCTCCACCTGAGCCGCCCCCTCCACTCGAGCCGGCCGCTTTGCGCTTTCCGGCCGCCTCTTTTTTTGCTTTGTCCCTCCCGGTGGGACGTTCCGACTCGTGAATGGGCAACACGTCCTCGTCATCTTCCGGGTCGTCGTTTATGTTGATTTGACAACGACCGGTGGAGCCTCCCGCACTATAACTTCCGGACTCGGAAGTTTTAGTCCGTTTGGCGGTTGCGACCTCATTTGGAATCGGCATCCATTTTTGTTCTTTCCTTACAACGTTCCATGCTCGGAAGTGCGGGAAAGACTTTGAATTTTGAGAGTCCCACTTAGTGATAGCAAGGTTAAGAATGTCCGTCTCGTTACTCCCGCTAGGAGGACAAGTGTAAATTTGGTTATAAATTGCGTTAAAGTTATTGATGATCTTGCTCATTTTACGCCACTTGCCCGAGACGGCTTCTACATCACGATCCGAGCTATGCTCCATAATCTCATGAAATCTAGCCGTTGCCTTCTTCCAAAAACTATCACCCGTTTGATTGTTTCCTAAATTTAAAAAATAATGCCTTAGTAAAAATAAAAAATAAAAACTTTTAAAATTTAAATTAAAAATTTAAACTTTGGTTCATACCGACTATCGGGTTAGTAGAGGACTTAGCAAACGCCCTTGCTAGCGCCTCCTCCTCTACTTTCGTCCAAGGTCTCCCCGGTTTTCTCGAACCGCTTTTTGGCGCGGTTTCGGGTACGTTTTCAACCTTCTTCCCCTTCCCCTTGTTTTTTTTTCGGTTGAGCTCTTGCGGTGGCGATTCGGGGACGACTTCATCATCATCATCGTCAAGGTGAACTGGTTGGGAAGTTGGCGGTTGCGATTGGAGTTGTTCAAACGAGTTGCGTTGCATGATTTGTTGTAGCGCTTGGTATTGTTGGAGTTGTTGAACTTGAGACATTTGTGAGAATGCGTTGGGTGTTTGTTGGAAACCCGAAAAAGGAAATTACGGAGCCCCCCACGATTGATCCATGCTCGGAGTGTAAGCGGGGGTCGAAAAAAAGTTAGGTTGGTTCGGGTTGTAATTATTCGGGTTGGGGTTGTTTGGGTTGGGGTTGTTTGGGTTGAAAGGATGCATGACTTAGAGAAAAAGGTATAAAAAATATGGAGTGTTTTTTATAAAAAAGGAAGAGAATTGGAGAGGAATGAGAGTAGAAGAGGATAGAATTGTATAAAAATGGATGAGATATAGGGTATTTAAATTGAAAAATGAATTTTTTTTTTTAAAATAAAAGAGCCGTTTGCAACGGCTAGAAACATGAATGGGGCCCCGTCTTATTCGGCGCTGGGGAGTCGATTGGGCCGAGCCGACCCTCAGGGGGGCGGTGTGGGGGACCGGCGCCGGTCCTAGCCGCCCCCCATACCCTTTAGTCTAACGGATTATCAATAAGACCATGCGTAGTCGTTAGTTTTTGGGCTTTTTTTTGTAACAAAACGCCCCACCACCACGCCCCTGTTGCCGCCCCGGTGGGCGTTTTTTACCCAAAATCAATTGGAGCGTGCTTGTTTCCACACCCTGGTTCATTAGTTTTGGTCAATCACCCTTGATCTTCCTTTTGTTTGTCCAATAAGAGTTTTTGATGGTTTTTTTATTTAATTTTATTACACCTCTTTTAACATAATGCCTCACATCCCCACTACACTCATTTTACAAAACACCATATAATGCCTCATTGCTGACTGGGATGACACATGGCGCAAAACGCCCAAAGGTAAAAGCACCACTACACATAGTCTAACAACTTTGAACTTTGCCTCCCGCCTCGGTAATCCATGACTAATTTATTTTTAATTAAAGAATCATTTTTCGTCCCAAAAGTGAAATAATTAACATATTATAAATTCTTAAAATTATATACTTAATAATATATTACGGAGTTGATCTACATGACCCCCACCTAGTTAGTCAATGTGGGTGAACCATCGGCTTTCCATTTTTTTATCGTTTCCCCACAAAATTTTTTGTATATGTTTTTTCGTTTTGAAGTCAAGATAGCGTATTTTTTTATATGTTCCTCTGTTTTGAATTTAAGATAGTGCCTTTGTGTAGTGGCATTTTTAACAACAAATTTCTTTTCCATCTTGAAGATACATATCCGAGGCCGGACATAATCCTTTGGACGAACCGGACTCCACTTAAACGGACATCTAAAAATGTCCGCTCCTTATCAAGTACCTCCGAAGACGGACCTCCATTCAAGTGCGTCTGGACGGATGACGTCATCTCAGTTGACTACTATAAATACCCCATCAAGTACAAAGCCAAGTACGATTTTCTAAACCTTCGTCCTTATTTTCTCTCTCTACTTTCTCTCTCTACCAATACTTATCCTTACGCCGGAGGGTGGTCGCAGAGGGGCCCTCCCATCTCTTTCTTAATTTCGGAAACCAGGCATGTCCACCTTGCTCCTACGGAGAAACGTCATTCGCAAAGCGTAGAACTTTCTTAATTTCGGAAAGGGGCGCATCAATAAGCTTCGGAAGATCCTCTATCACCGGAAACTTAAGAGTATCGAAACAAGCAACTGTCGCATTTAACTCCTCCGTAGCATTACGATTCAATGATGGAACCTCTTTATAAGGGGTCTTCTTCTGCAGAGCATGGACATATCCCTGATGAAGGCCAGAATTGATACCGATAGAGCTCATTGCATTGTTAACCGCGGCCACGGCAGCAGTCTTTTCTTTCCCTTTATGAATATTCTTTGCTAGAAGCTTTGCCCCCTCCGAAAGCATCCAAACCTTTGTTGCTTGAAGATCCTCCTCCTTAGCTTTCAGAGAAGCATTCTCCGCCTCAATCTCCTCAATCCGGTCCTTCAAATCAGCCTCTCCTGATTTAAGCGTATCCCGCTCTGGAAAAAGTGTTAGAAAAAATAAGGAAAATAAAAAGCAACTAAACCCAACACGTACCGGCCATCATACTCTCATAAGCAAGACGAGCACTTCTAAGAGATTCTTCCATTTTCGCCAAAACCGTCTTGTGCTCTTCGTCTTTCTCCCTCATCGACTCGGAAAACGCTTTAAATTCCGAAGATATTTTATCTCTGTCTTCCGCGGCGGCAGCAGCAGTCGCTTGGGATGATTGATTTTGAGCAATCAAAGACTTGACTTTTTCCTGCTGAACTTGAAGATCTTGAATCAGCTGAGCGATCTTCTTCCCCATATCCGGATTCTTGAGAATCTTCCGCTTTAAAGAGCGAGCTTCCTTTTCTAAGTTCTCCCGAACAGACTCCGCCTCTACCCACCGTCGATAAAGCTCCGTCACAAAAATGTTTGACTGAGCTTGGTTAGTCAAGACCGCAGCACCTAGATCCGGGTTCTTCATCTTTCGGCTTCTGGCGTAATCTATCGGAGTATTTATGTTCAAAAGGAGAGCTTTTGCAACCAGAGCATCCATTACTGAGTCCTTGTTCCGAACATCCCAATCCGGAATAAACTTATCCTCAGCAGTCGCCGGATCAATATCCATATCATCCGAGAACAAATCTGCATATCGAAAAAAGGACAACAACTCAGGTCCGAACCAAGATGAAGGGAGAGAAGACACTTGGTCTTCCTCATCTTCGATAAAGCGGTCAGGACCTAAAGAAGAGTCCAGCATCGTACCTGAAAAAGTTACCACCTTAGGTTCACCATGAGCTTTCTCCTTCTCCTTGCTCGAAATCTCAAGAATCTCCGTCTCCATATTTTCTACCTCAGTACTTGGAATGAAACCACCTGAAAAGGTAGGGGTCGGTTTATTGCGAGCCAATGCGGCCTCCTCCCTAGAAAACTTACCTCCGGTAAGATGCTCGTCCAATTCTTCCATTACATTACCTTCGGAATGAGAATCCTTCCTTGACTTCTTTGACCTTGGCAAAGGAAGAGGATCGGTATAACGCATCAGAATCGGCTCAGTCTTCCTCTTACGAGAGCGAACTTTCAGATCCACGTCCGGTGCAACACCCTTGCTTTTCAAAGAAGAAGGTCGATATTGGAGGGCCTCATCTAAATCGCGGACCTCCGGATCACTATCCACGTCATCAAGAATTGATCTCTTGCCAGACTGGGATCCGGACGAACCAACAGCTTCTTTCGTAGATTTCGGAGTGGAAGAAGCAGTCTCCGCAGCAACTTGTTCAGGCATGTTCTGAGGAATAGAAGAAGTTGCTTCGGCAGCAGATGGCCCAGTCACATTCGGATTCACCAGTGGGCGGATCGGATGAGCAGAAGATGCCACCTGTTTCATCAACGGAACATCCTCTTCACCTTGTTCCTCAAAATCAAAGTCAAAAACGTCCGCACTCGGAACCTTTAGAGCATCAAGAAGAGACATTGCGGCACCTGCATTCTCAAAACAAAAAGAAGGTTAGCAAAACAAACAAGTAGTGGTGACCGAAGGGGATGTAAAGGGCCGGAACTTACGATCACGCTTTCGGCGAATAATCGGCCAATCCCTATCCCCTCGGGCCCAGGAAAAACTGACTCGACCTAACCAAAGTAAATGCTCGGAAAGAGGACGGATCGGAGATTTATGCTCAATCAGGGCACGGACGAGACTTTCATCAAAGACAAAGTCTTCATCAAGATCGAAGGACATCGTCTGATCTTTGAAACGCCACCTCATATCCTCCGGTAGACAGCGGTCGTCCAGCCAGAAAAAATTGTCCTTCCAATTTTTGAGGCTAGATCGCTCGCCGGAGGATAGGGAAGGGACATTCTTTCGGTGCGCGAATGTATACCAATCTCCGGCCGTGATGAACTCGTAAAAATATCGAAAAACATTCAGGTCCGGTTTCTGGTCTAAGGCTCGGCAAGAAATTTCAAAATGATTAATACGGCTAAGACCGAATGGATTAACCTGACAAATATGAACCCTAAAAAATTATAGAATCCTAATCAAAAAGCGAAAGAAAGGAACCCTATAATTCGCGAAATTACAGACGCGAGTATAAAAGGGAAACTTCCCTTGACGGAATGGATATATGGCTTCCCTTTCGGAAGGAAGGACCGGGTGAAGATCCAGAGGAATCCTATAATCTCTAATGAACTTATCCAACTGACGTTGGGTAAGCACGCTCACACTCTCCGCAAGATTTTCCTTACCAGGAGCCATACTTTTAAAAAGTAAAAAGGAAAAGGACGCACCTGAAGAAGAAGAGATTAGAGAGGATAACAGCAGAGAAGATGAAAAAGGAGAGGAAGAAAGGGTAAAAATGAAGTGGTAAAAACCAAATTTATAGAAAAAAGTAAGTCAGTTGGAGGGCCATCATGTCAACCGTCACTTCCCACGATTTCCAACACGGGTTTTGCTACCGTCACCAGTAGGTGACTGACGGTCAAAATGATGAAAGTCACCCACACCATTCAAAATATGCCACGTCATCAATTCAGACCACTCCAGCAGTGACACGTCATCCGAATAAGACAAAAAGCTTGAAATAACAGTTTGCTGAAGCCTTTACCAAGACTTACCAAACTGGGGGACTTGAAGATACATATCCGAGGCCGGACATGATCCTTTGGACGAACCGGACTCCACTTAAACGGACATCTAAAAATGTCCGCTCCTTATCAAGTACCTCCGAAGACGAACCTCCATTCAAGTGCGTCTGGACGGATGACGTCATCTCAGTTGACTACTATAAATACCCCATCAAGTACAAAGCCAAGTACGATTTTCTGAACCTTCGTCCTTATTTTCTCTCTCTACTTTCTCTCTCTACCAATACTTATCCTCACGCCGGAGGGTGGTCGCAGAGGGGCCCTCCCATCTCTGCGGCGAGCCTAACGGTTTTCTGTTTTGCAGGACTGTTCTTCAAGCCCTCTTACAAGATCCAAACCCTCGTTTACAGGCTCCGGCCTAAACACGATTCTTTGGTTCTTCACATCTTAATTTCAATTTTACCTTGTATTTGCAAAATTTGAACCCATAACCTAACATTTGTAAAGAGGTATACCATACGTCCATACCAGTAGGTCATGAGTTTTGTGCTTCTTTGAAGATCTTGAGGCACGGGTTCAAGTCCCCTCCTGGTTTTTTATTTTTTTTAATTCTCCGCTATCCGCTAATCCTTACCATCTTTCTTATTCCTTTTCATTCGTTTTGTATTTTATTTTCTAAATATTTTATTATCTTTCATTTTATTATTTTCTGTTTTTATTTAAACCTTTTTTTAATAAATTGACAATGTAATTCTTTTATTATTTTCAATAACTCAAATATAATTAAAGAAATTTTATTAAGAGTAAATTGCCAAAATCATCCTTGAGGCTTGGACATGTTTGTCAGTTTTATCCAAAACAATTTTTTTTGTACCATATGGTTCTTCACTTTTCGGATTTTTTGCCATTTTCCTTCAAATATTTGCAAGAAAAAAATAAGCCAAATTAGACATTTGGATGAAAATATCAAAAATCCTAAAAGTGAAGTACCATATGGTATAAAAAGTTGTTTTGGTAAAAAAAAAACCCAATTTTTGTTTTGCATTACTTCTAAATAAAACTATAATCAATTTAATTTAATTATAAACTATTTATTTCATTTTTCAGTTAATAAACAATTTAGTAGTTTTTCCTTTAATAACCAAAGCTCGTCGTTTATGTAAGTCATTTATTACAAAGTGTGTCATTTATCTTTACTGAGTACAGAAAACATACTTAATGTTTGAAAAACCACTCGGGTTATGTCCTTTACCCTAAACCTAGTTTATTTTCCCAGTTAAGCTAGGTCACGTGAGAAGCACATGAGGGCATTTGTAACACCCCGAAAATGTAAAACTTAATATTAGAATTATAAAGTGTAAAATAAACGAGAATAAGCTAACTAGGATAAATAACCCGATTAGTTAGGAGTCTTGTAGTAACACATGAATGAAGTAAAAAGCCTAAATTATAAACCAAATGAAAGTTGAGGGGCCTATGTTGTTAAATATGAAACTTAATTACATAAAACAAAAAAACCAAACACACTCTTGTGATGTCTGGTTCGATCAAAAGCAGGAGAAGGGCGACCCCCATTCTCAAAACCCTAACATTCACCAAACTCTCAAATTGAAGGCTCAAACCAAGTTAAAATTGAAATCCGAACATAGATTCGTGATTATTGCAGTCAAGAGAATCATAAGGTATGTCAAATTAGGTTGTTTTGATTCAACCCGAATTCCTTGCATGTGATAGAAATCGAGTGTTGAGCTTGATTATGTGTTGTAAATATGAGATTGGAAGTGATATAAGGTTTAGGGACAAACCCTAGGTGATTTCTTGTCAAAATCTTGCATGATGTTGTAAGGTTTATAATCATCATAGTGAGAGATTAATAAGTTAGTAGAACTTGATAAACACTAAGATTAAGACTCTTGTTTTAGTGTAAACCGAATATATGAGATAATCTCTGAAATATTGATGTTGAAATATGTGTGTATTTGTTTACTTGAAGTCAATTTGGGTGATAATTTCAAGTCATGAGCTTGGTTTTTATCATATAGAAATCTGAACCGTTAGGTGTTTGATAAAACGCCTAAATGAGGGTTAAAATGTTAAACGGGTCAAAACAAAGATTTGGAATTTGGTTTCGCTTGTTAATAAAGTGATGGTTTTCACTAGACAGTCAAACGAGTCGAATTGATGCCATAAAAAGAATCACGAAAATAGTGACTTGAAAGTCTCATATGTTGTTAAGCATTGGATTGCCCTACGCTTATGAATTTAGCTATGATACTTTAAGTTTGTGAATCCGGGATATCGGATCAAACAATAAGAAGTATGTTGCAATTGTCGCTTGAAACGGAATGTTCGAATTCCGAGGAAACAAGCTTTTAGTTCTAAGGGAACACATAGTCATGAATGGCGCAATTACGCCAAGGTTATAAGCGCGGGGAATTGGGTAATCACGCCTAAGAGTATTAAGAAACTGAAATGTCCTATAATGCAACTAGCGTTAATGGGTTGGATAATCGAAATAAGGAAATCGGGAACGAATCGCTGGCAACTTGGTTTCCGTGATGTGAAATTTACATGGCTAGATCCGTAATTTTATTACGGACCCATAGGAAAAAGAATCGGCTAAAACGGACTAGCGAGTAAAAAGTTATGACCATTTAAAGTTGGAAAATTGTGAATTTCCGGAGCTGGGCAGAAATGCAGGATTTAAACTTGCACATGCTGGAAAAAGGTTTCCCCCGCGCCACACGGAAGAAACCTTGGCAACCCCCGCGATACGCGGAAGCGTCGCGAGTCGCGACGGGTTCGATAACTCTTGCCGCGACACGCGGCAGAAACAAAGATAATTTTTTTTTTATATATTCTGAAGCTGGAACTTGTTTGCACATTGAATTTAAATGTCAAAACTAACATTTCTAATGGTTTTGACTCTAGGTAATGATGGGGACTATCCGGATGGTGATCAAGCATAGTTATCATGAACCGAACACGCATTTTGAAAGCTTCCGCGTCAACTTAACTTTGTCTAGACATGATTTTGATGTAAATAAATTGCTAAACATGTTATGAATGTTTAAACTAGTCGGTAGTTGACTAGAAGGTGTTAATTTGAAACTTTTATTTTTGTACTTATGTTAAACCAAGGTACTTTATATATAAAATTAAGTATCTTTTATTAGACTTAAATTAGAAATTTAAACAAGTGTTACAAGTTGGTAATCAGAGCTCAAGGTTGTTAGCAAAGTGTGTTCGGTTCAAGCTTGATCAAGCATCCGGTAAGTGTTAATTGTTCTAAGTAGAGTTACTAAGTATAAAAAGGGAATAATTAATAGATATGCATGGGAAGAGCGTGTTAATACACTCAAACCCGGAAAGTGCATTAAATAAGAGCGGTGAAAACGAGTTATGAACTTGAATAAACCGAAGTAAATTAACCATATGCTATAGATGAAATGTTTAACGCTCGATGTAAACATTTCAGTTAAAGACGATGGATAAAGGTAATGATGATGCGGTGCCAAGAGTCACCGAGAAAATGAGAGAAGTGATTGCTGAAGAGGTAGGAAAAGCAATCGAAAACAGTTTGTCGGGTTTCATCGACAAAATCCAAAACACGGTATTATCAGTGGTGGAGGAAAGAATCAAGAAATTGGAGGATAATACCAATTTAGCAAAGGAGAAGTCGGGAGGACGAAAACCTTGTTCTTATAAAGAGTTCATGGCGTGCAAACCGCCAATTTACAATGGGGAGGTTGACCCGATAATATGCCAACGGTGGCTAAGTGATATGGGGGGAGTATTCGAAAGGACCCATTGCGATACGGATGACTACGTAGCCTATGGCACGGGTCAGTTAAGGGGTCAGGCGAAAGATTGGTGGGATAACAAGAAGAAAGAGATCGGAAGTGAAGCGGCTAAGGCTATGACATGGGACGAGTTTAAGACGCCGTTTCTTAAACATCATAGTCCCAAAGCAGTCATTAACAAAACCAAGGAAGAATTCATGCAGCTTCGACACAAGGGCGAATCCATCGATAAAATCACGGGAATATTCATGGATAAAATGAAGTTTTGTGATGAACTGATAACGAACGAAGAGCAGAAAATATATTATTATTATAATATGTTGAGCGCCGAATATAGGGAGTTTATGACTCCTTCAAAGTATGAGACCCTTACCGAGATTATCAACGTTGCTCGGGAACGGGAGATAGAGTTGAAGAAACAGATTGAAAGAGGCGAAAGAAGGGCACATGTAGTTAATCCAAGCCCGACAAAAAAGGCGCGCACGACCGAATCATTGAAGAAACAAGAAGGAAAAGGCGGGTCACCAAACTGCAAGATATGCGGGAAAGGGCACAAGGGTGAGTGCCGATTTAAGGACAAACCGTGTCCTATCTGTGGGAAAACAGGGCACACGGCTGCATTGTGCCCGGGGAAAGTATCGGTATGTTATAAATGTTATCAGCCGGGTCACAAGAAGTATGAGTGCCCGGAGTTGACTGGAAAGAAAGAAGGCAATGATACGCCTACTGAGACACCAAGAGCAAAAGCTAGATCTTTCCAATTAACCGCAGCAGAGGCAAAAAGGGAACCTGATGTGGTTTCAGGTATATTTGCTATAAACTCAATTCCCGCGCATGTGTTATTTGATACGGGTGCGAATAAATCCTTTATTTCACATGGATTTATTCGACATCCTTCCTTTGTACTAACAAAATTGCCTATGCCATTAGAGGTAGAAATAGGTGATAACAAAAGTTTCCTTGTGTGTGATGTATGCCGAGATTGTAAGATAAGCATTGACGATGAAGAATATTCAATAGACTTGATTCCCATGTCGATGGGAGAATTCCAAGTAGTGGTTGGGATGGATTGGCTATCCCGACATCATGCGAAAGTCGTATGTTTCCTCAAGGAGATAAAATTAACATCTCCAAGTGGAAAATCTGTTACCATATATGGAGAAAAAGGGGGTAATCCCGTTATGTGCTCAATGCTAAAATCTCACAAGCTCATAAGGCACGGTTGTAGAGCATTCATGATATACGCAAACGAACCAGACGAGAGATCGCTAGAGATTGAAGATGTACCGGTGGTACGCGAATATGCCGACGTGTTTCCGGAAGATTTACCGGGAATACCGCCAGAGCGGGATGTAGAGTTCGGAATCGAATCGATTCCGGGCGCGAAACCTGTGGCCAAGGCGCCATTTCGGCTCGCGCCTTCAGAATTGCAAGAATTGATGTCCCAAATTCAAGATCTTCTAGACAAAGGGTTTATTGGGCCAAGTGTGTCTCCGTGGGGCGCACCGGTGCTGTTTGTAAAAAAGAAGGATTTGAGCATGCGCATGTGTATCGATTACCGGGAGTTGAACAAACCCACGGTGAAAAATCGATATCCGCTCCCAAGAATTGATGATCTATTTGACCAATTGCAAGGCGCAAATTGGTTCTCCAAGATCGACCTTAGATTGGGGTACCATCAGTTGAAAGTCAAAGAGGAAGATATACCGAAGACGGCTTTCCGTACACGGTACGGACATTACGAGTTCCTTGTGATGTCCTTCGGATTGACCAACGCACCCGCGACTTTCATGGATCTCATGAACCAGGTTTGCAAGCCGATGTTAGATAAGTCGGTGATAGTGTTCATCGACGACATATTGGTATATTCAAGAAATGAAGCAGAACACGCGAGTCATTTACGCGAGGTGTTAGAAACGCTAAGGAGAGAAAAGTTGTATGCAAAATTCTCAAAATGTGCCTTCTGGTTACGAGAGGTGCAGTTCCTGGGGCACGTCATTAGTGCAAATGGGGTGTTAGTAGACCCATCGAAAATAGAAGCAGTGGCAAACTGGAATCCCCCAAAGAACCCTTCGGAGACCAGAAGCTTCTTGGGGCTTGCGGGTTATTATCGGAGATTCATACAGGATTTCTCCAAAATTGCTATGCCATTAACCAAACTAACCCGTAAGGACGAAAAGTTTATCTGGGGCAAAGATCAAGAAAGGGCGTTCCAAACGCTTAAGGAAAAACTGACCCATGCACCGGTATTGTCATTATCGGATGGAACGGATGATATGGTAGTTTACTCGGATGCATCGCATTCGGGGATTGGCTGCGTTTTGATGCAACGAGGCAAGATTATAGCCTATGCCTCAAGGCAGCTAAAGACTCATGAAAAGAAATATCCTACACATAACCTCGAGTTGGCGGCGGTGGTGTTCGCCTTGAAAATATGGAGGCATTAAAAGACTCATGAAAAGAAATATCCTACGCATAACCTCGAGTTGGCGGCGGTGGTGTTCGCCTTGAAAATATGGAGGCATTATTTGTACGGGGTGAAATGCACTATCTTTACCGACCATAAAAGCTTGAAGTATTTCTTCGATCAGAAGGAATTAAATATGAGGCAGAGGCAGTGGTTAGAAACTGTCAAGGACTTTGATTGTGATATACATTACCACCCCGGGAAGGCTATTGTAGTGGCGGACGCGTTGAGCCGAAAGATAGATGATACGCCTATCCGAGTGCGATCGATGCAACTAATTGTGACATCGGGTTTGCTTGACCAAATCCTGAAATCTCAAATTGAAGCAATGAAGGAAGAAAATGTGAAAAAGGAAAGAATAGTTGGGCAGTTGAAAGACTTGGTGGACGGTAACCAAGGATTGAAGACTCGATTTGGGAGGATTTGGGTTCCAAATTCCTGTGGAGCCAAGGCACTTCTACTTGACGAGGCCCATAAATCTCGCTATTCGATACATCCGGGGGTGACCAAGATGTATAATGATTTAAAACAAGATTATTGGTGGCCCGGAATGAAAAGAGATATTGTGAAATATGTGGAGAAGTGTTTGACCTGTTTGCAAGTCAAAGCAGAGCACCAAAAACCATATGGTAAGCTGCAACCATTGGATATCCCAGTTTGGAAATGGGAACAAATTACAATGGACTTGCTGACCAAATTGCTCAAAACCAACCGCAGGTTTGATGCTATATGGGTAGTCGTGGATAGATTGACGAAAAGTGCTCACTTCATTCCGATTCGTGAGACTTATACATCCGAGAAAATGTCAGAGGTATACACCAATGAGGTCGTGGCACGTCATGGAGTACCGATATCCATTGTGTCTGACAGAGATACTCGGTTTACCTCAAACTTTTGGCGTGAGTTCCAAGAACAAATGGCAACTAAACTGTTCACCAGCATTATCGACTTCGGAGGTAGTTGGGATGTCTATCTACCCTTGGTAGAATTTTCATATAACAATAGTTATCACGCGAGCATAGGAATGGCCCCGTAGGAAATGTTATATGGTAGAAAGTGCCAAACCCCGGTGTGTTGGGGAGAAGTGGGTCCACGTGAACTAGCACATATGGATATAATCCGAACTACGAATGAGAAAATCGATTTGGTCTGAACTCACTTGAAAGTAGCACAGGATCGACAAAAGTCGTATGCGGATAAACGAAGGAGGCCGATTGAATTTCAGGTGGGCGATAGGGTAATGTTGAAAGCGCCGTGGAAAGGAATAATTCTGTTTAGAAAAAGAGGAAAGTTGAGCCCAAGGTTTATCGGGCCATTTAGAATCTTAGAACGGGTTGGCAAGGTAGCATACCGTCTCGAACTGCCCGAGGAGTTGAGTGGGATACATAGCACATTCCACGTGTCACATCTCCGAAAATGTCTAGCCGACGAAGCTGCTCATATCCATTACGAGGACATCGAGGTGGATAATAGTCTTAATTACGCGGTGAAGCCGATTGCGATTTTAGATCGCAAAGTGAAGACCTTGAGGAACAAGGAGATCAACCAAGTAAAGGTCAAATGGGAACACAGAAAGGGTTCGGATACCACCTGGGAGTCCGAAGAGGAGATGCAACGGCTCTACCCTACACTATTTGGTATGTATTTCGGTTTCGGGGACGAAACCCTTTTTAAGGGGGGTGGGCTTGTAGAACCCCGAAAATGTAAAACTTTATATTAGAATTATAAAGTGTAAAATAAACGAGAATAAGCTAACAAGGATAAATAACCAGGTTAGTTAGGAGTCTTGTAGTAACACATGAATGAAGTAAAAAGCCTAAATTATAAACCAAATGAAAGTTGAGGGGCCTATGTTGTTAAATATGAAACTTAATTACATAAAACAAAAAAACCAAACACACTCTTGTGATGTCTGGTTCGATCAAAAGCAGGAGAAGGGCGACCCCCATTCTCAAAACCCTAACATTCACCAAACTCTCAAATTGAAGGCTCAAACCAAGTTAAAATTGAAATCCGAACATAGATTCGTGATTATGGCAGTCAAGAGAATCATAAGGTATGTCAAATTAGGTTGTTTTGATTCAACCCGAATTCCTTGCATGTGATAGAAATCGAGTGTTGAGCTTGATTATGTGTTGTAAATATGAGATTGGAAGTGATATAAGGTTTAGGGACAAACCCTAGGTGATTTCTTGTCAAAATCTTGCATGATGTTGTAAGGTTTATAATCATCATAGTGAGAGATTAATAAGTTAGTAGAACTTGATAAACACTAAGATTAAGACTCTTGTTTTAGTGTAAACCGAATATATGAGATAATCTCTGAAATATTGATGTTGAAATATGTGTGTATTTGTTTACTTGAAGTCAATTTGGGTGATAATTTCAAGTCATGAGCTTGGTTTTTATCATATAGAAATCTGAATCGTTAGGTGTTTGATAAAACGCCTAAATGAGGGTTAAAATGTTAAAAGTTTGGTGAAAACGTAGATTTGACTATGTTAGAAAATAATGCGTTAAAGCTTATGAAAGAGTTCTAAACCTTTTATGAATTGAACTCCTTAGGCAAGGAATCCGGAACGTCAAGCGGACACACCGGAGGAGATACGCGTGGAAAAGGTGTGCTTTAAAGGTGCGTGACTTTAGTCTCGTTAAATTGTGTATATATGTTAGGGTTTAATGTATAAATGAAGTCGTAGTGTAATAGATGTGATGTGTTTTAAAAGTGGCAAAGTTCACTCGACCATTAAACGGGTCAAAACAAAGATTTGGAATTTGGTTTGGCTTGTTAATAAAGTGATGGTTTTCACTAGACAGTCAAACGGGTCGAATTGATGCCATAAAAAGAATCACAAAAATAGTGACTTGAAAGTCTCATATTTTGTTAACCGTTGGATTGCACTACGCTTATGAATTTAGCTATGATACTTTAAGTTTGTGAATCCGGGATATTGGATCAAACAATAAGAAGTATGTTGCAATTGTCGCTTGAAACGAAATGTTCGAATTCCGAGGAAACAAGCTTTTAGTTCTAAGGGAACAGAAAGTCATGAATGGCGCAATTACGCCAAGGTTATAAGCCCGGGGAATTGGGTAATCACGCCTAAGAGTATTAAGAAACTGAAATGTCCTATAATGCAACTAGCGTTAATGGGTTGGATAATCGAAATAAGGAAATCGGGAATGAATCGCTGGCAACTCGGTTTCCGTGATGTGAAATTTACATGGCTAGATCCGTAATTTTATTACGGACCCATAGGAAAAAGAATTGGCTAAAACGGACTAGCGAGTAAAAAGTTATGACCATTTAAAGTTGGAAAATTGTGAATTTCCGGAGCTGGGCAGAAATGCAGGATTTAAACCTGCACCTGCTGGAAAAAGGTTTCCCCCGCGCCACGTGGAAGAAACCTTGGCAACCCCCGCGATACGCGGAAGCCGTCGCGAGTCGCGACGGGTTCGATAACTCTTGCCGCGACACGCGGCAGAAACAAAGATAAAAATTTATTTATTTTTTATATTCTGAAGCTGGAACTTGTTTGCACATTGAATTTAAATGTCAAAACTAACATTTCTAATGGTTTTGACTCTAGGTAATGATGGGGACTATCCGGATGGTGATCAAGCATAGTTATCAAGAACCGAACACGCATTGAAAGCTTCCGCGTCAACTTAACTTTGTCTAGACATGATTTTGATGTAAATAAATTGCTAAACATGTTATGAATGTTTAAACTAGTCGGTAGTTGACTAGATGGTGTTACTTTGAAACTTTTAGTTTTGCACTTATGTTAAACCAAGGTACTTTATATATAAAATTAAGTATCTTTTATTCGACTTAAATTAGAAATTTGAACAAGTGTTACAGCATTAATGTCAATCCACTTACCACTTACCACCTACCAATTACAGTCACATCTTATAAAAACCCTAAACCCCAATTTCACCCACCATTCTTCCCCCAATTGTTCAACTCATCCCTTAGGTTTCTTCGACGATTGCAACGACGATTACAACGATGAAACAGAACCATGTCTCAATCGGAGACTTGGTACATACGAGAAGAACTTGATCATGAACAAGTGATGCAGCTATACGGTAATGAATCCTAGATTTCTTTCTATAAACTTATAATTTTCTACATTACGTTACTGATCAAGTTCGAAATTGTTGAATAATGCAAGCGGATTCCCTAATCTTTTCTCGTTTCGGATTCATCATGGTGGTAGGTTACCTGGTCGCACTTATGTTAGAGGTAGGATTAACTACGTTGACCTAATTGATATCGATTTGTTCTCTGTCCATGAGGTGTCCTTAATGATTAATGAGTTAGGTTATGCAGGGAATGATCATATAATATACCATTACCTTAACCCTAAAAAAGATATGGATAATGGTATGGAGAAGTTAGGCACTGACAGTGATGTTTTAAGGTTGTCTGCACATGTTGAAGATCATAAGCTAATTGAGTTGTATACCACACATGGGTTAAATAACACAAAGGAGTATTTCAACCCACCACCAAAACCTCACAACCCTCTTACTATAGAAGAGATAGATGATCCTGGACCTTATGCTCTTGTCCCAGCATCAATAGTCTTTAAAAGTGTAGGCAACCATTCTAGTGAGGGTGGACAATCAAGTGTGTTGGGGCAATCAAGTAGTGTAGGTGGACAATCAGGTGTGTTTGGACAATCAGGTGTAGGTGGACAGTCAAGTGTGTTTGGGCAGTCAAGTGTGTTTGGGCAGTCAAGTAGTGTGCAAGGGATGTCCGATGTGCTGGAAGAAGCTGATATTGGTGACTTTGATTTCGATGATCTCCTGGAGGATAATGTGCATGATCAGCAACATCAAGATAATGTGCATGATCAGCAACATCAAGACAATGTGCAAGATCAGTAACATGATGATAATGTGCAAGATCAGGAGGTTGCCTAGGATAGTGTGCATGATCAGGAGGTTGCCTAGGATAGTGTGCATGATCAGGAACAAGAGGATCAAGAAGATGAAGGTAGTGAACAGAATGATAGTGATAGTGATTTTATTGTTAATGAGGATAATGGCATGGTAGATCCTGAGGTTGATATGACAGATTATAATTGATTTAGAAATAGAAGACAATATGGTAGGCAATCATCAAGATATAGATTTGGGAGATGAAATGTTAGACAATGATAAGTTTCAAAGTGGCTCAGATTCTGATGATGTTGAGACTAGCCTTAGGAGACACCACCTAAGAACCATTAGAAGGGAACATGAAAACTTGGCAAATCTTTACTTAAGCCAGGTATTTAGTACCAAACAAGAAGGCAAGAGGCTGATTAAAAAGTATGTTGTTGAAAATAGGAGGTGTATTAAGATTGTGAAGGATGATAATACAAGGGTAAGGTCAGTTTGTCATGGCATGCTACCAGATTTTGAGGTTGATGATAGTGGTGTCCATATTGATACTCAAAGAAGCAGAAGAGGGAAAGAAAAGGTGGAAGATGTGCAAGGTAAAGGAAAAGGGAAACAAAAGGTGGCAGATGTGAAAGGTAAAGGAAAAGGTAATATCAGGGGTCCTAAAGTAAACAAAAAAAAAAAACAAGGAGGGGGTTGAATTGAACAACAAAGAGAAGGAGGGCGCTGAAGTGGTAAATGTTGGTGGAAGGGGGAAGAAGACAAAACCTGAGGAATATTTATGTCCTTGGGCTTTGTTAATATCTAAAGTTAGTGGTACTGAATCTTGGATGGTCAAAACTTTAATAAGTGAACATAAATGCTGTCAATCTAGAAAAATTAGGGCTTGTACAGACACCTTCTTGTCTGAACAGATGATAGAACAAATTAAAGAAAATCCTAATATTCCAGTTACTGCTGTGCAAGAACAGTTCCAGAGAAGATATTCAATTGGTGTTTCTAAGATGAAGGCATACAGGGCAAAGACAAAAGCAAAGAAACATGTTGAAGGAGACTACATCTCACAGTATGCTTTGCTAAGAGACTACATTTTTGAGCTGAAAGATAAGAATCCAGGTTCTACTGTTAGGTTAGAGGTTGAACCACCTTATGATCATAGGGAAACAACTAGAAAGTTTAAAAGGATATATGTATGTTTGGGTGCTTTAAAATAGGGTTTTAAGGGAATTGGGAGGGATCTATTGGGTCTGGATGGTGCATTCATGAAGGGACCATTCTAAGGTCAAATACTCACTGTTGTGGGTATAGACCCTAACAATGGAATATACCATGTATGCTATGCAATTGTATAGGCTGAAAACATCAACTCCTGGACTTGGTTTCTACAACTGTTAGGAGATGATCTGGATCTGCACATAAACTCAAACTCCACATTTGTATACGATAGACAGAAGGTATGTTAAGCAATGTTGTATACTTTGCATTTGTATCAATTCATATACTAACTTCTTGAATTGAACAGGGTATACTTCAAGCTGTTAACAGGTTGTATCCCAATGCTGAACACAGATACTTTTTGAGGCATATTCATGAGAATATGAAAGTCACTTTAGAGGGAATCTGTACAAGAACATGCCTTGGAAGTGTGCATGTGCAACAACAGTTCCTGAATTTCAGATTGCAATGGATGAGCTGAAGGCATTCAACAAGGAGGCCCACTTGTGGTTGTCCAAAATCCCACCACTGCATTGGTGTAGGTCATATTTCTCTGGTATGTTGTCAACTGTTCTAACTGTCTTGCATAATATATTATCTAGAAGTGTTAGTGACCAAACTGTTCTAACTGTCCACAGACAGGGCAATATCTGATGTGTTGTTGAACAACATGTGTGAGGTTTATAATGGCAAGATCTTGGATGGTAGAGAGAAGCCCATTATTTCTGCCCTTGAATACATCAGAGAGTACTTGATGAGAAGAATTGTCAAAGTTTTGAAGGTTATAGAGAAAAGTGAAGGCATGCTTACACCCTATGTTGCCCTAAAGCTGGAGACAATAAAAAAAGATGCTAAATTTTATCATGTACAGTGGAATGGAGGGGATATATTTTCAGTAAGTGGTAAACCAAATCATGCAAGGGTTGTGGATTTGGCTAAGAGGACATGTGCTTGCAGAGCTTGGGAGATCACAGGTACTTTTGTTGTATTGTTTACTTGTGTGGTGTGTACTACTAATTTGGCTGAGAGGACCTATGCTAATCCATTTAATTTACAAGAATGCCATGTAGGCATGCTGTTGCAGCAATATGAAACATGGCTACTAATGGTAGAAGGGTTGGTTCATTAGAGAGTTGGTGTAATCCCATCTACACAATGGCTAGGTGGAAGCAGGTTTATAATTTCAAGGTGAACCCTATCAATGGCAGGTCTTTATGGGTCAAATCTCAAGTTCCTACCACCCTTTCACCACCAAATCATCATAAGCAAGTGGGCAGACCCAAGAAGGCAAGGAAAAGGTCTGCATTAGAAGTGGAGGAAATGACTCACAGTGGAAGGCTGTCCAAGAAACACACCAAGGGAAAATGTGGCAAGTGTGGTCATGTGGGGCATAACACAAGGACTTGCAAAGGGGATGGTACTGTTTAGGATTGTCTTTATGGTTTAGGGTTGTGTCTTTTGGTCTTGAACATGTTTAAGGGTCAGTTTATGTCTTTTGAAAACTTTTAGTGGTTATGTACTTATGTATTAGGTTGAACATGGAATAGCTGTCTTTTGAACAGGTTTTTAGGTCAGTCTTTAACTTATGAAGTGTAATGGATTATGAAGTGTTTGGTATGATATCCTAGTTGGTTATGCACAATGTGGTTTATTTACAAAGCTTATTGCACATTGTCAGGTGTTTCGGACATGTTAGAGATTTACAAATCTTGTTGCACACTGTCAGGTGTTTCGGACATGTCAGAAATTTACAAAGCTTATTGCACAACTTCTAACAATAATATACCACAATTTTCACTACATGATGTCAAAATTACATTACATACCAGCAACTACAGACCAGCCAACCTAGACATTGCCAAAAGTCCTAGAAATAGACTATATAACAAATGAAACATATCCAACTGATAATCAACTACTTCTTCAGTTTCATAACCTTTTCTTCACTTTCTTTGACTCTGACCTCAAGCTTGTTCTTATGTTCTTCAGCATGGTTCTTTCCCCTAAGCAGTCCAGGTATGATGTCAACACACCTTTGACACCTTCTATCAACCCAACCCAACCCAACCCAACCCAACCAATGAATCGACAATCCGAGCCCTAATTAACACAGACAGAAGAAGTTTCAATGACAGGTACAAATCAATTACAAAACCCTAATTATCGCATACCTGATCAGGACATGCATAGAAATGATGGCCAGGATTGTGATTAGTCCAAGATGTCACAATTACAGCTTCTTTCCCACATTCACATAGCACCATTGTTGTTTTCTCTTACACGATTGCGTATTTGAGGGTGATTTGCACGGGGACGAATTAGGGATTAGGGTTAGGTATGTGCAGGTGACTTGCAGGATGGAGAAGATGATGGTGGGGTTTAGGGTTTTTATAACAGGGCACAATAATTGTTAGGTGGATTGACATTAATACCCTCATGTGCTTCTCACGTGACCTGACTTAACTGGAAAAATAAACTAGGTTTAGGGTAAAGGACATAACCTGAGTGGTTTGTCAAACATTAAGTATGTTTTCTTTACTTAGTAAAGATAAAGGACACACTTTGTAATAAAAGACATACATAAAGGACGAACTTTGTAATTTACTCTAATTAATAAAACGTTACCGTTTTGTTCATTTTTTATTTAATTTTTGACTCCTAATATCAAAATTGAGTTTTGGATACAACTCACTTTTTACATAATCTTCCTATACTAATAAACGAAAATCTTTTTTAGACACGTGTCACTCTCTGGTGCTTTCTCACCTTATTTTCCTATTTATCTCCCATATTAAATAATAATAATTTTAAACAAAATATTAGATAAGAATAAATATTTAGATAAGGATAAACATTTGTTTTTATTATGATCATATTAAATAATAATAATAATAATAATAATAATAATAATAACTTTAAACAAAAAATTAGATAATAATATAAACGTTTCTTTTTATTATAATCATAGTAAATAATAATAATACTAATAAACGAAAATCTTTTTTGGACACGTGTCACTCTCTGGTGCTTTCTCACCTTATTTTCCTATTTATCTACAATATTAAATAATAATAATTTTAAACAAAATATTAGATAAGAATAAATATTTAGATAAGGATAAACATTTGTTTTTATTATGATCATATTAAATAATAATAATAATAATAATAACAACAACAGCAATAATAATAATAATAATAATAATAATAATAATAATAATAATAATAATAATAATAATAATAATAACTTTAAACAAAAAATTAGATAGGAATATAAACGTTTGTTTTTATTATAATCATAGTAAATAATAATAATTTTTTTAAACGATGAAATTATGGTAAATTAGGAATTAAAGGTTCTCGTTTGATATATACTTGATAATTGTATTATTGTTTTTTTTACACTAGAATTAAATAATTATTCTAGGTCGGGTATATGCTTATATCAAATTCTAAGTGTTTTTTATGCATCGCTAGCTGTAATGATAGGTGTACTGTTATAATTGGTTTAAACCAATCATTTATTTCACATTACAACATGTAGAAAGAACACCGTTTTTAAATATAACAATTCTATACTCCATTCAAAGAGAATTTAATTCTCGACTTTACGGTATAATTCATAAAAATGATGAAACGTATAAAAACTTGGGGATCGATCTCCACCTTTTTGTACCTTAAACTCGCTTGAATAGAAATTTAAGACGATTGTTTTATGAATGAAATAAACAAATAAGCATGAAGGTGCATAAAACTAACTAAAATAATTGTAGCTCATAATTTGAATGTATCATAAAAACGAGATTCAACCCATATAATACATGTGTTTTTAATCTAAAAATAAATAAAAAAAACAAAGTAAAATATTATAATAAGTAAATAGTACATCAAAGTTCATTTTTAGAAGATAAATCTTGACGACTGTATGTGTTAACATATGATATTATATTTTATTCAACATCTTCAATATACGAGTTTTTTTAAAGATATACTTTTTTTATTTTTTATTATATAGAATTACATTTATGCAAAATAAAATAACAAAGTAAAATGCTATAATAAGTAAATAGTACATCAATGTTCATTTTTAAAAGATAAATTTTGATGACTATTTAACATAAGACATTATATTTTATTCAACACGTTCAATATATGAGTTTTTTTAAGATATATCTTTTTTATTATTTATTAATAAAATTACATTTATGCAACCCGTGTAATACACGGGGTTATACCCTAGTTATCACAGTATAAAAATAAAAAGTTTAACCGTATTGTACAACTTTCTTTGCTTTGAGTACAAGTGCTTAAAAAGTGATTTCTATAAGCCAACCCAGTAGCATTATTTAGGCTGGTGGATAAATGTAGCTCAAACCCACTAACCAATAAATTGATTTTATGACTTTTGTATAAAAAAAAAAGTTTTAAAACTAATCATGTGTTTATATTTTTTTATTTATGCATTGATTGGAAACAAATTCTTATGGGCTGTTTGGCAACTTCTGAGTGGTTAATTGCTGAACCAATAAGAGGTCTGAACCATTAAGTGTTGAATCGGTAAGAGATCCGAACCATTAAGAGCCAATATAATGCTTAACCGTTTAGAGGTAAATGTCTGACCAATTCAGGTTAGAGGTCTTTAACCATTCAAACTTATTATAATGCTTAACCATTCAGAGGCAAATGTCTGAACCATTCAGATATCTGCTCGCGAAACAAAAACCATTAAGTATTGAACCAGTAAGAGGTTTGAACCATTATGAGTCTCATTAAGAGATAAACAAACAGCCCCTTATTCTTTATTAGGATATGTTTATGTTTAGAGTTAAATGGCATTTTAGTCCCTGTGATTTCGGCCATTTTGACAGTTTAGTCCAAGTGTTTCATTTTTCGCCAATGGGTCGAAAAAGGTTTCATTGTTGCCATTTTAGTCCATTGGGTTAACTTCATCCATTTTTACTGTTAACGAGAAGGGCAATTCGATCATTTTATATGGCCCAATTGCCCTCCTAGTTAAAAAAAATTACATAAAATGACCGAATTTCCCTTCTCGTTTATCAGTGGACTCATAAGTTTATTAACTCCATATAATTAATGTTTTGAAGACTTAGTGTGATAAAGTCAGCTACCATGACTCCTTGAACAGTAACAGTTCGAGAGGTGCTGCATTAAGTTTCGATACACAATTAATTATTCGTTTATGAACGAATTGAGGAAACTAAGTTTTGTATCGAATAAATTCATGATAGGCTTAAGGATCCTATAACTGAAGGGCTATTACCCATAAGTCTTATTAAGAGAGCTCATAGGCGGGTATTAATTAACGGCCGTGCACAATTGCATATCGTACTATGAATGACTAAGTATTAGTTAATTTTCCTCATCAGTTTGATTTTGTATGTCTCTAAGAATATGTCAAGCCGGCATAATGGCATATAGACAAATAAAGTTACAAATCAAACAAAGGGCATATGCGTATTTTGATCATAACGATTAGGCTTTAAATTAAGGCTATAGTATGACTAATGGGGGTCCTGAGTCGCATAATGATTCAACGGCTGTATTTCTCTGCTATAGTTCTTGTTTAAGGCTAAAATGAGTGTTAACTCCTGATTAGGCTTATCTAATACCCATAGTAAATGATTACTCAGCTAAGTGGGTGAATGTAAGATTAAATATATATTATTTTATATTTAATCTAGTAGCCATTATAATCATCTACATTATATCGATCAAAATATATAACAACCTATTAAATAATTAGTTGGTAATTGTTGATGGGCCTAATTACCCTTATTAACTAATTAGGGTTTCCTCTTGGGTGCATATATAAGGAGACTTGTAGAGGTTCTAGGGTTAGACACATAACCTAATTACTCTCATAACATCAATCGACCTCCTCTCCTCAATCGATACCCTTTTCGGTTTCATCATCACCATCATTAGATTGCACCCTAAGGAGGAACCAGATCAAGCTGACAATCATGTCAAACCTTATTGCTGCGTCTCCATCTGGATTCTCTACTGGCCTGTACTGATGCAATCAAATGTATGTTTTCATGTTTTCCATTATGTTTAAAAAAGAACTGATCAACATCAAAGCCTTTAAGACATCCTTGACATCTCTAGCACAACTTTGACAATGCATGTAAATGCTCAAAACAATCTCTTGTTGTTGTGAGGGACATGGTGTCGGGTCTCTTGAATCCTCTCCCTTTTTCTTCTCTCCAATGCTCGACTTTACTTCTTCCTCCGGCTTCTTTATAAAACACTACCAAAAGGACTTTATATAAGTAATATTGTAAATTACTAGTGGTATCAAGGACATTATGACAAGTGTAACAACTTACTAGTTGATGATCAATAGCTTCTTGTAACTGATCCACGACCTCCTTCATTGTTGGGCGTTCTTCTCTGTTCTTCAAACATTGATAGGCAATCTTTATAAAACACTACCAAAAGGACTTTATATAAGTAATATTGTAAATTACTAGTGGTATCAAGGACATTATGATAAGTGTAACAACTTACTAGTTGATGATCAATAGCTTCTTGTAACTGATCCACGACCTCCTTCATTGTTGGGCGTTCTTCTCTGTTCTTCAAACATTGATAGGCAATCTTTGAAAACATACGTAACGAATATGTGTTCATCTGCTTGTGTAAATAGGAAGGAATGATCTTGTTTAGTGTTTTCCTTATGTAATGTTTTTCCACTAGAACATTTAAATATCGACTGTTATCATTGTATGATGGAACATATGCGAGCCTTCCACACAAAACTTCCTACATAACGACCCCAAAAGAGTAGACGCCAGATTTGTGGGTGAGATAACCGTTGTTACAGTAGTCTGGATCGATATATCCTTCTGTGCCACACGGATACGAGATAAGAAAGCTAGCCTGCATATTGGCAGGGCGTGCTCTTGACAACCTAAAATCTGAAATTTTTGCCTTCCAGTCCTCATCCAAAAGGATGTTGGGGCTTTTCACATCGCGGTGGAAGATTCCAAGTTGAGACCCAACGTTTTCGTGAAGGTATTGTAAACCACAGGCAGCATCTAGGCAAATCCATAGTCGTTGCATCCAGGTTAGATTTTCGTTGTTTAAATGCTTGTCAAGACTCCCGTTGCTTTCATACCTATAAGCAAGAATCTTCTCGACATCTTCATCACAGAAACCACGAAGAGAGACAATATTTTCATGTTTATATTTTGAAAGCAAAGCTACCTCTGTCTTAAATTCCTTGTCTCCTTGCCCAAGCATTTGCCTATACACCAACCGCTTCACCGCGATGGAGCCGTGTTTTTTGGTTATGCCTTTGTATACTGGCCCAAATCCACCTTCTCCAATGAGATTCTCTTTGGAAAATCCATTCGTTGCCAATGATATCTCCCGGAGTGGAATCTGCAAGTGCTTCACATCTTCAATGGAAGGCATGATCTTTGATGCAACTATGTGTTTAAAGGAAAAATCCATTCTAAGAAAAGGGGGTAACTTTGTGGTTGGGACTTGGGATATTTTTTAAAAGAGAAAAATGCCCGGATAGTCCCTGTGGTTTCGCCTTTTTTCACCTATAGTCCCCAACTTTCTAAAATTACCTGAATAGTCCCCAAGTTTTCAATTTTTGTTCCCGGATAGTCCCTAGGTCTAACTTCAGTTTGTTTTCTCTGTTAAGTGACCCCATGTGCATATCACGCGAGGGGTATTTTGGTCAGTTTCTTTGTGCCTAACATATAAAAGTATGCCTACACCCCTACTCCCTCATTGTCAGTTGTTTTCCCTCCCTCCCTAAGGTGAATCCGGCTCATCAGCTTCCCCTAATCTCTTCACAATCTAAACCCTAAATCTGATCGATTGATCATCAGAATCTTCCCACGAAAATGAAGGACGACGATCCTCAACATCCAAGCAACAACCGTCAGTGGAATTTCCGGTCCAATTCTGAGTATGTGAAGCCCTTTGTACCAAAGAGTGTTTACCTTATGTATCGTTAAAACCCTAGCTTCATTGTGCAAGAATGGTACAGGTTCAAGAACATGCAATATAGACAAATAAACTGTTAAAACCCTAACAAAATCTCTAATTTTATACCCTAATGTATGTGCAGATGGTTTTGAGAACTTTTTCAGCATAAAACTTCTTTATGGTGGTGTGTTTACTCAGTCACCAGGAAGAAAATACGCCTTTGGCAAAGCTGCTTATGTTGACTACTGCAACATTGATGAATTTTCAGTGCATGAAATCGATTGGATGGTGAGAGATCTTCAACTATATGCTCCTGATGTGAAGTTGTATTATCATTTTAAGATTCCTGAGTTAGATTTAGACGTTGGATTATGCCCTTTAGGTAATGATGGTGATGTTAGGCTTTTGGCTAAATATGTTGCAAAAAACAAAGTGATTAAGGTCTTTATAGAACATGGTGAAACTAAGGTTAAAAATTACTTTAGTCCTACACAATCGTCGAAGGTGGTTATTCAAGAATTAGAAAATGAGGGGGGTGCGGTTAATACCATTCAAAGGCCTAGAAGAAAGAAACTTAGGGTATCAAAAAATCTCTTACTTCAATGGAAGGATGTAACTGATGTAGATGGTTTAGAGGCTGCTGATAAGGTAACTAATGAAGTTGTAAATGATGATGTTGAAGAGGGTAACACAAGTGGTGTAGAGGGTGGTTGTAAACATGCAATTGAAACAAGGAGAGCACTGTCTTTTCTGAGAAATGATAAAAAAGGATTAGGGTGGTTTGTGAGGGTAGATGTCCAATTTTCACATGTGGGCTGAATCAAACTGGGCCCAGCCAAAGTGTGCCAGGTATCCATATACAATCTGCAAGTTGCAAAAAAGGCAAGGAATCTTCTGCAAGTGGGACAAAAAAGGGGGTTTAAAAAGGGATTGGTAGAATGCAATGATAAAAGGAAGGGTAGGTTAAATAGTGTAGATTGTCCTTGGGTTTTGTACTTGTCTAGATTGAGCGATGAAGATGAGACTTGGGTGGTAAAGACTTACCAACCAGATCACAAGTGTCTCACATCCAGAAAAATACAACCTTTCACTTCTACCTTCTTGGCTAAACAAGAGTTTGTGATGAATCAGATTGTAGCCAACCCTAATATTTCAGTAAGTAGGCTACAAGAAGAGCTTGGGAGGAAGTATGATCTGTCCGTGACAAAAATGAAGGTATAAACCCTAATTTCTGCTTGTGTTTATTTTCTTTAATTACATACCATTAACTAAGTTTACAGGCTTTCAGGACAAAGCTCAAGGCTACAAAGAAGATTGAAGGGGACTTCAAAGATCAGTATGCAAGCCTCAGGGACTATGTCATGGAACTGCACAGGACCAATACGGGTACAACAGTTAAATTTGTTGTTGAGCCTGAGTGTAACCCACATGCACCCATCTTCAAGAGGATTTATGTTTGTCTGGGACCACTGAAAGAAGGGTTTAAAGAGTGTAGGAGGGAACTGTTAGGGTTAGATGGGGAATTTATGAAAGGCCCCTACCCTGGTCAGATGCTACCTGCAGTTGGTTTAGATCCCAACAATAGCATTTATCCTTTAGCTTATGGAATTGTTGAGGCTGAGCGTCACACCCCGATATTTCCACGTATTACCGGTGGGCCCGGTGGGGAGTATCGTGACGTAGTTGATATCATCATAGTCAAACAACACAAATTTTAAATGCACAGCGGAAGCAAAAAATGAATCACATTACAAACCGAATAAATAGTAATATCAAAGTATCACAACGGACTGTAATGGATCCACAGGCGGATCAAATAAAAAGGAAACATTGTTCAACAGTTTTATGACATTCAAGCTTGCGAGACTTATTATGGATGCTAGGAGAAGCCAGCCTATTTCGAGTAGTACCTGCACTTAACCTTTTTGGGAAAATACGCCAGTTTACACTGGTAAATACAATTAACTGACTTATTTTGAAAAGGTTTAAGAAAATTGATTTGAATGCACGTGGCACAAAACTTTTTATAACTTGGGATAATTATTTATATATAATCTTGTAAAAGAATTACATGTTTCTTATACGTTCAGTAGCACGGGCTGAACACCGGGTTAAATATTAATTGACACACCACATGATATAGTCCCGCGGCGAGTTATTCTCGAAACCGGCGGTTATACCTTATTATTTATATATGCACAGGCGGGTGTACGCCTACACCCCGTGCTTTGGTCGTGGCCATTTCTATGAATGATGCCAAGGATATCCGGGACATGGTCATTAACCCCCCAAAGGCTTTAAGTAAACAAAACAATTTAAACGGGTCATATCAATAAAATAACCTTCATAAGATCAAAAATTCAATGCCCGACCAAGCGGTATTTTATATACCATACCCCAAGCCCGTATAGGGAAAATAAGTTAAAAGTATTTACCTGAGCAAGTATAATTCACAAATAGCAAGTGCACGTAGCTTTTACCGGGCTCCTAATCTGGAACGAAGGTTTTTAATAACCTATTAGATTCCTAACGGCTCTTTAATTAAGCCTAAACTTAGACCGGTTAGTTTTTATGGAAAGATACGGTTCAAAACGCACGTTTAAGCGAAGACCGGATTAGAATGTGGCTTAGACCCGACAAGGTTTAAGACTTGTATAATATAGGTAAACTAAACACATTCTGGATTTTGAGACCAAAATGATAAGGTTTGACCCGTTTTGGTCAATTTATGCAAACTAGTTACATAAAACGAACCGAACGCGAAAATGCGTAACGGGTAACCAAATGAGTTATGAACAGGTTTCCTAAGTTAATATGCCTTAAATATTTTGTGATATCAGTAAGATATCTTCTATTACGCCCAAAATGGATTTAAACTCAAATTATACCCCGTAGGGGTATTTTGGTCATTTTAAAGGTTATAAAAGAGTTTAAATATAAATATGAGTTTCAGGTCTGATATAATCAGTAAAAATACTTATTTTTATAAGTCATAACAGTAGGGTATTAAATATATGTGAAATTTATCTATTATAACCAAACTATGCACCGTAGGGGCATTTTGGTAATTTCACATTGGCTTTCAAGGTCAAATCTGGAATCTGAGTTTAAAAATTTAGCTTACTGTTAAAGTATAAAAATTTACTTAAAATATCAGTAGGTATCAAGTCCTATATGGTAAAAATAGTTTTAATACATACTATGCGTTTAAAACGCGTAAAAAGGTCATTTTAAGCGATTTCCGGGTTTTATAAGAAAAGCTAATACTTTTATTATTCAAAAAGGCTTAAAATATTCTATTTATCATATTATATTAGTAGTAAAAAGGTTTGGTATCAAAATAATATGTAAAACTCATTTTATAGGCCAAAAGGGCAAAAACCGACAATAACCGAATTACAGCTACGACCCTATGTTATGCTCAGCCTAAAATTAATTAAAAATCTTCAAAAATCTCAAAATATTATATTACATCAGTGGGTAAAAAGTTTGGTGGCAAAAAGTGGGTTTAAATAGGCTATATGCTAATTACGCCGTTTAATTAACAAAAAGCTTTCTAATTACGCTATTGAGCATAAATCTTAATCTAGACCTCAAACTAATGTGAAACTTTAGGGACATGTTTATATATCAGTAATAAAGATTATTATCCTCTCACATTTTCAAAATTCTTGTTTTAAGGTCAAAAGGGCATAATAGTCAATATTTAGGCATAATATGGAAACATGCAAATGAATCGGATAACTAATGAACCAAGTTGTATAATAACAGAGGGTTATACTAACATGAAAACTGGTCTTAATAAAGTTCTAAGGCATTTCTAAACTATGCTCTAATGGGTCAGAACTGAAAGTCAAAGCAAAAGTCAAATTATGCGACTTTCGGTCCCGAACCGAGCCTAAACTGAAAATTGTCGGGTTGAACATGCTTAGACATGTTCTTACATTAATTACCAAGTTATATGAGTGATAAAACAGGTTGCATGGCTTCTACATTGTTAATTATGCATTAATTTGAAAATAAGCTTTCTGTTGACTTTTTAAGATTAGCTTTGACCCGAAATTTGACCTACTTAGAGTGGGAATCAGAGAGTACCCTTTTAAGTGTTTATTACCCACATAATTACCAACTCATAGGTACTTTCAATTTGAACTTTGACTGGACAAATTGTGAATAATCACGAAGTCAAACCTTAATTACGATGGTTTGACTTTAAGCTAATTAACTAGGCAAATCTGAATTAAGAGAAGTTAAGGACACTTAAAAAGGTCCTAAGTACGACTAGTGACTCCTAGGAAGTGTGCTTGAGCTCCAAAATTCTCCAGAAGTGAAGTTGTGAAGTTTGCAAGTGAATGTGCTCAATATTGTAACACCTTTTATTCACATACTTTCCTTGTTTGTCAACTTTAGTCCATCTAAAGTAATCCTTTACACATTTAAAGCTCATGACACGTGTCGATATCATATTGGACATAAATTTTCGAGGTGTTACATCCTCACCCCCTTAAAAGAAATCTCAACCTCGAGATTTATTGAAACAAATGAGGGTACTTTTCTTTCATTGTGGACTCTACCTCCCACGTGTACTCGGGACCTCTACAGGCATCCCATTTAACTTTTACAATCAGCCCTTGCTTCCTTCGAAGCTTCTTAACATGTCGATCCTCGATCGACAAAGGTTTTTCAACAAATTCCAAGCTCTCATCTATGTGCACATCCGTATGTGGTATGACTAGTGATTCATCAGCTAGACATTTCTTTAGATTGCAGATGTGGAATACATTATGAATACCACTGAGCTCTTTAGGTAAATTTTGCTTATAAGCCACTGTTCCAACACATTCGATAATCTCAAATGGTCCTATGTACCTTGGGCTTAACTTGCATTTCTTACCAAATCTCATTACCCCTTTCCAGGGTGAAACTTTAAGCAGAACTTTATCACCTACCTCAAACTTTAGAGGTTTAGGTAAATTTTGCTTATAAGCCACTGTTCCAACACATTCGATAATCTCAAATGGTCCTATGTACCTTGGGCTTAACTTGCATTTCTTACCAAATCTCATTACCCCTTTCCAGGGTGAAACTTTAAGCAGAACTTTATCACCTACCTCAAACTTTAGAGGTTTACGCCTTTTGTCTGCGTAGCTTTTCTGCCTATCTCTGGAAGCTTTGAGATGATCTCTTATCTGCACAATCTTATCGGTCGTTTCCAGGACTATATCAGGTCCTGTTAGTTGGACATCTCCAACTTCTGCCCAACAAACGGGCGTTCTGCACTTCCGTCCATACAAGGCTTCAAATGGTGCAGCTCGGATACTGGAATGATAACTATTATTATATGAAAATTCAATCAATGGAAGATGATCATCCCAACTTCCACCTAGGTCAATAACACAAGCCCTTAACATATCTTCTAGTGTTTGAATTGTTCGCTCGCTTTGACCATCCGTCTGAGGATGATAGGTTGTGCTGAAGTTCAATCGAGTGCCTAGGGATTGCTGAAAACTTTACCAGAAATACGAGGTATACCTTGTATCCCTATCAGAAATGATAGACAATGGCACCCCGTGGAGAGATACGATCTCATCCACGTACAGCTGAGCTAACTTATCTGAGCTGTGTGTCTCCTTAATAGTTAGGAAGTGGGCTGACTTAGTCAGTCTATCCACTATAACCCAAATAGTATCATTCCCCTTTTCGTCTTTGGCAATTTGGTGATAAAATCCATTGTCACCATTTCCCATCCCAGGTGGGAAGTTCAGGCTGTTGTAGCAATCCTGACGGCTTCTGATGTTCGGCTTTAACTTGAGCACACGTCAGACACTTGGCCACATAAGTGGCCATAGACTTCTTCAAGCCTATCCACCAAAAGTTTGCCTTCAGATCCTGGTACATCTTATCAGCTCCAGGGTGAACGGAGTATTTAGAACTGTGGGTTTCCTGGAGGATAACATCCCGAAGTCCTCCATAAACTGGAACCCATATTCGCCCATTTAGTCTCAGAATTCCATCCTTGCCATAGGATAACTGTTCTTCAGTTACTTCTAGCTTTTCATTAGGATAGTTAGCTTCTAACACAGCTTCTTTCTGTGCAGCTAACAACCTTTCATTTAAACTATTTATCAATTCAATGCTCTTGGCATTGATTCTTATAGGTTTCACCCTTTCCTTTCTACTTAGAGCGTCGGCGACCACATTCGCCTTTCCTGGATGGTATCTTATTTCACAGTCATAATCATTCAAAGTTTCCATCCATCGTCGCTGCCTCATGTTCAAGTCCTTCTGATTGAACAAATGTTGAAGGCTCTTGTGATCCGAATAGATCACACACTTGGTTCCATACAAATAATGCCTCCATAGTTTTAGTGCAAATACAACGGCACCTAGCTCCAAGTCATGGGTGGTGTAGTTCTTCTCGTGCACCTTTAACTGACGTGAAGCATAGGCAATAACCTTACCTTTATGCATAAGCACACATCCCATACCGGTGTGTGATGAATCACAATATACCACAAATTCTTCGATTCCATCAGGCAATGTTAGTACAGGAGCATTGCTCAACTTCTGCTTCAAAATATCGAAAGATTCTTGCTGCTTAGGCCCCAGTCAAACTTTCTATTCTTGCGGGTGAGTAAAGTCAGGGGTGTTGCAATTCTTGAGAAATTTTCAATAAATCGCCTGTAGTATCCTGCTAGCCCTAGGAAGCTGCGAATCTCAGTGGGCGTCTTCGGCTCTTGCCAATTCATGACAGCTTCAACCTTAGCGGGATCCACTTGGATACCATGCTCACTAACCACATATCTAAGGAACTGGACTTCACGAAGCCAAAATTCACACTTTGAAAATTTGGCGTAGGGTTTCCCATGATGTAGAAGTTTAAGAATACAACGAAGATGCTTTTCATGGTCAGCTTGGTTCTTCGAGTAAATAAGAATGTCGTCAATGAAGACAATGACAAATTTATCTAAATAAGGCTTGCAGACGCGGTTCATGAGATCCATGAATGCTGCTGATGCATTAGTGAGCCCGAACGGCATCACCAAGAACTCGTAGTGACCATAACGAGTCCTAAATGCAGTCTTGTGCACATCTTCATCTCTAACCTTCAGTTGATGATAGCCTGACCTCAAATCAATCTTAGAGAAGTAACTTGCCCCATGCAGTTGATCTAACAGATCGTCGATCCTGGGCAATGGATACCTATTCTTGATAGTGACTTTGTTGAGCTCGCGGTAATCGATGCATAGACGCATCGATCCATCCTTCTTCTTAACAAACAGGATTGGTGCTCCCCAAGGAGATGAACTAGGTCTAATAAAACCTTTGGCTAACAGATCATCTAATTGGGTTCTTAATTCTTTCATTTCTGTTGGCGCCAACCTGTAAGGCGCTCTTGCGACAGGCGCTGCTCCAGGGATGATGTCAATTCTGAATTCTACTTGCCTATCTGGTGGCAAACCAGGTAGTTCTTCAGGAAAAACTTCAGGATATTCAGAAATGACGGGGATGTCTTCAATCTTAGGTTTCTGCTCATCAATAGTTACCTGTGCCATATAAATGACACAACCCTTCTTCAAGCATCTAGATGCCTTGAGCATAGACACTTGCTCAGGCAATCCATATTGGGTATCTCCCTGAATGGTAAGTGGCTCACCAGACAGAGTCTTGATCACCACCTGCTTCTTGTTGCAAACGATCTGGGCTTGGTTATGAGATAACCAGTCCATGCCTATAACCATGTCGAAGCCGGCTAACTTCAAAGGAAGCAAAGATAACAGAAAGGAGTGGTTCCTAATGGATATAACACATCCGTCTAACACCGTTGAGGCTGTTTCTAGGGTACCATCAGCTAATTCTACCTCATATTTCACGCTTAGGGTTTTAACAGGTAAATTCAGCAATATGCAAAACTTATTATCTACGAATGACTTATCAGCACCTGAATCAAATAACACCCTTGCATAAACATCATTTCTGATAAAGGTACCTGTTATCACATTATCGTCCTGAACAGCTTCTAGTGCATCCATTCGGAAGACCCTTGCATTGGTCTTCTTGGTTTCCTCAGGCTTTTTGGCATACTTAGGGCCGTTGGATTTGATGTACCCTTTCTCATTGCATTTATAGCACGTTGCATCCTTTATCTTCTTGCACTCTATCGTCTTGTGCTCAGAAGACTTAGAAATCCCACATGCCCTTGGCAGTGATTGGGATTTTGATTCGTATCTGCACCTCCCCAAATGGCGCTTCTTGCAAACTTTACACTTGGGGTTTTCGCCCGACTGCTGATCATCCTTTCTAAACCCAGTACTCTTTTTGTGGTCATTGTTTCCATTATGCTTCTTGCTTGAACGTCGTGAGTTGTCATCCTCACGCTTCCTCTTTTCAGCATCGGTGTTCCTCAGTGATCTCTGCCTGACCGCATCCAAAGTAAGGGACAATGATATATCAGCTGCAGACCGAAAAGTAGCTGGTCTAGAGGCCTTCACACTGGCCTTGATTTCTGGGGCAAACCCCCAATGAAACGAGCTATCCGCTTGGGTTCCGGTGTCACAAGATAAGGAACCAATCTTGACATAGTGTTAAAGCTCGTAAGGTAGGCTTGACAATCCAGGTTTTTCATAACTAACGTCAAGAAATCAGCTTCAATCTTTTCAACCTCGCGCTGGGGGCAGTAATTCTCCTTGATCAACGTCACAAACTGCTCCCAAGACAGATTGTATAATGGGATCTTCCATGTAGCTTGGATCAAGGACCTCCACCAAGCTAGTGCCTCACCTTTGAATGACTGAGATACAAACTTTACCACATCTTTATCAGCACACCCACTGATATCAACCACGGTATCCATTTCGTCTAACCAAGTCATGGAGTCGACAGCTCCTTTTTCCCCAGTGAAATCCCTGGGTTTGCATGAGACGAAATACTTATATGTACAGGACTTACCACGCGGTTCCTGTTTAAGCTCGATCTTCTTTGACGGAACACTTTGCTGATTTGAGGAGTGATGATCGTCATCATCTTTCTTTGGCTTTTCTAGTTTAGAGGGTGGCTTACTATGAGCCTCAGAGTGAGTCTTAGGCTTAGAATGGGGTACTGATAGGGTCCTGCTTCGAGTACCACTCGACTCACTATACTGCCTATCCATGGCTTTGGTAACAACATTGTCAATCAATGCTTGGAGCTCTGCACCAGTTACATTGATCCTGGTGGCATCATGATTTTCCTTTGGATGATTGTTGACCTCTTCAGACTCGGTCATGTAGCTTGAATTTGCTACATAAGATGATGATAATGATTCATTTTAGAGAATTATAATAGGTTTGTCATCTTGATAATTTATTAATCATGGTATTTAAAGAACCATATTGGTTAATTTGTTAAGTATTTTCATTCAGGATTTTTCATTAATAACCCTTAGTTATAATTAAATATAATAATGGCACAAAAGGCCAAGTCATAGGGACAGAGTTAATTTATAAGCCAGGATTTTATAAAATCAAGGCATTAAGGCTTGAATTAAAGTTCATTACCTTTTCTTGACAGGGAGTCGTGGACCACCACTGTCTTTAGTCTCAAAGGACGGTAATTATGGCCCGTAGGCACTTCATCCTAAATGGATGATTATATAAATAAGGAGGGAATTGGAATAATCCAATTTAGAGATGACTTATGTGATTTTATCGAATCACATTTTGCCAAGAATGTTAACATGTTTACAGGTGTCAACAAGGATTTGAATCTTTTAAGTAGGTTTTACCATCTTGGCCATATCTCGAATGACATGTGGCTAGGTTTTACCTTTAAAATTCTTTTAATATTTAACGCAGAACAATCCTAAATTGAGATGTTAATAAGGATCTGAATCTAATTAGGGAACTACCATCTTGGCCCTGTCTTAAGATGACACATGGGCTAGGTTTTGTCCTTTTTAGATTTTGCCATTTTATTATAATGGTAGATCTTATAAAGGAAATGTTATATTCCATTTATTTCATTTATTATATTTATGCATAATGACAAAAATGAAATTTAAAATTTAACCATTCCACTAAAATTTAAACAAGTACATGCTTGCCCTAAACGGGACTTCTAATCAAAACAACTTGCCCGCGCAGGGGCTAAACAAACATAACATACCCACGCAGGGGTTAAACAGAAAGACATGTGTAACACCTCGTAAAATCATACCCAATAAAATAAAGACACGTGTCATGCAAGGTAAACGTGTCAGGAACCCGGATCAAGTTAAAGGATGTACGGTAGGATTTAAAAGTGTCGACATGTTAAGATATACCTCTGAGCGACCTAAATTATAAATCCCAAACCTTAAAATAATAAACATCTGATTTAATTATATTTCAAATCCGGTTACCCTTGGTAATAATTAATTAAAACCCATATGATAGTGATTCTATGAAGGTTCACGACAAAAATCTCAAATATTGAGTCTTTTAAACTCATGTGCTTAGCAACACATGCAAAGACATGCAAAGTCTGTCTCTATGGTCCCCCCTGCTAACAATGACTAAAGATTCTAGTTTTAAAGGAATGCATGGTTCAGCCTAAAAGTTTGCAAAGTTTTTGTCTTCTGATGAAGGCTTACGGACCGCAAAGGTGAACCCTTACGGTCCGTAATATGGCGGAGCTGGGCATCAGAAATTGAAAAGCGGGTACGGACCGCAAAGCCAAGGGCTTACGGTCCGCAAGATTGTAACTGGGCATCTTTGATCAAGGTCGGTTACGGACCGCAAGACCAAGAGATCACGATCCGCAAGAGGTGCTTACGGACCGCAAGGCTTCTTGCTTACGGTCCGTAAGACTGTCGCTGGTAGCAGATTTTGGACAGCTGCCTGTTCAGCCTGTTACACCGCCTCATTAGCATGGTATTCGAATACAGGAGTGTGACCAACAGATTTTCATACATAGGGACACATGGGGATCATCAGGGAACACTTGTAGACTATGTTGGCATGATCTTGGACACTTAGGGTCACTATATAAGGACTTGAAGTTGCAACCATTTTGTTGCTCACTTACATTCACTTCAAAGCTGATCTCTGGAACTCCTCTGGTCTTCAACAAGTCTCTTTAGGATCCATAATCATACTTAGGACCTTTGTAAGTGTCCTTAACTTTCTAGTTTCAGTTTTAAATAGCTTAATGACTATAAGTCAACCTTATCGTAATTATGGTTTGACTTCGAGATTAGTCATTAATTGTCCAGTCAAATCTCAAATTAAAAATACCTATGAGATGGTAATTATGTGGGTAATAAACCCTTAAAAGGGTACTCTCTGATTCTCAGTCTAACTGGGTCAATTGTCGGGTCAAACATGATATTAAAAAGTCAACAGAAAGCTTAATTTCAAATTAATTCATAATTAGCAATGTAGAACCCATGCAACCTGTTTTATCATTAATATAACATGGTAATTAATTTAAGAACATGTCTAAACATGTTCAACCCGAAAATTTTTAGTTTAGGCTCGGTTTGGAACCGAAAGTCGCATAATTTGACTTTTGCTTTGACTTTTGATTCTGACCCATTATAGCATGTTTTAGAAATGCCTTAGAGCCCTATTAGGACCAAGTTTCCTGTTAGTATAACCCCTTGTGATTATACAACTTGGTTCAATAGTTATCCGAATCATATGCGTTTCCGCCTATATGTTGACTATTATACCCATATGACCTTAAAACGTGATTTTTGAAAATGTAAAAGAGTAGGAGCCTTAGTTACTGATTTATAAAGTTGCACCTAAAATTTGACATCAGTTTGAGGTCTAGATTAAGAGTTATGCTCAATAGCGTAATTAGAAAGCTTTTTGTTAATTTAACGGCATAATTAGCATATAGCCTAGTTTAACCCACTTTTTGAAATCAAAATTTTTACCCACTGATGTAATATAATATTTTGGGATTTTTGAAGATTTTTAATTAATTTTAGGCTGAGCATAACATAGGGTTGTAGCTATAAATCGGTTATTGTCGGTTTTGCCCTTTTGGGCTATAAAATGAGTTTTACAAATCCGTTTGACCCCAAACCTTTTGCTGCTGATTCTAAATGATAAATAAAATATTTTGAGCCTTCTGGAATAATAAAAATATCAGCTTTTCTTCGAAAACCCGGAAATAGCTCAAAAACGCCTTTTAAGCGTTTTTAACGCATAGTATGTATTAAAACTATTTTAAACATATAAGGTTTGATGCCTACTGATAATCTCAGTAAATTTTTATATTCTTACAGTAAGCAAAAGTTTTAAACTCAGATTTCCAGTTTTGACCTTTTAAGCCTAAGTGAAATTACCAAAATGCCCCTAAGGTGCATAGTTTGCTTTTAAATGATAAATTTCACATATATGTAATAACTTACTGTTATAACTTATTAAATTAAGTATTTTTACTGATTATATCAGACCCATAACTCAGATTATTATTTAAACTCTTTTATAACCTTTAAAATGACCAAAATGCCCTTACGGGGCATAATTTGAGCTTAAATTCATTTGGGGCATAATAGAAGATATCTTACTGATGTCACAACATATTTAAGGCATATTAACTTAGGAAACTTGTATATGACTCATTTGGTTATTCGTTACACACTTTTCGCGTTCGGATCGGCTTATGTGACTAGTTTGCATATATTAGGCGAAACGGGACAAACCATATCATTTTTGCCTCAAAATCCAGAATGTGTTTAAGTTACCCATATTAAACAAGTGTCCAAGCTTGTCGGGTCAAAACCACATTCTAAACCGGTCTTCGCTTTGTCATGCGTTCGAACCGTGTCTTCCTTTTTGAAAACTAACCGGTCTAAGTTTAAGCTTAATTAAAGACCCGTTAGGATTCTAATAGGTTATTAAAACCTTCTTTCTAGATTAGGAGCCCAGTAAAAGCTACGTGCACTTGCTATATTTGATTGATACTTTGCTCAGGTAAATACTCTTAACTTATTTTCCCTATACGAGCTTGGGATACGGTATTATAATAATACCGCTTGGTCGGGTATGTAGTCATTTAAATCGTAATGTGATTGATGTATTTACATAACCTGTTTTTTTCTGTATTATTTGGTGTATGGCCTTTGGGGGTTAAATGACCATGTCCCGAATATCCTTGGCATCATTCAAAGAAATGGCCATGACCTAAGCACGGGGTGTAGGCGTACACCTGACAGCTGCATTATGTAAAAACTGGTAATCCACTTAAAGGAAATAATCCTTGTGGGCATTATACCTGTGGATCTGTTTCAACTATTTTGTGATACTTAATATTACAATTTTATTTAATTGAAATGAATCTATCTTTTGCTTCCGCTGTGCATTTAAATTTGTGTTGTTTGACTATGATGATATCAACTACGTCACGATACTCCCCACCGGGCCCACCGGTAATACGTGGAAATATCGGGGTGTGACAGGTTGGTATCAGATCCAACACTGAGTGAATTAAACACTAGCCTTTTGTGTTTAATCTCAGCTACACAGTTGCACATTCCTCAAATTTTCGAGTCTAGACAAAGAACATAGGACAAATCCTGATTTTGTTTTATTTTGTCTTTTATATTATTCTTTGTTGTTATCTTTGATTATGTTGAGAGGTCTAAATATGCCCGCAAGATTCTTTAGGAGAAAGGGAAAGTCACCGGTAGCAGGCCACGACCAGGAGGCCGGGCCTTCTCAAAGAAGAACCTCACCCGTCAACATGCGTACAAGTCCCCAGGGGGACTGGAGGGCACATCTGCAGCCAGCGAGGCGGTCCGTCTCGCTAAGCTCATCACCATCTTATCTTCACTCATTTCGACCCCAATCAGAAAATGAGCCCGAAAACCCACAGCCTTCATTTATTCCTCTCCAGAGGTCCAACTCTCGTCACTCCTTTGATAACCCATCACATATCTTCCGAAGCCGGTTTAACCCGGAAAACTATCTCGAAGAACCAGTGGGTGTTAACCCATTGGGACCTGAAGATCACTTTTCTGGAGATCACGCCATGGATATGGATGAGGATACCGACCCTACCGAACCACCGATCGGTACCCCCACACATCCCATAGAAATTTCTGATGGGTCATCTTTTCATGGATCACCTTACCGTGGTCCAGATAGCTACCAAGCAAGGTTCAACCAGTTTGAGTGGTATTTTACACCCGCTCACCATTCATCGCCGTACCAGGAGAAGCAGCAACAGGATCCTTCCAGGGATTCACGCTTTGTGGCAGTTACCCCGCCACCACCACCACCTGTTCAGCAGCAGCCTCCAGAGCCGCCGAGGCAAAGGAGAATAAACGCACGGGTGTCTGTGCGACGAAGAGAAGTGCATATCAGCACCCCTCAACCATCGAGTGGCAGCCACTACCCGCCACTCCAAGAAAACCAGCAGATAGGGGGACCTTCAAACCCCAACCCGGAAGTGAACTCTGCACCTGGCGTGCCACCACCATTGGGTTTTGACAACCCAATTCCTACGTACGCTGGCTCAGCAGCGTATAATCCCTTTGAGCAACCGGCTCACACCAGCTTCAATTATGCTGAGATCGACCAATACCTGGCGGCGTGGAGCTACAATGCTCTTAACCCTGAAGGGCTTTACGGAACTCCCTGGGGAGTTGGATACCCAGCTTATGGATACCAACAACAGCCGTCCCTTGGACCTCCACATCAGCCGCAGGTACCACGGTTTTCCCCGCCAGAACATGAGGAAATTCTCCAAAGATTGAGCCAAGTGGAAAGGGTAGTCTGTGAGGACCAAAGAAACAACCGGGGATTCTTTAAGGGATTGGCGATTTTAATAAAAGGAAAAAGTAAGAATGACCATTGAATCCTTTAAATTGTTGGTTGTATTTTCTTATTTTCGATCCAGCCCCTGCGTGGGCATGCCTTTTTGTTTAACCCCTGCGAGGGTATATCTTTTTGTATTCTGCCCCTGCGTGGGCGTGTCTTTAGGTTGACCCCTGCGTGGGTATGTTTGTTTGTTTAAGCCCCTGCGTGGGCATGTTATTTTAGTAGAAGTCCCGTTTAGGGAAAAATTGTACTTGTTAAATTTTTATGGAATGGTTAATTTGAATTTTCATTTTATTAATTATGTGCATAAACATAAAAGGTGAAATAAATAAAATAACATTCCCACTAAAAGATCTACCATTATAATAAAATGGCAAAATCTAAAAAGGACAAGCCCTAGCCATATGTCACCCTAAGACAGGGCCAAGATGGTAGTTCCTCAATTAGATTCAGATCCTTATTAACCTCTCAATTTAGGGTTGTTCTGCGTTAAATAATAAAAAGAATCTTAAAGGTAAAACCTAGCCTAAATGTCATTGCAGACATGGCCAAGATGGTAAAACCTATTCAAACGATTCAAAATTTGTTAACATCTGAAAGCATATTAACATGATTGACAAATGTGATTCGATAAAATCACATAAGTCTTTCTTAAATTGGGTTATTCCAATTTTCCCTTATTTAAAATAATCATCCCTTAAGGATGAAGTGCCCACGGGCTATAATTAAGGTCCTCTGGGACTAAAGACAGTGGTAGCCTACAACTCCCTGTCAAGAAAAGGTAATGAACCTTGATTCAAACCTTAATAACTAGATCCTATAAGATCATGACCTATAACTTAAAAATGTCCTTGTGACTAGGCCTGTTGTGCCACTATTATATTTTATTCTAGAACTAAGGGTTACTAATGAAAAGTACCAAATTAAATTACTTGACAAATTAACCAATATGGTTTTTAATTACCATGGTTAATAAATTACCAAGATGACAAACCTATTATATTTCCCTAAATAAATCATTGTCATCATCTTATGTAGCAATCTAACTACATGGCCGAGTCTGAAGAGGTCAACAGTCAGCCAAAGGAGAATCATGACGCCACCAGGATCAATGTAACTGGTGCAGAGCTCCAAGCATTAATTGACAATGCTGTTACCAAAGCCATAGATAGGCAGTATAGTGAATCGAGTAGTACTCGAAGCAGAACCCAATCAGCAACTCATTATAAGCCTAAGACTCATTCAGAGGCTCACAGTAAGCCACCCTCTAAGAAAGAAGAGCCAAAGAAAGATGATGATCGACATTCCTCAAACCAAAACAGTGTTCCATCCAAGAGGATAGTATTTGATGATAAACCACGTACCAAGTCATGTACCTATAAGTACTTTGTTTCCTGCAAACCCCGGGATTTCACTGGGGAGAAAGGGGCAATTGATTGTATGACTTGGTTAGATGAAATGGACACAGTAGTTGACATCAGCGGATGTGCTGAAAGGGATGTAGTGAAGTATGTATCCCAATCGTTCAAGGGAGAGGCACTAGCATGGTGGAAGTCTCTCATTCAAGCGGCTGGAAAGGTCCCGCTCTACAATTTGTCATGGCATCAGTCTGTTGCTCTCATTAAGGAGAATTATTGCCCGCAGCATGAGGTTGAAAGAATTGAATCAGATTTCTTATCGTTGGTGATGAAGAATTTAGATTGTCAAGCTTACCTCACCAGTTTCAATACCCTATCTAGGCTGGTTCCGTATCTCGTAACCCCGAAACCCAAAAGGATTGCTCGCTTCATTGGGGGTTTAGCCCCAGAAATCAAAGCCAGTGTTAAGGCGTCCAGACCTGCTACTTTTAGATCAGCAGCTGATCTATCTCTGTCCCTTACCTTGGACGCGGTCAGGCTAAGATTGCTCAGGAATTCAGAAGAAGGCAAGAGAAAGCGTGAGGATGATAACTCACGAAGATCTGAAAAGAAGCATAAAGGTAACACTGACTTCAGGAAGAAGTCTGGATCCAACAAGGGTAGCCAACAAGCTGAGGAAAAGCCAAAGTGCAAAACTTGCCAAAAACGCCACTTTGGAAAATGCAGACTTGAGTCCAAATCTAAGTCAGGATCGCTAGCATGTGGGTTATGCAAGTCTAAAGAACACAAGACTGTTGATTGCAAGAAGATTAAAGATGCCACATGCTACAACTACAATGAGAAAGGGCACATTAAAACCAATTGCCCTAAATACGCCAGGAAACCGGAAGAGGTCAAGAAGACCAATGCAAGGGTCTTCAGAATGGATGCACGAGAAGCCGTCCAGGACGACAATGTGATCACAGGTACCTTCCTCGTAAATGATGTCTATGCAAGGGTATTATTTGATTCAGGTGCTGATAAGTCATTCGTAGATAATAAGTTTTGCAAATTGCTGAATTTACCTGTTAAAACCCTAAGTGTGAAATATGAGGTGGAATTAGCTGATGGTACCTTAGAAACCACGTCAACCGTATTAGATGGATGTTTCATATCCATTAGGAACCACTCTTTTCCTTTGTCCCTACTTCCTTTGAAGTTAGCCGGTTTTGACATAGTCATAGGCATGGATTGGTTATCTCGTAACCAAGCCCAGATAGTGTGCAATAAGAAGCAAGTGGTGATCAAGACTCCGTCTGGTGAGCCAATTACCATTCAGGGAGATACCCAGTATGGACTGCCTGAGCAAGTGTGTATGCTCAAGGCATCTAGATGCTTGAAGAAGGGTTGCGTCATTTACATGGCACAAGTGACTATTGATGAGCAGAAACCCAAGATTGAAGACATCCCCGTCATTTCTGAATACCCTGAAGTTTTCCCAGAAGAACTACCTGGTCTACCACCAGACAGGCAAGTCGAATTCAGAATTGACATCATCCATGGAGCAGCACCTGTTGCGAGAGCGCCTTATAGGTTGGCACCAACAGAGATGAAGGAATTGAGGACACAATTAGATGATTTGTTAGCCAAAGGTTTCATTAGACCTAGTTCATCTCCTTGGGGAGCGCCAATCCTATTTGTCAAGAAGAAGGATGGATCGATGCGTCTGTGCATCGATTACCGTGAGCTTAATAAGGTCACTATCAAGAATATGTATCCTTTGCCCAGGATCGATGATCTGTTCGATCAATTGCAAGGGGCAAGCTACTTCTCTAAGATCGATTTGAGGTCAGGCTATCATCAGCTGAAGATTAGAGATGAAGACGTACACAAGACTGCATTTAGGACTCATTATGGTCATTACGAGTTCTTAGTGATGCCTTTTGGACTCACTAATGAACCAGCAGCATTCATGGATCTCATGAATCGCGTCTGCAAGCCTTACTTGGATAAATTTGTCATCGTTTTTATCGACGACATCCTCATTTACTCGAAAAGCCAAGCTGACCATGAGAAGCATCTCCGTTGCATTCTTAAGCTACTTCAACAAGAAAAGCTCTACGCCAAATTTACAAAGTGTGAATTTTGGCTTCGAGAAGTCCAATTCCTTGGACATGTTGTTAGTGAGCGTGGTATCCAAGTGGATCCCGCTAAGATTGAAGCTATTACAAACTGGCAAGAGCCCAAGACGCCTACGGAGATTCGCAGCTTTCTAGGACTGGCAGGATACTATAGGCGATTTATTGAAAACTTCTCAAGAATTGCAGCACCCGTGACTCTACTCACCTGCAAGAATAACAAGTTTGACTAGGGGCCTAAGCAGCAAGAATCTTTCGATATTTTGAGGCCGAAGTTGAGCAATGCTCCTGTATTGACGTTACCTGATGGAATTGATGAATTTGTAGTATATTGTGATGCATCACACACCGGCATGGGTTGTGTGCTTATGCAGAAAGGAAAAGTCATTGCCTATGCTTCACGCCAGTTAAAGGTGCACGAGAAGAATTACACCACCCATGACTTGGAGTTGGGTGCCGTTGTATTCGCACTGAAACTGTGGATGCATTATTTGTATGGTACCAAATGTGTGATCTATTCGGATCACAAGAGCCTTCAACACTTGTTTAATCAGAAGGACTTGAATATGAGGCAACGACGGTGGATGGAAACTTTGAATGATTATGACTGTGAGATAAGATACCATCCAAGCAAGGAAAATGTGGTTGTTGATGCCTTAAGCAGGAAGGAAAGAGTGAAACCCATAAGAATCAATGCCAAGAGTATTGAGATAAAGAATAGTTTGAACGAAAGGTTGTTAGCTGCACAGAAGGAAGTTGTGTTGGAAGCTAACTATCCTGGTGAAAAGCTAGGAGTAACTGAAGAGCAGTTATCCTATGGCAAGGACGGAATCCAGAGATTAAATGGACAAATTTGGGTTCCAGTTTATGGAGGACTTCGGGATGTTATCCTCCAGGAAGCCCACAGTTCCAAATATTCCGTTCATCCTGGAGCTGATAAGATGTACCAGGATCTGAAGGCAAACTATTGGCGGATAGGTTTGAAAAAGTCTATAGCTGCCTATGTAGCTAAATGTATGACATGTACACAAGTCAAAGCTGAACATCAGAAACCGTCAGGTTTGCTACAACAGCCTAAACTTCCCACATGGAAGTGGGAGATGGTGACAATGGATTTCATCACCAAGTTGCCAAAGACGAAGAAAGGAACTGATACTATATGGGTGATAGTAGATAGACTGACTAAGTCAACACATTTCCTACCCATTAAGGAGACTTATAGCTCCAACATGTTAGCCCAATTGTACGTAGATAAGATTGTATCTCTGCATGGTGTACCAGTGTCAATAATCTCTGACAGAGATACCAGATACACATCACATTTTTGGAAAAGTTTCCAACAGTCTTTGGGCACGCGCTTAAACTTTAGTACGGCTTACCATCCTCAGACGGATGGGCAGAGTGACTTGTAACACCCTTCTAATTACTACTCGACTTTAATCAAAATACATATGATTTTATATATATAGTACGTCTAAATCAAAACATAAGTTTTCCAAGTGATCAAACATTAGTCAACTACCGACTAATTCAAACATTCAAAACATGATTAACACTTCATTTACATCAAAAGCATTGTCTAGACGAAGTGTTCCCAAAAGTATTGTCTAAACATAGACTTAGTTAATGCGGAAGCTTGCAAATTATGTTTGGTTCTTCAAAAGCTTGCTCGATCGCCATCCGGTTAGTTTCCAACATCACCTAATGTCAAACCACATCAAGTGTTAGTTTTGACAATGTTAAAATTACGTATAAACGAAACCTTGTGTCAAAATATAAAAAAATTAATAAAATTTCAAATCTAGGTCTCTCGCGCCCCGCGAGAGACTTCTTGATATTTTACGCGGGCCGCGAGAAGGCCCCGCGTGTCGCGACGGACTTCAGGTCTCCCCTCGCGTGGCGCGAGGGAGTGCATTTTCCAGCAGATTATTTTCTGTGAGCTGCACTTGCTGCCTGCTCCGGAAATACAGATTTTTAACTTCGTTTTGCCATAACTTTTGACTCTTAAGTCCGTTTTAGGTTATTCTTTTTCCTATACGTCTGTAAATTCATTACCGACGTGCCTATTACAATTATGATACCGAAAAATTTATTTACGGACCGAAAGACTATATGTCATTATGCATTTATTCGACCCACTCTAACTTTACCCATTTTACTACCATTTAACTAGTAAGTTTATGGCACTTTATACCCAACATCTGGGGCTTAATATCACCCGCATTTCTTTACCAATCTCATGGCTTAATGCTCTTGTGATTGTCATCGCCATTTTAACTCTCTAACACTAGTACAATAATTTACACAACTAATCGACCCGTTTGGCTCATCTTGTGGAATCCCCCAATATGATGACTACCAAACGATTTCTTGTCACTCTTAGCCTATTACTTCAAGTAATGATCATGGTCGCTACAATAGACACCATAACTATCCTACAATGAGAATTCGCATAATTTAACAACAATTCGTTTAATATAACAGGTCAAGTTACATACTTACATAACTAAACAACATTATCAACCAACAATTCTAATTAACTATTTTGACCCGTTTGTTTGTCGAGTGAACTTCGTCACTTCTATGACATACCAACTCGCAATTGACACTACATTCTCATTAACATTTACAAGACTATTGTTTATGCATAATGTAACGAAACCGAAGTTACGAACCTTTAAACCACACCTTTCAAGCGTGGGGGTTAAATGACCATGTACCGGATATCCTTGGCATCATTCAAAGAAATGGCCACGACCTAAGCACGGGGTATAGGCGTACACCTGACAGCTGCATTATGTAAAAACTGGTAATCCACTTAAAGGAAATAATCCTTGTGGGCATTATACCTGTGGATCTGTTTCAACTATTTTGTGATACTTAATATTACAATTCTATTTAGTTGAAATGAATCTATCTTTTGCTTCCGCTGTGCATTTAAATTTGTGTTGTTTGACTATGATGATATCAACTACGTCACGATACTCCCCACCGGTAATACGTGGAAATATCGGGGTGTGAAAACATGCCCACACAGGGGCGGAAAATAGAAACTACAAGTCCTCGCAGGGACTGATTACAGAAACAGACGTCCACGCAGGGACTTGATTACAATATAAATGAAATACAAACAAACAAATAAAGGGTTTAATGACCCTTTTTGGTCTTCCCCTTGATTAAGTTCGCCAAACCCTTGAAAATTCCTCGGTTTTGCCTACGCTCTTCCCGAACCTCGTCCTCCACCTGACTCAACATTTGAAGAATCTCTTGATGTTGTGGTGGCGATATCACTGGCGGCTGCAGGGGCTGCTGATACTGCGGAGGTTGAGGAGGTGGCGGTTGTTGATACCCATAGGGTGGGTACCCATAAGTCGGGTATCCCATCGTCCAGGGACCTCCATAAGGCCCTTCAGGATGAAGAGCATTGTAGTTTGCTGCCACGAGGTATGGGTCAACTTCAGCATAGTTATAGTTGGTGTGGGCCGGCTTCTCAAATGGGTTGTACGCCGCTGAACCGGCGTATGTAGGAATTGGGTTGTTAAAACCCACTGGTGGCGGTGCGACCGGTGCAGACTGCACCTCAGAAACAGGGTTAGAAGGCCCACCCATCTGTGTGTCTTCGTATAGTGGCGGATAATGACTGCCACTAGATGGTTGAGGAGTGCTGATGCGGACTCCTCCTCGCACGGACATCCATGCGGTTGATCGCCTACGCCTCGGTGGCTCCGGAGGCTGTTGCTGCACTGGTGGTGGTGGCGGAGTGACCATTACAAAACATGAATCCTTGGAGGGATCCTGTTGTGGCTGCTGCTGCTGTGGTGAGTTGTGGTAGCTGGGAGTAAACACCCAGTCGATCTGGTTAAACCTCGCCTCGTAGCTGTCGGGGCCATTGTAAGGTGATCTAATAATGGGTGACCCATCCGAAATTTCGATGGGGTGCGTAGGGGTTCCGGACGGTGGCTCTGCGGGATCGGTGTCCTCGTCCATGTCTATCGCATGGTCGCCCGAGAAGTGGTCTTCAGGTCCCAATGGGTTAAAACCCACTGGTTCTTCAATGTTGTTTGCCGGGTTGAACCGGCTTTGGAAGACAGGTGTCGGGTCATCGAAGGGTGAGTTGTGGATTTGGAGAGGTATATAAGAATGGTGAGAGTTATGGGGCTCGTTTTTGCAGACTGAGGCCCGAAGGAGTTTTGGTAAGAAGGTGAGGAACTCAGCGAGACTGAGTGCCTTGCAGGTTCTATATGGGTCCTCCAGTTCTCCTGAGGACTTTTGCTTTAGGTGTCGGATGGTGTTCGCCAATGCGAAGGCCTGGCTTCATCATCGTTAGGGGCGACGAGTGGCCCCTTACCTCTACCTCTTCCTCTCATCCTTGGTGGCATCCTTTTTGAACCTGTCAAAACAAACAAAGGATACAACAAAGAAATATAAAGGACAAAGTTAGAAATAAAACAAATTTGGATTAATCCTAAGTTCTTTGTCTAGACTCGGAAGTCGAGGAATGTGCAAACTGTGTCATTGAGATTAAACACAAAAGGCTAGTGTTTAATTCACTCAATGTTGGCTCTGATACCAACCTGTCACACCCCAATATTTCCACGTATTACCGGTGGGCCCGGTGGGGAGTATCGTGACGTAGTTGATATCATCATAGTCAAACAACACAAATTTTAAATGCACAGCGGAAGCAAAAGATGAATCACATTACAAACCGAATAAATACTAATATCAAAGTATCACAACGGACTGTAATGGATCCACAGGCGGATCAAATAAAAAGGAAACATTGTTCAACAGTTTTATGACATCCAAGCTTGCGAGACTTATTGTGGATGCTAGGAGAAGCCAGCCTATTTTGAGTAGTACTTGCACTTAACCTTTTTGGGTAAATACGTCAGTTTACACTAGTAAATACAATTAACTGGCTCATTTTGAAAAGGTTTAAGAAAATTGATTTGAATGCACGTGGCACAAAACTATTTATAACTTGGGATAATTATCTATATATAATCTTGTAAAGGAATTACATGTTTCTTATACGTTCAGTAGCCCGGGCTGAACACCGGGTTAAAGATTAATTGACACACCACATGATATAGTCCCGCGGCGAGTTATTCTCGAAACCGGCGGTTATACCTTATTATTTATATATGCACAGGCAGGTGTACTCCTACACCCCATGCTTTGGTCGTGGCCATTTCTATGAATGATGCCAAGGATATCCGGGACATGGTCATTAACCCCCCAAAGGCTTTAAGTAAACAAAACAATTTAAACGGGTCATATCAATAAATTAACCTTCATACGATCAAAAATTCAATTCCCGACCAAGCGGTATTTTATATACCATGCCCCAAGCCCGTATAGGGAAAATAAGTTAAAAGTATTTACCTGAGCAGGTATAATTGTAACAACTCTCAGTAAAACCGACACCCTCATAATAATTTCTGACACCCTAGTATATTTTAAAATGTCCCAATATGTCTTTAAATACACCCCGTATGTGAGAACCGAGCCCGAAATATATTAAATAGTATTTAAAATAAATAAAAGTTTAAATCTAGGGCTTAGGCGGGCCGGGTGGACCCACCCCAAACCCTTACGCGGGCGGTATGAAGGTATGGATCTGATTTCATTGATTTCATTAAGTTTAGGCGGGCCGCGTAAGCCTTAACCTACACTAACGCGGGCCGCGAGAGACCTACAACGCGGAGACACCCTGAGCTGACACGTGTCGACATCGTGGCGGGTCTAGATCATGACCGGGACAAGCTATACGTTGACTGGATGTTGACGCGGGCCGCGTAAGCCTTAGCTTACCTTTACGCGGGCCGCGTGAGGATCAGTTTTCAGCACTATATAAGAAGGCCTCGGGATTTCACTTTCCGTCGCTCATTTCTTTCTTTCAATCTCGAATTTCTGAAGTATAAGGATTATAGTCGGGTATTATACCCCTAATTAGCGAGGTTCTGCTCCGTTGTAAGTATTATAACCCCTGGATACGTATTAGATACGCTGCCCGATTGATCTAGGGTTCCGTAACGGCTGTCGTGGTTCTGCCCGACGTAGTCGTTGGAATGTCGTCTCGGGGAGGGTATTACTAATGTTAAAATGGGTTATTAATACTAACGAGTGTACATTTGTATAAATTATAGATTATATCCAGGAAACCCTTACGCGAAGTCTAAAATAGCAATGTGAGTTAATACATCTTTTTATATACTCATTTTTGTGAGTAATCTCCTTTTTGTTAACTGTTTTTACAAAACCTCATACAATTAGATTGTTACCACCTGGTCAAGGAGTAACATTAAACAGTTATTGAGTATTTGTAAGAATACAATTATAGTGGGTATGTTGGGGTTTTGTATACAAAATTTGTTACCACCTGGTCAAGGAGTAACATTTCCACAAGTTGAGTATGACAGTACCACTGATGTTAATTGTTATGTCTTGGAAACAAATGTAATTGCGGATGTGCCCTCAATACTGTGCACTGTGACTTTTTATTTAAACTTGATTAAACTGAGATTCACTCACCAGTATTTCCGACTGACAAATGTTTTTAAAACACGTTTCAGGTAACCCAATGTGACAGCCAATTAGTAAAAAGCCAACTAGAGAGCACTGAAGGCTTGGAAAAATGTGGCTATAAAAGTTACCAAATAAAGGATGTTTTAAAATTCAATAAAATAGGGTTTATCCCTATAAATGTATTGTAATAAGAAACTTGGGTTTTACCCATGTGATTATTAATATTAAATGAGGTGGTTTTACTCTGATAAACATTTCCTAACTACGGTCCTGATGTAAATTCTGCTGCAAGATTAAATAACTGATACCACTGAAACTCTGAGATCGCGTCCGCCCATTCCCGGGACAGATAAGGGATCGGGGGTTGCGACAGAAGGTGGTATCAGAGCCTAGCCACTGGTTCAAGCCAAAGAAGTGTTCTGCTGACACTTAAATTTTAAATTTTGTGTTAGGAAATAATTTATGTGATTATGTGTTTTATGTTAATTGACTATTTGTTAGTCTACAGTATGGGTAAGCAAAGAATTTCGGACATCTATCGTCAACTAGATAGTTCATCAAAAGATGAGGGAACCTCATTTCAACCAAATTCCTCAGGATACTCAGCAGATACTAAGGAAGGAATATTTGTTCGTAAGGCACAGTCTAAGAAACCATTTACCTCTAAGAAAAGAAGTTGGATTATTAGAAAAGGTCAAGAGAAAATAAAGAAATCGCAACAAAAAGAAGCGATAATTAATAAGGAAACCCAGGAAACAGGTAACAACCCACCATGGGAAGATGAATTAGATAGCCAATGGGAAAATCTCTATATGTTAGCCACTACAGCAGTAAATGTTAACTTTTAGTTGAATCACCAAACCAGTACCAGTATCCATGCCATCTTCGAGCTAGAAACTTTAAAGGAACTTCGCCCATTAGATAACAACTTAGTAGAGACAGGAGATAGAATAAACTTTATATAAAAGCATGTTGAGCCTAATACTCCTATAACTTAGATAGACTAAGTTACGGATGCATAATCACTAGTATATCTTGAATTCCAGTTTTAGTTGTAATAAATATATATATATATATATAAGTCGCAATGTTCGCTGTTTTTAATCAATCTATTTTATGATTGTACCCAATTGTTTGTACTAGAAATTTGAAATTTTAGGCACATATATGCATATACCCAATATAATATATTTTGTAAGATAAACATAAGAGAAAATATCATTAATGATTCATATGAAAACATGACGTTATTATAAATAAACCATGAAACCTACTATTTTTAAAATGCTATCTGTCTCAATGAAATATTCCTTATAACGGAATCTAAGATTATATATGCATAAATAGAGTTAATTGTAAGTATACTTATTTCATCAAACCTAGCTATAGTGTCAATAGAGACAATGATATATTTAAAACTCCATTCTCCAACCAAAAGAAAAATAATATCTATGCCTAAATGAAAGAGTTGGGATATTGATATTCACTGGTAACAATCAGGACAGTATTTAGACTTGAACCTGAGAAGAATGCCTTAGTATAAAAGCTTTGAGATAAGCCAATTACTTGCATAGATAAAGTGTGATGGTTATTGGTATCCCATGAGGATAATAACTAGAAAAGTGCAAGTATGATAAATAAGCAATAACACTTGGCCACTGTTATTTCTTGTTTATTGATACTACTCGATTCTAGAATATGATCCCTCATGAGAATACTAATTTCCTTGTTTCTTGATACAAACTATAATAAACGATGTACTTTCAAAATCCTGATTTGAGATAAGTTTATTTATGAGAAATACCATGATAATTACCTCTCCGGTAAAACTGGCCATAGTGCGGCAGACTCTCCAGCTTGTCCAGGTGAGATGGGGTTACCTCTCCGGCGAGACCGGGTGAGATGAGGTTACCTCTCTGGCAAGACCGGGTGAGATGGGGTATATGTTATGATAATGAAAATCTCTAAATAATACCATGACTTGATGTCTGATCTGTTTTTGGAAATATGAAGCTGTTAAATACATTGACCTTATGAATGGTGTGTATATTACAGTATGTGAAAATATATGATATAGATATGTATATCTATGAGAAAATCCCAAGAACATCATAATTGACAATTAGGGATAAATCACGAACAGATGTGTCAATGATAACTTTAGATTTAATCAGGAATCTCTCGTATATATATAAACTCAGATGACAAACATTATTTTGTTTAAATCATCACTTTCATAATTAATACGATAAGAGGAACAGTAGTAATTCTTTCAAGTTGGAATACTACCAAAAGTATAAAGAATGCTTAGTAAAGACAGCTAATGGAGAAACCATTAGAATTTCTGAAATCTTGCAGGGTGCAAGCATAGAAATTTTAAATCAGAAGTTTATTGCAAATCTTTATCCCATGAATCTGGCAGGATTCGATGTTGTTTTAGGAATGGATTGATTAATAACCAATAAAGCCAGTATTTTATGTGATCAAAAGTCAATTAAGTAAATTCACCAAAAGGTAAAACGATCACAATTAAAGGAGATAAACCCTATAGATCTACAAAATTCATCTCTGTGATGAAAACTGCAAGTTATATAAGAAAAGGTTCTATAGTGTATTTGATTTCCATAATCACTAACACTAAAGGAAAAGAACTAAAAGACATTCTAGTAGTGTCTCAGTTTTCAGAAGTATTTCCAGAAGAATTACCAGGACTACCGCCAGACAGAGAAGTTGAATTCAGAATCCATCTATTGCAAGGAACAACAACAATTGCCAAAGCACCTTATCGTTTGGCACCCGCCGAAATGCAGGAGTTGAAGAAACAATTAGATGAATTGTTAGAAAAAGGATTTATACAGCCAAGCTCATCGCCATGGGGAGCACCCATCTTATTTGTTAAAAAGAAGGACGGATCGATGCGCATGTGCATTGATTACCGTGAATTAAACAAGGCCACGATTAAGAATCGGTACCCATTGCCGAGAATCGATGATCTGTTTGATCAACTGCAAGGAGCTCGATTTTTCTCAAAAATCGATTTAAGGTCCGGGTATCATCAGTTAAAGGTACAGGAAGAGGACATTCCTAAAACCGCTTTTAGAACAAGGTATGGTCATTATGAATTTACTGTCATACCATTTGGTTTAACCAATGCCCTAGCTGCATTTATGGACATGATGAACCGAATATGTAAGCCATATTTGGATAAATTCAAAATTATCTTCATAGATGATATTCTAATTTACTCTAAGAATAAAGAGGATCATGCAAAGGATTTGCACGCACTTTTAAGTCTATTAAGAAAGGAAAAACTTTATGCTAAATTTTCGAAGTGCGAGTTCTGGTTAGAGCAGGTACAGTTTCTCGGATACCTAGTCAATCATGAAGGAATTCATGTAGATCCAACAAAGATTGAGACGATTACTAAAATGGAAAACCCCTGAGTCACCAACCGAGGTTAGAAGTTTCTTAGGATTGGCTGGTTATTATAGAAGATTTATTCAAGATTTTTCTAGAATAGCCATTCCCTTAACTAAGCTAACCTATAAATCTGTTAAGTTTGAATGGGGATTATAACAAGAAGAAGCCTTTAGAATCCTTAAGCAAAGATTAACCCATACACCCATACTAGCACTGCCAGAAGGAGCTGAAGACTTTGCAGTATATTGCGATGCTTCTAGATTAGGATATGGATGTGTATTGATGCAACGACAAAAGGTTATAGCTTACGCATCTAGACAACTTAAGAATCATGAAGAGAATTATTCAACTCATGATCTAGAATTAGAAGCTATAATTTTTGTTCTTAAGATTTGGAGACATTACATTTATGGTAGTAAGCTTACTGTATTCACCGATCATAAGAGTTTAAGGTATATTTTCCAACACAAGGAATTGAATATGAGACAAAGACGCTAGATGGAGATGCTTAGTGACTATGATTATGATATCCAGTATCATGAAGGAAAAAGCAAATGTAGTGGCAGATGCTTTAAAGTATCATGAAAAGCCAAAAAGGGTACGTTCTCTTAAATTAAATCTGCAAGTAGATTTAAATGATCAAATAAGAGAAGCACAAGAATCAGTAATCAAGGATGATTCTGAAAAATTAAAAGGTATGCTAAAAGAATTGGAACAAGGAATAGATGGAATTTGGAGATTTCATAAAAAGAGAATGTGGATACCTAAATTAGGAAATCTACGTCATCGTATATTAGAAGAAGCCCATAAGTCTAAGTATACGATGCATCCAGGAAGTGATAAAATGTACCAGGATTTAAGGAAAAATTTATGGTGGATAGGAATGAAAAAGGACATAGCAGCCTATGTTTCTAAATGTTTAACCTGTTCACAAGTTAAGGCTGAACATCAGAAACCCTCAGGATTTCTACAACAATTAGAAATGCCAGTGTGGAAATGGGAATTGATAACAATGGATTTTGTTACTAAATTACCCAAAACAAAGAAAGGAAATGATACAATCTGGGTGATTGTAGATAGGCTAACCAAGTCAGCTCATTTCGTACCAATGAAGGAAACAATTAGTATGGAACAATTAGCTAAATTGCTTAGACATGTTCTTACATTAATTACCAAGTTATATGAGTGATAAAACAGGTTGCATGGCTTCTACATTGTTAATTATGCATTAATTTGAAAATAAGCTTTCTGTTGACTTTTTAAGATTAGCTTTGACCCGACATTTGACCTACTTAGAGTGGGAATCAGAGAGTACCCTTTTAAGGGTTTATTACCCACATAATTACCAACTCATAGGTACTTTCAATTTGAACTTTGACTGGACAAATTGTGAATAATCACTAAGTCAAACCTTAATTACGATGGTTTGACTTTAAGCTAATTAACTAGGCAAATCCGAATTAAGAGAAGTTAAGGACACTTACAAAGGTCCTAAGTACGACTAGTGACTCCTAGGAAGTGTGCTTGAGCTCCAAAATTCTCCAGAAGTGAAGTTGTGAAGTTTGCAAGTGAATGTGCTCAATTTTGTAACACTGGAGCTTCTTATATAGTGAATTAAATCACATAGGATCATGCCAAGGAATTCTACTGATGTTTCCAGATTAAGACAAGTGCCCCCTATACATGAAATACCATTGGGGCAGCCCCTGGTATGTAAAACAAGCATTCAAAGTTGGTTAACAGACCTGAACTGGCATCTGGAGGTGAATTCTGTCATTGTAGTGCTCACGCGGCCCGCGTGACAGACCACAAGGGTCTTACGCGGCCGGTATGAGGCCCCGGGTCAGGTTAAAAAGTTTCAGCTATTTGCACTTTAGGTCCCTGGTCCTTTTAAACATGGTTTTAAGTTCCAAATTTGCATTTTCAGCCCTCTAACTTGATTTTTAAGGACCTTATGACTTAACCAAACTTCGTTAAGTCCTCGGTTAACTTTGTGATCACCCGTAAGGCCCTAGATTTCAACGTTGACGCTTTTAACCCCTCGTATACGAATGTTATCATAACTTTCTCATAGTTTATCGAAATCTTGTGAAATTTTTATCACTTATTCTAGTGAGCATATTTAATCGTTACAAAGCTTCGGGTTTGCTAAATGGTCACTCAGAGGTATACTTTAAACATGTTGACACATTTAACCCCTGTAGTTTGTAATCTCTCACTTTCTTCCACAATTAGCTTCGTATGATCCATGATTTATTCGTTTAAGGGTATAAACATCATGTAGGGTTGTTGAAATATATATTTATCCATTGTTGACACTTTGTACCCTTTTATTCACATACTTTCCTTTTTTGTCAACTTTAGTCCCTCTAAAGTAATCCTTTACACGTTTAAAGCTCATGACACGTGTCGATATCATATTGGACATAAATTTTTGAGGTGTTACACTGAGAACAAAGACTCCTGGATCTGGTTCCTACAGTGTATTAAAGATGACTTGGATCTTCCAGATAATGCAAATTTCACCTTCATTTCTGACAGGCAAAAGGTATGGTATTACATTCAGCAATTATCCTAAGTCTATTTTTGTATGATTAATGTTTGAAATGTGATGAAACAGGGAATAATACCAGCCATAACTCAGGTATTTCTAGCAGCTCAGCATAGATTTTGTGATGTGTTTCCCGCTCGGAGATATTAGCTTTATCTCCTTACGAAAACACACGACCTTTGCGTGGTGCTGAGATAGCCAAGCCATCCCAACGACTACTTGAAATTCCCCCATTGACATCGGGATTAGGTCTATCAGGTATTCTTCATCATTGATGCTTAATTTGCAGCCTCGACAAATATCACAAACTAAAAAACTTTTGTTGTCCCCTATCTCAACTTCTAAGGGCACAGATAATTTCGTCAATACAAATGAAGGATGTCGAATAAATCCATGCGAAATGAAGGATTTATTCTCACCCGTATCAAACAATACACGTGCTGGAATTGAGTTAATTGTGAATATACCTGAGACCACATCGGGTTCTGTTTTTGCTTCAGCCGCGGTATGTTGGAAGGACCTAGCCTTCGCCTTAGGAGCTTCTGCTGAAGATTCTTTAACGTCTCTTTTTCCAACTAAGTCCGGGCATTCGGACTTTTTGTGGCCAGGTTGATAACATTTGTAGCAAACTGAGAATTTACCCGGGCATAGCGAGGCCGTGTGTCCCGTCTTACTACATATGGGGCATGGTTTGTCTTTGAACCGACATTCTCCCTTGTGTCCTTTCCCGCACACTTTACAACTTGGCGACCCACCTTTAGCATCCACCTTCTTTCCCGATTCTCCAGTTCGAGCTTTCTTTGTAGGGCTTGGATTCACATCATGTGCCCTTCGCTCACCCCTTTCAACTTGTTTCTTCAACTCTATTTCCCGTTCCCGAGCAACGTTTATGATTTCGGTAAGGGTCTCGTATTTTGAAGGAGTCATAAACTCCCTATATTCAGCGCTCAACATGTTATAGTAGTAGTATATTTTATGTTCTTCATTCGTCACCAATTCACTACTAAACTTCATCTTATCCATAAACATCACCGTAATCTTGTCTATGGTCTTGCCCTTGTGCCTAAGTTGCATGAATTCTTCCTTGATTTTATTAATGACCGCCTTGGGACTATGATGTTTAAGAAACGGCGTCTTAAACTCCTCCCATGTCATGGCTCTCGCCGCTTCGGCTCCCATTTCATTCTTTTTATTGTCCCACCAATCTTTGGCTTGACCTCTCAACTGGCCCGTTCCGTAAGCAACAAAGTCACTTTCGTCGCAATGGGTCCTTTCAAACACCCCTTCAACGTCGCCCAACCATCTTTGGAAAATTATCGGGTCAACCTCCCCGTTGTAGATTGGCGGTTTACATGCCATAAATTCTTTGTATGAACACCCTTTACGTTCTCCCGATTTCTCCTTCATAAGGTTGACACTATCCTCCAACCTTTTGACTCGTTCTTCGACAAGTGACAACACCGTGTTTTGAATTTTGTCTATAAACCCGGATAGACTACTTTCAATTGCCTTCCCCACTTCTTCGGCAATTATCTCTTTCATTTGTTTGGTGCTTGTCTGCACCGGATCATCATCGTTTCTTTCCAACATCTTGAAACTGAAATGTTTACATTAAACATTAAACATTTCATTTATAACCTTGCGTCATTTGTTTCGGTTTAGCCAAGTTCCTAACTTGCTTTAACCGTTCACATTTGGTGCACTTTCCGGGTTTGAGTGAATTAACACACTATTCCCATGCACATCAATTCACTTCTCATTTCTTTCATAAGATATAATCTATTAAAATAATAAGTTAATTCTTACCGGACGATCGATCAAGCTTGAACCGAACATTTTGTTGACAACCTTAAGCTCTGATTACCAACTTGTAACACCCGTCTTATTATTACTTGAATTTAATAAAATTTCATACGATTTATATAAAAGGTGTCTAAATTAAAACATAGTTACCAAAACAAAGTTCCAAGTAATCAAAACTAGTCAACAAACGACTAGTTAAAACATTCATGACCTGATTAGCAAATTGTTTACATTCAACAGAAATAGAAACATTGTTTAACAAGGTTATGAAATCGCGGAAGCTTCAAAAGTTGTGTTCGGTTCTTCAAAAACTTGCTTGACCGCCATCCGTATTCTTGCAATACCTAGAAACTAAAGTGTTTACATAAAAACTAGTATTAGAGTTCTTAAAAATATTACATAATCGAAACTACGATCAAAACGGATTCGATTAGCTATAATATGCGAAAATTTACAAAAATTTCCGGGCTCTACCGTAACTTACGGTATCTACCGTAAGTTACGGTAGTCACTTGATGATTCTGGTCTACCGTAAATCAGTAGTGATCCACCGTAAAGCTTTTGATCTCTACCGTAAGTTACGGTGGATACCATAACTTACGGTAGTCACTGCAAGTTTATATTTTGACTGATTTGATTATAAAGCCCAAACCAAACTCTCGGATTTCTCATTCTTACAAACCAACATGTTAAATTCTCGTATTCTAATATGTCGTTTATCAACAATAACAAAAGACCAATTTACTATATCACGAAGCATTCGCCACGCATTAATCGATTATTCGACCCGTTTGGCTCATCTACGGAATCCTCCATTATGATGACTACCAACAAGTTGTAACCAATCCTGGTCTTATTAATTAATATAGCGAACATTATCGCTTTAAATTAAGACAACCTTTATTCCACAATTTACCATACTTATTCAATTATCAAAGTTTACCCAATGTAACGAATCAAATTACATACCTTTAGTGCACGCCCTTCAAACGCAAGTCGCCACCGGCTTGTCCGCTTGGAGCTCCGGTATCCTTTCCTATAGAGTTCAACCAAGACATGTTTAGAACTCTTTTCAATTCATAGTTCGCATATTTTTCCGAAACATCACAATCATGCGGTTTAACTCAAATTTCAGATTTAAGCCTTCTTTGAGGCATTTATGCGAACACTTTAAGGGCAGAAATTTACACTATATATTATCAAGTTCATAACTTGTCATATAGCCCTAAATTTTCATCAATCAACTACCTTACATGAACTTTAACCTCTAAAATTCTGAAATCACTTCACATATGTCAAATATTACTAGAACAACCACTATAATCCTAGTGTTTATCATTTTCTCACAAAACCCATGAATCACCTTCAATGTGTTCATGAAATTTTTAGAATTTAGGCATGATTTCACATATTGTTGTCTAGGTTTTACTCCTAGACACTATATCATTCCTATTCTACCCAGATAACAAACATGCATCATCGAATTTCAGATTTCCCAAATTCATGAGAATTTCAAGTAGAGAATTCTCATCAAATTTTACATACCTTATAACCCTCTTGCGATGAGGATCACAAATCTCAGCTCGGATTTCGTTTTGGATCAGATTTGAACCTTCAATTTAGGTGTTTTGTGGAATTTTGGGTTTTGAAAAGCTTGGTTGCCCCTTCCCCCTGTTTGATCGATCCCAGCATCCTCACCAGGGGTGTTTGTGTTTGATTAAAATGTTTTTATTAAAACTATTTTCAAGTTTCACACTTTTGGTCCCTCTAGTTTCTTTTATTTTAATTCTATGTCTTTAACTACTCATAAGTAATAAACTAACTAGGTTAGTGTCATTACTAGTTATTTTATTTTACTACTTTATTTGCAACTTAATTGCAAATTTAAGAATTTGTATTTTCGGGATGTTACAGAAGTGCCAGAAGTGTGGTGAAAAGGGCCACAACCAAAGAACTTGTGGAAGGACCAAAAAAGTTGTCGGGCCGAAAAAAAGGGAGGAAAGGTAAGAAGAAGAAAGATGGTAATAAAGCTACTGAGGCTGGTCAGGCAGGTCTAGGTGTTTAAGGGTTATGGTTTTCGGGTTGTCGGGTTATGGTTTTTGGGTTGTCTTAAAACATTGATGCAGTCTTTTGTGTCTATTTAGCTTATTAGAACATCTATAACAATTATCATCATATTTTGGACTTGTTATGTTGATGATATTAATGTAGGATATTGTGTATGGTTGGATGTTTAATGGTCAGTTGTTTAAAGTTTGTGGTTTACTATTTTGTGTTTTAGTTTCACGTTTGTCGAATGTTAAATTTGGTCCAAATGTTGGAAACTTATGTTTGTTGAAGGTTGTATCTGGCATTTGAAGTTTGGACAGGTTATTATGTTCATTTGTTGCAACAGGTCATGCACTTTGGACAGGTTATTTGTGTTCATTTGTTGCAACAAATGATGCACTTTGGACAGGTTATTGTGTTCATTTGTTGCAACATGTCATGCACAATGGATTTAAACGACACATTTTGCACAATGGATTTCGCAAAATAGATTTAAACGACATATTTCGCACGATACATTTTGCACAATACCTAATTACTTCCAAACAACCACATTCAAACAACCTGCTCATTGAATCAACCTACTCATTGAATGCTATCCATATTTCACCAACCACTTTTAAGACATAATTACTTCCAAACAACCAAATTCATACAACCTACTCATTGAATGCATCAGATTTTCAAAAAACATTGGGAATATCCATTGCATTGAAGACATTACAACATCCTTCACATTAAAAACATTACAATATCCAATACATTCAACCCTTAACATACATCCAAAACACAAACCCTAAAAGTATCAAAAGACCCGTAATGATCTTGTTCTTCAGCCGATTCTTTTCCCGTATCTTGGCTAACTCAGCATCAACTTGGTTTCTGTGTCTTAAAAGCCCAGGAATAATTGCCACTGCAAGACTGCACATTGGTGGGTCCACCCACCCTATGAATCTTCCACAGTTGGGATTCTACAGAGAAAAAAGAAAGGATCAAACTTTTTAAGCCCTAGACTATTAAAATCGGTAATAGTATACATTACTATGGTTGGACAAGAGTAGAATCGGCGACCAGGGTTGAGATCAGTCCATGAAGTAACTATGATTGCATCTTGGCCACAATTGCAGAGAACCATGAGGATGATGGAATCGATGCTGCTGAGGAAGATGATGATGTGTGCAAAATGCAACATATAAATTACATCAATTGTGGCATAAAACTAACCCTTTTTTAGTACTAATGTTGGAAAAAGTGTGCTTTTATCTTCCTTTTGTATTTTCAGGATTAAATGAGCTCAAATTAACAAAAGAAGCAAAAAGACATCAAAATCTAACATAAATACAAGAAAAGGAACAAGATGTGACATGCCCGACCCCACGACAGCATCTTCCCAAGCAAAACAAGATAACAGAAGACTGAACACGCCCCGTGCTCAGCCAGCACGGGGGCGTGCCCAAGTGTCAGCAGAAAAGACAAAGTGGTAGAAGCTTCTACTGCCCACCACGGGGCCGTGCTCAGCGGACACGGGGCCATGGTCAACTATAAGATTCGCACAATCTAGGCAAATCTTCATAGTACAAAGATTCTTCTGCACACGGGGTCGTGCTCAGCGGACACGGGGGTTTGGTCAATTAATAAGACAAAGCTGCATTAAATGAAGAAAGAGAAGGATGTGGACACGGGGCCGTGCCCACTGGACACGGGGCCGTGCCCGAGCTTCTGTTCAGCCTATAAATAGGAGTGCTTGGCTCAAGCTCAAACCATCCCTTGGCACACCACCTCTCTCACACTTCACCCACCACCCACCACCACCATAACACCATCATCCACCACCATCATCCATTGTCCATCATAGAGTGTGTGAGTCATCTCGGGATCCAAGATTGATCGTAAGAGTTCTTGACAATCAAGGCCATGTTTGCCTAAGTCTCTTACATCACTTGGTGAAGACAAGTGTCTAGTGTAATACTTTTTATTTCTAATATTTTCGCACTTTTTACTTGGTTTTGTATTAATGACTTTAATAACTAGTTTCTTATGTTGAAGGTGATCTTTCCTTATCGTTTGTCTGTGGTGTCTTGACATTATTTTACTGTCTATATAAAATAAAAGATTTTCACCATTCATATCTCCACGGTCTATATGGAGGTATGTTGGCTACCTGGTCGGGGGTTAAGGGAACGGTTTGGTAAAGGTCTTGCCATTGTTCTGCGTTTAGAGGTCCTGCAATGGACCTGGGTCAAATTTAGTAGGACCTCCTTCAATACTTAACGGTATTGGATGGCGGGGGTCCAAACTCTTTGATCCCCTCATAAGTTAACTACTATTAATACTATAACCCGGCTATTTAGGACTATATCCCTGCTGACTCAGACTACTTAGTCGAGGGTAACGTCACCTCCAAAAGAGGGGCCTACCATAATTTGCATTAATAACTTAATTAATTATCTTTCAATAATCCGACCCTTTAGGATTGTATCCTTGCTGACTCAAACTACTGGGTTGAGGGTAATGTCACCTTCAAAAGAGGGGCCTGCTACAATAACTAAGATAATCTCTTAAATAAGTGCAAAAGTGCGGAAATAATCAAAGGTTACACTATACACGAGTCGGAACCAAGTGATTCATCTTGTCTATCTGTTTTTCTTTTATTTTTATTTTCAGCATTTTTAGTTAGTTTTTATTTTTCTTAGCTTAAAACATTTTTCTAAACTTTTTGATTTGATTAGACGTTGAGGATAAACCGGTACTAAAAGCTCTTGTGTCCTTGGACGACCTCGGTATCTTACCAACGCTATACTACGCTCACGATGGGTGCACTTGCCCATATGAGTGTCTAGTGTTAGTAAATATCGTGTTTTATAAATTTAAAACTTGACTAAAAAGTGTTAAAGGGGCTTAAAATATACACCTAATATATATAACACTTGACACCCATCAATGAACAGTGGAGAAGATGAAGAACATTGATGAGGAGAAATGTTGGTGGTTAGGTATGTGGGAAAAAGGCACTTATTTAATAGGCAGAGAGAATAAAAAACAGAAACTGACCAAAATACCCCTCACGTGATATGCACGTGGGGTCACTTAACAGAGAAAACAAACTGAAGTTAGACCTAGGGACTATCCGGGAACAAAAATTAAAAACTTGGGGACTATTTAGGTAATTTTAGAAAGTTGGGGACTATAGGTGAAAAAATGCGAAACCACAGGGACTATCCGGGCATTTTTCTCTTTTTAAAAAGATGAAGTGGAAGCGACTTACTGAAGACCGACCGCTAGATGAGCTGTTTTTATATACAAGTACTGGGTTCAAGGAAATGTCTGGAAGGATATATTTTGAAAGAAGTAAAACGTGTTATGGTAGCGTTTAATTAATTGGAACTAGCTACTTGAACGGATCAAACCAGGGATGAGCGCGGTACCCGTTCGGTACCGAACCGATGCCGGTACCAAAAGTACGAGTACCGAAAATGGAAGTGGGTACCGGTACCAAATACATCAGTTCCGTACCAGTACTGGTATTTATCAGTGTTTATAAATACCGGTACCGGAAAAAGGGGAAAGTGAGTACCGGTATTGAATATACCCGGTACGGTTCGGTACCGGTACCCAGTACCAATGGCGGAACTAGCCCAAAAAGTTTGGGGTATCCTAAATTTTTTTTAGGATCAGGGGTATCCTTTATATAACAGAAATGGAGTTGAGAGGTATTTTTACACTACGGAAATGGAGTTAAGGGGTATTTTTACACTACGGAGACGGGGTTGAGGGGTGGCTCGTGCTATCCATATTTGTACTATAAGTCCGCACTACCCGGTACCAAATGTTCATCCCTAGATCAAACCGATTGAATTTGGTAAGATAATGAAACCATTATTTGATTAGGGTACAACCACTTAAGCACAATTTACAATCATACGTGCATACAAATGTTACAAATTAATAGTCTATAAAGGTATAACCACTTAAACACAATTTACAATCATGCATGCATATAGATACAAATGTTACAAATTATTAATAGTATATATCTACTTATATATAAAAGGAGAAGTAGTGCTGATGTAAGTTTGTCTACGTGTCAAATTTCCAGCTATGCCACATAGCCTTTGCTGATGTCATAAATCACAATTAAAATTTGAATATATTGTATTAACTTTATTTTCTAATCAAATAATATTAAAATATATATTGGCTCCACTTTCAAAATTCAAATAATAGAACCACTCCTTCCAAAATCTGCTCTCTCTCCTCCGCACTCTTCATTCCAATAAAACCCTAGACAAAAAATCCTCTGGCGTCTCTCTCTCTCTCTCTCTCTCAATACCATCGACAACCTTCAATCGCCGGCGAACAACTCAACGAAGAAATTTCGCTAAAACTTCTGAAGATAACCACCATCGCCGGCGAACAACTCTCCGGCGACCGTCGATTCGCCGTTTCCTCTGCCACTTCTCACTGTTCTGTTTCAGGTAATTTGAATCTGATTTTTAAGGAAGAAAATTAGTTTAGGGTTTATTGATCGACTTTCTTATCTTAATTGATAGATAAAAGGTGTGATGATGAGCATGTAGATGAAACGATCTATAATGGAAGAAGAAATAAGAGGTGGTCATTTGCAATTACTAATCCCAATCTCGGTATCTTTCAGTTTCGCCAGGTATGTTGTTTGATGAATGTTTGGTTTGTATATACTTCTGATTCGCTTGGTTTGTCTATAGTTTTGTGTTGATTAATCGATTTGATTCAGATTTTGTGATTAGTTATTAATAATTAGGTTGAAGTTGTTTGTGATTCGTTTATGTGTTTAGGTGTGGTGTGTGAGAGAGGAAGCAGGTGGAATGAGAGTGTGTGGATCGCGAGCTGTAGATTGAACCAAATTTCAACCAGTTAGGGTTTCAATTGAGGCATATGTTGTTGTATCTGGCTCGATTAATCGATTTCATTCAGCTTCAGTAATCAATCGTCAATAATTAGGTCAAATTGTTTAGGATAATTAAGTCACACGTTTCAGTCGGGCTTGGCCAACGTGTCTTAAATCTTTTTGTCAATTTTTTTGAATTCATAAATAATCAATGTATTACACATGATTAAAAAATTGTATTACCGAAATAAGCATTATAATTATTTTTAATAAAATGATTTGGGATGTTATCACCATTTGAGTACACATTATACAATTTCTGACCCGTTTAACTCATTCAACCCGTTTCCTTTTCAGGTGCTAATCTTATAAGAGAAGCTTAACGACAGAGAAGCCGATATCAAAAGATTAAGGCATCAGCTGCAACAATATGATGTGGTGGAGGAAAAAACAGACACACGTATTCGTTTTATGAGTTTTAGTTTTTTTTGGACCAAAAAATTTTATTTTAAATTGTTCATTGCAGAAGAACTAGAGTTAATCCGTTCATGAGAGCTGACGTACCTGAAGTTCAGGTCTTATTGTTTCTTCCACACAAGCTTATAAAAACTTGAAAAAGACAATAATAATGTTGTTTGGTCGAGCCTAAAGACAATTGAAAGTCTGCAACTCATGTTTTTTTCTAAATCATATATAACCTGATCTCATTTTGATTATTATCATGCTCATGATTGAATGATGCCAATTGTCAGTTTTTTAATTCTTGCAGGTTTAGGTGGTTATAAAGCTGAAGAAGCAACTGGATGAATTAGTTATGAATGTAAAGGGTAAACTAGGCATCTGTGTAACTGAGTTTTAATTTGTCTACATCAACATTTTCATTTTGTGTGTCTGGTTAGAGGTGTCAAACTGGCCAGATCTGGTGGGTTGGTTAACAGGTCAAAAACCATTAGTTTTGTATGACTCGAAAGTTGAAACATGCAGGGTGATTGGATTGATCTAGAACAAAAGGTTTTGTTTTATTTCATGGGGATCATTTACCTTCAACTGAAAACTAGATGTTCAAGGTTTGAAAAAAATACCATTGGTGCGATTTAATTACTGGGAATATCACCTCTTAGAAGGAAACTTTGCTTTTAATATTGCAGAATGTGAAGTGGTTTTGTCACACGGAACATTCGATTTGGTGCCAAGCAGTTTTGATGACGACAACCTATGCGAGTGAAACTACAAGACACCAGGTAAAATCCAATCACATATAGACTTACCTAATCAACTAATGAATTCAATATTCCCTTTTTATTGAAGAATTTGTAGAATTTTTATTCCTTGCTGGCATTAATATAATAACAGTACCTCAAACATACTGTTACTTTCAAAAAGGTAGTTTTGAACGGAAGTTAAATATTATATGGCTAAAAGATTCCTTTCTGACAACCACTCATATGTTATATATGACTTTGCTATTTGAATCCTATGGTGATATTTCATTTAATAATATAGCATTACTCTTACGGTGCTGCAGTGAACAAAAGTTAAATTTCCAGGCTGCTTCATTCAACACCATATCTCCATCCTCTGTAGCTGGCAATTCAACATTTTGCGGTGATGCAGTGAACAGAAGTTGTCCAGCTGTGCTTCCTAAACCGGTAGTACTCAACCCGGTTCAGACGTTGACTTGGTCCGTCAGACTCTTGATAACAAGCAAACAATTCTTAGTATTTCGGCTTTCGTTGCAATTGGTGCAGCTGCTATGATTGTTATCGCCATGATTTTTCTTCACTATTCTCAATCTTAAAGTCTGGTTTACCATGTCCAAGTCAGCAGCCACAATCCCTTTATCTGTGGTTTCAGCAGCTCCCCCAGCACAGACATAAATTCTGGCAAGCAGCAAGCTGGTAATATTTTCTGGTGAACCCGACTTCAGTACAGGAGCACATGAAGGGTATACCGAGCTCTCGGTCGTGGAGGGTTTGGCCCAGTATACCGAACTGTTCTGGGAGATGGCTGATCAGTTGCCATAGAAAAGCTCACAGGTGCAATGATGAGCCTGTAGATGAAACGATCTATAATGGAAGAAGAAATAAGAGATGGTCATTTTCAATTACTAATCCCCATCTCGGTGTCTTTCAATTTCGCCAGGTATATTGTTTGATGAATGCTTGGTTTGTATATACATCGTTTATTTGTAATTTTGGAAACGTAAATATTAACTTTTTAAATCCAAATAATCACGGGCTTAACTTTATTTTTTGTGTAAAATATTCAAATTTATAAGGTGCCATTCATTGTGTTCTGTAGGAACATGCTTCATGGACCTTGGAAAGATGCAAATGCACCAGTTTTGACCTTGCATGTGGATGACAACAATGTTAACAAGGAGGCGATTGCTATAGCTTTAGCATACCATTATGGATATCACCCTAAACTTGATGACAGTAATGCATTTCGTGTTCTTGCTGCTACATCTTTTATTGACCTTTAGGTTTTCTTATTTTTAATAATATAGCCCATAGTTATTAAAGGCGCTAGGCCCACAGGCCTCGCCTGGGGCCTAGGCGCAAGGCGCAAAAAAAGTGAGGGCCTCAGCAAAAAAGAGCGCACGATGAAAAAAATTAAAAATATTTTATGTATTAGAAATTAATACTATTCTTTGAATAAAATAAACAAAAGCTATTGTATAATGAAGAAACACTGACCTTCCGGTAGTATCCGACGAAGACTTCAAGTATCAATGATCCGAACCGGCAAACTGCAAAACAGAAACACCGTTAGGACTCGTTACAGGAATGGGGTTATTCGTGTAACCACCCTCCGGCGTGAGAATAAGTCTCGGGTTTGGGAGTATAAAAGTGTAAAGAGAAGAAGAAGTTGTATTGGGAATTCGATATCCTGTACCTTGCATGTTTACCTCTATTTATAGTTTATGATTAGGGTTTTCCTTAACTTAGATGAACTCCTATAAGTTAGGGATTTGCATGATCCTCCCAAAAAGTTGGAGATTTAGTTATGTATCCTATCCGTACAGAATGGAATATTCTAGAACGAATATTTATAACAGTTTATTTATAATAAAATACTAGGTAATGACCGGGTCGGACTATCCGATTGGGGTCATACCTCGTCATGTCCCCCCAGTCCGAAGTTATGAAATGTAATTCATGAAATCGGACTAGAGAGAAAAAAAAAAGTATATCCTATGTAAGGAAAATTTACGGTGCCATAAATGTGATATGAGAAAATGGCGGCGATGTGACAGGATGTAGCAGTTAAGCCATCATTGGGGTAACAACTTGGGTTACCCTGTTCTGACGCGTATGTCTGTACAGTTTCCATTTTGAATTTTGTAAAGCTATCATATAAATAGCATCCTTTTGACGAGGGTTGAGTTCCAATTTCTAGAACACCCTCTTTCACTTCCCCTCTTTCAAACGAAATGGCCACTAAGAATGTTGAATCTTCTTCCTCTGCCTCCGCGGGCTCCGAAACCCTTTTCTGCAAATGGGGAGTTGTATCCTACAACAACCTTGTGCAGGATTATGGGATCAGGGCTGAGTGGAACCCCCTATTACCGTAAAAAACGGACACAGCCTTTCCACTAAGAAAAGGGAAAATCACATTATTCAGTGATTTTTTCAAATTCTGCAATTTCCGGTTGCCCATCACTAAATTCCTCAAATCCGTGCTTGATTACTACCGCATTCACCTTTCCCAAATACATCCACTAGGGTTAGTGAAACTTCGTCAATTTGAATTTGCGTGTGTGGCTTTAGGGCACATACCGGAACTCATCGTTTTTAAGGCTTTTTTCGTTCTTGTGTGGAAACCCCCATTCTTTACTTTCGATCGGAGAGACACTGAAGTTTCTTGTCTGAGGGAAATCCCTACCAGTTCCCGGGACAAAGATTGGAAAAAGAAATTTTTCTACATTGACATCTCTGTAATTCCTGGCGATATGCATTGGAGAAACATGGGGCCGAAGGACAAAGTTAAGGACGACAGTCCTCCTGAAGATGCTTACATTGCAAATGCCCTATATACAAGATTGTGCAATCGCCCTTTCGAATGTACAGTGATTCCAGAAGGGGCCCTGGTAATGGCGGGAATGAGCCTGTTGTGGCGTGATATCAAGCAGTATCCCTCATTTCAAAGGGATGATGAAGGTATGACTGATGCTTTGTTAATCTAGTACATTACTATTTGCCTAAATATACCCTTTGCAGGAGAATGGAGCCTATTTGATTTTGTCGATCCTCCGCGGCACCTGGCATTGAGGGCCGCCGACCGCGTACTGAGTGAGCAAGAGCCGGATGTGTTAAAAATTCACCTTGATCAATTTTTGCTACCCGCCCTTCCTGCGGATCCTACTGCCTATCTTGCCTTTGCTAGCATCAGCGGGGGTACTAACGTTGTGAATCCGGAGAAGAAACCCCTCCGGGTAAAGATTACTGGGAGGAAATATATAGCGGCTGGGGTGACCACGTCCTCTGCTAGTGGTGCGATTACCAAAGGGGAAATGGTTACTGCAACTGAAATTACCAGTCCTACCCATGTATTGAAAAAACGAAAGACATTTCATGCTCCAAAACTGCCCGCGTTTGAAGCCGTGCAGGCCGCCTATGCCATACCAACTGGTATGAGTTTTGTACCTTTGGTTTATTAATTAGACGCCTTATGCAACTGAAGTGTGTTTTTACTACAGGGACTACAGGCGCGGTTCAAACTTCCCTTGTGACAGCCATGCCCTTGTCATCTATTGAGGTGGTACCTCCAACTGATAGCAACCAAACGGAACCCACACCATCGCTGAGTCCGTCTGTTTCCGTTAGCTGTGCGATGCCGCCGCCCACATTTACCGCTACTGTAACTGTAACAGCGAGTCCTGTTGCCGCATCGCTAGCTTCCAGTGTCACACTTTCCCCTGTGTCTGCCTCGCCTTTGACTATTTTTTCAACTGTTGGGAAAGAGGTCCCTGCTACATCCTCTAGTCATGAGGCGACGAGTGCTGGGGACCGTGCCGCTGGTGATATCGGCGGATCCAGCAGTGGTATTGCCGACGATGGGGCCCGCCTGGGAGATGATCTATACTTACCTACCATCAACTGGGATCTCAACAACCGGGACAAACGCTATCAACCTCAGTGGAAGATTGCAGAATCATCTAGGCTAATCTTCCCCCCAGTGGTTCAACATTGGGTTGAACGGGCTTATCCTCCAGCGGAAGTGGCATATGTAGAAGGGCTAAACAATGAGAACTTGATGAATTCTGCTATTGTGGACTCTGTTAGTCAACCCAGGAGGCTTACGGAGATCCGTCGCCGGTGGATGCATGACAATAATGAGCTCCACCGGGCCCAAGCCGTTATTGAGGAACTGAAGGATGAGAAATACCGTCTGGAGAGTCAACTTCAAGCTGCTGGACTGAGGGAGAGTCGGTTTGTCTCGGAGAAAAACAAAGCCGAGGATGATTTAAAGAGGGTTACTGCCCATCTCGCCGAAGAGCGGCTTGTGTGGGCTCGGGATATAGCGGAGAAGGACCGGGTGATTGCTCATGCTAAAACCGTGCAGGAGGAGCTAGAGCGTAAAGCTGTTAGTGAGGCTCAGAAGGTGAGATCCGAAATGACTGCTCTTATGGATAAATTTCGAATTGACACTGATTTTGTGTCACAGGTTCAGGAACGCTATCAAGCGTTGACCGTTGAGGTGGAGGCTTCGAATGCCAAGGCTCAGGCGAAACAGGCGGAGTTGGAAGAGCGGGAAGGGCAGCTTAGAGAACTCCAACAGCGTTGTGATTCCCTTCTACTTGAACGAAATACCCTCGACCGATCTTCCGCCACACGCCTAAAGGAGGTGGAAAGTGCTTTAGATCAAGCAAATGTTGAGGTGGAAGGATTGACCAGTCAACTGGCCGCTTTACGGGGTGATAGGAATTGGCTAATAACCACTGGGCTCGTAGGAGCGTTTGAGTATTGTCGCCAATCAGCGCCCTTTACCTCTCTGATAGACCGTCTTTCCGCTGCTGCCTACAAGTCCGGTCACCACAACGGTATTTACCAAGGATACTTTGATTGTAAACAATCAGATAGGATATCTTCTGACTTTCACATGGCTAGGGGCAAATTTGAAGGTGAAATGGCTGATGCGCTGGAGGCGGTATACAACGAGCCGCTGTCTATGTATACTGACTTAGTGAATAAGGTGAATGAGGAAGGCACAGAATCTCTGCGTATGATGCTGGACCCCGCGGAAGAGTCCGAGGAAGCATAAATATTTATATTTTGCTCACGTGTGCTAAACATTTATGGCTTTTGTAATGACACTATTTAGCCTTGGTTTTTGTGAACATATCCACGTAACTTGTCAGGTATTAAATGCTAACTCATGATGTATGTAGCCACCTTTCTTCTGAAATACGGCGATTTGACCTGTAATGATCATTTGCCATTAATACTGCTGTCGTCATCTCTGTCAAACCCATTTGCCCCCCTATAAATTTTGTTTCTTTTTTCTAAATTTGGTAACTTAACGATATGAGTCGTAAAAGCTATAAACAAAGACTCTCTGACATTTTCCGTCGACTAGATGATGCCGATGGCTTGGTTCAACTACAAACCCTAGTGACAAAGTCAGTGGCTTGGAAAAGAAGAGGACCTAATGTCGTTCCTACCCGGGCCAATCGTGCATGCCGGAGTATTGTGTATGAGGATGCTATCCCAGCTGACACTGACACGGCACCACTATCAGCCGAGGACCTGGTGCAACTTGTTTCAGCCAACCGTGTTCAACGTTGCCCTTTGGTGTACGAGCGTCGTCGTAGTGTTCGCGTTGGAAAAAATCATGTTGATAACCAGGGGATTGTATCCCCACCGGTGATTGGAGGATCAGCTGATGACTTGACCATTGATCCCTTTGTGATGGATTGTGGTAAGGTGCAGCATACCCCTGCAGAGGTGATGGCGACCTGTTCCCACAAGTAGGTGTTAGAGCATGTTCCTTTTTTGGTTCCCATATGTTGGCTTTTCAACGATAGGGACAAGTACTTGGTTTTGTGTAAGATAGTTTGTATGTTTTGTTAAAATACCTATCTTTTGGTAGCGGTTATTGCATCTATTACCAAGATACCCGCTTTTAGCGCTGTATATTTTGACCCCATGATTTATGAAAATATGTTCGTGTTTAAGGGCATTGTTGCTTATAGTTTTGTGCAATTTGTTTGCGACGGCAATTTTATTATATTCTTTCGTAATGAGAAGGAAAGAAACAACTTTTATTGAACTCAAAACTTAAATGAACAGAAGCGACATCGCTGTGGATGGATTACCTTTGTTTATTGAAAAAGAAAAAGAAAAGTTGATCTTGTTGTTAAGAGCAGGACGTTACAGGTAACATCTTTTTAACTGAGCGATGTTCCAGCTACGGGGTATATATGGCGGTTTCGTCTAACCTGGTCAATCTATAGGCCCCTTTGCCCAGATCTTCTTGAATGACATAGGGACCCTCCCAGTTGGGCCCTAGCTTTCCTGTGGGCTCCGCCCTACTAGCTTCATTGTCTCGCATGACATAATTGCCCTTTTTGAATGTATGTTGTGCCACGCGTTTGTTGTAATACTTTTCCAACGTCTTTTTGTATTTTGCTTCGTTGATAGCGGCGGATTCACGTCTTTGCTCGAGTGCGTCTAGACCCTCCCTTAGCAACCTGTCATTGTTCTTATCACCCGCGGTAAGGCGACGTAGTGACGGTAACCCCACCTCAGCGGGTATCATCGCTTCCATACCATAGGTTAGGCTAAAGGGTGTTTCGTTATTACTAGTCTTGGGCATTGTTCGGTGCGCCCATAGGACGTTTGGCAGTTCTTCAACCCAGGAGCTTCCCTCGGAGTCCAATCTTCTCTTTATGCCATCTAGCAAACTTCTATTCGCCCGCTCTACTTGACCGTTCCCTTGAGGGTGCGCTACAGATGTGAAAATCTACTGTATCTGGAGTTCAGCGCACCATTCTTGCAAAACTTTGTCTGTGAACTGTGTACCGTTGTCGCTTACCAAATATAGTGGCAATCCAAACCGGCATACTATGTGTTCCCAAAGGAACTTTTTGGCATTATCCGCCGTGATCTTAGCCAAAGGTTTGGCCTCTACCCACTTAGTAAAGTAGTCGATTGCCACGATTAAGTATTTTAACCTTCCGGGTGCCAATGGGAATGGTCCCACGATATCCACCGCCCATTTCTGAAAAGGCCAAGTCGCGGTGACTGGGATCAGGTTATTTTTGGGCCTGAATGTTTGGGGAGCGAATTTCTGACAGCTACGACATTTTCTGAGTTCCTGGACCGCGTCTTCGTGCATCCCGGGCCAGTAGTACCCGGCGTTATGGATTTTAGCTACAACTGCCCTGCGTCCGGCGTGGATGCCGCATATGCCCGCATGAATTTCTTGAATCAGATACTTGGCTTCTATCGGGGAAACACACCGTAGAAGTGGGCCCAAATATGACTTCCGGTAGAGAATGCCACCATTAACTTCATATTGCAACGCCTTTGTTTGTATTTTCTGAGCCTCGCCCTATCCGGGGGGCAACTCCCCCTTAATAAGGAATTTTAACATTGGAGTATACCAACAGGGTTCCTCCGCGGTTACTACGGAGATGTTCCGTGGTCCGATTGAAGGAGTTAGTAACGTCTCTACTTTCACTTCTTTTTCCATGCCTGAAGTGGCGAGCTTACTTAGAGCATCTGCTATCTGGTTTCTTCCCCGATGAACGTGGTTGAGCGTGACATTTTCGAAAGAAGTCATGAGCTCCTTTGTTTTTGCTAGGTATCTTGCCATCGATTCATCCTTAGCTTCATACGTTTCATTGACCTGGTTATTAACCAGCAAGGAGTCAATATAAGCCTCGACCCGTGTAGCTCCCATAGATTGAGCCATTCTTAAACCGGCAAGCAGTGCCTCGTACTTTGCCTCATTGTTGGAGCATTCGAAGTCAAAACGTAGGGCGTACATTAGTCTAATCTCGTCAGGGCTTATCAGCATTAAACCCGCTCCAGATCCTTTCTCACTCGACGACCCATCAGTGTAAAGCTTCCAGGTCTGTCTGGTGGTGCTAGATTCCGGGATGTCCTGGATGGCGGGATCCCATATAGCTTCTCCTTCAGGAATTTCTGCTAAAAAGTCGGCGATAACCTGCCCTTTGACAGCTGTTCGTTTTCTGTATTCAATAACTAAAGCACCTATCTCAATTGCCCATTTGGCCAGTCTTCCCGAGATTTCCGGCTTGTGCAGGATTTGCTGTAGCGGGTAATTCATCAAGACTTGCACGCGATGCGCTTGAAAATATCTTCTCAATCGCCTGGTGGCGTGTACCAGGGCCAGGACCAATTTTTCTAAGGTTGGATACCTCGTTTCTGGTCCCGCCAGTACTCGGCTTATGTAGTATATGGGAGTTTGCTTCCCATCCCTTTCCACCATGAGTACCGCGCTCACTGCCGTATGAGCCGCTGCCAAATACATTTTTAGTACCTCATTGGGAGATGGCACTGTAAGCATGGGTAACTTTTCGATAAAACGCTTCATATCTTGCAGGGCTTCTTCAGCTTCACCAGTCCATTTGAAGTTCTTTTTGTTGAGGCAGTCTTTCAATGTTTTAATGAACGGCAAAGATCTTTCTGCGTGTCTTGCTAAGAATCGATTAATCGCCACTAAACGCCCGTTTAGCGCTTGTGCTTCCTTCAACGTTCTAGGGGAGGGCATTCGCTTTATAGCGGCTACCTTATCCGGGTTAGCTTTGAAGCCTTCCCGGGTAATTATCATGCCCAAGAACTTTCCTTCTTCTACCCCAAACGAGCACTTCTTGGGGTTGAGCTTTATGTTGTATTCTCTAAGCTTTTGGAAGGTTTCCTCAATGTATTCCAACATTTGCTTCTCCTCTCTACTCTTGATCACAAGATCGTCTACATACACTTCCAGATTTCTGCCGATCTGGGTTTCAAAAGCTTTGTCCATGAGACGCTGATATGTTGCCCCAGCGTTCCGTAGACCAAAAGGCATCTTTGTGTAACAAAAAATGCCCACGTTGGTATGAAACGCTGTCTTTTCTTCGTCTTCCTTAGACATTTTGATCTGGTGATATCCCTTATAGGCGTCCAAGAAACATTTATACCTATAGGGGACCAGGGAATCAACTTTGAAGTCCATCTCCGGTAATGGGTACGCGTCCTTGGGGCATGCTTTATTCAGGTCCTTGAAATCAATGCACATTCGCCATGTACCATCTGGCTTTTTTACCATTACCGGGTTTGACACCCATGTGTGGTACTGTGTTTCTCTGAGGATTCCTGCTTCTACCAACTTTCGTACCTCTTTAATGACTGCTGCTTTTCGATCCGGGGCCATACTGCGTTTACCTTGCGCGACCGGCTTGACGCCTGGGAGTGTTGCTAACTTATGTTCCGCCTTATCGCGGGGAACTCCTGTCATGTCGGAATGTTCGAAGGCAAAGACGTCAACATTTCTTTTCAATAGCGCTTTCAAGTCATTTTTAACTTCTGGGGAGAGGCTGTCTCCGATGGTAACTGTTTGGTCTGGGTGGCGTGTGCTCAACACCCACCTTTCTGGACCGATAGCTCCGGTGGGGCCTTGGCGACATTTCTTGGTGCTTAGTGCCTCCCCTATTTTGTCTCGATACACTGTTGCAATGCCCCGCGGAGTGGGGAACTTCATGAAACCTCGCGCCGTTGAGACTATAGCGTCTAATTTACCCAGAGTGAACCTTCCAATAATCACATTGTGGTACGACTCAGCACGTACCACCAGGAATGTTAGGAGTATGGTTCTTTCCCGGGGCTCTTGTCCAAATGTGACTGGGAAAGTAATTTGACCAATAGGGTCAACCTTCTCCCATGTGAAGCCTTTAATGGGGGCGTGTACAGATTCTAGCAACCTTTGGTCTTCCAATTGCATTCTATTGAAACAGTGTTCGTAGATGATGTCTTCTGAACTTCCAGTGTCAACCAAGATTCGCCTCATGCGGTAATCCCCCACTGCAGCAGATATGATTAAGGCGTTTGTAGTAAGGTGCAGGTCCTCTACGCGTGGTTCGATGGTCATAGTAGCTAGCATCCAGGGTTCGAGCGTGGAGAAACTCCGTTTTGCCCCTTTTCCTTTGTCAGCGTGCACCATATTCAACTCTCGCGGTCTTTTACCCGCCGCTTTATCGTTTTCTTCCTTTACGACTGGTGGACCCTGTTTGATGTCCCTTACTAAGTGTGCCAACTTACCTGCTCTCACAAAATATTCAATCTGCTTTTTCAACTGAAAACAGTGGTTTGTGTCATGACCGCTCCCTTTGTGGTATTCACAGTATTTACTTGTGTCTTTGTTTGGGTTGTCTTTTAGTGGCTTCGGAGGATTAAACTTGAGGTTTTCTGAGGCTAGGATTTCCGCCGGCGTCTTGCTTAGGTTAGGGTAGTCGGATCGAGGTTTTGAGGACTCGTTCCTTGAGTAGGTGTTTCTTGGTCGGTCGTACCGCGAATCCGTCTTGTCATTCCTCTGGTATCGTTCTCCTCTACCCCTACCTTTGGCATTCCGCTGTTCTCTATCTTCTTGATTTTTTAGAGCCTCTTTCTTCCTATTAGCTGCATGACTGGCGGCTACGGCCTTTTCTTGTATGACATATACTTTAGCTATCCGAAGTATTTCATCAATGGTGGGTGGCACGCCATCCCTCCCATGGAGGGTTCTTAACAACTCGTCATCATTCACTCCCTGTAGGAAAGCTCCACAGGCTAGATCATTTGTCACGCCCGGGATTGCCAAACTTTCCTTGTTGAATCTAACGATGAAATTTTCCACCGTTTCATTGTCTCGCCGGCGGATATGGAGAAGCTCGTTTCTATCCTTGGTGTGCCTGCGCTGCTGGCTGAACTGCAAGATGAACTTGGCTTCCAAATCTTCAAAACTGTCTATTTCTCCTGTGGGTAAACTATCCCACCAAACCCTAGCCGCGCCCATCAGTGTTTGCACGAACATTTTGCACCATAGGGGCATAGGCCAACACGCTACTTCCCCCGCGCTTTTAAATAGGTTAAGATGGTCATCGGGGTCTCCTAGGCCATCGTATTTACCTACTGTTTGAGGCATTTTAGGTTTCTCCTTGATAGGAGCTTCCGCTATCCTTCTGGTAAACTTGGATTTGAAGGTTGCATCTACTGGCTTGTACGGTCTGGTGAGCTCGTCTTCTTCCACATTGATGGGTTGTACTGAAGGAATAATTTGTGACAACCCTCACCAAACCAGGTATCCGTACGACTTAATTAATAATTAATTATTGCTTAATTACTGTGCTTGCTTGAACTTGTGAATAAACTGCTACTTGAATACTGATACATGTACTTACTTGCATCATACTTTACTTGCTGTCACTACATTATTTACATGCTGAACCTTAGTGACAAACATGATGCACAAAAAGCACAGTAGCACTATAACGGATAACCTATTGAACATGCTGATAAGCCAGCATCAGGCAGACACTGCCTCTAAGGCCTGTAAGAGCCTGAAATATTTTGCTACACTAGTGGTGAGTGTAGGGATATAAGTGTTGTAGAACTGCGTCTCTAGGAATAAGTCACAATGACTGGATGTGCCTAAAACGTACTCTAAGTACAAAACTCAGCACTTTACATAACAATTCAGCTTTTAGCTAACTAATAAAGTGCCAAAACTTGAGAAAAATATTACTAGACACTTTCCAAAGTGTCAGGAATGAGTTGTGTCACCAAAAGGGGTAATAACGACACTTTAAAGCTTTGTTAAGCACTTTAACGGATTACTATCCAACCGAACAACCGGACTATACCCGAAACATGAAAATATTGTTATTTTCATTATTTATCTTTTTCTGAGCCAGTTGGGGTCCCCGAATACCCTAACACCCGCTATAAAACACTACACGCAACTCACCAGGTTAAGTACCTAACTAACTAACTTAACCTAACTAGTAACTAACTAATACTTGGAAATGGACCAAGACCCCCCCCCCCCCTTTGCTAACCGGCCCCAAACTAGAGGGGACACCCTTTGATTTCTTTTGATTATTTTAATCACAATGTCTAATATCTAAATGACATGTGATCCATTGGTTATTAAATCCCACAATTGTCTATAAGTAACTTGAGAATGCACATAAGTTCATTTGTCACAACAACACAAGAACACTACTCTCTCTCTCCCTTTGGCTCTCGGCCGAACCCACACACACACACCCACCCATTTTCGAGTTTGATCTTGCAAGTTCCAAGCATCTACAAGTGTTAAGGGCCGCATATTAGGAAGCTTGGTGCAATCGGAAGGCAAAGGACCTCTTTCTCTAGCTTTTATCCACCTCATTTGCGCGTAGATTCTTCCCTAGTCTCGAGCTAGTGGTATGATGTTTAAATCCCTATCTTGAACTAATCTAAAGCGGATAATATGTGGTGTAATGATTAAAACTCGAAATCTTACAAAATGGTGCATTAAAGTCTACTAAAAACATGAAAAATGATGGTTAAAAGCTCACTAGTTGTGTAAATGTTGTAGTAATTGAAATTTGTGATTATTTAGACCCGATCTATGTTGAGGTGGCTCGGATCATCACTTAACCCGGTTTGGTCATGATCACGAATCATGACATAAGGTTGTTTTGAATAGAACAAGGGTTAAAGGGTGAAACTCTACCACACGCGAATCATGAACTTGTGTAAAAATGTTTTACTTGTGGAATAGTGTTTAAAACTAGCAGATCTACGTATCTGCAAGTGGTATTTTCAAAGGACCAAGCGTCAAAGAAATCATGTTTTCTAAAAATGGATCTTACACTAACAAGAATGGTTTTTAGAACACACAAGTGTGTAAACACATGTGTAACACAAAGTTTCGACAAAATAGCTATTTTTGAAAAAGATGACGAGAAGTTGTAAAGATGGAACTTCCATAAAAACGAGGTTTTACAGAATCGGATAGTTATATATAAAGATCCACTAAAAGTAATGGGATTTACTTCATAGTTTGAATAAATCACAAGTTCATGAAATTTTATGCGATTTATATACATATTTTGACTAGTTTGTGATTTGAACATGGTTTTGATTGAATAAGAAGATTGTTGGTTTGATTTATAAAAGAAAATGATACGCTTGAAAGCGTGGCCACCTCCAGTTACAGAAGGAACTCTGGCGAAATTTTTCTAAAACCTAACACTTAGAAATATTTTCACTATAAGTGTTAGAAATACATTTTGACTTGTTTTCAAAATATAAGTTTCGCCACGACTATATTTACAAAACATCGGAGGTGGGATTTTCACAAAATAAAACGTGATACATAAATATATTTAGTATATATTTTTCACAACATCACTTGTATAAGTGTTTATGATTATTTTGTGAACTACGTAAATATTATTTTTAGAGTAAAAAAATAATATTACTAAGTATTATTTTGAGAAATCACATGTATTAAATTCCCCCATCCTTGGGAAGGAAAAACGACTACCAAGTATATACAAAACGTAAACACGAAATAGTTGCCTAACTATCTCCCAAAAACTTAAACCATAAAGCTAAGGCACGGCCGTCCGTCTAATAGAGTTAGCACGTGTAGGTCGTCATACAGCTGATCGATTTGGAGGCATACTTGGTAGAGACGCACCACTGTGAGTTCATGTCCCCCTTTTCTCTTAACTGTTTTCAGTTTTCTAAACTGCGGGGGTGAAATACATGTTACTTTGATTACAAGTACTTTATACATGGTATGGTTAGCGTAAGGAGGTTTACTACTTAGATCATGTGAGTGGGTAGGCAGAAACTGGAGGCCATTAATCCTCATTGTAGGACCGAGGGACGTAAGCGGTAGATCTATCTGGGTGTAGCGAGCCCAACTCTAGGCCCAACAGAACGGACCTCAGGGAGGCCCAACAGAACGGACCTTGGAGTGACTTTGTACCCAACGCTAAATCTGCTAGGTTTGAGTCTTCCTACTTGCACTTCACACATATCAATGGCCTTGCAAACCATTGGTGATCTCTTTTTCCTTATTTGCTACATACCAAGATTTTTATACATACAAAGGTTTACTTACTCACTTACACATGAACTCGCTCAACATTATTGTTGATTTTTCAACTTACATGTATTTCAGGAAATTAAAGATCTGGCGCGGTATGTTATGTTTTCCCGCTGCATAAGGGTTCCAAGGTCATCCCAGTTTAGGAAATGTGACTCTTTCCTGGACAAGTCACAAATCTTAAACTGCGCTTATTTCATGTTGATGTTTATGTTTTTCAAGACAATGTTTTATGTTATGAGGTTGTAAGTCCCCAAGACAATGTTATGTTACTTCAGTTTTAAAACTTAAATCTATGGATGATCTTGCATGATTTTATTCCATATAGCTTTGTTATGGTTAAGCTATGGTATTAAGAAGTCACACCAAATTAACCACGCTTCCGCAAAGCCAGGGTGTGACATAATTCCGCCCTGGCTTATACCCTGAGTAGAGGTAGGTAGTGCTGAAGTGCTGTTTAGCATAGAGCTGGGGCCTCTTCTCGGGGAAAGTCTGGGTCTGGATGCGTTCCCTCTGTCGTAGGCGGGTTCCACTGTTGGCTGAACCGGGGCGTAAACCGGCTGCGAAGTAGGAAAGGTCCACCACGGCGGCATATAAGCCGCGTATGGCGATTGTTGAACATGACTCTGGGTGGTTCCCTGGGGTGTGTATGCCGAGTTACCATATGGAGGTAAGTATCCATATGGGGGTGCGTAATAGTACCCCGGGAAATAAGGTTGATTTCCTGGTGTGACTGGGGCGTTCATGATTCCTGCCGGTATGACCGCCGGCTGGTGAGGTGGAGTAGACAGTGCAGCTGTGAGTGCTGCCGTGTACAAGGGTGGCATGGTGTAAGTGGCAGATGGTTGATAATACTGAGGCATGCTCGCCTGCGGCGTGACAGTGTTTGGACTTGCTGACGTAATAACTGGCATAGAGTTAAAACGTGATGTCTGTGCCCCAGTGGTTGCCACAGGGGCGAACATGTTGACACCCGTTACTCCTGGTTCCATGGACTGTAACCGTAAGGAGGTGTATGGAAGCACATCTACTCCAGTTGTTCTAGGGGCTGTGACTACATTCCACGAAAAACCAGGTGGTGGTCCTTCCGCCTCGAATTCCAAATCAAGCGACCTGGTGACGACCGGTGAAACCGGAGTAGTGGTGATGGGGCCTGCTCCTACCCCCAGGTTGTTATTCGTGGCTGCTTGGCTTGGGGTTGCTGCTGCGTTCAGATCACTGGCCATGGGGTTCGAACTGATTGTTACCGCAAGGGTCCCACGGATGGCGCCAATGAAGAAACACTGACCTTCCGGTAGTATCCGTCGAAGACTTCAAGTATCAATGATCCGAACCGGCAAACTGCAAAACAGAAACACCGTTAGGACTCGTTACAGGAATGGGGTTATTCCTGTAACCACCCTCCGGCGTGAGAATAAGTCTCGGGTTTGGGAGTATAAAAGTGTAAAGAGAAGAAGAAGTTGTATTGGGAATTCGATATCCTGTACCTTGCATGTTTACCTCTATTTATAGTTTATGATTAGGGTTTTCCTTAACTTAGATGAACTCCTATAAGTTAGGGATTTGCATGATCCTCCCAAAAAGTTGGAGATTTAGTTATGTATCCTATCCGTACAGAATGGAATATTCTAGAACGAATATTTATAACAGTTTATTTATAATAAAATAATAGGTAATGACCGGGTCGGACTATCCGATTAGGGTCATACCTCGCCTGGGGCCTAGGCGCAAGGCGCAAAAAAAGTGAGGGCCTCAGCAAAAAAGAGCGCACGATGAAAAAAATTAAAAATATTTTATGTATTAGAAAATTAATACTATTCTTTGAATAAAATAAACAAAAGCTATTGTATAACATTTAATATAATCTATTTAGTACAAAAAGGTGTAAAATATTAGTGTAGAAAAGTAGTTTTCCTTAGATAAAAGTAGAAATCTGGCTAAAATCTTGCTAGAATTTAGATAATCTCCGGAATCTAGGAATCTTGACAAAATCTGCGCCTGAATCATCCCCTAGAGAATTAAAGTGCAATTGCCTTGACTTAAAGCGCAATTGCCTCACCTAGCTTGGAAAATGGGCCTCGGCGCAAGAGGCAATGGCTTTTAACAACTATGATATAGCCACTATTTTATGAGTTTTATCTAGAATATTCCCGTGTACACTTCAGTCTCTTACAACTTTTGTTCCAGGATTTATGTGCAATTTGCACCAACTTCATTATATCCGAACTCTGGACTACAAATTTCCTAGAATATCAGGTTTGATAGCAATGTTTTTTGTACTGTTTTATGCTATCATATGGTTCATATCTTTCGAAGTATAGCATATCCATGTTTACTGTAGGTGTTTGTAGAGGGCCAAGATTACGGCATACATGGAGAACGTGTGAGAAATGCTTGCTAGGGCTATCTTTGTCAAAGTGGTGCTATGGAATTGAAAGAAGTAAGAAACAAAACCCTTTTCAGTCTATTTAAAATATACGGTCTGATTATGTGTTTATAGTATGATATTATTACTAAAACTGTGCTGATAGTAACTGACCCATTTTTACTGACAGGTGCTTCCAAAACTTTCCGTTCAAACATTGCACGCCAAAGAAGGTTTCCTATTGTAGTGCCTTCCTAGCCGCCATTACCATTAGCTCCGTCTCCGCCCTCAATCATGGCCATCCAGTTCTCCACAATCGATGATTCTACAATCTACATACTATAATTTCATTTTCAATCAACCCATCTACGATTAAAGCTCCTCCGAATGGGGATTTTCACTTCAAGAATATCAAGAATGAAGGAGCTCTTTGTGGTTCCGGCAACCGAGACAAGACCAAAAGCGACACGAGACTTCGGGCAACCATACTGTAAATAAATTGAGGTAACCCTTTTTGTTTGTGGAATATAAAGTTAGCATCTGAGATTACACACAACTTGTTTGATATATGAAGTTTAATGGATTAGAAGCCCTACTAATTATGTAATCTCTTGCTCTTCAATTTTAGATGCACATTTGAATGTGGTTTATTTAGTCAATTAGTTGCTATTATTTCACATATTATGGTTTTTGGAAGGTCATGAATCATGACGGGAGTAGCAGAACATGGTATTCATTCCTTCTAATGACCTCCCTTTTCTTTAAGGTATATATCTGATCACATATCATGTTACAATTTTTTTTTTCAAAATGGTAGTTTTTTTGTGATATATGCTAAAAATAATGTGATATATGCTTATTCTCTCTCATCCAATTTAGAAAAATTTGGAGCCACCTGCCACTACCACGGTTGGCGATTGCGAGAAGTAGGCACGTCATTTAACCACAATTTGGTAATTCGTTCGCTTGGCTTGCCATTCTCTCCGTTTTTGGTTGTTCCCATGGCATGGGTGAACGTAGATCCGGATTCCGCTAAATCGACTCTACAAACTTTAGCATAGGAAATGTAATGGTTGTTTCTGCTCGTGATTATCTAAAGGTACTTTATGAATGTGTATGCAGTGATATAACTTATCATTTAATTTTACTCCTTTTTTCTACAGGAGAGTTCGTTCAAATGGGGTTCGTAAAATAATGTTATCGTGCTTGTGATTATCGAAAAGGGTATGTCATTTTAAGTTACAGTTTTCATCCATGCTTCTGTTGAAGATAATTAACCTTCTGTAATTTCTTCTTTGACATAATATATATCCACAAAGTAATACGTGACATGGCGATTGTAGTGAAAGTTGATTATGGTTAGAAAAAAAATCCTTATTTTTGAATTTGCAGTGAATATCTTATAGTTATTGATGTGTGATTTTTATAAGGTTTTTCTTTTTGTCAGTGGGGACGATGGCTAAAACCTATTTTGCGACACTTGCAGGTTAGTTCCCTCTCATGTTTATGTCATTGTATTTATTCAACTAGCTTAGAATAAAACTAAGGACAAAATGCTAAAAGCTTATTTTACCAACAATTGTATAATGTTTTTGTGCACCAATCGCCTCCAGTAAGACATCTATCCATACAATGCAGTGAATAGTTACATTTTTATATTTCATCAGGTGAGGCGCAACCTCGCCCAAGACAAAAAAAACTTACGAGAGTCTCTGATTCAGGTCACTACATCCCCTCATCTTATGTTAATTAGTTTTGCAAGTAACACTCACATGATGATATCTGGAACAAAGTGAAGAGAAAACGAAAGATGTCATGGAGGGTGAAGTCAACCTTCGAAGGATGCATATGAACTACAAGGTAATATGTGTCTGTATACTTATATGATTGTTATGAGTAAATTGCCAAACTCGTCCTTGAGTTTTAGGCCTGTTTGACAGTTCCATCCAAAAAGACCTTTTGTGTTTGCTAGACCTTCAAAGACTGTTGAAACCCTCTTCAAGTGAGTAAACTCATCATCTCTTTTGTTCGATTTGGTTTCTTATGATAATTTCATCTGATTATACTTGAATTGTTTGATTGAATATTAGGTACATAGCACCAGAGCTGGTTGTGAAAACTAATTTTTGGACGAATTTTCTTAAATGACTTACAAGTTATGATTTTTGTTTAAATGATTTCGATCATATCTTGGTTTTTCCATGTGAGAATTTCATTAGAAGTTGAATATACAATTTTTTATTGATTTATGTAATCTTTTAATCAAATTATCAATTTTTTTATTGATTTATGTAATCGTTTAAACGTAGGCTTACATTCAATGTTTACGATGTACCCGCGTCCATCGGACGGGTGTCCACCTAGTCTACTATAATAAAAGAAACTAAGTTTTGGACACGTGTCATTCATAGAATGTATCCTTAAATCTATACTTATCTTATATTAACTAAATCAATAAATAATAAATTAATATTAAATCTTATCATACTTTAATAAAATATTATCATCAAATCTAAAATTTAATATATTTTTAAAACAAATACCTCTCTTTCCTACTTATCTTATATTAAATATATAAATAATAAATTAATATTAAATGTTATCCTAATTTATTAAAAATATAATTTTTTTATTAATTGGTATACAAAATTATATTTATTCAACTCGTGTAAAACGCGGGGTTTTTAAAAATATAACTTTTTTATTATTTACTATACAAAGTTACATTTATATAATACGTGTAATACACGAATTTTTTAAAGATATAACTTTTTATCATTTGTTATGTAAAATTAGATTTATTCAACACGTGTAATACACGAGGTTTTAAGGATACAATTTTTTTTATTATTTACAACCTGACTATACACGGGTTTTAAAGATACGACGTTTTTAGTATTTAATATACAAAATTACATTTATTTAATATGTGTAATACACATGGTTTTTAAATATATAACTCTTTTTTAGACTATTCAACACGTGTAACATACGAGGATTTTAAGGATGTAATATTTTTATTATTTGGTATATTTATTCAACCTGATTATACATGAATTTTTTAAAGATACGACGTTTTTAGTATTTAGTATACAAAATTACATTTATTTAATCTGTGTAATACACATGGTTTTTAAAGATATAACTATTTTTTATTATTTGATATATAAAATTACATTTATTTAACCCGTACAATATACGGGGTTCATAAAGATATAATTTTTTATTATTTAATATATAAAATTATATTTATTCAACCCGTGACACGGAGTTCTAACCTAGTATAAATATATATAAATATAAATGATGAAAGGGACACCCGTGTTAGTTGAATTTGACAGAAAAACTTGAGAGAGAAGGAATGCATATAATATTTGGAAACTTTTCTATTATAATACTAAATAGAGTTAAATGCTTGGTTGGTCCCTGTGGTTTTCAAAAATTGCAGACTTGGTCCCAATGGTTTACTAATTACACGCGTGGTCCCTAAACTTGTCAAAAATGCACTCGGTTGGTCCCTAGCCCTAACATCAGTTAAATTTCTCAGTTAAGTCCATGTTAAATGACCAAAATACCCTTGCTAATTAAACTCTATTTATAATTTAAATAATCCCTTTGACCACATCATCTTCCCCAAACCTGCAATTGAATGTGCGTGTGTGAGTGGTTGTCGAAGGAGGATGAAATGGCAGGTGGAGTCGCTGGAAAACGGCTCCGATCGCCGGAGGACTTGATCAAGAATCAGAGGGCAAAAGAGGAGTGTTTGATGGCTGCTTTTGGTGCAATTTAGGGTTTTATGTTTAAGGAATTTAGGGTTTCACCCTCAGCTGCTCCCACTCAAACTACCACCGTCGCCGCCACTCAAACGGAATCACCACGCCGTTGATTCAGGTCCGAATCTCTGTGACCATCCATGAACACCCGTGTCTGGCTCCGAACAACCAGACATCAGCGAGTATCCCCCGCCGTCGATCACCGAGCTCCGTCTGTCTTTCTCTTTCTCTCACTTCAGTCTCTCTCTCTGAGAATAGGGTTGGTGTGGTGAATAGGGTTGGTGTGGTGAATTTAAGATGAACGGGGTGGGGGTGTCTCACCGGAGAAACCCGTCGACCGATCAGCTGGAAATACGGCCGGAGCCGGAGAAGCTTGTCGGAGGGTGCTTGTCGGAGTTAAAGGGGTGTGCGACGACTCACCGGAATACGGCCAGTGCCAGAGAAGCTCATCAGAGAGAGTGGGGTGTCTGGTTTGTGTTTGTGCGGCTGGTCTGTTGCCTGCCTTAGGGTTATAAATTTATAGTAGGTGATGAAGATGATGATAGTGATGAAGATGCAGTGGGTTTGTTAATAAGCAAGGGTATTTTGGTCATTTAACATGGACTTAACTGAGAAATTTAATTGATGTTAGGGCTAGGGACCAACCGAGTGCATTTTTGACAAGTTTAGGGACCACGCGTGTAATTAGTAAACCATTGGGACCAAGTCTGCAATTTTTGAAAACCACAGGGACCAACCAAGCATTTAACTCTACTAAATATCAATAAAAGTTTGGTATAATTTGGTAATTTAATAAATAGCTGGACCAAATTAGTTAAAACTACAACACAACCTGTATTTCATTCGTTTAAAAATATCAACTCGTTCTGAGAATTTGGTATAGTGGTAATTTGGCCTGCCTAAGTTGCTAACGCTATATCATGGAGAGGAATCTGCTAGTGTTTCACATCTTCAACGGAAGTCGTGTTCATTTGTTTGTAAGCTTAACTATAAAACTACAAACTGTGTTTTCGTTTTTGACTATGTATAAACTTTGTGTTTCTGGTGTAATAATATGTACTTAACTATGTATAACTGTGTTTGGTGGCAAAATGGATTTTGAGAGCAAAGTGACTTTCTGGGTATGTTTCCATGAAAATATCTTTGAAAATATTCCGCATTCCCAGGAAAAAAATTATGGGTCCGCTACTGATGATTGCGTGTTGGAGGAGTTGAAAAGACAGAAACGAGAAGATTTTCTCTAACAAAGAGGTTGTTTGTTTAACTCTTAATGAGACTCTTAGTGGTTCAGACCTCTTACTGGTTCAGCACTTAATAGTTCAGACGGTTTGTTTCACAAGTAGATGTCTGAATGATTCAGACATGTGCATCTGAATGGTTAAGCATTATACAGCGGATAATTTCTTAAAAATATAAGAAGTCTAAAGTGGTTCAGATTGTTGAAGTGAACTTTAATTTTTTGTGTTCCTTAAATAATATTTTGCCTAATGACATAGACAGTGGATTTTTGACATGGCACTAGTGACATAGACAACCGATTTGGTGTTAAGAAATTATCGTTCAAAAAAAAAAAAAAACTTGGTGCTTAAGGCGCGCATTGAATGTTCCCTTAATTTGCTCTTCCCCTAAAAGTAAATGGGATACATAATTACATATGGCTTTAAAGAGCTCAATAATAGATTGAAATAAAAACAATACAAAGATCTGAGATTAGATGCTTCCCTCCATTCATGTGAGAAGGTCACTCTACCTTAGGAAATTTCGGAGAAAAGGTAGAGAAATAATTCGAAGATCACTTTGTGCTTTGGTTGTTTTTCTTTGTTTTCTAATACTAGTGTCTAGTTGTATATGCCATTTTCACAATCAGAATAATGAGTGTATTTATTTGTGAAATACTGAATGTTACTTAAATTTGAGATATTGTGGAAACCTAACTATAATTCTATAACTAGTCTACTTTTTTAGTTATTGGACTAGTTATGTGTAAGAGCATTTAGATCGTGTCTATCAAATTTCTATGAAAGTAATTTTTATATTATAAAAAGTGAAGGAGAGAGAAACAATTGTTATTCATCTATATATTAGAAGGGACACTGTTTACCCTCTATAATTTTGTAATATATTTTGAAAGTGGTTGTGTGTGGATGAAAGATAAGATAATGATAAAATTAAAAAAAAAATATTATTTAATTGAAATGAGAGAGAAAATATAGTTATTTTTAAAGTAACTATAAGGTAAAAATGATGGAAGGAATGTGAATGCTCTAACAACCGGTTTTAGACACATGTATTACATGGATTGATTAAATAAAATATCTTACATAAGATAAAGATGACAAATATCATACAAAATGCTTAAATTAAACCACCAATAATCAAGAAGATGTCAAAGTTTTTTATTTGAAATTTGAAGAAAAATATAATAATTTTTAAATAAATTTACACATATTAAGAGGTCAATATATAACGGATAATTATTGCTAATTATCATTAAATACATAAGTTAAACCTTACAATTTAAACAACTTGAATTATAAATAATTTGAAATGCAACATTAACATGAATAATATGCTAGTACTTCTAAATATTAAACATCGGCTTGAGCATAGATTTCATTAACGGTTTTCACTTTAATATAAAAATGCTTTATTTCTTTTATGTTTTTGTGACAAGAATATTAAAGTTTAAACAATTTTTAAAATGGCCACAAAAGATTTATACTCTGAAGTTTAACGACTTAATTTCTTTTGTTTTTTTCTTTCGGTTGTTATACAGAGTGTCATTAATGAACCAAACCGATATCGATTGAAATTGAATTTCCTCCGAGTCGCACAGAGGATTTCAGTAATTAGTACTTCAAATTATATATTTGTTATTGTTAAATAAATAAAGCAAATCAAATATGACCAGTTAGTTTATCCTACTGATCAAATGTAAACTGAAAATGATATATAACTATCCTCTACAATAATTAGAAATAACTTAATTATTATTGATCATCAGCTAAAATATAAGTTAACGATTATATAAAATTCAATTTAAATACTCATTTAATTATTTATCAATTTAATTTAAATAATCATTTAATTATTTATCAGTTTATAATTTAAATATTTAATCACCTTGTTTAATCAACTTAAATCGAATCACTAACCACAAACTCTTCATAATTCGACACCCTAATTACGACTAACTATATAACTAAGGGACACATTTTAACTCTATCTTTGACTCGACCATCGACATCTTGTTAAGGATTGGAAAATATAAAAGAAAAGAACAAGGTATACAAGTTAACGAAAACTTTATATGGTCTAAGGCAAGCTCTAAGAGCGTGGAACACAAAGTTTGATGGTACACCAAGAGATATTTTACAAGAAAAAGGTTGTTTATCATAAGGTGGTAGAAAAACAGTTTCTAATTGTTGGAGTTTATGTTGATGATTTGTTCATGACAAGATCAAACATTAATATGATTCTCGAGTTCTAGGTGTCTATGACACGAAAGTTTGAAATGTCGGACCTAGGTAAATTAACCTACTACCTAGGAATCGAAGTTTCACAAACCGAAGATTGCATAAAGATAAAGCAAGAAAGTTACGCTTTGAAAATCTTGAAAGAAGTTTGTATGCAAAATAGTAATTTAACTCAATGTCTGATGAAATTGGGACTTAAGTTGTCGAAGAGTGAAGACGAGCCGGATGTAGAAGCCATAAGTTTTCGGAAGGTTGTGGGAAGTTTACGTTACCACCTACACACACCGCTTCCGCACTCGCTGTGGGTGGTGGGTCGTTACGTGCAAAACCCGCAAGAATCTTATTCAGCTGCAATCAAGAATATACTTTGATGAGGGAAGAAGCACAACTGGTCACATCTTTAATCTCGGGTCTTCACCAAGCACTCGGTGTTCACAAAAAGAAGCTATCGTGGCCTTATCCTCATGCAAAGTAGAGTTCATGGCTGCAACTGCATGCCAAGCAATATGGCTTCAAGAACTTCTTGCATAATTGATAGGATGGGAGAAACAACAGGTTCTAATCCGGGTTAAGAACAATTTCACCATAGCCCCGACGAAGAACCTCGTATTCCATGGTAGAAGCAAACACATACATACTCGGTATCACTTCATCCGAGAGTGTGCTGAAAATGGACATGTGATCGTTAAACATATATCCAGAGACAATCAAAAGGCAGACCCGTTGACTAAAGCTTTAGCCCGAACAAGTTCAAAGAGATGAAGATGTTACCTGGGTGTTGAAGACCTCCCCTACACAACTCGAAAATTCAGGGGGGGTAATTGTTAGCGAATTACTGAGTCCATTTTCCTTATTGTGAGAAATGGACCAGGTTGAATATGTAAGGACCATATTTATGTGTAAGTAAATATGGAGGGTCTAAGTTGACATGTTGATTAAAGTTAGATAGTTTCATAATTATGATATAATTAGGTATTGCAATGTCTTGACCACCAAATTAGGGTTGCATATATACACGTGTTAGGGTTTGACATTATAATCAAGTTTTTGAAAAGGTTTTTTGATAATAAATGTTTGAGAGTTAATAAAATAAACGTGTTAGGGTTTGACATTAAAATCAATTTTTTGAAATGTTTTATTGATAATAAATGCTTGAGAGTTAATAAAACCACAGTTTTTTTTTTCTAAACTAGTGTTAATGGAAAAAATATTTACCAAAATAGTGTTCCTTGAAAACTATTTACCAAAATGGTGTTTATTATTTATTTTTTATTTGCTTTTCTTTTTAAACAACATATTAAACTTTTATAATATTTTTTTAAATAAATCAAGTATCTAATCTTTTATTCTTTAATAATTTATATTTTTTTTTCAACCAATCCAATATTTTTCTAGTTCTTTGATTTCTTCAATTTCTTCGATTAACTCTTTTACATTTTTTTAGCAATAACTCTTTTAAAAACATAATAGCTTTTTTTCCAAGGGAAAAGATCAAATAGGAAGATTAATTTCGCTAGGAAGGATATGAAGCAATAAGAGGATGACATGTGGCAACATTTAAAATAAAGAAAAAAAGTATTTTAGTTAATCCAACCCTTTCTTCTTCCTTTTCAAAACCCAGTAACTTCAAAACCCACCATTTTCAAAACCCACCATCTCCAACCTTTTCTTCACTTATTATCTCAATAATATTTACATTATAGTGTGATTTTCGTCATTAATCAATGATTCAACCACCCGATCAACGTGTTCTTCAGTTTTTTTCGAAAAAAACCCAGTTTAATTTCATTCAAAATATCGTTTTTTCTGGTGATTTTGAAGATAATCACTCGATTTGTTCGATTCAATCGCTGATAAGTGTTTCAATCATTCAAAAATCGTCAATTGTTGAAGAAATCACTTCGATCCATGTAAGAAATTATTTAATTTCATTTTTACGATCTGGGTTTTTGATTTAGTCATTGCGTTTTACGATCTTGGCGTGGGGTCCGGGGGCAGCGCCCCCGGTAGCGGGGTCCCAGGGGCGGCAGCCCCTGGCGAGGTCCAAGGGGCAGAGCCCCTGGCTGGGGTTGAGCTGTACTAAAAACGCATCAGAAAAATTAATTTTCCAGAAATTGGCTCATTTCGAAGACAGTAATTCGTAGACAATTCAGACAGTTCACAGACAATTCACAAACAGTTTTATGTGTCCATTGCGTTTTAGAAATAAGAGAGTTTTATGTGTTTTCTGGCTATTGCGTTTTAGAAAAAAAACATTTTTAAGTATCTTTAGTCATTGCGTTTTAGGTAAAAACACAATTTTGAAGTGTTTTTAGTCATTGCGTTGTAGGTAAAACACATTTTTAGGTGTTTTCAGTCCATTGCGTTTTACAGAGAACACTTTCTTTTGTTTTTTTAGGTCATTGCGTTTTAGAAATGAGACATTTTTAAGTGTTTTCTGGCCATTGCGTTTTACAAATAAAACATTTCTTTGTGTTTTCTGGCCATTGCGTTTTACAAATAAGACATTTCTTTGTGTTTTCAGTCCATTGCATTTTAGAAATAAGACATTTCTTTGTGTTTTCTGGCCATTGCGTTTTACAAATAAGTCATTTCTTTGTGTTTTTGGTGCATTGCGTTTTAGAAAAATGTCATTTTTTAGGTTTTTTTTTCATTGCGTTTTACGTAACTGGTGGTTTTTCTATTGCGTTTTACAAAACTGGGTTTAATTTTTTTTTTAAATATAGCAATAGTATACTCGTTTTAAAGATAAAAAAATGCTCGTTTTTTTGGTGCAATTTTTATAAAAAAATAATGTCGTATGAAAGAGTTATTAACGTTTAAAAAATGGGGGGGGGGGAAATTGGAGGAGAGAGAAACTATTGACTTGGATTGACTAGAATGCCCTTGAACAAACTCACGCGCCTCTTTTCTTTCTTTCAATTTCCCTGATTTAATCTTAGCACTTGATTAACTTAATGGATGGTCAAGATCACTTCCTAGCCTTCCTAGCCAAATAAACTTCCTATTGTATCTCCACCCTTTTTTCCTATACAATTAAATCATTATCTATTTCTTTATTCTTATATTACACTTGTCTATCTACTATAATAAAATAAACCAATAACTGACACGTGTCATTCATTGAAGACGTCTATATTTGTAATTTCTTGCCTTTTCATACTTATCTTATATAAATTAATTAAATAATAAATAATCAATTAATATTAAATATTATCTTACTTTGAATTTTACTACAATAAAAGAAACCAATAACTGACACGTGTCATTAATTGAAGACGTCTATATTTGTAATTTCATGCCTTTTCATACTTATCTTATATCAATTAATTAAATAATAAATAATCAATTAATATTAAATATTATCTTACTTTGAATGTCGGATAGAATTATTCTATTTTTTTCTAATAAAATATTATCTTCAAATTTAATTTATAAATTAAAGATATTTTTTAAATAATAACACAAAACAATAATATTAAACTTAAAAAAACAATAATACGCTCATAAAAGAATTAAAGTACAAACAAAATATACAAAATAACTTATTAGACATTAGATCAAACTAAAAAAAACGCTAATTAGGAAGAGAAGCTAATAATATAATTCTGTTTTTGATTTTTCAAATTGGGGTTCTAATCAATTTGAATTAAACTTAACCAAGTTTGTGAATTGATTCGAATTAAACCGAACCAAATTTATGATTTTTTAAACGAATCCAATAGCATATTATTTACTATACAAAATTACATTTATTTAACCCGTGTAATACACAGTGTTTTTAAAGATATAATTTTTTTATTATTTAGTATATATAATTAGATTTATTCAACCCGTACAATACACAGATTTTTATTATTTGGTATATAAAATTACATTTATTAAGTACAATACATAAGGTTCTTAGGGATATAATTTTTTTATTATTTAATATATATAATTACATTTATTCAACTCTTGTAATAAACGAGATTTTTAAAGAATAACTATTTTAATTTAGTATATAAAATTACATTTATTCAACCCGTGTAATACACGGGCTTCTAACCTAGTGTTTATAATAAATTGATCCAGCAACTCTTTTTATTTATTTATTTTTTGCAAAATAAGAATTGATCTTTTATTTATCTTCATCTTTAACAGTATTTTAAGATTTATCCAAGTTATTATTACTAATAATATTAAAATAAAACTTACTACATACTGGGCACTATACTCCGACTATAGTGCCACAAGAATTTTTTAATAATGTTCAAATTTTACTACAACGTTTCTTATTGATAATACCACAATCAACAATAAATATGCATATTTGTTTGTTAATTAAAGAAGATGACTATATGAATAGTCTGTTAAATTTATGAAACAAATAACTGAAACAATTATGAACTTTTGGTTTAGTGTCTTTTGGAATTTTACATTTTGGACTTTGGCAATGGATTTGGATGGTAGTATCCACCGACCCATTTTATGTAATTAAGGTTTATTAACAAAAATATATTTTGTTATTAAACTATTATCTTTTTTAACACAAAGATAAATGTAGATTCACTTATAAAAATGATATTTATGTATAACTCTACAAAATAAATATTTAAAAAGGAACAAAACCAACATAAAATAACTAACTTAAAGCAAATTCTTCTTTCTTCACCATTGTACCCATTTGTTTTCTTCACTATTAATAACTGTCAAGAATAATTCTACAAATTTTAATAGGCTCAGTTAAACATTCTTTTCAATTATTGATATCCGATGTTTATTTTTTCTGTTGCGTAACACCGAGCGAGGATCTTCGGCAATCATCGAAACCGGCATCAATGACTCACATTGGCTTCCTAAGACTATAAATGACTCACTAGGTTAGAATCTCATGTTTTATAATTAATTTGGTTTTCGTTGTGGTTATAGCTCAAAGCTAAACCGAAACGAATCGCAACGCAATGTGCAACCCCTAAAATCACCAATCTAAGTGTTGTGCTCCCGCTGCATCGCGCGGGCACCTCACTATCAATTATATAGAGATTTTCCTAACCCCACCCCTAAAGATGATGTTCATATCCAGTAGTTGAACTATTTATATACGCATCAAGTTTTTTGTATTATATATGCTTATATACAGTCAATTCAATTTAAATGGAAATGTTATTATTGATTCAAATATGCATGCTTACAAGTGTTGGTGATTTTAGTTTAAATAATTTCATTTTAGTATAATAAAAGGTGTGGTCCGTGTGGGGTGCGTGCTTGACGTGGGTTCAAATGGAAAATGCACAGGGTCCAAGGGAAAAAAGTTCATAGTAGGAAGTACGAACTAATAATCACTGGAAATTATTCTCTTAGTATTAACCGGTAATGTTAGTAGTAACCACGAATACTAGTAACTTTGGTTATCAACTTTAACTACCCTGATGACCCGAATTGATACCGTCTGAAACATAGGTACCAATGTTTGTTTTTTTATGGTTTTGATCCATGTAAAACCAGTGTTGATTGTTATATCAAATGCGTGTATATCAAAACGATACCAGTCAAAAGCCCGCCACGAAGCGCATGGATTATAATTGAATCTGATGAGTCGGGACATCCGCTGCAACGCGCGGGCCTTCCCACTAGTACTATATAAAGGAAATCTAACGTACAAGATTGTAATTTTACCGTGCGTATAAATTTTGAAGCATAATATACAAGGAAGTAAAAGCCATTTTAGAGGGGTAAATTAGGGAGTGATACACAATTTTAAGACACCAAAGGGGCAGTCTCGGGATTTCATCCATCGAAATCCCTGCTCATCATTCATCACCAATTAAATAAGATGCCACCGATAAGTCGGAGAAAGCCAACTGCTTTCATCTTCCATCTTCTTTTTTTTGAACGACCAACAAACTCAATCCCGAGCACTATCGGGGCACCCACTGGACAAACGGAGTACTTCGAGAGTAACCCGAGTCCACCACCAATTCCGTGAAAAACCCGGTTACCCACCCACCCGAAGGCACGACGGTGAAATTACCGGTAAAACCCCGTTTGGCTCAAGGATCCAACCCAGGTTTCCCTTGGTCTCCTATCATTGACCTCCAATGCCTCACTCTGCACCAAATGGGAGTCAAACCTATATCTCTCAAGAGAAAAGCAAGCCCTCCACCACTTGATCTAGAGATCATCTGCAAATCTTCCATCTTCTTCTTCACTAATAAAACCAGTTAGGGTTTATCAATCTAAACCTAACCCTAACACCATGGCCCGATCTCCATCCTCCTCGGCGCGTCTACTCTACACTCTCCGTTCATCCATTTCTGCATCACCGAAATCACCGCCGTCGCCAATCACCGCGCTCCTTCACCTCCACCGCCACTACTCCGCCGCACCATCTCTGAGCGTAAAGGACGACAAGGATCCATGGTGGAAGGAATCAATGGATAAGGTACTTCCCACAAGGACACAGTGAACAGGTTTGATTTCCATTATTTGTTTGTATAATCTGTTGTTAAGTTTACTTTTTGAATACATCTTAGTGTAATTTGCAAATTTCTTGATTTAAATCTTGGCTTTATCATCCTTTACTTCAACCATTTTGCTTATATTGCAATCTTGTTTTGTATACTTTGCTGTTAATGCATCTTTGATTTTTGTACATTATCTTGTGTCTATCATGTTTCGGTCGTAGGATATGTCTATAGGGGTGTGGACTGTTCAGTTTGGTTCGATTTTATGGCAAAACCAAAAACCAAAAACTGAAACCGAAATTTCGGTTTTTGAAAACTGTCTGGTTTCAGTTTTTTTGGTTTTAGCAATGGTTTTGTTCGAGATTTGCATGATAACACATGGACTTTCCGTCACATATACCTCGGTAAGCATTTTATATAGTTTTTATTTTGTGTACCTTGAGTTGAACAGCAAGTTTAAGTGTTTTAATTATTTTTATTCTGGTTCTAATTTGGATAAGAAGTGAAACAAAGCTAACAAATTGTTTAATTTTGCATCAAGGGTAGTTTTTAACTTAAGAGAGCTCGAGTCGGCTTGTTTTGAGCTCTAGCTCTATATCTTGAAACACGACTCATGAGTAATTTTTCAAACTCGAGTTCAATTTCATGGTGGGAGAAAATACCCTCACATTGAAGACGCCAATTCAATCACCCCCTCCGGTTATCTATAGTCGGCAATGCAAATCAGTCGCCAACATTTGTGATTATAGAACCTGGTCACCAGGTTCGAATTAGCCTTTTCTCTTCTATAGTCCTTCCCCTAATTGAAATTGCTATGAATTTAGGGTTTGTGGTATTGCTCTTCCTTTTTGATGATCACAGAATCGAGTTAGATTTAGAGTATTTTGATTGTTTAATTTATATGAGTTACGCCTTATGGGGAAAGACTATTTGTTTGCTGCTTTCTCATATTTTGATAAAGATGGCAGTGGCTATATCACCATTGATCCAATAAAAGAAACTGATCAGAATAATGTATGTTTTCACTACCAATATATCATTTACATGATTTAGTATTCATTTTGTGTTAAAACATTGGGACTTTTGACTGTAAGATAAGGTAATATGCATTAATGCTTATATTAGTTCCTATTTTGGCAACCAATTGCAATTGACTTATCATATTGTACTATATTGTTTCTTAGAAAGTGATAGTGGAAGTGTAATTAATTCTTATTTTAGCCAGGTTGGTTGGGTTGGCCGTATCAGTCAAAACGGTTAGGTTTGGCGGTTTGGACCGACTTCTTTCTTATTTTTCTTCATAATTGTGAGTTTGTATTAAGATGTTCAAAATGATAAGGATAGGTTGTAAATATGTTTCATATATACATAATTATAATTGCATGTTTTAAAATGAACAAAAAAAATATATATAAAGGTTAAGCGGCTGATTCGGTTTACGTGGTTGGTTTTGAGTTCCAGCCCATCAACCAATCGTAAACCTGGTTGTCTAAACTGTAAATCGTGGACCGGCCGTATGAATCTCAAACCAGTTGGACTTGTGGTTTGGATAGGTCGGTTTCGATTGTTTATGAACACCCTTGATAAATACAATTCTTGATTATATGTAATTGGTATCTTATGGGTGTCTTCATTTTGACAGGAACCCTTTTTATTGCATCTCTATAATTTCATGCTAAAACTGGAAAACGGTGCAGCGAGCTAGGGCTTCAACGGCGCTTCAGCGGTGTTTTGGGGATTCTGTGGTGGATGAAATGACGGTGTGCCAGTGGGTTTTGGTTGGCGTTGATGGTTCTGGCAGTGGTAGTGATTGGGGTCAGTTGAGGTTTGTATTTTAAGTTTTGATTTCAATTGCACAATTAGAAGCTGATTGTTTTGAGTTGAACGATGTCTAATTCAAAAACCTTATTACTATACAAATTATACCTTATTACATCAAGATTTACAGTGACATTCAACTTTTTTTTTGTAAAAAATTACATTCCCACAGCAAATTTTGAAGCTGCAAACAAAAGATGGCCACGGAGAGAATTTCGCAGTAGTCAACGGGGCAGCGACGTCTAGAAAAGGTTCCGACGAATTAGGTAAGTATCAAAAAATTTTCTTCCTGTTCAGATTCTAAAGCATGTCCAAGCTGGAGAAGCTGGTGATAATGGACAAGAAGAAAATTCCAAGTAATTTGAGCTTGCTTATAAACGATTTAATTGCGATATATATATATATATTTATATATATATCCATGTAACTAAGGTTGACTTTTTGTCAATTGCGTTTCACCAGGATTTAACTTCAACGACTATTGGAGACACGAAAAGCGATGCTTTGGAAAGAACAAGCAATGGCTTATCATCATGCTCTTGTGGCTGGATTTGAAACAAAAAACATGAACGATCTCATATTGTTTGCTGATCAGTTTGGAGCATCACGTTTAAGGTATGCAACATGGGTCCGAGCCATTTTGCAATACTTTGAGTTTTAAATCTTAATGTTTGGATCTTTATATTAATATTTTTTGTTTGATACAGGGAAGCATGCATAGAATTCAGAGATTTATGCAAAAAGAAGCACAATGATGGTCTATGGATGGATGAGTTAGCGGCAATGGCTGCGTATCCCCCTTCAGAACTAGCGCACACCGGTACCTCGGGAATACTAATTGCAACCGAAAGTATCGCTTCAACGTTAAATAATGAGCTCAACTTCGAGCACGAAGGTGACAAAAGCACTGATCAGGTACCATCGACTCCTTCAAATGTCCCGATGCAGATGCCATGGCCAAACCAGATGCCGTATGTGTACAATTATCCGGGCCCACAAGGTCCATGTTACCCGTATCCATACCCTGGTATGCCGCCATATTATCCAGCTCATATGAACTGGCCCGTTCGATCCTGAGGAGCGCCCGAGTTTTCTATTACAGTGTATTTACTCCGGAGAGTGTCTGCTCTTGCGGAGGGTACAACTCCTCTCATGTGGCAGGGGGCTGGAAATTTTCTCGGGGGACGCCTAGCGACTCTAATGCACCAAGCGCGGGCCCGGTTAAGACAAGTCTTGGTTGCGGGAGTAGTAGGGGTGCCACCTCTGGGTGGTATGCGGCTTTGCCGTTTGTTGTGAAATTCGCCGCCCAAAAAAAAAAAGAACTGGCCCGTAAACGCGGACCTTGTGGGCCCGGATAATTGTATAAGATCTATGATGTCGTCATCTTATCCAGCTCATATGAACTGGCTCGATATAAAAAGCAGTGAAGAAACCAAATACCTTTTGTCCTTTGACTTTGAAAGGCCTAAGTGTACATGAAAAAAAGTATAATTTTTATAGCAAGAAACCAAATACTTTTTGAAAATGATCTATGATGTCGTCATCTTCTTCGTCGGAGGATTCAGGTAATAGAGATTTCGACTTCTTTTTCAAAGATGATCTATGATGTCGGCCATGGCTAGAGTATATGGTTTCTTGCTATAAAAATTATACTTTTTTTCATGTACACTTAGGCCTTTCAAAGTCAAAGGACAAAAGGTATTTGGTTTCTTCACTGCTTTTTATATGGAGTAAAGTATACGGATGGTTCTTATTGTTGACCAAAATTTTGGATTTGGTCTATAGCTTTTCAAAAGTACGCGGATGGTCCCTGTAGTTTGCACTTTGTAACTCATTTAGTCCCCAACCTTTGTCAAAAGTACATGAATGGTCTCTGTGGTTTGCAATTTGTAACGTATTTAGTCCCTAACTTGGACATGGTGAAACCTTTAGCTTTAGTAGCTGAGGACTAAATGTGTTACAAAGTGCAAACCACAGGGACCAAATCTAAAATTTTGGTTAACTGTAGGGACCATCTGAGTACTTTGCTCTTTTATAAAAATAATATGTTTCATGTATATCATTGGCCTTTTAACTAGGATCTTGAATTTTTAGACCTTTAAAAGACAGGGAGAAAAAATTATGGTTTCTTGCCATATAACAATATGTTTCATGTATATTTTCGGCTCTTCGTTTGGGATCATGAACCTTTAGGCCTTTCAAATTCAGTAGGCCGAAAAGCACACGCTTCTTTGGTTTTGAAATCGATTCTTTTCATTTATATATTCAACTTTTTCACAGGGTAAAAAACATAGATATCATGTTACAAAAATAATCTTTTTCATGTTTTTCTTCTGGTTCTTGAATATTTATAGGTATTTATAATTCACCTTTTGTTCAAACAGGAAGATGAGATTCAAAAGAGGGTGGAAGAACTAGCGGCCGAACGACAAAGGAGAATTGCCGAAAGAACCGCAGCGAGTGCTTCTACGAAGAAGCCTGTTATCCAAAAGGGCAGAGGGTGTTGGTGAAGGAGACAAAGCTTCATTTGGCACAAAAAGAGCTCGATAAGTTAAAGGAACGATTAAACAGTGATGAGACTACAAAAACCGGTGCACTAACCGAGCTCGAACGAGCCAAAAGAACAGTCGACGATCTGAAGAAAAAGCTCGAGACCATTAACGCGGCAAAAGAAGCGGCAGAAGCGGCGAAGAGTCAAGCAACTGTTTTAGTAATATAACATAACATGATTATTTTTATCTACGTTTACACAACTATTTTATACAAAAGCGCACATGTGAGATATAACTGTTTTTTTTTTGTTCTTTACCATGACAAAACGAATCGATATCATTCAAACAACATATGAGGCGACAAAACTGACGCACCCGCCGCAACGCGCGGGCATTCTCACTAGTATATTAAATTACCAAATTTTAAAATTGAGAAGAATGCAATTTGCGTCCCTGTGGTATGTCCCAAACATCAACCTGAGCCCCTAAATTAAATTTTTGGTTTTTTGAGCCCCTGACCTTATGAATTCATAACACTTTGAGTCCCTGCCGTCAGGTTGACTGTTTGAGGCAGGGGTAAGACCGTCTTTTGGCATATATTAATAACACTTTGCGTCCCTATGGTATGAGTGAAATATCAACCTTAGCCCCTAAATTCATTTTTTTGCTTTTTTCTTAAGAAATCTAATAATTCAAATTAACTCTTTTATTTTTAAATAAATGCAATCTAATAATTAAATGTAAACTATATATAGCAAAAAAAGCGGCAATCAAGGCGGCAGAAGCGGCGAAGAGTCAAGCAATTGTTTTAGTAATATAACATCACATGATTATTTTTATCTACGTTTACACAACTATTTTATACAAAAGCGCACATGTGAGATATAACTGTTTTTTTTTTTGTTCTTTACCATGACAAAACGAATCGATATCATTCAAACAACATATGAGGCGACAAAACTGACGCACACGCCGCAACGCGCGGGCATTCCCACTAGTATATTAAATTACCAAATTTTAAAATTGAGAAAAATGCAATTTGCGTCCCTGTGGTATGTCCCAAACATCAACCTGAGCCCCTAAATTAAATTTTTGGTTTTTTGAGCCCCTGACCTTATGAATTCATAACACTTTGAGTCCCTGCCGTCAGGTTGACTGTTTGAGGCAGGGGTAAGACCGTCTTTTGGCATATATTAATAACACTTTGCGTCCCTATGGTATGAGTGAAATATCAACCTGAGCCCATAAATTCGTTTTTTGCTTTTTTCTTACGAAATCTAATAATTCAAATTAACTCTTTTATTTTTAAATAAATGCAATCTAATAATTAAATGTAAACTATATATAACAAATTATTAAAGCCTAAATTCTCTTTTATTTTTAAATAAATGCAATCTAATAATTAACTATTTTTAAATAAATGCAATCTAATAATACATACAATACAGTGACAAAACGTCATACCAACTTCGTAGACTTGACGGAACTTACAGACTCGATAACAAAAGACCGTAACATACAATACAGAGACAAAACGTCAAAGATCCACAAGCAATTGTGGATCTTTACTGACGGGTGCACTTCGGAATGTAGCAGATATGAATGAATATAACCTCAGTGTAGGTAATTACATATCTGCCACTGAGGTTATATGAATAAATATAACCCAAGTGGTAGATATGTAATTAGCGAGCTCTGGAATTTCAAGGAAAATCGAAAAGCTCCACTGGGGTTGTATTCATTCATATCAATCACTTCCTTACGTGCACCGCATCTTCTAGGAGGTTGTCAAGTGTTCTCGCCTTCGTAGTTGGTGTTTTGCGTATCTTTACATCCGCAGCCATTCTGTACATCGAATCAAACCAAAACCAAATAACTGTTATCATCGAATCAAACCAAAACCAAATAACTATTATCATCGAATCAAACCAAAACCAAATAACTGTTATCATCAAAACATGAACACATTCAAAACCTCCGTTTTGATACCCTAAACCATAAACCCACAAGAATCAAAACCAAAACACATTCAAAACCTCTGTTTTGATACCCTAAACCCTAAACCCACAAAAATCGAAACCAAACCTCTGTTTTTTCAAAATCAACCCAAAATCATCGAATGGAACCCAAAATCAAACCCAAAATCATCGAATGTTTTTTTCAAAATCAACCCAAAATCAACCCAAAATCATCGAATGGAACCCAAAATCAAACCCCGAATCAACCCTCTGTTTTTTCACAATATAAACACATTCAAATCATCGAATCAAACCAAAAATCAATATGAGGATGAAGATAAACCTGATCTGTTCGATGATGAAGATGTTCGATGATGAAGATGTTCGATGATGAAGATGTTCGATGAAGATGATGAAGATGATCTGTTGATCTGTTCGATGAAGATGATGATGATGATCATGATCTTGGGAGTTGGGAGAGCTGTTGATGATGATAATGAAACTGGTGGTCTGCTATTAAGTGTAGATATTAAGGGTGGGGGGTATTATGGACTTTTCACAACTGTCAAACGGTAAAACTGACGGAACACTGACGGCAGGGACTCAAAGTGTTATGAATTCATAAGGTCAGGGGCTCAAAAAACCAAAAAATGAATTTAGGCGCTCAGATTGATGTTTGGCACATATCACAGGGACGCAAATTGCATTTTACTCTTTAAAATTAGACCAAACTTTTATTGATATCTAGTATTATTATTATAATATAAGGAAGTTTCCGGGCCTAATCTCCCAAGTTTTTCTGTCCAATTCAACTAACACAGGTGTCCTTTCATTATTCCAATTAATTAAAAGCGTCCAAAACGCGTTTTACTTCTTTCAAAATGTATCCTTCCATACATTTCCTTTTGCCCGGTACTTGTATATAAGTCGCTTCCACTTAATCTTTAAAAAAAAAAAATATCCCAACCACAAAGTTACCCCTTTTTCTTTGAATCGTATATAAGTCGCTTCCACTTAATCTTTTAAAAAAATATATCCCAACCACAAAGTTACCCCCTTTTCTTTGAATCGATTTTGCCTTCAAACACATTAAGATCATGCCTTCCATTGAAGATGTGAAGCACTTGCAGATTCCTCTCCGGGAGATATCATTGGCAACTAATGGATTTGCCAAAGAGAATCTCATTGGAAGTGGAGGATTTGGGCCTGTATACAAAGGCAAATCCAAAAAACACGGCCGCATTGCCATAAAGCGGTTGGTTCATAGGCATAAGCTTGGGCAAGGAGATCACGAGTTTAAGACGGAGATTGCATTGCTTTCTAAATATAAACATGAAAACATTGTATCTCTTCTCGGATTCTGTGACGAAGAAGGCGAGAAGATACTTGTCTATAAATTCGAGAGCAATGGAAGCCTTGATAGACATTTAAACAACAAATATCTAACCTGGATACAACGACTCTGGATTTGCCTAGATGTTGCCTGTGGGTTAAAGTACCTTCACGATAACGTTGGGTCTCAACATGGAATTTTCCACCGCGATGTGAAGAGCTCCAACATTCTTTTGGATGAGCACTGGAAGGCAAAAATTTCGGATTTCGGGTTGTCAAAACTACGCCCTGCTAATATGCAGGATAGCTTTCTTTTCTCCAATCCTTGTGGCACAGAAGGATATATTGATCCAGACTACGGTAACAACGGGTATCTCACACAAAAATCTGACGTCTACTCTTTCGGGGTCGTATTGTGGGAAGTTCTGTGTGGAAGGCTCACAGTTGATCCGTCATACCATGACGAGCGTCGACGTTTAACTGTTTTGGCCAAAATACATTACAGAAAGAAAACATTAGATTTGATAATTCCATCGGATTTATACAAAGAGATAAACAAAGATTCATTACTTAAGTTTTCAAACATTGCTTATAAATGTTTGAAGAACGTAGAAGAACGTCCAACAATGAAGCAGGTCGTGGAACAATTGCTAGAAGCTATTCATACTCAACTAGTAAGTCGTTGCAGTTTGCATTTTCTTAATTTTACATACTTTATTAAAATTTTGCCTTACAGTCCTTGATTAATCACCCTTTTTTTTTTACAAATTTCCTAATCTACCAATTACAGTAATCAAAATGAGTTGTTTTTTTTTTTTTTTTTATTATTTTAGGTTTTAATAAAAATGTGTTTTCCAGGAGGTAAGGAAGCCGGAGGACGGAAAGAGAGCGGAGAAAAATGCGAAACCAGCTGCCAGAGATGGGAAAAAGGAGCCAAAAGACCCATCGTCGCCGCAAAAAAATGTTTTGGGAGAGGGTTTGTTCTACTTTTTTACATCTTTCTAGTTCTTTTAAGTTTCTTGATCGAATTTTTCCTTGTAATGAGTATTTTTTTTTTAAATAGGCGTTGAAGATGAACTCACGAAGTGTAAGATTCATAATGTCGTAGTGAACGGAGAAAAAGCAGTTCGATTGAAAGTTCCAGGAAGAGCCAATAAGGAAAACCACGAGACAGTTAAGCTTCTATCACCGGTGGAGGAGCCCAAAAAGATGGAGCAAACAGAACCTCCCAAACCGGAAAACAAGAAAGATGAGGTGAAAATTAATTCTTAATTTTTAATATCTAAAGTAGTTTATTAACCAGTTTTACAATTTTCCGAAACAACCAATCTTATTGCTCAAAAAGGCCTCAAGCAAGGTCATGTAGATGCTCTTAATGAGTTTTGTACATGCTGGTTTAGTTAATAATAAATGATTTTTTTTACCGTGGGATTGAAATAAATACGTGTTTTTTTTAACGAGGGTGGTGTTAGATTGTTGTTTTTCAGAATGTAAAGAAGCCGAAGGGAAAGAAAGCGGAGGTGAAAACAAAACCTGCCACAAGAGATGAGAAAAAGGGAAATGAGCCGAAAGACCCGCCACTTCCCCGGCTGCAAGAGTTTGTTTTGAGCGTATTCTTGCATTGTGATGGCTGTGCTGATAAAATCCGACGATGCGTTAAGCGATTTGAGGGTTTCTACTCTTCTCTGTAGTTGTTTTTATAGTTTTTTGATTGAATTGTATTTTTTTAAAATTATAATATAGTTGTTTTAAAAATAGGCGTTGAAAAGGTTCATATTGATCGGGAGACTGATAAGGTCATGGTGAAAGGAAAAAATGTCGATCCGTTGAAGGTTAGAGAAAGAGTCCAAACGAAAATCAAGCGAGAAGTTGAGCTTCTATCGCCCGTCCCAAAACCACTTACGGGGGAGTGCAAGAAGCCAGAGCAAGAAGAACCTCCTAAACATGAAGAGAAGAAAGATGAGGTGGTAATTAACTCTTACTTTTTAAAATATTTACAACTCCTAAATCTCGGTTGATCAAATTAATTTGTGGCTTATTTTAATATCCTTGTGCTATTTCCGGTGAACCGCAGCCCCTGCCGTGGATTACAGTGGTCTTGGAAGTACCCATGCATTGTGAAGCTTGTGCTCGAAAGATCAGAAAATGCATTCGGAAGATGAAGGGTAATCTATTAATATTGTTTTTAACTTAGTCACAAAATATTTTTTAAATCAAGCCCTTCTTTTTGACAAATTTCAATCTGGCTTTTATCATGTGTGTGGAAAGTGCATTTGGATTAATAGTAAGGGTGAGCGGGGCACTCCCCTAAGAGGGGAGTCCCCTCTCTTACGCACACCCAATCAGGTTATGCCACGTCAACTTCCCTCTTAAACTTCCCTCACACCACAATTTGATAGCGGCACTCCCCTCTTAGGTGACTTATTTTTTTATTAAAAAAAAAAAGAAAATCACTGATTGGTTGAAAATGAGGCTGGCCCCACCAACAACCCTCCCCTTCTTCGGTGAACTCCCCGACCACCCTCCCCGAATTGGGTCACCGCAGGGATGGCGGCGGTGTTCCCGCTGGGGGAATTGGGTCACCGCGGCCACTCCCCGCTGGTGCCCCGCTCACCCTAAGAAGCGATGGTGTTCTCATTTTGGATTATTTTGTTGGTATGATTCTAGGGGTGGAAAGTACAGTAGTCACAGATCTAAACAATAAACAAGTAGCAGTGGAAGGCACTTTTTCGGCAGCAGAGTTGGTGGATTACGTGCACAAGGAAACCGGCAAAAAAGCCGTGATTGTGAAGCAAGATCCTATCCAAAAACGGAGGAAGCCAAGTCAGGTCAAGACAAGCAGTGAGGGCACCACCACCACCGGTGGTGGTTAAAAGAAGGAAGAAAAGAAAGTGGACAGAGTAGAATATCATAATTATGAATATTGGTATAGGGTAAAATCAAATAAAACGTTTATTTTGCTTAATTAGGATGAGAAGGAATCTTAGCTATTCATTTTTCAAATCAATGGTTAAGTTAAAGTGTAAGAAAAAGGAGGACTGCGAGGGTATCTTGAGAAAATCATATTTATGGACTTTCTCTCTCCACATGCAAGGCATATGTATATATTTCATCCTCATTTTTTAAACGTTCATAACTTTTTTATACGACATTATTTTTTTATAAAAATTTCACCATAAAATCGAGCGACTTTTTATCTTTAATTTGAGTACCATATTGCTATATAAAATATGAAGACTAAAAAAACCCACTAAAATGTGTTGTATTTCTATATTGTATAACATTTTTTTGTGCTGGATTTTTGTACTATATTTTTGTGCTAAATTTTTTGTGCTAAATTTTTTTGTCTTAAATATTTTTTTCTCAATTTTTTTTTGCTGGATTTTTTTGTACTACATTTTTTCTGAATTTTTTCGTGCTATATTTTTTTGTACTAGATTTTTTTGTACTAATTTTTTTGTACTATATTTTTTGTGCTATATTTTTTTGTACTATATTTTTTGTGCTAGATTTTGTTGTAGTATATTTTTTTTTTGTTGTATTTTTAAAAAACAAAAGGGGTGCCACATGTCATTTTCACTCCTATTTATAAGGACAAAATGCCCTTCATTCCTGCTTATTAGGAGTGTCACATGTCATCATCACAATCCTTCTTAGGCTACTTAGGCAAAATCCACTTTTTAGTGGATCCTTCCCCTATTGGTATATAGTAGGTTTAAAAGGTGTTTAATTAGCCATTACAAAAGGAGAAAAATGCCCGGATAGTCCCTGTGGTTTGGTCTTTTTTCACCTTTAGTCACTAACTTTCTAAAATTACCTCTATAGTCCCCAACTTTTACAATTTCGTTCCCGTATAGTCCCTGACGAGGATGAGGGTTAGTTTTTTGTGTTAAGTTGATGTAAAATGACAAAAATACCCTTAGTGTTACATTAATAACTTAAAATTAAAAGAATATAATTAATATTTAGCTTTTATGTGGGACCCACATCCCATCACCTTCTTCATCTTTCCCACTTTTCTGCAAATCCAGCTAATCACCACCACCATGACCTTAGCTACAAAGAAGTATATCAAGGAACAAGGGGCTCCCATTGTTGTTAAAGCATACAAAACTCTCACAAACTTTTACAGTAGAAAGAATTATGGAGCTCATGACCTGTGACTGAAGTTCTTGGGTAAAAACAGGTGCAGTACGCACCCATTCCACAACCACCACTTCCGCCACAACCACCATCGACGTCTTCATCACCACCTCCGCCACAACCACCACCGCCGCCATCATCACCACCCCCGCCACGATCCTCACCGGTAAACTGTATTTCTTTCTCTCTCTCTATCGCTTTATTCTCTCAATTTCAGTCATATTACATTTGATTTCGGATTGAGTTTTGGTTCAAGATTATACTTTCGAATTGAACGGATTCGATCGAAAGGTGATTCAGATCTGTTCTTGAATGCATCAGATCTGTTTCGATGTAACACCTCGAAAATTCACGTCCTATAATGTATTGACACGTGTCATAAGTCTGAACGTGTGAAAGTATACTCTAGAGGGACTAAAGTTGACAAACATGAAAAGCATGGGAAAATAAGGGTTCAAAATGTCAACAAGGGATAAATATACTTTACAGTAACCTTACATGATGCTCATACCTTTAAACGAATAAATCATGGATCATACGAAGCTAAATATGAAAGAAAGTGAGAGATTACAAACTGCAGGGGTTAAAGGTGTCACCATGTATAAAGTATACATCTGAATGACCTTTTAGCAAACCCGAAGCTTTATAACGATTAAATATGCTCACTAGAATACATGATAAAAATTTCACTAAGTTTCGTTATCGTATGAGAAAGTTATGATAAGATTCGTATGCAAGGGGTTAAAAGCGTCAACGTTGAAGTTTATGACTTTTCGGGTAACAATAAAGTTAACCGAGGACTAAACGAAGTGGGTAAATGTCTTAAAGCCCTTATAAGTCAATTTAGAGGGCTCATTGTGCAAAACAAGACGTGAAAGCGACCTTTAGAAGGACCGGGAACCAAAACTGCAAATAATGGAAAATTGTTTTGGCAGATCAGCACATGCTCACGTAGCACGATGTAACAACCCTCCAGAAAACCGACACCCTCGAATAACTTCCGACATCCTAAAAATAATTTACAGACCCCAATATGTCTTATATTACACCCCGTATGTGAAAACCGAGCCAGAAATATGTTATAGTATTAGAAATAAAATAAAAATCTGAATTATAAGCTGAGGCGGGCCGCATAAGACCTCACCTCAACTTCACGCGGGCCGTATCAAACCAGACTTTGACTTTGCTGACTTCTTAAGTTAAAGCGGGCCGCGTAATAGGTTTCATTAAGTTCATGCGGGCCGCGCGCGTTCCAACTGGTGGCGCATCCCTGAGCCGACACGTGTCGATATCGTGTCGAACCTAGTTGATGACCCAGCTAAGCTACTGAGTTGACTAGAGTCAACGCGGGCCGCGTAAGGCTTAGCCTTACCTTACGCGGGCCGCCTGAAAGTTAGATTACACAACTATAAATAGCAGCCTTGGGATTTCACTTTCAATCGTTCATTCCTTTCTTTCTAAACGAATTTCTGAAGTAGTAGAGATTATAGTCGGGTATTATACCCCTAATTAGCGAGGTTCTGCTCCGTTGTAAGTATTATAACCCCGGTTTCGTAATAGTTACGCTGCCCGATTGATTTAGGGTTCCGTAACAACTGTCGTGGTTCTGCCCGACGTAGTTGTTGGAGTGCCGTCTCGGGGAGGGTATTATTAATATCTTCAAAGGGTTATGATACTAATCAATATATACTTGTATAAATTATAGATTATATACAGGAAACCCTCACGCGAAGTCTAAGATAGCAATGTGAGTAATCCTTCTTTTTGTGTAAACCTTTTTGTGAGTTGATCCACTTTTTGTAAACCTTTTTGTGAACTGTTTTACAAAACCTTACATATCTTTCCATGCGAATAATTGTATTGAGTATTTGTAAGAATACAATTATAGTGGGTATGTTGGGGTTTTGTATACAAAATTTGTTACCACCTGGTCAAGGAGTAACATTTCCACAAGTTGAGTATGACAGTACCACTGATGTTAATTGTGATGTCTTGTAAACAAATATAATTGCGAGAACGCCCTCAATACTGTTCACTGTGACTTTTTATTTAAACTTGATTAAACTGGGATTCACTCACCAGTATTTCTTGCTGATAAAATGTTTTAAACACGTGTTACAGGTAACTTAGTGTGAAAGCAATAAAAGCCAGCTGGACAGCACTGAAAGCTTGGAAAAGTGGCAATAAAGTTACCTAAAATAAAATAGATGTTTTTATTAAATAAAATAGGATTTATTCCTATGAAAACATGTGTACTATGAACTTGGGTTTCATCCCATTTGTTTAATATTATAAAATATGGTGGTTTTACTCTGATAAACATTTCCTAACTACGATCCTGATGAAAATTCCGCTGCAAGACTAAATAAAACTGATACCACCAAAACTCTGAGATCACGTCCGCCCGTTCCCGGCGATCAGGGATCGGGGGTTGTGACAGAAGGTGGTATCAGAGCCTAGCCACTGGCTCAAGCCAAAGAAGTGTTCTGCTGACACTTAAAGTTATATTTTGTGTTAGGAAATAAATTATGAAAATACATGCGTAATTGTAATTATTATGATGTGTTATTTGACTATTTGTTAGTTTACAGTATGTGTAAGAGAAGAATTTTGGACATCTATCATAAATTAGATAGTTCACCCAAAGAAAAGGGAAGTTCATCTCAAACAAATTCCTCAGGATACTAAGCAGATACTGAGGAAGGAATATTTGTCCGTAAAGCTCAGTATGAAAATTGATGTGTTCAAATATTAACATATAAATTTAATCAAATGAGGCATAAAACTAACCCCTTTTTAGTACTAATGCTGGAAAAAGTGTGCTTTTGTCTTCCTTTTGTATTTTCAGGATTAAATGAGCTTAAATTAACAAAAGAAGCAAAAAGACATCAAAATCTAACATAAATACAAGAAAAGGAACAAGACGTGACATGCCCGACCCCACGACAGCATCTTCCCAAGCAATTCAAGAAGACAGAAGACTGAACACGCCTCGTGCTCAGCCAGCACGGGGGCGTGCCCAAGTGTCAGCAGAAAAGACAAAGTGGTAGAAGCTTCTATTGCCCACCACGGGGCCGTGCTCAGCTGACACGGGGCCGTGGTCAACTATAAGATTCGCACAATCCAGCAAATCTGCATAGTACAAAGATTCTTCTACACCACGGGGTCGTGCTCAGCGGACACGGGGGCGTGGTCAACTAATAAGACAAAGCTGCATTTAATGAAGAAAGAGAAGGATGTGGACACGGGGCCGTGCCCACTGGACACGGGGCCGTGCCCGAGCTTCTGTTCAGCCTATAAATAGATGTGCTTGGCTCAAGCTCAAACCATCCCTTGGCACACCACCTCTCTCACACTTCACCCACCACCCACCACCACCATAACACCATCATCCACCACTATCATCCATTGTCCATCGTAGAGTGTGTGAGTCGTCTCGGGATCCAAGATTGATCGTAAGAGTTCTTGACAATCAAGGCCATGTTTGCCTAAGTCTCTTACATCACTTGGTGAAGACAAAGTGTCTAGTGTAATACTTTTTATTTCTAATCTTTTGCACTTTTTATTTGGTTTCGTATTAATGACTTTAATAACTAGTTGCTTATGTTGAAGGTGATCTTTCTTTATCGTTTGTCCGTGGTGTCTTGAAATTATTTTACTGTCTATATAAAATAAAAGATTTTCACCATTCATATCTCCACGGTCTATATGGAGATATGTTGGCTACCTGGTCGGGGGTTAAGGGAACGGTTTGGTAAAGGTCTTGCCATTGTTCAGCGTTTAGAGGTCCTGCAATGGACCTGGGTCAAATTTAGTAGGACCTCCTTCAATACTTCACGGTATTGGATGGCGGGGGTCCAAACTCTTTGATCCCCTCATAAGTTAACTACTATTAATACTATAACCCGGCTATTTAGGACTGTATCCCTGCTGACTCAGACTACTTAGTCGAGGGTAACATCACCTCCAAAAGAGGGGCCTACCATAATATTGCATTAATAACTTAATTCATTATCTTCCAATAATCCACCCTTTTAGGATTGTATCCTTGCTGACTCAAACTACTGGGGTGAGGGTAACGTCACCTTCAAAAGAGGGGCCTACTACAATAACTAAGATAATCTCTTAATTATGTGCAAAAGTGCGGAATTAATCAAAGGTTACACTAGATACGAGTCGGAACCAAGTGATTCATCTTGTCTATCTGTTTTTATTTTTATTTTTATTTTCAGCATTTTAGTTAGTTTTTATTTTTCTTAGTTTAAAACATTTTTCTAAACTTTTTATTTTGATTAGACGTTGAGGATAAACCGGTACTAAAAGCTCTTGTGTCCTTGGACGACCTCGGTATCTTACCAACACTATACTACGCTCACGATGGGTGCACTTGCCCATATGTGTGTTTAGTGTTAGTAAAATATCGTGTTTTATAAATTTAAAACTTGGCTAAAAATAAGTGTTAAAAGGGGCTTAAAATATACACCTAATATATATAACACTTCACACGCATCAAAATCCACTTACCCCTAATAAAAGAAGTCGGATTCTTAGAAAAAGTCAAGAGAATATGAAAAAGTCTCAGGAAAACCAGAAAATAGGAAGTAACCCACCTTGGGAAGATAAATTAGACGAAAAATGGGAAAATCTCTACATGTTAGCCACTACAGCAGTAAATGTTAACTTATAGTTGAATCGTCAAACCAGTGCCAGCACTCATGTCACCTACGAGCTAGACACTTTAAAAAGAACTTCGTTCAATTGATAACAACCTAGTAAGAAGAAAGAGATAGAATAAACCTTACATAAAAATGCATGTTGAGCATAATACTCCTATAACCTAGTTAGACTAAAATAAGTTACGGATGTATAACCAATAATATATTTCGAATTCCAGTTCTAGTTTGTAATAAATATATAAATCGCAATATTTCATTTCAATCAATCTGTTCGTATAATTGTACTAGATATTCATTTATGATAAATAAACATTCGGATGAACAACAAAGTGAACCAAGAAAACTAGAATAAAAACCTAGAAGTACAAGAGAATTTTTAATGCTATGCCTTAATATGAAGTTTTGAGATAAACCAATTGCTTGCATAAATAAAGTGTGATGGTTATTGGTATCCTGTGAGGATAATGACTAGAACAGTGCCTGTATGATAAATAAGCAATAACACTTGGCCACTGTTATTTCTTGTTTATTGATACTACTCGGTTCTAGAATATGATTCCTCATGAGAATACTAATTTCGTTATTTCTTGATGTAAACCATAATAAATGATGCCTTTTTAAAATCATGATTTGAAATAAGTTTATGGGTGGAAAATACTATGATAATTACCTCTCCGGTAAAACTGGGCATGATGTGGTAGACTCTCCAGCTTGTCCAGGTGAGATGGGGTATAAGTTGTAATAATGAAATTCCTTAAATAGTACTATGACTTGATGTCTGACTTGTGAGTCTGTTTACATTATGGATAATGTGCATACTACAGTATATGAAATATTATATAGACATGTATGTCTATGAGGAAATCCAAAAGATCCTAATAATTGATAATGAGAAATAAATTACGAACAGAGGTGTCAATTATGAATTTAGATTTGTCAGAAATCTCTAGTAGTATATATATATAAATTCTGATGATAAACATTATTTGATTATCAATCTATGCGATAAAATGAACGGTAGTAATAATAATATTAGAATAAGAATAATAATAAATAAAATAAAATATGTGTGTATGGATGTATATTACTATTAGTGTGTTTTTATTTCTGTTGGTATTGTAAAATTTTATTTCAATACTAGTGTGTAATAGACGCATAGTATATGAAAAGAGTATAGTAGCAATGATCGACGCTTTTTGGCAAAAATGCGTGTAATGTGATTAACTATAGTAAGATATTAATTGTGATATTAATATGGGATAAATGTTTAAAATTCAGATGGCCGACGAAGAAAATCAAGGAAATCTGAATAACGATAACCAGAGTAACATTAACGTAGTTAATGATAATCCGAGTATCAATAACAATGGAAACCAAGTGGATAATGGTGCTATTCAACACATAGTGGCACAAGGAATTATAGATGCTATGCCCTTTATTCTTCAAACTGTTAAGGATGCTGATAATAAACATAGCAGTAAGCGACCTGTTGAACCAGAAAACAGTGTAAACAATGGACCAGTATTTCAATTGCCTATTCCCAAAAGAAGAAGAACCATGCCTTATGGTTGTTCTTATAAAGAATTCTGGTCTTGTAAACCAATGGAATTCTCAGGCAATGAAGGGGCTATTGCAATCTTACGCTGGATAGAGAAGACTGAGGCAGTCTTAAGGATAAGTAAGTGTGCTGAAGAAGACAAGATATTGTTTGCTTCTAATCTGTTTAAGAATGCAGCATTAGAATGGTGGAACACTATCCTCCAGACAAGAGGAAGTGATAAAACCTATAATATGGAATGGGAAGAATTTAAAGAAAAGGTAGAAAGGAAATTCTGCCCACCCAATGAAAAGGAACAGATAGCAAACAAGTTCCTCAACCTTAGGATGACTGGTGTAGATAGTAAAGGGTACACTACTACATTCTTTGAATATGCTAGGATAGTGCCAACCCTTGCATCACCAGAACCGGTATTAATCTCCCGTTACATCTGGGGATTAATTGGAGAAATTAGACATGTAGTCAAGGCAACCAGACCCCAAACCATAGAAGAAGCCGTAGAACTAGCTAATACTTTGACTGATGAACTAGTTCGTACTAGAGAAGAAGATCAGAGGAGAAACTTAACCCAAAGGCTTACCCAAGAATTTCGTTATGAGAATTTCAATCATAGGAACATAGATTCTATCTTTGCACCGTATTGCGGGATCTGCAAAAAGAAGCATTCTGGAAAATGCTCCACCCACTGCAATTTCTGCAAAGCACCAGGACACAATGAAGAGAACTGCAGGAGGAAATCCAGTAATGGATTATGTTTTAACTGTGGAGAAAAAAGTCATATCAAGCCAAACTGTCCAAAATTGGCTCCAGCTACAAACAACAAGAATACTAAAAATGCTAGAGCATTTGTTCTGACTGCAGATGAAGCCAAGATGATTCCAGATGTCATCGCTGGTACGTTTCTAGTTAATGATGTCTTTGCTAAAAGTATTATTTGACTCTGGTGCGAACCAAAGTTTTATTAATACATCGTTTTGCAAATTTCTAAATCAGTCATTAACTAAACTACCACAAGAATGCTTAGTAGAGACAGCTAATGGAGAAACCATTAGGATTTCTGAAATCTTGCAGGGAGCAAGAATAGAAATTTTAAAACCAAACGTTTAGGGCAAACCTTTATCCAATGAATCTAGCCGGATTTGATATTGTTTTAGGAATAGATTAGTTAATAGCCAATAAAGTCAGTATTTTATGTGATCAAAAGTTAATTCAAGTAAATTCATCTAAAGATAAAACGATCACAATTAAAGGAAAAGAACTAAAAGACATTCCGGTAGTATTTTAGTTTTCAGATGTCTTTCCAGAAGAATTACCATGACTACCTTCAGACAGAGAAGTTAAAATTCAGAATTCACCTGCTACCAGGAACATCGCCAATTGCCAAAGCACTCTACCATTTGGCAACCGCCGAAATGCAGGAATTAAAGAAACAATTAGATGAATTGTTGGAGAAAAGATTCATACAACCGAGTTCGTCGCCATGGGGAGCGCCGATACTATTCATTAAAAAGAAGGACGGATCAATGCGTATATGCATTGATTACCATGAATTAAACAAAGTCACGAGTTAAAATTGGTAACCATTACCAAGAATCGATGATTTGTTTGATCAACTACAAGGAGCTCGATTTTTCTCTAAGATCGATTTAAGGTCAGGATATCATCAATTAAAGGTACAGGAAGAGGACATTCCTAAGACCGCATTTAGAACAAGGTATGGTCATTATGAATTTACTGTCATGCCATTTGGTTTAACCAATGACCAGCTGCATTTATGGACATGATGAACCGAATATGTAAGCCATATTTGGATAAATTCATAATTGTATTCATAGATGATATTCTAATTAACTCTAAGAGTAAAGAAGATCATGCAAAGACATTTGCACGCACTTTTAAGTTTATTAAGAAAGAAATATAATACAATCTAGGTGATTGTAGATAGGCTAACCAAGTCAGCTCATTTTCTACAAATGAAAAAGAAATATCCTCCCTTATTTCAGTAGATCTCGAGGACGAGCTCTAAATTAAGGTGGGGAGAATGTAACAACCCTCCAGAAAACCGACACCCTCGAATAACTTCCGACATCCTAAAAACAATTTACAGACCCTAATATGTCTTATATTACACCCCGTATGTGAAAACCGAGCCCTAAATCTGTTATAGTATTAGAAATAAAATAAAAATCTGAATTATAAGCTGAGGCGGGCCGCATAAGACCTCACCTCAACTTCACGCGGGCCGTATCAAACCAGACTTTGACTTTGCTGACTTCTTAAGTTAAAGCGGGCCGCGTAATAGGTTTCATTAAGTTCATGCGGGCCGCGCGCGTTCCAACTGGTGGCGCATCCCTGAGCCGACACGTGTCGATATCGTGTCGAACCTAGTTGATGACCCAGCTAAGCTACTGAGTTGACTAGAGTCAACACGGGCCGCGTAAGGCTTAGCCTTACCTTACGCGGGCCGCCTGAAAGTCAGATTACACAACTAAAAATAGCAGCCTTCGGATTTCACTTTCAATCGTTCATTCCTTTCTTTCTAAAAGAATTTCTGAAGTAGTAGAGATTATAGTCGGGTATTATACCCCTAATTAGCGATGTTCTACTCCGTTGTAAGTATTATAACCCCGGTTTCGTAATAGTTACGCTGCCCGATTGATTTAGGGTTCCGTAACAACTGTCGTGGTTCTGCCCGACGTAGTTGTTGGAGTGCCGTCTCGGGGAGGGTATTATTAATATCTTCAAAGGGTTACGATACTAATCAATATATACTTGTATAAATTATAGATTATATACAGGAAACCCTCACGCGAAGTCTAAGATAGCAATGTGAGTAATCCTTCTTTTTGTGTAAACCTTTTTGTGAGTTGATCCACTTTTTGTAAACCTTTTTGTGAACTGTTTTACAAAACCTTACATATCTTTCCATGTGAATAACTGTATTGAGTATTTGTAAGAATACAATTATAGTGGGTATGTTGGGGTTTTGTATACAAAATTTGTTACCACCTGGTCAAGGAGTAACATTTCCACAAGTTGAGTATGACAGTACCACTGATGTTAATTGTGATGTCTTGTAAACAAATATAATTACGGGATCGCCCTCAATACTGTTCACTGTGACTTTTTATTTAAACTTGATTAAACTGGGATTCACTCACCAGTATTTCTTGCTGATAAAATGTTTTAAACACGTGTTACAGGTAACTTAGTGTGAAGGCAATAAAAGCCAGCTGGACAGCACTGAAGGCTTGGAAAAGTGGCAATAAAGTTACCTAAAATAAAATAGATGTTTTTATTAAATAAAATAGGATTTATTCCTATCAAAACATGTGTACTATGAACTTGGGTTTCATCCCATTTGTTTAATATTATAAAATATGGTGGTTTTACTCTGATAAACATTTCCTAACTACGGTCCTGATGAAAATTCCGCTGCAAGACTAAATAAAACTGATACCACCAAAACTCTAAGATGACGTCCGCCCGTTCCCGGGGATCAGGGATCGGGGGTTGTGACACACGAGCACTAGCACCTATGCCGTCGCGCTACACGACGGCCTTACCTGATCAGAATTCTGATTTTGTTGGATTCTTGTCTGCCATAGCTCTTGTAACCGACTTTAATCCGATTTTCCTCATATTGGACGACCCCTAAACAACCCCTAGACATTTAGGGACACTTGTTAGTGATTAAACATCAATGGTAGACCTTGTTGTCAACAATCTATGAAGATATGAACACTATAAAAGGCCACAAGGTTGCAACCATTCCTTCACACCTTCATTCTGCAATTGAGGAGCTTTCTGGGGCTTAAGAGCAGACCCAAGTCCTTCCTAATCAAGCTTAGGACTTCAGTAAGTATGCTTAACCTTTCTTAGTTAAGTTTTTGCTTAGTTTTAGCTTAAAAGTCAAACCGTCGTAATTAACGGTTGACTTAGCGATTAATCATTGATGGTTCAGTGATAAGTCGAATTGAAAGTAGTTATAAGTTGGTAATTATGTGGGCATTGAACCCTTAAAAGGGCACCCTCTGATTCCCACTCTAACTAGGTCAAATGTCGGGTCAAACTTGTTATTAAAAAGTCAACAGAATGCTTATTTTCTAATTTATGCATAATTAGCAATGTGGAACACATACAACCAGTTTGATCATTAATATAACTTGGTAATTAGTGTAAGAACATGTCTAAACATGTTCAACCCGACAATTTTATGTTTAGACCCGGTTCGGAACCGAAAGTCGCAAAGCTTTGACTTTTGCTTTGACTTCAGTTCTGACCCGTTATGGTATGTTTTAGAAATACCTTAGAGCTTTAATTGGACTAGGTTACATGCTAGTATAACCCTCAGTGATTATACACCTTGGTTCATTAGTTATCCAATTAATATGCATGTTTCCGTTAATTGCTCATATGTTGACCATTATGCCCTTTTCACCTTAAAACGTGATTTTTGAAAATGTAAAAGAGTAGAAACCTTAGTTATTGATATATAAACTTGCACCCAAAATTTGACATCAGTTTGAGGTGTAGATTGAGAGTTATCCTCATTAGCGTAATTTGAAAGCTTCTTTAGCGATTAAACGTCGTAATTAGCGTATAGCCTGTTTAAACCTACTTTTTGATATCAAAATCTTTACCCAATGATGTAATATATTATTTTGGGATTTTTTAAGATTTTTAATTAATTTTAGGCTGAGCATAACTTATAGTCATAGGCTTAATCCGGTAATTGTCGGTTTTGCCCTTACGGGCTATAAAATGAGTTTTACATATCTAATTGACTCCAAACCTTTTGCTACTGATTACATATGATAAATAAATTATTTTTAAGCTTCTGGAATAATAAAAATATCAGCTTTATGTATAGAACCCGGAAATGGCTTCTAATCGCCTTTTTAAGCGTTTTTAACGCATAGTATGTACTAGAACTATTTTAAACATACAAGTGTTGATACCTACTGATATTTTAGGTAAATTATAATATTTTAACAGTAAGCAAAGGTTGTTAAACTCAGACTTCAGTTTTGAGCTTTTCGGCTTATGTGAAATTACCAAAATGCCCCTACGGTGCATAGGTTGGTTATAATTGATAAATTTCACATGTATACTTTACCCTACTATTATAACTTATTAAATTGAGTATTTTTGCTGATTTCATCATACCTGTAACTCAGGTAAATACTTAAACTCTTTTATAACCTTGTAAATGACCAAACTACCCTTACGGGGCATAGTTTGTGTTTAAATTCGTTTCGGGCATAATAAAAGACATCTTACTGATGTCACAACATATTTGAGGCATATTAACTTAGGAAACCTGTATATGGCTCTTTCGTTCACCCGTTACACTTATTACGCGTTCGGTTCGGTTTATGTAATTAGTTTGCATAAATTAGCCGAAACGGGTCAAACCTTATCGGTTTTATCTCAAAATCCAGAATGTGTATAATATACCCATATATCCGTTAGGAATCATTCTTTTCCACTGTCCTTGTTCCATTAAAATAGCGGGACTCGATATAATAATAGAAGATGACCATGTCCCGGATATCCTTGGCATCATTTTACGAAATGGCCACGACCTAAGCGCGGAGTGTAGGCGTACACTCGTCAGTGCATAAATAGTTGATGTGGTGTGTCTATTGATCTTTAACCCGGCACGCTCCGGGCTACTGAACGCATAAGGAACATGTAATTCTTTTACAAGATTATATATTCAAATAATTATCCCAAGTTATAAAGAGTTTGTGCCACGTGCATTCAAATCAATTTTATTAAAACCTTTTCAAATGAGTCAGTTAATTATATTTACCACTGTAAACTGACGTATTTTCCAAAAGTCTAAATGCAGGTACTATACGTAATAGGCTGGCTACTCCAGGCATCAATAATCAAGTCTCGCAAACTTTAGATGTTAAAGTCTATTGAACGATATTATCTTTCTGTTTAAGATCCGCCTGTGGATCCATCTTACATTCCGTTGTAATATTTGATATTACTTTGAATCGGATTATAACATATTTATCTTTTGCTTCTGCTGTGCATTTATATATTGTGTTGTTTGACTATGATGATATCAACTACGTCACGATACTCCCCACCGGGCCCACCGGTGACACGTGTAAAAGTCGGGGTGTGACAGGTTGGTATCAGAGCCAACATTGAGTGAATTAAACACTAGTTTTTTTGTGTTTAATCTCAATGACACATTAGACATTCCTTGACCTTCTGAGTCTAGACTTAACATAGGAATATTCTCAATCCTCACCTGGAAATTTTGCTTCCAATTTTTATATATTGGATACGTCGCCAAGCGAAGAAGCCGTAATAGGAATTCTCCACACCCGGAGCCTTGAATTGCTGACCTTTGTACAGCCAGCGGCTAGGATGAAACGTGCAACCAAGGAGAAAGCATTCGGAAATAAAATGAAGAAGAAACTCCTTTTGCTGAAGATCGTTTCCTTAAAAGTCTTTATAACGATATTTATCTTTTAGTCCCTTCGAGGACCAAATTATTCCTTTCAAGACCCGTTTAGGGCAACCTTGAACTTTTTAATTTTATAGTGGAATGACTACATATTCACCCTAATCAGGAAATATGAAATAAATGAAAAATAACCTTCCTTTTATAAGATCTACCATTATAATAAAATGGCAAAATCTAAAAAGGACAAGACCTAGCCTTGTGTCATTATTAAGACCTGGCCAAGATGGCAGTTCCTCAATTTCGGTTCAGATCCTTATTAATATCCCGAGTTAGGATTGTTCTGCGTTTATTATTAAAAAGGAATCTTAGAGGTAAACCTAGCCTATATGACGAGGCCAAGATGGTAGGACCTATTCAAGAGATTCAAATCCTTGTTAACACCTAAGAACGTGTTAGCACTCTTGACAGATGTGATTCGAGAAAATCACAACAGTCATTCTTATATTGGATTCTTCCAATTTTCTTATCTAGTCCATTGATTTAGAAATCATGGCTTATATCATCCTATAAGATGATCATATTATAAACATCCCTTAGAAGGGAAATGCCTACGGGCTATAGTTAATGTCCTCTGAGACTAAAGACAGTGGTAGCCTACAACTCCCTGTCAAGAAAAAGTAATGAACTTTGATTCACACCTAAATGCCTCGATTCTCTGAAATCATGGCTTATAAATTAAACTTGTCCACGTGACTAGGCCTTTTGTGCTATTACTAACTTATAAATTTGCCTCGATTCTCTGAAATCATGGCTTATAAATTAAACTTGTCCTTGTGACTTGACTTTTTGTGCTATAGTTATATTTTAATTAAATCCAGGATAATATTAATAAAAATCCCGAATAAAAATAAATATCATTCCTTTCCTGCCAGTATAAATATTAAAAGAGAATCTTAAAAGGTTTGACCTAGCTTGAATGTCATTGAAGACCTAGCTAAGATGGTAAAACCTGTTTAAAAAGAGATTCAGATCCTCGTTAACATCTGAAAATGTGTTAACACTCCCGACAACAGTGATGCGATAAAATCACACTTGTCATCCTTATATTAGGAGTTTTCCAAATCCCTTAATTAGCGTAAATGATCAATAGGAATCATGGCTAGTAAACGTCGAACATGATGTACGCATCAAAACATCCATTTGGGATGTATACTTACGGGCAAAGGTGTATACATGAAAAGATAGTTTTTATTTCATAAATTCTTGTCAAGACAATGAACTATGAAATTTTCCGATCCAAAGGAATCATCGATTATGTTTTAGATTTTTCCCTAGTAACAAGGCCCTGTGCCATCAAGAGTCCTTGGGAACAAGCTCTTGTGCTATATAAAATGTCAGTGCGACATTGACAGTCGTGATTTATGTCCCCTGTCTAATAAATATGAAGGATTATATTCTGTTTACACGCCAAGGATGGTTTATTTAAAAACCTAGGCAGAACATAATCAAATAACTTAAATACTATCTTTTGGCCTATATGGTTTATTTACACCATAGCTATTTAATCAACAAATTCGACAATTCACCATATAATTAAATCAATTATTACTAATTGGTTTGTAGCCTTCAAAACTTCACCATGCTTGACTCCTCTGAAGCTCACAATCATCCAGTTAATCAGAATGATGATACAAGACTGAATTTAACAGGCGCCGAGTTACAGGCTATGTTAGATACAGCTGTAAACAAGGCCATGAACCGAGCGTTAAGGGATCATAAGCGAAAGTACGATAATACCCCGAATAAAGGTTACAAAAAGGGTAGGACCAGTTCGAGCTATAACCGGTCCAAGCCAAAGAAGGCAAAACCCGAATGTGGAACCTGCGGGAAGAAGCACTTTGGAAATTGTTTCTATGATCAGACCAGGGGATGTGTCATCTGTAAGGAGATGGATCACAAGACCCATGAATGCAAGGACCTGAAGAACAACTAGCGGTCAGGTGAAAAGACCAAATGCAAAATCTGTAGGAAATACCACCTCGGGAAATGCAGATTTGAATCTCAGCCTTCACCTTGTGGAATCTGCAAGTCCAAGGGGCATAAGACCTTGGACTGCAAGAAGATGGAGGACGCAACCTGCCATGGTTGCAATGAAATAGGGCACATCAAAACTAATTGCCCTAATAAAACCAAGAAGTCTGGCGAGGCTAAGAAGACCAAAACCGGAAACTCTCAAATGGATACTCAAGAGGCTATTCAGGATGACAAGGTCACAACAGGTACTTTCTATATCAATAACGCTCATGTTAGAGTATTATTTGATTTAGGTTCAGATAAGTCTTCCGTAGACAATAGATTTTGTAAATCATTAAATCTGCCTGTTAAAACTCTAAGCGTTAAGTATAAAGTAAAATTGACCGATAGTACCTCAGAGACTGCTTCAGCAATTTTAGCTGGATGTTATATATCCGTTAGGAATCATTCTTTTCCACTGTCCTTGTTCCATTAAAATAGCGGGACTCGATATAATAATAGAAGATGAGCTGGTCATCTTGTAGCCAAACCCATACTTTGTGTAATGAGAAGCAAGTAGTTATCAAGACTCCTTATGGTGAGCCTTTGACCATTCAAGGAGATACTGGGTATGGATTGCCCAAGCACTTGTTAAATTTGGTGTTTAATACCAAAGATTCGAGTATGGAAAACTCATAAAATACAAACAACAGTTGCGATGCTGGGGATGCGACAAATGTTAATGGTGCATCCGATGTGAACCTCAATGTTAATGGAGTTAATCTCCAAAACTGTAATTAACGCAGCTGTTAGAAAGGCTATGAGAAAAGTCATGAAAAGGTTCGAGAAGCCGAATGATGTTCGCTTTAAAACACATGTCGCTGCTCATGAGAAAGGGCTTTATTCATGCTTCAAATGCGAAGAATAAACCCAGCAGAATCATGTATGGCAAGGAGCCCCAATCTTTTTAGGATGTACTTAAAAGTACTTCGTCTCTTGGAAGTCAAGAGACTTCAATAATAAAAAGGGGGCCATCGATTGCAAGAAATTGTTAGACGAGATAGAAACCCTTGAGTATATCAGCGGTTATGCTGGAGAGGACACGGTGAGATATGCACTGCGGTCGTTAGAGGGCATACCCTTAATTAGTGAGGACATTAATAAAGTCCACAAGAAAGATCCCCTTACATAATATGGGATGGTCCAAGTTTTAAGGGCACATTAAGGTTTCAAAGCCTGCTTATTATAAATCCATTATGGATCTACCTCAGCTACTCACGTTTTATAGATTAAGAATCGACCAGTCAAAGCTGAGACTGCCCTAAATTTGTCATAGATTTTGCGGCTAAGTTTACAAGATTAAGAATGGAGGCGCTTAATGTATGATTAGAGGCAGTTCACATTAATAATGACACTAGGTAAATCCCTTATTAAGATTTATTTGCTAAGAATTACATCTGGGTTCAGGTGCTGCTAAGTCTCTCATAAGACCATAAGCTTAGCAAACTTTTAGAAAATTTTTCTCGTAAGAAACCCAGATATTAAGTGTAAGGTAAGACTCACAGGCAGATCAGAAGAACCATTTCTTCTGTTCCTGTCAAAAACCTTCAGTCGTAGAAGTATCCTCTCTCTAGGTGTAATGCGTCAGCATTTAGTGTTGATATCTCTTTGATCTCTAACGATTGTGAATACCAAACGGTATGATGAACAGCACCGTATGATGATTGGTATATCTTAATAAGTTCCATAGATTGCTTCCATGCCTGATCAATATGGAGGTTTAATGTATGGGATCACAAAGATATTCCGAGAGGTCAGATAGTACTAAAATCAACTAATGGTATTCAAGGGAGATATCCAGAATGAAATTGTCCAAGTAAATGTTCCCGATTAAGGAAATTCGTGGATTGTAACATATAGGTGTCACTTATTTGACACAAGCATTGATGGATGAATTGGAGCCTGAGATTTGGAAAATCTCTGTAATCTCCTTATACCTAAGTATCTTCTCATAAGTTTTCCCTGCTTACCTCCTGAGAGGCAGATAGAGTTAAGATTAACATCCCGCTGTGGGCGGGAGTATTGTGAAAACTCCATGTTGATTATGGAATATCGAAACCCTGATTAAGTAGGTTTTAAGACATAGGCTCAGATAGCCTGACTCAATATTCTGAGGGTTTTATCTTATTGAATAAGAAAGACGGCTCATATTGCTTATGTATTAATTACCGCAACCCTAATTAGGCAACGATTAAGAATCGCCGTCAGCTGCCCAGTATCATCGAATTGTTCGACTAACTGTAAGGATTAGCTACTCCTTAAGATTAGTTTTCAGCAATGGTTGGAATAACCATCTCACCTTAAGATAAGCTTTTCCATAATAGTTGCTATATAAGTATCAAGGTGGCTCCTTTGGAGACCTTGTATAAATGAAATATCAAAACATCCGTTGGATGGACGAGACTTTGGGAAGTCCACTTATAAGGAACTGAAGGTTGCATTGGAAACAACGAATAAGATTCATACAAATCCCTAACCATCTGTAAGTTGCCAGTATTAGGCAGAAAATCAAGAATTAATGAAAGTAGCAAACCTCCTAAGATCTTGTTAAAGAATAAGGCTCAACAAAAGATACCACCCAGGAAGGGTGTGCCAATTTGTTAAATAATCAGGCTAGTTAAGCTCTGAATATATTGAATCAATCGAAGGAAATCGAATGTATCAAGATCAAAATAACTTACAAGCTAAGACCTAATTTAGGAGCTTGGTGGAACGCGCAATGTGACCCACACTAATGATTTAGCGACGTGTCACCAATAAGTCGAAAAGCACTATCACATAATGATATGCAGATCTATGATAGTATGAGCAACCTATGTCAACTGAGAATTGACAGGTTAAGGAGCTCCAAAAGAAAGTATGCACCTATTGTATAGGTCAACTGGGATACCCTTGGGGGCCCAAATATACTATGGAAGTTAAATCCATGATACGACAAAAAGTACTTCCATAATTTTAGCAAATCTCGAGGTCGAGATTTCTTTTAAGGGGGTGAGGATGTAACACCTCGAAAATTCACGTCCTATAATGTATTGACACGTGTCATAAGTCTGAACGTGTGAAAGTATACTCTAGAGGGACTAAAGTTGACAAACATGAAAAGCATGGGAAAACAAGGGTTCAACATGTCAACAAGGGATAAATATACTTTACAGTAACCCTACATGATGCTCATACCTTCAAACGAATACATCATGGATCATACGAAGCTAAATATGAAAGAAAGTGAGAGATTACAAACTGCAGGGGTTAAAGGTGTCAACATGTACAAAGTATACCTCTGAATGACCTTTTAGCAAACCCGAAGCTTTGTAACGATTAAATATGCTCACTAGAATACATGATAAAAATTTCACTAAGTTTCGTTATCGTATGAGAAAGTTATCATAAGATTCGTATGCAAGGGGTTAAAAGCGTCAACGTTGAAGTTTATGACTTTTAGGGTAACAATAAAGTTAACCGAGGACTAAACGAAGTGGGTAAATGTCTTAAAGCCCTTATAAGTCAATTTAGAGGGCTCATTGTGCAAAACAAAACAAAACAAGACGTGAAAGCGACCTTTAGAAGGACCGGGGACCAAAACTACAAATAATGGAAAATTGTTTTGGCAGATCAGCACATGCTCGCGTAGCGCGAGCACTAGCACCTATGCCGTCGCGCTACGCGACGGCCTTACCTGATCAGAATTCTGATTTTGTTGGATTCTTGTCTGCCATAGCTCTTGTAACCGACTTTAATCCGATTTTCCTCATATTGGACGACCCCTAAACAACCTCTAGACATTTAGGGACACTTGTTAGTGATCAAACATCAATGGTAGACCTTGTTGTCAACAATCTATGAAGATATGAACACTATAAAAGGCCACAAGGTTGCAACCAATCCTTCACACCTTCATTCTACAATTGAGGAGCTTTCTGGAGCTTAAGAGCAAACCCAAGTCCTTCCTAATCAAGCTTAGGACTTCAGTAAGTATGCTTAACCTTTCTTAGTTAAGTTTTTGCTTAGTTTTAGCTTAAAAGTCAAACCGTCGTAATTAACGGTTGAGTTAGCGATTAATCATTGATGGTTCAGTGATAAGTCGAATTGAAAGTAGTTATAAGTTGGTAATTATGTGGGCATTGAACCCTTAAAAGGGCACCCTCTGATTCCCACTCTAACTAGGTCAAATGTCGGGTCAAACTTGTTATTAAAAAGTCAACAGAATGCTTATTTTCTAATTTATGCATAATTAGCAATGTGGAACACATACAACCTGTTTGATCATTAATATAACTTGGTAATTAGTGTAAGAACATGTCTAAACATGTTCAACCCGACAATTTTATGTTTAGACCCGGTTCGGAACCGAAAGTCGCAAAGCTTTGACTTTTGCTTTGACTTCAGTTCTGACCCGTTATGGTATGTTTTAGAAATACCTCAGAGCTTTAATTGGACTAGGTTACATGCTAGTATAACCCTCTGTGATATACACCTTGGTTCATTAGTTATCCAATTAATATGCATGTTTCCGTTAATTGCTCATATGTTGACCATTATGCCCTTTTCACCTTAAAACGTGATTTTTGAAAATGTAAAAGAGTAGAAACCTTAGTTACTGATATATAAACTTGCACCCAAAATTTGACATCAGTTTGAGGTGTAGATTGAGAGTTATCCTCATTAGCGTAATTTGAAAGCTTCTTTAGCGATTAAACGTCGTAATTAGCGTATAGCCTGTTTAAACCTACTTTTTGATATCAAAATCTTTGCCCACTGATGTAATATATTATTTTGGGATTTTTGAAGATTTTTAATTAATTCTAGGCTGAGCATAACTTATAGTCATAGGCTTAATCCGGTAATTGTCGGTTTTGCCCTTACGGGCTATAAAATGAGTTTTACATATCTAATTGACTCCAAACCTTTTGCTACTGATTACATATTATAAATAAATTATTTTTAAGCTTCTGGAATAATAAAAATATCAGCTTTATGTATAGAACCCGGAAATGGCTTCTAATCGCCTTTTTAAGCGTTTTTAACGCATAGTATGTACTAGAACTATTTTAAACATACAAGGGTTGATACATACTGATATTTTAGGTAAATTATAATATTTTAACAGTAAGCAAAGGTTGTTAAACTCAGACTTCAGTTTTGAGCTTTTCGGCTTATGTGAAATTACCAAAATGCCCCTACGGTGCATAGGTTGGTTATAATTGATAAATTTCACATGTATACTTTACCCTACTATTATAACTTATTAAATTGAGTATTTTTGCTGATTTCATCATACCTGTAACTCAGGTAAATACTTAAACTCTTTTATAACCTTGTAAATGACCAAACTACCCTTACGGGGCATAGTTTGTGTTTAAATTCGTTTCGGGCATAATAAAAGACATCTTACTGATGTCACAACATATTTGAGGCATATTAACTTAGGAAACCTGTATATGGCTCTTACGTTCACCCGTTACGCTTATTACGCGTTCGGTTCGGTTTATGTAACTAGTTTGCATAAATTAGCCGAAACGGGTCAAACCTTATCGGTTTTATCTCAAAATCCAGAATGTGTATAATATACCCATATTAAACAAGTCTTCAAACTTGTTGGGTCTAAATCGCATTCTATTCCGGTCTTCGCCTAATCGTGCGTACGAACCGTATCTTTGAAAACTAGCCGGTCTAAGCTTAGGCTTAATTAAAGACCCGTTAGGATTCTAATAGGTTATTATAAACCTTTGTTCCAGATTAGGAGGACCAGTAAAAGCTACTTGCATTTGCTTATTGTGATTATTACTTTGCTCAGGTAAATACTTTTAACTTATTTTCCCTATACGGGCTTGGGTTACGGTATATAAAATACCGCTTGGTCGGGCATTAAATCTTCCATCGTTTAGTGGGTAATTGAATAATTTGATCGGCCCGTTTAAATTGTTTTGTTTACTTAAAGCCTTTCGGGGGTTAATGACCATGTCCCGGATATCCTTGGCATCATTTTACGAAATGGCCACGACCTAAGCGCGGAGTGTAGGCGTACACTCGTCAGTGCATAAATAGTTGATGTGGTATGTCTATTGATCTTTAACCCGGCACGCTCCGGGCTACTGAACGCATAAGGAACATGTAATTCTTTTACAAGATTATATATTCAAATAATTATCCCAAGTTATAAAGAGTTTGTGCCACGTGCATTCAAATCAATTTTATTAAAACCTTTTCAAATGAGTCAGTTAATTGTATTTACCAGTGTAAACTGACGTGTTTTCCAAAAGGCTAAATGCAGGTACTATACGTAATAGGCTGGCTACTCCAGGCATCAATAATCAAGTCTCGCAAGCTTTAGATGTTAAAGTCTGTTGAACGATATTATCTTTCTGTTTAAGATCCGCCTGTGGATCCATCTTACATTCCGTTGTAATATTTGATATTACTTTGAATCGGATTATAACATATTTATCTATTGCTTCCGCTGTGCATTTATATATTGTGTTGTTTGACTATGATGATATCAACTACGTCACGATACTCCCCACCGGCCCACCGGTGACACGTGTAAAAGTCGGGGTGTGACATTCGTGCATCGAGTTCAAATCTGTATCAAGTTCATAATTTGTTCATCATTATATCACGATCCTCATATGAGAGTGATGTGTTCAAAATGTAACATATAAATTTCATCAAATGAGGCATAAAACTAACCCTTTTTTAGTACTAATGTTGGAAAAAGTGTGCTTTTGTCTTCCTTTTGTATTTTCAGGATTAAATGAGCTCAAATTAACAAAAGAAGCAAAAAGGCAGCTAAATCTAGCATAATTACAAGAAAAGAAACAAACGTGGCATGCCCGACCCCCTTCAACAGCATCTCCCAAAGGAAAAACAAGAAGAAAGCTGAGCATGGGGCTGTACCCAGCTGAGCACGGGGCATGCCCAGCTCAGCACAGGCCGTGCCCAGCTCAGCACGGGGCAGTGCTCAGGATGGACAGCCCTGGCACTAAAGACAAACCTGTAGAAGCTTCTATTGCCCACCACGGGGCCGTGTCCAGTGAACACGGGGGCGTGGCGAAAGTATAGCAGGCACATTAATTGTAATTGCGAATTACAATTAATGAAGAGAGAGAGTGTCAGACAGGCACGGGGGCGTGTCCAGCGGACAAGGGGCCGTGCCCAGTCTTCTGTTCAGCCTATAAATAGGAGTGCTTGGTTTCATTTCAACTCATCCCTTGGCACACCACCTCTCTCACACTTCACCCACCAACCACCACCACCATAACACCATCATCCACCACCATCATCCATTGTCCATCGTAGAGTGTGTGAGTCGTCTCGGGATCCAAGATTGATCGTAAGAGTTCTTGACAATCAAGGCCATGTTTGCCTAAGTCTCTTACATCACTTGGTGAAGACAAAGTGTCTAGTGTAATACTTTTTATTTCTAATCTTTTGCACTTTTTATTTGGTTTCGTATTAATGACTTTAATAACTAGTTGCTTATGTTGAAGGTGATCTTTCTTTATCGTTTGTCCGTGGTGTCTTGAAATTATTTTACTGTCTATATAAAATAAAAGATTTTCACCATTCATATCTCCACGGTCTATATGGAGGTATGTTGGCTACCTGGTCGGGGGTTAAGGGAACGGTTTGGTAAAGGTCTTGCCATTGTTCAGCGTTTAGAGGTCCTGCAATGGACCTGGGTCAAATTTAGTAGGACCTCCTTCAATACTTCACGGTATTGGATGGCGGGGGTCCAAACTCTTTGATCCCCTCATAAGTTAACTACTATTAATACTATAACCCGGCTATTTAGGACTGTATCCCTGCTGACTCAGACTACTTAGTCGAGGGTAACATCACCTCCAAAAGAGGGGCCTACCATAATATTGCATTAATAACTTAATTCATTATCTTCCAATAATCCACCCTTTTAGGATTGTATCCTTGCTGACTCAAACTACTGGGGTGAGGGTAACGTCACCTTCAAAAGAGGGGCCTACTACAATAACTAAGATAATCTCTTAATTATGTGCAAAAGTGCGGAATTAATCAAAGGTTACACTAGATACGAGTCGGAACCAAGTGATTCATCTTGTCTATCTGTTTTTATTTTTATTTTCAGCATTTTAGTTAGTTTTTATTTTTCTTAGTTTAAAACATTTTTTCTAAACTTTTTATTTTGATTAGACGTTGAGGATAAACCGGTACTAAAAGCTCTTGTGTCCTTGGACGATCTCGGTATCTTGCCAACACTATACTACGCTCACGATGGGTGCACTTGCCCATATGTGTGTTTAGTGTTAGTAAAATATCGTGTTTTATAAATTTAAAACTTGGCTAAAAATAAGTGTTAAAGGGGCTTAAAATATACACCTAAAATATACGACACTTTAACGCACATCAGAGAGTATCACGAATCGAGTATCATATTAGAGTATCATGAATCAAAGGCTAGGTATCTCTGTTTTTTGGGTGTTTGCAACTTGCAGAGACAAAGAAAGAGGAAGAGAGAAAGCCTAATGGGGAGAGGGGGTGGGGGTAAAAAGGTGGGGCCTACTTTTGTTTTTAAATAATAAATTAGATTTTTTAATGTTTTATTGTTATTTTTAATAGTAAGGGTAATTTTGTAATTTCACATATACTTAACACCAAAAACTAACCTCCATCCGCGCCAGTGACTATCCGGGAACTAAAATTGAAAAGTTGGGGACTATAGAGGTAATTTTAGAAAGTTAGGGACTAAAGGTGAAAAAAGACCAAACCACAGGGACTATCCGGGCACTTTTCTCTTACAAAAGTGTAAGTGTAAACTTTTGTTTTGTTCCCTGTGGTTTGTTCATTTTAACGGTTTTGTCCAAGTCCTTTAAAGATATCCATTTTCCTCCAATAGTTTACTATGTTTTTCCCATTTTGCTTTCCGTCTCTAACTCAATTAATCATTTCAGTTAAAAGTAAGGGTATTTCAGTAATTATATATAGAAATACTTAATATTTATTATTAATTTGTTAAATCTGTTTTATCTTTTTATTTATTGATATTAAATATAAAAAGATTATTTAATTATTAATATCTATATATTAATATACATATAATATAACATACATATATACATCCCAGCACCAATTCCCTTTCTCCCCTTTCTCTCTCTACTAACTAACCACCAACACCACCACTAGTCAGCCACAAGCAACTGGCCACCACCACCATCCCGCGACCACGACCAACCTTCCTCCACCACCACCTCAATTGGATCTGACATGCTAGAGAACCAGATATGGCTGATATCACAACGAATCGACAAAAATCATCACCACAAGTCTGAAACCCATCTACACCACCACTACTAGCCACCGCAACACTTGCACGGCAGATCTGAACATATTAATCATCACCACAAGTCCAAAAACCCCAAATCACACAGTTCTAATCTGATGGATGGTGGCGCTAGGGTTCCGACGAAGGTTTCAGAACCTGATTCCGATGGATAGGTGTTCGGTGAAGGGTTTCGACGAAGGTTTCAGAACCTGATTCCGATGGATGGGTGTTCGGTGAAGAGGGTGAGCTAGTGGTGGTGGTTGTTGTGGGTGCACGTGGTTACGATTTTTCTTTATCCAGTTGAACAGGTCTGTATCCACCATTATCGCCCTTTTTTTTTAATATGAAACCTCCACATCCATGACTAAGGTTTGATAAAAATTTGGGGGTTATGGTTAGGGGTGTTCAAAAAACTCGTGGCTCGCAGCTCGCTCGAGAAAAGCTCGAAGAAAGCTCGGCTCGAAATTGGCTCGGTTGTAAACGAGCCAGCTCGGCTCGGCACGTTTTGTAAACGACCCGAGCTCGAGCTTGGCCTGGCTCGGCTCGTGAGCTCGTGAGCTGGCTCGATAAGGTTTACATCCTTCATTTTTTTGTCCCACGTCGCTTAGAAAACAAAAACAGTATCTCCCCTATAAAAGAAGGTAAAGATAATATACAAAGTGAATTAACTATTTATACTTGCATATTTAGCCATATGGTTAAATTAAATGGCAATTATGGCTCTTAGTCTATTAAGATATTCATTTTAAGGGCTTTTTAAGTAGTAAATTTTGCGGTTCTTTGTTAGTTCGAGCTAGATCGAGCCGAGCCGAGCTAGCTCGAATTTTAATCGAGTCGAGCTAGAGCCTCAAATCTCAGCTCGATTTGAATTTTGAGCTCGAGCCGAGCTCGAGCTGGGTCTAGCTCGGCTCGACTCGGCTCGTTTACAGCCCTAGTTATGGTTTCAGACGAAGATGTAATGGTATGGGTCGTTGGCGGTGGTCGATGTGTGGTGGAGTGGCAGTGGTGGTGGTGGTGCTTGTTGGCGGTGTTGAGGTCGTGGGGATGGTGGCTGTTGGTGGTGGTGTCTGGTGATTAAGAAGAGAGAGAAGAGAGAGTGTATGTATGTATGTGATGTGTTTGTATGCGTATATTATAAATTAAAATATCTTTATACGTAAATTACCAAAATATCATTACTTTCAAGTGGCAAGTTACCAAAATATCATTACTTTCATGTGACAAGTTACCAAAATACCCTTCTATTTAATAGAGATTTCTAATGAAGTTAGAGGCGTGGAGCAAAATGGAAAAAACATAGTAAACTATTAGAGGAAAATGACTATTTTTAAAGGAATGGGGTAAAAACCGTTAAAACGATCAAACCAAAGAGAGCTAAACGGATGTTTAGTCAAAGTGTAATTTAGTTGTTAGCAGGGGTTCGTGGGTAAAGATTTTGTAAAAAATTAAATCGTTTCAAATTCGTTTGATTTTCCATGGAATGTTTACATACGCCAAATTAATTAAAAATCAACTAACTTTTATATGCTACCTTACACACTTTCTTAGACCGTGGGGTATGTGGGGGGGGGGGGGTTTGGGGCATGGGTTGACACGTGGAAAGTTTGATAACTCAATTCAAAACCCATTTTGTATGGGGTATGGTAGGCGTGGCTTGGCTGGCGTGGCCAAGCCACATCAGGTTTTTTTTAATATATATATATATATATATATATATATATATATAATCATTAAAAAATACATAAACATACAAAATAATTATCAAAATAAAAAACTATCATTCTTCGTCATCTGCGTCGTCTTCGTCGATTTCGAACCCAGGAATCGTTGAAACATGATCCATCAAATCAGATCGAAGGTTGTGATGTATATCCCTTGACTTGATCAAAAATTCATTTGCGCTTTATCTTCGTCTGTTACGTTACCTGGTTGGGGGTCATCGTCATCATAGTAGGTAACGACCGCTCTACCTTCATCCTCCAAAATCATGTTGTGAAGAATGATACATGCGTACATCACGTTTCCAATCTGATCCTTGTCCCATAGTCGACAAGGCATTGCCAATATTCGCCACCTTTTCTTCAAAACACCGAATGCTCGCTCGCCGTCTTTACATGCAGCCATTTGGACCATTTTAAACTTTAATCTATTTGGATCTATGGTACCGTGTTTTGTGAACGATTTTACGAAAACCCCCCACTCTGGGTAAATCCCATCAACTAGGTAGTACCCATACACGTACTCAACCCCGTTTACAAAGAAAGTTCCTTTGGGTCCTATACCATTTACCCGATCATTGAAAAGGGGCGAGTGATTGATGATGGTAATATCATTATGTGAACCTGGCATACCGAAGAATGCATGCCATATCCAAAGATCTTGGGACGCAACCGCTTCAAGCAAGATGGCTGGCATCCCGTGAAATCCACTAGTGTGAGCGCCTTGCCATGCGGTAGGACAAAGTTCCCAAGGTCATTTCATACAATCTAAACTACCTAGCATCCCGGGTAGCCCATGATAATCTGCGTGATGTTCCAATATTTGTTGCATGTCACTAAACGAGGGCTTTCTCAAATATCTTTTCCTATAAAGTTCTAAAATACACGAACAAAAGTTGTGAATACTTTCTCTAGCTACACGTGCAGACATTTTTAAATAGTCATCCATAATGTCCGAACTATTGCCGTACACTAACTGCCTAAGTGCGGCCGTGACCTTTTGCCATGTACTAAATCCTAATTGCCCGGTTACATCCGGTTTTTTGTTGGAAATAAACATACTTCTCCTCAAGATCTCTAGATATCCTTAAAAATAAGTTTCTACTCATACGAAAACGACGCCTAAACATTTTTCATCATACTTAGGTTCCACTGAGAAGTAATCGCTTACCAACAAATTGTTAGCGGTGTGCTGTTCACGATCGATGTACCTTCTTCTCTGTTTAGGTTGCGGAGTCTCTTCCTCATTGTCTTCGTCTTCCACGATAGCTTTCACCACCGCCGCGATCGTTTGTAGAAATATTCCGCACCATCGTCAGATGATGATGACGATACACTTGAACTTGAAGAACTCATGGCAAGATTGTGTTTTATGTGTTTGATATTGTGTGAGAAAAATGTTAAATATGGTAAGATATTAATAAAGGAAAAAAAAATTTTAAAAATGCCCCCAACGGCTAGTTTGAATTGGCCATTGAGAGCCCGCCATGTCAGCTTGCTAGACCCGCCCCACGCCCGGCTTGAAACCCAAGCCCCAAGGGCCACGCCCCAACCTAAGCCCACCCGAGGTGGTGGCTTGGGCGTTTTCCCCCAACCCACACCCCAACCCAAGCCCCATACTGTAACAACTCTCACCAAAACTATTATTTATTATTATATTTAGTTCAATAGGAAACCCTAATTGAAACACCCAAGTGATTCTGCACAAACCCTGAAATTTTCAGAACAATCAGAATCAGGATCAGGGCCCCTAAAACTCAGGGGGGGGGGGGTAAACCCTAGTTACGATTATCCACATAACTATCTGTCAAAATCGAATTTTACGAAACTGTCAAGTCAGCAAGGCTAGTTGAGTATGTGGCTACCCTATGGTAAATAGGGACCCCTCGCGTCACGCGAGGGGGGTCAAAATTTGACTATAAATAGAGGGGTTTGGGACTGGAATTTGGGCACTTGAACGACGTAGAAATTCCAATTCTACACTGAGATATCGTAGAATTACTATCAAAACACACACGATCACTAATTGCTGCCGCAAAACAGGGTAATAACTCGATCGCTATTACGATTCAATGTTCGATCGATTAAACTATCCAATGGATGTTTAAGTGCTGCCCACATTAGGGTTATGTGATACACTCTAATTTACACATATTTTAGTCCCCCATTTTACCCCTATTTTATGCGTTTTTGGCCGTAAAACCGTCGTTCGGATACTTATTTATCTACATTTGTGTTTACAGGCCTAAAACTGCATTTCAGACAAGATGATAGCAAAAACGAGGACTTTCCGGACAAAACGACAAATCTGCGGACATTCTGTTAAGGATTCAGAACTGGGCCTGTGGAACGGTCGTTCCACCTGATGCACGACCGTGCATCTCCGACATCGAAGATCATCTCGGAACTGAACGGTCGGTGAGACCTGGCGTGCAACATGTATAGCTCGGAACTGAACGGTCGTTCCATCCCGAAGAACGACCGTGCAACTTCAGATCTGGTCAACGATCCGGTGACGTATGCAGTATGGCGACCCATCATCAATAATTCAATAAAGTGAACGGTCGTTCCATATGGGGAACGACCGTGCAACAGCAAAAAACTATAAAAACACAGCAGAAACAGTCTGCTCGTTATCTTGGGAAATTCTGGATTTTTGGAGAGCTCTCAGGCGATTTTCAGGCTCCGGAGGCATTAGCTTTCACCCGGATTCAAGCCACATTATCCCGATTAGCTCGATTACTACCCGGATCCTTAGTCTAGTACTTGTTTATGGTTTGATTTTCTAATCTTTCCAAGTTTTTGTTAGTCTTTCAAGTACTTAGATTATGATTTATGTATTATTGTAGCCTTTGGGCAAAAACACAACAATCCCTTGCTAGATTATAACCATTAGTTTGTTAAACTTTGTTTGTAATGACATTTGAAGTATTTTCTATGTTAATCTTTGATGATTAGTTTGCAACCTTGTTATTGATATTGATTTCTTGATTATAAGTAATTATGTTGGATGATTGGTGCTTGGTTAGTTAAGATAGTTGTAAAATGAAGCTTAATTAATCTTGTATTAGTAAACTTTGAATTTGGTTAACTAGTTTAACTTGGTTTAAATGTATGCATCATGATACTAGAAATGGTTAGTGATTTAATAAAATGTAATTATTGTTAATCAAGAAAGCTTGCCGTCACGTAAGGACCTAAACGGGTTAGATGGTGTCGTTATGAATTCTTGCCATGATTTGTTAGCTTAGTTAGTAGTTTAGGCCAAAATTGCTATCTTAGTGAATTATTGTGCAAGATTTGTAAAATGAACTCGGTTGTGATTTAATCTAGTTTATGCTTATCTCGGTGGTTGCATTGTGTTTATCGGTGTCGCTTTCCTTGTTTAAGTGAGGTTAGAATAATCCTAACGGCTGCCTAACTTATTTTTAAGAGATTTTCATAGACATTTATCAATTGCACGTTAAAGAACAATTTTAGGTGGTTAAAGTGTGTTTATCGTTTTAACTTTCCGAATGATTGTCATGTTAGGATTCCCGAAAGGGATACTAATTGTCTTAAATTGGAAAATTGACCGAATGCTTCTAGTGCCAAAACTGACTTAGTTGACATGCTGTGGTTGTGTATTTAGCAAGGCTTTTTATCTACTATATATTATGTTTTTATTATGTATTTGGTTATGTTACTTTAGTTTAGTTTAAAAATCACAAAACCTATGTTTTTACCGGTAGTTTAGTGACAAAGGTCTAGTATTATTTCTCCGCCCATTTCCGTGGATCGATACTTGGTTCTTACCGATACTTTACTACATATATGACGGGGTACACTTTCCTCTTTCGTGTGTGTTTTGATGTAAAAGTAATAATCACTTTTATAAATTTAAAACCCAATCGTGTGTAATTCATTGCAAAATATTATGTATATATACGCACACGTCAAGTTTTTGGCGCCGTTGCCGGGGAAATGGCGAGTTTTAGGAACGATCCGAGTCATTTGGTTATCGGTGTATATACTTGTTAATATTTGTGTATAATTTCTTGATTATTTATTTGTTTATTTATTTGTTAATATTTCTTGTTTTATTCGATTTATTCATTTTTGCGTTATTTTTGTTTCATTTGTTTATTTGATCCGGGTTCATTTATTCGCTTATTCTTTGGGTTTTCGGCACCCTAAAGCCATTTTTGTATTAGTCGATTCATTTATTTATTTTGTTGTATTTTTATAAAATTTCGGGCTATTTTTCGGATTTTTATAAATTTTTCAGCCCTTTTATAATAATTTTCTGCTTCTATTCAGCTGAAAAAAAAAAGCATTATTTAATTAATAAAATATTCACCGTGTCGAATTTTCGTTTGCAGGTTGATGTTCTCGACCCCCGCCCCAGAACTTGTTGAACCGTCTGACGAACCCGAGCGTGATCTTCGGAGGCGTCTTCGCGCAAAAGGGCGTGCGGTTGGGCTATTGCTCGCATCTGGCGGGCCGGATTCGGTGGTACCTACTGAAGCCGAGGGCTCAGGAGAAAACATAACCATGGCAGACGATGAGCGACCGTTGAATGATTCTAATCAGCCTGGAGCGACAGGCCTGGAGCCGAGTATCCTTCAACCTACTATTGATGTACCTACGTTTGAAATTAGACCTAGTGTAATAAATATGGTACAAAATTCAGTACAGTTTGATGGCCGTGAGCACGAGGATCCCGGGAGGCATATTGCTGCGTTTCTCCATGTTTGTACTACGTTTAAGATTACAGGTGTTTCGGCGGACGCAATTCGGTTGAGGTTGTTTCCGTTTTCAGTACGTGACAAAGCCAGAGCTTGGCTTTTGTCTCTTCCAGTCGGGTCCATCAGGACCTGGAATCAGCTGGCGGAGCTGTTTATGCAGAAATATTTCCCACCTGAGAAAACGAACAAGCTACGTAACCGAATTGTATCCTTTCGTCAGGATGAGGGGGAGTCGTTGCATGCAGCGTGGGAGAGGTTCAAGGATCTGTTACTTGATGTTCCACATCATGGGTTCACCAAGAGGCAGTTAGTCTTGACATTCTATCAAGGGCTGAACTACAACACGCAGGAGCGTTTAGATATGAATTCAGGAGGCGATTTGGGGACAAAGACGCCCAATGAGGCTTACGATATCATTGAAAAGGCTGCGTTGAAGTCTAGCTCTCGCCGCGAAGGAGATAGAAGTCGGGCTACATCATCATCATCAGGATCCCGCGCAGGAGTGCATGCTGTTGACGACTATACGGCTATTACTGCTCAGATCTCGGCTCTCGCATCGAGATTCGACAAGTCCCAGATGATTGCGCATGCGGGCTCGGGTTGTGACCAGTGTGGTGTGTCACACGAGCCTGGGGCATGTTTCCAGGGAGTCGGATACGAGAGCCACGAAGAGGTAGATTTCGTGGGTAATCAAGTTAAGCCGCAAAACAACCCTTACAGTAACACCTATAATCCCGGTTGGAGAAATCACCCAAATTTTGGGTGGCGTGCGAACACAGGCAATCAAAATCCTTTGGGATTCACTCCGCGCGCTCCAGCGCAACAGCATCAGGGTCAGGGTCAGCATTATCAGCAGTACAACCAATCCTACCAACAGCGTTCATACCCGCATCAGAATCAAGGCTCTGGGAGTAGTTCCCAGCAGCAGGCCCCTCAGTCTAGTTCTAAGCTAGAGGAGATGATGTCCCAGCTTCTTACTAGCTCCTCAAGCGCGAATCAGCTAGCTGAAAAACGCTATCAGCAGAGCGAGGATCGTTTTCTCTCTCATGAGGGAGAAATGAGGAGCCACAAGGCCTCGATTCAGAACATAGAGAATCAGGTTGGTCAGCTGGCACAGATGATGTCAAAGAGACCCCAGGGTGGTCTCCCGGGCAATACTGAGACAAACCCGGGTCCGCATAGAGATGTGAATGCGGTGATGACCAGAAGTGGAAAACCTACCGGACCCGTCATATCGGACTCACCACCGATCACTGAAGCGGTTCCGACCGACACACCGGATGAGGTGCATGCCAGGCTCCGCCCAGCAAGTACAGCACAAGTCCAGGAGCCGGTCACAGGTTACAAGCCTCCAGTGCCCTATCCAGGAAGGTTGAAGAAGCAGAAGATGGATGAACAAAACGGTAAGTTTCTTGAGATGTTTAAGCAATTGCATATAAACATACCGTTTGTTGAGGCTTTGGCACAGATGCCAAAGTATGCGAAGTTTCTGAAAGACATCCTCTCAAACAAGCAAAAACTCGAGGACATGTCTTGTGTGGTTATGAATGAAAGCTTCTCTGCTATTCTCCAGAATCGCCTGCCTACAAAAATGGGCGATCCAGGCAGTTTCACGCTTCCTTGCCTCATTGGCAATCTGTCAGTCAGTAATGCGTTAGCAGATCTTGGAGCGAGCATAAACCTTATGCCCTATAAGGTTTTTACAAAGTTGGATCTAGGTGAGCCGTCACCTACGAGGATGAGTATTCGACTTGCGGATCGTTCTGTCAAGTATCCACGCGGGTTTGTAGAGAATATGCTTGTTAAGATTGACAAGTTTGTATTTCCCGTGGATTTTGTTATCCTGGACATGGATGAGGACTCGAGAGTGCCTCTGATACTCGGACGCCCGTTTTTGAATACCGCCCGGACGATTGTGGACGTGGCGGCGGGTGAGATCACACTTCGAGTAGATGATGGGCATGTGACGTTTGACATTAAACGTTCTATGCAGCATCCTATGAGTCAGGACGACGCGCTCTATTATGTTGATATTGTCGACACTTATGTGAGCACGCATTTCCAGGGTACGATCGAGGAGATAGATTCGGACACACACCTGTTGTCTGGGGATTTAGATGGCATTACGCAGGAGGGCCACTACTTTGAGCAGCCAGTCTATCAGATTGGTGATGATAGTCCCCAGAGTCCGGGTCGTTTCACAGAAATTGATCGCGAGAGTGAAGTGAAGTCGAAGCCTTCAGTGGAAGATCCTCCTACCTTGGAGCTTAAGGAGCTCCCACCGCACCTAGAATACGCATTTCTTGATGAGGAGCGTCATTTGCCTGTCATTATTTCATCTGGTTTGGCAGGAGAGGAGAAGAGCAGGCTACTTAATGTGTTGAAACTTCATAAGAAAGCAATCGCTTGGAAAATCATGGACATTAAAGGTATAAATCCCTCCTTCTGTACACATAAAATTCTTATGGAGGACCAGTTCAAGCCGTGTGCGCAGCACCAGAGGCGGCTGAACCCGAACATGCAGGAGGTCGTTAAAAAGGAAGTGATTAAGTTGTTAGATGCTGGTATGATCTATCCTATTTCCGACTCTGTTTGGGTCAGCCCTGTGCAGGTAGTGCCCAAAAAGGGGGGCATGACTGTGGTCACGAACGATAGGAATGAGCTCATTCCAACCAGGACGGTCACTGGATGGCGGGTTTGCATCGATTATCGCAAACTCAACGACGCCACCCGCAAGGACCACTTCCCGCTTCCATTCATTGATCAGATGTTGGAGCGTCTGTCAGGGAAGTTATATTATTGTTTTCTGGATGGGTTCTCGGGTTACTTTCAAATTCCTATCGCTCCTGAGGATCAGGAGAAGACCACATTTACCTGTCCTTTCGGTACATTCGCCTACCGGCGTATGCCGTTTGGGCTGTGTAATGCGCCGGCTACTTTCCAGCGATGTATGGTCGCAATTTTCCACGACATGATTGAGGATTCCATGGAGGTGTTCATGGACGATTTTTCGGTATTTGGGGATTCCTTTGATCAGTGTCTGGAAAATTTGAAAAGAATGTTGAAGAGGTGTGAGGAGACCAATCTGGTCCTGAACTGGGAGAAATGCCACTTCATGGTGAAGGAGGGCATAGTTCTGGGACACAAAATCTCTCACGCGGGCATGGAAGTCGATCCAGCTAAGGTCGACGTTATATCACGACTTCCGCCCCCCACCTCTGTTCGTGCTATACGGAGCTTTCTCGGTCATGCTGGGTTCTATCGGCGATTCATCAAAGATTTTTCTAAAATCGCCAGACCCATGACTCGTTTGTTAGAGAAAGATGCTCCGTTCGTGTTTGGAGATGATTGCTTGAGGGTTTTTGACCTCCTCAAGCAAAAGTTGGTAGAGGCCCCTATTTTAGTCGCACCGGACTGGAGTTTGCCCTTTGAAATCATGTGCGACGCGAGTGATTACGCTATAGGGGCCGTTCTGGGTCAAAAGAAGGAAAAGCACTTCCATCCGATCTACTATGCGAGTAAAACTCTCCACGACGCTCAAGAGCATTACACCACGACTGAAAAAGAGCTCTTGGCGGTCGTTTTCGCATTCGATAAATTTAGATCGTATCTGGTGCTTTCGAAAACCGTTGTATACACTGATCATGCAGCCATTAGATACCTCTTCAGCAAACAGGACGCAAAACCGCGTCTAATCAGATGGATCCTGTTGCTGCAAGAGTTTGATATTGAGATACAAGATAAAAAGGGTGCCTTGAATGTAGCGGCCGATCATCTGTCGCGGTTAGAGCACGGAGACATTGAGGATTCGCGTTGGGATTCAATAAATGACAAGTTCCCACACGAGTCTTTGATGGGTGTAGAGATTTGTGATGAGTCGCCATGGTTCGCCGACCTTGCGAACTATCTTGCTTGCGGGATTCTGATAAAAGGGTTGACTCACCAGCAAAAGAGGAAATTCTTTTCGGATCTCAAGCACTACATATGGGACGACCCTTTCTTGTTCAAGGTGGGTGCTGATCAGGTGATTAGGAGATGTGTATCTGGATCTGAGGCGACCGACATTCTGCGCCAGTGTCATGAGGGACCTACCGGAGGCCACCACGGAGCCAACTTCACCGCGAAGAAGGTGTTAGATTCCGGGTTTTACTGGCCGACCATTTTCCGTGACGCGCAGAGTTGGGTGAAAGCGTGCGATGCTTGCCAGAGGGCGACGAACATATCGGCACGCGACGAAATGCCCCAGAACTGGATACAGGTTTGTGAAGTCTTTGATGTCTGGGGGATAGACTTCATGGGACCATTTCCCCCTTCACGTGGAAACAAATACATACTCGTGGCTGTTGATTATGTATCAAAGTGGGCGGAGGCGCAAGCCTTACCCACTAATGACGCCAGAGTAGTTGTAAGGTTTCTTAAGAGTTTGTTCGCCCGATTTGGCGCTCCGAAAGCGCTCATTAGTGACCGAGGGACTCATTTTTGCAATACACAGCTTGAAAAGGCTTTGTCCCGATATGGTGTGCATCACCGTTTATCCACACCATATCATCCGCAGACGAGCGGGCAGGTGGAGGTCACGAACCGTGGGCTTAAGCGCATCCTTGAGCGGTCGGTTGGAGCGAACCGCAAGGAGTGGTCGGACAAGCTTGATGAGGCATTATGGGCATTCCGTACAGCTTATAAGACCCTTATAGGGACCACCCCCTTTAGGTTGGTATATGGAAAGGCATGCCATTTACCAGTGGAGTTGGAGCACAAGGCTATGTGGGCATTGAAAACCGCGAATTTGGACATTAAGACCGGAGGTGAAGCCCGGTTTCTCCAAATTCATGAATTGGAAGAATTGCGGCACCAAGCCTATGAAAGCTCCGTACTCTACAAAGAGCGCACGAAGAAACGTCACGACAAACGCTTGAAGGACCACAAAGAATTCCAAGCGGGTGATCTTGTTCTTCTGTATAATTCACGGCTGCGCTTATTTCCTGGGAAGCTTCATTCACGCTGGACAGGACCATACACAGTTAAGGAAGTATTTCCGTATGGTACTGTTGCAGTAGAGAACGCGGATGGCGTTACATTCAAGGTAAATGGTCACCGGTTGAAGTTGTACGTTGCCGGGCCGATAGAATCGGCGGTGGAGGTGATTGAACTCCAAACCCCGCACACATCATAAGTGTGGGGAGGAGAGAGTCTACGCTACTGACTCGCGGATCAAAAATGTAGCAAGAGCGTATTTTGCGCTTTAGGGGTAGTTTAGTCTTTGTAGTCTTTTTCGTAGTTTTTGTAGTTTTTCTAGTTTTTAGCTTTGAGTCTTGCTATCGACTCGTCGACAAAAATTTAGCATGAGTCTACGCTGCTGACTCGCCGACAAAAATGCAGCAGGAGCGTCTTTGGCGCTATAAGGGCAAAACTGTCCTTTTATTTGTTTTTGTAGTTTTAGCGTAATTTAGGTTAGTTAGGTAGTTTTCGTTTGTTTGTTTAGTTTCCGTACGTGCCGGGCGAAGGTTCTTTATTGTTATATTGTTAGAACAGTTGGTGTGTCGAAAAAACGGCGAAAAACGGCCTAAACGGGTGCTGTAAATAGCTTCTGCAGAAAATCTGCATCTGCACCTGATGCACGACCGTTCCATCGACCGTGCAATGCCGAGCAAGCCGGAACGGCAGATCGCACCCACCGTGCATCTCCGAGAACACGCTGCTGGGTGTGAACGACCTCGGTGACGCACGACCGTTCCATTCCGGAGAACGACCGTGCGACAGGCTGAGGGCAATTTGGTCATTTTGCACACTATATATTCCATCATCTGCTGCAAAAACCATCATTCGCGAACCCTAGCAGCTGCAGCTCGTTCCAAGGCGATTTTTCACCGTTTCGCACGATTTTTCGCACGATCAAACACCCAACTTCGCACGGTATGTCTCTAGTGTTAGATTTCTTGTTTTATTTCCTTTCTAGTGTAGTTTTCTTCCGATTCTTCAAGGAATTTTTGGGGTTCTCTTCATAAACAAATCGAAACCCTAACCCTTGTTAAATCGAAGTATCGTGAACACCCGGTTGATTTGCAGACCCCTGTTGACCCAATACTTGTTGAAATTTTGAAAAATCTGATTGTTCTAAGATCAGGGGTCGAAGTCTGCAGACTCGGAAGTGAACGGTCGTTCCTCGGGTGGAACGACCGTGCGTCGCCGGCTATTCTCGATATCGCTGGGCTTGGCCTGTTAGTTCTCGGTGACGCACGACCGTGCGACCCGGAGAACGACCGTGCCATATGCCCAGCACAGTTTGGACAGTAGCTTCATAATTGGCTGCTCGCTTGTTTTCAACTCAATTTTCTCCTGTTTCTGTCTTCCTAACAACATTCCCCATTGCAGATGGATCACCCTTTCCTACAATTTAACCCCAACATCGAGAAGGAAGCGTTATGCATCCCGAAGCGGGATGCCTTGTGGTCGAGGCGAGATCAGTTTGGAGAACCCCGTTGGTTGGACTGGGAGGTTATGCGTGACCTCAACCAGTATGATCGCCTTGATGAAATGATGACTCCCGCGCTAGCAAACCTGGTCGGTTGCAACCGACCCGTGTACCAAGAGTTGACTATTGAATTCTTCGCCTCGTATAAGTATGAAAAGCCGGTTTTACATACAGAACCTGATTTCCGTTACAGGAATCGGGTTACCTTCAGGTTGTGTGGGCGATGGCACACATGGTCGGTGGGTCGGCTAGGACGGAGGCTTGGAATTTATACGCGGGAGGACATGGATGATCCCGACGTCTTCAATGATCGGTACAATTTCCCCAATGATGCAGAGAGAGACGCATTCTGGGCACGTAACGCTATTGGGGGACCATACAACCCACGGATGTCAAAGGCTTCGCGCCTTCGAGACCCTCTGGTGCGAGTGATGCACCATGTTTTCAGTCATTCTATTTGCGGACGCATGGACAGTCAAGGTAACTGTCCAACACCTGATTTGCTCTTTCTCTATGCGTTGGTTGACAAAGCACCGATCAACCTCGCCGCACGAATGGCTGAATACTTTGTTAAGTGTTCAGGGCGGACCCACAATAGTGAGATCCACGGCGGACAGTACGTGACTGAGATCGCGTACAATGAGCGACTAATGACGCCGGGGGTGCTTAGTGGTCTCACTTTGATCACTGAGGGGGTGCATGTTGACATCCGGTCTTTGAAGTTTATGGGGGTTATTGCTGAGTTACCTGGGAGAGATAGGTTGAGGGGTCTGAATGGAGAGATTTGGGACCCGTTACCTCCAGCTGAGGAGGTACATGAGGATGAAGACGAAGAGATGGGAGAGCAGCACGAGCCACAGCCACCGACACCACCACACTCGCCGCAGCATCATGCATTTCAGCAGCATGAGGATTGGCCTACTTTTTACCAGCAGTTCCAGGACATGCGTGTCACACAGGAGCAGCATGGTACTTACTTCAGCGAGATCAGATCTAGCCAGGACCAGATCCGGGCTAGTCAGGACGAGATTAGGGCCAGTCAGGCAGAGCTTCGGGCCACACATGACCGACTAGAGCAGCGCCAGGATACTCTATACCAGGGGGTGTCCGCGGGTTTTTCTTATTTGTTCGGGGAGATGCATCACGCATACCCCAACTATTTTCAGCACCCGCCGGAGTTCCCACCGTGGAACCCCCCTGGATATGGCGATCAGGGCCCATCTGGCACGAGGCATGATGACGATGCTGATGAGTAGTTTGTGGTAGTGGTAGCACTTGGTGGTGTTTAGGTTTCAGTACTTTGTTTTTTTATTTGGGTGTTTATTTTGACTTAGTATTTAAAACACCCCGGATATGTATTTTGAAACATTTTCCTTTCTGTTTTGTTTGGATATTATCATCTATGTACATTATGGTTGTTTGGTTTTTCCTTTTCTGTTATATTTTGGGTGTACACGTCATACTTGCAGATTTTGTCTATCGGATCTTGGACCGGAGCACGTACCAGTTAGAGCTTCGGAAGTCTCGTGGCACCAACATCATCTTGAGGGGAGTATTTTTATCCCTTTCTCTATATTTCGGGTCTCGCATTGGGGACAATGCGAAGTTCAAGTGTGGGGAGGGGGTTAACTTTGTTAACAATAGCTTTGTTTGTCCTCATTTATTATAAAAAAAAAAAAAAAAAAAAAAAAAAAACAACAGAAAATCAGAAAAATCATTTAAAAATACTTGTGTTTTGTATATATGTTGGTAAATAAACCGGTTGGTTGTGTTTTAGAAAGCTTCGGACTTGATAAAAACTCGAGAAGCAAAATATTTTTAAAAAAGGAAACCGGAAAGCGTGACAAACAAAGAAAGACTTGCATGATAGTTTTCACACTTTTACCCATTCCTTCCGTTACGTGAGCATATTTGAGCCTTATATTGTTATATATTTGTTCATTTCGGATATAGGAGTGAGCCGGATGTTTTGTGCAATTTAGAACTTGTCACTAGTATGCTTGTTAAGACCATGAACGTGCGGATTTGTGTAAACGTGATAGAGGCACTTAGATTACCCCTTTGTTGTGTACCTTGTTCTTTGTGTTGTGCTTCCCGTTCACCTTATATTACCCTTTAGGATTAACCGTGTCGAGCCTTCCCGTTCACCTTTGTTTACCCGCATTATCGCCTACTTAACCAAATTTAGCCTTTTTATGTTTTTAACCCTTTTTAGTGTTGAAACTCGGTTAAAATAATAGTTTAACTAGCTTGTTAGTATTTTTTATTTCATTGTATAGTTTGTAAAAAAAAAAAAAAAAAAAAAAAAAAAACAGAAAATAAAACACCCTAAAATAGGGTGAAGTTGATAGAAATCGAGCAATTTTGAATGCTTAATTGTTAAAAATCTTGTTGATAAGCTCGATTGCGCTTTAGTCGCCTTTTTAAGGTGTTTGTATGTAAAGTTGTATTGTTTCGTTGCTAGTTAAACGCTACTACCGAGTTTTAACCATTTTCGCCATTTTAAATGTCCGCTTCCATACCCTTCGCCCAAGCCTAACGTTACAACCCGTAAAGACCTCTTGATTTATACTTATTTGCATGTTAGTTGGTGGAGACGAGATCTTATGACAAGCTTATGATATTGCACATTTCATTGACTAGGCGTTGAGTGTTTACGCATACACATTTTATGTATGATTCATAAATAAAACCGAGTGTGTGTGAACATTGTGAGTTGGGTGAAGATTAACATGTGAGTCAATTAAATGTTTAGTCTCGGCTTTTTGGTTGTCGCTTTATAATTGCATATGCTTGTTTGGGTTTGAATCTTTTGATGTTGTCTTTCGACAAACCGGCTAACCGTTTTTATATTAGTTTTCAATAAAATAGTGTGTAAATTATCGTTCTTGTTTGTTTATGTCTTTTATTGCTTTTTAGTTTAGCTTGCTTGAGGACAAGCAAGGTTTAAGTGTGGGGAGATTTGATACACTCTAATTTACACATATTTTAGTCCCCCATTTTACCCCTATTTTATGCGTTTTTGGCCGTAAAACCGTCGTTCGGATACTTATTTATCTACATTTGTGTTTACAGGCCTAAAACTGCATTTCAGACAAGATGATAGCAAAAACGAGGACTTTCCGGACAAAACGACAAATCTGCGGACATTCTGTTAAGGATTCAGAACTGGGCCTGTGGAACGGTCGTTCCACCTGATGCACGACCGTGCATCTCCGACATCGAAGATCATCTCGGAACTGAACGGTCGGTGCGACCTGGCGTGCAACATGTATAGCTCGGAACTGAACGGTCGTTCCATCCCGAAGAACGACCGTGCAACTTCAGATCTGGTCAACGATCCGGTGACGTATGCAGTATGGCGACCCATCATCAATAATTCAATAAAGTGAACGGTCGTTCCATATGGGGAACGACCGTGCAACAGCAAAAAACTATAAAAACACAGCAGAAACAGTCTGCTCGTTATCTTGGGAAATTCTGGATTTTTGGAGAGCTCTCAGGCGATTTTCAGGCTCCGGAGGCATTAGCTTTCACCCGGATTCAAGCCACATTATCCCGATTAGCTCGATTACTACCCGGATCCTTAGTCTAGTACTTGTTTATGGTTTGATTTTCTAATCTTTCCAAGTTTTTGTTAATCTTTCAAGTACTTAGATTATGATTTATGTATTATTGTAGCCTTTGGGCAAAAACACAACAATCCCTTGCTAGATTATAACCATTAGTTTGTTAAACTTTGTTTGTAATGACATTTGAAGTATTTTCTATGTTAATCTTTGATGATTAGTTTGCAACCTTGTTATTGATATTGATTTCTTGATTATAAGTAATTATGTTGGATGATTGGTGCTTGGTTAGTTAAGATAGTTGTAAAATGAAGCTTAATTAATCTTGTATTAGTAAACTTTGAATTTGGTTAACTAGTTTAACTTGGTTTAAATGTATGCATCATGATACTAGAAATGGTTAGTGATTTAATAAAATGTAATTATTGTTAATTAAGAAAGCTTGCCGTCACGTAAGGACCTAAACGGGTTAGATGGTGTCGTTATGAATTCTTGCCATGATTTGTTAGCTTAGTTAGTAGTTTAGGCCAAAATTGCTATCTTAGTGAATTATTGTGCAAGATTTGTAAAATGAACTCGGTTGTGATTTAATCTAGTTTATGCTTATCTCGGTGGTTGCATTGTGTTTATCGGTGTCGCTTTCCTTGTTTAAGTGAGGTTAGAATAATCCTAACGGCTGCCTAACTTATTTTTAAGAGATTTTCATAGACATTTATCAATTGCACGTTAAAGAACAATTTTAGGTGGTTAAAGTGTGTTTATCGTTTTAACTTTCCGAATGATTGTCATGTTAGGATTCCCGAAAGGGATAATAATTGTCTTAAATTGGAAAATTGACCGAATGCTTCTAGTGCCAAAACTGACTTAGTTGACATGCTGTGGTTGTGTATTTAGCAAGGCTTTTTATCTACTATATATTATGTTTTTATTATGTATTTGGTTATGTTACTTTAGTTTAGTTTAAAAATCACAAAACCTATGTTTTTACCGGTAGTTTAGTGACAAAGGTCTAGTATTATTTCTCCACCCATTTCCGTGGATCGATACTTGGTTCTTACCGATACTTTACTACATATATGACGGGGTACACTTGCCTCTTTCGTGTGTGTTTTGATGTAAAAGTAATAATCACTTTTATAAATTTAAAACCCAATCGTGTGTAATTCATTGCAAAATATTATGTATATATACGCACACGTCATTATGCTTTGTCATTCGTCGTTAATTCGATGGATGTTTAAGTATCGCACTTTGTCATTCGTTGTGAGGGTTGATCTCGTGAGTTATCGTAAATGCTGTATTGATTACTAACCCAGTTTTGTGTGCATTGTTATTTAAATTAGGTTAACAAGGCTAATCAGTAGACTAGACTCTGTCCGTGTTAAATCTGCAATGTGATTCATTCTCTTTTTATCAAATTACTTTCCAAAGCATGTTTATTTTCAAAGTTATAATTACGGGGATTAAGTCTTTGTAATCACCAAGTTACAGCCGGTATGTGGGGTTTTGTATACATTACTTGATAATCTTCACCATTGGGGCAGCCAAGGGGTGATATGACCATAGTCATAGACACGATTGGACAATAAGAGGGCCAATGGGTCGAGTGACAAAATACCGTGGGTAGTTGGTTTGATATCAGGAAACATTGTAATCGATCTTAATACTGTAAATTATAACAAACAGGTCATTTTAATAAATAGAATGATTCACCAGTATTTCCCGCTGACAAAGCCTTTTTCAAACATGTTTCAGGTGATCTGTTGTGATTCAGGAAAAGTGTTGTGGAGCACTGCAAGCTTAAGAAATTGGCTCATTATAAAATAAAGAAATATGTTTTGTAAAATAAAGATTTCTCAGTGAAATCATATGATTGTAAATTACCGGGGTATTATCCCGAGTTGTGAAATAAAATAATCGGGAAAATTTTAGCTTTAAAAAGATCCTGATGATAAACTTCCGCTGTTAAACTCAATTAAATAAATACCACGGGATTTTCTGTCCCGCGGCTCCTGAAACGGGCCAAACCGGGTCAGGGGGCCATGACAGAAAAAGGTGGTATCAGAGCCACTGAGTTAAGCTAATTAAGTATTTAGAAATACTTAATTTTTCCTGATTACTATTATGTGATTATGTGTTTTATTAAATGAATATTTGTTAGTTACAGTATGGGTAAGCAAAAGCTTTCAAACATCTATCTTAAATTAGATAGGTCATCAAATGAGAAGGGAAGTTCCTCTCAAACTCCTGAAGAAGGAATATTTGTTCGAAAAGCCCAATACGAGGAACCACTTTCTCCTGATAAAAGAAGTTTGATTATTAGAAAAAGTCAGGAAAAACTAAGGAAATCCCGAGAAAAGAAAGTTAAAAAGGAAACCCAGGAATTAATCAGTAAATCACCATGGGAAGACAAGTTAGATGAAAAATGGGCAGATCTTTATATGCTAGCCACTGTAGCAGTAAATGCTAATCTTTAGAATACCATGACTCCGTATTAGCAACTTATAAGCCAGAAATATCATCTAGTAAATAAATAAAATTTCAATAAAATTTAGTATGTTTAAATTGTCAATTTTCCTTTGTATTAAATTAGTCACAGAATATGCAATAATATTTGAGGTTTATCTGTAAAATTTGTTATAAAATTTTAATTTATTATTTTTACATATATGTTAAACAGCATGAATGAATTATCTGGAGCCCTAGAGAATCTCAACCTTTACCCTGTAACCATAGAAGTTTTTAAAGAGTTTACTGGCTACTTTCCTGATGTGGAACAACCTATAAAATTCAACGCTCCACCTCTGGAAAAGCCAAAACCTAAGAAAAGAAAAGGATTCTTATGGGGGAGGCGTGTACATAAGAGAAAGCCCGCTAAGAGACTTCCTAAAATAAACAATCCCTTAGAAAAAGGAAAAAGAATAGAAACCGGGGAAAATTCTAGACAGCAGGAATTGGAGATTGAAGTCGGGGAAGATTCTAGGCAAATGGGAATACAGTTTGATGAATATTCTAAGCAAATAGAAATGGAGGTTGGAGAAGGTTCTAGACAAACCCAGATGGAAATTGGAGAAAGCTCTAAACAAACCCAGGAAATGACATTTCAGGAAGAGTTAGATTTTATATTGACAAGCTGTGATACTATTAAGCCTGTCAATAATAATAATTTTTACTCTAATCCTATCGAAAATCAACTCCCTATAAATCTGGAACCAGCAATCCCAGAACCAATAATCCATACTCAACCTTTAGGAATGGATGAGTGGTGGACTAATGATTGGCAATTCCAAAACCTTATCAATAGTCCCTATACATTTTTCCCTCAGTTCGATCCAGAACCCATACCAAATCCACAATGAGTAACGAGAATATGGCTGAACTTCACCATTTTGGTGAAGAGCTGATGGATGCTGGGAATAGGATCCGAGAGATAGGAGGACAAATCTCATGGAAATATGATGAGAGGGAACATCGTTATTAAAGATGCAAGTTGACGAAGGAGAAATGGGTTATGAGTCTGTGTTTGTATAATAACAGTAATATTAATGAAAGTCAGTATATGTACAATAAACAATAAAACGGTTGTATATGGAAGCATAATATATAAAACAAATGAAAATTTAGAAAATTTACAAATTTTGGTTGTATATTTGTTTACATGATTATGTGCGATTAAATTGTGATATTGGATTGTTTCTTATTCTATACTAATTATTTATCTATAAATTAATTATCAGATGGCAAACATTGGTAATGAACCAGTAAATGAAGTAAATCAATCTGAGCAAAATCAGGAAGAGCAATTATTAAATAGGCAAGATATCGAGGATATAGTGGCTCAAGGAATAGCTAATGCTATTCCAGCAATCGTTGCTGCTGTTCAGAAACTTGTTAAACCTCAATCAATCATTCCTAGTAAACGTACACAAAGCGACAACTTTAGTAATAGTATAAATGGAGGCGGTAATCATGTTAATAACAATAATGATCTGCAAGCCCCAATTTTCAAGAAAATGAAAGCTGCAACGCCTGGTTGCACTTACAAAGAATTCCTTGCCTGTAAACCAGTTGTAGGATCGAATTCGGACCCAAACGAGTCGATCAGAAGAGTTTATCTCAGTTTGAGCGGCGGAAACGAACAAAGCGAGGTCAATTCAGCGAGTTTACACTTTAAACTGTTGTTTCTATTGATTTGTATGACATTTACAACCTGACAACACTTCGGCAGCACTTCGTTGCTCTGACCGGAAAATCTATGAAAAATTACAAATGATTTAGCTTGAATGGTATATATAGTGGAGGAGATTTAGCTTGAAATGACATGCCACTTTCAAGGTAAATCTTGATTTAGCTTGAAATGACACATGACACTTTCAAGGGAAATCAATAAGAATTGATTTAGCTTGAAACTGTCAAGTGACATTTTCAAGGGAAATCACCACTTTCAAGCTAAATTACATTAAACACATTCTAAAACATATAACATATCTAACATTTATAGTCCTAGACTCGATACAAGACGAAGTCGACAGACGCATGCACCAACAGACTCCCCCTCGAATGTTGACGAGTCTTCAGTGTCGAGTCTTCGCATCTTCAGTCTTTATCAGTCCTTTCGAACTCTTTAAAGTATCTGACGTTGTAAAGCATCCTCAAATCTTCTCTCTTTTCTTTTCATCACCAACATACTCCTTCCTTTAGGTGTCTTCAGACTCCCCCTTTCGATATGCTGAGATCACAGCCTGGAATTCGCGAAAAATCCTCAGGTATCGAAACCTGACACTCTTTCTTCAAGTTCAAGATCTAAACCTGGCTACACCTGCACATTCTTAACCCAGAAATAAATTTTCTGATAACCACTTGTAGAGCATATTTTAAAATGATTCAACATTTATAGTCTCTGATGAACCACTTGCAGAAAGATCATTTTCATTTCAAACATTTTCAAACAAATATTTTTCCAAACCTGTTCGTCATGTCTAGCACTCGGAATTTTGAAAATTAGCTCTTCAACACCAGTTGTCGAAAATCTTTTTGAATTTTTCAAAATTTATGCTAAAACACACTGAAAATCTTTTTGGATTTTTGAATGAAAAGAAATGCAGTAAAGAAATATTTACAGACACTATTTTTTGTGAGTTTGTGTAAGAGGATCATATCAGTTTCTGAGACAAATCACCAACACCGTTAAGCTTTAAACATTTTAAGTTCTAAACGATTCACTTAGATTGTCAGTATGTTTGTCCACTTAAATTTTCACACAAAGTTCAACTGTTTCGAGATACGGATTAATGTCTTAGATACTTAAACTCAATCGCGTGTCCCACCTCAGAATATACTCCCGTATCCAGATCCCAATAATCAGTCTTACAGGTAATTATGACACAAATGATATCTGTAGGGGTTAATAAATTATGAAGAATCATGAGAGCTCAGGTCAGAACTACCGTTCAGTAGAGAGATCATGACTCAACTTGTGGGTGTGTCCCCTTTAGAGGATCTTTTTTACAACAGCATTGCTAAGCAATTTTATTGTCTTATCATATATGCTGAGGGTGATGCTATGTTTCAAGCATTTGCGGAAAGCATTATTCGAGGACTAGGTCAGAACTACCGTTCAGCAGAAGTCCCGGAATAATGCCCCAGACATCATTGAGTATAAAGACCTAGTATATCAGATTATGAGACCTTTCAAACGAGATTTCGGGGGTTACCCATATATCCGAGAGATGTTTCCCCACGATATAAGCAAGTTTGAAATTTAGGTTTATATCTCGTCACAATCTACTAAATGTACAAAAACCTACTGGCATATCCGCAGTGAGATTGTTTATCACATTTTAACATTTCATTTCTTTAGCATGTTGTGACAGTCTACTGATGTACTATCATTTCCTCTATTCACAACGAAACTCATTTTTGAATTTTATCATGTTTTTGACTTTTTCAAATTTTCAAATGTTTTTGGATTTTCTGAAATTTTCTACTCCCCCTAAAATGCAAACACATTTTAAGAAATTTGAAAACAAACTATACAGAAAGTGACAACTGATATCAAATCACCTCAATTTGCCATCCACTTGGCATAAACAATCAGAACTCCCCCTTACACAAAACTATTTTCTCATTATGATTTCAAAACACTTAAGTTTGTTTTAACCAAAATGATTTTTCCGGAAAATAAGTTTTGTTGATTTTACCACTTGTAAAGTTAGGGGTATGGTTCATCATTTTTTCATTCAATCTCTAGTATCAGGATTACATCAAGTTCAACCTAATGACCTTGAGTAATCACTTTGTCAGAATCAGCCTCTTACCACTTGTAAGAATATCCAACATTTAAAACACATATAGGAATAAAACATCTACACAAACCATTTTATCAATCAAGATGCCGATTCATGCTTCTCACTTACCAACCTGGAAGCTCCGGCAAGTCAGGTTTTTCAAGCAAAGAAAATGTCCACCCAAGCCTGACCAGCCTTGGGTGTTCTCAACTCAGACTCAGTTGGGGTGTAAGTTGCTTTCTTCTTAGCATAAAACTCTTTTACCCCTTTAACCTTCCCATCGATCATTTTTTCCAAAAATTTTCTTTACGTTTCCATTAAAAGCTTTCTCAACATCAAATTCATTCTTATCAGAATAAAATTGATTAGAGATCCTCAACTTTCCCGACTTTTGATTTAAAATTCTCAGTACTCAATGGTGGAAAATGAACATCATCCATTAGAGGCACTGAGTTTTCACTTTTTACCTCAACCTGTGGCTCCTCCGATTTTGTGGAATCAGATTCATCGCCAGATTTTACCTCTGATTTCTTAACAACCCAAGTTTGGTTTTCAAGATTTCCCCGTTTCTTGTAAAATCTTTTGGAACACTCACCAACTTCATATGTAGAATTTTTAAACACTTTAAATCGTTCAGTTGGTGGTTCCGTATTATCAACAACTACTTCTTTGAGTTTTTCTGAGACTCCCTGTTTTGTTTTTGTTGCTTGAGAACAGTTCCATGCAATATGACCAACTTCATTGCATCTGTAACAAGTTCTTGTCTCTTTCCTTTGAAAAGCTCTATTCTTCATCTTTTCAGCAAGAAACTCCTTGTTTGACTGTTTCCAGAATGAGCTCTTTGCTTCTTCTTCATGGCTAGTTCCTGTAACATATGTCATTTTTGATTTATAATCTCGAACATATTTTTCATTTTTATAGTTTTCAGGTGGAATAAAACCAAGTCCTTTCTTTTTGTAGCTACGATTGTGGTTTGGTTTCTTTTGAAAACCAGAACCAGAATTGTAACCCTTTTTCTTGTTCAAACGTTGTTGTACTCTTGAGGTGTAAGGTTTAGGTTTTACATTAAGATTTTCATCTTTTATTTCAGAAATATTAATTTCTGTTAGTTTGAAAACTTTTTTTATCAATTCAGTTTTAACACCTCTTATTGGAAAATCTTTATCAAAATATAATTTGTCAGAATCATTCAAAGTATACACAACTTCAAATGTTTCATCATTCAAATTAGATTTTGACAACAAAAACTCTTTACTGTAAACCCGTTTTCCCGACGACTTTGAACTCTTTTCGGACGAACTCGAACTCCTGACTGACACGAACTTTCGGACTCGGATTTTGACTCTGACTCCTCATCCTTATCCAACACCTGATCAACCACTCTTTTTATCAGTTCTGACTCCTGATCTGTATCGGACGCTGTGAACGTGACATCAATATTGTCCGGTAAAACATCGGTTATCTCGGATTCTAGCTTAATATTGACTGCCTGTTTTAGTTCTTCCTCGTTAGGTTTTCTAGACGAGTACCCTTCCCAAATCGGAGGCGGATACTTATTATAACAGACACCCTGTTTCTTACCAGTATCCTTTTTCTTCTTTGGCTTTATTTCTTCGTCTTTAAACGCTTCAAATCCTTCAACTGTTGGATAAATTCTATCGATTATGTAATCACAACCTTTGTAACTTTGCAGCAATCTTCTGATTCTTTCATTCTCCGCTGCTTCACTATCCAACTCTTTTTTCCACTTTGCACATTCTTCTATGTACATGTTGATCTCTTTTTGCTTTGTCATCATGGTAGCATTCATCATCTTCAAAGCTTTCTCTCTTTCAGAGTTAGTCTTTTCAAGACTATTCACAGTTCTGTTCAATACATCATATGACTGTTTCAAATTTTTTACATCAAACAACAACTTTTCTTTCAACTTTTCTAACTCACTAAACCTCTCATCTTTTTCTATAAATTGTTTACAAGACTCTAAACAAGTAAGACAAGGTTTTGTGACTTCAACGATCTTCTCGACTTCAACTATCTTTTCGACTTCCACAATTTTTTCAATCACTTTGACTTCTTTCAATTCTTTAGCAGCTTTTCTCTCTTTGAGTTTCTTCAATTTATCTGTAAAATAAAATTCAAAACTGTCAGAAGACAGATGAGTTTTTCCAACATTTATCTGTTCCATTTCTTCATCATCACTTGTTTCTGATGAACTGTTTTCTGATGAAACAGATACTTCATCTTCACTTTTCTCTTCATCAGATAACACTTCCATCCATTCCTTCAGCATTTCCGGCTTTCGAATAATATGAGCAATAAACGCTCCAACATTTGAATCAGCTGGAATGTACTTGTCCCAGCTAAATCCTTCAGCCATTTTCTCATCATCTTGATCAACGATACAGTGGTAAGCTTTCCTGTTTGCATCTTCGATCATTCTTCCATGAGCTGTTTGTGGCTCTTTTTGTTGATGTGGTTGATGAGTGATTTGCTGATATATAGACTTCCGATAGTAATCATCTTTCCCAGACGACTCCTTTGCTCCTCTCGGCTCCTGATTCTTGCACTCTCTTTTAAAGTGACCTTTCTCCCTGCAACGAAAACAAACAACTTTAGATTTATCAAATCCAAGATTAGAAAGATTCGCATCCAAGAAATCATTTCTTCCTGTAACCAATCTAAATTTTTCTGCTCTCCTCAAAACGCTAGCTAAAGCCCATTTAATATCCATCAGTTCCAGCTCCTCTGCATCGATTTGGTCATAATCTTCCTTTGTCAGCATCGGATTACCAATTCTTCCGGCAATCAACCCTTCATAAGACTCTAATGCAGTGACCAATAATCCCATATGATGCTTTACAACTTCTTCAGAATAATTTTGACCATTTTGAAGATGTAAAGCTACATTACACTGAATCGAATGACCATTTCCAGCAGATGTACTTTGAACACCTGGAGGATTCACCGTTGAGAACCCACTTGTGTTGACTGATCCTTGACCGCTTGGAGTAGATTGATTTCCAGCACTAAATGCAGTTTGTATTTTTGGACTTGCTTCAGCAGTTTGAACATTTCCTTTATAGTACAATTTAATATCTTGTTGATGAGTTGAACTATTCATTCTAGCAATTTTCTGCTGCTCCAGATCCTGTGCCTCCAACTTTTCTATAAACTGTGCAATCGATAACCTTTTAAACTGTCCAGAATTCTTTAATATCATCAGATATGTACTCCATTCCTTTTGCGGTAATGCGTCAGCAAGCTTTTCAACCCATTCTGCTGGAGTTTTTGTAATCTTCAATTGTGACATGGTGCGTACAAGATGACAATATCTTTCAATAAGACTCTTTGTTGTTTCACCAGGCATGCATGTAAATAATTCAAACTCTTTTTTCAACAAAGCTGCTTTACTTTGTAACATTTCAGTGCTTCCCTCAAACTTCTTTTGAAGAGCTTCCCAGATAGAATAAGAATTTTCATCATGTTGAAGCAACACAAATATATCTTCTTTTACTGCTTGTTGTAACAAATTGATCATCATCTTTTCTCCTTTGTAACTCTCTCTTTCTTGCTCCGTGAACTCTGAAATTATTTTATCGACTCCCGCTGAATTCTTTGGCCTCTCATATTCAGTTTCGATGCTCTCCCAAGGTTTTAGATGATTCGCCTGAACCCAATTCTCAAACCGTTTCTTCCATCCGTGATAATCTTCAATACCCATGAGCTTCGGGGGTTTTTGCATTGTTCCGGTTTCGTTTTCAGCATTCATGTTTTGAGCAATTGAAGCTGGAGTAGTCGAGGGTGTAGCAAATGCGTTGTAGAACTCGGAATCCATTCCTTTTTAGCAACTTGAATCTCTTGTAGAAACCGACAAGTACCTGACAAATGACAACACACCAACAAAACACAATCAGTTTAAAGATTTATCAATTAATCGAAACAAATTGGTACTCGGACTGGTGACTATTTTGAGCGGATTGAAGGTTGACACACTGTGCGAAACGTTGACCAACTGTGCAGACTGAATGACCCGAATCGAATTCGATTGACCTGACCCTTTGAAACTTTTGAACTCCAAACTAGAACCGGAACTAACTTTTAATGTATTATCATGTTTGGCCGAACTGTTTAAATCGCTTATGATGATTGGGCCGAAAAACTTTAAGTCACATGGACTGAAGACGATGATTGGGTCAGCATTTTCACTAGTTCAACATTTCTGACAACACACAATGATGATTGGACCGAGGAAATTATAAGGTTGAAACTTGGGCCGTTCAATATGTAGATACTTGGGCTGATAATGATGTATAGACTTGAACTGATAACACACTAATGATGTATAGACTTGGGCTGAAAATCTCAAACGGTAAACAAAAATGATTGGACCACCGGTAGATTGAATTCACATGGATTCTGTCAATTCGATTTATGTAATCACGTGATTTCTGATCTTTGATAAAAACAACACTATTTTACCTGCATGCTGACACAAGCTGACAAAAAAACTTGATGACATTTTTCGAGAAGCACATGCACATTAACCAACACTTTATCTCAATTCTCATTGAACCTCAAAATTCACTAAATCAACACTTAAAAATATGTATAAACTGATCAGACTTCAATATTATCGGAACTTGTGAAGTCTAGTTCATGATAACATGTTTCAATAACCATTAATACCAAAACACTTTCATTGGACCTTCAATAACAAAGTCACAATATAGTTTCAAGCGATATCAACAATTACACTTTGAAGCGAAATCTTTTATGTTATTTCAATGTTCAAGCGAAATCTATGTTTGTATATCAGATTCAAGCGAAATAGAATCAAAATGTCAATTCTCAAGCGAAATCATCTCATAAACTCAAGCGAAATCATGTGCAAATTGAATACTCAAGCGAAATCAACAAGATTTCTCAAGCGAAATCATGATGATGTCATCATTTCGATCCGTTTTTGGTCTGATTAAACGTGTAAATGATCAAATTAAGTTCCAAAACTTTCAAGGATTTGTTAAACCATGTTTTCGCACAATATGTGAGAATTTGAGCCGATTTTAACCGTAAAAATTTGTTAATTTTGAAAAGAAGGAGTAGAAAAATAGAATTTGAGGCTGAATTGGTATGAACTCTTCCTCCTGAGCTCTGATACCACTTGTAGGATCGGTTTGCGACCAGAACGAGTCGTTCAGAAGAGTTTATCTCAGTTTGAGCGGCGGAAACGAACAAACCGAGGTCAATTCAGCGAGTTTACACTTTAAACTGTTGTTTCTATTGATTTGTATGACGTTTACAACCTGACAACACTTCGGCAGCACTTCGTTGCTCTGACCGGAAAATCTATGAAAAATTACAAATGATTTAGCTTGAATGGTATATATAGTGGAGGAGATTTAGCTTGAAATGACATGCCACTTTCAAGGTAAATCTTGATTTAGCTTGAAATGACACATGACACTTTCAAGGGAAATCAATAAGAATTGATTTAGCTTGAAACTGTCAAGTGACATTTTCAAGGGAAATCACCACTTTCAAGCTAAATTACATTAAACACATTCTAAAACATATAACATATCTAACATTTATAGTCCTAGACTCGATACAAGACGAAGTCGACAGACGCATGCACCAACACCAGTTGAGTTTGCAGGACGAAGGGGCTATTGCAGCATTGCGTTGGTTAGAGAAAACTGAGGCAGTAATCACTATAAGTAAATGTGCTGAGGAAGATCAAGTTATGTATGCGTCAAATCTTTTTAAAGAAGGGGCGCTAGAATGGTGGAACACTGTGTTACAAGCTAATAGAAGGATTGAGGCATATGCCATGAAATGGGAAGAATTTAAGAATCTTGTAGAAAGAAAATTATGTCCCGGGTATGAAAAAGATCAAATGGCAAATAAGTTCCTAAACCATCGGATGATGGGTGTAGATTGTCGCGGTTATACTTCGACATTCTTCGAATATGCTAGAGTGGTACCAACGCTGGCTTCGCCAGAACCGGTACTCATTTCTCGCTATATTTGGGGATTAATTAGCGAAATCCGCAATATCGTTAAAGCTGCGAGACCTCGCACTATTGACGATGCGGTAGAACTAGCTAACATCCTAACTGACGAACTGGTACGCATAAGAGATGAAAATAGGAAGAAGGAACTGGCTCAGAAAATTACCCAAGGATTTCGTGTAGGTAATAATAGTAACTTCAAGAAAAGAGGAACAGGGCAATCTTCAAATCCGCCTTTCTGCAGGAATTGCAAAAGGAAACATTATGGAAGATGTAATGTAACCTGCAACTTTTGCAAAACTGTAGGACATCGTGAAGAAAGCTGCAGAAAGAAAACCATAATCTGCTTTAACTGTGGAGAAGCGGGGCATTTTAAAACAGAATGTCCTAAATTGGCCAAACCAGCAGACAACAAAACCAAGGCGACCGACGGAGCTACTAAGAAGAATGTCAGAGCATTCCAGCTGACCACTCAAGAAGCAGAACTCATTCCAGATGTGATAGCTGGTACGTTCCTAGTTCACAACGTGTACGCAAAAGTATTATTTGACTCTGGTGCAAACCAAAGTTTTATAAATACTTTATTCTGTCAAGCTCTTAATTTACCCTTAACCAACATTAGGCAGATTTTTACAGTCGAAACCGCAGATGGGAATTCAGTTAAAATAGATCAGGTTTTGCAAAAAGAAAATATAGAACTTTCAGGTCATAAATTCTCTGCAACCCTATTGCCTATGAAATTAGCTGAATTCGATGTCGTGTTAGGAATGGATTGGTTAGTAGCCAACCATGCTCGAATTCTTTGTGATAAAAATTCTATAGAAATCCAGGCACCAACCGGAGAAGTAATCGTGATTACAGGAGATAAACCACGTAAACCCATGAAGTTCATATCAGTAATGAAAGTTGCTAGTTATGAACGAAAACAAGGAATAGTATATATGATTTCAGTAATCATTAGTACTAAGGGTAAAGAACTTAAGGATATTCCTGTAGTCTCAGAATACCCAGATGTATTTCCAGAAGAATTACCAGGGTTACCACCAGATAGGGAAGTAGAATTTAGAATTCATCTAATTCCAGGAACTACACCGATAGCCAAGGCACCTTATCGGTTAGCACCCACAGAAATGCTAGAACTGAAAAAGCAATTAGATGAATTACTAAGCAAAGGATTCATACAACCTAGCTCATCCCCTTGGGGAGCGCCAGTGTTGTTTGTAAAGAAGAAGGATGGTTCGATGAGAATGTGTATCGATTATAGAGAATTGAATAAGGTTACAATTAAGAATCGATACCCATTACCTAGGATTGATGATCTATTCGATCAACTCCAAGGAGCTAGATATTTCTCTAAGATTGACTTACGTTCGGGATATCATCAATTGAAAGTACAAGAGGAAGACATACCTAAAACTGCTTTCAGGACTAGGTATGGTCATTACGAGTTTACAGTCATGCCCTTTGGATTAACAAATGCTCCTGCCGCATTCATGGACATGATGAATAGAATCTGTAAACCGTATTTGGATAAATTTGTAATTGTTTTTATAGACGATATACTTATTTATTCCAAAAGTCAGGAAGAACATTGTGAACATTTGCATGCACTCTTAACTTTGTTAAGAAAAGAAAAGCGTTATGCCAAATTCTCAAAGTGTGAATTTTGGCTAAAGGAAGTACAATTTTTAGGTCACATGATAAATCATGAAGGTATTCATGTAGATCCTGCTAAGATAGAGGCCATTACCAAATGGAGGGTTCCGCAAACCGTAATGGAAATTAGAAGTTTTATAGGTTTAGCTGGATATTATAGACGATTTATTAAGGATTTTTCCAAAATAGTTGTACCATTAACTAAGCTAACCTGTAAAGCCGTTAAGTTTGAATGGGGACCTAAACAAGAAGAAGCCTTTAGAATCTTGAAGCAGAAATTAACCAATGCTCCAATCTTATCTTTGCCAGAAGGGACTGAAGATTTTGAAGTATACTGTGATGCTTCAAAACTAGGATTATGATGTGTGCTAATGCAACGCAAGAATGTAATTGCGTATGCTTCAAGGCAATTGAAAAAGCACGAAGAAAACTATACAACTCATGACTTAGAGTTAGGAGCTGTAATTTTTGCCCTTAAGATTTGGAGGCATTATCTGTACGGAAGTAAATTTACTGTCTATACAGATCATAAAAGTTTAAAATATATATTTGGGCAAAAAGAGTTAAACATGAGGCAAAGGAGATGGATGGAAATCCTAAGTGACTACGACTGTGATATTCAATATCATGAAGGAAAGGCAAATGTAGTTGCAGATGCCTTAAGTCGTAAGTACCATGAGAAACAACGACGAGTTCGTGCTCTTAGGTTAAATCTACAGTTAGATTTAATGGAACAATTGAAGAATATTCAGAAAACAGCAATCAAGGAAGATGCTGAAGGAATGAAAGGAAGAATAAAAGAGTTAGAACAAGGAACTGATGGAATTTGGAGATTCCATAAGAAAAGGATTTGGGTACCGAAGCAGGGAGAATTAAGAAATAAGATCTTAGAGGAAGCTCATAAATCTAGGTATACCATACAACCTGGAAATAATAAGATGTACCAAGATTTAAGAAATAATTTCTGGTGGATAGGCATGAAGAAGGATATAGCTAAATATGTTTCAAAGTGTCTTACTTGTTCACAAGTTAAGGCAGAACATCAGAAACCTTCAGGTCTACTACAACAATTAGAAATGCAAGTATGGAAATGGGTACTCATAACAATGGATTTTGTTACTAAGTTACCTAAAACCAGAAAAGGTAATGATGCGATTTAGGTAATTGTAGATCGATTAACCAAATCAGCTCATTTTCTACCCATGAAGGAAACCTTTAGTATGGAAAGGTTAGCCAAATTGTACGTAGATGAAGTAGTATCCTTACATGGAGTTCCACTCTCCATTGTATCAGATAGAGATAGTCGGTTCACTTCTCATTTTTGGACAAGTTTCCAGAAAGCAATGGGAACTCGACTAAATTTAAGCACTGCATATCTTCCTCAAACAGATGGACAAAGTGAAAGGACGATCCAAACTCTGGAAGACATGCTCAGAGCATGTGTAATAGATTTTGGTGGAAATTGGGATGATCATTTACCTTTAATTGAATTCTCCTATAACAATAGTTATCATTCAAGTATCGAAACTGCCCCATTTGAAGCCCTATATGGAAGAAAGTGCAGAACTCCAGTTTGTTGGGCAGAAATAGGAGAAAGTCAATTATCAGGTCCAGAGATTGTGCAAGAAACTACTGATAAAATCGCACAAATTAAAGAAAGACTGAAGACGGCTCGAGATCGTCAAAAGAGTTATGCCGATAATCGATGCAAGCCACTGGAATTTCAAGTCGGAGATAAAGTACTTTTGAAAGTTTCACCTTGGAAAGGAGTAGTTCGATTCGGTAAGAAAGGAAAGCTAAGTCCAAGATACGTAGGACCATTTCCAGTAATCCAACGTATAGGACCAGTTGCATATCGTTTATGATTACCAGAAGAGTTATCTGGAGTACATGACGTATTTCATGTATCCAATCCCAAGAAATGTCTAACAGACGAGTCTCTGGTAGTACCTCTTCAAGACATAGAGGTAAACGAAAAGTTAAAATTTGCTGAGAAACCTCTTCAGATAGAAGATCGAAAGGTGAAATTTCTCAAGCACAAGCGACTAGTTCTAGTTAAAGTCAAGTGGGATTCAAAGAGAGGACCTAAATACACTTGGGAGTTGAAATCAGAAATGAAGTGAAAGTATCCTCACTTATTCCAGTAAATCTCGAGGACGAGATTTTTATTTAGGTGGGGAGAATGTAACAACTCTCACCAAAACTATTATTTATTATTATATTTAGTTCAATAGGAAACCCTAATTGAAACACCCAAGTGATTCTGCACAAACCCTGAAATTTTCAGAACAATCAGACTCAAGATCAGGGCCCCTAAAACTCAGGGGGGTAAACCCTAGTTACGATTATCCACATAACTATCTGTCAAAATTGAATTTTACGAAACTGTCAAGTCAGCAAGGCTAGTTGAGTATATGGCTACCCTATGGTAAATAGGGACCCCTCACGCCACGCGACGCCCAGAGGGGTACCCCTCGCGTCACGCGAGGGGGGTCAAAATTTGACTATAAATAGAGGGGTTTGGGACTGGAATTTGGGCACTTGAACGACGTAGAAATTCCAATTCTACACTGAGATATCGTAGAATTACTATCAAAACACACACGATCACTAATTGTTGCCGCAAAAACAGGGTAATAACTCGATCGCTATTACGATTCAATGTTCGATCGATTAAACTATCCAATGGATGTTTAAGTGCTGCCCACATTAGGGTTATGCTTTGTCATTCGTCGTTAATTCGATGGATGTTTAAGTATCGCACTTTGTCATTCGTTGTGAGGGTTGATCTCGTGAGTTATCGTAAATGCTGTATTGATAACTAACCCAGTTTTGTGTGCATTGTTATTTAAATTAGGTTAACAAGGCTAATCAGTAGACAAGACTTTGTCCGTGTTAAATCTGCAATGTGAGTCATTCTCTTTTTATCAAATTACTTTCAAAATCATGTTTGTTTTCAGAGTTATAACTACGGGGATTAAGTCTTTGTAATCACCAAGTTACAGCCGGTATGTGGGGTTTTGTATACATTACTTGATAATCTTCACCATTGGGGCAGCCAAGGGGTGATATGACCATAGTCACAGACACCATTGGACAATAAGAGGGCCAATGGGTCGAGTGACAAAATACCGTGGGTAGTTGGTTTGATATCAGGAAACATTGTAATCGCTCTTAATACTGTAAATTATAATAAACAGGTCATTTTAATAAATAGAATGATTCACCAGTATTTTCCGCTGACAAAACCTTTTTCAAACATGTTTCAGGTGATCTGTTGTGATTCAGGAAAAGTGTTGTGGAGCACTGCAAGCTTAAGAAAGTGGCTCATTATAAAATAAAGAAATATGTTTTGTAAAACAAAGATTTCTCAGTGAAATCATATGATTGTAAATTACCGGGGTATTATCCTGAGTTGTGAAATAAAATAATCGGGAAAATTTTAGCTTTAAAAAGATCCTGATGATAAACTTCCGCTGTTAAACTCAATTAAATAAATACCACGGGATTTTCTGTCACGCGGCTCCTGAAACGGGTCAAACCAGGTCAGGGGGCCGTGACACATACCCCATAGTCTTATCATTCTCCCGAGTTTATACATTTGACTGGTATAAAAATTGAACCCTCAATCTTACAGAAAAGACACATTTCCATAAACCAAATTTTTAAATACTTATTAATTAAAATTTCCTATAATATTTAACCATAAATCAAATTTTTAAATACTTATTAATTAAAATTTACTATAATATTCAAGGGTACCTTTTTATTACTTTTAAATCTATAATACCTTATTAAGTAAACTGTGTTTTATACCATTTTGGTAATTTTATCATGTATATAAGTTTTGAAGCTACATGTATAAATAAAGCAAGCCATTTTAGAGGGGGGTAAACTTACACATTGTCAAAAAATTTAAGACACTTTAGGGGCATTTTAGGGATTTCGGGACCTATGATTACCCTGCTTCCCCATCAGTACCAGTTTAATCTCTTCAACTTCCCAACGCCTTAATAATTTTACTTTTTTAGAACCAAGACTTCCATTCCAACAATGATACCCACAAAAATCCTAGATTAGAACATCACTTTCTAATATTAACAGACACACGCATTATTAATCATGATAAAACCTGTTTTTGAGGTTTTTCTTGCTTCGGCTTCTTGGGCTCATCTATCAACGGTTTTTGAACCTGCGATATAAGCTCAACTTTTTGGTGGCATATCTTTTGGACTCTTTCTAGAACCTTCAATGGATCTGCTTTTCTTCCCTTTACTACAACCTTTTGTGTCTCACAATCCGTCACAACTTCTTCGACGCCTATTTTTCAAAAAAAAAAAACTTAATTATAAATTATACCAAAATAAGAACAATAAAGAAACTCCATAAAACTAAAAAAATAGAAAAGAGTACAAACCCTCAAAGCCTTTAAGGCATCGTCGGACTTTTCTAGCACAACCTTCGCAATCCATGAATACATTCAAAACAATCTCTTGCGGCGAGGGAGGTGGTAGCTGGTCTTTTGACCACTTTACTATTTCCTCATCTCCGAAGGCCGGGTTTGCTTCTTCGACCTCTTTCTCTCCCTCCTCCAGATTCTTTACCTCATGAAAAACAACAATCTTTATCATCATCCTCTATAAACACATTTTTATTAAAACCCAAAGAAACTCATTTTCACACCAGATTATTTGAAAGTGCACTAATTTTAACGTTATTTTACTAATTTCGTGAAAATAATGTTAAAAGAGGGAGATGGTTAATCATGCATCGTGTGGTGGCATTGATAGCCGAAAGACAAATTGGAACATGCACTAATCGGTCTTTGCCTGATTGTTGAGTGTTATATGCCTTATTTCCAAGGCTTGATGCAAAACTATTATCGAGCCGGTGGCCTCACTGGAAGCAATCTCTCTATCCCTAATCTTTATCTCCTTAGACCATACCTTAGCTTTACTATTGGTATTGGTAGGATTTACTGATGATGATGAAATGGGCGTTGGGCAAATTAAATTCAAGAACATACCTCCCTATGAGTGAGTGACTAAGATCTTGATTGCAAGAAGATTTAGTATTTTATAATGGGTTTACATGCGTGAGAATTTATAGTGTCAAAATGGATTGCAAATTAGAACCTTCCGTATAATTAGCTAATCTAATCAGAAAGGGACTTTAGGGTTAAAAAAGTTTGCTGACTAGTGATTAATCATTTTATCTAATAGACTTACCGAAAACCAAAAGAACTTTAGGTTAAATTAGGGTTACTTTATACAATGGTAATCAAGTTTCATAGTTGTCTAATAAGGTCACTCAATCTTTTTATGTCTCTCTAAAATCATTCAGGTTTGATTTTTTGTTCTGATCATGCGTAATTTACAGGTTACCATCTTATATTTTAGTTATTTTAGTTTTTATTAGTTGGGTGGAGATACAATAGGAAGTTAATTTGGCTAGGAAGGATAGGAAGTGATCTTGACCATCCATTAAGTTAATCAAGGGCTAAGATTAAATCAGGGAGATTGAAAGTAAGAAAAGAGGCGCGTGACTTTTTTCAGGGGCATTCTAGTCAAGTAAGCCAATAGTTTCTCTCTCCTCCAATTCCCCCCCATTTTTTAAACGTTAATAACTCTTTCATACGACATTATTTTTTTATAAAAATTGCACCAAAAAAACGAGCGTTTTTTTATCTTTAAAACGAGTATACTATTGCTATATTTTCAAAAAAAAAAAATTCAAAACCCAGTTGCGTAAAACGCAATAGAAAAACCCCCAGTTACGTAAAACGCAATGAAAAAAAACCCTAAAAAATGACATTTTTCTAAAACGCAATGCACCAAAAACACAAAGAAATGACTTATTTGTAAAACGCAATGGCCAGAAAACACAAAGAAATGTTTTATTTCTAAAACGCAATAGCCTAAAAACTCAAAAGAAAATGTTCTTTATAAAACGCAATGGACTAAAAACCCATAAAAATGTGTTTTACCTAACGTTTGTGTTTTACGGAAGCTCTTGAATGAATTGCGTTTTGCTGTTAAAGAGAGCTATAGGGAATTTTGAATATGCAGAATGTGATTACGATCTCTCCATATTTGCAGACTCACCAAACTTTCCAGATACAAGAATACTAGGTTATGTTTTTAAGGTGATTTGAGATTTGAACCATGGCAACTTTGTCACCCAATTGTTTCTTCATCCAATCACAGTTATATATTCATTCTTGCTCGTTACTGAATAGCCAGAAAGGACTGAAAACACATAAAAAGTGTTTTACCTAAAACGCAATGCACAAAAAACACAAAGAAATGTCTTATTTGTAAAACGCAATGGCCAGAAATCACTTAAAAATGACTCATTCTAAAACGCAATGGACTGAAAACACTTCAAAAATGTGTTTTACCCAAAACGCAATGACTAAAAACACTTAAAAATATGTTTTTTCTAAAACGCAATAGCCAGAAAGGTCTTAAAAATGACTCATTCTAAAACGCAATGGACTGAAAACACCTAAAAATGTGTTTTACCTAAAACGCAATGACTAAAAACACTTCAAAAATGTGTTTTACCTAAAACGCAATGACTAAAAACACTTAAAAATATGTTTTTTTCTAAAACGCAATAGCCAGAAAGGATTGAAACTGTCTGGGAACTGTCTGGGACTGTGAAAACACTCTTATTTCTAAAACGCAATGGACATATAAAACTGTCTGGGACTGTGAACTGTCTGAATTGTCTACGAATTATTGTCTTCGAAATGAGCCAATTTCTGGAAAATTAATTTTTCTGATGCAGCTCAACCCCAGCCAGGGGCTCTGCCCCTTGGACCCCGCCAGGGGCTGCCGCCCCTGGGACCCCGCTACCGGGGGCTGCCGCCCCCGGACCCCCGCCATGATCGTACAACGCAATAAGTAAATCAAAAACCCAGATCGTAAAAATGAAATTAAAGAATTTCTTACATGGATCGAAGTGGTTTCTTCAACAATTGATGAATTTTGAATGATTGAAACACTTATCAACGCTTGAATCGAACGAATCGAGTGATTATCTCCAAAATCACCGGAAAAAACGAGATTTTTTTATGAAATTAAACTGGGTTTTCTTCAAAAAAAGCTGAAGAACACGTTGATCGGGTTCTGAATCATTGATTTGTGATGAAAATCGCACTATAATGTAGTGATTATTGAGATAGAAAGTGAAGAAATAGTTGAAGATGGTGGGTTTTGAAAATGATGGGTTTTTGAATTTACTGGGTTTTGAAAAAGGAAGAAGAAGGAGTTGGATTGACTAAAATACCCTTTCTCTTTATTTTAAAATTTGCCACATGTCATAATCCTATGGCTTCCTATCCTTCCTAGTGAAAATTAACTTCCTATTTGATCTTTACCCTTTATTAGTTATATAGATTTTGTAATTACTTTTTTTACCCTTTCCATTTAAATAAAAAAAAATTGTAAAAATAACAAAAACCTAGATATGGCCGTCAACCTGTTATAATCGTTACATCTATCATCGTATTCCCAGTCTGTTTTCCGGCAACAAACTCTCGTCACTAACTAGGAACACTGGCGACTAGCGACCTGCTTCTCGTTTCCTCTACGTTCCACCTTCTCCGGTAAACAGTTCGTCAGTGAGTGAACCAGTCGTCGGAGCATTGGGTCATGACGGTACGGTGACCGGTTGATGGCCAAAAGCCTGCAGATGATTTATAAAGGATGGAGAAACCTAAACGTGGTCTTTAATAACCGTTTTAAAGGGTTTAGCATCAAGTCGGAAAGTTCGATTATTGGCCGGAATTTATGGTTTATGAAATCGATTTGGGTGGAAGTAATAACAAGGAAGGACCGGGATCGGCGATGAGGGTGGAGGTCAGTGGTGTCTGGTTGTTGTAAAATTATTATCCGAGACTCGCCGGAAAGTTAACCGGAACTGGTACCTATCTTCTCATGTAAAATGAGGAGCAAGATGATTGAACTTTATGTTTTAATATTTAATCCTATATATTAAAAACTTAATGCTTAGCTCTTTGATTCGTTGGGTATACATATCTAAATTGATTGTAGCAATATATCTAGAAATGTTGTATGACAATTACATAAGCATGTACTCTCATCAAAACTGTTATGTTTTTGTTAATGGAAAACGATGAGATTTAATATGTATTTTCTTTTTCCTTGTTTAATTGAACATTGTTTTACAAAGTTGATTAGGTATGACGTAACAAAAGAAAATCCTATGGCCGAAGAAGCAATTAAAAAAAGGTGTCGGGCATGGTGCTAGATATTGAGAATAGGTTACACAGCTTGTTTAAAACATACAAAGAACGGTTCAATAAGGTTGTTAATAACTCGGCATCTCAAGAAACGCGTAATGAAGATGTTGTGGAATGTGATGGTGAGAATGATTTTTTTTGCGGAGTTTCTAAATGTCGATGAAAGTAACTCGGTTGCAATAGATACCGAGTTAAAGAGGTACTTACAAGAACCAAGAGTTGATTTTACTAAACAGATTGACATACTTATATGGTGGAAACAAAATGCGATTAGATTCCCAATCGTGTCTCGGATGGCTAGAGGTAAAATGTTTTTATCTTTTCAAGCTTCTTTTACATTTTTTGTTACATTAATTTTGTTTATTAAATTTGTCTATTTAATTATTAGATATTTTGACAATTCAAATATCCACCGTTGCGTCCGAGTCGGCGTTTAGTACGAGCGGTCGTGTCCTAGACGCATATAGAACAAGATTGTCAAGTAATATTGTTGAAGCTCTGGTTTGCACTCAAGATTGGGTGAGAAAATCAAGAAAACCGATTATTAATAACTTAGATGATATTTTAAAGGATGACGAAATTGACTTAGGTAAAATAGTTCTTATTCATTCAATGGTTTGGTTGTCAAATAATATGTATTAAGTTTCTTTCTTGGTTTTCTACAGAGATTGAAGATGCGATAAATATGCAAAACGAAAGAGGAAAAGGGAAAATGCAAACCGATTAGCGAGATTAAACCAATATCAAATTTCTTTTGTTTGGTTATTTTTAATCGATTATGTTGTTTTTTTAGACATGTTGGAATTTGGATGCTAAAAGTCGAACCCATGGATGTTTACCTTTTGAGTTTTTTTAACTACTTAATATGTTTACCTTTTGTTTACATTCCTCTATATATTACTCTAGTTCAGTTAATAATGGATGGATGGGTTGCACATGATATTTTTTAGGTAAAACAATGGATGACACCTGATGTGCTAAAAAGTAGTTTAATAAAAATAACTAAATTAACCTAATTCTAGACTCTAAGTAATACTCTAGACTCACTAAGACACACTAAACTACTAACCGGCAAGTGTACCGATCGAATCTAGTATAACTAATATAAGTCCGGATATCGAACCCACGAGACTCTAATTAATTACGCTAATGACCTTATCTAGACTGACTCTGACACGACACTTAACTATTTTCATGTTTTAGGGGGGGGGGGTTTCTAAAAATCTTAAGAATGCAATTAAAACTAAATCAATTAACTAAGTTAACTAAACGAATTACTTCGGACTTTACTCAGATGGTGGAAACACTACTTAGACTGGAATCCTGATTGCTTTTAGTTAAGATTATATTTGGAAGTTGTCTACTATGGAACCGGGATCATAAAATTCTCACCTCTCGGGAAATCTAAAGGACCCCTAACCCTTCTCAAGAGCAAGCTATGTTACCCTAAAGGTTGTTTAGATAACCGGTTATTAGACTCTTTTGCAAGACACCTAATGGATTTATAAAAGTATCCTACGAGGCTCACTCCCTGCCGAGATCTAAACCAATGATAGACTTGTTTTCTCAGTTAGACTTGCTAGACATTAGCCAATAGGTTTACTCCTAACGAAGCTCCTACCTTTTAGCTTAATGACTTAGACCTAGCAATAACCTCGCACCTTGCATCTATTGATGATTAGTAGAACACTTGATTTAATAAGATTACCGAATATTACTTCTAAGGTTTGATGACCACTTAACCCAAAAGATTAAAGATTTATTATGTGATATAGACACTCACCAAAATCTAAAACCTAGCACGACTCTATTATGTGATAAAGACCGTCACCAAGATTCATGCGAAGCAATAAACAATATGCAGACAATATCAAGCACGCAAACACATCTAACCGATAGAACAAGTCGTTTACAATTCATTAATAATCCATAGTTTTCATAAATCCATAATAATAATAATCAAAACTTGAGCAATCATTCATCCAAGTCTAGGAAGTTCAACAAGTTTAGCCAATCAAAGTCATGAAAAACATCAAACACGAAGTATAATCAAGAACACGAAACATGGCGGTGAAAGAAAGACAAAAGTAAAGACATACGAATGGAAAATATGCAACCGGAATGATTCCCGCACTTCGTATCTTCAACCGGTTGCTTCCCGAACTCGAAAACGCTCCCAAAGATCTCTGAATTTCGTCCACAAGCTTCTCCATTCGTCCAGTGTTAGGGTTTTGGGGATTATGATCAATTTATACTAAGTCCTGGTCGCGTAACAAGAAATTGCTGCCATTTAACCCCGTCGCGTCGTGCGACGGGTGACTGCCTTTAGGATCGCGTAGCACGACGCCCTAATTTCACATATATTATTTGTTTATTGCTAGCGGGACGTGACGACTAAAGTAAATAGGTGTGGCGCGACGCGAGTGGCCATTTTTTACAGACTCTTTTGTTTTTCAACCAGTTTCAGCACTGCAACTATCCAAACTCCATTCCAACTTGTTTCCCAGCCGTTAACTCTTCGTTTTTCGACATTTTTAGCACTAGAGACATGGAAATACAAGAATTAATCAAAGTAACGAAATTCTAACTAAAACGTAATCAAATAATCACGAAATATGTACAAACTTTACTTGATAAATGGATGCATTTTGCAATACATCAACACCAAAGCGGTACCAATGTGGTAAAGTACCGAAATACCGGTACCGATGTCACGGCCCCCGACCCGGTTTGACCCGTTTCAGGAGCCGCGGGACAGAAATCCCATGGTATTTATTTAATTGAGTTTAACAGCGGAAGTTTATCATCAGGATCGTTTAAAGCTAAAATTTTCCCGATTGATTTTTATTTCACAATTCGGGATAAAACCCCGATAATTTACAATATTATGTTTTTACTACGAAATCGTGATATTACAAAACTTATTTCTTTATTTTATAATGAGCCACTATCTTAAGCTTGAAATGCTCCCCAGCACTTTTCCTGAATTACAACAGATAACCTGAAACATGTTTGAAAAAGGTTTTGTCAGCGGGAAATACTGAGTGAATCATTCTATTTACTAAAATGACACATTTGTTATAATTTACAGTATTAAGAGCGATTACAATGTTTCTATTATCAAACCAATTACCCACGGTATTTGTCACTCGACCGAATCTGTGACTATGGTCATATCCCCCGTTGGCTGCCCCAATGGTGACGATTATCAAGTAATGTATACAAAACCCCACATACCGGCTGTAACTTGGTGATTACAAAGACTTAATCCCCGTGATTATAACTTTGATAATAAACATGATTTTGAAAGTAATTTGATAAAAAGAGAATGACTCACATTGCTGATTTAATACGGACAGAGTCTAGTCTATGAATTAGCCTGATTAACCTAATTTAGATAACAATGCACACAAAACTGGGTTAATAATCAATACAGCATTTACGATAACTCACGAGATCAACCATCACAACGAGTGACAAAGTGCTATGCTTAACATCTGTCGAATTAACGACTAATGACAAAGCATCACCCTAATGTGGGCAGCACTTAAACTCCCGTTGAGTACATTGATCGATCGGAAAATGAATCGTAGCAGCGATCGTGCTAATACCCTGTTTTGCGGCAGCGATTCGGAATTCGTGTGTGTTTGTGTAGTAATTCGAACGTAACTCAGTGTGTATAGTGAATTCTTACGTCGTTTTTCTTTCTGAATTCAAGTCCCACTGTCCTCTATTTATAGGTAATTTTTGACCCTTACGCGGCCCGCGTGAGATTTAAGCTAATCCTTACGCGGCCCGCGTGAGACCTACTTTTAGGCCTAGGGTTGCCACGGTTGGGACTAGCCTTGCTGAGTTGACAATTTTCGAAAATTCCTTTCTGCCAACGTTTTAAGTGGATAATCGTTAATAGGGTTTAACCCCCCTGAGTTTTAGGGGCCCTAATCCTGATTCTGAAAATTATGAAAATTTTAGGGTTTGTTCAGAATCACTTGGGTGTCTCAATTAGGGTTTCCTATTAGACAAATTAATTTAATAATTATGACCTTTGATGAGAGTTGTTACATTCTCCCCACCTTAATAAAAATCTCGTCCTCGAGATTTACTGGAATAAGTGAGGATACTTTCGCTTCATTTCTGATTCCAGCTCCCAAGTGTATTCAGATCCTCTCCTTGAATCCCATTTTACTTTAACTAGCACTAGTCGTTTGTGCTTCAGAAACTTCACTTTTTTGTCTTCTATCTGAAGAGGTTTCTCCACAAATTTTAACTTTTCGTTTACCTCTATGTCTTGAAGAGGTACTACCAGAGATTCATCTGCTAAACATTTCTTGAGATTGGATACATGAAATACATCATGTACTCCAGCTAATTCTTCTGGTAGTTGTAAACGATAAGCTACTGCTCCTATACGTTGGATCACTGGAAATGGTCCTAAGTATCTTGGACTTAGATTTCCTTTCTTACCGAATCTAACAACTCCTTTCCAAGGAGAAACTTTCAACAGTACTCTGTCTCCAACTTGGAATTCTAACGGCTTGCTTCTATTGTCTGCATAACTCTTTTGGCGATCTCTAGCCATCTTCAGTCTTTCTTTGATTTGGGTGATCTTATCAGTCGTTTCTTGCACAATCTCCGGACCTGACAATTGACTTTCTCCTATTTCTGCCCAACAAACTGGAGTTCTGCACTTTCTTCCATATAATGCTTCAAATGGAGCAGTTTCAATGCTTGAGTGATAACTATTGTTATAGGAGAATTCAATCAATGGTAAGTGATCGTCCCAATTTCCACCAAAATCTATCACACATGCTCGGAGCATGTCTTCTAGAGTTTGGATCGTTCTTTCACTTTGCCCATCTGTTTGAGGATGATATGCAGTGCTTAGGTTTAGTCGAGTTCCCATTGCTTGCTGGAAACTTTTCCAGAAATGAGAAGTAAAACGACTATCTCTATCCGAAACAATGGAGAGTGGAACTCCATGTAAGGATACAACTTCATCTACATACAATTTAGCCAGTCTTTCCATACTAAAGGTTTCTTTCATTGGTAGAAAGTGAGCAGATTTGGTTAATCGATCCACAATTACCCAAATCGCATCATTACCTTTTCTGGTTTTGGGTAAGTTAGTAACAAAATCCATTGTTATAAGTTCCCATTTCCATACTGGCATTTCTAATTGTTGTAGTAATCCTGAAGGTTTCTGATGTTCTGCTTTAACTTGTGAACAAGTAAGACATTTAGAAACATATCTGGCTATGTCCTTTTTCATTCCTATCCACCAAAAGTTCTTTCTTAAATCTTGGTACATCTTATTGTTTCCTGGATGCATAGTATACCTAGATTTATGAGCTTCTTCTAAAATCTTAGGTCTTAAGTCTCCCTGCTTAGGTACCCAAATTCTACTTTTGTGGAATCTCCAAATTCCATCTGCTCCTTGTTCTAATTCCTTTATTCGTCCTTTCATTCCTTCAGTATCGTTTTTGATTGCTGTAGTTTGAATATTCTTTAATTGTTCCATTAAATCTATTTGTAGATTTAATCTGAGAGCACGAACTCGTCGTTGTTTTTCATGATACTTACGAGTTAAAGCATCTGCAACTACATTTGCTTTTCCTTCATGATATTGAATATCACAGTCGTAGTCGCTTAAGATTTCCATCCATCTCCTTTGCCTCATGTTTAACTCTTTTTGCCCAAATATATATCTTAAACTCTTATGATCTGTATAGATAGTAAACTTACTTCCGTACAGATAATGTCTCCAAATCTTAAGGGAAAAAATTACGGCTCCTAATTCTAAATCATGAGTCGTATAGTTTTCTTCGTGCTTTTTCAATTGTCTTGAAGCATACGCAATTACCTTCTTGCATTGCATAAGCACACATCCAAATCCTAATTTTGAAGCATCACAATATACTTCAAAATCTTCAGTTCCTTCTGGTAAGGCTAAGATTGGAGCATGGGTTAGTTTCTGTTTCTAGATTCTAAAAGCTTCTTCTTGTTTGGGTCCCCATTCAAACTTAGTAGCTTTACAGGTTAGCTTAGTTAATGGTACAGCTATCTTGGAAAAATCCTTAATAAACCGTCTATAATACCCAGCTAATCCTATAAAACTTCTAATTTCCATTGCGGATTGTGGAACCTTCCAATTGGTAATTGCTTCTATCTTAGCAGGATCTACATGAATACCTTCATGATTTACCATGTGTCCTAAAAATTGCACTTCCTTTAGCCAAAATTCGCATTTCGAGAATTTGGCGTACAGCTTTTCTTTTCTTAACAAAGTTAAGAGTGCATGCAAGTGCTGACAATGTTCGTCCTGACTTTTGGAATAAATAAGTATATCGTCTATGAAGACAATTACAAATTTATCCAGGTATGGTTTACAGATCCTATTCATCATGTCCATGAATGCTGCAGGTGCATTTGTTAACCCAAAGGGCATGACTGTAAACTCGTAATGACCATACCTAGTTCTGAAAGCAGTCTTAGGTATATCTTCTTCTTGTACCTTCAATTGATGATATCCGGAGCGTAAATCTATCTTAGAAAAATATCTAGCCCCCTGAAGTTGATAAAAAAGATCATCAATCCTAGGTAATGGATATCGATTCTTAATTGTAACCTTATTCAATTCTCTATAATCGATACACATTCTCATTGAACCATCCTTTTTCTTCACAAACAACACTGGCGCTCCCCAAGGGGATGAGCTAGGTTGTATGAATCTTTTACTTAGTAATTCATCTAATTGCTTTTTCAGTTCTAACATTTCTGTGGGTGCTAACCGATAAGGTGCCTTGGCTATCGGTGTAGTTCCTGGAATTAGATGAATCCTAAATTCTACTTCCCTGTCTGGAGGTAATCCCGGTAAATCTTCTGGAAATACATCAGGATATTCTGAGACTACTGGTATTTCCTTAAGATCTTTACCCTTAGTGCTAATGATTACCGAAATCATATACACTATTCCTTGTTTTCGTTCATAATTAGCAACTTTCATTACTGATATGAACTTCATGGGCTTACGTGGTTTATCTCCTGTAATCCTAATCACTTCTCCGGTGGGTGATTGAATTTCTATGGAATTCTGATCACAAAGGATTCTAGCATGGTTGGCTACTAACCAATCCATTCCTAATACAACATCAAATTCAGCTAAATTCATCGGCAATAGTTTTGCAGAGAATTTATGTCCTAAAAGTTCTATGTTTCCTTCTTGCAAAACTTTATCTATTTTAACTGAATTTCCATCTGTTGTTTCAACTGTAAAAATCTGCCTAATATTGGTTAAAGGTAAACTAAGAGCTTGGCAGAATGAAGTATTTATAAAACTTTGGTTTGCACCAGAGTCAAATAATACTTTTGCGTACACGTTGTGAACTAAGAACGTACCCACTATCACATCCGGAATGAGTTCTGCTTCTTGAGTGGTCAGCTGAAATGCCCTGGCATTCTTCTTAGTAGTTCCTTCAGTCGCCTTGGGTTTGTTATCTACTGGTTTGATCAATTTAGGACATTATGTTTTATAATGCCCCGCTTCTCCACAGTTAAAACAGATTACAGTCTTCTTTTTGCAGTTTTCTTCACGATGTCCTACAGTTTTGCAAAAATTGCAAGTGATATCGCATCTTCCATAATGTTTCTTTTTGCATTTCCTGCAGAATGACGGAGCTAGATATTGCCCTGTTCCTTTTCTCTTGAAGCTGTTATTATTACCCACACGAAATCCTTGGGTAATTTTCTGAGCTAGTTCCTTTTTCCTATCTTCATCTCTTGTGCGTACCAGTTCATCGGTTAGAGTATTAGCTAATTTTACCGCATCATCAATAGTGCGAGGTCTCGCAGCTTTAACAATATTGCGGATTTCGCTAATTAGCCCCCAAATATAGCGAGAAATGAGTACCGGTTCTGGCGAAGCCAGTGTTGGTACCACTCTAGCATATTCGAAGAATGTCGAGGTATAACCGCGACAATCTACACCCATCATCCGATGATTTAGAAACTTATTCGTCATCTGTTCCTTTTCATACTCGGGACAGAATTTTCTTTCCACGAAACCCTTAAATTCTTCCCAAGTCATAGCATAAGCTATTACTCTTCCTTTTGATTGTAACACAGTGTTCCACCATTCGAGTGCTCCTTCTTTGAAGAGATTTGATGCGTACATGACCTGATCATCTTTACCACATTTACTTATTGCAATGACTGCTTCGGTTTTCTCTAACCAACGCAGTGATGCAATTGCTCCTTCATTGCCTGCAAATTCAGTGGGTTTACAAGCAAGGAATTCTTTGAAAGTGCAACCAGGCGTTGCAGTTTTCATTTTCTTGGGTAATGGAGCTTGATGTGGTTCCCTATTATGATTAACATGATTATTGCCTCCATTTACACTATTACTGAAGTTATCTTCAGTAATCTGTTTACTAGGGACAATTTGTTGCGGTTCGATTGGATTCTTTATAGCAGCAACGAATGCTGGAATAGCATTGGCTATCCCTTGAGCAACAATGTTTTCGATATCTTGCCGAGTCATATATTGATCTCTTGAATGTTGTTCAGACTGATTAACTTCATTTATAGGTTCATTACCACTGTTTGCCATCTGATAATGTATATATAAATTTTATTAGTATTTGCTAAATAACAATTATATACAAACAATCAGAAAGTTTTACAATACAGGTATAGTCAAAACAATCGATTTCTCGATTTCATTTTATATCTAGTATAGTATGCATCATTACTCACCAATATCTTACAAAGTTTTATTCGTTATTTACAGACTAATTTTACTATTACTATTATACAACCACCGTTTTACCATCGTACTATCTCTCGTCACTTGCCGTTCTAAAAACGCAATTCCCTCTCATCGTACTTCCAGGCAATTTGTCCCCCTATTTCCCTGATTCTACTTCCCGCATCAAACAACTCTTCACCAAAGTGGCGAAGTTCAGCCATGTTTTCATTACTCATGGGTGGATTAGGTAGGGGTTCTGGATCGAATTGTGGAAGAAAGGAATAAGGATCGTTGACAATATTTTGGAATTGCCAATCGTTCGTCCACCATTCGTCCATTCCTATGGGTTGGGAGTGAACTATTGGGTCTGGAATTGCTGGTTCCCAATTCATAGGGAGTTGGTTTTCAAGAGGATAAGTAAAAATATTAGTATTGACAGGTTGAATAGTTTCACAGCTTGCCAATAGGAAATCTATCTCATCTTGAAAGGTCCTTCCCTGGTTTTGATTGGAGCTCTCTCCGATTTCTATCTGAGTTGGTCTAGAGCCTTGCCCAACTTCCATTACTATTTCTTTAGTACCTTCCTCCATCTGAATTCCTATCTCCTTAACCTCTTCCTTGTCTTCAGTTTCCATTTCCTGCTGTTTAGAACTTTCTCCGGTTATAATTTCTTTTCCCTTTTTCAAAGGATTGTTTATTTTAGGAAGTTTTGTAGCTGGTTTTTTCTTACGTATACGACTCCCCCAAACGTATTTCCTTCTTTTCTTGGGTTTTGGCTTTTTCAAGGGTGGGGCATTGAATTCTACAGGTTGTTCTATATCAGGAAAGTATCCAGTAAATTCTTTGGAAACTTCGATATTCACCGGGTAAAGATTAAGGTTCTGAAAGGCTTCAGATATCCCACTCATGCTGATGTAGCATATATGCAAAAATGCATAAAATACTAAGTTAAAATTCATAAATAACCTTTTAATTTATTACATACTGTGTACTAATTTATTACAAAGATAACTGAAAAACACACTTAGGGTTTGAAATTTTATTTATTGCACAGGGTTTCTAGATTGTAAGGGTAGAGTGCTAAACTTTAAAATATTTAAAGATTTATATTTTCTGCTACTGAGGCTAGCATATATAAATTTGCCCATTTTTCATCTAGCTTATCTTCCCAAGGTGATTTATCAATTAATTCATGGGTTTCCCGTTTAATCTTCTTTTCTCGGATTTTCTCTTTACTTTTCTTAATAATCATCTCCCTCCTTCTAGGAGAAAGTGATTCCTCGTATCGTGCCTTTCGCACAAATATTCCTTCTTCAGGAATTTCAGCCTGATTCGAGGATTTGGTTCGGGATGAACTTCCCTTCTCATTGGATGATCTATCTAATTTAAGATAGATGCTTGACAGGTTTTGCTTACCCATACTGTAACTAACAAATAATCAGTTAATAACACACATAATCACATAATAGTAATCAGGAAAAATTAAGTATTTCTAAATACTTAATTAGCTTAACTCAGTGGCTCTGATACCACCTTTTTCTGTCACGGCCCCCGACCCGGTTTGACCCGTTTCAGGAGCCGCGGGACAGAAATCCCGTGGTATTTATTTAATTGAGTTTAACAGCGGAAGTTTATCATCAGGATCGTTTAAAGCTAAAATTTTCCCGATTGATTTTTATTTCACAATTCGGGATAAAACCCCGATAATTTACAATATTATGTTTTTACTACGAAATCGTGATATTACAAAACTTATTTCTTTATTTTATAATGAGCCACTATCTTAAGCTTGAAATGCTCCCCAGCACTTTTCCTGAATTACAACAGATCACCTGAAACATGTTTGAAAAAGGTTTTGTCAGCGGGAAATACTGAGTGAATCATTCTATTTACTAAAATGACACATTTGTTATAATTTACAGTATTAAGAGCGATTACAATGTTTCTATTATCAAACCAATTACCCACGGTATTTGTCACTCGACCGAATCTGTGACTATGGTCATATCCCCCATTGGCTGCCCCAATGGTGACGATTATCAAGTAATGTATACAAAACCCCACATACCGGCTGTAACTTGGTGATTACAAAGACTTAATCCCCGTAATTATAACTTTAATAATAAACATGATTTTGAAAGTAATTTGATAAAAAGAGAATGACTCACATTGCTGATTTAATACGGACAGAGTCTAGTCTATGAATTAGCCTGATTAACCTAATTTAGATAACAATGCACACAAAACTGGGTTAGTAATCAATACAGCATTTACGATAACTCACGAGATCAACCATCACAACGAGTGACAAAGTGCTATGCTTAACATCTGTCGAATTAACGACTAATGACAAAGCATCACCCTAATGTGGGCAGCACTTAAACACACGTTGAGTACATTGATCGATCGAAAAATGAATCGTAGCAGCGATCGTGCTAATACCCTGTTTTGCGGCAGCGATTCGGAATTCGTGTGTGTTTGTGTAGTAATTCGAACGTAACTCAGTGTGTATAGTGAATTCTTACGTCGTTTTTCTTTCTGAATTCAAGTCCCACTGTCCTCTATTTATAGGTAATTTTTGACCCTTACGCGGCCCGCGTGAGATTTAAGCTAATCCTTACGCGGCCCGCGTGAGACCTACTTTTAGGTCTAGGGTTGCCACGGTTGGGACTAGCCTTGCTGAGTTGACAATTTTCGAAAATTCCTTTCTGCCAACGTTTTAAGTGGATAATCGTTAATAGGGTTTAACCCCCCCTGAGTTTTAGGGGCCCTAATCCTGATTCTGAAAATTATGAAAATTTTAGGGTTTGTTCAGAATCACTTGGGTGTCTTAATTAGGGTTTCCTATTAGACAAATTAATTTAATAATTATGACCTTTGATGAGAGTTGTTACAACCGATACCGGTACCGAATATATAAAATACGGTACGGTAATCGATATCCACATTTCCTCAATTTCGGTAATGGTATTTACGGTATCGGTACCGGTACGGTACCGAAATCGTACTGATCTCATCTCTAGATCACCTTATATTCGTAGGTTGGAATACTGCTAATTAAATACCGTAGTTTACATTTCATGTCTTTTGTGTACTAAAAGAAACTCTATCTGGAAAGTCCCTACACATTATACCGGTTAGTTCATTTTGATGACTGTCGTCAGAGTCAATCAAAAACCTAATTAAACTACGTAGATAGCGTAAGTAGGGTATCGTATCCACGGGGAATTTGTGGTTAGTGTTTAACTAGAAAATTATTATATATTAAAGAAAAGCAACTCCCACCCAGAATCCCGATTGCAAGTTTAACACAAAAACCCATTTACAGATTCAAAACACCACATAGACATGGCCTCGGAATTAATGAATTTGATTAATTATTAGGGACAGTTTTTAAGATTCACCATACAACCTAATAATCCATTTATTTATATCAACTACCCACCAATTTACCAACCCGCTAACGATGCAAGTATATCGCCAATACGCTTGATAAATGACAAATAATTCAAATATAAAAAATGTTTACCCAGAATTCAACACAAGTGGTCAAGCTTTACCAGTTAAAAAGAATCCGCAAACAAACTTTAATGAAAAACAAAGTAATCGTTCATCCGGGCAGAAGCCACAAGCAAAAAGATAAAGGTAATGTCCTCCAAGTTTCAGATTCTAGGTTCACACCAAACTCAATTTGATCATTAATTGGACACCACATAAACATGGTGCTGAAAAGTCGGTTAATTTAAGTGGTAATAAAAAATAGGTCTTTGTCATCAGATCTTTTACAGTTCAATTACCCTATTTACTAGTGTGAGTCAACCTACTCTATGTCACCCAACGAGCTACAAAGTTTTGTCATCAACCGAGCAAGTTGTAAAGTAAGAACTCAAAACACATAAAAATAGTTCAAAGAAACCAACACATCAAATTGTTTAACAACATTGTCAATGTCAAAAAACAAATCCAATAATGAATAAAACTAAGAAAAGTAATAAACCCTACAAACCGTTCACTTGGAGAAAACCACCTAGCCAATCATCTGTTAAACCATGTACAACCGCCAAAAGGCGGCTGCCCTTCCGTGCCTCTGTCTTGCGTCCTCAACTTCACAGCCGTCTAAAAACCCCCCTTTTCTAAAAGTTGCGACACCCTTTATATTAATTCAGCCGTCATGGCCCTCTCAAGTCCACGTGATCAAAGTCCAAGCCCAATATCGATATGTCGGCCCAAATCAAGAATTAAATGAAACGGTGGTCAAAAATCTATATGCTCGGTCAACATAAATTACTCGGTCAACATGCATGAAAAAAGAATCCTCATTTTTTCCTTTTTTGTCGTGATATGTTGCACATGTAATGTAACTTTTCCATAATTGCAATATTAGTCCTCCCACTTCACACATGTAACAATCCAACTACTTCGCCATGTATTGTTCCTTTTGTCCCGAGTTGATATACGGACGGCCCTAGGACTTCACGTAAACATGTTGGTTGGAGATATTTCCGGTTTGGCGGCCCAATTCCTTTCATGGTCCATGATAAGCCCATCCTAGCTTTAAGCGGCAAACGTTACTAAATCCTTTCGCGACGCGGAACTTGTCGAGTCACCTACTACACCATGAACATCAACACATAATAAGTATATAACACGTATGGATTTAATATATTTAACACACTAAAATTCAACACAAACTATATAATATACGACTCCTTTTGACCCGACATCAGTAGGGTTTGGCAAACGGTGTACTAGTTAATAGCGCTATTATGTTTAACAAATCTCATACGTGTTGGGAGCCGGGCGTGAACTATTTACCTTGACTTTATATCAATGATGATAGACTTTGATACGGGGCCCAACAAATTACGACAATCAAGTATTCGATACTATACAGTTTAGTAGCTTAATAGTGGGCTAGCTACCCATTACATGTTTTATTAAACTAATGTATGTAAAAACTTACTTTACTTTAAACCCGAAATTCTGAATTCGCCAACCTTTGTTGATACACTTCTGCATGCTTTGCAGGGCGTTAGGTACCGCATAGGAGCTTGCAGCATTTGGAGTGTTGTGGCTGCATTAACTATTGGTTTTGATTTTATTAAGGGTGTACATATTCACACACCTTAGTGCCTATTTTGACACCCTTCAGGACGCCTCGTATAGACCTATACGAGGCATATAGGGTTACTTTTCCGACCAGCTCTGCACCAAAGCACAATGTCAAATCAGTCACATCATACGGGGAGTCTAGGTCTGTACGAGGAACGGATACGAGGCAACAAGACGCCTCGTATAGGCCTATACGAGGCGTCTTGAGTGACTTAAAGGTGACTGCTTTACTGTTCATTTGACAAGTGACTTAAAGGTATACTAGGGGTCTAGAGCTATACGAGGCGTCTACGACTTATGAAAAAGTGCAACATACAGTTTATGCTTTGTCCACCCCCGAGCATTCAACATTTAAACTGGTTCATCTTTCTTTCTGCTTCATCTTTCTTTCTGCTTCTTCTTCTTCTTCTTCTTTCATTACAGGTACTTAAATGTCATCATACTGGGACGGCAACTATGTCTTCGGGCAGTATTATAGCGAGAACTGGGTGCCCGAAAGCGATCCGGTAACAGTACAGGTACTTAAATGTTTTAATTAGTTTTTGTTTTAGTTTATTATTTACTAATGATGATACGGTTCTTTATTTTGGAGGAGTCTTGCGTTCCCGATTCTAATGAGCAAGAGGAGGTTGTGTCTAGTATACAAGGAGAACAAAACAAACCGTTTCTAGATTTGAACAATCATCCCCCTGTTGATGAAACAACCCCTGTAGATGACTCATACCATGCTTGTCAACCAAGTTATCCGACGCAACAAGGGTATCCGGATTATAGATACGGGTGTGAATACGGAGGAGACGGTGGATACGGAGGAGACGGTGGATACAGAGGAGATGGTGGATACGGAGGAGACGGTGGATACGGAGGAGACGGTGGTTACAGAGGAGATGGTGGATACAGTGGATACGGAGGAGACGGTGGTTATGGTGGATATGGTAGATATGGTGGTGAGACACCTCCCATCCAGGACAGTCCGTACTTAAAAAAACAGGTATTAATTACTATTTTTGTATGATTATTATTATTATTATTATTATTTATTTATTTATTTATTTATTTATTAAAATTATTTATTATTATTGTCGATGTTACAGGTTTTCAACTCTTTAGATGAACTAAAGAATCGGATATAAGAAATAGCAAACGCGGATGGTTTCGTTATTGTCACCCGTCGATTAAAGAAAACCGGTGGAAGAATCGGGAGGGTATGGCTTGAATGTGATCGTGGTGGTGAGCACCACACTACAGCAACACTTAGAAAAGCCGGAAGCAAAAAAACCGGTTGCCCGTTTTACCTGCTGGCTATGCGAAACCACCCGTATGAAACCTGGGAGATTAAAGACGGAAAAATTGAACATAACCACGAACTTTGTGAGGACCTATCGGCCCACGCGTTTGTGCGAAGGTTTACTCCAAGCGAAATGAAACTGATCGAGCAGCTGACAGCTCAAAACATGGAGTCGCGCAAAATATTTCAAACGATAAGGAAGCAGGACCCCGACAGGTTTCATGTTCTGAAAGACGTTCAAAACGTTGTGGCGAAGATTAGAGCCGAACAAAGACAAGGATTGACTCCTATGCAGTCACTAGAAAACAAGCTGATAAACAACGACTTTATTTACGAGACACGGGAGGAACCCGGAACAGAGATCGTAACAGAGATCTTCTTTCTTCATCGGTACTCGAGAGACATGTGGCGTGCATTCCCCCACGTCATGCTGATCGATGCGACATACAAGACAAAAATATACAATATGCCCTTTATCCAGATTGTTGGTATGACGCCTACCAACAAATCGTTTATTATCGCGCATGCCGTTGTTAGTAAAGAACGGGGTGATAACTTTGTATGGGTGCTTGAGAGGGTAAAGTCAATGTTGGATGAATGCATGGAGCCACGTGTGATTTTAACCGATAGAGACCTAGCCCTTATGGGCGTGTGTGCTAAAGTATTTCCAAACGCCTCCAGGCTTCTTTGCAGGTGGCACATACAACAGAATGTTATGAAGCACTGCAAGGGTGCCTTCACAGAAGAAGACTGGAAGAAATTTTTGTCATTCTGGGGGACATTGATTGAGTCTCCATCCATACTCATCTACGAGTACCACTTGCGCAACATGCGACAACGACTTGTGGAGTGCAAACGTTCCGGTAAGTTTTTATAATAACATACGACTCACATATGCAAATTTCATTAAATTATTTTTACGTTTTAGGAGTCTTCAAATACGTGTACGATAACTGGCTAAAAGACTATAAGGAGATGTTCGTCTTTGCGTGGACTGATAAGAGGCGCAACTTTGGTAATCGTACCACAAACAGGGTTGAGAGCCAACACGCCAACTTAAAGAGATACGTTGAAGATAGGAGCTCGCTGGACCGTGTAGTTGGTTGTGTCCATGATATAGTTGAGACACAGTTCGGTGCAATAAGGAAGACTTTTCGAGATAGCATCGAAAAAACAATGACCCACCACAAACACCCGTTGTTTCAACACCTACTTGGAAAAGTATCCCATACAGCCCTTGACTTGTTGAGGGGCGAGGCAATTAGGAAGGTAGATGTCTTGGAGCGCTTTCATTCATCATGTGGTTGCCAAATGTGGCACAGCTGTGGGTTGCCCTATGCTTGTAGGATAGAAAAGTACATTCTTGAAGGTAATAATTGTTAAACGTACAACACTTGTGTGATATATTTCCGTTAATCATGTGATTTAAGCAATGTTGTTTTTAACCGTGCAGAGCGTCCGATTCAACTCGAAGACGTGGACGTCTTCTGGCGGAAACTTAACTTCCAAAGTTCTAAATTGATAGATGATGACGTGGACGTGGTCGAAGAGCTAAATATTGTTAGACAACAATTACAGTCGCACCCCCCAGCTCAGCAAAAAAGCCTGATGTCAAAGATTAAAGCGGTGTTGACTCCAAAGAAATCTACCAAGAAACCACCGGTTGTCCAACAAAATACTCGTGGCCGACCAACAACAAAGCAGGTACAACAAAGGTTGGACGAGGCCTCTCGTATAGATGAAGAATCGAGGAGAAGCTCATTCGGTGATGCAAACACGTGCTTTGAAGGTTCCCGACAAAGTAAGTACGATAATCCTCGCCACAGCTCGTACGTTCCGTCACAGGCCTCTCAACAGTCGGTTATAAGGTCCCAAAAACCCAAAGCGAGCCTAAGTCGTTCAAAGAGTTCTAAGAAGAAAGAGACACGAGATGCTCACGGTTTCCCGTTAATCATTGGGGACGAGTACGTGGGAATCATCGAACAGTTTTAGGATGACATTCCGCTAGTGTTCCATCTGTACGTCTCGTGCATACGAGATGTGATGCCGGACGGTCATTGTGGGTTTCGGTCTGTGGCTGTGGGCTTAGGTATGGAACAGAGTTCATGGGGGCTCATTCGAAGGCACCTTGTCCAAGAAATGGATCAGAACAAATCGATCTGGTTCCCAATATTTGAAGCATGGGATGAAGGTTATTTTTACACGCATCGTCAGGGCCTAATTTGGGATTCAGTGTCCGGTTGGGGGGGGGGGGTCACTGGATGGACTTCCCCTTTGCAGGACTTCTTATTGCACAAACGTACGGTATCGGCGTGCACCTGTTAACGACAACCATGGGTGCGAGTTCCACTTTCTTCCCGATACTAAGTCCTCCGGCTAATCAACAACCGTTGTTCATAACGCTTACACATGTAAACGAGAACCACTTCATACATGTTAAGCTGGAAGGGGATTATCCAATGCCACCAGCACACGGGCTATGGTTGAACCACCGAACACCCCATACGGAACAATGGGAAGATATGTACTTGCCACGTCTACAATGGTATACATCGATAATGAATCCTCCGCCAAGATCAAACCCCAGTCTTAATTACATCGATAGTGATACGGAAGAATGATTTTTGTAATTTGAATGTATTTTTTTTATTAATTCCTATAATTTTCTTCAATTTCTATAATTTTTTTTTTTATAATTTGTATCATTTTTCTATAATTAAAACAAGTTAATATCATTTTTTTTATAATTTGTATCATTTTTCTATAATTAAAACAGGTTAATATCATTTTTAAAAAAAATTATACATATACGACGCGTATAGAGCTATACGTGTCGTATAGGTTTGCCCAAAAGACCATTTTGCCCCTGGTATGCCCCCAATTTAGGCTTATTTCAGGGGCTAAAAGGTCATTCTAGAATCCATAGACGCCTCGTATAGATCTATACGAGTCGTCTATTTGAGCGGGTTTTTGAAATTTTGAATTTTGAATATTTGAAAATCAAAATTTGATTTTTTTTGAATTAGGACGCCTCGTATAGAGCTATACGAGTCGTCAACAGTGTCGGCACCAATTCTTTTTTTTTTTTAAATTTGAATTTTGAAAATATTTTATGTTAATTACCATTTTGCCCCTGAAAGTCCCCAGTATAGGCCTTTAACAGGGGCTTAAAGGTAATTTTGAAATACCAGACGACGCGTATAGAGCTATACGTCTCGTCTATCGAGGCGGCAACTTTTAACAGGTTTTAATTAAAAAAAGGTTTATTAAATTACCATTTTGCCCCTGTAAAGCCCTCAGTATAGTCTTTAGTCAGGGGCAAAATGGTAATTAACCATTACAGAAATATCTTTTTGTATTGGTTAATTACTATTTTGCCCCTGAATAATGCCTATACTGGGGGCTTAACAGGGGCAAAATGGTAATTTTGGAAAAAAGGTAGGACGACTCGTATAGCTCTATACGAGGCGTCTATGCCTCGTATAAGGCAGGGGGGGTCTAGACGAGGCTGCTTATAACCCCCAAACAAAACACAAACACACATACGGAGAATACACCTCTATACGCCTCGGATACGTATTTCGACCGGATTTTCGAAGATTTGAAGCATCACCGGTACGTATTTCGCCCCGTAGTTTAGTATTTTTTCCACGTTTTTGCCTTTAGACCGTAGGTTTGCCCTGAAATTTGATTTTTGTGGGGTTTGGGGGTTTGAGTTTTGAGGTTGAAGATGAATGTGGAAGAACAGGACGCCGAGTATAGCCCTATACGAGGGCTATACGAGGCTCTGTGTTTTTTTTTATTAATTATTATTATTAGTTTTATTATTATTGTTATTATTAATGTTGTTATTATTATTGTTAATATTATTATTATTATTATTATTATTATTATTATTATTATTTAGTATTATTATTAGTATTATTATTGTTATTTATTATTATTATTTAGTATTTATTATTATTGTTATTGTTATTATTATAATTTTTATTTATTATTACTATTATTATTTGTTATTATTATTAGTATTATTATTGTTATTATTATTATTATTATTATTATTTATTATTATTATTATTATTATTTATTATTATTGTTATTATTATTATTAATATTATTATTATTATTTATTATTATTAGTATTATTATTGTTGTTATTATTTTTATTATTATTATTATTATTTATTATTATTATTATTTATTATTATTATTTATTATTATTGTTATTGTTATTATTATTATTTTTATTTATTATTTATTATTATTGTTTATTATTATTATTATTATTTATTATTTGCAGATTGATTATGGAGGGCGATGATATTGAGATAGAGATTGAGGGGGGTCAGCCGGCTCAGCAGATTCAGCCGGTTCAGCAGGGTCAGCCGGTTCAGCAGGGTCAGCCGGTTCAGCAGGGTCCACGACGGAGACGGCGGCCGCCTCTGGATACGCTGCAGGGTTGTCCGTATCTAGAGTTTCCCGCGGGCACCGATGCCGCCCGCCATTGCCAGAAGCTTCGGAGGATGTACATTGGATTGCATGCATCGATCGACTGGGATGCGATGGACCAGCTTGCTGAGACGGATAGAGTGCGTCGGTTTGTACCTCTCGATTCGCCGTGGCATCGTCTTTTCGATTTGGCGCACACGCCGACCTACAGGGAGCTGCTGGTCGAGTTCCTTTCGTCATTCACATTTCACCCTCCTGGGGTCCCAGTGCCGCCGCCGTACCCAGGTGCTCCCCCTCCGCCTGAGATTTCTTTCAGGCTCGCTGGCGTTTTGCGTACGATGACGCTAGCAGACTTTGCGGTGCGTTCTGGTTTATACATGCAGGGGGAGATCGAGACTGAGGTTTACACAGCGGGGCTAGTGGTGGTTGAAAAACCCATTCTTCTAGGGTTTTGGCAGGTGATTGCGGGGCCAGATCATTGGGAGCACGATAAGTCGAAGGGGAGGGTGTCGTTTGTTGCGGACCCACTGTACAGGTACGTACGTTTATTACGGCAATTATTGTGATTATGTGCATTGTTTATTAATCTCTGTTTCTGTATTTCGCTAACACTAACACTATCTGCAGGTATCTGCACCATTTGTTCGCTACTTCTATCTCAGCGCGCGGGTACAGCCGTGAGTGGTGTACGACCACAGATCTTTTTTTCCTTTATTGTTTGTTGTATAGGAGGCCGTGCGCGCTAGCACACGGTCTAGCCCAGTACTACGCCTCCGCCCATCACCGGCAGGAGCGCGGATTTTTGTATGGCGGGGCGTACGTGACCGTCATTGCCCGTTCATTTGGCCTCGTGCTGCACGAGGACCCACATCTACAGACGCCGCCAGTCATGCCGACGCGGATGGGCATGCAATCGCTGTGGGGGATGAAGGTAATCAAGAGGTTTGCAGTTGGCCCGCAGTTTAAAAACCGCGAGACCGGGGGCATATGGACAGAGGAGGCACTACCAGAGCATTTCGAGCCCGTTTATCCTCCTGTAGATCCTGCTGATGTAGTGCCTGTGGAGGAGCCTCCGGAGGATGTAGACGGTGCAGCGGTGCCACAGCCACCTGCCGGGGCGCCTCAGTTTCCACGTCACGCTATTCCAGGTCGTGCCCCAGGAGTTGCGTTACATCCGGATGTACGAGCCGAGCTTGACAGGCTCAACGATTTGGTAGGTTGGCTGGTACGAGAGGCTCAGGATAGACGAGAGAGAGAGAGAGGGATTACCACCGATACCGCTTCCACCAGCTCGAGCACCACATCAGCAGCAGCAGCCGCAGCAGCCAGATTCGGATTCGGATTTAGATGTATAGACCTGTTGTTGTTTTTATTTTTATTATGGATGTACAAACTTATCTCATATATTTTTGTTATGGATGTACAAAGTTATCTTATATATGTCATATTTATGTTTGTTTTCAGTTATTCGGTTACTTAATGATTGTTGTGTTAAATTGAGATAATACGGAAACAAAATATGTTTTGAATATATTACGGAAACAATATATCCCTGAATATAATACGGAAACAATATTTGAACGAGATAAAATTTTAATCGGAAGAATAATATTTAAAAAAGTAAAATGTTAAAAACATTATAATATTTAATCGATTACCATTTTTAAAATAGTTGATTTTTAAAAAACAAAACTTTTTTTAAAACCAAAAAAATTTTCAACCACAAAACACATCTTCAAAAACTATCAAAAAACCATACCAAAACCCACCAAAACACCCCTCATTTCAGCCAAAAAAAAAACCCAAGCCTAGACGCCTCGTATAGACCTATACGAGGCGTCTAGGGTTCCTTAAACTTTGTGCCTGACACCCTCTCAGACCCCCTTGAATTCAGTGCTTAGACGCCTCGTATAGACCTATACGAGGCGTCTAGGGCACAAAAGGTGTGAAAATAGGCGCGATGGGTGTCCAAATATCTCCAGCCATTATTAAACAATGTGGTTTTAACTGTTGTCTGGATTTTTTCCTTTACTTCCGCTGTTAGTTTAAACTGTGTTTTAGACATTTAAACCTAATTACCACTACTACAATATGAAGCATTAGACGGTGTTCAAGATCTTTTTTAGACGGTGTTATAATAATAACACCGTCTTAAAATCAATTCCTCACATAGCCATTGTGCCAATCCAATTAAAATGTTCATGAAAATTCCATATAACCCCATCTTATGGTTAAACCCCGTCTTAAAATCAATTCCTCACCCTTTAGACGGTGTTCCCTTTAAACACCGTCTTATGCTTCCTCACCCTTTAGACGGTGTTCCCTTTAACACCGTCTTATGCTTATATATGCACCGTTTAGACGTGTTTTTTAACAGGTCTTATATATGCTCAACCAAAACCCTAGCCTCCATTCACCTTCTACTGGAAGCCATTCAGACGCAGCAAACCCTAGCCTCCCTTCCCTCCCCATTCTGCGTCTCTCTCATACCACGCTGCCACCGCATCACCACCTATACTCCGCCGGAGCACTGCCATCTCTATCCGCCTCAATCTCTGACGCCACTCGGAAAACGGTATGTACCCTCCTAATTTCTTTGTAATTTCAGTGGATATGTTGATAATTTGAGTAGATCTGCGTTGGTTTTTAAGTAATAGCAAAACCCTAGAATAGTTTGACTTGAAAGTAGGAAAATATTTGGAAAATTCACATGGTAGGCATGTGGGTTTGACTCGTGAAATGCCCACTAAGATTCTTCAAGATTTATGAGTTGATTTCCGAGGGTTTGTTTACGTTTGATTAAATTAGATTGCTGTGATTGGTTATAGCCAAAACTTTTGAAGCAGAGGCCTGAATTTGCCGTTTGAGAACTGTATGTATGTATGTATGTATGTATGTATGTATGTATGTATGTATGTATGTATGTATGTATGTATGTATGTATGTATGTATGTATGTATGTATGTATGTATGTATGTATGTATGTATGTATGTATGTATGTATGTATGAATGAGGCCTGATAAGTGCTAATTTACCTACTGTATGTATGTATGAATGAAGCCTGATAAGTGCTAATTTGCCGTATGAGAACAGTATGTATGTATGAATGAGGAGCTGAACCTGTTGTCCTCTCTATTATCTGAGGTTTCACTGGGTACGAAAGCCGGAAAGCGGATAAGTGGAACTGCGCTTGACCCGAATGGGGAATTCATGGTTAAGAGCCTGAGATCGCGGTTGGTTGCAGCGAATCAATGGGCTGGAGGAAGGGTGTTTGTGTGCGTCTGTTTTCTATACTAACCTTTGTCCGGTTCGGAATAGTGTATGATGCAACACTACTTATATTTCACTGCTTATATACATGTTGGGATCGAGTTGACGAGTATGCCTTGAACACCCAATCAAGTTTGGTGGATCTGTTTCTGAACACGCAAGTTCTGGTATGTTTTGATGCTAAATCACAATTGCATATAAGTTGTTTTAGTAAGTACTCATAGGATGCAATAGGGACCTGTTTCAGTGAGTATATATCGGATACTAAATCACAGTTACATATTAATGGAAGCATATAATCTCTAAACTAGGGATGAGCACGGTACCCGTTCGGTACCGAACCGGTACCGGAACTTACCGTTTTTTTTCCTGTAAATACAGGTACTGTACCGGTACCGAAAAACGGGGAAAATGGGTATAATAGTAAAATTGTTTCTTTCCTTTCTTTTCCTTTCAACTCGGGAACACACATAATGCTTAATTTTCTTTCTTTTCCTTTCCTTTTCATTAAACTCGGGAACATGAAACAAAATCAGATCTATTACTTTCATTTCTTTTCTTTTTCCACTTCTTTTCTCTTCTCTCTTTAAATGAAACTCTGGAACACAGCGTTAAAGTGATTATTGCAACTGATTATTGCAGAATGTGTTTATCCAAAATGGATTATTGCAACTTAAAGTGATATTGATCAGATAATTAGTTTCAAAACACAAATCCAAACACCCCCTTAGTTTTTTTAGTATGGGTCTCATGTGTACTCCTTTCTTAGGTACTGTCACTACTCCCACCCTATGAAGGGAAAACTGTTCTTGAATTAGGAGCCGGTATCGGTCGTTTTACCGGTGAACTAGCTGAAAACCGCAGGCAAAGTCATAGCCCTTGATTTCATTGAAAGTGTGGTTAAAAAGGTATGCATATTGATTTCATTGGAAACGAAGTTATATTTACTATGGTTTATTTTTTGACGTTTTTAACTATTTTTTAACAGAATGAGAGCAACAATGGGCACCATAAGAATGTCGAATTTATGTGTGCTGATGTCACCTCAGCAGCAGTGCCACATGCAGCAGCGACGACTGCACCACACGCACGCCTCAGCAGCAGCACCACACTACACGCACGCCTCAGTAGCAATGTCGCACTGCACGCACACCGCAGCAGCAATGTCGCTTGCAGAAGCAGAGATTGCATGCCCACAGCAGCAACGTGCAGCTACACGCCCACAGCAGCAACGCGCAGCTGCACGCCCGCAACAACAACGCGCAGCTGCATGCAGAAGCGGGTTGTCTCTGGTGACGAGTCGCCAATATTCAAAGGTAAACTAGCCTATTTTAGTTTAGAAACTAGCCTATTTCGTATATGTTGGTTGCCTTACTTGGTAGTTTAATAAATTTGGTATATATATTGCTGTAGGCACTATTCCAGAGTTGGTTCCAAAACCTGTATTTTAGAGATGAACTTCAAAACTTTTTGAGTTCGAGTTACCCGACTAAGTTTGGAAGCGAAGATGTTGATGGTGAAGAAGTGGATGAGGACAGCGATGATGACACAGATATGATTTAAAATTATGACATTTTAGATGTTAAGTAGTTTTATGACGTATTAGTGACTTAAAACGATTTCGAATTGTGACGTTTATGCAGTTTACGCTTACATAGATTATGCTTATTTAAGTTTATGTGTGGTTAGTTTTTGTGGCTCGTGAACCAGAAATGGACAGGTTTTAATATGAAAAAATTGGAAAAAACGAAAAAAACCAGAAAAATAAAAAAAAATTGTTTTTGGCGACCCTTATCGTCGCTATTGATTAACAGGCTTTAGCGACAAAATCAGCAATAGCGGAGACATGCTTTAGCGACAAAAATCAAGCAATAGCGAGGAAATCAGCAATAGCGGAGACATGCTTTAGTGACGAAAATCTAGCTTTAGCGACGATTTTTGCTCGCTTTAACTGAAAACTTTTTTTATTGCAAATGTTTTTTTTTTCAGCAAAGGTTTATAAGACGGTGTTAAAAAATATTTGTTTTAATTAATATTTGAAATGTTTTGATATTAAAAGACGGTGTTCATCAAGTTTAAGCCGGTGTTAACATTGAACACCGTCTAATAAGACTTGATTTTAAACCAGTGTAGTTTAAGACGGTGTTGAAAACACCGTCTCAAAACCCATATCACCCCGTCTAAAGATCTGTTTTGTAGTAGTGTACTAATCGTGTTGATTGAGATGAATTTTAATAACTTTAATATTTGTTCAACATGTTAGTGGCTTGATCTTGATCAGTCCCACGCCTCGCGGTAAAACTCCACATATGAATTTTGAGGGTGTGACAATATTACTAGCCATTCGTATTCGGTTTTGCATTATGAATGAAAATATGTACTTCAACTGAAAGATAAAAGCTTCAATTTATAATACTTCAGCTTTTCGATCCCATATATTTTCACTCTTATAAAACAATGTACTTAAGTCTCACTATAAGTGCACTTCTATTTACATCTTCGCTATGCATGTACGTCTATTTTTTATGCATATTCAACCACACATCATTGATTTATCTATATCTTTGGAAGATCGAAAGTGATAAATTTCTATACAAACCCTTTTAAGACTAAATATCATCAACACATTATGGGTGGACGCATTGATGCGGATAAGAGAACTCCATGTCTAGCGTGCTTAGCGATTCCAACTTTTTTGCCTGTTGTCGTGCAAGTAATCCACCTGCTCCGTTGTAGGAAAAGTGCCTTTAACCGCACCGCTACTTTTACTTTTTTAGAGCCAAGACTTCCATCCCTACAAGGATAACCACAAAAAACCTATTTTTAGAACATCATCACTTTCTAATATTAACATACAACACATTATTAATCATGATAAAAACCTGTTTTCAAGGTTTTTCTTGCTTCGGCTTCTTGGGCTCATCTCTCAACGGTTTTTGGACCTGCGATATAAGCTCAACTTTTTGGTGGCATATCTTTTGGACTCTTTCTAGAACCTTCAATGGATCAGCTTTTCTTCCCTTTACTATAACCTTTTGTGTCTCACAATCCGTCACAACATCTTCGACGCCTATTTAAAAAAAAAAAAAAAACCTTAATTATAAATTATACCAAATAAGAACAATAAAGAAACTCCATATACCTAAAAAAATAGAAAAGAGTACAAACCCTCAAAGCCTTTAAGGCATCGTCGGACTTTTCTAGCACAACCTTCGCAATCCATGAATACATTCAAAACAATCTCTTGCGGCGAAGGAGGTGGTAGCTGGTCTTTTGACCCCTTTACCATTTCCTCATCTCCGAAAGCCGGTTTTGCTTCTTCGACCTCTTTCTCTCCCTCCTCCAGATTCTTTACCTAATGAAAAACAATAATCTATATCATCATCCTCTATAAACACATTTTTATTAAAACCCAAAAGAAACTCATTGTCACACCAGATTATTATGAAAAGATGATATATATAAAAATAATAAGAATAATTGGCAACCTCATATTTCTTCTCTTCTGATTTTGAAGTTTCTTTTAGCTCTAGTTCATTGAGCCCCTCCGTGAGTGATGGTGATAGAAGCTCAACATTTCGGTGACTTTTCATCTTAATTCTTTCTAGAACCTTCAACGGATCAGCTTTTTCTCCCTTGACCACAACCTTATGAGTCTCACAGTCCGTAACAACATCTTCAACGCCTATATTTCATTTCAAAACAACTAAATTATTGATTATACCAAAAAAAAAATTCCAATGAAGAAAGTAGAAAAAGAAAAATATACAAACCCTCAAAGCCTTTAAGACATCGCTTGACATCTCTAGCACAACTTTGACAATGCATGTAAACGCTCAAAACAATCTCTTGTTGTTGTGAGGGACATGGTGTCGGGTCTCTTGAATCCTCTCCCTTTTTCTTCTCTCCAATGCTCGGCTTTGCTTCTTCCTCCGGCTTCTTTATAAAACACTACCAAAAGGACTTTATATAAGTAATATTGTAGATTACTAGTGGTATCAAGGACTTTATGACAAGTGTAACAACTTACTAGTTGATGATCAATAGCTTCTTGTAACTGATCCACGACCTCCTTCATTGTTGGACGTTCTTCTCTGTTCTTCATGTTGATCAGTTCTGTTTAAACTAAATGGAAAACATGAATAACATACCTGTTATAGCATTCAAAGCAGTAGAGAATCCAGTCAGAGATCTAGCCATTGAGTTCGACATAGTTGTCAGGATGATCCGGTTCCTCCTTAGGGTGTAAAGTGATGATGGTGATGAAACCGAAACTAGGGTTGATTTCGGTTGTTGGGAGAGAGATACGAATGCGATGTTATGAGGGTTTTGTAATTGTGTAAAGTGTCTAACCCTTTAACTCTCTAATAAGCTCCTTATTTATACACCCAAGAGGAAACCCAATTAGTTAATAAGGGTAATATGGTCCATCAACAATTACCAACTAATTATTAATAGGTTATTAATATATTTTGATCTATATTATATAAATGATAATGATGGCTACTAGATTAAATATAAATAAATAAATATTTAATCTTACATTCTCCCACTTAGCCGAATAATCATTTATCATGAGTATTAGATTAGTCTGATCAGAAGTTAATACTCATTTTAGCCTTAAACAAGTACTATAGCAGAGAAATACAGCCGTTGAATCATTATGCGACTCAGGACCCCATTAGTCATACTATAGCCTTAATTTAAAACCTAACAGTTATGATCAAAATAAGTAAGCCCTTTAACGTTTGATTTGTATTTATAATCAGGGCCGGCCCGTAAGGCTTATCAACCTAGGTTAAGGCCTAGGGCCACCAAAAAACAAGGGCCTCCAATTTTATTTCCTTTCATATATTAGACTTGTTTTTTGTCATTTAAACTACGTTTCTGGGGCCAAGATTTAGGATTTACACTAGGAGTCTGCATTGTCCACGCACACAACACATCAGCCCTCATTACTTGCGGCGTCTTTTGAGTAACCAATGTGAAACTGATTGCGGATTGAGCGAAATTAGGGCCAAGATTAGGAAAAATCATCACTATGGTTTTTCAATGTCTCAAATCTCAATTTCAATTCCTTTATACCAATTCAATAGGGCCCTGACTTTGTAGTTCGCTTAGGGCCTCCAAAAACGTTGGAACGGCCCTGTTTATAATTGTCTATATGTCATTACACCGGCAGAACATATGTTAGAGACATACAAAATCAAACTGATGAGGAAAATTAAAAGTTAATCATTCATAGTACGATATGCAGTTGTACATAGTCATCAATATACCCGTGATTATTATAAGCGCTTACATAATAGTTATGGGTGATAGACTTTTAGTTATAGGATCCTCAAGCATATCATGAATGCATTCGATACAAAGATTTAGTTTCCTCAATTCGTTCATAAACGAATAATTAATTGCGTATCAAAATTTAATGCAGCACCTCTCGAACTGTTACTGTTCAAGGAGACATGGTAGCTGACTTTATCACAACAAGTCTTCAATATATTAATTATATGGAGTTAATAAAGTCATGAGTCCACTGATAAATTTCCAACAACATTTAGTGACTATATTATGTCGTTATAACTTAGGTTGTTGATATCAGTCCATTATGACTCCTCCATGAGATAGATTTTGTCATAAAGATATACCCAAAATTACATTTTGTTATCTTTGAATATTACAAAGTTAGAGTAATAAACCGGTTTGAGTTCTCACTTCTTCTTTAAATTATAGCCTCTCGTTTATTTTAAAGATATTGTAATACTCTATTAAATGCTTCACCTTAATCTAGACATATCTAGTGTGTTGCAATGTGAGTAATATCTAAACGAGTATAGACTTAAACTTACATAAGGCTTCTAATTAATGAAGCGTAAGAAATAATCTCATTTATCCTATTATCCTCTAAAGGAGAGCAGTATTGTTTGTTACATATGTAAGGACCAATTTAATGTTAAACTTATGGAACGGAAGTAATGTCCCATTTGGTCTATCTCAACATGTTATGATATCTATTATGTAAGAGATATCTCTGAGATCTATTATATCAAAGTTTGTGTTAACAATGCTTTGACTTATGTAACATCTACTTGTCAAAAGAATATCATCTATATAGACAAGTTTATCTTAGTTGCTCCCACTCATCTTGAGGTAGGTACATTAATCCACTTGGTTGTTGATGAAAATAATTGCGTTAAGATTTCATCACATTATGATGTTTGCATTAAACCATACATGGATTTTATTGGCTTATAGACAAACTGTTCTTTAACCTTAAGTTTGGAACTTTCAGGTTGTTTTATGAACATGTAAATATGTCAGTCATTTGTTAGGGAAAATTGTTTTAATGTTCATCTAATGTAGCTTAAAACTATTATAAGCTACTAGAACAGTGATGATCCTAAAAGAAATCTTTTGTTAGATATGTAATAAAGATTCTTTAATAATATATCTCTTCCTGAGTATAACCTTTGACAATCAATCATGCTTCTTTGTGTCTTAACGTTTATATCAGGATTTGGTTTAGTTATGAACACTCTTAGGTTATTCAATCAAATCCCAAACGTTATGCGAACACATAAAATCAGTTTTACTAGAAAACTGTTTTATTCCATTCAGAAGATTAATTGACACTAATGGCTTAATTAGAAGAGATAGGATCAGTAAACTTTTCCAAAATCCATTTCAACTTCAATTAGGGAGGTTATGTAATCATCAAAGTTAATAGGTTTTTTTTTTTTTTTTTTAAACCTAGATGACCTCCTTAGTTGATTATTGGGTTTGTTAGAAGTTTCAGTTTTATGGATTAGCTCTCTTGCTTAGGTTGCTATCATTTTCAGGATTCTAAGTTTGTAAGAGTTGGTGCAGTATGGTGTACAAGAGGTGTAATCGGAGTTAAATTTGGAGTGAAATTTAATGACACTCTTCCCCCCGCCTCTTGTATTCCTTGCAAGTCGTGATAAAAAACTTTGACTGCTCCCACTGACCTTAGAAAACTTTAGGAACTCAGCATGCTTAGGGTCAATATTTAACGACCAAACAAATTCTAATAGAGAAAACATATAATAGAGAAAACATATTAGTGACATTAGTCATTGTAGTTTCTCTTGTTGAGGATTATGTTGGTTTAGGTAAGAAATCTAAGTGTGCCCACAATTAAGCAACAATGAAACTTTTGTAATAGTAGCATTAGATTTTAAGGAGACAAGTTTTGATGGAACAGTGTCGTGATGGAGCGGTGTCTTGTACAAGAGGTGCAAATTGAGGTAATGTGAAATTTTCACTCCCCCACCTCTTGCAACTATTGCAAGTTGTTCTAAAACACTTAATGCTCCCACTGATCTTTTAATATCTCTAGAATGCTACAAGAGAAGTTTCAATTAGGTATGTGACGTGGGAACCTATTATATATATGTTAGACTTTACTTGATTTCCTTAATGTCCAGATGTCATAAAAACTTATGGACATATTTAATAGAAATCATGTTAAGCACATATATGAGTAGATTTCTTTAAGACCATGGGCCATATGCGACAAAATTTAGATACAAGTTGATAGTCTTTTAAATGCTAAATGAATTATGTCTGAATATTCCATTTGGAATAAGTTCCACGAATGTCAATGAATGACTTATGATGGACCCATACTTATTCCTTGAGCCAAGTAATATTTAGGGCTATAACGTCATGATTTAAAATCACTTAGAAGGAGATTAGATAAGAAATCATCCTCATTAACCATGTCATGATTTCTCATGAATTTTGGTTATGATGGATGAAATTTATGAGTCTCATTTTCCTTTTGTCAAATTCTCATTTTCATGATGACAAAAGTTGTGAAAGTGTAAGGTATCATCTAGTTTTATCTTAATAATGTTTCAATCCAGATGTTTAGAAAAAATAAAATGAGAGTTTAAGGTAAGTGTGACTTTATGTTGACTATGCAAACCTCACAACCTTCATAACATTGCTTAATTATGATACTATATTCTGATTAATCTTCAGAGTATATAAGGTATCGAAATGCGTTTGTTAGAAGGCTGCTTATTATGGTTTTTATAGCCTTAACATTTAATTTTGTCACTAACTCTTATGTTAATTATTTGTTGATTTCTGGTAAGGAAACATTTAAAAAACTAGAGTCAACTAATAATGTGTTAATAGGAATATTATAATTAGTAGACTTAAACATCTTTAATAAATGACTATCTAATTAATTCATCCAACTGTTCTTTAGAATAATGGATAGTCTCGTTGCTTATGTTTAGTCGAATGACATAATGATGCATTGAGTTTTTCCCTTTAAGAACCTTAGAGGTGGAATTAACAGTTGTAATTTGTCTATGGACCTTAGAACAATCCTCTTTTAAGGTTTTAAGTGGTTGTAAGGTGAGTAACAACTTATTTTCCAGCTTCAAACATTTATTTCTTTGTACATATGTTGCTTATCAACACACTCATTATACTTTGGTATTTTTTAGTGTTATAGTTGATTTATAAGGCATCAAATTGTACAAGTGAAAATCTTAATATGTAATGTACTGGAAAATGTACTTATTTCCATGCGTAAGCCCTTACCTTTATGGGTCATGGTATTGTACATTATTATGTATTCACATATACCACTTAACTTTATAGTTTAGAATTATAAAAGAAGGCATGCATCTTAGGAGTTCTAGTGATTATTCCATATATAAGAGATTAGCCTTAGGAAAGACTTTATCTGGAATAACTTTAGTGATAGCATTATGTTAGAGAGTTCTTGATTATCATAAGAGACATCATGTTCGATTTGTCCTAATCATCATGCTCTAATTTTCTTCTTTATAATCTTTATCAGAAGAGAGCAATAGGATTATCGTGTCTTAAGAAATAATCAAGGATTTAATTTAAGAGCTAATTCTAATAGAAACTTTAAATGAAGCAAACATTTTAGGTTTAGGAATTAGAGTGGATGGGATATATGTAGAAGAAAAATATAGTGAGTAAAATTATGGGTACTAAGAATAAGACAGACGAAATGATCATAAAATTAATTAAGGATCATTATGTGAAGAGATTGTGATATGTCTATTACTAACATCAAAATAATAGACTTAGTAAAATTCTACTTAAACAAAGACAAATCAGCTTTGGCCAGAAGTGTAATCATTTAAGTATGTGTGCAAAGTAATCGTGACAAATCAGCTTTGGCCAGAAATGAGACAATCACTTTAGTTATGCACTTGTCAAGCATGCTAAACATAAATGAATTAAATCAGCTTTGGCCAGAATTAAGACATTTCACGTGTGTAATGCATACTCAACATAACTTTTTATAATACTTGAACAATAAATAGATGTATTAAATCAGTTTTGGCCAGAAATGATACATCAGAAGCTCATTCAAGTTAAGCTAGTTTGGTTTTGTAAAACATTATTTGATCCTTATTAATTAATTAAGTATAAACAAAACCAAGTATTTAATAGCAAACCACCTGTTAGCGCGGATCGAACTAAACAGCTTAAAAAATAATGAGGTTTCGAGTCTTGTGCGATCAGTAATGCCTTGTGCGATCGGTAATGCCTTGTGCGATCGATAAGGCCCAAAACTTGTGCGATGTACATAAAGCCCAAGTCTTGTGCGATCATAAAGGACTTGTGCGATCAGTGAGGACTTGTGCGATCAGTGAGGCCCAAAATTTGTGCGATCAGTGAGGCCCAAAACTTGTGCGATTAGTCAGGCCCAAGTTTTATGCGATCAGCACTATCTTGTGCGATCCACAGGTCTTGTGCGATTTCCCTTGTGCGATCAGATCATTTTTTTTTTTGATCTTGTGCGACTGTTATAGGGAAACTTGTGCGATTATGATTTCGAAACCACTGTTAATGCTGTTTATTGTGATAATTAACTGAAAATCGAAATTTGAGGGATTGTGGGATATTGTTTCCTATTTTATTTCTGATCTAATCTTATCAAAAGATTTCGAAAATAATAACTGATTATCCCTTTAACAGTTTTTTCGAAAATTTAATAGATAAAATTAAGATCAAAATCATTAAAACACCCACTATTCCAAATCATATTCCAAAATTTATGGAATTTTCGAATTTTCTTAGAACATTATGATGAACCCTAAAAAAATAAAAACATAATTCTGGAAATCCGAAACCTGAATTTTAATGGTTTTGTAATGGATTTCGTGACAACAAGTTTAATCCTTTATGATTTCGAGTCAATTTATCAAACATATTATCCGAAAACAGGGATTTCTGCTCATGAAACTCGAAAACAGCCGAGACATTTTTAAGGCTTTAAAAAATTCGTTTTCCAGATTTTTGATCCCAGAATAATGGATACAAAAACAGAACGGATTTATCAACATATGCTCTGATACCACATGTTTATCAGTTCTGTTTAAACTAAATGGAAAACATGAATAACATACCTGTTATAGCATTCAAAGCAGTAGAGAATCCAGTCAGAGATCCAGCCATTGAGTTCGACATAGTTGTCAGGATGATCCGGTTCCTCCTTAGGGTGTAAAGTGATGATGGTGATGAAACCGAAACTAGGGTTGATTTCGGTTGTTGGGAGAGAGATACGAATGTGATGTTATGAGGGTTTTGTAATTGTGTAAAGTGTCTAACCCTTTAACTCTCTAATAAGCTCCTTATTTATACACCCAAGAGGAAACCCAATTAGTTAATAAGGGTAATATGGTCCATCAACAATTACCAACTAATTATTAATAGGTTATTAATATATTTTGATCTATATTATATAAATGATAATGATGGCTACTAGATTAAATATAAATAAATAAATATTTAATCTTACACTTCAAACATTGATAGGCAATCTTTGAAAACATACGTAACGAATCTGTGTTCATCTGCTTATGTAAATAGGAAGGAATGATCATGTCTAGTGTTTTCCTTATGTAATGTTTTTCCACTAGAACATTTAAATATCGACGGTCATCATTGTATGATGGAACATATGCGAGCCTTCCACACAAAACTTCCCACAGAACGACCCCAAAAGAGTAGACGTCAGATTTTTGGGTGAGATAACCGTTGTTACAGTAGTCTGGATCAATATATCCTTCTGTGCCACACGGATGCGAGATAAGAAAGCTAGCCTGCATATTGGCAGGGCGTGCTCTTGACAACCCAAAATCTGAAATTTTTGCCTTCCAGTCTTCATCCAAAAGGATATTGGGGCTTTTCACATCGCGGTGGAAGATTCCAAGTTGAGACCCAACGTTTTCGTGAAGGTATTGTAACCCCCGGGCAGCATCTAGGCAAATCGATAGGTGTTGGATCCAGGTTAGATATCCGTTGTTTAAATGCTTGTCAAGACTACCGTTGCTTTCATACCTATAAACAAGAATCTTCTCGCCATCTTCGTCGCAGAAACCACGAAGAGAGACAATATTTTCATGTTTATATTTTGAAAGCAAAGCTATCTCTGTCTTAAATTCCTTGTCTCCTTGCCCAAGCATTTGCCTATAAACCAACCGCTTCACCGCGATGGAGCCGTGTTTTTTGGATATGCCTTTGTATACAGGCCCAAATCCACCTTCTCCAATGAGATTCTCTTTGGCAAATCCATTAGTTGCCAATGATATCTCCCGGAGAGGAATCTGCAAGTGCTTCACATCTTTAATGGAAGGCATGATCTTTGATGCAACTTTGTGTTTAAAGGCAAAATCCATTCAAAGATAAGGGGTAACTTTGTGGTTGGGATATTTTTTTTTAAAGATTAACTGGAAGTGACTTACTGAAGACCGACCGCTAGATGAGCTGTTTTTATATACAAGTACTGGGTACAAGGAAATGTGAAGGATACATCTTGAAAGAAGTACAACGCGTTTTGCATACTTTTAATTAATTGGAATGATGAAAGGGACACCCGTGTTAGTTGAATAAGATTATCTCCAATGGTTTCTTGGAGAGCAAGCCCTTAGAGAGAGGTGGGGGTGGTCACTAGTGATAGAATTCCATCACTCACAAGCATCCAATCAAGTTTCGCCATGTCATCAACCATTTTTTCAACACTCACAACCTTTTTTAGTGGCAATGGTAATCACTCACCACCACACCCAACAATTTCCCCCAACCAACAATTCCTCTCACAAAATCTGGCCATCACGCGTTGATTTTTACACGCGCTATAGTTTGCAGCCATTTTCACGCGTGATAGAATGATGGTGGCGGTGGGAATTGTTTGTTTTCACGCTTTATTTTTTGGCCATCACGGTGCTATAACTGACCGCCCCCACCGCCCTTAGAGGTCTTGGATGCCTTTACCATTGGAGCTCATCCATCCTTAGAGGCCCTTAAGTGAGATGCTCTTGCACAATGGCATCATGTGTTTGTCTTGGTTTATGTGATGAGGTGGGCCCAAAGTAAAAAAAAAGAAAAGTTTTATTGAAATATGGTGTGTAATGGGTAGTTGATGAGGTGAAAATTAAAGAAGGTAATGATATTTGTAGGGTTGGAGATGAAATAAGGGTTTTTAAGGATTTGTAAATATATTATGTGGCAGATGACGTGGCAGCTAAAGATGCCTAAGGACGCCTTTAGCATTGGAGATAGTCTATGAATTAGAAAAACTTGGGAGAGAAGGAATGCATGTAATATTTGGAAACTTTTCTATTATAATAATACTAAATATCAATAAAAGTTTGGTATAATTTGATAATTTAATAAATAGTTGGGCCAAATTAGTTAAAACTAGAACACAACCTGTATTTTTATTCGTTTAAAAATATCAACTCGTTCTGAGAATTTGGTATACTGGTAATTTGGTCTGCCTAAGCTGCTAACGCTATATCATGGAGAGAAATCTGCAAGTGCTTCACATTTTCAACGGAAGTTGTGTTCGTTTGTTTGTAAGCTTAACTATAAAACTACAATCAGTGTTTTCGTGTTTGACTATGTATAAACTTTGTGTTTCTGGTATAATAATATGTACTTAACTATGTATAACTATGTTTGGTGGCAAAATGGATTTAGATAGCAAAGTGACTTTGTGGGTATGTTTCTTTGAAAATATTCCGAACCCCCTAAAAAAATCATGGGTGCGTCACTGATGATTGCGTGTTAGAGGAGTTGAAAAGTCAGAAACGAGGAAATTTTCTCTAACAAAGCCATAAAGGCTCTTGGGGTTCTTGTGGTACAAAAATAGTTCAATATGTAAGTTCATTATGTGGTCTAGTTGGTGTAAATTGCTTTTAATGTAGGTTGTCGTGTTGGGTATTGGTTCCGGTTGCCCCTTTGTTAGTGTAGGGGCTGCTCACGTTATGAATGAAGTTAACTTTCGAAAAAAAAGTTTTTCTTTAATTGGTCCAATTGGTTTATTAATTTTTGTTGATTTCTACCACCCCACCCTATCACCACCACCGCCTCCAACAGCCGACCAAGATCTGGTTGTTACAAATCTAGTTCCGGCAACAACACCACCAAAACCACCTCTTCTATTGCAACCAACCACCAATCCACCACCATCGCAACCACCTCTCTTTCCTTCGACCCAAACCCCTAAAATTCCTATCCAAAATCCTCTTGTTTACAAACCCATAACCTTCAATCCCTGTCAAAATCCAAAACCTTGATCTCAATTAATCATAGGTGGCTTTGGCACTATTATGCGACAAGTCAAATTAGGGGGCGAGAACGATCCGATGTTTGTTTAGGGGTTCGGTTTGCAAGTCGATTTCATCGTCATGGGGTTTGTTTTTAACGGGTTGGATTTTGTAATTTAAATATGTGCTTCGTGGCATGGCCGGCCCTATAGGTGGGCGGGGAGGATAACCGGCCAGGGCCCGATATTTCGAATGGCACGTTATTTTAAAAAAAAAAAACTCCGATATGTATATGTAAAATAAATAAATTAATAGGGTATACCCATACAAACACTAACATGGGCCCACTTACAAAACTATTTTTATGGTTTAGATTAGTTATTACCCTATTGACATTAGGTTTAGACCTTTAGTGAGCCCAATACCCAATTTCGTTAAGACTCAAGGACACGTTTTTTCGAGCTCGAACATGGTACATGAATTCTCAGGGTCGGCTATGCGTCGTGGCAAGAAAGATATGGGGTTTGTTTTTTTCAAGAATGATCTTGTGTTAGTTTAGATTTTAAAGTTTGAATATGGGTTTGATTTTAAACGGGTTCTAAATGGTGAGAGATTGAGAGCTCGTGAAGTGGTCACTAGTTGGTGGTGGGTCACTGGTATGTTGAATGGTAGCGAGAAGAATATGGCGGTTGGTTGTTTCTTGATAGACCCTGGTGGTCTTCGATTGATATGTGATCTTCAAACGGTGGATGGATGATGAGATAGTGGGGTTAGTAAAAGGGGGTGAGGGAGTGTTGAGTTTTTAATTTAGATGTATTTTTTTTTTAATTTAACAAGGGTAATTTATTAACATAAAGTAATAATAATAATAATAATAATAATAATAATAATAATAATAATAATAATAATAATAATAATAATAATAATAATTTAAGTTCACCCCACCATTTTTTAACGGTGGAAATTCTGTGAACGGTGCATTGTCTTTTTTGGCCAAGACATCACCACCAGTTAGACATCCGCCGCTGGCTAACCATCTCATCCACCTCGCTGGGTTCCTTTTATTCCCAAAATATTGAGTAGGTTTGAGCACCAAGTCCTTAGAAAAACGGGTTGGGTTTGATACCACCACTATCAAGCAATATGTACTTCAAATGAAAGATAAAAGCTTCAATTTATAATACTTTAGCTTTTCGATCCCATATATTTTCACTCTTATAATACAATTTACTTCAAGTTTCACTATACGTGCACTTCTATTTACATCTTCACTATGCATGCACGTCTAATTCTTTATGCATATACAACCATACATATTTGATATATCTATTTCTTTTGAAGATCTAAAAGACAAATTTCTAGATAGACCCTAGTTTTAAGACTAAATATCATCAACACATTAGCGATTACAACTTTTTTTGCCTGATGTCAAGCAAATAATCCACCAGCTCCGTTGTAGGAAAAGTGCCTTTGACCGCTACTTTTTTTAGAACCAAGACTTCCATCCCTATAATGATACCCACAAAAATCCAAAATTAGAACATCATCACTTTCTAATATTAACATACACACGCATTATTAATCATAATTAAAACCTTTTTTCGAGGTTTTTCTTGCTTCGGCTTCTTGGGCTCATCTCTCAACGGTTTTTGGACCTGCGGTATAAGCTCAACTTTTTGGTGACATATCTTTTGGACTCTTTCTAGAACCTTCAGTGGATCTGCTTTTCTTCCCTTTACTACAACCTTTTGTGTCTCACAATCCGTCACAACATCTTCGACGCCTATTTTTCGGAGAAAAAAAAAAAACCTTAACTATAAATTGTACCAAAATAAGAACAATAAAGAAACTCCATAAAACTAAAAAAATAGAAAAGAGTACAAACCCTCAAAGCCTTTAAGGCATTGCCGGACTTTTCTAGCACAACCTTCGCAATCCATGTATACATTCAAAACAATCTCTTGCGGCGTGTGAGGTGGTAGCTGGTCTTTTAACCCCTTTACCATTTCCTCATCTATGACAGCCGGTTTTGCTTCTTTCACCGGTTTCTCTCCATCCTCCAGATTCTTTACCTCATGAGAAACAACAATCTTCTCTTCCGATTTAGAAGATTCTTGTAGCTCCAGTTCCTTCAAATCCTCTGCCACTGGTAATGGGACCGGTGATACAAGCTCAACTTTACGATTGCTTTTCTTTTTAACTCTTTCTAGAACCTTAAACGGATCTGCTTTTTCACCCCTCACCACGACCTTATGAGTCTCACAGTCGGTAAAAACATCTTCAACACCTATTTTTTTTTTTAAAAACAACTTAATTAATAACTATACCAAAAGCTACAATCAAGAAACTACAAAAGTAAATGTACAAACCCTCAAAGCCTTTCAGGGATTGCCTGACTAATCTTGCACAGTCTTCACAATGCATGAATGTTTTCAGAACAATCTCTTCCCGGGAGAGAGATGGTGTCAGGTCTCTTGAATCCTTCTTCTTTACAACCACCTATTATAAAACAACCAATTACTTTTTCTTTTACCAAAAGGACTTTATATAAGTAATATTGTAGATTACTAGTGGTATCAAGGAGTAAAGTGAACTGATGTCAATAAAATATGTAAAATTAACCTTATGACAAGTGTAACAACTTACTTGTTGATGATCAATAGCTTCTTGTAACTGATCCACGACCTCTTTCATTGTTGGACGTTCTTCTCTGTTCTTCAAACATTGATAGGCAATCTTTGAAAACGTAAGTAACGAATCTGTGTTCGTCTGCTTGTGTAAGTAGGAAGGAATGATCTTGTCTAGTGTTTTCCTTATGTAATGTTTTTCCACTAGAACATTTAAATATCGACGGTCATCATTGTATGATGGAACATATGCGAGCCTTCCACACAAAACTTCCCACAGAACGACCCCAAAAGAGTAGACGTCAGATTTTTGGGTGAGATGACCGGTGTTATGGTAATCTGGATCAATATATCCAGGCGTGCCACAAGGTTTGGAGAAAAGAAAGCTAGCCTGCATATTGGCAGGGCGTGCTCTTGACAACCCAAAATCTGAAATTTTTGCCTTCCAGTCTTCATCCAAAAGGATATTGGCGCTTTTCACATCGCGGTGGAAGATTCCAAGTTGAGACCCAACGTTATCGTGAAGGTATTGTAACCCACGGGCAGCATCTAGGCAAATCCATAGGCGTTGGATCCAGGTTAGATTTTCGTTGTTTAAATGCTTGTCAAGACTCCCGTTGCTTTCATACCTATAAACAAGAATCTTCTCGCCATCTTCGTCACAGAAACCACGAAGAGAGACAATATTTTCATGTTTATATTTTGAAAGCAAAGCTATCTCTGTCTTAAATTCCTTGTCTCCTTGCCCAAGCATTTGCCTATAAACCAACCGCTTCACCGCGATGGAGCCGTGTTTTTTGGATTTGCCTTTGTATACAGGCCCAAATCCTCCCCTTCCAATGAGATTCTCTTTGGCAAATCCATTAGTTGCCAATGATATCTCCCGGAGAGGAATCTGCAAGTGCTTCACATCTTCAATGGAAGGCATGGTCTTCATCTAAATCTGGAACAAGAAAAAGGGTGGTACTCAATTCAAAATTTTTTAAAAGAAAATGGTAATCGACATGTAAGCTTAGCTATAAGAGTACAAACTACAAACTCGGTTTTCGTGTTTGACTATTTATAAACGTTAAACTCTGTGTTTCTGGTGTAATAACATGTACTCAACTATGTATAACTGTGTTTGGAAGCAAAATCGATTCGGAGAGGAAAGTAACTTTGTGGGTGTGTTTACAAACCTCGGATATTTTTGTTTAGCGGGTGACGACTCAAACTTTGTGTGGATCGACCGGTGCGAAGATTCAAGATGACTGACTGGAGAGACTAGTGAGAATTTTTGTTATGCGAATGTTTCGAAGGAAATGTGTGTATATATAGCACAACGATGGCTAGAAAACACGCTTTGGTTTTTTTTTTTTTTTTTTTTTTTTTGGTATTGATGAAACTACGTGGTTGTTGCAAGTGGAATCGTTTAAGCGTAGGGCGCAAGTTAAAATTAATATAGCACAACGATGGCTAGAAATTGTCGTGGAAGAAGAGTTAAGGGGCCTATGACAACGAGTCAAAGCTACAGACAATGTGATGGGACCATGGGCGGTGGTTAAGGGTGAGAGGGGCACTCCCCTCTTATGGAAGTCCCCTCTCTTACGCACACTCAATCAGGTTATGTCACGTCAACTCCCATCTTAAACTCCCCTCACACCCTAATTTGATGGCGGCACTCCCCTGTTAGGTGACTTGTTTTTTTATTAAAAAAAAAAGAAATAATTGATTGGTTTGAAAAGAGGGTGGCCCCACACTCTCCCCCTTCCTTCTTCGGTGAATTCACCCCGACCCACCTCCCCGATTTGGGTCACCGCAGGGATGGCGGCAGTGTTCCCGCTGGGGGAATAGGGTCACCGAGGCCACTCCCCGCTGGTGCCCCGCTTACCCTAATTAAGGCCCGCGGGTGTCCCGGCCTCCACGAATTTCTTCACCCGTAGTGTTTAGTTTTATCAATTTCTTCACCCGTAGTGTTTAGTTTTATCGAAAAATTTTGAAAAAAAAATGGTAGTGTAAAATATTGAATTATTATTTATAAATTTACATGTACTAACTGATCTATGTTTCGTAGTGTAAAATATTGAATTGTTAAGGGTCTGGCCCCTACTGATTTGGATTTTAAAAGACCGTCCCCCACTGAGTTTTCATTCAAGCTCCACAACTATCATGGGACATAAGACGTACAAAATTAAACGAACTGCTAATCCAAGACTAGATCACATAGAATTTTGTTGTCAACGCTGAAGGTTCGACAGTGGATGAGAGTTTCCATTATGCATGGTCTTTCCATAGAACCGATTGACTGGATAAGAATCATTGTAAAGTGGAACCAACTTGATCGCCATACAGAGTAATGAACCAACCCAACAGGCGGAACTGGTATGGGGGGAATGGTCATAGCATGCTAGGATCAATACCATTGGGTGTCCGTCTAGCCGAAAGCCACACTAAAGCATGTTGTGGGATGTTTTCGTAGACGAGCAACGATGCATGAGGAAGTGAATGTTTTGGTGGTGGGAGAATGTGATATGCCAAATGCTTGAAGGTCACATCTATTCAAATTGTGCTTGATCATGTAGATTCTTATCAAATGCGTATCTTGTATATGTGTGGGGATTCAAAGATTAATTAGGTTGTAGGTGTGGTTTCTCTTTCCCCCTTCTTCCCCCAACTTCACCTCATTCCCACATCATCATCCCTTCCACCTAAGCATCCTTCCCCCAAATAGGGGTGTGGTTTCTTCCACCTTCTATTTATTTACATTTTTATTTAATGTATTTTATTTATAGATAACATTTTTTATTTGTTTAATATGTTAAAATAATAATAAATAAGAATATTGTTTTAAGAAAATTAGACATTCAAGAAAAATTCAAGAAACTTAAAAATAAAATAAAAACATAAATTTTAATCTAAAATTACTGGGTGCGAGATGTTTTGTGGGATATCCTGAGAAGAGCTGGGATTTCGGCTAAGAAAGAGGCTCCTGTGAATTTCCTTACCGACCCTATGGAAGGGAGGTCTACTCTACGACCAGCGGATCTGCTCGTCTTTGGCTAGGCTAGGAGGAAACATGCTGGTGTGGACCTCACGGGGGTTTCCCCTCTGGCTAGTTTAAGGGAAAACGGGTTTGTAGCTGGACAAGCAGTAAGAAAGGCAGAATCGAAGAAAGTTGATAAGCATGCTAAAGCTTGTGTAGAGCACCAGCATGTTTTTGTCCCTTTTGCCTTTGACACATTTGGCTTCCTAGCGCCAGAGGCTATCCAATTCCTGACCAGGGTCCAACGGGTCATCCACAACAATTGCTCAACCTCAGGGGGACGGGGTTTTATCTTTGGTAGATTAGGGTTTGCAATTCAGAAAGGGGTGGCGGCGCAGCTTGTTGCCCGTCTACCTTCTGTTTTGATGTAACTTGGCAAGTATTGAAAATTGAATGATAATATCGTATTTAAAATTAAAAAAAATTATGTATTAAAAGTATAAAATAAATTTTGCATAAACCTACAAACACCACTACTTGTCATCAATGGGATTGACACGAAAGTTATTTCAAATACAGTCAATTAAATCCGCACAAAGGTTCCCATGCACATATTCATTGCGTAACGCCCACATATTTGATTCTTGTTGAGTCTCACCAATGTCATTCGGATCGTATTCGCACATCGCTCGACCTTCGTCTTCAATGATCATGTTAGAAGTATTGTACAAGCATGCATAGTGTATCTTAGTCTTTTTGGTGTCCATGCACCTTCTGTGTTTTGTATTATATATCATCTTGACTTTAACACACCAAACAACCTTTCGACATCATTTCTTGCCACTTCTTGGCACTTCGTATATTTTTTTCTTTTTTCATCAGTAGGATCTCGTATAATTTTAATAACAGCCGCATAGCTTGGGTATATACCATCGACTAGATAATACACGTGCTTGTATGACACCCCATTTAGCATGAACGAAGAATTAGGGCTGGTACCTCTAATGATGTCGTCAAAAATCTCAGATCTTGCTAGAACGTTTAAATCGTTGTTTGAACCTTCGACTCCAAAAAAGGCATGCCAAATTCATAAATCTTGGAGTAAATTACAAGTTTTGTCTTTTATCTTTACGTCAAGTTTCAGGCGTTGTTCTTTAGGCAAAAAGTTGACAGGCGGTGTCCTTTACGTTTCAAAATCTTGCAAGTTTTGTCCTTTATGCCAAACCAGGTTAGAAATCTCATTTAAAATATGTCATGTGCAAGGCACATGAGGGTAAAATGGTCATTCCCTCTCAAATCCTTTAATTCCCCATTTAATTCCTCATTTATATCACACACCAACCACTCACCAACACAAAATCATCTCTTCAATTCATCTGGCCATCAAATTAGGTTTTCTTCATCCTCCAAATCATCGTTGATCATCGTTTTCTGCCATTGTGGAAGAGAGGCAATAATTCAGACCTCATGGACAAGCAAGAATCATGGTCGTCGTTTTTATGCTTGTCCAGTCCAGGTAATATCATATCTCTTCAAATTAGGGTTTTCTTCATCTTTTAATCGATCATGGTTTTTTGCATTCTGGGGCTCAACCTGTGCTTTTATTGGATGGTACGATCAAGAAAGTTCTCAAAGGTGTGTCGATATCATACCTGGATTGCTTAGGGATATGAACAAGTTGGAAGTCGATATGCAGAACCTGGAACATTCAAACGGGTTACTTGAAGGCAAATTGAGAGAGTCTGAAGCCATTTCAAGAAAATTGAAAATGTATTTGGTTATTAGTTGGGTTTGTTTTGCTATGTATGTGATGTTGTCTTAGTATGTCTTAGTGTATTTGGTTAGTAGCAGGTGTATGCTTTTGTAACTGATGTAATGTTGTTTAAAGTGGTAAGGAAATGTCCAACTTTTGCAACTGATGTAATGTTGTATAAATTGCTAATGAAATTTCGAACTTTTGCAACTGATGTAATGTTGTTTAAATTGCTAATGAAATGTGCAACTTTTGCAGCTGATGTTGTTTAAAGTGCTATTGAAATGTGCAAAACGACCAAAACTTCAAAATGTCCGTAAGTGCAAAACGACCAAAACTTCCAAATGTCCATAAATGCAAACGACCAAAACTTCAAAATGTCCATAAATGCAAAATGACCCTAACTTCATAGATAACATAGATAAACTTCACTTACAGACCATACCATAACATGATGTTTGTTCAAAAGACAACATGTTTGGTCAAAAGACAAAATAGGCATTGTTCAAACTACATACTAAGCAGCCAACATCACAAAATAAGTAGTGTTCAAACTACATAATAAACTACGAAATAAGCAGCCAAATGGTCAATTTCCACCCTTCCCAGGTTTCCCAGCTTTTGCACCTTTACCCGCTTTCCCAGCTTTTGCACCACTACCCGCCTCAGCTTGACCTTTGCATGTCCTTGAATTATGTCCAGTTTTCTTACACTTTGTGCATGCAGCCTTAGTGTGCTTTTTGGACAGCCTACCATATTGGGTCAACTCTTCAAGCTCAACTGCAGATCTTTTCCTCAACTTTTTTGGTCTTCCCACTTGTGTATGGTGCTTTAGAGGTACAATAGTTGTAGGAAGTTGAATCTTTGCCCATAAAGTTCGACCATTAATTGGGTTAACCTTGAATGAATACACCAGCTTCCACCTATCCATGGTGTAAACTGGATGAACCCAACTCTCTAGAGCACCCACCCTTCCACCAGTAGCAGCCTTCTCCCATAATGCAGCCACAACATGTCTGCATGGCATACCTACATTTCCCAACCCTTAATAATTATTCAGATGCAGTCAAAGTTTGTCATCAACACTTAATAAGTATTCTTATTACCTGTTATTTCCCAGCCCCTGCAACTACAAGTCCTTGTAGCCAAGTTCACAACGCGAGCACTATTCAGTTTGCCACTGACCTGGTAGTAATCCCTTCCATTCCACTGAACATGGTAGTGAGTTGCATCCTGCTTGATCTTATCAAACATTTCAGTTGCTTTTGGTGTCAGCAGCCCTTCACTATTCTCTATCATGTTCAACACAGTCACAATCCTCCGCATAAGATACTCCCTTATGTATTCAAGTGCAGAAATGATGGGCTTGCCACTGCCTTCAACAATCTTACCATTGTAAACCTCACACATGTTGTTAAGAAGTATGTCAGAAACAGCCCATTCCTGTGATCAAACTGCAACCAATCAATAAATGAAATAAAAACATATATATTCACTGAATTATATACCTGAAAAGTGTGCCCTTGTCCAATAAAATGGTGGAATCTTTAATAACCACAGGTGGGCTTTCTTGTTGAAAGCCTTCAATTCATCCATAGCAAGTGTAAACTCTGGAGCTGTTGTTGCAGCAGCACACTTCCACAACATATCCTTGTATAGATCACCTTTAAAGCTCACTTTCATATTCTCATGTATGTATGTGCCTGAGACAGTATCTGTGCTCAGCAAAAGGAAAGAGCCTTGTGATTTCAGGAAGTATTCCCTATTTAACACACAAAGAGGCAATAATATATTAACATACACAATGAACAGATCTGAGCAGATAGTATGAGTAGACAGATAAAGTAAAAGAAGGTGTACCTTTGCCTATCACTTATGAAAGGGAAATTGGAATTGCTCCATATATCAAGATCTGCACCCAACAGCTCTAAAAACCACATCCATGAGTCCTTGTTTTCAGATTCAACAATTGCATAAGCAACAGGGTAGATACCATTGTTGCAGTCAACACCTACTGCAGTTAACATCTGACCTGAGAATGGTCCTTTCAACAATGCCCCGTCTAGTCCTAAGAAATCCCTACCTAATGCTTTAAAGCCCTGTTTTAAAGCAACCAAACAAACATATATTCTTCTAAACTGTCTTGTGTTATTCCCTGAATCTGGACCTGCTTCTACCTCAATTTTTACAGTAGTACATGGATTTTGTTGGATCAATTCATTAGCATACTCCCTCAACAGTGTATACTGCTCAACATAGTCCCCTTCTACATGCTTCTTGGCTAGTTTCTTAGCCCTGTATGCCTTCATCCTGGAAATCCCAACAACAAACTGTCTTTGAAATTGCTCCTGAACAGCCTTAACTAGGATATCTGGGTTCTCATCAATTTGTTCTAACATTTGTTGTGAAAGAAATTTTGAAGTACAAGCATAGTGCTTTCGGGTTTGAAGGCATGTGTGTTAAGTGATTAGGGTTTTGACCAACCAACTCTCAGAATCTTTTTCTTTTGATATTAATAATACCCATGGACATTGAAACTGTTGAGGGTTTGTCCTTTTTCCCCTACCACCAACATTTATGACAACTTTTGCTCTGAAGTCCCTGATTCTTTATTTTTTTCCACAGCAGCCACTTTCTGTTTCTTTTTCTTACCTTTCCCACCCTTGTCTTTAGTTTTTCTAAATCACCCACTTTTTCTTTACCTTTTTCTTTGGCTTGACTTTGAATATGCACCCCATTATCATCTACTTCAAAGTCTGGCTTAGGACCTTGACATACAGCCCTAACCCTACTATGATCATCCTTGATGATTTTTTTAATTATTCTAGTCTCCACTGCATGTTTTTTTATTAGTTTTTTGGCTTCTTGTTTGTTTCCAAAGACCTGACCAAGACTTTCATTATAAAAATTTGCCTTGTTTTCATTAGATCTTCTTATCTTATGTAACAAGTGTTTCCTAGTACTTTTCTGATTCTCATCATATTCAGACCCACTGTCAAACCTCTCATTATCTAAAACATCCCCATCCATGTCTTCCTCAACATTCATTTGGTTTTCATTGACCATGTCCTCTACATCTGCATCAACATTCATCCTATAGTCACTCATGTCTACCTCATGCTCAGTCATATTGTTCTCTTCATCAAATATATAATCATTGTCACTAGTATCCTCACTATAACTTTCATTATGAATCATATCCTCACAATCACTATCATTATGAATCCTATCCTCACTATAATCATCAAGACCTTCAATGTCATCACATATAGTCACTTCAGTCTCAACCCAAGCTTGATTTGTAGCCAAATTGTTACCTTGTACAGCCCCACTAGATTGTCCCACATCCTTATCACCTATATCACCTAACACACCATCCTTATCACCCAACACAGCCCCACTTGATTGCACAAACCCACTGTATTGCCTAGCATTTGCATTAAGGTTAAAAGGAACAACAACATGTGGTCCAGGTTCATCTATCTATTCAATGGTGATAGCAGGTTTGGTAGGTTTAATAGGTGAGGAAAACAGTTCCTTCATGTTTTTTAAACCATGTGTGGTATATACATTGATGACCTTGTGTTGTTCAACATACTTAGCCAAGTTCAGACAGTCTTGATCACTACTAAGGTGTTCAAGACCATCATCTAGGTTTTTTTTTCAGGATTTAAAAACTGGTAATACATTAGGTTTGTGCTATTATATCCCAACTGATCCAACATCAGATCAACTTCATGAACAAAGAACTTATCTATGTCTATTAAGTCTACAAAATCAATATTCCCTCCTACATATGTTCTTCCAGGACATGTTGTTAGCCTACCACCATGATGAAAACATATGCTAAAGAAATTAGGAAACCAAGCTGCAAAATTTCAACCACCATTGCCATTAATCAATTGTTGATCATCATCAACATCCCAAAATTTAAAAAAAAAGTAAACTAGGGTTACGAAATCAAAAGTTTTAACTTACTGTAAAGTTCAACGACCTGCTCATGGTCAAGACTGTTACGAACATACCATCCTTCATCGTCTTGAGACATTGCTTCTGTTGATCGCCTTTGATTTGTGGTAAAAACCCTAACTCTGAAAGATGAGGGACATCGAGTGTGTTTAGAAGCTGAATTCAGGGGTTGGTGTGGGATATAAAGGGGGAATTGAAATGGGTGAGAGGAAAATGACCATTTTACCCTCATGTGTCTTGCACATGACATATTTTAACTGAGATTTCTAACCTGGTTTGGCCTAAAGGATAAAACTTGCAAGATTTTGAAACGTAAAGGACACCGCCTGTCAACTTTTTGCCTAAAGGACAGCGCCTGAAATTTGATGTAAAGATAAAGGACAAAACTTGTAATTTACTCTAAATCTTGTGAGTAAACAGCTTCTAGCAATAATGAGGAGTGTCCTTTATCACCACGCATATATTGACCTCGCCATGCATTAGGGAAAATACGACATGGCCAATGCATACAATCGATACTTCCTAGCATGCCAGAAAATTCATGTCTCTCTTCATGAAATAAATAAATCTTTTAGATGTCCTTCTTCATTGGTCTATGCAAATACACCTTGCTATATGGCTTCACGACACCTTTGGAAAATTCATATAAACACTCCCGACTCATTCTAGCAGACATCCTTAAATATTCATCCCATGAATCTGTAACACCCTTCTAGATTACTTGAATTTAATAATATTTCCTACTATTTTAGATAAAAGATGCCTGATTAACATAGATATGATAAGTACGTTCATAAGTAGCAAGACCTTAGTCGACTAACGACTAAGTTAAAACATCCAAAAGTTGTTTGACAATTTGTTTACAATCCATAAACACAATCTAATAAAGTTTAAAACATTGCGGAAGCTTGTGAATAGTGTTCGGTTCTTCAAAAGCTAGCTCGATCATCTTCCGGTTAGTTTCCAATATTTCCTAAGATCAAAACCACAATATTTGTAAGTTTTGTTCAAGTTAGAATAGATACAAACAAGTTCCAAGGGTTAACAACACAAGAAAAATAAAAATTTTCCGTAAGGAGGGCGCCGCGTGACGCCAAGGCCCCTCGCGTCACGCCAAGCCCCCTTTTTCACAGAATGTTCACTTTGTTGTTGCTGCAGATATCCAGCTCCAAGTTTAATCAAGTTCTAACTTAAAATAGCCATAACTTTTGACTCGTAAGTCCGTTTAAGGTGATTCTTTTTCCTATGCGTCTGTAAATTCATTACCGACATGCCTATTACAAATTTCATACCGAAAAACTTGTTTACGGACCGAAATACTATATGACCATTTGCAATTATTCGACCCATTCTAACTTAACCATTTAACTAGAAAACCTAAGGCGTTCATTACCCAAACTCCGGGGCTTATTATCACTGGCACTTCATTACCAAACTTATGGCTTCGTGCTCTTGTGACCATTTCCGCCAATTCCATCTACTTACAATATTAATACTACAAAGTATCATTATTCGACCCGTTTGGTCCATCTATGGAAAATCCTCCATTTTGATGACTACCAAACGACTACAAACCAATTCTTTCCCTACGGATTTAAGTAACGTACAAGATTGCTACATCCAACACAATTTTCATCAACAACGCATAGTTTAACAACAATTCATCGAATGTAACGGATCAAGTTACATACCTTCAAAGTATGCCTTTCAAACGTGGTTCGCCACCCGCTTGTCCGCTTGACGCTCCTGCGCTCTTTCCTATAGAGTTCATTTAAGACATGTTTAGAACTCTCTTTAAACCTTATATCGCATAATACACCAAAACATCATAATTATGCGTTTAAACTTTGAATTTCAGTTTTAAGCCTTCTTAGAGGCATTTTCACAAACACTTTAAGGGCAGATTTTACATGATTAAATATCAAGTCTCTAACTTATCACTTAGCCCTAATTTCACATCATTCAACCATTTTACACAATTGTTAGCTTCTATAATTCTGAAGTTATCTCACAATTGTCAAATTACACTAGAATAACACCCAATCTCCTAGTGATTATCAAATTCTACATAACCCACTAATCACCTACAATGATGATCATGGATTTTACTAAAAATTTACATGATTTCGACTTGTATTTGTCTAGGGTTTGTCCCTAGACACTATAGTATTTCCTAAATCATCATAAGACACACATGCAACCATAATTTCAGATTTTCCCAATTTCATGAGAATTTCAAGTTGAGAGTTTTCATCAAATTTTACATACCTTGTAATTCTCTTGTGATGAGGATCAATAATCTATGCTCGATTTTCGTTTTTGATCAGATTTGGACCTTCAATTTGGTTGTTTTGTGAATATTTAGGGTTTAGAGGGAGCTTGAGGTCGCCCCTGATGTTGGTCGATTTCAACAAACACAGAAAAATGTGTTTTATGTTTCTAATTTTATTATTTCAATAAATTAGTTTCCATTTAGGCACACTTAGTCCCTCATCTTTCACTTTTTGTTTGTTTGAACCCCTAACTACACATAAGTGACTAACTAACTTAGTTAGTGTCATTTCTAGTTAGTTTATTTTACTATTTTACTTACAACTAAATTGTAAATTTATGAACTCTAATTTTCGGGATGTTACAGAATCCCTATCAGTGCCATACGCCATTTGACGCAGTGCAGAAGTGCAATTTTGTAAAGTAGTAAAGCCCGTTTTCCCTCTAGCATTATACCATAACGTGAAAAAACTATAATTGGCCAAATCATTGGCAATATATAGGAACAGTCGGCGACCCATTCAAAACGACACCTAAATTGTTCACCAGTGTACACACAATTTTCAACAAAATAATCACCCAATAAACGATCATGTGCACCTTAAACAAACGTTTTAAAAATAACTTTAATAAATTATACTAAACAATGTTAAAAATTAATAACACCAATTATTTAAAAATATATAATGTAAACAAATAATATACCTTCATGGTCTCTATTTAGCGCAGCGGCCCTTGTTTTTTATTATGAAGTTCTTTCGTCTTGGCCGTCTTCTTCCATCTCCACAATAATTTTTGTCGTCTAAATCATCGTGTTAACGTAAAAGTTTACAACGTTTTCCTCTGATAATGAAAAACTCATGGCTACTAGAATGTTTAAAAATATTATATAACACGGAGGAGAGGAATGTATAAAGATGGAGAGTGGAGTGAGTTTTTTTTTTTTTTGTATATATAGGGTTTAAAATAAAAAAATTGAATTTATTTTATTAAAATAGCCGTTATTCAACGGATACTTTTTTTTGAAAATGGTGAAAAGTGATCTTGGGGATATCGGGGAAATATCCTCGTTTGCACCGAAAAGAGGACGGGGGGGGGGGGGGTTGTTCCCTGTCGGGGGCCGATTCCACCTCACCTCCCCGATGGCCAGTGGCGGACTCAGGGTTTTTTTTTCAATGGGGTCCATTTTTTTAGGTGTTCAAAATTTTCATAACAAAACGTTTAAATTTTCGGGTTGGTCTTCGTTCGGGTCGGGTCATAGCAAGGTTTCAACTAGATTTAAAAAAAAAACAGGAAAAACAAGTTATACAAGAATTAAACCCATGACCTCTTATTGATAAATAGAGGGATTTACCACTACACCAAGTTTCCTTTTCTTTCTATGGTGTCCACCTAATTGTATTTATGGGGTCCTTATACAATTTAATATACCGAATCTACTAATTTTTTTTAAAAACCTTGGGGTTCGGGGACCCCGACCCACTCTATGCGGGTCCGCCCTGCCGATGACTTCCCTTAGGCTTTGCGGTATGGTGATGGTCCTCCCTTGGAGGATGATCCGCCACGTAGGATCCACGTAGGATGGGTGTGAAGATGGGGCAAAGAGGATGGAGGTATGGAAATGGGGGGATGGACCTAAAATGTTTATGTATATATTGTATGTATAGGTGTGTGAGAGAGGGGAAGGTGTGGTTTTTGTCTTCTTGTGCATCGGCTCCAACGTCCCATACTCGACTCCGAGGACAAAGACGGTAAGGGGGAAATGGTGTTCCAGCGGGGCCGGACCTAGGACGGAGGGGGATGACCCCCATACCGTGTAGTCTTATGCCAAACCCCACCGCCTTAAGAGTGTACCCAAAAATCTTACTCGCCGAGAGTTGGTGCCTCTCCCATGATGATTAACCTTCACTTGGTTAATCACCTTGTTTCTCAAGCTCTTCTCTTTACGATCTAAAATCGCAACCGGTTTTACGGCATAGTTGAGACGGTTATCCACCTCAATATCATCGTAGTGGATACGAGCAGTTTCGTTTGCTAAACATTTACGGAGATGTGACACGTGGAATGTGCTATGAATCCCACTCAACTCCTCGGGTAATTCGAGACGATATGCCATTTTACCAACCCGTTCGATAATTCTGAATGGCCCAATAAATCTTGGGCTCAACTTCCCTCTTTTTCTGAACTGTATCACTCCTTTCCACGGCGATACTTTCAACATTACTTTATCACCCACTTGAAATTCAATCGGCCTGTTTCGTTTATCCGCATACGATTTTTGTCGATCCTGAGCCGCTTTTAGGTGAGCTCGGACCATATCGATTTTCTCATTCGTATTTCGGATTATATCAGTAGGTGCTAGCCCTCGTGGACCCACTTCTCCCCAACATACCGAAGTTCGACATTTTCTGCCATATAACATTTCATACGGGGCCATCTTAATGCTCGTGTGATAGCTATTGTTATATGAAAATTCGACCAATGGTAGATAGACATCCCAACTACCCCCGAAGTCAATAATGTAAGCCCCCAACATATCTCCCAACGTTTGTATTGTTCTTTCACTCTGCCCGTCCGTTTGGGGATGGTAAGCGGTGCTAATGAACAGTTTAGTTCCCATTTGTTCTTGGAATTCACGCCAAAAATTCGAAGTAAACCGAGTATCTCTGTCTGACACAATGGATATCGGTACCCCATGACGTGCTATGATTTCATTGGTGTACACTTCTGACATCTTCTCGGAAGTATAAGTCTCACGAATTGGAATGAAGTGAGCGCTTTTCGTCAATCTATCTACAACTACCCATATAGCATCAAATCCGCGGTTAGTTTTGGGCAATTTGGCCAACAAATCCATGGTGATTTGTTCCCATTTCCAAACCGGAATTTCCAACGGTTGAAGTCTACCGTATGGTTTTTGGTGCTCCACCTTGACTTGTAAACATGTCAAGCATTTTTCTACGTACTTCACCACATCTCTTTTCATTCCGGGCCACCAATAGTTTTGCTTTAAATCATTGTACATTTTGGTCGCTCCCGGATGGATGGAATAACAGGACTTATGAGCTTCATCAAGTAGAAGCTTTTTAACTCCACATGTGTTAGGAACCCAAATTCTGTTGAAACGTGTTTTCAAACCATGGTTGCTTACTTCAAGATCTTTAACTTGGCCAACGATCCTTTCCTTTCTCCAGTTTTCCGTCTTTACTGCTTCATCTTGTGCTTCTCGAATTCGTTCGAGTAAGCCTGAGGTCACAATGAGTTGCAATGATTGTACTCGTATCGGGACATAATCTGTCTTTCTGCTTAGGGCGTCCGCCACCACGTTTGCCCTTCCGGGGTGATAGTGTATTTCACAGTCAAAATCTTTCACCGTTTCTAGCCATCGCCTTTGTCGCATATTTAACTCCTTCTGATCGAAGAAGTATTTCAAGCTCTTGTGGTCGGTGAATATGGTGCACTTTACCCCGTATAAGTAGTGCCTCCATATTTTTAATGCAAATACCACCGCAGCCAACTCGATATCGTGTGTGGGATATTTCTTCTCGTGTATCTTCAATTGCCTCGAGGCATAAGCTATAACTTTGCCCCGTTGCATCAACACGCATCCGAGCCCCGATAGTGAAGCATCCGAATAAACCACCATGTCTTCGACTCCGTCCGGCAATGTCAGTACCGGAGCTTGAGTTAACTTTTCTTTTAGCGTTTGAAACGCTCTTTCTTGATCGACACCCCAAATGAACTTTTCTTTCTTTCGGGTTAGCGTTGTTAGCGGTGTCGCAATCTTGGAGAAATCTTGAATGAATCTCCTATAGTATCCCGCAAGCCCCAAAAAGCTTCTAATCCGAAGGGTTCTTCGGGGGATTCCATTTTGATACAGCCTCGATCTTTGACGGATCCACCAATACTCCGTCGGCACTTATGATGTGGCCAAGAAATTGTACCTCTCGTAACCAAAAGGCACATTTAGAGAATTTTGCATATAACCTCTCTCGCCTAAGTGTCTCTAACACCTCTTGTAAATGGTGTGCATGTTCAGCTTCGCTTTTTGCATACACCAAAATATCATCGATAAACACAATGACCGACTTATCCAACATTGGCTTGCAAACCCGGTTCATGAGGTCCATTAAAGCCGCGGGTGCATTTGTTAGCCCAAATGACATCACGAGGAATTCGTAATGTCCGTATCTCGTACGAAAAGCCGTCTTCGGCACATCTTCCTCCTTGACCTTTAATTTGTGGTACCCCGATCTAAGGTCAATTTTTGAAAACCAGTTCGCACCTTGTAATTGGTCGAATAAGTCATCTATCCTCGGAAGCGGGTATCGATTCTTTACCGTGAGTTTGTTTAACTCCCGGTAATCAATGCACATGCGCATGCTTCCGTCTTTCTTTCTCACGAACAGTACCGGTGCGCCCCAAGGAGACACACTCGGCCTTATGAATCCCTTGTCTAGCAGATCTTGAATTTGGGACATCAACTCTTGTAATTCCGACGGTGCGAGTCGGTATGGTGCTTTAGCTACGGGTTTTGCCCCCGGAATCAATTCGATCCCGAACTCTACTTCCCGTTCAGGCGGTATCCCCGGTAAATCCTCCAGAAACACATCTTCATAATCTCGTACTACCGGTACATCTCCAATCTTCCGTGATTCTTTCTCGGGCTCATTTGCGTATATCATGAATGCCTTGCATCCTCGCTTCATAAGCTTGTGAGCTTTCAACATTGAGCATACTATAGGGTTGCCTCCTTTTTCGCCATAGATAGTGACGTGTTTCCCGCTCGGAGATGTTAGTTTTATCTCTTTACGAAAACACACAACCTTTGCATGGTGCTGAGATAGCCAATCCATCCCAACGACTACTTGAAATTCCCCCATTGACATTGGGATTAGGTCTATCAAGTATTCCTCATCGTCGATGCTTAATTTGCAGCATCGACAAACATCACAAACTATAAAACTTTTGTTATCCCCTATTTCAACTTCTAAGGGCACAGATAATTTCGTCAATACAAATGAAGGATGTCGAATAAATCCATGCGAAATGAAGGATTTATTCGCACCCGTATCAAACAATACACGTGCTGGAATTGAGTTAATTGTGAATATACCTGAAACCACATCGGGTTCTGTTTTCGCTTCTGCCGCGGTAAGTTGGAAAGACCTAGCCTTCGCTTTGGGAGCTTCTGTTGGAGACACTTTTGTGTCTCTCTTTCCCACCAACTCGGGGCATTCAGATTTCTTGTGACCGGGTTGATAACACTTGTAACAAACGGAAACTTTTCCGGGACAGAACGATGCAGTGTGCCCCGTCTTCCCACATACCGGACACGGCTTGTCTTTGAAGCGGCACTCACCCTTGTGCCCTTTTCCACATACTTTACAACTTGGCGACCCGCCTTAAGCCTCCACGTTCTTCCCCGATTCGGCAGTTCTAGCTTTCTTTGTAGGGCTTGGATTCACATCTTGTGCCCTCCGCTCGCCCCTTTCTACTTGTTTCTTTAACTCTATTTCCCGCTCCCGAGCAGTATTGATAATCTCCGTGAGGGTTTCATACTTTGATGGAGTCATGAACTCACGGTACTCAGCACTCAGCATGTTGTAATAGTAGTATATCTTTTGCTCTTCAGTGGTGACTAACTCATCACAGAATCTCAGCTTATCCATGAAGATGCCCGTGATCTTATCGATTGTTTCACCCTTTTGTCTTAGCTGGATGAATTCTTCCTTGATCCTGTTAATCACCGCTTTGGGACTATGGTGTTTAAGGAACGGCACCTTAAACTCGTCCCAAGTCATGACCCTTGGCGCTTCGGCTCCCATTTCCTTCTTTTTATTATCCCACCAATCCTTGGCTTGATTTCTCAATTGACCCGTTCCGTAAGCAACAAAGTCACCTACGTCACAATGGGTTCGTTCAAACACCCCTTCCACATCACTTATCCATCTTTGGCAAATTATCGGGTCAACCTCCCCGTTATAGATTGGCTGTTCACACACCATGAATTCCTTGTACGAACACCCTTTGCGTTCTCCCGACCTTTCTTTTATAAGGTTGACATTATCTTCCAACCTTTTGAGTCGCTCTTCAACAAGCGACAACACCGTGCTTTGAATCTTGTCTATAAACCCGGATAGACTTCCTTCAATTGCCTTCCCTACCTCTTCGGCAATTATCTCTTTCATTTGTTCGGTGCTTGTTTGCACCGGATTATCATCATTCCCATCAGACATCTTGAAACTGAAATGTTTACATTTAAACGTTAAACATTTCATTTATAACATTGCTTCATTTGTTTCGGTTTAGCCAAGTTCCTAACTTGCTTTAACCGTTCACATTTAATGCACTTTCCGGGTTTGAGTGTGTTAACACACTCTTCCTATGCATCTCAATTCATTTCTCATTTCTTACATAAGACCTAATTTATTAGCATAACAAGTTAATTCTTACCGGACGATTGATCAAGCTTGAACCGAACACTTTGTTGACAACCTTAAGCTCTGATTACCAACTTGTAACACCCTTCTAGTTTACTTAAATTTAATAATATTTCCTACTATTTTAGATAAAAGATGCCTGATTAACATAGATATCATAAGTACGTTCATAAGTAGCAAGACCTTAGTCGACTAACGACTAAGTTAAAACATCCAAAAGTTGTTTGACAATTTGTTTACAATCCATAAACATAATCTAATAAAGTTTAAAACATTGCGGAAGCTTGTGAATAGTGTTCGGTTCTTCAAAAGCTAGCTCGATCATCTTCCGGTTAGTTTCCAACATTTCCTAAGATCAAAACCACAATATTTGTAAGTTTTGTTCAAGTTAGAATAGATACAAACAAGTTCCAAGGGTTAACAACACAAGAAAAATAAAAATTTTCCGGAAGGGGGGCGCCGCGTGACGCCAAGGCCCCTCGCGTCATGCCAAGCCCCCTTTTTCACAGAATGTTCACTTTGTTGTTGCTGCAGATATCCAGCTCCAAGTTTAATCAAGTTCTAACTTAAAATAGCCATAACTTTTGACTCGTAAGTCCGTTTAAGGTGATTCTTTTTCCTATGCGTCTGTAAATTCATTACCGACATGCCTATTACAAATTTCATACCGAAAAACTTGTTTACGGACCGAAATACTATATGACCATTTGCAATTATTCGACCCATTCTAACTTAACCATTTTACTACCATTTAACTAGAAAACCTAAGGCGTTCATTACCCAAACTCCGGGGCTTATTATCACTGGCACTTCATTACCAAACTTATGGCTTCGTGCTCTTGTGACCATTTCCGCCAATTCCTTCTACTTACAATATTAATACTACAAAGTATCATTATTCGACCCGTTTGGTCCATCTACGGAAAATCCTCCATTTTGATGACTACCAAACGACTACAAACCAATTCTTACCCTACGGATTTAAGTAACGTACATGATAGCTACAACCAACACAATTTTCATCAACAACGCATAGTTTAACAACAATTCATCGAATGTAACGGATCAAGTTACATACCTTCAAAGTATGCCTTTCAAACGTGGTTCGCCACCCGCTTGTCCGCTTGACGCTCCTGCGCTCTTTCCTATAGAGTTCATTTAAGACATGTTTAGAACTCTCTTTAAACCTTATATCGCATAATACACCAAAACATCATAATTATGCGTTTAAACTTTGAATTTCACTTTTAAGCCTTCTTAGAGGCATTTTCACAAACACTTTAAGGGCAGATTTTACATGATTAAATATCAAGTCTCTAACTTATCACTTAGCCCTAATTTCACATCATTCAACCATTTTACACAATTGTTAGCTTCTATAATTCTGAAGTTATCTCACAATTGTCAAATTACACTAGAATAACACCCAATCTCCTAGTGATTATCAGATTCTACATAACCCACTAATCACCTACAATGATGATCATGGATTTTACTAAAAATTTACATGATTTCGACTTGTATTTGTCTAGGGTTTGTCCCTAGACACTATAGTATTTCCTAAATCATCATAAGACACACATGCAACCATAATTTCAGATTTTCCCAATTTCATGAGAATTTCAAGTTGAGAGTTTTCATCAAATTTTACATACCTTGTAATTCTCTTGTGATGAGGATCAATAATCTATGCTCGATTTTCGTTTTTGATCAGATTTGGACCTTCAATTTGGTTGTTTTGTGAATATTTAGGGTTTAGAGGGAGCTTGAGGTCGCCCCTGATGTTGGTCGATTTCAACAAACACAGAAAAATGTGTTTTATGTTTCTAATTTTATTATTTCAATAAATTAGTTTCCATTTAGGCACACTTAGTCCCTCATCTTTCACTTTTTGTTTGTTTGAACCCCTAACTACACATAAGTGACTAACTAACTTAGTTAGTGTCATTTCTAGTTAGTTTATTTTACTATTTTACTTACAACTAAATTGTAAATTTATGAACTCTAATTTTCGGGATGTTACAGAATCCCTATCAGTGCCATACGCCATTTGACGCAGTGCAGAAGTGCAATTTTGTAAAGTAGTAAAGCCCGTTTTCCCTCTAGCATTATACCATAACGTGAAAAAACTATAATTGGCCAAATCATTGGCAATATATAGGAACAGTCGGCAACCCATTCAAAACGACACCTAAATTGTTCACCAGTGTACACACAATTTTCAACAAAATAATCACCCAATAAACGATCATGTGCACCTTAAACAAACGTTTTAAAAATAACTTTAATAAATTATACTAAACAATGTTAAAAATTAATAACACCAATTATTTAAAAATATATAATGTAAACAAATAATATACCTTCATGGTCTCTATTTAGCGCAGCGGCCCTTGTTTTTTATTATGAAGTTCTTTCGTCTTGGCCGTCTTCTTCCATCTCCACAATAATTTTTGTCGTCTAAATCATCGTGTTAACGTAAAAGTTTACAACGTTTTCCTCTGATAATGAAAAACTCATGGCTACTAGAATGTTTAAAAATATTATATAACACGGAGGAGAGGAATGTATAAAGATGGAGAGTGGAGTGAGTTTTTTTTTTTTTTTTTTGTATATATAGGGTTTAAAATAAAAAAATTGAATTTATTTTATTAAAATAGCCGTTATTCAACGGATACTTTTTTTTGAAAATGGTGAAAAGTGATCTTGGGGATATCGGGGAAATATCCTCGTTTGCAACGAAAAGAGGACCGGGGGGGGGGGGGGGGTTGTTCCCTGTCGGGGGCCGATGCCACCTCACCTCCCCGATGGCCAGTGGCGGACTCAGGGTTTTTTTCCAATGGGGTCCATTTTTTTAGGTGTTCAAAATTTTCATAACAAAACGTTTAAATTTTCGGGTTGGTCTTCGTTCGGGTCAAGTCATAGCGAGGTTTCAACTAGATTTAAAAAAAAAACAGGAAAAACAAGTTATACAAGAATTAAACCCATGACCTCTTGTTGATAAATAAAGGGATTTACCACTACACCAAGTTTCCTTTTCTTTCTATTGTGTCCACCTAATTGTATTTATGGGGTCCTTATACAATTTAATATACCGAATCTACTAATTTTTTTTTAAAACCTTGGGGTTCGGGGACCCCGACCCACTCTATGCGGGTCCGCCCTGCCGATGACTTCCCTTAGGCTTTGCGGTATGGTGATGGTCCTCCCTTGGAGGATGATCCGCCACGTAGGATCCACGTAGGATGGGTGTGAAGATGGGGCAAAGAGGATGGAGGTATGGAAATGGGGGGGATGGACCTAAAATGTTTATGTATATATTGTATGTATAGGTGTGTGAGAGAGGGGAAGATGTGGTTTTTGTCTTCTTGTGGATCGGCTCCAGCGTCCCATACTCGACGCCGAGGACAAAGACGGTAAGGGGGAAATGGTGTTCCAGCGGGGCCGGACCTAGGACGGAGGGGGATGGCCCCCATACCTTGTAGTCTTATGCCAAACCCCACCGCCTTAAGAGTGTACCCAAAAATCTTACTCGCCGAGAGTTGGTGCCTCTCCCATGATGAGTTCGTTGTATGACGGAAAAATAGGTGACCAATAACAATAAACAAACTGATAGGCTTGTTCTCAACGGCTCTAGGGACGTCACATAGGCCTCAAAAGACGACTATGTGACCATTATTTCTCATAAATATTTACCCGTTGTAATGCTTTACAGCTTTTTGGCATGTGTAAAATATTGAACAAATTAAGTTGCGGTGAACGAACATTAGCTCTAGGAATGGCAATGGGCCGGGCTTGGCCCGGGTATTGGTAATCCCAAGCCCGTACCTGGTTGTAATTCTTTGTCCCATACCCGGCCCGTTACATGTCGGGTAATTACCCGTCGGGTATCGGGCATACCCGTTAATTTCATAAAAATACCCGGACAAATCGTGCAATTTTTACTTTGATATTTATATAATGTACTATTTTAATGACTATAACAAATGAAAATATGATTAATAACTTACATATCATATCCAAACCACATATATCAAACTAAATCAGAACTACCTTATTGCATAAGCATTCACATAATAAAGGGTGATAGATTCCATATCCAATATACATGCTCAAAAATAAGTTATTTGTTCACTAAGCACTTACCAAATACATATCCTCAAATGACAATAGAAGTACATGTACTAAGTTTATATATATGGAAATCTATAATATGATATTTTCGGGTATTATTCGGGTAAATGGGCCGGGTATCGGACGGGTATCCCTAAATCTCATACCCGTACCCGACTTTTTCCTTTTTTTAAGCCAGTATCCGGCCCATACCCATCGGGCTTCGGGTATACCCCGCCCGTATGTTTCGGATTTCGGGTATACCCGTCGGGTTTAGGCTTTTTTGCCATCCCTACATTAGCAAAACAAAATGCAAGTCATTAATCCTTACTAGAAATAATCTGTTGGGTTCTTCTTGAATTGACGAAAAACCCTCCCAAATTTAGTTTGACTTTTTTAACTAGTTTTTAGGGCACATGTTTTGCAGCGAGACAGCTAAATCGAACAAAAAGTAAATGTTGAACCACGCACGTGCGTTAGGCGTGTTAACTCACAAAAAGTAGGCTAAAAACTAAAACATAAAAAATAATAACTAAGTCAGCTTAGTACCCGCAAGTTGTGATGTGGCTGTTAAGCCACCAAAAATAGACGTAAAAATTTGAACCACACACGCGCGTTGCAACGTTTTTACTCGCAAGGTTTAGACTGAAACGTAAAACAACAATTTTGTAAGAGATGAAAACTATTTTGTAAGAGATGAAAACTATACGGTACCAAAGTCAAAAGTGAAAATGTGTTAGGATTAAAAATCAAAAGAGAAAACTAAAGGGGTTGAAAACTAAATAATAAAATTTAAAAAGGTTGATAATGAAAACTGTAGAGGTTGATTTGTATAAAAATGAAACTTGTGATGTCAAAATATGTAAAAAAATTAAATATTAAAAATCTCTCACAAAGTATTTTTGCTGAATTAAGGATGGATAATATAAAAATGATTATTTATAAGAGAGTGTTTTTTTTTTTTTTTTCTGAAAAGCTCTTCTTGTCCTCTTATGTCTGCGTCGCACATGCCACGTGCAGACGTTTGAGTCTGCAAATTGTTTGTTTTCTCGAAGACATCCTCTTTTTGGTGCAGATGTGAGATAACCTCTTCTAAGCTCTTCTTCTTGCTCTGATATCAAAACACAACAGGCAACCCTAGCTGTTAGTGCATTTATGTCTATCGCCTCCGTCATCTCAAACCGTAGCAAAAACTGTTAAATTCTAGGCATTATGATTGTATTAAGATAGAAAAGGCAAGGTGGCATTTAAGTAAATAAGGGGAATTCCTCCTTATAATCCTTGGCCTATAAATAGAACCATTAGGGTTCTATTTCATACTTTTGACACTTTTACACATTTAGAGCATTTGGAGAGCTAGAGTTCTAGAGAGAGGTTCTAGAGAGAGAAAGTTCGTGTTCGTGATTCAGGTGCTTGTATGCTATCATATCTTCAATAGAATCACAGATTGATTACGTTCTCGTGTGTTTTGGTCTCACTCGTGCACGGATTCCGCACGTTCACGAGTCGGTTCGCAATCGTTCGGAGACGAATCCGGACCTAACAAGTGGTATCAGAGCGGGAGAGCGACTGCTTGGATCATTCACACGATTTCGCACTTGAATTCAGCAGATTCAGATTGAAATTTCACTCAGATTTGTCTATGTTTTTCATTTTCTTCTCTGTCACGTTTTAAACAGAAAATTGACAAATTAAACGAGTTTTTACGGTTCAAAATTAATGATTTTTGGATATTGTGTGCGAAAAGAGTTGATTAACAAGCCTACAAATTTTCAGATCATAACTCAAAGTATTTTGTGAGAAATTTGAGATTTTTTTGTTCGAAAAAATGTTAAAAGTTGCTGCTGTTGTTATTAATGTTCATACGCACGCATGACTTATCCGTACGGATAAGTCATACGCACGGATAGCATTTTGACTTGTTGACTCTGGCATACGCACGGATAGCATTTTGACCTGTTGACTCTGCCACCCGTACGTACAAGCCACACGTACAAGCCATACGTGCGGATAACATCTCCGGATCCCCACCCGTACGTATCACCACCCGTACGTATCACCACCCGTGCGTATAACAATACGTGTCACAACACTTCAACCGATCATGTTTCTTAGTCATCATTGATAATCATTTTCATTCGGTGGGCATGTGAAACGAGGTTTGCATGTGAATATTGACTAATTGAAGTGGTCAACATTAATAACTTCAGCAGAATTGTCGGCCATTTGTGTGTTTCAAGAACATTACATGTCAATAAGTATAGTCTGCCACTTAATCAGATTCACACGTGAAGGATATTGTCAGGTTGCAAGTGATTGTGTCGTTCATTAATTGAGGTCAAAGAAGTCAACTTCACCCGCACGCATCACCTTCATACGCACGGATCCCCACCCGTGCGTACAACATCTCCCGGATCCCCACCCGTGCGTACAACATCTCACGGATCCCCATCCGCACGGATCTCCATCCGGATAGCAATCTCATCCAAACGGACAACGTTATCACGCGATTATTTTCACTATTGACTTGTGTCGACTCACTCGTTCGAGTACCCGTCCGATTCATTTGTTTGATATTGTTTAAACTCATTGTGTTTGTTTGTTTGTGATTCAGGTGATTAAAAGGTGCTGTTAAACGAGAAGATCACATCATGGCTGGAGAATTTATCAATACTTTCTACAATGCGTTTAACTCGGATACAGTGGAAGGTTCAAACGATACACCCAAAGCGATAACGAAAACCATCAAAGACAACATTAACAATGACAACTTTTATGGAACATATTCAAAACCTCCGAAGCTGAATAACATTGAGGATTATGTTTGGTGGAAGGAGAGGTTTGTCAATTGGACGAAGGCATATGCACATGAAAGTTGGTTTTGTTTAAAGTTTGGCTATGAGAATCCAACAAATGACAAAGGAGAAGAAATTTTGATCAAAGATTATTCAGAGGATGATCGAAAGAAATTTTCTTATGAACAGAAGATGATTGCTTTGATTCAGCAATCAGTTCGTGATGACATCTTTTCATTATTAGTTCATAATGGGTCATCTAAATCTGTATGGAAAGCTTTAAAGGTTAAAGCTAAGGGGGGTAAACAAATCCAGAAAAACAAAATAGCTTTATTGAAAAAAGAATTTGATTTGTTTGACAATTTAAAGGGAGAGACTGTGAGGCAAATGATTGAGAGGTTTTGCCATTTAAAGATTGAACTTGAAAGATTTAAAATTTCAAAAACAAGAGAAGAGATAATTGATAAAGTGATTGAAGCGTTACCACGAGCCGATCAATGGCAAACGTTTGTTTTTATCTTGAAAAATGATGCTTTATATGATACGATTTCTCTTGATGCATTGTTAGAAAAGATTGAGAGTCATGATCTAGAACTACAAAAGCAAAACAAGATGAGTGGTTCATCTCATCATCAGAATGTTGGTCTATACTACAAAGGCAGTGTACCTTCGGAGATAGTTGGCAATTCACCAAAGACAGCATTCAATGGTGAGAAGATGAAAGAACCACAAACAACTTCATCAAGTTATCATTCTGGATATCATTCATCTTCAAAATCAAGTTCTGATGAAACTGAAGAGGTTTTGTGCAACATTGCTCTCAAACTGAAGAATTCTCCGACGATGAGCATCAATGCAGCTAAACAACAAATGAGCTTCCTTGCATCTGTTCTGGAATCGTATGAAGGTCTAGTTGCAGGCAAGATTGGTAACTCAGAGTTAACCAAAGAAGACTACGACCAGATTGATCCAGAAGAGATGGAACTCATTGACATCCGTTGGTGTTTGGCAAGCTGCATCCGCAGAGCTCAAAGATATATGGAGATTACTGGGAAGCAATCTCTCGGTGGTGCATCCACAAAGCTTGGATTTGATAAATCCAAAGTGACCTGTTTCAAATGCAAGCAGAAAGGTCATTTCAAGAGAGAGTGCACAAATTCTGCGGTTGGTGGAAATGAACATCCGTTCAATGACGATTATTACCGAAAGGCAATTTACCACCGTAGCAGAGAAGAGCCAAAGATGATCGAAGATAAACCCAGAGAGAAGTCCAGAGCTTGTGCTGTAATCCACGATGATGAAGGTTTTGACTGGAGCACAATTCTACCAGATGAAGATCGTCCTGTAACAGCTCATGGCAGAAAATCTTCAAAAGCCCAGCATCATGTTCTTGTTGCTAAAATTAGTGAAGAAAACAAAGAAGAAAATGTTGTTGCTGAGGTCAAAGAGAAAACTCGAGAAGAGATTTTGAAAGAAAAAACTCCAAGAGAAAGATTCATTGTAGGTTGCAGAATGGAGAAAATGCAGGAAGAATATGAGAATGCTGTTGCGAACAAAAGATGGGATAAACAGCAAGAATGTTTTGTTAACAAACAAGGTGAACCGGTCGTTCCCAGAAGTGACATAGTTCACGATGATGTTCTTCTTGTTATTCCTCGATCCGGCGAATATTACTCAAATGTTGCAAAAGACAAAACATATGTGAAAAGGCTGGATAAAATCATCAGGGATGCTATGACGATAAAACTGAGGAAGAGGAATGAAGAAAGAATGAAGAAAAATGTTGAAGAGATGGTAAACAATCTGAAGAAAGCTGCTGAAGAGGTTAAGGCAGAAACAGTTAAAGAAGAAGATGTGAAGATTGTTGAAGAAGTGATGGTGAATGTGAAAGTTGTGAAAGAAGCTGTTACTGAAGAACAGCAGGTTGGAGAAGATGTGAAGAAAGTAGAAGAAGAAGTGAAGGTTGAAAGATCAACAGATGATGGTGTTGAAGCTGTTGATGAGAAGCATCAGAAAGAAACTGAAGCAAACACCGAAGTGCCAATCACTGAGGTAAATTCTGATTCTGAAACACAAAATAAAATCGATGAACAGTGCAAGAAATGCATGGAACCATGTAGTGCTTGTACTGAAAAAGATGAAAGGTTCAGAACAAGAGATCTTGAGTTTTCTAAAATCGAAGAAGTTTTTAAAGGAAAATACAAAGAAATGTTTGAAAATGAAAAGGTTTTAAAAGAAAATGATGAAAAACTTTCTCAAAAATGTAAAAATCTAGAAAAAGAAAATGAAGTTTTGAAAGAAAATGTTTCAAAAATGACAGAAGAATGTGATCAAAAAGAGAATGATTTTCAGGAAATGAAAAAGGAATATGATTCAATAAAATTGGCTTATCACATTACAAAAGAATCATATGAAAAAGTAAAAAGTGAAATGAAACTTGTTCAATCAAGATTGAAATACTGTTCTGAAACAACTAATGAATATAAACGAATGTATGAAATAAAGCAACAAGTTGTTAATTCTTACATTGAGGATGTTGCTAAGCTAAAGCGTCAGATTGCTGATTTAGAACAGGATAATAACAAGTTAAAAAGTTATCACGCGTCGTCATATGTGCTTGAACGTATTTTCAACATAAAACCGGAGGATGGTGAGTCTGAGCAAAACAAGAAAGGCATTGGCTCAGAGTTTCATAAAGTTCCACCACCGAAAAAGTTTGTGTTTTATGATGATGAAAAGGTCGAAAAAGCTTTCAACATGGTAGATCAATTGCCAGATAACATTGACGTAACCTATTCCAAATCTGATGATTCTAGTGATTCAGAGGTGGTAGGTAAGGTCGTTGAAAGTGTGTTGAAAGAAGAGTCGGTTGATACAGGTAAATCTGAATCACAGGATGAAAATGAAGGTAATTTTCATGATGGATATCTGAAAAACACAAAATCTGAGAAAAATTTGAGTGATGATTCAAAAGGATTGGTTTATACCATGATTGGATCGGACAAATTATTCTTAGATGTTGTTTTCCCGATTCAGAATGTGATTTCAGAAAAGGTTGATAAAGTTTTCAAAATGGTTGAGATTGAGAAGTCTGAGATTTCAAAGTTTGCTGGAAAAGGTCACAAAACTTTTTATAACAAACCTGGTTACAAAAAGAAAAACATGAAGGCTGGGTTGGGTTATAAGAAGAAACAAAATTGGAAAAGAATTGAAACGCCAAATTTTCAGGCAAAAATGAGTTTTGTTCAAGGAGACAGTTTAGCAAAAGAAAAAGAGCTCAAGATGAGACAGTCTAATGATGAGTTCTTTGCTAAAAAGAAAAAGCAACAACCACAGGTCAAAGATGTGTCCATGAGAACATGTTTCAAATGTGATCAAAAAGGACATCTTGCACGCAAGTGTCCTAATCTAAAACCTGTGGATGTTGACAAAAAGAAGATTGATGCTGAGAAACAAAAATCTGAGAATGTGAGACAAAGGTCAACCAGATTTGACTCAAAACAAACTTGGAGGTATAACACAAACAAGTTTGCTTCGAATCAAAACTGGAAATCAAACTTGAACAGATTTGATTCGAGACAGACCTGGAATTCTCACACACCCAGAGTCAGAACAACTCAAAGTTGGAAAACAACTGTTGATATGACAAAACCACAAGAGTTTTGGAAACCAAAAGTTGTTCAAAAACAAAGTGTTCAAAGAGAGTCTCATTTTTACAAAAGAGGTACTCCGAAAGGTCAGACATGGAGTATTAAGAAACAAGTGACTTTGGAAAAAGATGACAAAGTTGATGTAAAAGTTGAAAAGATTCTTGTGAAAGATGACAAAGAGTTTCCAGCATTGAATGAAAATTATTGTATTGAAATGCCTAAGGTCAAACAGACCTGGGCTAAATTGTTCAAGTAATCAAATACTTTAAATGTGCAGGTGCTCAAGAAAACTGAAGACTGTGAGTATGGAAATCGGAGCAGCCTGGCACAAGAAGAAGAGGCTGCTGAACCCTGTGTTGGTTGAAACAGGGAGTTTGTTTGTTTCTGTACATAAATAAACAATATATCAAAAACCCTAAAAATTGAAAATTTTAAAAACCAAAAATATGTTTTATTTTTGTAAAAAATATTCAAAAATTACAAAAATATGTTGCTTGAATATGCCGAAACCCTCACGGCTGAACAAACATGATTACTTTCACCAGATTGAAAAACGGTTTTCAAACTGTAAAAATCAATGTGTTGTAAATCATGGGGGTACGTTATATTTTCTGCAAATCAGAACATGAAAAGCAGAAAATGGATGGCGAGACAAAGCTATCAGTATCGGTTTGTCAAATTTTCTTTAAATGGTTTTGAATTTTAGGGGGAGTAAGAAAGTGTCAGAAAATCCAAAAACATTTGAAAAATTTGAAAAAGCCAAAAACATGATAAAATTCAAAAAATGAGTTTTTGAGTAAAAAGAGGAAATGATAGTACATCAGTAGACAGTTACAGTATGCTAAAGAAATGTAATGATTATATAGCGTTAAACAGTCTCACTGATGATGTGTCGGTAGATTTTTATACATTTAGTAAACTTTTTCGGGATATAAACCTAAATTCAAACTTGCTTATTTCGTGGGGAACACTACTTTGATATATAGGTAACCCCTGAAATCTCGTTTGAAAGGTCTCGTAATCTGATATACTAGGTCTTTATACTCAATGATGTCTGGGGTATTATTCCGGGACTTCTGCTGAACGGTAGTTCTGACCTAGTCCTTGGATAATACTTTCTGCAAATGCTTGAAACATAGCATAAGCCCTCAGCATGCCGATGAAACAATAAAATTGATAGTCGCTGCTGTTGTAGCTAAAAGATCCTCTAAAGGGGACATTCCAAAAAGTCGAAGCTGATATCTCTCTGCGTATACGGAAGTATCGACCTGAGATCCCTCGGCCCTCGCATACCTAATTTATGTACAGATATCATTATAGTATACTCACCTGTAAGACTGATTATTGGGATTCTGGATACGGGAGTATATTCAAGAGGTGGGACACATGAATGGGTTTAAGTTCTTAAAATACCTAATTCGTATCCTGAATCAGTTGAACTTTGTATGAAAATTTAAGTGGATCAGTATATCGACAATCTAAGTGAATTGTTTAATTCTTAATGTGTAACTAAGCTCAACGGTACTTGTGACTTGTCAAAAACTGATATGATCCTCTAACGCAAACTCAAACAAAAATATTGTCTGTAAATATGTTTGTACATATTTCTTTACTGCTTTATTTTTCAGGAAAATACAAAAAGATTTTGATTTCTGCTTTATTTTCGACAACCGATGTCTGAGTGCTAAGTTTCAAAATCTAAGTATGCTGATCGTGTTTCTGAAAATAAAAACAAGTTCATTAATTTGAAACTTGAGTTAAATCAAAAGTCAAAAACAGTTTGTGATATCTCCAAGGTCATTAATTTGGACTTGGATGATTAACTGTGAGGGATTTGGATTCTTAGATTGTTAAAATCTGTAAAAGAGCTAGTTTCCGATCCGGTTCGCTGAAACTGCCAAATCTTTGAAAATTGTTGATAGGGGGAGAGTATCAAGTAATCCTGGATTTATTTCATATCATTATATCTTAGTCCCAGGATCTTGATTTAGAAAGTTTGATGGAGCTAGGTTACGATACCTGGAAATCTAAAAATGTTTTACTTATAAACGTATGAGTGTTGTAGATATTGTACCAGACTACGATCCCGATAGCCGAGTCTAAGGGGGAGTCTGAAGACGAGCTCAACGAAAGGGGAAGCGTGCATAGGCGCCAGGATACTTTTCCCAGAGGAGCTTGTAACCGGAAAGCCAGGTGTCGATCCCAAAAGCACGGAAGCTTGACGAAAGGGGGAGCCTGAAGAGTCTACTGAAAGAAAGAAGCTACGAGTTTAAATGTTTGAGATTGACTGCGGCAATATCCAAGGGGGAGTCTGTTAGTGCATTTATGTCTATCGCCTCCGTCATCTCAAACCGTAGCAAAAACTGTTAAATTCTAGGCATTATGATTGTATTAAGATAGAAAAGGCAAGGTGGCATTTAAGTAAATAAGGGGAATTCCTCCTTATAATCCTTGGCCTATAAATAGAACCATTAGGGTTCTATTTCATACTTTTGACACTTTTACACATTTAGAGCATTTGGAGAGCTAGAGTTCTAGAGAGAGGTTCTAGAGAGAGAAAGTTCGTGTTCGTGATTCAGGTGCTTGTATGCTATCATATCTTCAATAGAATCACAGATTGATTACGTTCTCGTGTGTTTTGGTCTCACTCGTGCACGGATTCCGCACGTTCACGAGTCGGTTCGCAATCGTTCGGAGACGAATCCGGACCTAACACTAGCACCTCTCCACCACCCCTCTCCTCTCCGATCTTCACCATCGCCTCCCTCCGCCACCTTCCCACCGTCGTCATCCCTCCACAGCCACCTTCCCACAGTCCTCTTCCACAGCCGCCACCGTACCAACGTCGTCAACCCTCCAAGCCACCGTCCCAACGTCGGCATCCCTCCACAGCCACCTTCCCTTCAGCCAAACAACCCACCGCCACCCTCCCTTCAGCCGAACAGCCCACCGCCACCCTCCCTTCAGCCGAACAGCCCACCGCCACCCTCCGACCAGCCACATCTTCACCGCCACCCTCCTTTCAGGTATGTTTTCTGATTATTGTTGTTTGTTTTTTAAATTTTTGTTGATTGTTTTCTGAATTTTTTTGTTTGGTTTCGGAACTTTGGTGTTTGCAGAAGTTAAAAAACAAGCAGTCTCCTTGCAGACTTCAGATGTTTAATCCACCTCTTCTGCTACAGATGTCTATAATGTGGTTCGCATACTGCAGCTCTGAAAAAAACCAATCAGCACCTAAAACTTAAGTGGGTTTCTATAAAATAATTTCATATGTAATTACTTTACCTTTTTATTACATATGAAATTATCTTTTGTGCTCCTTAAATAATATTTTGCCTAGTGACATAGACAGTGGATTTTTGACATGGAACTAGTAACATAGACAACCGATTTGGTGTTAAGAAATTACCGTTCAAAAAAAAAACTTGGTTCTTAAGGCGCGCATTGAATGCTCCCCTTAATTTGCGCTTCCCCTAAAAGAAATGGGATACATAATTACATATGGCTTTAAGGGAGGCGGGGTGGTACATGATGGACTACCCATCACGAGTGATGAGCATCGGAACACCGCCACCACCATTGAGTTCCACGCGTGAAACTTATAACGCGTGGAAATATTCACGCGTTGTAAAAATTGATTGTATGTGTATGACTTGTACGTTGTGTATTAATACTTGTACGTTGAAATTCCATCACTAGTGATGACCACCGCCACTAAAAAATGTTTGTGAGTGATAGAATAGTGGTTGCTGACATGACGGAACATGATTGGATGTTTGTGAGTGATAGAATTTCATCACTTGTGACCACCCCCACTCCCCTTAAAGAGCTCAATAATAGATTGAAATAAAAACAAGGAAAAATTACAAGTTTTGTCCTTTATCTTTATAGTACTTTACAGGCGGTGTCCTTTTTTTCAAATGTTGACAGGCGGTGTCCTTTATAGGGAATTTTGTTGCAAGTTTTGTCCTTTGAGCCTAACCCAGTTAGATTTTTTTGTTAAATCTGATTACCCAAGGGTATTTTAGTCTTTTTACCTCTTTATTTATAAATCTTTTAAATAAATAAAACAAAAGGAAATTTAAATAACTAATAACATTTTTTTCTAAATTAAAAATCTCTCTCTCTCTATACGCACATACACACACAGAACTCTATCTCTCTCTCTCAAACTTCATCCACCACCACCATCATCTCCCACCTCCCACCTCCCAGAACCACCACCCCAACCCTAACCAAACACCCAACCAGCCACACTGTCTAGCCATCGCCGCAACCCGCAACCCAACCCTAACTAAACACCTGCCAACGTCCACAACCAGTTGCGGAAATCTGAACATATAAACATCAGATCTGATGAAAGTCCAACAAATTATCAGAATTTAAACAATCTGCAACGTAGATCTAATTGGAAACAATCTGCAAATGGGATTTGAACAAACATTTATTCGACACTTTATTTAAACTAGAAATTGCAAGACCCACAGATAAACCCAATTACAATGGTCCTGAATGAAGACATGGTCATGTTCACTGATGATGTATACAGATCTTATACAAACCCTACACCTACAAATTGGATGATTTCTACTCGAAATACCCAAATTTTTTTCAATAAAAGTTGAATCAAATCACTTGAAAACTGAATTGAAGTAAAACATCATGTGGGTTTGTGAGATTTTCACCTGAGAAACGAAAAATCCGGAGGAAAGAAACAGGGAAACCTTCGACATGTGAAGAACAGTAACGAAACAGAGCATCGTTGTCGAATTGTTGTGCTGAATTAACTTCATCCCCAACGGTGTTGTTTCGTCTGCGAGACCTGGTTGAATCGATACAGATGAACAAACAAAACCCTAACTTCATCCCCAACGGTGTTGTTTCGTCTGCGAGGTCAGATCTGAGACGGTGTTCACCTACAACGGTGTTCAGGTCAAACATGAGGTCAGTGACGGGTTGTGACGATGTTCACCTGCAACGGGTTGTGGCAATGGTGATTGTGAGCGGAGGTAGCGGGTTGGGGCTGTGGTGGTTGATGGGGATTGTGGGCGGTGGTGGTGCCAGGTGGTGCTTAAGGGTGGTGGACGGTGGTGCTTGATGGTGGTGGTGGCAGATTGTAAGAGAGGGGGAGAGGGTGAGTGGTGATGAAGAAGATGAAAGGGATCCCTATATATAATGTTTTTCTATTTTTTATTTTAATAATAATAATAATAACAATAATAATAATAATAATAACAATAATAATAAAGAGGTAAAAAGACTAAAATACCCTTGGGTAATCAGATTTAACAAAAAAATCTAACTGGGTTAGGCTCAAAGGACAAAACTTGCAACAAAATTCCCTATAAAGGACACCGACTGTCAACATTTGAAAAAAAAGGACACCGCCTGTAAAGTACTATAAAGATAAAGGACAAAACTTGTAATTTTTCCTAAAAACAATACAAAGATCTCAGATTTGATGCTCCCCTCCATTCATGTGAGAATGTCACTCTACCTTAGGAAATTTCGGAGAAAAGGTAGAGAAATAATTCGAAGATCACTTTGTGTTTTGTTTGTTTTTCTTTGTTTTCTAATACTAATTGTATATGCCATTTTCACAATCAGAATAATGAGTGTATTTATTTGTGAAATATTGAATGTTACTTAAATTTGAGATATTGTGGAAACCTAATGATAATTCTATAACTAGTCCATTTTTTTAGTTATTGGACTAGTTATGTGTAAGAGAATTTAGATCCTCTGTCTATCAAATTTATATGAAAGTAATTTTTATATTATAAAAAAGTGGAGGAGTGAGAAACAATTACTGTTCATCTATATATTAGAAGGGACACTGTTCACCTTCTATAATTTTGTAATATATTTTGAAAATGGTTGTGAGCTAGTGAAAGATAAGCATAAGATAATGATAAAATTATAAAAAAATATTATTTAATTGAAATGAGAGAGAAAATATAGTTGTTTTTAAAGTACTTATAAGGTAAAAATGATGGAAGGAATGTGAATGCTCTAACAACCGGTTTTAGACTTCTTATATTTTTAATGAATTATCTTAGTTAATTATTACATTGGCTAACCAAGGGTTATAACATACTAGGTTATAGACCCATGTTACATGGGTTGATTAAATAAAATATTGTACATAAGTTAAAGATGACAAATATCATACAAAATGCTTAAATTAAACCACCAATAATCAAGAAAATGTCAAAGTTTTTTCTTTGAAATTTAAAGAAAAATATAATAATTTTTAAATAAATTTACACATATTAAGAGGCCAATATATAATGGATAATTGCTAATTATCATTAAATACATAAGTTAAACCTTACAATTTAAACAACTTGAATTATAAATAATTTTAATGGAACACTGACATGAATAATATGCTAGTACTTCTAAATATTAAACATCAGTTTGAGCATAGATTTCATTAACAGTTTTCACTTTAATATATTGTTTTCTTTTCTTTTGTGACAATAATATTAAAGTTTAAACATTTTTTAAAATGGCCACAAAATTTTTATACTCTGGAGTTTAACGACTTTACTTCTTTGGTTTTTTTTCTTTCGCTTGTTATACGAAGTGTCATTACCGTAATGAACCAAACGGATATCGATCAAAATTGAATTTCCGCAAAGTCGCAGAGGGGATTTCAGTAATTAGTACTTCAAATTATATATTTGTTATTGTTAATAACTAAAGCAAATCAAACATGTCCAGTTAGTTTATCTTACTGGTCAAATGTAAACTGAAGATGCTATATAACTATCCTCTATAATAATTAGAAATAACTTAATTATTATTGATCATCAATTAAAATATAAGTTAATGATTATATAAAATTTATATACTCTTGTAGGTCCGGCTAGGGGAGGATCTAGTCGCCTAATCCTTGTGTACAAACCAACCCGGTTGTGCGGAATCCAACCGGGAAAGCAAACCGAGATCGAACACGTAAATACACGACACGCAAGATTCACCGATTAACACCTCTGTATTAATACTATGAAAAGTTCAGTTACAAAGCAATGTCTACAAATGTATTTTGCAAACTCTCTCAAAGCTCTCGTGTGTGTGTTCTCTTGTCTCTGTGTTCATATCCTATCGAAACAGAACAAATGAACTCTATTTATACTACAGACACACATACATATGACGAAACAGACAATAGGCGACGAATCAGAATCATGGTCGACGAAACACATCTGTTTCGTCGACTTCTGGGCTGATTCGCCGATGTGGCCTTTGGCCCAAACAGTTGAGGCCCAAATCTTGTTTCGCCATCTTCTCTCAGCCCAAGGACTTTGATGTTTAGCCCAGTCCTTGTCTTGATCTATCATTGTTGATCTTGTACGTGACGGAGGAAAGCCATTGCACGAGCCAACATTCATCAAGTCGAGTCGCGTCCACAATCATGTATCAACAAACTCCCCCTTGGACGCTACTCGCGAGATTCGCTTCTCATATCTTCTAAGTCGGAGGATCTTCAAAGTCTTCACGTCTTCAAAGAAGAAAGTGTATCAACAAACTCCCCGTATCATGTAGGAAGTGTGTTGACAAACTCCCCCTTAACATAAGCTCCCCCTTGAGTTATGCTCGTGAAATACTTGTTCTTTATGAATTGAGATCCTTGTGGTGTTGATGATGGTCAGCGGCAACTCGATCATTTTCATCACTTGAGTGCCTTCACGTCGTGTCTTCATTCCGAGGCTTGTCATCGACCATGTTCTCCTTGCCTTTAGAATCTGCACATGCAAGAAATCTAAACGCGTAATGAGAACAACTGCTTGGAATATAGTTTAACATAAACAAATGACACACGTGTGACCATTGTTTAATCAAACACCGTCCGACAGTTTGAAAGTTTATGAAATTTTTCAATTTTAGTTTTAACTTTCAACACTTTGCAAATTTTGACCGTTTATGAAGATTTAGTCATTTTCGGTTTTCGTTCAGGTTTCAGGCAACGAAGACTCGAGATCCAACATCGTACGATCGAAAATAAGATAGAAATAAAATCTTTTTGGCTTTTAGAAAGTTTATATTAAAACACACCTAAAATCTTTTTGGTATTTTTGAATATTTCAAATGTAAAGACTGAAAGCAGTAAATAAATATTTACAGACATTCTTTTTGCGAGTTTCGAGGGTAAGAGAATCATATCAGTGTACGGTCATGCCAAAACGCTCTCTTTGTTCAATTAGTTAACATTAAGATAAGCATCCTATAACAATTATCGGTATTGTTGTCCACATAAGCTCAACTTATCAGATGTAATCATGGCGAGGGGATACGTTAAGGTATGATTTATACTTACCGACCGGTGTTCATCCACATCACGACACATTCTCGTATCAAGGTATGCACGAGGGTTCATCTTACCGGTGAGTATACCGATTATCATCTGTTTGACCGTATATGATGTGAGATTCTCACTTATTTTGATTTGAAAACAAGCCCTATGTGATAGAATCACTTATTGATGAGGAACTTGATTTTCGATGCATGAGGGCACAGGAGCAAGTCCGTGAACAGGTCAGTACTTTCGTACAGCAGAGAGACGAACTTGACTCCCGGATAAATGTGATATTTTATCACTTATTTGTTTGGACATGTGATTGTTGATCACTTATTGAGGTCGAATGCAATATGTACACGTATGTATAGTATCATGGAAGATCTAGACTTGCGTCCCCGTTATTTTTCGGTAAAAGATACAACCATGATACCCAGATGATAAGCAGCATAAAGACCGAATATTTCAGAACCTCGGCAATCTCTCAAACGAAATTTCGGTACTAAGACCATATGCCAATGAATGGTTCCCACCCAGTCTTCAGTCGATTTAAGTTTATATCACCCTGCACACTTTAAAATGATTGTGAGCCTACCGATACATCTTATATAGAGCTGCTTATCGTTTTTCATTTAAGGTTTAAAGAGGTTTGGACAGACCACTGATGTACTATCATTTTCTCTTTTTCTCGCCAGGAAACTCATTTTTGATTTTCTATGTTTTTGGGTTTTTGAAATTTTTCGATGTTTTGGATTTTCAAATTTTTGGATTTACTCCCCCTAAAATCAATAAACTAAGACAAATTTTAAAACACAAAGGTATTTACAAAAATGATTTTCCGATGTGGATTACTCTTGCTTGACCTTAATGCCGTTTACCAATAATAAATAGTCAAATCTTGATTTGTCAAATGCTTTGGTAAAAAGGTCGGCACGTTGGTCATCGGTGTGGACGTAAGCAACATCGATTAGCCTTTTCTCAAAGCAATCACGTATGAAGTGATACTTAATGTCGATGTGCTTAGTCTTTGAATGCTGCACAGGATTTTTAGTGATCTGTAATGCAGCAGAATTATCAACGTAAATAGGAGTAGTTAGGAATTCAAAACCGTAATCACGCATTTGTTGTTGTATCCACAGGACTTGGGAGCAACAACTTGAGGCAGCAATGTATTCAGCTTCGCATGTTGATGTAGCGACGCACGTCTGCTTCTTGCACTGCCATGTGACTAGGCGATTTCCCAAAAACTGACATCCAGCCGTTGTGGATTTGCCGTCGATTTTGCATCCGCCAAAATCAGAATCACTGAATGCGATCAAGTCAAAGTTATTATCCCTAGGGTACCATAGACCGGTGTCAGGGTAACCCTTCAAATAACGAAAAATCCTTTTTACAGCTGCAAGATGTGAGGCCTTCGGGTTGACTTGATATCTGGCAAGTAGGCACGTTGGGTACATTATATCTGGTCTTGATGCTGTGAGGTACATAAGGGATCCAATCATTGCGCGGTAGTATGAGGGGCTAACATCTTGACCCTTCAAGTCTGGAGTAATTCCGTGATTTTGTGGCAATGGGGTACCTATGGGCGTTGCATCAGACATCTGGAACCGGCTCAAGATGTCACCAACATATTTAGTCTGATGGATGAATATCCCAGACTCTGTTTGTTGTACTTGTAGGCCCAAAAAGAAGGTCATTTCCCCCATAGCACTCATCTCGAATTTATCCTGCATAACACGCTCGAAATCCCTACACAAAACATCATTAGTAGAGCCAAATATAATATCATCAACGTATACCTGAACCAGTAGAAGATCTCCATCTTGTTCTTTGATGAAAAGAGTGCAGTCGATAAGACCTCTGCGAAAACCGTTCTCCAGCAGATAATTAGATAAGGTTGCGTACCAAGCTCGCGGTGCTTGATGTAGACCATATAGAGCTTTGTTGAGCAACCAAACCCGATCGGGATGGATAGGATCTTCAAAACCTGGAGGCTGTTCGACGTACACCTCTTCTTCCACCACACCATGTAAAAATGCACTTTTCACGTCCATCTGGTATACCTTGAAACCTTTGAATGAGGCATAAGCCAGAAAGATCCGAATTGCTTCTAGACGTGCAACAGGTGCATACACTTCGTTGTAGTCGATCCCTTCAATCTGACGAAAACCTTGAACGACTAGCCTTGCTTTGTTTCGAATAACGATTCCACGGTCATCCTTTTTGCATTTAAACACCCAACGGGTACCAATCTTCTTGTAACCAGCAGGTTTCTCTACGAGTTTCCAGACACCAAGCTTCTGGAATTGTTGCAGTTCTTCCTGCATTGCTTCAACCCATGAGTTATCTTTCAAAGCTTCTTTCCAAGTTCTTGGCTCTTCCTGTGATACATAACACGCGAAAGACCAATCATTTTGTTGACCAGATTCTCGGATAGTTGCATACAAGCCTGCATTGTTGTTGTTCCGCAACATGTTTCTTGTTTGAACGCCACTTTGAACATTTCCGATGATGTTTTGTTGAGGATGGGTATTGTGAATCCTTGTTTCTGGATTATCTTGAACTGGAATATTTGTACCCAGATTGTTGAGATTGAGATCAACAATCAATTCAAGTCCCGGAATTGACGAAGAGGATGATGCAGAAGTTTCAGCTGTTCTAGGGACATCCACTGGAGGTGTACCCTCTGAAGTACCATGTACTGCTGTTGCTGGAGCTTCTTGATCTGCATCTAGAAATTCATCATCCTCTGAAGATTCGTTCAATTCGGAAGCATCGTGAAAATCCTCATTGTCGAGAGCATTATTGTTCACCGAAGATGGTTCTTGATTGACAAGAATTGGACGAACCAACGGTGAATCTGTTGCAATGTCACTCTCGAAAAACATCCTTGCTGCAGCATTTTCTTCAACTGCTTCAACATTGATCGAATTGAAAAAGTCATCGTACTCAAACATCCAAGGCTGACCAGGATTTCTAACCGGTAAAGTGTGCCTTTGTACTCTGACTTCAGACCATTCCTCGACCCTTTTAGTCTCTAAATTCCAGACTCTTAAGTTAGGGGTGGAATACCCAAGAAAGTATCCCTCAATTGCTCTTGCCCCAAACTTTCCATTAGGATCGATTATTGTGCATGGAGCTCCAAACGGTTCAAGATAAGACAAGTCTGGTTTCCGTTTGTTGATAAGCTCAAAGCAGGTCTTGTTGTGCCTTTTGACTGTAAGGACTCGGTTCAACGTATAGCATGCAGAAGACACAGCTTCAGTCCAGAATGGAATGGGTAGCTGCGATTCTACCAACATAGTCCTAGCAGTCTCGATCAATGTGCGGTTCTTACGTTCAGCGACGCCATTCTGTTGAGGAGTGTAAGCTGCACTAAATTCGTGAAGAATACCTTTTGAAGTGCAAAACTCCGCCATGGCATGATTTTTGAATTCAGTACCATTGTCGCTACGTATCCGCCTAACCTTCAAGTTGTAAAGATTCTCAATCTGAATGATCAAGTTTTTGATAATACCGAAGGTTTCACTCTTATGTGCCATGAACGCCACCCAAGAAAATCTTGAATAATCATCAGTTATCACGAGGCAGTATTGATCATTCCTAATGCTTTTGTGCTTAACAGGACCGAACAAATCCATGTGCAAACGTTCAAGAGGAACAGCCACCGTGTTGACTTTCTTTGTAGGGTGTCGCTTCTTCGTTTGTTTTCCTTTCTGGCACGAAACACAGACGTCTTGAAGATGGAATTTTTTAAGAGGAACACCATTCACCAATTCATTTGATACCAAATGATTCATTTTGCGTAAGTGAATGTGACCCATTCGTCTGTGCCAAGAGATTGTGTCTTTTTCTGTGGCTTTGGAAACGAAACATGTTGCTTGTGCAGACGTTGTGATAGCTTGGCTCATATCAAGGACATACAAATCATTTATCCTTGGAGCCGACAAGAGAATCCATTCTTTTGGAATTTTGAAGCCGGGTTTCAGCACATAACATCCATTTGCATCAAAGTGTACTGAGAACTGCTTGTCACAAATTTGAGAAACACTAAGAAGATTGTGATCAAGTTGTTGTACGAAGTTGATCTTGTCAAAACTAACAACCCCGTTGGAAATCATTCCTTCACCCGTTATATATCCGCCCTTATCTCCAGCAAAAGCAACATAACCTCCTCTAATAGATTTGACGTCGTAGAGAAGCTTCATGTCGCCTGTCATGTGCCTGGATGCCCCACTATCAACAATCCAATGACTACTGATAGTTCCTCCTGGAACACCCTGCACATAAACTCAATCGATTAGTTGGAGATGGGGACCCAAGCCATTGTGGTCTTGGGTCTTCCATTTTTATCAACAACAATAACTTCCACCTTTTGATGATTCGGAAATTGTGATGGTCCCCCTGATTCAGTAACCGTTTTTGGTTTCCAAGTCTGTTTTGTTATACCAGTGTTATTCTTTAAAAACTTAACTTCATGATTGTCTGAAGTTTTTAAATTGTTTGGTTTGACAGAAACAGATTGTTTTTGAGCCACATCGGTTTTAATTGCTTTTTCAATTTTCTTGACCTGTTGACGTTTCTGTTTCTTTTCCCTTTCTCTTATGAGTCGAGGATCTTGTTTTACAGAAACAGATCGCTTGCGGTCAGTTGGGCCACGGGGATCATCAACTATGCCTTTTTGTTTATGAAGATACGGGCAATTTCGAACAATATGCCCGATTGTTCCACATTCAAAACATGATCTTCGTTCAACAAACCCCGAAGTATCATGTGGTCGTCTTGCCGATGATGAACTTTGTGATCCCGAGGTACTAGGTTTTGAACAACTTGGTTCATTCCTTTTCATCATAGTTGCTTTTTGGACAAAATCTAAATTAGATTGATTTTCAAACTTTGCAATTTTGTCCGTTCCCTTAGATTTCACAAAGTTCACATTCTTCTTCTTCTTCTGATTCGGCTTCTTTTGATCTTGAGCCGGTGTCTTACCTTTGGGTTTGGTATGATTTTGCTGTTTTTCCACTGTTGGTAATTTCTTATTCCCAAATTGTTTTCTAACTTCAGCCTTTGGGATAGGAGGACACTGTGTGACTGTAACATGTGGTCCTGTCTTTCCCAAAAACTTACTTGTAGAATTTTCAAAGACTTTACTGATTAAAGATTGATTAACATTTTTAATAGGAAAATCTTTGTCTGAATAGATTTTATCATCACCAACAAGAGTGTACAGCAAATCCACACTCTCCGACTCTTTTGCAGATGTGGACTCGGTTGGAACAGTCTTAACAGGTTTTGTGGGAGGATCACATAGGATATGATTCTCAAGAGGTATGTCCTCTTCTTTGATTACTGCATCAGACTTTTCCGAATCAGTATCATCAGACTCATCATCAGAAGAATCAACATCCTCAACCACCACTGGAGGATCCTGATTCTGTTCAGCAGTTACAAATGTATCTGCTGACACATCTGAATCTGACGATACTTCTTTCTTGTATCCGAGCCCTGCTGCAAATTCATTAACATCTAAAGGAACAGATGGCTCAAAGTGAGTCCTAAACTCTTCATCAGGCAGGGCATCAAAATTGTTTCTCACGGGTGGTGGACATTTCTTATAGCCTATGCATGTGACATCCCGTTTTTCTTTCTGAACATCAATGATGTGATCCAACACATAGCTAGAGCTCAAATAACTGTCTAACTTAAGTCGGATCGCCTCACTTTCAGTTTTAACACAAGCCATCTCTTTTTGCATTACCTCAAGACGAGTTATATACAGGTTAATGTCAGTTTGTTTTCTGGAAACCATTTTTGTCAACTCTGTTTTATCTTTCTTTAACGTTTCAATCATTGACTTAAATTCCTTTTCATGGTTTTCATAAAACATATTGGCTTCTGTGCACTTGGAAAGATCAACAGTCAACTTTTGGTTGTGAATGAATGTCACATCATATTTCTCTTGCAAAGCCTCGTGTTTGCTTTGCAATTCACACCACTCATCATTCAAAGAAACATGTTTGTCTTGCAAGTCAAACAAACTAGCTTGTAAAGCATCATGTTTGCCTTGCAACTCAGACATGTTTGCATCCAACTCAGCACATCTAACATGCAATCTATCACAGTTATCACAAATAGCAGCAGTGGGTTTATCGACACATACCTGACTTGATGAACTGTCGACATTAGCCATAAAGGCTGAATGGAGAGAAGACGAAGAATAAGCAGCTTGATCCACCAAAATAGATCTTCTTTGAACTCCTGCTGCAGCTCCTTCCGATAGTTCATCAATATCTGCATTAACTGAGGCACTTGAAGTGTCATCTTCCTGATCATTGCCTGAAGTGGAGGACTCTTCATCTGAACTTCCACTATAACCTGAGCTGTTTTCATCTTCAGAAGACTCATCACCATTGGTGGAAGATTCTCCACCACTGGTGTGTTTAAGATCCTTGACAATTTCAGCAAAGCAAGCTGTTCCATCTGGAGCATCGTTTCCCAACTGAATAGACCAATCACAACCTTCATCTACTTGAACCACAAGTGCCTGGTTGGCATTTGATGGTCCTGCTTGAGTCTGGTTGTTAACAGGCACCAATGTGCGAACATTGTTCCTATTTTGGTTCTGCTGGTTGCCTTGACCTCTGAAGGGATTCTGGTTTCCATGCTGAGATGGTCTTGTACATTCACGCTTGAAATGACCACGTTCACCACAATTGAAGCACTTAACAGCCTGCTTATCAAACCCATACTTGGTGTCTTTCTTGCCTTCCAAGCTGGTTCTTCCAGTTCTTTCCATGAAATCTTTTGCTCTCCTCACAGCACTGGCGAAAGCCCATTTGATGTCCATCAAATCCATCTCTTCCTTATCAATCTGCTGATAGTCTTCTTGTGTCAGATTAATATTACCAATCTGACCTTCCACTAATCCACAGTATGCGCTCACCAAAGTGTTTAGCAGCTCCATATGTTCTTTTGCTACTTCAACACTGACTTTAGAAAAGCTTGAGGTGTCGAGCCGTACTGTATTTGGCTTTGATTGTTGACCAGCAGATGATGTACTTCCATAACAAGCTTGTTGTTGCTGTTGAGGAGGAAGTGGATTTCCGAATATATCAATTGCTCTGATAGGTTGTTGGCTTTGCTGTTGTGGCACTGGTTGAGGAACTGGATTAAGCGGATTTCCATATATGTCTGTTGTTGGAGGAGGAGTGCCATACAAGCTGGTGCTAGACACAAATGCTGTTTGAATTGGAGCGTGTGAAGAAGGTTTTGTAGAAGTGCTAGAAACTCCATAATACATTTCAGGATTTTGTGGCATTGGAACTCTTTTAGCCTTGAGAGTTTCTTCCTGATTCTTGTTTTCCAGGAGTTGAGCAAAGTCACCGAAGTTTGTTGTATCCAAAGTGCCATTGTACTTCAGGATTTCTAAGAAATTATTCCATTGAGGTGGCAGTGCATCTGCAAACTTCTTCACTATCTCTGCTGAAGTTGTTACAACCCCAATATTTCCCAATTCAGTCAGCAAATGAGTATATCGACTAGTCAAATCTCCTAAAGATTCATTCTGCATACAAGTAAAACCATCAAACTCTTTCTTTAGCAGGTCTTTTCTTAATTGACGTGTCGCTTCATTTCCTACGCCCCTTGTTTTCAATGCGTCCCACAACCTCTTCGTTGTCTTGTGACTGACAAATTGATGATAAATATCTTTGCTTAATGCCTGAGAAAGAATGGCATATGCCTTCTTTTCCAAATCATAGACCTTCTTCTGATCTTCTGTAAGATCAGCAAACGTAGCAGCAGATGAAGCAGCAACCTCTATCGTTTGATCAAAATCTGTGATGAAGCGCAACCACAGTTCTGTATTTTGACCAAGGACATATGTATGAAATCTGTCAAACCATCCCGGATATTCACTTAAATGCATCAACTTAGGAGGCCTATTCAAACTTCCCGTTTCACTTTCGCTTAGCAAAATGCTTTGAACACTTGGAGCTTGATTTGATACAAATGCCCATTGACCGGTAGATGTAGCATTAGCTTGCGAACCCGAATCCGGAGCTGGAGTACCAAAATACATCTCTGCATTTACCGGAACACCCCACATCGAATTCATTTTGATCAAGAAAAATAATACTTGAAAATCACACCTCAAACAAACAGTTAAACACCTTCTTCAAACCTTCTGTTTAAAAAAAAATGTCTTAGACGAAACACGTTTCCACGAAACAGACTTTGTAAAATTTGTTTTGACGAAACAGGCTCAAGATATTGTCAATGACGAAACAAAGGTTGTTTAAGGCCCAACAGAAATTGACGAAACAAGTTTCACGAGACAGAAGTTGTTATGGTCGACGAAACAAATGGGGTTCTTTTTGGGCTTTGACGAAACAAGGCAATATTAGGCCCACTTATGGTTTTGACGAAACAGGTTATAAGCCCAACAAGGTCGACGAAAGTGAAGTTCTGTTTCGCCGATGGGTGTTACAGAGAGTTGGTAAACTTTTTGACTTTTATCTTAACCTGACACACGCAAACATGCTTTCGGCTACACCATTACCAAATTACCAACCAAATGATGACTTACAATATTTTAATCAGATTACAATTTTCAATGACACAAACACCTTATCACTTAAATTTTTAGGATCAAAAAGTGTTACTTTTGAAGAACACAATGAAGATTTCAAGAACACCACCCAGAAAAGTAAGTTTTCCGGTGAACCGAAACTCTCCGAACACAATATTTTGCTAAAGTGTTTAGCAAAAACCCATAACTAACATGTAAACATGAAAAATAACAAGGTTTTTAGTCAAACAAAAAGCAAAATAACAAGATTATAACCAGATTTTAAGTTGTTTCCAGAAAAAAAATGAACTTTAACACCCGAAAACAAACCAAGAACACACTCGGTTTTAACAAGGAGAAGAGCCTCGGCTCTGATACCACTTGTAGGTCCGGCTAGGGGAGGATCTAGTCGCCTAATCCTTGTGTACAAACCAACCCGGTTGTGCGGAATCCAACCGGGAAAGCAAACCGAGATCGAACACGTAAATACACGACACGCAAGATTCACCGATTAACACCTCTGTATTAATACTATGAAAAGTTCAGTTACAAAGCAATGTCTACAAATGTATTTTGCAAACTCTCTCAAAGCTCTCGTGTGTGTGTTCTCTTGTCTCTGTGTTCATATCCTATCGAAACAGAACAAATGAACTCTATTTATACTACAGACACACATACATATGACGAAACAGACAATAGGCGACGAATCAGAATCATGGTCGACGAAACACATCTGTTTCGTCGACTTCTGGGCTGATTCGCCGATGTGGCCTTTGGCCCAAACAGTTGAGGCCCAAATCTTGTTTCGCCATCTTCTCTCAGCCCAAGGACTTTGATGTTTAGCCCAGTCCTTGTCTTGATCTATCATTGTTGATCTTGTACGTGACGGAGGAAAGCCATTGCACGAGCCAACATTCATCAAGTCGAGTCGCGTCCACAATCATGTATCAACAATTAATTTGCAACAAGTGAGTGCATGAGTAAGTTGTAAGTTGTGCATTAAGGGTTTGTCTTGCAAGGTGTTATTGTACATTTATATTTGCATTAGTTAGTTGTAAGTTGTGCATTAAGGGTTTGTCTTGCAAAGTGTTATTGTACATTTATATTGTTTGGTTGTAAATTGTGTTTAAGTGGTTGTACCTTAATCAAATAATGGTTTCATTACATTACCTTACCAAATTCAATTTGTTTTGTATGCATGTATGGTTGTAAATTGTGCTTAAATGGTTCTACCATAATCAAATAATGGTTTCATTATCCTACCATATTCAATCGGTTTGATCCATTCAAAGTTGTGTTGTTTTATTTGTAAATTATAATTATTTATAATAATCTAATTAATTTAGCCAAAATCTTGTATAAATATAATTTGCAACATATTGATGCAATGGTTGTTGTAATGTATGCATTATGGTTTGTATAGTGATAATGATATATATATATATATATATAGGGAGCCGCTAGAATGAGAACCACTACGAGTTATGAGAACCACGAGAACCGCGCCCCGCGGGTGGCCGTTGACCACGAAAATTTTTTTACACCTAGATCCATATATTTTAAGACCGGGTGTAAATTTTGGGTTCAAACGGCGCGCCCGAGGGGGTAGTTTTTTACGCCCAAAGTTTGGTAAAAAAAAAGAAAAATTAAAAAAACCCAAACTTTGGGCGTAAAAAACTACCCCCTCGGGCGCGCCGTTTGAACCCAAAATTTAAACCCGGTCTTAAAATATACGGATCTAGGTGTAAAAAAAATTTCGTGGTCAACGGCCACCCGCGGGGCGCGGTTCTCGTGGTTCTCATAACTCGTGGTGGTTCTCATTCTAGCGGCCCTATATATATATATATATATATATATATATATAGATTACGATGAACCTGTCAAAACGGGAAAAAATAGATGCGTGTTCATCGTAACGCGCGGGTCCTAGATCAACTTAGTTATTTTATTCTATATTTTACATTTCGGTTTAATTTCTTCGCATTAGCACGCCGCAACTTCAGTGTCGGTGGTCGCTGGCAGTAGTGTGGAATTAGTTATCGCCCTCGCCGCAACGCGGGGTGCTTAATACTAGTTTAATTTAATTTAAATACTCATTTAATTATTTATCAATTAAATTTAAATACTCATTTAATTATTTATCAGTTTATAATTTAAATATTTTAATCACCTCGTTTAATCAATCTTATCAAGGATTGGAAAATATAAAAGAAAAGAACAAAGTATATAAGTTAACGAAAGCTTTGGTGGTGGTTAGCGATGGGGAGGAGGGAGGGACAAAAGTGAATGTGGTGGTCATATGGCAGGTGGTGGTGGCTGCCAGAGGTGATGATTGGTGGTGGTTGGCGATGGGAGGAGGGAGGGAGAAGTGGATCGACATGTTTCAATATGTGGGTGTATATAATATGTGGTTTTGCGAGGGTTTGGTTGTCATCTAGGATTTGTTGGGGAGGCGGTGGTGATGGCAGTGGTGGTGGTTGGTGATGGAGAAGAAAGAGAAAAGAGAGAGGAGAGAGGAAAGATATTATTTGTATGTGTTATGATATAAAGATAGAAATATATAATATATGTAAATTAGGAAAATACCCTTATTTTATACTTGAAATCACGAAAATACCCTTTCAGTTAACATACAATATGGATGGAGTTAAGGCCATGGAGCAAACTGGCGACAAAATCGAAACATTAGAGAGTAAAATGACTATTTTTAAAAGAATGAGACAAAACCGTTAAAAACGACCAAACCATGGGGAGCAAAACGGAAATTTACTCTATATATTAAGGGTTTAAGGAGTGTTTAAACACTTAAGAGTGGCAAACTAAAAAATCAACCAATCAAAGTGTGCCACGTCAATCAGTGAAAAGTGTTTAAACTTTACTGAAAAGTGTTGGCAATGGTTAGACACTTGGTGAAGTGGTAAACTTTTTAAAAAAAAAAAAAGAAAAAAGGTGTGATCGGTTGAGAGATGACATGGACCCCACCCCTGACCCCACACTACCCTCTCTCTCTCTCATACCCTCCCTCTCTCTCTCCTCCGATCATCTCCCCGCATCGGCAACCTTCACCGAGCGGCAAACCCACCGGCGGCGGTGTTACCGCACGGCAAAGGCAGTTTGCCGAGTGGGTTTACCGCCCACTCCTTATTCCCTAACTTGATGTGCACATCCCGTGCTTAATGGTCAAAGCGATACATGTGGTTTCAAGTAAAGTTAAAACTTAAAAAGGGATTTCATATACATAATTACATATGGTTCTAAGGAGCTCAATAATTGAATGAAAAGGAATTAGTCTACAAAGACCTGAGATTAAATGCTTCCCTACCTTAGGAAATTACAGATAAAAACTAGAGAAATAATTCAAAGATCACTTTTTGTTTTGTTTTGTTTTATTTTCTTTTTCTTTTTGTGTATATGCCATTTTTTTAAATCAAAATAATGCATATATTTCTTTGTGAAATGTTGAATGTTACTTTAATTTGTGATATTTCTTTGTGAAAACGTAATTCTATTGCAATTTCCAAGAAAGACATTCAAGGTAAGAAAGGTTATCAATTTTGTTTACTGATTAATAAATTAATTCACAAAAAAATATTAGACGGTAGGAAATCGAAGTTTTTAGTTATTAGAATAGTTATGTGTAACACCTGGTTTTAGAGGTGTTACGTTTTTAAGGAATTATCATTATTAATTATTATTTTGGCTCGCAAAGGATTATAACATATGTGATAAGGGCTAAGCTTATTACTAATGTAATCAATTTGTGGGATGAATTAAGTAGTCCAATGTATTTTAGTATATTAAGGACTAGCTTAATCTGTAGTATTGGTGTCACCTATTTTATGGATTAGTCTAATTACTAGGTGATAATGGTGACATGTGGATTAATGAATAAGTGTGACATAAATTAAAGAATTATCTAAACCTATGGTTGATGAAAAAAATGTGTTGACTAAGTCTTGATAATGGTTACCTTTAGGGTTAAGGCAGGAAGTTATGCTTAATTACAATTGGCGATTGAAGTATAAAATGGGTGAAGAGGAGAGACAAGAGAGGTGTTGTTCGGCTGATAGTGGTCGACACAAGGCCAGCATAATTGAGTCTAGGGGATGATGTTATCAAGAACTTCATGATCGTGGTTGAGGTCGCGTGTGGACGGTCAAGAACCGAAGCAAAAAGCCAATCGGGTTGTGAAACGAGTTTTTCAGGAGCTTCTATGTGTGTCTGTCCGCACATTAAGGTGAGTTTCTAGACCCCCTTATTCACGTTTTTATTAGTTTTAGGCTGATGACATTGCTTAATTTCAAAATATTGATAATAGATATAAAAATGGATGATAAGCAATTTGTATATGGTCTTGTTATGATGAAAGTGAAGATGATTTGGGAATTATGTTTTGCGTTAGTTTAGATATGATGAATATTTAGAAGATCATAAAGACACTATGGGTTAAAAATGGATGATTTGGTCTTGTCATGAGGATCTTATGAATATTTGAATGTTTTGTGTGAAAATCATGAGTTTGGGTTAAAATAATTAGGGCTGCAAACGAACCAAACGTTCGGCGAACAGTTCGTGAACCGTTCGGCGGGAAGTTCGTTTGTGTTCGTTCGTTTATTAAACAAACGAACACGAACAAGAAATTTCGGCCGTTTAGTTAAATGAACAAAACAGAGGTCGTGTTCGTTCGTTTATGTTCGTGAACGTTCGTTAACGTGTTCGTTTGTGTTCGATAGTTCAATAGTGTTTTTAGTTTTTATATTTATTTAAATACTTCAAAATTCTGACAAATTAAATATCTAATAAGTGTCAGTGTATTATATATTCTGTTAATGAACGATTATTTATTATATATTTTGTTTATGAACGATTGTTTGTGTTCGTTTGTTTCCATTTGTGTTCATGAACATTAGTTTGTGCTTATTTGTGTTCGTCAACGTTCATTTTTGTTCGTTGCCTAAAATTAACAAACAAACACAAACGAACACGGACAAGTTCATTTCCTTAACAAACGAACACGAACATAAAATCTCGTTCGATAAGTGTTCGTGAACGGTTCGCGAACACATATATTTCTTAACAAACGAACACGAACAAGGTCTTGTTCATGTTCGTTCGGTTCGTTTGCAGCCCTAAAAATAATGCTTTGATAATATGTCAAGATTTTATTATATTGTTAAAGTCTTTGATCAATTTTTTTTATTTTGAACGGCTAAATGTTATACTACCTGGGTATTGAACTCATGACCTCCTCATATTTAAACACCTAGAAGGTTTTCCCTCTATATAGGCCAAAGCCTCAATGGCAAAAATAAATAAATAAATAAATAAATAATATACAAAATAAAAAAATTGTCTTTGACAAATTTTAAATTAAACTGGGATTCACTCACCAGTATTTCCTGCTGATAAAATGTTTTAAACAGGTGTTTCAGGTAACTTAGTGTGAAGCCAATAAAAGCCAGCTGGAGAGCACTGAAGGCTTGGAAAAGTGGCAATAAAGTTACCTAAAATAAAATAGATGTTTTTATTAAATAAAATAGGATTTATTCCTATGAAAATGTGTGTATTGCAAACTTGGGTTTTTCCCATGTATTTGTATTTATAAAATATGGTGGTTTACTCTGATAAAATATTTCCTAACTACGGTCCTGATGAAAACTCCGCTGCCAAATTAATAAACACCGATACCACCGAAACTGGCTCACGGCCGCCCGTTCCCGGGAATTAGGGATCGGGGGTTGTGACAGAAGGTGGTATCAGAGCCAAGCCACTGGTTCAAGCCAAAGAAGTGTTCTGCTGACACTTAAATTTTAATTCTGTGTTAGGAAATAACTTATGTGATTATGTGTTTTACATTATTTGACTATTTGTTAGTCTACAGTATGGGTAAGCAAAGAATTTCGGATATCTATCGTCAATTTGATAGTTCATCAAAAGATAAGGGAACCTCATTTCAACCAAATCCCTCAGGATACTCGGCAGATAATGAGGAAGGAATATTTATTCGTAAGGCACAGTCTAAGAAACCATTTACCTCTAAGAAGAGAAGTAGGATTATTAGCAAAAGTCGAGAGAAAATAAAGAAGTCACAACCAAGGGGAGCGATAATCAATCAGGAAACAAATGTACAAACTCAGGAAGCAGACAATAACCCACTAGGGGAAAATGAATTAGATAAACAATGGGTAAATCTCCATATGTTAGCCACTACAGCAGTAAATGCTAATTTATATTAAATATTCGAACGGCCAAACCAGTACCAATACCCATGCCACCTATGAGCTAGAAATTTTAAAAGGAACTTTGCCCATTAGATAACAACTTAGTAGAGACAGGAGATAGAATAAACCTTACATAAAAGCATGTTGAGCATAATACTTCTATAACTTAGATAGACTAAAATAAGTTACGGATGCATAATCCCTAGTTTAATTTGAATTTCAGTTGTAGTTTGTAATAAATACATATATATATATGAGTCGCAATGTTCGCCGTTTTTAATAAATCCATTTTTATGATTATACCCAAATGTTTGTACTAGAAATTTTCTGCGATAATTAATACCACCTACTCAAATAATATCATAATATGTATACGTTAAAATAGTTAGAAGAATCATGAAATATTTTATTTAGAAATGGGAGTTGATTAGTTAAAATAATTACACAATTTATTATTAATATATGTTTTATTATTGTCATATATATCATTAGATATGACATATAAAATATACAAATGTAATCATTTGTACACCTATAAAAATGTATTTAAATACATTCAATTGTTAATATACATCAAACTATGTTAGTTATTAACAAAGCAGTCATGTTTATGATTCTCTTTTGAAACCAATCATTTACTTTGGTTTAAAATACATATTGAAATATATGGTATAAAGCTTTAAAATTTTATGGTTTTAATAATATTGTTTCAAAATAATTTATATTTAAATAAATAAAACCGAAGCTATTAAATTAACCGAAAGGATTTTAAGAATTAATAAAATTTAAAAGATTGCTTTAGTAGATTTAGCCAAAGCAAGTTTTGAAACCTAGGTGTACCAATTTCCCACTTTATTTTATCCCTTCTGGTTTATAACTAGTTGACCATAAGACTTCATACTTTCATAGTTTTATGAAATAACTGATGTTGGGATTACTTGTAAAAGTTTCTATTGAAATACTTAGTAATAAAATAGATGGTTAAATGAATATGATGGGTATTCATGATTTAATATAATCATTTAAAGTTTTTAAGAGATTTGGGTTGGTTGGACTATGTAGAAAGGCCTAACTAAACGTTGAAAGCGTTTCTACAGATCTTTAATATTAAGGTATGTACAGAATAGGTTTTATGCATGGAAATAGCTAATATAAGATTATAAGATAAACCAGTCATATTAGTTATAGGATTGTATATCCTAAATTATAAAGAAAAATATTCAAGTCAGCTGACTAATGTATAATAGTTAAATAATACAATTCTATTATATTTGAAATGTATATATATATATATATACACACACTATAATACATTTTAATAATATATACGTGTATATAACATAAAAATATATATATATTTATATATATTAGGATACCTGTAAAATTTATACATTTAAAACTATAAAAAAAGAGGGTATGATCAAAAGGGTCATTATATATATCATGATAATCATATATAAATAATCAGGTTTTCATTCTCTATTATTTAGAATATTCTATTTAAAAAGAAGTAATAAAATTTTTTATGATATATATGGGTTTAATGATTTGAACAATCGATACATATAAAAGAAATTGGATAACTAAATTTTTAGAAATAAAGATATTGTAACAGTGAAAACATCTTTTCCTACTTAAATCAATGATTTAGTATCTATTTATTTATTTTACCTGGCACGTTAAAATGTTCCTAAACATTCATATTTCAAACTATAATTAAAATAGATGCCCACATAAAAATAGTTGACTCAAATGTGTGTTTAGTACTTTTGTCCTTTATATATAACTTTATTTAAAAATCAGATTACAATTTTAAGATCTTTAAATAAATTACTATTAATATTGTATGGGATATACATACATATTTCAATACATGTATATTACTCAAATATATTTAGAATCAATTTTTGAAACGTCAAACTTTGTATTACTTACTATGTTATGTGTTTTAAGTTTATACTATATTTAATCTTATATATATATATATATATATATATCCGCTATATTTTTATGAATTACAGAAAGTAATTTATGTATAGAATATATATCTCTTGGTAACCCATAAATAAAATATCATGGGTCACATATGCACATATTTTTCTAAATAATGCATCTCAATCTTAAATTGATTCTTATAAAGGAAAAGGTAGGAATGTGATAATTGAAATAGACATATAGATGGTTACTTGAGGAGAAATTATTAAGGTAATATAAATAGTGAGTCTTGTATAGTTTAACCCATTAATTATTCTTATGAGTCCAGAAAGTTTATATTTGGACTAATTTATTTTATTTATCCATCCTTAAATTCCAAAATATTACGTTCAATAAATTAACGAAAGTTTATTTCAGTTTACTATTTTATAAAAGGACAAAATAAAGTTATGGAAATAAGCCTGATGATTGGTATCATCGGATGTATAGTTATTATTTTACAAAATAATTTAGTATTATATATATGTGTATATATTACGTAAGCTTAATATTAACTAGAGATTTGAAATTTTATACACATATATGCATATACCTAATAGCATTTCTTGATGGTATACCCAATATAATATCTTATGTAAAGATAAACATAAGAGAAAATATCATTGGTGAATCATATGAAAACATGCAGTTATTATAAGAATAAACCATGAAACCTACTATGTTTTAAAATGCTATCTGTCTCAATAAAATATTCCTTGTAACGGAATCTAAGGTTATATATGCATAAATAGGGTTAGCTGTAAGCATACTCTTCACATTTAAACAAACCATAGTGTCAAAGGAGACAATGAAATATTTGAAACTCCATTCTCCAACCAAAAGAAAACCACAACCATAATAATATCTATGCTTAAATGAAAGAGTTGGATATTGATATTCAATGGTAACAACCAGGACAGTATTTAGACTTGAACCTAAGAAGAATGCCTTAGTATAAAGCTTTGAGATAAGCCCATTACTTGCATAGATAAAGTGTGATGGTTATTGGTGTCCCATGAGGATGACGACTAGAACAGTGCCTGTATGATAAATAAGCGATAACAACTAGCCACTGTTATTTCTTGTTTATTAGTACTACTCGGTTCTAGAATATGATCCATCATGAGAATACTAATTTCCTTATTTCTTGATATAAGCCATAATGAATGATGCACTTTCCAAATCCTGATTTGAGAGAAGTCTATTTATGGGAAATACTATGATAATTACCTCTCCGGTAAAACTGGGCATGGTGCGGTAGACTCTCCAGCTTGCCGGGAAAGATGTGGTTACCTCTCCGGCAAAACTGGGTATGGTGCGGTAGACTCTCCAGCTTGGCCGGGTGAGATGGGGTTTCCTCTCCGGCAAGACCGGGTGAGATGGGGTATATGATAATGAAATTCCCTAAATAGTACCATGACCTGATGTCTGAGTTGTGAATCTGTTAAATATATTGACATTATGGATAGTGTGCATATTACAATATGTGAAATATATGATTATATAGACATGTATGTCTATGAGGAAATCCAAAGACCATATTGATTGACAATTAGGGATAAACCACAAACATGTGTGTCACTGATAATTTTAGATTTATTAAGAAACTCTTGTATACGTCTATAATTTCAGTATCAAACACTATTTCGTTTGATCATCCGTTCGTGCAACAAGATGAACGACAGGAACTCCTAAAGTTGGAACGCCATCGAAATTATAAGAAATTCCCCTTGTGTTACCTTAAATTATTGACGCATTAGGAAACCTATAACTAAACATTGTGCTAAGACACAAAACGTCTAAAACTTACAAGTTTACCTTCATTAAGAAACTCTTGAGAAGACAAGAGTCTCAAAACAAAGAGAATAGTTCTGGTCAAAGTAAAGTGAAATTCAAAACAAGGACCAGAATATACCTAGAAATTAGACTACCTAAAAATGTTCATCCATATTTCAGGGAATCTCGAGGACGAGATTTAAAATAACGTGGGGAGGATGTAACATTCCCAAAAATTTTATTTATATATATAAAAACTTATGTTATTAAAAGGATGCATCATGGGTAAGTTGACCAATAAAAATATAAGGTATTTTGGTTAAGCGTAGGAACCATTTAATAACTAATTTATAAAAATACATTATATTTGAACCTACTCCGTTTTTAATGAAACTTGGTTCAAAATGTAGATAAAATTATTCTCGTTCTAATAATATATTTATTGTTTTATAAAAACGTTATATTTTAGAAGTTATAAGTGCCAAAAGAATGAGGCAGTTAAATTAATTATAATAAATAAAATAATATTAATTTAAACAAATATAAATATGAAAGTTTGAAAGACACGTATGCATGAGTATAGATTACACCAATTGAAAGTTAAATTAAATGAGGGTAGAAAACGTGGATGAAGCCTTAAGTCCTAAGATTTCAAATTTTAGTATAAATGAGGTGTGTGCTCTCACATTCCAATCGCTCAATCTGTCTTCTTTCCTCTCGCTAACTCTATGATATATTTACACTAAATTTCCTTTAGTTATTCACCCCTAAATACTCCAAAGCCCTGCCCTGTTTTAAGTATTTTAACCCTTGATCACTAATACCCTGTCCAAGTGACGTAGGGCCCCGTAACGTTTGTCAAGGCTCTGCCTAAATTCGTTGGGGTTCTGTCTAGTGACGTAGGATTAAAGTGGAATTGGGTTACTATACTTAATGTGAGTGTACTATATATTTTATTAAATAATCCAGGAGTTGTACCAAGATATATCAACCCTCCAAAATATTTCTGACACCCCTAATATATTTAAGATACCCCTATATGTTTTTAAATACACCCCGTATGTGAAAACCGAGCCCGAAATACAATATAGCATTAAAAATAAATGAAAAACAAGAAATAGTAAGTTGAGGCGGGCCGCGTAGACCCACCCCAACCTTTACGCGGGCGGTATGAAGATTGATACCGGATTCCTTTGATTTTCTTAAGTTCAAGCGGGCCGCGTAAGCTACCCGTTAAGTTAACGCGGGCCGCGAGGGACTAAAAAGGTGGCACAGCCCGGTGCGGCCACGTGGCCCAACACCCGGCTAAGCTAGTTGTCGACTCAGCACAGCTACGCGTTGACCCAACTTTGACGCGGGCCGCGTAAGCTCTGTGCTTATGTTACGCGGGGCGCGTGAGACTAAGATTTCAGCACTATATAAGAAGGCCTCGGGATTTCACTTTCAATCGTTCATTTCTTTTCTCAGTCTCGACTTTCTGAAGAAATAGGCATAATATTCAAGTATAATACCCCCTAATTAGCGAGGTTCTGCTCCGTTGTAAGTAATATAACCCCTGGATACGTATTAGATACGCTGCCCGATTGATCTAGGATTCCGTAACGGCTGTCGTGGTTCTGCCCGACGTAGTCATTGGAATGCCGTCTCGGGGAGAGTATTACTAATCTTAAAATGGGTTATTATACTAACACGTGTACATTATTTATTTAACTAGATTATAACCAGGAAGCCACAAAGGAAAGACCTATATTAGCAATGTGAGTAATCCTTCTTTTGTGTAAACCTTTTTGTGAGTTATCCTCTTTTTGTTAACCTTTTTGAAATATTTTACAAAACCTTAATTGTTTTACAAAGTGATTAAGCGGTGATTGAGTATTTGTAGTTCTTCAATTACTGCCGGTATGTTGGGGTTTTGTATACAAAATATACTACACTGTGAGTAGTAAGTCGAGGATGACAATACGTTACCATTGGACAATGAGTTAGCCAATGTGTAATATGACCCACAAGTCAGTGGATTGACAGTACTAAATGGAGTAATTGTGTAGAAATAAACAATGTGATCGCTCTCAATACTGTTCACTGTGACTTTTTATTTAAACTTGATTAAACTGGGATTCACTCACCAGTATTTCCTGCTGATAAAATGTTTTAAACACGTGTTTCAGGTAACTTAGTGTGAAGCCAATAAAAGCCAGCTGGAGAGCACTGAAGGCTTGGAAAAGTGGCAATAAAGTTACCTAAAATAAAATAGATGTTTTTATTAAATAAAATTGGATTTATTCCTATGAAAATGTGTGTATTGCAAACTTGGGTTTTTCCCATGTATTTGTATTTATAAAATATGGTGGTTTACTCTGATAAAATATTTCCTAACTACGGTCCTGATGAAAACCCCGCTGCCAAATTAATAAAAAAACAAAAACCACCGAAACTGGCTCACGGCCGCCCGTTCCCGGGAATTAGGGATCGGGGGTTGTGACAGAAGGTGGTATCAGAGCCTAGCCACTGGTTCAAGCCAAAGAAGTGTTCTGCTGACACTTAAATTTTAATTCTGTGTTAGGAAATAACTTATGTGATTATGTGTTTTACATTATTTGACTATTTGTTAGTCTACAGTATGGGTAAGCAAAGAATTTCGGATATCTATCGTCAATTTGATAGTTCATCAAAAGATAAGGGAACCTCATTTCAACCAAATCCCTCAGGATACTCAGCAGATAATGAGGAAGGAATATTTATTCGTAAGGCACAGTCTGAGAAACCATTTACCACTAAGAAGAGAAGTAGGATTATTAGCAAAAGTCGAGAGAAAATAAAGAAGTCACAACCAAGGGGAGCGATAATCAATTAGGAAACAAATGTACAAACTCAGGAAGCAGACAATAACCCACTAGGGGAAAATGAATTAGATAAACAATGGGTAAATCTCCATATGTTAGCCACTACAGCAGTAAATGCTAATTTATATTAAATATTCGAACGGCCAAACCAGTACCAGTACCCATGCCACCTATGAGCTAGAAATTTTAAAAGGAACTTTGCCCATTAGATAACAACTTAGTAGAGACAGGAGATAGAATAAACCTTACATAAAAGCATGTTGAGCATAATACTTCTATAACTTAGATAGACTAAAATAAGTTACGGATGCATAATCCCTAGTTTAATTTGAATTTCAGTTGTAGTTTGTAATAAATACATATATATATATATGAGTCGCAATGTTCGCCGTTTTTAATCAATCCATTTTTATGATTATACCCAAATGTTTGTACTAGAAATTTTCTGCGATAGTTAATACCACCTACTCAAATAATATCATAATATGTATACGTTAAAATAGTTAGAAGAATCATGAAATATTTTATTTAGAAATGGGAGTTGATTAGTTAAAATAATTACACAATTTATTATTAATATATGTTTTAATATTGTCATATATATCATTAGATATGACATATAAAATATACAAATGTAATCATTTGTATATCTATAAAAATGTATTTAAATACATTCAATTGTTAATATACATCAAACTAAGTTAGTTATTAACAAAGCAGTCATGTTTATGATTCTCTTTTGAAACCAATCATTTACTTTGGTTTAAAATACATATTGAAATATATGGTATAAAGCTTTAAAATTTTATGGTTTTAATAATATTGTTTCAAAATAATTTATATTTAAATAAATAAAACCGAAGCTATTAAATTAACCGAAAGGATTTTAAGAATTAATAAAATTTAAAAGATTGCTTTAGTAGATTTAGCCAAAGCAAGTTTTGAAACCTAGGTGTACCAATTTCCCACTTTATTTTATCCCTTCTGGTTTATAACTAGTTGACCATAAGACTTCATACTTTCATAGTTTTATGAAATAACTGATGTTGGGATTACTTGTAAAAGTTTCTATTGAAATACTTAGTAATAAAATAGATGGTTAAATGAATATGATGGGTATTCATGATTTAATATAATCATTTAAAGTTTTTAAGAGATTTGGGTTGGTTGGACTATGTAGAAAGGCCTAACTAAACGTTGAAAGCGTTTCTACAGATCTTTAATATTAAGGTATGTACAGAATAGGTTTTATGCATGGAAATAGCTAATATAAGATTATAAGATTAACCAGTCATATTAGTTATAGGATTGTATATCCTAAATTATAAAGAAAAATATTCAAGTCAGCTGACTAATGTATAATAGTTAAATAATACAATTCTATTATATTTGATATATATATATATATATATATATATATATATATATATATATATATATATATATATATATAGGGTAGGGATATGGTAAAAAGTGTCTAAAATGTAAGAAGGGTAAGAAGTGTTTTAAACCATTGGATATTTGATCTAATGGTTGAGATCAATAGGGTATAAAATGTAAATTGTGTTTTAATTAGAAGGACCTTTTGTAAAAATTGAAGGGCAATAGTGACTTTTCCAACATTTCAAATATGGTAACCGTTTCAAAACCACCCATCAAACTCCTAAAGATCAGCGAATTATATGGTAACCGCCATCATTCTCCAAAAAAAATCAGCGAATTTCTTCATACTTTAAAACATTCCCAGATTTTTAAAACGTAATCGCAGATTCAACTCATGGTGTTTTATCTGGAGACATTGTTGATGGCGTGGTGTTTTATCTGGAGACATTGTTCATGGCGTAGTGTTTTATCAACACAAAAACATTCCCAGATTTTAAAACACCATGACTAGGATTCAAGTCATGGTGTTTTATCTGGAGACCTTGTTCATAGTGTGGTGTTTTAAACATCTATGATTCAAGTCATGGTGTTTTATCAGGAGACATTATTCATGGCGTGGTGTTTTATCAATACAAAAACATTCCCATATTTTAAAACACCATGACTATGATTCAAGTCATGGTGTTTTATCAGGAGACATTATTCATGGCGTGGTGTTTTATCAATACAAAAACATTCCCATATTTTAAAACACCATAACTATGATTCAAGTCATGGTGTTTTAACATCTGGGCAATCAAATACAAAACATTCCCAGATTTTAAAACACCATGACTAGGATTCAAGTCACGATCAGAAATGAGAATGACGAAGATGAAAGACGATGACGGTGAATGATTTGTGGAGACGAAAGAAATTGGTGACGGTGGTCGGAGATGCAGACGGTGGTCGGAGAAGATGATCTGAGAATTAATGGCGATTTTATGATGAGAATTTACGATCACCATCCTAAAAAAACTCATCAGCGGTTATTTTTTTTTAGCAATTATCTAGGAAATCAATTAATTGATAAGAATGGACAATTACTAATATATCCTTTTGAATTAATTAAGATTAGGGACACTTGTCATTCTCACATTATTTCTCACACTTCTTACAAAAGTTGGACTTTGTACAGGATCCTTTACCTATATATATATATACACACTATAATACATTTTAATAATATATACGTGTATATAACATAAAAATATATATATTTATATATATTAGGATACCTGTAAATTTATACATTTAAAACTATAAAAAAAAGAGGGTATAATCAAAAGGGTCATTATATATATCATGATAATCATATATAAATAATCAGGTTTTCATTCTCTATTATTTAGAATATTCTATTTAAAAAGAAGTAATAAATTTTTTTATGATATATATGGGTTTAATGATTTGAACAATCGATACATATAAAAGAAATTGGATAACTAAATTTTTAGAAATAAAGATATTGTAACAGTGAAAACATCTTTTCCTACTTAAATCAATGATTTAGTATCTATTTATTTATTTTACCTGGCACGTTAAAATGTTCCTAAACATTCATATTTCAAACTATAATTAAAATAGATACCCACATAAAAATAGTTGACTCAAATGTGTGTTTAGTACTTTTGTCCTTTATATATAACTTTATTTAAAAATCAGATTACAATTTTAAGATCTTTAAATAAATTACTATTAATATTGTATGGGATATACATACATATTTCAATACATGTATATTACTCAAATATATTTAGAATCAATTTTTGAAACGTCAAACTTTGTATTACTTACTATGTTATGTGTTTTAAGTTTATACTATATTTGATCTTCTATATATATATATATATATATATATATCCGCTATATTTTTATGAATTACAGAAAGTAATTTATGTATAGTATATATATCTCTTGGTAACCCATAAATAAAATATCATGGGTCACATATACACATATTTTTCTAAATAAGGCCTCTCAATCTTAAATTGATTCTTATAAAGGAAAAGGTAGGAATGTGATAATTGAAATAGATATATAGATGGTTACTTGAGGAGAAATTATTAAGGTAATATAAATAGTGAGTCTTGTATAGTTTAACCCATTAATTATTCTTATGAGTCCAGAAAGTTTATATTTGGACTAATTTATTTTATTTATCCATCCTTAAATTCCAAAATATTACGTTCAATAAATTAACGAAAGTTTATTTCAGTTTACTATTTTATAAAAGGATAAAATAAAGTTATGGAAATAAGCCTGATGATTGGTATCATCGGATGTATAGTTATTATTTTACAAAATAATTTAGTATTATATATATGTGTATATATTACGTAAGCTTAATATTAACTAGAGATTTGAAATTTTATACACATATATGCATATACCTAATAGCATTTCTTGATGGTATACCCAATATAATATCTTATGTAAAGATAAACATAAGAGAAAATATCATTGGTGAATCATATGAAAACATGCAGTTATTATAAGAATAAACCATGAAACCTACTATGTTTTAAAATGCTATCTGTCTCAATAAAATATTCCTTGTAACGGAATCTAAGGTTATATATGCATAAATAGGGTTAGCTGTAAGCATACTCTTCACATTTAAACAAACCATAGTGTCAAAGGAGACAATGAAATATTTGAAACTCCATTCTCCAACCAAAAGAAAACCACAACCATAATAATATCTATGCTTAAATGAAAGAGTTGGATATTGATATTCAATGGTAACAACCAGGACAGTATTTAGACTTGAACCTAAGAAGAATGCCTTAGTATAAAGCTTTGAGATAAGCCCATTACTTGCATAGATAAAGTGTGATGGTTATTGGTGTCCCATGAGGATGACGACTAGAACAGTGCCTGTATGATAAATAAGCGATAACAACTAGCCACTGTTATTTCTTGTTTATTAGTACTACTCGGTTCTAGAATATGATCCATCATGAGAATACTAATTTCCTTATTTCTTGATATAAGCCATAATGAATGATGCACTTTCAAAATCCTGATTTGAGAGAAGTCTATTTATGGGAAATACTATGATAATTACCTCTCCGGTAAAACTGGGCATGGTGCGGTAGACTCTCCAGCTTGCCGGGAAAGATGTGGTTACCTCTCCGGCAAAACTGGGTATGGTGCGGTAGACTCTCCAGCTTGTCCGGGTGAGATGGGGTTTCCTCTCCGGCAAGACCGGGTGAGATTGGGTATATGATAATGAAATTCCCTAAATAGTACCATGACCTGATGTCTAAGTTGTGAATCTGTTAAATATATTGACATTATGGATAGTGTGCATATTACAATATGTGAAATATATGATTATATAGACATGTATGTCTATGAGGAAATCCAAAGACCATATTGATTGACAATTAGGGATAAACCACAAACATGTGTGTCACTGATAATTTTAGATTTATTAAGAAACTCTTGTATACGTCTATAATTTCAGTATCAAACACTATTTCGTTTGATCATCCGTTCGTGCGACAAGATGAACGACAGGAACTCTTAAAGTTGGAACGCCATCGAAATTATAAGAAATTCCCCTTGTGTTACCTTAAATTATTGACGTATTAGGAAACCTATAACTAAAAATTGTGCTAAGACACAAAACGTCTAAAACTTACAAGTTTACCTTCATTAAGAAACTCTTGAGAAGACAAGAGTCTCAAAACATAGAGAATAGTTCTGGTCAAAGTAAATTGAAATTCAAAACAAGGACCAGAATATACCTAGAAACTAGACTACCTAAAAATGTTCATTCATATTTCAGGGAATCTCGAGGACGAGATTTAAAATAACGTGGGGAGGATGTAACATTCCCAAAAATTTTATTTATATATATAAAAACTTATGTTATTAAAAGGATGCATCATGGGTAAGTTGACCAATAAAAATATAAGGTATTTTGGTTAAGCGTAGGAACCATTTAATAACTAATTTATAAAAATACATTATATTTGAACCTACTCCGTTTTTAATGAAACTTGGTTCAAAATGTAGATAAAATTATTCTCGTTCTAATAATATATTTATTGTTTTATAAAAACGTTATATTTTAGAAGTTATAAGTGCCAAAAGAATGAGGCAGTTAAATTAATTATAATAAATAAAATAATATTAATTTAAACAAATATAAATATGAAAGTTTGAAAGACACGTATGCATGAGTATAGATTACACCAATTGAAAGTTAAATTAAATGAGGGTAGAAAACGTGGATGAAGCCTTAAGTCCTAAGATTTCAAATTTTAGTATAAATGAGGTGTGTGCTCTCACATTCCAATCGCTCAATCTGTCTTCTTTCCTCTCGCTAACTCTATGATATATTTACACTAAATTTCCTTTAGTTATTCACCCCTAAATACTCCAAAGCCCTGCCCTGTTTTAAGTATTTTAACCCTTGATCACTAATACCCTGTCCAGGTGACGTAGGGCCCCGTAACGTATGTCAAGGCTCTGCCTAAATTCGTTGGGGTTCTGTCTAGTGACGTAGGAATAAAGTGGAATTGAGTTACTATACTTAATGTGAGTGTACTATATATTTTATTAAATAATCCAGGAGTTGTACCAAGATATATCAACCCTCCAAAATATTTCTGACACCCCTAATATATTTAAGATACCCCTATATGTTTTTAAATACACCCCGTATGTGAAAACCGAGCCCGAAATACAATATAGCATTAAAAATAAATGAAAAACAAGAAATAGTAAGTTGAGGCGGGCCGCGTAGACCCACCCCAACCTTTACGCGGGCGGTATGAAGATTGATACCGGATTCCTTTGATTTTCTTAAGTTCAAGCGGGCCGCGTAAGCTACCCGTTAAGTTAACGCGGGCCGCGAGGGACTAAAAAGGTGGCACAGCCCGGTGCGGCCACGTGGCCCAACACCCGGCTAAGCTAGTTGTCGACTCAGCACAGCTACGCGTTGACCCAGCTTTGACGCGGGCCGCGTAAGCTCTGTGCTTATGTTACGCGGGGCGCGTGAGACTCAGATTTCAGCACTATATAAGAAGGCCTCGGGATTTCACTTTCAATCGTTCATTTCTTTTCTCAGTCTCGACTTTCTGAAGAAATAGGCATAATATTCAAGTATAATACCCCCTAATTAGCGAGGTTCTGCTCCGTTGTAAGTATTATAACCCCTGGATACGTATTAGATACGTTGCCCGATTGATCTAGGATTCCGTAACGGCTGTCGTGGTTCTGCCCGACGTAGTCATCGGAATGTCGTCTCGGGGAGAGTATTACTAATGTTAAAATGGGTTATTATACTAACACGTGTACATTATTTATTTAACTAGATTATAACCAGGAAGCCACAAAGGAAAGACCTATATTAGCAATGTGAGTAATCCTTCTTTTGTGTAAACCTTTTTGTGAGCTATCCTCTTTTTGTTAACCTTTTTGGAATATTTTACAAAACCTTAATTGTTTTACAAAGTGATTAAGCGGTGATTGAGTCTTTGTAGTTCTTCAATTACTGCCGGTATGTTGGAGTTTTGTATACAAAATATACTACACTGTGAGTAGTAAGTCGAGGATGACAATACGTTACCATTGGACAATGAATTAGCCAATGTGTAATATGACCCACAAGTCAGTGGATTGACAGTACTAAATGGAGTAATTGGGTAGAAATAAACAATGTGATCGCTCTCAATACTGTTCACTGTGACTTTTTATTTAAACTTGATTAAACTGGGATTCACTCACCAATATTTCCTGCTGATAAAATGTTTTAAACACGTGTTTCAGGTAACTTAGTGTGAAGCCAATAAAAGCCAGCTGGAGAGCACTGAAGGCTTGGAAAAGTGGCAATAAAGTTACCTAAAATAAAATAGATGTTTTTATTAAATAAAATAGGATTTATTCCTATGAAAATGTGTGTATTGCAAACTTGGGTTTTTCCCATGTATTTGTATTTATAAAATATGGTGGTTTACTCTGATAAAATATTTCCTAACTACGGTCCTGATGAAAACTCCGCTGTCAAATTAATAAACAACGATACCACCGAAACTGACTCACGGCCGCCCGTTCCCGGGAATTAGGGATCGAGGGTTGTGACATATATAGTAATCAAATGCCAACGATCTAATTATACCTATCATCTTCCATTTTGTGCAAAAACCTTTACGAGACATTTTCTAATTTTTCAATTTTTTTGAATTTTTTTTTATTTTTTCAATTTTTTTTATTTTTATTTTTTTATGACACGACTAAGACACAAAAACACAACTGGACGCTAGTCTCCTCTCCCCACACTTAATTCCTGCATTGTTCTCAATGTGGAAGGAAACTACAACACAACTAAAAACATAAATAAAAACACATAGATAATGGAACAGACTCCCCTGATTTGACGCGGTTGAATCCTTTGAGCCTTGTTCCACCGCAACCGTATAGCATTTCATTCGCGGTTGCTTCAACACGGGACGCTTGTCTTTGTATGATTGTTCGAATGACTTTCGTCCGAATGGAGATTGAGTATGGACAAAAGTGATCGTCACCTCCTCAGACTTCCCCACACTTGGATAAACGCATCCGTGAAGATAATTAAAACCTGCAAGAACACACACGCAACACAAAACAAAACAAAACAAAAATACAATACTCTACATCCTCGGGCTGCCTCCCGAGAGCGCTAAGTTTTAGATCTTCAGCCCGATCATACCTGATATGCGCTACGGTGGTTTCAATGCACATTTACCCCTTGTATTTCCAATGAATGCCCGGAATTTTACATGCCATCTCCATAAGCTCGTCAGTATAATTGGCATGTTTAGAAAGCACCTGCGGGTTTGGCTGATCCACTTCACGAGATATACACCGATGTCTTGTAGCTTCGCCCTTTTCATATTCTTCCTCAAACCCTCTTCCCCACACTTGTTAATTGGAATGATTGATATGGGAAGAGGTTCGGTACACACATTCATCTCATCAGACTGCTCTGCCTCATCATCCTCACACACCATCTGATCCACCAGTGACTCTTCATCAGATAAAGGATTCATTGGTGTGGTATTATCCTCCACAACCTCCTCCTCCATGTGAGAATAATCTCTAATATCATCAGGTAATGGTGAAAGACGCTCTTCTAATTCTATCTTCATCTTTAACTGTTGACACTTGGAAACTAGAAAGCTGATTTGATCTTCATCGGAAAGGTTGGGTGCTGATAAATACTGCTCGAGTTTGGACAAAATCACTTCCAACATAGCAAGCTTTTTCTCCTCCTCGGTCTGATAAGTATAAACACCCTCGGGCTCAGAATATTCCTCGGGATGATACTGTCGGTATCCCTGATACGGTCTTGAGATGTACGCATCCTTCATTTTTTTATTCCAATACTTCGGATTTTCCAAATACACCGCGCACACATCATAATCATAAGTATGATCATGTCCGCAACAGAAACATCGTCCATCTGTCTTTGGCTCATAATAAGCATCCTCGTCCCGATCCCATCCGTCAGAGTAATAACCATCCTTCACCGTTGTATCAAAATTATAGAAATATGGTGAATGGAAAGGATTCTCATAGCAAGGCATCGGTGGTTCTTCCAATTTCGCTTTTTCCCGTCTAAATCGGGCCTCGTGGCAACCGATACACGGGTGAAGTGGTTCCCTACACAACTTGCATGTAGAAGAGCCTTAAAATATAGTAAGATCTGTCATCCTGCACAACACAGCTCAACTACCCACGTAAATCACGAACAAACCAGATAAAACAAAAAAAATTATTTTTAGGTTTTTTTTTTAGATTTAAAAAAAAAAAAACAAGAACAACTAACTAACTAACTAACTAACTAACTAACTAACTAACTAACTAACTAACTAACTAACTAACTAACTAACACTAAGCACACGAATTCCCCGGCAACGGCGCCATTTTGATGACTGTCGTTCGGGTCAATCAAAAACCTAATTAAACTACGTATATAGTGTAAGTAGGGTATCGTATCCACGGGGAATTTGTGGTTAGCGTTAAAGAAATTAATTAAAACTAAACTATCTAAATTGGGGGTTTGTTTGTAGATTCAAAAGAAAACACAATTTGTCACGAAAAGTGTTATCAATATTAAGAAGAAGTAACCTCCACCCGGAATCCCGAATACCCGTTTTAATATAAAAATCTGTTTTCTGATTCAAAACACCACATAGACATGGCCACGGAATTAATGAATTTGATTAGTTAATAGGGATAGTTTTTAAGATTCACTATGCAACCTAATAACCCGTTTGTTTGTATCAACTACCCACCAATTTACCAATCCGCTAACAACGCAAGAAAGTTGCCAATACGCTTAATAAACGACAAGTAATTCAAACACAAGAAACGTTTACCAATAATCCAACACAAGTGGTCAAGTTGTACCAGTTTACAAGAATCAGAAAACAAATAGTTATGTCAAACCGCGTAAACGTTCATCCGGGCGGAAGTCACTGAAAGATTTAGCCGCACATGGTGATCTTTGCCGCTTCGGTTGTCATCCCGATTAAGTTAGACTTCATGGATTGGCTTGGAAGATGAGATGGAATAATTAAATTCGTCCTTGAGTTCGATGATGACGGCTGTGCATGAATGCCTCCAAAACCCCCTCCCCAAAATTTGCGTCTGATTTCTTTTATATTCCCTCAAGTGCACCGACTTCCGTTGTTTCTTTTCCTACGATCACTAGCCCACATGCAAAGAGTTGAGCCATCTAATTCATCTTTATTTCCATTGTGATGGCCCAATCCACATTATTACTTAGTAATTCGTCAATTTGAAACTTAACCTCACGAAGAATAAGTCCACCATCAAATCTCCTGCAATTATTCCAACCCAATAAATTGCCACTAAATTAATTGATTACTCATTTGTTCAATTTATAATTCATTGTGTATATACATGTTCCAAATTAACTTCACTTAATTCAACTAGAATAAACTAAAAGTAATTAAACTAATTAATTTTTAGTTTAACAAATTAATTTATCATAAATGTATCATTTAAGCTCATGTCACATAAATAATAGACCACACTAAAGTCACATCTTACTTAATAATATCGATGCATTTTTATTCAAAATAATATACGATAGAGTGTATCTAAAATACACCGATCAAATCCCCACACTTATCTTAATAATATAGATGCATAAAGCCAATCTAAACCCAAATTTTGACACCAAAATTTTTACCCAATGATGTAATATAATATTTTGGGATTTTTGAAGATTTTTATTTATTTTTAAGCTGAGCATAACATAGGGTTCTTGCTAAAATTCGGTAATTGTCGGTTATACCCTTTCTTGAATAAAATGAGTTTTACATAATATTTTGATACCAAACTTTTTGCTACTGATTTTATATGATAAATAAAATATTTTGAACTTTATAAACTGGTCAAAAACTCAGATTTTTTATTTAAACCCGAAAATCGCTTAAAACCGACTTTTACGCGTTTTAAGCGCATAGTATGGGTTAAAACTATTTTTAACATATAAGACTTAAGACCTATTGATGTTTTAAGTAAATTTTTATAATTAAACAGTAAGCAAAAGTTTTGAACTCAGAATTCTAATTTTGACCTTTAAAGCTTATGTGAAATTACCAAAATGCCCCTACGGTGCATAGTTTGGTTATAAAAGATAAATTTCACATATGTGCAATACCCTATTGTTATGACTTATAAAAATAAATATTTTTACTGATTATATCAGACTTGAAACTCAGATTAATATTTAGACTCTTTTATAAGCTTTAAAATGACCAAAATATCCCTACGGGGCATAATTTGAGTTTAAACCCATTTTAGGCATAATGGAAGGTATCCTACTGATATCACAACATATTTAGGGCATATTAACTTAGGAAACCTGTTCATGACTCATTTGTTTGCCCGTTATGCATTTTTCACGCTCGGTACAGTTTATGTAACTAGTTTGCATAAATTAGCCGAAACGGGTCAAACCTTATCGTTTTTATCTCAAAATCCAGAATGTGTTTAGTTTGCACATATTATACAAGTATACAAACTTTTCGGGTCTAAAACACATTCAAATTCGGTCTTTACTTAATCGTGCGTTTTGAACCGTATGTCTTCTTTTAAAACTAACCGGTCTAAGTTTAGACTTAATTAAGACCCGTTAGGAATCTAATAGGTTATTAAAACCTTCGTTCCAGATTAGGGGACCAGTAAAAGATACTTGCACTCACTGATTGTGATATATACTTGCTCAGGTAAATACTTTTAACTTATTTACCGTTATACGGCCTTGGGATACGATATTATAATAATACCGCTTGGTCGGGTATGTAACTGTTTTAAATCGGATTGCGATTAATATATTTGCATAACCCGTTTTAATCTGTCTTGTTTAGTATATGGCTTTTGGGGGGTTAATGACCATGTCCCGGATATCCTTGGCATCATTATTAAGAAAATGGCCACGACTTAAGCACGGGGTGTAGGCATACACCTGACAGTTGCGTATGTATAAAAAGGTACCCCACAATAAGGAAAATTCCTTGTGGGTATTATACCTGTGGTGTGTCAGTTAATCTTGTCCGGCTCTTCTAACCGGCCCTGACAGACGACAAACTTTTAAATCTGTATACACGATTACTTTTAATTGTCCCAAGTTATAAAAGATATTTTGTGCCTTGTGCATTCGAATCAATTTTCTCAAACATTTTCAAAATGAGTCGGTTAATTGTATTTACCAGTGTAAACTGACGTATTTTTTTCCAAAAAAGGCTAAGTGCAGGTACTAAACGGAATAGGCTGACTACTCCTAGCATCAATAAAGAGTCTTGCAAGCTTAGATGTTATAAATCAGCTGAACAATGTTTCTTTTTAACTTTGATCCGCCGGTGGATCCGTTACAACCGTTTTTGTAATAAATGATATTACTTCCATTCGGTTTGTAATATTTTTTCTTTCGACTTCCGCTGTGTATTTAAACTGTGATAAATTGTCTATGATGATATCAACTACGTCATGATACTCCCCACCGGGCCCACCGGTAATACGTGGAAATATCGGGGTGTGACAAGTCACGTCTGTGCATAGTTCTCTATCGATAACCTACTTGCCTTCACTTTGTACATGTTACATGCTGGTTATGCGTAAACAATTCCGAACTCTACTATACTATTAAACTTGTATGCTCACCTTTACATTATGTGTATTGACTTTATTTTAACGTATGTGATAGGTGCTTAAAATGCTAAGAATGTTGTGCTTTGGTGAATCAAGCTAGGGGTCTAGTTATGTCATGCTTAAATCTGAGTCGTCGGAACAGTGTTTGTTTTTAAGACAATTATTTGTAATAACTGTTTTATTAGGATATGTTGTGGTATGGGACATGACTTTTAATTATTCGGCAATTAATAGTTGTTATGGATACTCATGGACAATCTGTTTCGCTTAGTGCCATGTCCCGATGTTTCCGCCGTCGGTTGGGGTATGACAGATTGGTATCAGAGCCATAACTATAGTGAATTAGGCAAGACTCGACCTAGTCCGGGCCGATGTCTTAGAAACGACCTAGTCTATAGTCTAAGTACCAATGGACCAACTTGTGCATACCCTATAGGGGTTTGTACGAGCTTACTTGCTATTCACGCTCGCTCTCATTCTATACTATCACAACTGCCTTTCCTAAGGCTGTGGCACTGCACTATTTTGAAAATAAACGAGTGATTGGATCGAGATTTGGTGTGAAAACCATAAACTCTCGATTAAATCGCTTGTTCGACCCGCATTTTTACTACAAACAAGAGAATTTGCGTTGAATCAGGAGTGAAATCCGTACTTCGACGTGAATATCTCTTAATCTCGTGATTCTATCACACAAACAGGAATGAAGTCGTTAAGTTAGGGGTGAAACCCGAATCTTGATGACTCGTTCCGTTCCTTATACTGATTCTACAAAACTCTCACCAAGGTCTCGATGGATTCCAACGACCTGAGTTGCGTGAATAAACAAAAGGATGCGTGCCATTCACCGTATGCCGGTGATAGAGCACAGTCTATTAGGCCAAAACTTATACTTGAGACCTTTGAGAATAGTCGAATCATTTTGGGTAGTCAACGTCTATCAAGCCTTAGACAATCTATTTTCGATCTCAAGCTCGCAATCGCTGATTTTATGTGTTTTCGATTCTGAGCCGCAACTGCTGACTCTGATATTTGTCGTTTTTATGTGAAATTGAATGTTTTATGTGGATTTTACCTGCTTAGGTGTGTTTCGATTTCTGGTGGTTTATACGCTTTTCGCTGTTGTTTTGATCGACACACACAACCCCTACTGCACATCTATCTCAAATCGCTAACAAATCGCTACTAGTGGATAATCGCATGCTATGATACTCGTTTATGCTATGATACTCGCTGTGTACTCGCTAATCGCAATCGCTATTCTCGAACTCGCGGACTTTGAATGATATGTGAATACGTACAAATATAGTGTGGTTTTTGTATTCTATGTGCCTTACGTGCTTATGTGCTTTCGTGCTTATGTGTTTCTGTAGTTCTGTGCTTATGTGATTATGTGTTTACGTGACTATACGTGTTCCTAAGCTTTATATATAAAGTAGCTTTGGGTGAATTCCCTAGACTATGTTAGGATTAATCGAAATAGTGATTGAGTCCTATGGCGATGTCTGTTGCAGACAATGTCGTCATTCGGATCATTTCACTCCCGCGCTGCTCGCCGCAATCATGATGACAAACGCATCGCTGCCTCGTCTCGAAACAGATGGCGAAAGTCATTCCTCAGATTGTTAGTGAGCTGAATGAAAATGCTAGCAAGTCTTCTGAAGAGTCCAGGACTGATGCTCTTAAGTCTACCTTTAGCTTCAAGCAGTTCAAAGCCTGCGGCCCAAAAGAATTTACCGGAAAAGATGGGCCTAAGGCCATGTTTCAATGGTTTGATTCAATCGAAGTCACCCTGCGCCAGAGCGGCTGTCCGAAAAACCTTCGCACTGTTAACGCCACCGGCATCTTCGAATCCCGAGCTCTAGGTTGGTGGATGACTGAGAGAAACAATCGAGGGAATGATGAAGCTTACGGGCTGACGTGGGACGAGTTGAAGGACATCATGATGCGAGAGTTCTGCCCTCCCCACGAGCTCCAAAAGTTGGAGGACGAGTTCTGGCATATCAAGCAAAATGATGGCGACAACGCTGGTTTAACTGCTCGCTTCAAGCTGCTAAGCATAATCTGTCCAGGTCAAGTTTCTACGCCTGAAATCACCATCAAAAAGTATATTCGTGCTCTTCCGGATTGCGTGGCTGATTTCGTTCAAGCTGCAAAAACGAAAACCATTGAGGAAACTTTCTTACTCGCTGCTGAGATCAACAACAAGCGAGTCAAGGCTGGTTATTGGGACAAAGCCTCCAAGAATCTTCATCAAGTCACCGCTGCTCCTACCGCTAAAACCGCCGCCGCACCGTAGTCATCAAAGTCCTCTCGCCGCAAGAGGAAGAACAATAACAACAACAGTAGCAAGAATTGCGCTGTCACCGCTGCCGCTCCTCTTCAAGCTATTCCAGCTCAACTGCAGCCCCAACGCCGCCAAGTAGCGGCGCCGGTTACCCATGCACCGCCAGCAAAGCGTGCATACACTAGTCCTCACCCGGCTTGCCGTACTTGTACCTATCATCACCCGGTGGGAATCGCTTGCAGATACTGTGTGCACTGCAATATGTACATCCACTTCACCGCCAACTGCCATACTGGTCCACGTCAAGCTCCAGCTCCAGCTAAAGGTCAAGCTCCTGCTCACCAAGCTCTACTTCCTACTCCTCAAGGCCAACAAGCGGCTCCTGCACCCGCGATCCATGCTAGAGCTTGCTTTGCGTGTGGTGATCCCAACCACTTCGCAAACATGTGCCAGAATCGAGTGGTAAAACAAGAGCCATAACAGCAGCAGCCCCATCAACAACAGCAGCAGCAGCAGCAGCCAGCAGCCCGCGGACGTACTTTCGACATCAACGTCTGCCAGGCCCAAGTGGACAACAATGTGGTTAATGGTACATTCCGTGTGAATGGTATATATGCTTTGTGTTTATTTGATATTGGAGCCAATAACTATTTTGTATTGTTTGAATTCGAAAACCTTCTTAATCGTAAGCGCGCTCATCTCCCCTCGACGTTCGATGTGAAGTTGCCACTGGAAGAATCGTCGCCGTCAATTCTGTTCTTCGTGATTGTACTCTCGAACTCAACAATCACATCTTCCCTATCGATCTTATTCCAATGCAGCTTGGTAGTTTTGATGTCATAGTAGGCATGGATTTTTCTTTGTGAAAATCATGTTGAAGTTGTTTGCTTCGATAAGATGATTCGCTTCTCACTCGCTAATGGTGATCAATTGTGTGTCTACGGTGAAGTCGCTTCGAAGAAACTCCAACTCATGTCGTGTATCCAAGCAAGCAAGTATCTCCGCAAGGAATACAGAGCTTTGTTAGCTAACATTGTAGTAGCGGAGAAGGAAAAGAAAGGAAAGACAGGAGTGAAAGATGTCTCAGTTGTTCGTGAATTTCCTAATGTGTTTCCTGATGAGTTACCTGGTTTACCCCCGAGTCGTGATATTGATTTTCGTATCGACCTCATTCCTGGAGCCAACCCTGTTGCTAAATCTCCATATCGCCTCGCTCCGTCCGAAATGCGTGAACTCGCTAGTCAACTCCAGGAATTACTTGACAAAGGATTCATTCGCCCTAGCACCTCTCCTTGGGGCGCACCAGTTCTTTTCGTCAAAAAGAAGGACGGGTCTTTCCGGATGTGCATCGACTATAGGGAGTTGAATAAGCTGACTATCAAGAATCGTTATCCGCTGCCCCGAATCGGTGACCTGTTTGACCAGTTACAAGGTGCTACATGTTTTTTTGAAGATCGATCTACGCTCAGGTTATCACCAGTTACGCATTCAGGAGGAAGACATTCCGAAAACCGCTTTCCGAACCCGCTATGGCCATTATGAATTCGTCGTAATGCCCTTTGGATTAACCAATGCACCCGCGGTCTTCATGGATTTGATGAACCGCGTGTGTAAACCATTTCTTGACCACTTCGTCATCGTGTTCATCGATGATATCCTTATCTATTCGAAGTCGAAAACCGAACACGCGCAGCATCTACGTTTAGTTCTCGAGTTGCTCCAGGGGAATCGACTCTACGCCAAGTTCTCCAAGTGTGAATTTTGGCTGGAGGAGGTTCAATTCCTCAGTCACATCGTCAATAGTCAAGGCATTCATGTCGACCCCGCGAAGATCGAAGCCATTAAGAGTTGGGTTACTCCAAAATCACCATCCGATGTTCGTTCGTTCCTCGGATTGGCGGGCTATTATTGTCGATTCATCGCTGACTTCTCAAAAATCGCTGTCCCGCTTACTTCTTTGACGCATAATGACAAGCCTTTTGTTTGGGGAACCGAACAAGAGACTGCCTTTCAAACTCTCAAGCATATGCTCTGCAATGCTCCCGTTCTCGCTCTGCCCGACGGAAACGATGACTTCATTGTCTATTGTGATGCCTTGAACCTTGGTCTTGGTTGTGTCCTCATGCAACGGGACAAGGTTATCGCCTACGCATCTCGTCAGCTCAAGATCCATGAGAAGAACTATACAACCCACGACCTCGAGCTAGGTGCAGTTATTTTTGCGTTGAAAATTTGGCGACACTACCTTTACGGTACCAAGTGTACGGTCTTCACCGACCATAGGAGCCTACAACACATCTTCAGCCAAAAAGAACTGAATATGCGCCAACGCTGATGGGTAGAACTTCTCAACGATTACGACTGTGAGATCCGTTATCATCCTGGCAAAGCAAATGTCATTGCCGACGCCCTCAGCAAATGAAGCTATTTAAATAGCACTCGTAACATCCAAGCCCAGCACCATCTCAAAACCCTTATCCGTGACGCTCAGCATGCTTGTTTCACCGAACGCACCTTGAAGAAGGAAAGGATTTACCATAACGGCGATCAGTTAGTGAATAAATCAAATGGGATATTCCATTACTTGGACCGAATTTGGATTCCCAAGCGCACTAATTTGCGACAGATCCTGTTGGACGAAGCCCACAAGTCTCGATATTCCATTCATCCTGGTGCCGACAAGATGTACCATGACCTTTGTCAAAGGTATTGGTGGCCTGGAATGAAGAAGGATATCGTTATCTATGTTTCGAAGTGCCTGACTTGCTCGAAAGTCAAGGCCGAGCAACAAAGACCATCTGGCTTGCTTGTGCAACCCGAAATCCCGATGTGGAAATGGGAAAGCATAGCCATGGACTTTATCACCAAACTCCTGCGTACGACCCCAGCCCACGATAGCATTTGGGTTATCGTTGATCGTTTGACTAAATCTGCTCATTTCCTACCGATATGAGAAGACTTTAAGGTAGAAAATTAGCCCGAATCTACACCGACGAGATTATCTGTCGACATGGTACACCTCGTGACATCATATCTGACCGCGATGGTCGTTTTACCTCGCGTCTTTGGGAAACGTTTCAATCCGCTCTCGGTACTACGCTTTATCTAAGTACCGCTTTCCATCCTCAAACCGACGGTCAGACTGAAAGAACGATTTGTACTCTTGAAGACATGCTTCGCTCGTGTGTCATAGATTTCGGTGGTAATTGGGACGCACACTTACCTTTGGCCGAATTCTCGTACAATAACAGTTATCATTCTAGCATACAAATGGCACCATTTGAGGCATTATACAGAAGAAAATGTCGATCGCCGATTGTGTGGCATGAGATCAGAGACGCGCAGCTAACCGGTCCTAAGTTACTGCAAGAAATGACTGACAAGATCCTCCAAATTCGAGACAATCTGCTGAAAGCTCGGAGTTGTCAGAAAAGTTACGCCGATAGACGACGCAAGCCCCTTAAATTTGACGTTGGCGATCATGTACTCCTAAAGGTATCACCTTGGAAGGGTGTGATCAGATTCGGCAAGAAAGGAAAGCTCGCGCCTCGATATGTTGGACCCTTTAAGATTCTGGAAAGGATCGGAAAAGTGGCCTACAGACTCGAACTACCGGAGGAACTTAACAATGTCCACCCGACTTTCCATATATCGAACCTCAGAGAGTGCCTAGCCGAGCAGGATTTACAAGTTCCACTAGAGGATCTACAGGTGCACGAAACATTACACTTCATGGAGAAGCCTTTCAAGATCATGGACCGAGAAACCAAGAAGCTCAGGCGCTCACGCATTCCCATTGTGAAGGTTCGCTGGGAAGGCAAACGCGGCGCAGAGTTCACCTGGGAACTCGAAAGCGACATTAAGGAAAAGTACCCGCAGTTGTTTGTTAAGGCTTTAGCCTAATTTTGGGACGAAATTCCCTTAAGAGGGGGAGGCTGTATCACCCCGTGTTACGAAAGTCAAAGTCAAAGTCAAGATTGAAGTCAAAGGAAGAAAAGATTGCTAATTGCGATCTGTCACTCCTTGCTTAGTTACTGATTTGACTTCTTTGACTTGTAATTGAATCTTTTATTTTAATCACTTTAGTTGTATTATGTGGATTATCTATTAATAATCGAGATTTAATCGATGTTTATCGCATGTTTTATTGCTTATTCGCTTTATCGCTAATCGCATCGCATCGCAATCGCATTCGCGCCTTGATTGGTAGATTCTGAATATTGTTTTACGTTTGTGTGCTACTTATGTGTTACTTGTGCATGTTTACCTTATGTTTGTGGTGATTAATCGAAATGCAATCGCAACTCTATCGCAATCGAATCGCAAACACTGAACGCAAGTTAATTATAATGATTGTATGTTAGATATAGTATTTGTGTGGTTATTATTATTCTATCACATCGCATAATCAAAGCTCGCTTAAACGCATCGCAACGCTCAACACGCGAAGCGAAACGCCAAAACGCAACTCGTCAGAACCACCCAATCGAATGGCCAATCGATCGAATGGCCACCCAATCGGATTGCCATCCGATTGAGGTGCTATCCGAATAAGGTGACATCCTATTCGACACTTGCCCCACCTTTCCCTTTTTAGCAACCTATAAATACCCTCCTGTCACATCAATTGTGATGTGACAGCTCTCTCACTTAACCAGCTCGCTCAAGGCCTTCTTTATCTTGATTTCTCGCGGTTCTTGTAAGTTTTCAACCTAGATCTTGTACTTCTATGATCTACACACACTTCTTCATCATTTTCACCTTTGAATTTTAACTTTTAACCATGAAATCAACGGATTTGAGGTGTTCTAGGATGATGTCATCATGGAGTTCCTATAAACTTCAAGTTTTGACCTCATTCCACCAAGAATAACTCAGATCTGAAGGATTTCCACATGATTAAACAATGTTTTCGCATAGATCTAAACATTTTCAAAGTTAAAATGATTGAAAGATACTTTTCCTACTTTGTTCAAATCTTTTACACTCAATTCACTCAAAACCGATAGAATCGAAGCTCATTTAGGCCTTCTACTCTTCTCTAGTAATATGTCGGTTTGAGATCAAGATTTTATCAATGAGACAATCGATTTCGGGATAAACATGAACAACCGTCAAGGAACAGTCAAGTAATCGGATTAGGGTGATTCCTGTTCGGTCGAACGACTTGGGACTTACCGAGGATCCGTTGTTTAGAACGTTATCACATCGTCTCGATCAAACTACAAAACTTTCAAAAATAATCAAGTCCAAGACGGTCAGGTCCGTTGGGACGGATTGTCGTTCGATCGGATAACCATCCGATCTGATTGCCATCCGACCGAGCTGCTATCCGATCAAGATTGTACTTGGTTCCAACACTTAACATTTTCAAACTTTCAAGGCTCTGAACGTCGAACGGAATGCCGTCTGATCGGATAGCCATCCGATCGAACGGCCATCCGATTATCTGACATTTGGAACTTCGACAATTAACCATTTTCATAACTTTCAAAGAACATCAGTTCTAACGGATTGCTATCCGATTGGATTGCTATCTGATCGAGCGACAATCCTGCTGTGAACTTGTTCTCACTAAGTGTCCTGCCATTCGGATCGCTATCCGATCGAACGACCGTTCGATCGACGACCTGAAGGGTAGAGATACTTCTTGGTTTTCAAAATGCTACAACGAAAAACTTCAAAGTCATCATACACAAACACATCCATCCCAAATAAATGTCAATCCAATCAAATGGCCATCCGATCGGGTGACCATCCGAACGGATTGACATCCGATCGAATGGTCAACCGATCGGATAGCCATCCGATCGGATTACCATCTGGCACTTAGCTACTTTCACCATTTTACGCGTCGTTCTTCGCTTATGCTATCGTTAACTGTTCAGGCTAATCCCTCAGCGCTCCCTTCAATCCAAGAGAGTGTTTACTTGTTAAACGCTATCTGTGAGTATACTCGAACCCTTTTTGCTTTCTGCACTTTTGGGTGTTACATACGTTACTTATTCTAAATCACAATCGACACACAACGCAAACACTATTTATACGCTAACCGTTATTGCATGCTACGTGTTATTCAATGAATGCTTGTGTGTTATGTTAACACAGTGATTGTTGCCTGACACCTTAGCAACGATAGTACTATAGTTTGGACTCAACACTTGTCGTGTACAGGGTTGTTAAGGGCTTTACTTCACGTGTCCCAGTGGGGATATGTGTTGCGCATTCTACAACTCGCAGTCACGTCTGTGCATATTTCTCTATCGATAACCTACTTTCATTCACTTTGTACATGTTACATGCTGGTTATGCGTAAACAATTACGAACTCTACTATACTATTAAACTTGTATGCTCACCTTTACACTATGTGTATTGACTTTATTTTAACGTATGTGACAAGTGCTTAAAATGCTAGGAATGCTGTGCTTTGGTGAATCAAACTAGGGGTCTAGTTATGTCACGCTTAAATCTGAGTCGTCGGAACAATGTTTGTTTTTGAGACAATTATTTGTAATAACTGTTTTATTAGGATATGTTGTGGTATGGGACATGACGTTTAATTATCCGGTAATTAATAGTTGTTATGGATACTCATGGACAATCTGTTTCGCTCAGTACCATGCCCCGATGTTTTCGCCGTCGGTTGGGGTGTGACACTTCAAAAGAGAAAGTTTATTGAAATGGGGAGCTTAATTGTACTTAAAGAGATGAATGGATATCCTTGTTATAACCTAAGTTTGATTATTATTGTTACTACCCTAAGTTTAGGCGGTTATAACAGTTATGATGCCTTCTTCCCCAAGGCATCCTACACTATAAATAGCCATGCAAATCAATCATTTGAAACTATGAAACTTATAAGTTTTCTCTAAAACTCTCTCTTGATCTCTAACAATTGGTATCAGAGCCAAAAGAGATCGAGACTTGTGAAGAATGGAGGATGTGTATACGATGAGAAGTCAAGACTGTGTGGATGTATCATCGTTCAATCCAACGACTGGTTTTTATGATGTGGACAATTAAAACACATGAAGGATCGGGTAGATATATGAATCATGTGTAGGTTGGTGAATTACAAATCATGAGAAGTGTTGGAACAAATGTGAAGAATGAGAAGAAGACCGCAATGTTGAAATCTCATAAACTGAGGTAAAAAAAAAAACCAAAAAAGGTATGGTTTTAGAAACCACTCGTGTGATTATTGTTCTAAACCCAATCGATCTCGTGCCATGTGTGAGACACAAATTAAAAACTCAGAAATATTTAAAAAAAACCCGATAACTATGGCTTAAAAGATATGTGGTTTGTTAGCATTAGTAGAAATAATCATGCATGTGGCAATAGAGACAAGTTCATTAAACTCATAATTTCGTTTGTTGTTGAGACACACGGTTATGGGTATTATAAAGGCTATTCTAGGGGAATGGGATACTGTAAGGACTCTCAAAATTGTCCTAAAACAACCCATAAATAAAAAATCGGACCCCTGAAACCTTACTGTACATAAAAAACTAAGAAATCAGAATTAGTGGGTTTCAGGCGGGCCGCGTAAGCCTTAAGGGAAGCTTACGCGGGCCGCGTCAAACATAGGTTGACTGGATAAGTGTTCCGGATCCACGTGTTGACCAGCTGGCATACCTACTCGTGACCAATCAAGCCTACACATAGAATAGGTGGTTAGGCGGGCCGCGTAAAGATCGAGCCAAGGTTTACGCGGGCCGCGTGAACCCTAAATTTCACCTATAAATAGCCTAGCTCAGGGGCTTTCATTCTGTGTCGACGAAAACTTTCAAAAACGAAATATTTCTGCTCTGAAGTTGAAATTACAAATCTCAATTAGTGGGGTGCTGCTACGATACATGGTATTAACTCGATCGCTGCTACGATTCAATGTCCGATCGATTAAAACTATCCAATGGATGTTTAAGTGCTGCCCACATTAGGGTTATGCTTTGTCATTCGTCGTGAATTCGATGGATGTTTAAGTATTGCACTTTGTCATTCGTTGTGAGGGTTTAATCTCGTGAGTTATCGTAAATGCTGTATTAGTTACTAACCTAGTTTCGTGTGCATTATTGTTAAATTAGGTTAACAGGCTTATCAGTAGGCTAAACTCTGCTCGAATAAATCTGCAATGTGAGTCATTCTCTTTTTATCAAAAATTATTTACAAAACCCTATTTATTTCAAAATTATAATTACAGGGATTAAGTCTTTGTAATCTCCATATTACAGCCGGTATGTGGGGTTTTGTATACAATACTTGATAACCGTCACCATTGGACAACGGGTTAGCCAAGGGGTGATATGACCATAATCACAGACACCATTGGACAACGAGATAGCCAATAGGTGGTCGAGTGATAAATACCGTAGGTGATTGGTTGATATAAAAACATTGTAATCGCTCTTAATACTGTAAATTATAACAACGCGTCATTTTAGTAAAAAGAATGATTCACCAGTATTTCCCTGCTGACAATTTTTTTTTTCAAACATGTTTCAGGAAATCTGATGTGATCCAGGAAAAGTGCCGCGAAGCACTACAAGCTTAAGGAAGTGATTCAATATAAATAAAGAAACATGTTTTGAAAAATAGGGGTTTCCTAGTGAAATCACCTTATTGTAAAACTACCGGGGTTTTATCCTTAATTATGAAATAAAATAATCAGGCATTTTCAGTTTTGAAAAGATCCTGCTAAAATCTTCCGCTGTCAACTAAATTAAATAAATACCACGGGATTTCTGTCCCGCGGTTCCTGAACTTGGTCAAACTGGGCCGGGGGCCGTGACAGAAAAAGGTGGTATCAGAGCCACTGATTTAAGCCTATTAAGTATTTTAAATACTTAATTTTTCCTGATTATCATTTTTGTGATTATGTGTTTTATTATTTGAATATTTGTTTACAGTATGGGTAAGCAAAGACTTTCGGATATCTACTATAAATTAGATACTTCACCAAAAGAAAAGGGAAGTTCATCCCAATCAAATTCCTCAAGGTACTCCATAGATACTGAGGAAGGAATATTTGTTCGAAAGGCACAATATGAGGAGCCACTTTCTCCTAATAAAAGAAATTTGATTATTAAGAAAAGTCAGGAGAAAATAAAGAAATCACAATCAAAAGAAAGGAGAGTTAATCAAGAAACCCAGGAACTAGACAGTAAACCACCATGGGAAGACAAGTTAGATGAAAAATGGGCAGATCTTTATATGCTAGCCACTGTAGCAGTAAATACAAATCTTTAAATAACCTGACTCAGTTTTAGCACCTTTATCACTTACAAGCCAGAAACTTTACCCAGTAAATAAATAAGTTTACAATAAACCCTAGTATGTTGTAATTGTCTGTTATCCTTTGTATTTAAATTAGTCACATGGTATGCAATAATACTTGAAGGTTATCTGTGAAATTTTGTCATAAAATTTTAACTTAGTATTTTTGCATATATGCTAAAACAGCATGAGTGAATTATCTGAAGCCCTAGAGAATCTCAATCTCTACCCGGTGAACATAGAAGTTTCCAAAGATTTTACTGGTTACTTTGCTGATGTGGAAAAACCTATAGAATTTCAAGCCCCACCTCTGGAGAAAGCAAAACCTAAGAAAAGAAGAAGATTTGTAGGCTGGAGACGTGTACGCAGAAGGAAACCAGCAACTAAGAGAATTCCTAAGATAGAGAATCCCATGGATAAAGGAAAAGGGATAGAAATTGAGGAAGATTCAAGGCAAGCAGGGATAGAAATTGGAGAAAGTTCTAAGCAAGAGATTGGAGAAAGCTCCAAGCAAATCAAAGAAATGACATTGCAAGAAGAGCTAGATTTCATGCTAGCAAGCTGTGATACCATTAGGCCTATTAATAACAACCTTTACCCTTATCCTGCTGAAACCCAACTTCCAATAAACCTAGAACCAGCTATCCCAGAACCTTTGATTCACACTCAACCTCTAGGAATGGACGAATGGTGGACCAACGATTGGCAGTTTCAAAATCTCCTAAATAACCCTTATACCTTTTTCCCTCAGTTCGACCCAGAACCTATACCAAATCTACCTATGAGTAATGAAAACTTAGCTGAACTCCGCCATTTCGGTGAGGAGTTGATGGATGCAGGGAATAGGATCCGGGAGATAGGAGGACAAATTTCCTGGAAATATGATGAGAGGGAACATCGCTTTTAAAAATGCTAGTTTACAAAGGAAAAAATGGGGGTTGTAAATTAGTGTTTCTATAATAATATTAATAGTAATAAAAATCAGTATGTGTAATAATCTAAAAATAAAACGGTTGTAAGATAACAGTGTGTACTGATATATAATATAATATATAAATGGAAGTCGAGAAATTAACAATTTTAGATATATATTTGTTTATGTGATTATGTGCAATTATTTTGTTATGTTTATTCTTATGTGATACTAATTATTTATATAAATTAATTACCAGATGGCAAATGCTGGTAATGAACAAATTAACGAGGGTAATCAATCTGAGCACAACAATGAGGATCAATTTCTAAATAGACAAGATATCGAAAATATCGTTGCTCAGGGAATAGCCAATGCTATTCCAGCAATCCTTGCTGCTGCCCAGAAACCTGTTGAACCTCAACAAATCATTTCTAGTAAACGTACCCAAGAAGATAACTTCAGTAATAGTGTAAATGGAGGCGGCAACCATATTAATAACGATAATTATCCACGGCAGGCCCCACTCCCTAAGAAAATGAAAACTGCAACACCTGGTTGCACTTACAAAGAATTTCTTGCTTGTAAACCAGCTGAATTTGCAGGCAATGAAGGGGCAACTGCAGCACTGCGTTGGTTAGAGAAAACCGAGGCAGTAATTACCATAAGTAAATGTGCTGAAGAAGACCAGGTCATGTATGCATCAAATCTTTTTAATGAAGGGGCGTTAGAATGGTGGAATACAGTTCTACAAGCTAAAAGAAGAACTGTGGCGTATGCCATGCACTGGGAAGAATTTAAGAATCTTGTAGAAAGAAAATTCTGTCCCGAATACGAAAAGGAACAAATGGCAAATAAATTCCTGAACCATCGAATGATGGGTGTAGACTGTCGAGGGTATACTTCGACATTCTTTGAATATGCTAGAGTGGTACCAACACTGGCTTCGCCAGAACTGGTACTTATTTCTCGCTATATTTGGGGATTGATTAGTGAAATCCGTAATATCGTTAAAGCTGCGAGACCTCGCACTATTGACGATGCGGTAGAATTAGCCAATACCCTAACTGACGAACTGGTACGCACAAGAGATGAAAATAGGAAAAAGGAACTGGCTCAGAAAATTACCCAAGGATTTCGTATGGGTAATAATAGAAACTTCAAGAAGAGAGGAACAGGGCAATCCTCAACTCTGCCGTTCTGCAGGAATTGCAGAAAGAAATATTATGGAAAATGTAATGTAATCTGCAACTTTTGCAAAGTTGTAGGACATCGTGAAGAAGACTGCAGAAAGAAAACAAGGATCTGCTATAACTGTGGAGAAATGGGACATTTCAAACCAGAATGCCCTAAATTGGTCAAACCGGCAGACAATAAAGCCAAACTGGCCGACGGAGCTAGCAAGAAGAATGTTCGAGCCTTCCAATTAACCACTCAGGAGGCAAAACTCATTCCAGATGTGATAGCTGGTACGTTCCTAGTTCACAACGTTTACGTAAAAGTATTGTTGACTCTGGTGCAAACCAAAGTTTTATCAATACTTCATTCTGCCAAGCTCTTAATTTACCTTTAACCAACCTTAGGCAGATTTTTACAGTCGAAACGGCAAATGGAAATTCTGTTAAAATAGATAAGGTTTTGCAAGAAGGAAATATAGAACTTTCAGGTTATAAATTTCATGCAAACCTATTACCTATGGATTTAGCCGGATTTGATGTTGTGTTAGGAATGGATTGGTTAGTAGCCAACCATGCCCGAATTCTTTGTGACAAGAACTCTATAGAAATTCGTGCACCTACCGGAGAAGTAATCATGATTACAGGAGATAAGCCGCGAAAAACCATGAAGTTCATTTCAGTAAAGAAAGTTGCTAATTATGAACGAAAGCAAGGAGTAGTGTATATGATTTCATTAATCATTAGCACTAAGGGTAAAGAACTCAAAGAAATTCCAGTAGTTTCAGAATACCCAGATGTATTTCCAGAAGAACTACCTGGATTACCACCCAATAGGGAAGTTGAATTTAGAATTCATTTAATTCCTGGAACTACACCGATAGCCAAGGCACCTTATCGGTTAGCACCCACATAAATGCTAGAATTAAAGAAACAATTAGATGAATTACTAAGTAAGGGATTCATACAACCTAGTTCATCCCCTTGGGGAGCACTAGTGTTGTTTGTTAAGAAAAAGGATGGTTCGATGCGAATGTGTATCGATTATAGAGAATTGAATAAGGTTACAATTAAGAATCGATACCCATTACCTAGGATTGATGATCTTTTCGATCAACTTCAAGGAGCTAGATATTTTTCTAAGATAGATTTACGCTCCGGATATCATCAATTAAAGGTACAAGAAGAAGACATACCTAAAACGGCTTTCAGAACTAGGTATGGTCATTACGAGTTTACAGTCATGCCCTTTGGGTTAACAAATGCACCTGCAGCATTTATGGACATGATGAATAGAATCCGTAAACCGTATTTGGATAAATTTGTAATTGTCTTCATCGACGATATACTTATTTATTCCAAAAGTCAGGAGGAACATTGTAAGAACTTACATATACTCTTAACTTTGTTAAGAAAGGAGAAGCTTTACGCCAAATTCTCAAAATGTGAATTTTGGCTACAAGAAGTGCAATTCTTAGGACACATGGTGAATCATGAAGGTATTCACGTAGATCCTGCTAAGATAGAAGCGATTACCAAATGGAAGGTTCCGCAATCCGCAATGGAGATTAGAAGTTTTATAGGTTTAGCTGGATATTATAGACGGTTTATTAAGGATTTTCCAAGATAGCTGTACCATTAACTAAGCTAACCTGTAAATCAGTTAAGTTTGAATGGGGACCTAAACAAGAAGAAGCTTTTAGGATTTTAAAGCAAAAGTTAACCAATGCTCCAATTTTAGCCTTACCAGAAGGAACGGAAGATTTTGAAGTATATCGTGATGCTTCAAAGCTAGGATTAGGATGTGTGCTAATGCAACGCAAGAAGGTAATTGCATATGCATCAAGGCAATTGAAAAAGCACGAGGAAAACTATACGACTCACGACTTAGAATTAGGAGCCATAATTTTTGCCCTTAAAATTTGGAGACATTATATGTATGGAAGTAAGTTTACTATCTATACAGATCATAAAAGTTTAAGGTATATATTTGGGCAAAAAGAATTGAACATGAGGCAAAGAAGATGGATGGAAATCTTAAGTGACTACGACTGTGATATTCAATATCACGAAGGAAAGGCAAATGTAGTTGCAGATGCCCTAAGTCGTAAGTATCAGGAGAAACAACGACGAGTTCGTGCTCTTAGATTAAATTTACAGTTAGATTTAATGGAACAATTGAAGAATGTTCAAGAAACAGCAATCAAGGATGACGCTGAAGGAATGAAAGGACGAATAAAAGAATTAGAACAAGGAAGTGATGGAATTTGGAAATTCCATAAGAAACGAATTTGGGTACCTAAGCAAGGTGAATTAAGAAATAAGATTTTAGAAGAAGCTCATAAATCTAGGTATACCATGCATCCAGGAAACAACAAAATGTACCAAGATTTAAGAAATAACTTCTGGTGGATAGGAATGAGAAAGGACATAGCTAGATATGTTTCTAAGTGTCTTACCTGTTCGCAAGTTAAGGTAGAACACCAGAAACTTGCAGGCCTGTTACAACAATTAGAGATGCCGGTATGGAAATGGGAACTCATAACAATGGATTTTATTACTAAGTTGCCCAAAACCAGAAAAGGCAATGATGCGATTTGGGTAATTGTAGATCGATTAACCAAATCAGCTCATTTTCTACCCATGAAGGAAACCTTTAGCATGGAAAGGTTAGCCAAGCTGTATGTGGATGAAGTAGTATCCTTACATGGAGTTCCACTCTCCATTGTATTGGATAGAGATAGTCGTTTCACTTCCCATTTCTGGAAAAGTTTTCAGGAAGCAATGGGAACCCGACTAAATTTAAGTATTGCATATCATCCTCAAATAGATGGACAAAGTGAAAGGACAATCCAAACTCTGGAGGACATGCTCCGAGCATGTGTGATAGATTTTGGTGGAAATCAGGATAATCATTTACCTTTAATTGAATTCTCCTATAATAATAGTTATCACTCAAGCATCGAAGCTGCCCCATTCAAAGCACTGTACGGACGTAAATGCAGAACTCCAGTTTGTTGGGCAGAAATAGGAGAAAGTCAATTATCAGGTCCTGAGATTGTGCAAGAAACTACCGACAAGATCACTCAAATCAAAGAAAGATTAAAGACGGCTCGAGATCGCAAGAAAAGTTATGCCGATAATCGACGCAAGCCATTAGAATTTCAAGTTGGAGACAAAGTACTTTTAAAAGTATCTCCTTGGAAAGGAGTAGTTCGGTTCGGAAAGAAAGGAAAGTTAAGTCCAAGATACATAGGACCATTTCCAGTAATCCAACGTATAGGACCAGTTGCCTATCGTTTACAATTACCAGAAGAGCTAGAAGGGGTACATGATGTGTTTCATGTATCCAATCTCAAGAAATGTTTATCTGACGAATCTTTGGTAGTACCTCTTCAAGATATAGAGGTAAATGAAAAATTAAAGTTTGTTGAGAAGCCATTACAAATAGAAGATAGAAAGATCAAGTTTCTCAAACATAAAAGATTGGTGCTAGTCAAGGTCAAGTGGGATTCCAGAAGAGGACCCGAATACACTTGGGAGCTGGAATCAGAAATGAAGCGAAAGTATCCTCACTTATTCCAATGAATCTCGAGGACGAGATTTTAAATAAGGTGGGGAGGATGTAAGGACTCTCAAAATTGTCCTAAAACAACCCATAAATAAAAACCCGGACCCCTGAAACCTTACTGTACATAAAAAAACTAAGAAATCAGAATTAGTGGGTTTCAGGCGGGCCGCATAAGCCTTAAGGGAAGCTTACGCGGGCCGCGTCAAACATAGGTTGACCGGATAAGTGTTCCAGATCCACGTGTTGACCAGCTGGCATACCTCTCGTGACCAATCAAGCCTACGCGTAGAATAGGTGGTTAGGCAAGCCGCGTAAAGATCGAGCCAAGGTTTACGCGGGCCGCGTGAACCCTAAATTTCACCTATAAATAGCCTAGCTCAGGGGCTTTCATTCTGTGTCGACGAAAACTTTCAAAAACGAAATATTTCTGCTCTGAAGTCGAAATTACAAATCTCAATTAGTGGGCTGCTGCTATGATACTGGGTATCAACTCGATCGCTGCTACGATTCAATGTCCGATCGATTAAAACTATCCAATGGATGTTTAAGTGCTGCCCACATTAGGGTTATGCTTTGTCATTCGTCGTGAATTCGATGGATGTTTAAGTATCGCACTTTGTCATTCGTTGTGAGGGTTTAATCTCGTGAGTTATCGTAAATGCTGTATTAGTTACTAACCTAGTTTCGTGTGCATTATTGTTAAATTAGGTTAACAGGCTTATCAGTAGGCTAAACTCTGCTCGAATAAATCTACAATGTGAGTCATTCTCTTTTTATCAAAAAATATTTACAAAACCCAATTTATTTCAAAATTATAATTACAGGGATTAAGTCTTTGTAATCTCCATATTACAGCCGGTATGTGGGGTTTTGTATACATTACTTGATAACCGTCACCATTGGACAACGGGTTAGCCAAGGGGTGATATGACCATAATCACAGACACCATTGGACAACGAGATAGCCAATAGGTGGTCGAGTGATAAATACCGTGGGTGATTGGTTGATATAAAAACATTGTAATCGCTCGTAATACTGTAAATTATAACAACGCGTCATTTTAGTAAAAAGAATGATTCACCAGTATTTCCCTGCTGACAAATTTTTTTTTTCAAATAGTATTTCCAAACGGTAATCAGTTGTGATCCAGGAAAAGTGCCGCGAAGCACTACAAGCTTAAGGAAGTGGCTCAATATAAATAAAGAAACATGTTTTGAAAAATAGGGGTTTCCCAGTGAAATCACCTTATTGTAAAACTACCGGGGTTTTATCCTTAATTATGAAATAAAATAATCAGGCATTTTCAGTTTTGAAAAGATCCTGCTAAAATCTTCCGCTGTCAACTAAATTAAATAAATACCACGGGATTTCTGTCCCGCGGTTCCTGAACCGGGTCAAACCGGGCCGGAGGCCGTGACAAATACGTAGTGGTTCATTCAAGAAATGAAAGTCATATAATTGAATGTGTTCATTATGTACTCACAGTCAATATGAACATGTTAAGTATCAACCAACTCTTTACTCAAGACTATGATATAACAATCGAGGACAAAACATGTTATATCACAAAAATGTTTGCAAAAGAAATTATGGAGGATAATGATGAAAGAATCAAGACAAATTGGAATGATGTACAGAAGTTTGATGAAACCGAATTGCTTGAAAAACAAATCGAAGCACCAAGGATTGATGGTGAAAGAATTCGTGAAAGGTTTAACAAGGGAACGAATCCAGTGGTGTATCCAAATGAAATTACTTAAATTGAGGATTGTATGGCACTTGTAAGGGTAATACAAGCATCTGCAAATGTTGAAACACAAAAGGGATTATTTAACAAAGAATCTGAAATGGTGGTTGAATGGTTTCTAAAAGATTATGTTAAAATAAATGCCTCTTGTCGAATCCCCCCTACATGGCTACAAATGTTGAAACACAAAAGGAATTATTTAACAAAGAATCTGAAATGGTGGTTGAATGGTTTCTAAAAGATTATCTTAAAATCAATGCCTCTTGTCGAATTCCCCTTACATGGTTGTCCAGAAGATAAGAGGATATATATAATTAAGTGGAAAAGAACAATGGTTGGGGTAATATAAAAAGAATGTTAGGAAACAAATTTGATACGATAGAGACGTCGAAAAGGACTTATCTTCGATACTTGGAGATGCTGGAATCGTTGAAAAGGACTTATCTTCGATACTTGGAGATGCTGGAATGGTATTTTCTGAAGACTAAAGAAACTGAAATAAGGTATGAAGTGGGAGAATGTCACACCCCGATTCCCGGTGGGCCCAGAAGGGTACAATTGTGACGGTTGGATAACAGTTATCACAGTATAATAATATGCAGCGGAAGTATTGGATTAAAATTATTAAAAAAAAAGCTTGAATGTATAAAAGTATTACAAGCGTTCGATAAAAGGGACTTGCGTATAATCTAATGTTACGACCATAAACATTCTGTGAAAACACTTTATTTATGATATAATATCAGTAGGATATCAAACATATGTGTGTTTTATAGTTTAAGACCAAACTATGCTCCATAGGGGCATTTTGGTAATTTCACACGTAGTTTCGAAAGCTTATTTGGAATTCTGAGTTTATGATATATACCTACTGTAAAAATATTTAAAATGATTTATGAAATCAGTAGGTAAGAAGTCTTTATTGCTAAGTACGGTTTAAAACCATTTTATGCGCCGAAACGAGGTTAAAGTCGTTAAATGACGATATGTGCGATGTTTAAGGAAAACTGATGTTATGATCAGGTTTATATGATCAAAGTATGTTATTTAATATAACATATCAGTAGGTAAAAGGTTTTGTATGAAAATCATGCTTTAAAACCATTTTATGTGTTATAAGGGCATTATCGTCATTTAAGAATATAATACAAGTACTTGTGCATAAACTCAGTTTACAATCTGATTTGATATCCCAAAATATCCTAATTATGATATTAATTTAGTAGGCAATGAGTTTGGTATAAGGAATTATGCTTAAAACCGATCTACGCGCCTAAAGGGCATTTTGGTCACTTTAAAGCCTAATTTACGACATTATACTCGAACTCGGTTTATGATCAGATTTGTTACATCTAAATATGTTAAACATGTTAACATATCAGTACCTAAATCATTTGCAAGCTTATTGGTGTGTAAAACCTTATTTTTGCTAAAAAGGGCATATTGGTCAAAGTATGGCATAAATACGGAATCTAGCATAAAACTCAGATTACTATTATAATCATGTAATATATGTTGGTACACTTTATGTGGACGCGACTAGACTCGGTTCGATTCGGATCGGTTCGATTCGGCTCTGTTCTGTTCGATTCGGTTCGGTTCGACTCGGTTAGGTTCGGCTCAAGCCCGATGTCACGACATTCCTCCGTCGTGCGCCCCAGAGTTCGACACGCGAAGCACGGAGAGCCGCGAACCAATTTTCGTTCACACATCTTCATGACATCATCATGATGATGATGATGTCACAAGTTGACTAAACTTTACAAATCTGATTATATTTGGAACTCACGTACATATGCATGGTTATTAAACTAATCAACTTCCTTGGGCCACTCTTGGGCCGAAACTCTTTATGATTTGTTTGGGCTTCATATGAGAATTGATCCAAAACAGCATGTGACGAAAACAACATAAGGACGAAAACATCAAAGTGACGAAATCACTTGATTTCGTCAAAGGCAAGTGTGATTTCGTCAAAGATATTGGATTTCGTCGATATGTTTTCGTTGGCTTCTTGTTTTCGTCGTTCATGGTGTTAGTATAAATACCCAGACAACAGACACAGAAAAAAAACACTTAGAGGAAGTCTGAATAGATTTCGGAGCGAACACTGTAAACACACACACACACTGAGAGTTTATGAGAGCATCTTGTAAACATTGCTTTGTAACCGTTTTCTACATTAATACATTGGAGTGTTAATCGTTGAATCTTTGTGTTTGTGTTCGTAACTTGGTTTAACTTACCCGTTTGGATTCCCACTCTTGGGTTTGTCAGAAAACAGGAATAGAGGTTTTACTGGATCCTCCGGGTGGACCTACAATTGGTATCAGAGCATTGGCTCGATTCCTTGTTAAAACTAAGTAGATTTTTTATCTGTGTCTGTTTCCAGACAACAGACACGGACAAAAACACTTAGAGGAAGTCTGAATAGATTTCGGAGCGAACACTGTAAACACACACACACAATGAGAGTTTATGAGAGCATCTTGTAAACATTGATTTGTAACCGTTTTCTACATTAATACATTGGAGTGTTAATCGTTGAATCTTTGTGTTTGTGTTCGTAACTTGGTTTAACTTACCCGTTTGGATTCCGCACTCTCGGGTTTGTCGGAAAACAGGAATAGAGGTTTTACTGGATCCTCCGGGTGGACCTACAATTGGTATCAGAGCATTGGCTCGATTCCTTGTTAAAACCAAGTAGATTTTCATGTGTTTCCAGATTTGTTCTTGATTTTTGAAACAGAAAGTTTATATTTTCAGAAAAATCGGGTTTAAATCTTTAAAATCTTGTGTTTTTGTTGATTGTTCTTATAAAAATCTTGCTATTTTTCATCTATACATGTTAAGAAAGGATTTTTATTGAACATTTGCGCAAAAATTGTATTCGGAAAATTTTCCGGTGGCTGGAAAACTCATTAGTTTCATCAGGATATTCATCCAGTTCATATGTATTCTTCAAATATGTATATGTTTGATCTTGGTTTGGTAAAATATTGAGGTGTTATTGATTATAAAAATATTGTTTGAAAAAGATGTACACAAACCATCATGATAGTTGTTGAAAAAGAAGTCTCATAAGATATGGTGAGTTTGAAAAAGAAGTCTTCTTGTCAGAAGATAAGATTTCATTTTGTTTTGAAAAATATCTTTTGTCTGGTCTCATTGTTCAACGAAATCACCAATCACTTGTACAAAATCATTCTGGACGAAATCCATCAGGTGTGTTTGGACGAAATCACTCATCTTCAACGAAATCTCACATGTGTTTGACGAAATCACTCCTTGATTTCGTCGTCACCTTATTGTCAACGAAAAACCTCATTCTGGACGAAAGCTCCTGGACGAAAACACATCTATTTTCGTCAAAGGCACATTAGCGACGAAAACAACCCCTGATTTCGTCATAAAAGGCACATCAGCGACGAAATCTCCCTTTCAGCGACGAAATCACCCTTTCAGCGACGAAATCACCATTTCAGCGACGAAATCAAACATATCAGTGACGAAAACCCCTATTTTCATCACATATCTTTTCATTTTATTAACAGAAGCTTTTTAAAACATTCTAAACTGTTTGATTTGAGTGTTTTGAGCAGGTATTCGTAATTATACATTCAAAATGAATCCGGCTTGGTCTGGTACTCCGTCTAATACGGAAAGCAAGTATATAAACACGCGTTTATCTCCATCATGGGCCGAATCTCCGGCACCCGCATCTAATACGGAAAGTAAGTATACAAACATGCGTTTGTCGCCATCATGGGCCGAATCTCCCACACCGTCAAATAAAACGTATACGAGAAAGGACTTAGCAACCGATTTGTATGGAAATCCATTACCACCAGTTGCTTCACATGCTCCACTTCAAACGACGTTTGTCACAAGCACATATTTGTATGGCAATCCGATACAAGTTCCTGTAAAGCCAGCTCCAACCACAGACTTGTATGGAAATCCACTACCACCAGTTGCCTCACAGCGCCATCGTTCTACTGTAGCACCATCATCTCTTGATCCAAGGAACTGTAGTCAAACAAAAACGGCGTTTTATGCTAAAATTGTCAAAGAGGCCAGCAATGGTGAATCATCGCGAAACGATGACAGTTCTGAACATGACAGTAGTTCAGTTGAAGACGTTTCAACTTCAGTTGAAGATGTTACAACTTTAAGTTCAAGTTCAAGCGAGGATGGATCTGAATGTGAATCATCAAAGGAGGTTGTTGATTCTGATGCAGATAGGTCAACATCTGAGAGTGATTCCAGTCAGGTACGTGTCGATGAATCAAAATCTGATAGTTGTGATAGTTGTGATAAGTGTGTTGGATTAAATGTTAAATTGTCTGATTTGCAAACCAAATATGACGATTTGCAAAGCAAATATGATGTGACATATATCCACAATCAACATTTGATCGTGGATCTTTCAAAATGCACAGAGGCCAACATGTTTCGTGAAAATTATGAAAAGGAATTTAAAAAGATAATTGAAACATTAAAAAAGGATAAGACCGAGCTAACGGAAATGGTTTTAAGAAAACAAACTGAAATAAACCTTTACATCGAAAGGCTCGAGTTAATGCAAAAAGAAATGGCTTGTGTTAAATCTGAAAGTGAGGCGATCCAACTTAAGCTGAACAACTATTTAAACTCTAGCTATGTGCTGGATCACATCATTGATGTTCAGAAAAAGAAAAATGATGTCACGTGCATAGGTTATAAGAAATGTCCACCACCTATTAAACACGATTATTCTTCGATGCCTGATGAGGAAAATAAACCTCATTTTGAGCCCTCAGTTTCATTGAGCCTTGAGGAATTTACATTTGGGCTAGGTTACAAAAAGGAAGTTTCCTCAGATTCGGATGAATCAGCAGATGTGAAAGTGTCAACAGCTGAACGAAATCAGAATCCTCCAGTCATTGTTGAGGATGCTGATTCGTCAGATGATGAATCCGAGGATACTAACTCTGAACAGTCAGAAACGGTAACAAAAGAGGAAAACATACCTCTCAAAAATTACATTCTTTGTGATCCACCTGCAAAACCGTTTGTGACTGCTAAAGCCAAGTCTGTTGAATCCTCATCTGGAAGTTGTGAAAGCTTGAACTTGCTTTACACGTTGATTGGATCTGATAAAATATATTCAGACAAGGATTTCCCTATCAAAAAAGTCAATCAATCTTTGATTGATAAAGTTTTCGAAGATTCTACCAGTAAGTTTTTGGGAAAGTCGAACCCATGAGTTGTAGTAACCCAGTGTGCTCCTATCCCAAAATCCGAAGTTAGAAAGAAATATGGGAATCAAAAATTGCAAAAACAAAACAATCAACGAAAGCAAAATCACGCTGCCCAAGGAAATGGAAAAGGCAAACAGAGCCAAAACAAGAAAAAGGTTCGGAAGGTAAACTTCATGAAATCCAGAGGGACTGATAAAATTGAAACTTTCAAAAACAAATCCAACACGGATTTGGTTAAACAAAGTAAAATTTTGAAAAGAAATAGTCAAAACAACTATACACAACACACAAACGGTTGTGATGTAGGACCAAGTACCTCAAGATCACGAAGTTCATCATCAAGCTCTAACAGTTATGATACTCCGAGGTTTGTTGAGCGGAGATCATGTTTTGAATGTGGTGAGTATGGGCACATTGTCAGAAACTGTCCATATCTCACGAAAGGAAAGGCAAAGGTTGATGCCCCCCATGGTAACAGTTACCATAAAAGATCTGTTTCACCAAAACAGGACCCTCGTCTTGTTAAACAACGGGAAATGAAACAGAAAAAGAAACAACGAAAAGAAGTTGAAAAGGTTTTAAAACCAGAGGTTGTCCAAACGTAGTCTGTTAAGTTAGAAATTAAAAATGAAAAACAAAAACAGATTTGGAAACCAAAACCAGTAAGTGTTTCAGGGGGAGCTACATCAATTCTGAATCATCGGGAAATGGATGTCACAATTCACGATGATGACGGACGACCTAAGTCTGTGAAGGCTTGGGTCCCCCTCTCCAACTAATCTCTGAATGAGAGTGCAGGATGTTCCAGGAGGAACTATTGATAGTCTTAGGATTATTGATAGTGGAGCGTCCATGCACAAGATCGGCGACACCAGACTCCGAAACATCATTATATCTAGGAGTTGTTGCCTTTGATGGAAAGAGGAGAAAAGAAGACAAAAATGTCTGATGAAAGAATGTGGTTGAATGAAGTTGAAAAATTTGACAAGATGAAAAATGTGCCAAAATTTGGTTGTTATGGTTTTTGATCGGGTCAACAGGAAAGATTCTAATGAAAAGTACGCGCCTACAGCACGTCTGACGCTTTTCAATGATTCATGGATTTTTTCTTCCACAAGAAGTTCAAAGTCCACAAGATGAACGTGTAGGGTACTTTTCTCTATGGTGTGATTGAAGAAAATGTGTTGGTTGATCAAATCAACCGGGTGTGCGGATGCCTTGGCGTGGATTGAACAACCGCACACTACTTCTGAAAGAGAAAGACAAAGACCTTCGCTGGTGCAATGTGGAAGTCCAGCCGGACCCAGAGGTCTATGATCTTGTTGCTGTGAATATCCAGTTTAGGAGTCGCTCAGATTTCTTGCAATGCACGAAGCAGTTGTAGGATACGGTTTTAAATTTCTAATCTCTCCTATTCTTGTCGATATTTAAGCTGCTTTATGATTTAGTAACATCTCGTATAAGCACTCTTTGACCTGACAGGTTGAACTCGAATATCACTTCACACGTGATTGTTTCACTATGAAACTCGTCAATGTTGTCATAGTCCATACCGATGACCAACGTGCCGACCTTTTTACCAAAGCATTTCATAAATCAAGATTTGACTTTTTATTATTGGTAAACGACATTAAGGTCAAGCAAGAGTAATCCACATCGGAAAATCGTTTTTGTAAATATCTTTGTGTTTTTAAAATTATTGTAAGTTTGTTGATTTTAGGGGGAGTAAATCCAAATTTGAAAAATTTAAAAACATCGAAAAATTTCAAAAAAAAAAAAAAACAATAGAAAAACAAAAATGAGTTTCCTGGCGAGCAAAAGAGAAAATGATAGTACATCAGTGGTCTGTTGAAACCTTTTTAAACTGAAATGCAAAATGAAAAACGATAAGCAGCTCTATATAAGATGTATCGGTAGGCTCACAATCATCTTAAAGTGTGAAGGGTGATATAAACTTAAATCGACTGAAGACCAGGTGGGAACCGCTCATTGGCATATGGTCTTAGTACCGAAATTTCGTTTGAGAGATTGCCGAGGTTCTGAGATATGTGGTCTTTATGTTGTTTATCATCTGGGTATCATGGTTGTTTCTTTTACCGAAACAAACAGAGACGAAGTCTAGATCTTCCATGATATTATACATACGTGTACATACTGCATACGACCTCAATAAGTGATCAACAAGCACATGTCCAACAAAATAAGTGATAATTTATCACATTTATCCGGGAGTCAAGTTCGTCTCTTTGCTGTACGAAAGTACTGACCTGTTCACAGACTTGCTCTTGTGCCCCTCATGCATCTGAAAATCAAGTTCCTCATCAATAAGTGATTCTATCACATAGGGCTTGTTTTGAATCAAAATAAGTGAGTTTCTCACATTTTCATATACGTCAAAACAGATGAGAAATGGTATACTCACCAGTAAGATGAACTCTCGTGCATACCTTGATACGGGAATGTGTCGTGATGTGGATGAACACCGGTCAGTAAGTATAAATCATACCTTAACGTATCCCCTCTCCATGATTACATATGATAAGTTGAGCTTATGTGGACAACAATACCGATAATTGTTATAGGATGCTTATCTAAATGTTAACTAAATGAACAACAAGAGCATTTTGGCATGACCGTACACAGATATGATTCTCTTACCCTCGAAACTCGCAAAAAGAATGTTTGTATATATTTACTTTTCTTAGTTTCTGCAACTCTGTATATATTTATTTACTGCTTTTAGTCTTTAAGTTTGAAATATTCAAAATGCCAAAAAGATTTTAGGTGTGTTTTAATATAAACTTTATAAAAGTCAAAAAGATTTTATTTCTGCTTTAGTTTTGATTAACCGATGTTTGGAACTCTAGTCTTCGTTGCCTGAAATCTGATGAAAACCAAAACGACTGAATCTTCATAAACGGTCAGAGTTTGCAAGTTTTCAAAGTTAATAATCAAAATTGAAAAATCTGTTAACTTTTCAAACTAAATTGTCGGACGGTTGTTGAAAACATGGTCACATGTGTGTCATTTGTTTAATGTTAACTATATTCCAAGCGTTTGTTCTCATTACGCGTTTAGTTTTCTTGCATGTGCAGATGCTAAAGGTGAAGAGAACATGTTCGATGATAAGCTTCGGAATGAAGACACGACGTGGAGGCACTCAAAAGATAAAGATGATCGAGTTGTCGTTGACTAATCATCAACACCACAAGGATCAAAAGCATTGAAAATCAAAAGACTCACGAGCATAATCAAAGGGGGAGTTTATTGATACGCTTCCTAAATGAAAAGGGAAGTTTGTTGATACACTTTCTACTCACGACGCGTGAAGACTTTGAAGATCCTCCGACATGAAAGACGTGGAAGACGAACCTCACGAGTAGCGTCCAAGGGGGAGTTTGTTGGTACACTTTATGTGGACGCGACTCGACTCGGTTCGATTCGGCTCGGTTCGATTCGGTTTGGTTCGACTCGGTTAGGTTCGGCTCAAGCCCGACGTCACGGCATTCCTCCGTCGTGCGCCCCAGAGTTCGACACGCGAAGCACGGAGAGCCGCGAACCAATTTTCGTTTACACATCTTCATGATGATGTCACAAGTTGACTAAACTTTACAAATCTGATTATATTTGGAACTCACGTACATGTGAATGGTTATTAAACCAATCAACTTCCTTGGGCCACTCTTGGGCCGAAACTCTTTATGATTTGTTTGGGCTTCATATGAGAATTGATCCAAAACAGCATGTGACGAAAACAGCATAAGGACGAAAACATCAAAGTGACGAAATCACTTGATTTCGTCAAAGACAAGTGTGATTTCGTCAAAGATATTGGATTTCGTCGATCTGTTTTCGTTGGCTTCTTGTTTTCGTCGTTCATGGTGTTAGTATAAATACCCAGACAACAGACACAGACAATAACACTTAGAGGAAGTCTGAATAGATTTCAGAGCGAACACTGTAAACACACACACACTGAGAGTTTATGAGAGCATCTTGTAAACATTGCTTTGTAACCGCTTTCTACATTAATACATTGGAGTGTTAATCGTTGAATCTTTGTGTTTGTGTTCGTAACTTGGTTTAACTTACCCGTTTGGATTCCGCACTCTCGGGTTTGTCGGAAAACAGGAATAGAGGTTTTACTCGATCCTCCGGGTGGACCTACAATATAACCTTATAGGGTTATGCTACATCATATTACGATTATAACGGAACCTTAAATCAGTAGCATACTAGTCTAATTCAATTTATAATCGAAAGTCAAAGCAAAAGTCAAACTTTGCGACTTTCGGTTGCGAACCGACCCTAAAACTGGAATTGATGAGCCGAACATGTTTACACATGTTCTAATAATTATTACCGAGTTGTTTAAGTGATAAAACATATTTTAGAACACTTTTAAACTCAGATTGTAAGTATTTCAAAAAACTGACCCGTTGACTTTTGAAAACATTATTATGTTGACTCGTCAATTGACCAAGCAAACGTGATTCTTAGGATGTGCCCTTTTGAGGGATTAACACCTACCTAATTACGATCAGGTAGCCATGTTCGTTGTGAACAATGGCTTGACCATTAAGGTCTAACTGAAAGTCAAAGCGTTTATCGTAAACACTTGACTTTTTGGCTTTAAAAGCCTAATAAACGAACTAGTCATGAAAGGAACACTTACAAGTGGTCCTAGGGACTGAATAGAACTCAGAGGATGCTCCTAATTGCTCAGGAACTTCCACTTAGGAGAGATAGAGAGAGAATGAAATGTGCAAAGAAAATGGCTACCAAGAGCCTCTATTTATACTTGAACATGGCTTCCCAAGATCATGCCATGTGTTAGAGGGTTTCTAGGATCATCCCAGGTGTCTTAACAGGTGTTAGAAACCATCAATGAGCTCATGGTATCAAATTCAAGGAGCTAGAGTGGTTTGAGTGGGGAACAAGCATGAAAATGGAAGCTGTCCAGGAATTCTGCGAAACAGGTGCCGTCACGCCACGTGAGGGGACACCATGGTTCTGGCGCGTGGCGCGAGAGAACATGTTTTCTTTTAAACTCTGACAAATTTAACCCCTTGACTTATAAACTTGCGAGTAACGTTATAATTAGTACGTAAAGCTTTCCTTGGCCAATATTACGCACACCCAAGAGTATGATCAACATCGTAAAACTCTCGGTTCTTTAAAAGGTCACTCAGAGGTGAGAAATCATATGTTGACGCTTTTAGTCCCTTTAACTCGCAAGTTTGCGTGTATTATCGATTATTGGCACAAAATCCCTAAACGGCCAATATAGGCGTTCCCTAGAGTATGATCGAACATCATGAAGCCCCGGGTTCGTTTAAAGGCCACTCAGAGGTATAAATTAACATGTTGACGCTTTTAGCCTTTCGTCGCGCAAACTTTCAAACAATTACGCAAACGGCTGCTCTCGTCCAACAAGTGGCTCATTTGAGAATGAGGACGCCGTGTAAGGTCACTCAGCGGCTTAGTTTTAGCATGTTGACACTTTCAGTCCCTCCACATTCATAGTTTTCATTTTTGACGAAAATAGTCCCTCTTAGCCAACGTTTGATATAATTAGGATTAGGGACATGTGTCAACACATTATTGGACACGATTTTACGAGGTGTTATAGAGAATCAAGTGGGTCAAAGAATAAAAGATCATTTGCAACAAAGAAGATATGGAGATCGATGAGTAGGAACTACCATACAAGAAGCGTAAAGTGAAGGTGGTCTTGCCACCACATGGTGGTCCGGCCAGTGCATGAAGGAAGGATTTTTGCTGTGTTGATGCCAAGTTTAATGTTAGACGTAAACATGACATCAAGCACATTGTTATATGTTGTTTAATATATATATATATATGTTTATCTTTATTATTGTAACATTATCATGTAAATAGTACGTATCCTAAGTCTAGGTTTACTTAGAAGATTATGGCGGTTTATCGGTTACATTGCCGCCAAGTAAGGATGAAGACGGTTATTAGTTAACTGTCAAATCTGTAGGTATAAATACCTTGTATTAGATCATTTGTATATATGTGAATATGATTTGTGCAAGTGTATTGTGTGTTCATCTGTGTATCAATTGGAGTTTGATACTCAACAAAACCTTTTGCCTCTCTTCTGGCTTTTGTCACCGCTCTCCACTCCCCAAGAGATCTTTTATAGAAGAATCATGCCAACATGAATTGCTTCAACTACCTTAGTCTCAAACTGTTGACTATCATCCTTCTATTTACACCACCATTTGGATATCAAAGCCATATTCATCTCCGTACTACTACCGAATACGAGCCCTCCTTTTGATTCATCTCCTTAATACAACGTAGGTGATTTAGGCTCGAAGAGGTTCGAGATGTTAATGTATTGGTGGCCCGTCTAGAACTAGTTTGCTACTCTATTGAAAATGTAGCACCTCCTTTACTGTGTTCACTACAAGAAATTCCAGCAATAGTGGCGACACCTTTAGCGACGACTCTCGAAAATCGCCGCTAAAGGCCCTATCCGTGTCCACTCTTTTAAATCAATTCCTGGCCATTCGATCAAAAGACAATCTGACGGTTGATGTTTCAAAGGTTATTAAACCTTGGGCGGGCTATAGACTCACTCCTTCCCTCCCAAATCACACCAGTGTCGCCTCCTCCAATCCCTCAATTGACGCCGCACCACCTGGCCGGACCACCTCCTCTGCGCCGCCGCACCCCCTCGCAGGTCCCCCTCCTCAGCGCCGTCGCACCACAGGTAATCTTGTTTCCTTTAATTGTCTCTAATTAGTTTATATATTTACAAATTTCTTGAGTTAAGAGTAGTATATATAGTAGGTTATTGTCAAATTTCTACCCAAATTTCTTAAGATCGAGCCAAGTTGTCTCTATTTTTTATTATCTACACAAATTTCTTGAGTTAAAATGTCAAATTTCTGTAATTAAATGTAGTATAGCAGGTTATTGTGTTGTTCTTGACTTAAATCAGAGAATAATTGCTGCATTTTTTTTAATAAATAGGTTTAGAGACGAGTTGAAGTTAGAGGTGCACAATCGGGTTAGGGTTTGAACCTGAACCGGGTTCAAACTGGTTTGGAGTGAAGCTTAAAAAAGTCAAACCGGGTTGGGTTCAACACGGGTTGGCGGTTTGTAAAACTTAACCTTACGAAACCTGTTTGAGTTAGGTTGGTGTCAAGTGTATTAGGTTGCTGTGTATTTCAGGTTTCAATGCTGTTGTTGCAGGGTGTATCTTTTGCTCTGGAGTCGGTTTTGTGTCCATCACCTGCTTTGTCATCCTCATCACTCATAAATACAACATCAACAGTCATTCGGAAACAAAGAAGCTCGAATTCTTGTTCTAGGGCTTGACAATGCTGGCGAAACCACTATACTTTGTATGATCACTTTTTTTAATGGATTTGATATTTTATGCTAGTTAAGTTTTGTAATGGTTGTTGATTTGGTGTTGAATTGGTGTTTAGATCGGCTTCAAATGGGCGAAGTTGTCTCCACTATTCCAAGTTGGTTATGTTTCTTGTTTATGTTTGATTGGATTTGTTGATTGATTGTGTGGACTGATGTGGAGTTTTTCTGTGCAGTCTTCGGGTTTAATGTAGAGACCGTGCAATATAGCAACATAAGTTTCAAGTTTGGGATCTCGGTATGTTTGATCGTTTGCTAATTGTTATCGATTTGGATTTGTTATTATTTTCTGTATTTTTTGAATTGTTCTTTTGAAAGAAAAAGTTAGATAGTAAGTCATAGGGATGTAAATCATAGGGTTGAATATGGAGATTTAAGTCCTTAAAACTCAGCTTTCTACACCTGGAATGGAATGGTCGTTTTTATTATCATGATATCACTCTCTGTTTCCATTTTATTTAGCATAATAAGCCAAAATCAGTTGCTAAATCATGATTAGATGTGGAAAGTTAACTTGATATTTCATTTTACCTTGTCATTTAATTTGGACCTTGTTTCATTTTGCAATCTAGTTTTTGAAAAAAAAAAAGCTTTTGAGTAGGGGTGCAAATGAGCCGAGCTCGGCTCGAAACGAGTTGGGCTTAAAGGAGCTCGAGCCTAAAAACAAACTCATCGTTTAGGAAACAAGTTGGGCTTAAACGAGTTTAGTCTTTTTCAGGTGGCTGAAGAAACTATAACATGTACAACTGAAGCAAAATAGTTAAAGAAACTATAACATGTACAACTGAAGCAAGTCTGTAACAGAGGTGAAGAAAATAATGCAAGAGAAGTAACAGTTCATGGAAGAAGCAGGTAATTATGTTTCTGAAAACTAGGTAGGTTGGGTAACCGGTAGGGGTGGCAATCGTGTCGGGTTGATGGGTTAGCGGGTTGACGGGTTACGGTTTGACGGGTTGGTGGGTTGAAATAGAAAACCGAAAAAACAAAAAAAAATATAAAAGATTTTTTATCTAAATAGTTAAACGGGCTAATGGGTCAACACGTTTTTATACGGGTCAACCCGAACCCGACCCGTTTTTAATACAGTGAAGATATGATTTAAATACAACGGTTTAGGAAGTTTTATGCATTCTAAATACATTTTGGGTGACTTTTGACCCGTTTGATATGTTTCCATTATAACCGATCAAAATTTAACCCATGTGACCTGTTAGAGACTTAGAGCCAAAGTATCACTCAAATCAATAATTTACCTATAATTGGTTCAAAGTGCCAACTCTAGTTAACAGCTCTTCACTTTAATTATGCTAATCATATTTTTTAATGATACATATTTATATTAAATGTGTCTGCTATACCTGATTCTGTACGTATATCTTTCTATATGCTAATCATATTATGCTTTACATTTCTAAGATTTTTACACATTAATGTTGATTCCATCTATGTTAGTGGTTTTTAGCAAAGGAATTGTTAGTTTGAAATGTTCATATGCATTTGAAGTTGGTTTAATTACTTTAGCAAATCATTCCGTCGCCAAGCGTTGGTTCATTTATCCGCTGCGTTTACGGCCCGTTCGTAGTAAACGGCTTCGTTTACGGCCGTACAACGGATGCGAACGAGCCGTAAACGCAGAGGTTAAACGTTGTGTTTGCAGCCGTTAACCCGCTGTGTTTACGGCCCATTCGCAGCCGTTAAACGGCTGCGTTTACGGCCGTATAACGGCTGCGAACGGCCCATAAACGCAGCGGTTTAACGGCTGCAAACGCAGCGGTTATCAGCTACGTTTACGGCCCGTTCGCAGCCGTTAAACGACTGTGTTTATGGACGTCGGCTGCGAACAGGCCATAAACGCAACAGTTAACCACTTAGTACCTTACTAGTTTAGCTTCTCATAACAACTTTTATATATAACGAGTATCATATATATGTAACTTAGAATAATGCATAGAAAATCTAAAGTGTTGAATCTATCATATCCCGTTATTCTTTTTTGTGCTCAATAACGGTACACACACATGTACTAATAATCTCATGTGCAGCTTGCAGAAGGGCTAGTCTTAGAAAAGAAGTCATGTCCTTTAAGTGACCCGACCCGAGCGTACGATGAACGTTTGGGTAAGTTAGAAGCCATAAGAACTGAATATGAGTAATAACTCATTAGTAATTTAAATGCTGGCATAGATTACAATAAATTAGTTGCATATTACTAACTTAATATATTTTTCAGATTAAGGCATCAACAATACGAAGAGAGGCCAGAAACTACCATCTTCCGACAAGTTAAGTTGGGGCATGTGCTTTTCGATACATAACAGGTCCGCGAATCAAATTGTAGTTTAACTCATACAATGTAAAACTACAAATGTTTGTCATCCCCGCCACAACACGCGGGTTGAAAGCACTAGTTGCTACTGTTTTAATATGGTGATATAGACAAACTGCTATGTAATTTTTGGTTGTTTGAATGTTAATTACTGTTTAATTCTTTGTATACTTGTGAACGTTTTGGTCCATGTATGTTTAGGAAAAACTCACAATAGCGACGACAAACCCTTTTTAGCGACGACAGGTGACCAATAGCGGCCAATCTATAGCGGCGACCCTTTAGCGACGACATGTCGCCGCTAAAGGGCAATAGCGGCGACAAAAAAGAACTTTTAGCGGCGACACGTGTCGTCGCTAAAAGTGACTGTTTCTTGTAGTGTCGTCGCTAAAAGTGACTGTTTCTTGTAGTGGTTTTTGAGGTATCTAATCTTTAATGCCTCATTTTTTCAAGCCAATGTGTTTTTTTGGGGTCACAATGAAAGAAATTCTTTTCTACTTTCTCTTTAACTACTCTAATGATAACAAATTGCACGGTCAAACTACAACAAAACGACGAAGTTGCATACCCATTATTAGAAATTTACTACTTCGAGGATCAACTCATTTATAGATAGTTGAAGTACATACTAGATTCCAATTATTTAGAAATATGCGTGTTGAATTCACCTCAACTTTCATTGTATAAGCTGCATTATTATAGCCACAAGAGTCTTCACTTGGCTAGTGTCAAGCCATGATGACTTATTTAGTTTACATGCAACAAGTTTTTAACCTTTTGGAAGCATAATCTCACCCGAGAGGATAGAGGTAAAATATATCTTAAATTAATAAGCTGTAATGGCTGTCTTGTAAGGATCTCCAAGTGTGTCATTAGTCTTTCCAGGGCGGGAGAACACAACCTTCAATGAAGAATATAAAGCAAGAGTTGTGAAGTTTCTGAGTTAGAATGTTTTATTAGAAGTAAATAAACATGTTTACACACACATATGAGTGTTTTATCATTTAGGATAACAAAGCTAGGAGGCCAGGTGAATTTCATTGTAACTTACGTGTTTCTCATGTTCAAAGTATGCAAAGAAGTACCTGATAGTTCAGAAGTATCTCTGTCTTGTAGCCAGCCGCACAATAGTCAAAGTAGTACTCCCAAATACGGATAAATTCTTGGTTGAAGCCCAAAGAAAGGATTTTGCTAGGAGTAATATAACAACCAACCAATCATCAAATGATTGAATTCATGAATTGAAATTGAACAACGGTTGATAGAAGGATACTATCATTATATAATATACCTCTGGTTTTTCAAGAAGTTAGCTCTCCAACATCTAAGTGTCTGGTAATAATGTTTTCCTATCTGTTCTACATGATCCACGCTGCAATTTGAAGTGTTTAGATGACTATAAAAGTCAGAGCCATGAAAGGTGCTCCTAAACGTATCCTTTGTCTTGTTATTTTTACCGAACATACCACTTCTCTCAAGTTTCACATTAATACAATTCAAGCCTTTTTAGTTTTTTAATCATATTGTTATCTTTAATTTATTTTTTAGAAAATGTTTTTTATCTTTATTTTTTAAAGAACGTTTTGTAAACTTTAATTTTTTTTAATATTTTTAAACTACTTTTTAAATATTCTTAAATAACGTTTTTCTTATTATACCTTTCTTCTAAAAACTGTTTTAAGGTTTTCTTAGAAAGTGATACTGTTTGTTAAGCTACCATTTAACTGTTTTCTCTTGATAACCTATTGAACAAAATCGATCAACAAAAGTTATTAGACTTCTTTTCTAATCATTGTTTTAAGGTGTTTTAAAAAAAAGAAAGTGATACTGTTTGTTAGTTAAGCCACCATTATCTCTTGATAACCTATAGAAAAAAATTACAAAAGAAAATAACTGTAAATAAAAATATATTGAATTTATATACATGTATAAACGAGTTTCTTAAATAAAAACTAATGTTTTTTTTTTAATTGCCATGATCATTCTCGGTGTTTGGATTTCTCGATGTGTGATAGTGTTTTTTAATTGTTTTAAAAAAGTTTTTTTGATGTTTTCTTAAACATTTTATTTATTATTATTATTATATATACTAAATAACAACTTAGAGCAATAGTCTTTTTGATTTTGACCACACACTAGTTATGGTTTTTTATTTGTAGATTTTGACCACATTGTTTTCACTTTCGCTTGATGCAAGTGTTGATACTGTAACAAACAGAATCGATACTGATCAATATTTCCGCTGCATAGCGCCAAAAGTACCACTAATTTAATTTCTAATAAACATTTATATTTTTTTCTACTGATGCGTAGCGTGAAGAGTACCACTAGTTTAATTTCTAATAAACATTTATATTTTTTTTCTACTAAAGTGTTTTGGACTAAAAAACATTTTTAAAAATAATGAAATTTCTAGGGGGTAATATAAAAACTTTTAATGTGATATCCAAAAGGAAAAGAGGGTAGCTTAACCCATCCAAAACTAGGCATGTAACAACATGACCCCCCAATGGTAAACTTACCACAATTTTGATGATGCAGTCATGGCTGATATTAATCTGTTAAGTGAAGGTAGGTTGCCTCCTGGAAATATGTATTCCTTAGCAAAGCCTGCTGCCTGCCTGAACTCGTCATACTTTCCGTCTTGGACTGATGTGAACTAAAGATATTCCAAAGATGTTAATTGGGAAATTTATAAAATAGATTGATGATAATATAAGACATAACAATTTGTTTATTAACTTTCTATCTCTAGATAGCTACATATCTCTCCCTCTCTCACCCCTCTCTAGGGTTTGTATGTAAGTGTAAAATGAAGGGCAGACAGATGGTTTGGGATTTTATGTGGGGCCATGGGGGTGTGTAAACGGTGTGAAAACCACCGGCCAAGAAGATGAAGCACCTTCTCAAAAAACGGAAGTGAAAAATAGGGCTCGAACCGGCGCCCTTCTTATTAAAAAGACTATACCAACCACTTTACCAAATGCTCAAATGTATTAAGTTATGAAATAAAACATGTACATATACAATAACATTATTTAGCAGTTACTATTCATTATTACTATTCATTGACTTATAATTTTAATATATGTATAATAAATAATAATTTTTTAATAGTTAATAAAGATAATATATTTTAATTATTTTTTAATTAGTTAGATTCACGAGTAAATTAAATATAAAAAAGTAAAAAAAAAAATATTTACTGGGAAATGGACCATTGTACGAATCAGCTATGTATAGTATGAGACTATAAGTTACTCCTACTTATCCAACAATATTCAACCGTTGAAATTTGCATCTTTTAATGATTTATGCAAATCAGCTATGTATGAGACTAAGTAACTCCTACTTATCCAACAATATTCAACCGTTGAAATTTGCATCTTTAAACTTGTATGCATGGATTTGTCTCAATTATTGTGAGGAATTGTTGGAAAAAAAGTGAAAAATATGTTTTTCCAGTTGGTAAAAATTATTGTTTTCTACTGATTTTACGCAAATATTCATTATCATAATTTAACCTGAATGCAATCCCTGTAACATCTCAATATGGGTTTTATCAATTAAAACATCTAATGGAAGCTTATAATTAAGATTTAATTTTTGGATACGGAAGTTAAAATATGTGGATGACTAATAGTGTTGGGTAATTAAACTCATAATATAAATTAAAGGGTGTGATAGAACAACTACTCAATTTCTGGTGATCATAAAACAAAGTTTATACTTGATGGACTAAGATCTCAAGGAGTTGAGTAGCTAGAGTTGCCAATTGAGAAAATCACTAAATTTGGATGGCGCAATTGTGGTGATGACCAGTTCTTAATGATAAGGATAATAGGGGTGCAAACGAGCCGAGCTACTCGAGCTCGCCTCAAAAAAGAGCTCGAACGAGCCGAGCTTAAACGAGCTCAAGCTCGAGCCCGAGCCTAAAAACAAGCTCGTTTAGTAAATGAGCCCGAGCCTGAGCTTCGCTTATCGAGCTCGAGACGGCTCGCGAGCCTAAACGAGCTTTCTGTTTATATATATATATATATATATATATATTTTATTAATACATTAAACATATATTTATATAATAATAATAATTACCATTTATATAAATATAAAAAATAACTAAATTATATGTATGATAATAATTATAATTTAATATAAATTAATTAATAAATATTAAACGAGTCTAGCCCGAGCCGAGCTCGAGCTTGGAAAATTACACTCGAGCCGAGCGAGCTTTCATATGTTAAACAATCTCGAGCTCAACCCTGATCGAGCTCGGGCTTGGCTTGGCTCGTTTGCACCCCTACTGGATAAGTCTTTAAAGATTACTGTATGTCAAGTGCATCATAGAAGAAAAAAACCCTAAATCTTCGGTGTGTGTGTGTTCGTTAACACTTGAGAGAAGCAGGGTGATCAAGGAGCGGAGAAGAAATCAGTGAGAATTGAAGGTGGACGTCTATACGTTAAAGTAACTACTTTCATCACGTGTTACAATTATGCGAGTCTAAGATTTTTTATTGCTTCTCTTATTTCATCTATTTGTATTGTATTTCTTAATTTAACAAGCTAAATTAATTCTTAATTCTTCATTACAAACTATATTTTTTGAAAGATAACTTTGGTTCACACAGGACCACTGGGGTATTATCGTGCCACCAGTAGAACCACCCGATTATATCCATCTCGACTAGGCAATAATGTCTATACACCAATTCAGGAGGAAACTCAATAAATATGGGAAAAACCCCCTTGTAGCAATCGAACCCAGGACCTAATGGTCCTAAGCCTTATCCCACCCTAAGATGCCACTAGGCTATATAATTAAATTAATTCCTAATTCTTCATTACAGACTATTTAATATTTAATTTATTTAACACATGTAATACGCGAATTACTAACCTAGTTAAGGAATAATTATTATCTTCAAGTGAGAAAAAACAAGTGGTAAGTGGTTCTTGATCCAAACTTAAAGTTATAATGAATATGATTGGCATTTAAAAGATTGTGGTGCATTTGTTTAAAACAAGTTAGAATGGATGTAAGCCACCATTTTTAAGTATTTGATTGATTTGAAGTAATTAAAACAGATTGTTATGTCTTTGTTGTTTTTGGCTTTGAACAGGGGCATATATAGGTAATAGGAGTGTTTACAATTGTATAGGGTTGCCGTGTTCTTACGTGGGCATATGCTATACACGGCCGTATAAGAATGTTGAGAAGCATATACGGCCGTGTATGGGCCAACACAACCACCATCTCCTTCTATTGTACTTGTTCTTTAATTTCTTTCGATTGTAATAAGCACTGCATATTGTTTTCTTTAGCATTGTAATTTATTTTGAAATTGAATTTTGAACAAAACTCTGTTACATACCAAACGAGAGAACTCAAATCAAAAGACTAGTCTGATGGATGAGAGAGCCCATTTGGTATATAAACCCCACATTGATTGCCCATACAACCGATGTGGGACAAGTCCCATACCTTGCAATAGTATTAGTCCATAACAATTGACCCTCCTTAAGGGCCAACGTCCTCGTTGGTCACGGCCATGTTGGTCACGACTGGCTTTTTCCAGGCCACCACTCCGAGCCTCGTTGGTCACGGCTGGCTCTCTCCAGGCCACCACTCCGTGGGCCACCACTCCGAGTTCTGGCTCTGATACCAATGTTATATACCAAACGAGAGAACTCAACCCAAAAGGCTAGTCTGATGGGTGAGAGAGCCCATCTGGTATATAAACCCCACATTGATTGCCCATACAAAAGATGTGGGACAAGTCCCATACCTTGCAATGGTATTAGTCCATAACAATTGACCCTCCTTAAGGGCCAACGTCCTCGTTGGTCACGGCCATGTTGGTCACGGCCGGCTCTTTCCAGGCCACCACTCCTAGCCTCGTTGGTCATGGCCACGTTGGTCACGGCTACGTTGGTCACGGCTGACTCAAATGATAAAACCCAGAAATCTAACAAACGTAACTGATAGATTTAACTACTAGAAACTTAAATATTATAAGATAAAAGACCCGCTTCGAGATGGGTTAGTCTCCAAGAACAAAGGTATAGATACCCCAATTTAGATAACATAAACATTCACAATTCTACCAACTAGTACAAGAGATATAAATACACATAAATAGAGATAACTGCTCCTAAATTTCAGCTACACATTTACCCACCAGCCCCAATTCTCATTAACTGCTTTCTTGACTGGGCCCTTGACTAGGTATGGGCTGCAATTCAGTTAAGGGTCGAGTTGTGTTTATTGGGCTCTGTGGAATCCTACCACACTCCAACAATTTTCAAGTTGTATTTTGTTGTTTTTGGTAAGGTAACATATAATGGAATTGACATACCTGTAGAACAAAAATCCCATCGTCTTTTAATGCAGATTCACAGCATCCAAAAAACTGTTCATAGTATGCATGGCCAACATGTTCTATCACTTCACTGAAAATAGACATTTCTTGCTTAGACTATGAGTAACCACTAATCATATGTGTTGCACTTAACATCATCAGGAAGCAATTATGGAGATGGGAAATGCGTTAACTCACCAACATATTATCCTATCATATTTGGAAGTGTCAGATAATTGCCTATAGTCGCATAGTAGAAATCTGATTCGATCCTAAAGAGTTAATTGCATTAAGAAAATCATTGAAGGAAGTCAGAGTCGTAAAGTTGTGCAATGTTAGCACTTGATTGCAAATTAGTTTGCATTCAATGTTAATCTTTTCTCTAAAGTAAATCTCCTTTTTTGGGCATTTCGTAATCGTATGAACACTTACCTGTAGACCAGCTTCCTTCACTTTACTTTCTGCATATTTAATTTGTTCTTTCGAAAGGGTGATGCCTGTGTATTTGCAGCCAGTTTGTTTGACTAATTCAATAGCAAACCCTCCCCAACCACATCCTATGTCAAGAACTTCATGGTTTTCATTAACTCTTGCCTACATCGATTTAATGAAACATTTCAACACAGTTTTCTTAGAGAAAAAAATGACATACATCAGGGTTTTGAGATACAAATATCAACCCATTTAATTGAATTTTTTTCTTAGAAAAAAAAGGAAAGTAAAAGGATGCAATCACTCACCTTTTCAATTAAGGAAGATATTTTTCTCAGCTGTGCAGTTCTCAAGTCATCATCCTTGCTCTATTAGAAGTATTACAGTTAGAAAGTGTTATACTAATTACTTGAACTCCAAACAAAGAACAATATGATCACTGCAATCCTCACCTTGAATATTGCGCATGAGTATTGCATTGTATCATCCATGAAGAGAGAAAAAAGTTCATTACTCTAAAAAACATGAGAAGACAACATATTAGACGACAAAAGAGTCATAAATGAGGTGTATGAAGATGGTAAACTGTCCTACAAAATATCTATAAAAGTAGGAAAAGGTAGTCAAGATGATAAGAAAACTTTCACATGCCAGATCATAGTGTTGAGAAATGTTACTGCGTGCTTGACTAATTGTGTTTTTCCTCATAACGTGGTGATAGAAATATTTTGCATTTGATAGTGCTGCTGTAAAAAACATTGGTGTCCACCATCCTCTGAAGTAAAGCCACACATAGTTTATTTGGTTATTAATGTGAAGGGATATTATTCATGCAACATGGTACGCTAATATGGAAGCTCTAATTACCTTTTTTTAAACCTTGACGTAGAATTTTGTAACTCACTATTAACAATAAAAAGCTGCAACCATGAAAAAATCAGTAGGGAGCCATGAAAAGATGTATATGTATATCAACAAAGAGCATACCATCAACATATTAAGAAGACCTTCATTTTTATCAGTGAAGGAAACGTCTCCTTTTATGTACGCGTCCGCGAAACCTAATTCAGCTTGTGTGATAATCTACAACAAGTTTTTAGCGTAACAAAACATTATGCAAGGTATGACATAAGTAATGGAGGTAACGTGCTCCATGTTGTGGATCTACTGCTAACTTTGTTAGAGTAAACTGAAAATCGTAAAAAAAAAATGAACATTGTAAAAGAAGGCAATAGAGCTTTAACCTTCCAATAAAATTGGGGGTTGTGAACTTTTAAATAAACTTTTAACGGACTTTTCCTTTTGGATCCTTCAAAGGTGAACACTATACCCCTTTCTTCAATCAAACTGCAAAAGGTAAAAACCTTGTAAAGTCCAGGGATGATTCGACAATACATTAATGTCTATAGAGGTCAAAATTTCAAGTTGCTTTCTTGGACTTTGTGGTTACCTTTCTATTTCTTTTACTTTGTTAGGCTGGAGGGTGTGGGTTGGGGGTTATAAAGGACACCTCAGCGCCACGTAGGCGCCACGTCAGCCAAGTGGGCTTTATAACGCCCCTCTAACATGGAGGGTGTGGTATAACATGAATTTGGGCGCTATAGGAAAAAAAAAAACTTTGATTGGTGAAAAGAAGTGGGCCCCACCTGATAAAGCCCCTTCTCCCTCGTTACCACCATGGAGCCCCCTCTATAGCACCCCCTCTTAATCGTGTGGGTGTGGGTGTATAGCGCCGGGGGCGCTATAGCCTCTGACGTGGCGAGGGTGGCGCCCCCCACACCCTCTGGCCTTATAAAGGGAGGAAAGATTGCTCCCCGTGTAATCCAATTTTGAGAGTGAATTCAATAATAATATGGTGAAGTGCAAGTCATCATCATCATCATACTCAGTAAATCCCACCAATAGCAAAGCTAAGGTAGGGATGAGGGTAGATGTAAACAGCCTTACCTCTACCCCGTAGGAATAGAGAGCCTACTTCCAGTGAGACCCCCGGCTCATTTTGTGTGCGTTTTCATGATCGTGTGTTCATTTTGATACAATTTCCATTAGTTAGTATAGTTGCAGCTGTGAGTACTCAATTACTCAATCGAGGTTCATGAATACGAAGGGTAGAACTCAAGATCAAAGACGATGACATGACAACAAGGTTTGATTTCTAGAAGTTTGATGGCAAGAATAAACATAAGATAGTCACCACGTTTGGTGGTGCGAAATTCAGATTGAAAGTTTGTGCATCGAAGTTACTTGCCAACAACATACTATCTCAAGAAGTGATAATACACCTTCCAGTAGTTAAATTCGAGTTCACGTTGATGAATTGAGGTGAACTTATATTTAAGAATTTTAAGGAAAAGTTGGAAGGATTAATATAGCAATCACTACGGGGGAGTTCTATGGGTGTTTGACTATTTGTTAAACCTTAGGTGAACTGATCATGAATAGCAACAACTTTCAGATTATTGACACCTAAGAATCTAAGATCAACAACATATATGTTGTAACTCCGATCACCCAATAACTTAGGCTACTAGGTTTGTATCCGCAATAACTTGGGTGGCAAATACGCCAATCATCAGCACTAACTGAGTTACTATGAGTTACTGTATTAAGTTACTATGACGTTTCATCTAAGGTTGTGCTGGCTCCCAACTTTAAAACGCAAGTAATTGATCATTTTTTCCTATAGTTTTCACAAATGAAGATACAATACTTCCTTGTTTCTCTTTGAATTTATCTGATTGACATTTCAAGAATACCATCCAGATACTTCAAACTGAAAGTATTCATACATACTTAAGAGAGATATATAGTGCTATCCCAAACTACAAAAACTACATTTCTTAACTTGTTTATGCTTGTACACTTTCTTTTATTGTTGAAAGAAATAAGTCAAAAGGAAGCTAATGTATGCATTTTAAATCCAGAAACTAAGTAGTACTATCTCTTGAGATGATTGTCTTGTCTTATGTATGAAATAGAGGACAAGCTTTTAACAAAGATCACATGTATTAAAGTGTGACTCACATTAAAGTTCCGATAGCAATATAATCTTGAAGAAAGTTGACAATATATGACCGTGCACCAGTTTCCATCAAAGAGGGTACCATCTGTTTAGGGTTGTTTATAATATCATAACTCTTATTAAGCATGATGTTTGCTGCAACAATGCCCACCTACAACACATTAAAATCCATGTGAGACATATTTAGATGCTTTTAACTATGATGTGCCATATATCCCTTAACTCGGTACAACATGGAACCTTAAACCAACTATCCAAGAGATACTTTGATATGCTATTGTTCAATAAAGGTTTATATACAAATGAAGTTACCTTCACTCCATCTTCATGTAATCCAAAACCTGTTGGAATTAGTGTAGGTCAGAAGACCTTTCGAAACATTAATTGATGAAGAAGACCATAATAATACCAAAATTTCAAAAAATGAATACTCAGTATAAATATAATCTTGTGAGAAGATTAAGATTTATTGGGTTGTAGCTCCTGGAAAAAATGAATTAGTTGTGCATGGCAACTTTTAGTTCTTTGACTGGCCAATAAACAAGTTAAATCCTGTTATGCGCCACTCCTTTTATCTCATTTTATAAATCAACTTATGACTTTCAAGTATCTAATTGGTTGATTTAAACTTAAAGATGCGTGTTTTATTGATGTTTAAACTAAACTAATTAACTAATTAGTACAATGGCCACTGTGTCATTATTGTAGAGTATGTATACGGTTCAAAGTGTCATTGTAAACACTTAGAGGTCTAGATTGTAAGGCTGTAATAAAAATTGTTTATACAAGTCGTTTTGTGAGACAATGCGTCCGATTCAACTTGCATATTGAAGGTCAATGCATTGTTGCATATATTGGCAAAAAAAATGTGAGTTGTTGGTACATATATTGGCGTCCGATTCAACTTGCATATTGAAGGTCAATGCATTATTACTACGTACCTTGGTATGCTCCACAAAACACAATGTTTCTCTTTCCCTGAATGGTATGAAGCTCAAATGAAGCCTTTGATGCAGCAACGGATGTAACTGGACGTTTAGTCGACCACTTAAGCACTGTACTCTCCGGGGTTCGAGGTGGATTAATTGTAACAAGGAAAGGTAGTCCCTTGTTATCAATGTTCTGTATTTTGATTTAAATAGTGAATAGTTGTTGCACAAGAACAATATGATTACTACTGGGAGGTATACACCATGTGTTCTTGACTTGCAAAGTTGCACTCATGATCATTTATATATACTAATTATTTGCTTGAAGGCTTCAATCCTTTGGAAAAACATTTTCACTTATGATAATAGCATTCACTCTCAAAGTAGATATGTTCTAATATGATTTAATGCACTTAAAAACAAAGTAGGTGTTCACACTGGTTCTATACTATCCGGGTATGTTTTCCAAGTTTCATGCAAGAGCTTTGCCTGAATATATTAAGTTATCTTTAAGTATAAGATGCAAAGCACATAGGTACCTGTATCACATTGAGCCAGTATGTCAGGCATACTTTCTTATCCATTGTTGATCCACGGAAGTTACATGCACTCCATGCTGTCTGGTTTTGGGGCATTAACGTTGTGTCACGATGTAGAAACATATCACTGCAAATTAAGAAGCTCAACATGTCAAGACATAAAATAAAGGCGCTTGAGTGCACATGTGGAAAGTATATATTCCAAGTCATGAGGGCGAGGATACCTATAGACGTCACTAGTACACAATTCAACTGTTGGTGCGATGGATTTTTTTTGATGGTGCGGCTCAAGTATACCACCGCATCATCATATCTTCATTTACAAATCACCACCAAATAAGAAAGGATCCAGCACCATTTAATATAGAATCGCACCTTTTAACAAATATAATAAAATAATCTACTAATATATTTTCATCATTTCGATCTCTCCCCCAAAATTGAGCTTCTCCCCCCAAAATTGAGCTTCTTCCCCCCAAAATTTTCAGCCAAAATACATCGATCTCTTCCTTACCGCCACTTTTACTCTGTTCTTCATTACTCAATACACATCTTTCTCCTCTCCCCTAGAACCCTAACCAACCGACGGAAACCTCTACCCCAAGCGAAAACCCTAATTACTAACCGCCGGCTACAAACCCTAATCGGAGTGTAAGAGGAGGAGGATGTTGTTCTACCTTTTCAGTTGAGCTTGAACCGCCGGTCCACCTCCTCAGCACCGCCGCACCACCAGGTAATCCTGTTGCCTTTGATTGTCTCTAATTAGTATTATATGTTTACAAATTTCTTGAGTTAGAATGTCAAAATTATTGAGTTAAGAGTAGTATAGTAGGTTATTGTGTTGTTATTGTGTTACCGTCAAGTAAGAAAGAGCTGAGTTAGTGGTTAATTGTTGCATTTTTTTTTATAACTAGGTTTAGAGAGTGGTTGAAGTGTGTTGGTGTTTGGGTTTAAAGAGTGGTGTTGTAGGGATGGATACTTCAAAATTGCATAAGAATTAAGAAATGCGGAAATATATGAATGTGTAAAGCTGTGCGTTTGAATGATTTAGGTGTATGTATATAACTTATTGAATACGTTTCTTATAATGGGTTTGAAGTGGTTCTAAAGGGTTGTGTTAGCGGGTTGGCGAGCCCAATCCGGCACCCGAAGCAACACAACGTACAAGAAACATGAACATTAGCGATGACGTTTTTAGTTCGTGCTCGAGCTCAAGCCCAGCCTCTACAGTATCAACTATGTTTGTTTCACTGCAGGAGCTGTCGGAATGGTATAATTCTCAGCTTTTTACATCCTGGTAAGGATAAATTCTATTGTTAAATACAAGGTCGACCAGCTCAACTCTTTGTTAAATGCTGGTAAGGATAAATTTCGTTGTTAAATTTCGTTCATCTCTCTCTAAATCTCACAGAGTAGATACGCACACATATTCAACCACTAGCATCTGATCATTACAACTTTGGAGTTTTGAGAGACACGGGTCTCATCGGTTGTCGGTAAATTTCCCCTTTATTTCTTTTGCTGAACTTTTTTTTCAGGTCCTATTGCTCCATCATTCTTCTTTTTGTTGGTCTGGTAGAACTGAAAGTTAATTTGTATATGGTTACTTCTTTTCGGAAATTTCTTTGCTTCAAATTTGAATGACGTGAGTGAAACTAATTATTTTGACGTGTATTACTGTGATTTTTAGATTATATAGTTTAACTTTGAATGAAACTAATTATTTCATTCATTTCAATCACAGATTTATGGGCAATGGGCGCTCGCCATCATGGCTGAACTATTTACTCTCCGTCCCCTTTTCCCAGGTTCAAGGTATAGTATGATCCTTGTAATCGACATACTAATTACTCGTAAAATATATTAACAAGAATCGCTTTAACCATACAAAATTACCTGTTAACTTACTTGCCCGATCACTCGATCAGCAATTTTTTTTACTTCTCGGCAAAGCTTTGCTAGTTTCAGGTCGCTTGTAGTTTTATTTCAATGCTTTGTGCTGCAGACAACTGTTATACCCAAATAGATTTGCAGTGATGCGGATGAAATATACAAAATCTGCAGTGAGATTGGAAGCCCAACAGAGAGCACATGGTGTGATGGACTTGACCTGGTGTAAATCTTTCTTCACTGATACCATCTGCAAGCAACGAGGCTGTCAATTTAATCGCTGTAATAACTCGGCTCTCTCTTTTACACCTGAAAACCTTTTAATAGTCTTTATTTTATATCAGCCGTTAAATTTCTTTATCTGAATCATTATGTTCTCTTTGCAATATAGGCGCTCTGTTCTTGGGAATTGGGATCCATGCAAGAGACCGACAGCTGTGGAGGCGCTTGGCATCCTTTCTTCCAGGTAGCCATTGCTATTAAACAAGAAAACGCTAAAAAAAATAGTTGTTTAAATGACTAAAACAGTTAATTTTGAATCTACAGAGTTTTTATCATATTCCTCCATCTCTTCGCCCCAAGCATGCTACTGCTAGGATTCTCCATCTGGTTTGCTTATGCTCTTTTACAATCATAATTTTTTGTTAAATTTATAATGTTTATTAACTCGTTGGATGAGTTTTGATTGGTGGTCAATTTTTTCATTTGGATTAAATGGTAGCGGAGCTATTGTGCAGAACAGTGTGAATCCGGCATTCAATGTTACATTATCTGCAAGAGTACATGCTTTTTTTTAAAATCAGGTAACATATAAATAAGATAATTTTTGTACAAATAATTCTACTGAAGTAGACTGTGGGTGCTGCAAGATGGGCAAGTAGGGTAACGGGTCCATCAGATTGTACTTGAAATGGGTATTTTTATGATACAGGTTGAAGTGGGTCAGGTTGACCTACAAACACTTTTTAGTTCTTCTAGTATAGTCGTATAAATAGTTTGTGTGGTAATTCGGGAACAAGAAGACACTTAGGAATGTGGGTGCGTGCGTGTGTGTGTTTGTTATGTGTTGGTATAAAACTCCACAAATGGTAAACGGGTCAAATTTGGAAAACGTGTACATATAATCCCAAAGTGTGTTAGCACTATTAGTTCTATATTTGATAAGGTTCATTTTGTTAATGTCACATTATGTTTTGTTAGGCGGTTTCTTTACGGATTGGGATGCAAAGCTTGAAGAGGTTTGTTCGGGTTGCAAGGTGTATGAAGTGGCTGGTTTGACGTTTTTGGGTTGCAAACTTTGTTGAGCTTCGTTTGGAAAACATTATACATTTTCTCAAATTGTATACGTATTGTGCTTCATTCCGGATACATATACTTTCCGAAAACTTGTTTAATATCAGTTAAGAAAATTTTGTTTGTTATTTTTTTTATCAGCCATATGCATTTCTATAATTTATTGGAGGTTCTGGGAAACATAAATGGAAAATCCTGGGAATTACAAAATACATGGAACATTACAAATTTTAATTAATGCGATAGTGGTTGCCACGTGTTGAACAATTGTTTGGTATGAAGTCAATAATGTGGTGCGGTTTTTTTTATTAGTGTTGCGGTTTCTCGAACCGCACCTTCAAAATCCAAGATTTAATGGTGCGTCAGTTATTGGTGCGGCCTCAACACCGCATTTTCAATCCCATTTCACCGCACCAATTAAGCATTTGTGTACTAGTGCGTAGTTAAAAGCACCGAGTATTCTTTTCTCTTCATATGAAGCTTGTTCTCCTATCATTCTGAGAGCATTTGAAGTGTGTGTGGCTATTATGCATCCATTACACCTTTCTTGAGAGCCATCTTCACATATTATCAAACAACCTGTATTTGGTGACATTCAATATTGGTTCAACTATGACTTATAGTAGACATATTCTTTAGCATCATGATATATGCAATCAACGAGAGGAATTTAGATGACAACTACATTGGAGAATTGATAGGAACAAGTTTTATTTATGTGTTTTATAGTTTTTTTCTTAATAACAAGCACAAATTAACTCATAATCCAAAGAACTTGTTTCCCAATTTATCCATTAACCATGATGAAAATAACAAAGAAAAAAGGACAAGACCTAATAGCCTGGGTTGGATCTACATGTTGATCACAAGTGTCGCCCACACTTTATTTATGTGTTATATACTATTTGATACTTGTTTTTGTAGGCTATATATGTCCGAAACTCAAGTGACACAGATTCACAAAACAATTTTTCAGAATGACACTAGCTACTAAAAAATTAGGCACTATCGATGCAAATTTAAAAGGTAGAAACAAATTAATTAACTAGTATAATGCAACTATTTACCATTATCAAGTTTTGAGACTGATTGAACTGAGCAACCTGTTCTTATTTGGCAGCCTCTACGTTCCAAATCCTCTTTGAGCTGTCATTCATTCCAACTTATATAGTGAGGATGGTCTGTCTAACAATGACTTAGCTAGATGGAAGATATATAAAAGAATCACCTTTTTGACATAAGTATGTGAAGCGCTTCTGATCGTGAGCCATTGATGGCGACCAAAAACCTGATAAAAGATGCACAAAATAAGCTCAACATAAAAAATAAAATAAAAAATATATTCTATTAGCAAGATCACATGTGTCCCAATTAATCTTTGTTTTTTAATCGACATATCATGCTTATATGACTTATTTTAAAGGAATATTAAGTTTCCTCGTGTGTAATTAGTTGCTTTCCAACAATTTGGTATCTAAGAGAAGTTGGTCTTGAACATATGTTTTAATTGCATTTCATCAGTGTGTTGTGTTAACTTTCCAAGTCATTAATCTTGGTTTCAAGATAACTAATAGTTTTTATTTCATGAATGAATTACTAGTTTAAGCTAAGGATAAATTTGGAAGTAGAAAATTACTCATATTCTTTTACTATATGTCTATATATGTTTTGATCATTGTTAAAAACACATACTATTTAGTTTCATCAAGGTTTCACATGATCAATCGGACTGACATTGAGAATTTATTAAAACTATCATATTTCTCCATCTCACTTACTATATTAAGTTATTTTTTACTTCGTTTTTCTTCTTCTAGACAGATTGTAGACACCTTATGTTTCTTGTTTCTAGTAGAGTTGTACCTGAAGGTTATGGTGATTGTGAAGGAACGAGAGAACTAAAAAGGCAGATAAACTCAGAATTTGTTCCACAGGGCAGGGCCAAATTGAAGAGCACATTGGTACCTGTTGTGTACATTGAGACATAAATATATACATATGCAGAGGAGAGGAGAGATTATAAGACAGCTTAAAAGATACTTGATAACCGCGAGTAAACACTATCAACAAATAATTTTTTAATTCATTTATGTTACTGATTTATTGAGAAAAAAAAACTATATGTAATTCACGAAATATATGTATACACCTTATATGAGGTGTATACACCTTATATGAGATACATATTTGTACCTTCGAAAGGTACATATATGTTTATATCCATTTTACTTTTTTACAATACTAACCTCTTAATTAAAAGAAATGAGTAAAAAACCTTTCATTAGTTGATAGTGGTTTTTCATGGTTTTCAAGTTTTTAGTGATTTCTCTCAAACCTAACTCCACACGCATATCAAGGTATTCATATAGATGGGCGGACCAACATGTAGTGGGGGGTGGGGGGCCAAAAAATAAATTTGTATAATTTGTAAGCAAAAATCCCAATCCCCACCCCACTCCAGAAAATAAATCCTGGCCGCTGATCATATGTAAGCTTATTTAAGAATACTAAATAAAGTTTTGATGTTTGCTCACAAGATAAGAATCTTGAAATAATTCAGAGTAACCATGTGATTTGATGAAGCTTTGCAATGTTTCATGGTGACTAGTGTCTCGGTGGTGTTCTAGGTACCTGTGTTGGTTATAAAGTTACAGGATACTGTTAGCTAAATTTGATATATGTGTATTAACACATGAGTATAAAATTAAGGTTGTATTAAGCCATATATTTAAGCAAGCAAGTGCAAGAACTTAACATTATCTTTGTACATTTAAGAGAAGAGCATATTTTTAGAAATATAAGTATACTTTTATTATTATCTTATATAGTTAGAATAAGATTAAGATTTGAATAATTAAGCATGGGTCATAGTAGGGGATTGGGTCAAGTATTACCCGACATTTTCATTATTCGAGGGTTGTGTTAGTTTGGTTTAGGTACATATATACTCAATGGCGGAGCTTAATCGAAAACTCAGTACGAGCTGAACTCTTAAAATCTAAATCGGTGATGGTCGGATTGTTAATAATCCAATATTTAACTTACAAGAATATCAGAATTTTCTGTAAAAATTAACACTACGAGCGAAAAATGGGTGGGGATAGGGGCTCTCCCAACCCCAATAAAGCTTTGCACATGTATATACTCATATAGCGATAGTGAGGTTCCATGGGAAATCATAAAAACGTGCATAAGTGGAGAACCATGTAAAAAAAACTCATAACAAACTTATTTTTTACATGTAAAAAACAATTGTTACTTAATTTTTTCGTAGCTTTTGCATATAAAACATGTAGAAGTCGTTTATAAAACAAATTGAAAAATAAAAAACCAAAAAAAGTTTGAAAATAGTTCAAAGCAAGTTTTTTTTTTTTTTAAATTATTTTTTATTTGAACTGCTGTTTATATTAAAAAGATCCGGAGAAATTATGCAAAAATGTTTTTTTTCTATGTAAAAATGATTAAATTTTTTTTTAGATGTAAAATTAGCGGTTTTATGTTTCCCACTTTTTTTATGTGTTTTCTCGGTGAACTCATGAATTTTTTTGGTGCTATTTTTTGTCGCTTCAAGTTCTAAGATCCGTGATATAATCAATTAAAATCGGATCGCTCACTTGATGTATTCAAATGGATATTAGATCCATCGAACTTCATCATTAATTTAAGGAGTAAATTACTATTTTGGCCTATGTTAACCCCTTCGGTCTAAAATGGAAACTTTTGACATATGTGACCCACAGATTGCATTTTATAATTGTTTTAATCCATGAAACTAACTCTGTTACTTTTTTCCTAGTTAATTATAAGGGTATTATGGTACTTTTATACCTTAGGGACTGTTTATGTAAAATGGGAAAGAGAGGGTACGAGAAAACCTTGGACTCAAATTCAAATATGTCTCAACGAAATTTCAAGCTCAAATTCTTAAACTTACGAAATCCAGTTTGAAGTGAATCATTACTTTATATAAAAGGATAATCAATTTGTAAATGCTATTCTAGAGATTTTTGTAGTTCCCTTCTCAAGATTTTTATCAAACCATTTATTTTCTGTAATTATTAAAATATTTTTTTGGAGTGATTCAGATTTACGGGTCTAAGAGCATTCACATCCTAACCATCAAATTATGTGAGGAGTGGTTTTTATATTATAAAGGGTATAACAAGTAGTTGTGAGTAGAGGAGAGAGAAAATGTTACTGTTCATCTGTATATTTGGGGGGACACTGTTCACCCGTTATAATTTTTTAATATATTTTGAAAGTGGAAGTGAGAGAAAAATGTAATGATAATATTATTTAATTGAAAGGAGAGAGAAAAAGTATTTGTTTTTAGTGGAAATATGTTGATATAGAAGTTGTTTTTAGTGGAATGTATGTATAATTTAATGGATTGGATGTGAATGCTCTAAAGACCTTGTAGTTTATTTTGCTGTAAATAAGTGCCGCCCCCAAATGCAACTTCTGTACCTCAAAACATCATCTTTAAACTTGGTTACTTCCCAGAGCATCTGCCAAAAGCGAGGATTCAGCAAATTCTTCTTTTGCGAAAACACACTTGAGAAACCATTTCTACTGCCCCATTCACAGCCATGAACATCGTCTAAGCTCACTGAGAAAGACATATCAGAAACCTTCATATCAAATCCAAGTGTCTCAAACAGCTCCATCATGTTGGGAGATGTCACCTGCATATTTATCCATCATTTTAGGTACCTCAATGGATAAATAGTTCAGGATGAACCCATCCATCTAGGACTAACCCAGGGGCAGGCTTGGGGGCCGGCCGCTCACCTCAAAAAAATATTCTTAGTGTCATATACATGTTAAAATCCTGAATGCCCCCCATTGAGCTTTAAAAAGAGAAAGAATGAAGAAAATAACATCTCCTAAAAATGGAACGTAATAATTACCGTGTTTCTTTACTGGTGAGTGAGGTACATATAGAGGAAAATTCAAACTCCCAAAAAGTGTGAGAAGTCTATATAGACATTATGTTTTAAATTTTATAGGTACGACAGATGTTTTAGATTCTTTTGACATTGTATTATATAGAAAAACACCAAATGTAAGAGTATTCACATCCAAACCCCTATTTTTTTTTATCATATATTACACTAAAAATCACTATCTTTTCTCTCTCATTTTCAATTAAATAATATTTTTAATACCTTCATCATTACATTTTATCTATCTTTCACTCACAACCACTTTAAAAATATATTAAAAAAATTATAAAGGATGAATAGTGTCCTCTCAGATTTACAGATTAACAGTAACATTTTCTCTCTACTCTACTCACAACTACCTACAACTACTTTTCATAAAATAAAAACCCCTCTCACGTAATTTGGAGGGTTGGATGTGAATGCTCTAACCATTTAAAACACAATAAAATGTATTCTATGCATGAAATTTAAAACACATTGATAAACTTTCTTGGCATTGTGTTTTAACTTTCGTGCCTAGAATAAATTTCATTATGTTTTAAAGTGCTACGTTTGATGTTTTTCTATGTAATACCATGGCAAAAAAATCTAAAACATCATGCCTAAATATTAAAACACAATACATATATAAATTTCTTACATTTTTAGGAGTTTTGAAATTTGTAGCCTATTCCTACCATACACACACACACACACACACATATATATATATAGGGGTGGGTATTTTGCAAACCACCTCGAGTTGTGCAAACCATGCAAACTCTAGGTTCCGAAACTTTTCTTGAAAAAATAGTGCATGTAATATACCCGCAAGTTACATTTTAACCCAACTCTCTAGCTCTCTCTCTCTCTATATATATATAAGATCAAAGAAAAACCACTCCGAGTTGTGAGAACTTAGAGCGTGTGAGTTTTGCTCCTATTTTTTTACACCCCTAGAAATTCAAAGTGAGTTAAAAGTTTTGTTAGGACTTAAAAAAAAATCGAAGTGTTGTATTTCGGCCCTTACAACGGCTGTAAAAAGATGATGACATAAACATGACATCACTTTTTACAGCATTTACGGCTACCATAAATGCAAAAAACTAGTTTTTTTTTTGGAAAAGTTTATTTTTTTAAGATTTTTGGTAAAAAAAAATAAAAAAAACCTTTCGTATGGCCGAGTTCTCTAAGTTATCACAACTAACCCCATATATATATATATATATATAGGTAAAGAGTACTGTACAATATTGCTTATCGTACATTACGTACGCTTCAATCTCAGCCGTCAGATCATCTTCCCGTATTTTAAAATCGCATGTTGTTTTTTTATAACAATTTCGCATGTGATAATTTTTGATGAATTCACATGTTATTTTTTTGTACCAATTTCGCATGTGATAATTTTGATGAAATAGCATGTTGTTTTTTTTATAACAATTTCGCATGTGATAATTTTTTATAAATTCGCATGTTGTTTTTTTTACCAAATTCGCATGTGATAATTTTGATGAAATAGCATGTTGTTTTTTTGTAACAATTTCGCATGTGGTAATTTTGATGAAATCGCATGTTAAAAAACCAACATGCGAATTCAATGCGGGAAGATGATCGGACGGCTGAGATTGTAGCGTACGTAATGTACGATAAGGGCATTTGTACGTTAACCGGCCTATATATATATATATATATATATATATATAGGGGTAAGATCAAATAAAAAGTTAATTTTCCCTAAGTAGGATGAGAAGGAATCTTAACCATTCATTTTTCAAATCAATGGTTAAGATGAAAGTGTAGGAGAAAGGAGGAGTGAAAGTGTATCTTGGGAAAATCATATTTATAAATTTTCTCTCTCCACATGCAAGGCACATGCATATTTCACTCTCGTTTTTTAAACGTTCATAACTTTTTTATACGACATTATTTTTTCATAAAAATTTCACCATAAAATCAAGCGTCTTTTTATCTTTAATTTGAGTACCATATTGCTATATAAAATATGAAAACTAAAAAAACCCACTAAAATGTGTTGTATTTCTATGTTGTATAACATTTTTTTGTGCTGATTTTTTTTGTCTTAAATTTCTTTTTCTCAATTTTTTGTGCTAAATTTTTTTGTACTACATTTTTTTGCTTGATTTTTTCGTGCTATATTTTTTTTGTACTACATTTTTTTGTGCTATATTTTTTGGTACTACATTTTTTGTGCTATATTTTTTTGTACTAGATTTTTTTTGTGCTAGATTTTTTTGTACTAGATTTTTCTGTTGTATTTTTAAAAAACAAAAGGGGTGTCATATGTCATTTTCACTCCTATTTGTAAGGACCAAAATGCCCTTCATTCCTAATTATTAGCAGTGGCACATGTCATTATCAGAATCCTTCTTAGGCTACTTAGGCAAAATCCACTTTTTAGTGGATCCTTCCCCATATATATATATATATATATATATATAGGATAAGGATCATTACAGAACACTAATTATTGCGAGAACAAAAATAACAACTCTAAATCACCAAATTTTGGGATTTAAGGCTCATATTTCTTAAATTTTATGGTTCTTACATTCATATGTGTATTATATATACTTAAAAAAATCATATATTTTTTCCGACACATAATCAACATACATGTAGGTAATTTAGCCTACACATAACCTACATGTATGTAGGTTATTTAAAAAATGAAGATTTTTCATATTTTGTTTTAAATTCTAGTGTGAGAAACAATAAATCTTACATTTATAACATTTTAATTTACTTTTTAGGTTTTTAGGATTGAAAAAATGAGTGATTCATTTTGTTCTGCGTGTTCTCGCAATATTTAGTGTTCTGCATAGAATTTTCCCCTACATATATATATATATATATATATAGTTAGTGAGGTTCATGAGTGAACAACATCCTTGTTTGTGAACAGAGTGAACTAATCTCAGTCATCCATTTGTTGTTTTTTATTAAAAGGATAGGATTGTAATTTTACCTTTAATTTTCATTAATTAGATTTAAATCATTTTGTTTTAATTCTTGATTTCAGTTACGTGTTTCCTATTTTGTAGAGATTATACATTTTCTCATGACATAATTACATTTTCTCATTTTCCAACTTCCTTGAATGATGATTTTGTTATTAATAATTAGTGCTGCGTGGGGAGTTTGTAAAAAAGCAACGAATTATTTTTTTATTTTGTCGGCCTCTCAATTAAATATGGGAAGTAAGGTAAACTAATCTTTAACACCAGATCTTCTCTTCTAATAAGAATATAAAAAAATTTCGCATCAATAGCATTCGTAATTTTTTTATTATATTGTTTATAATACAAGGGGTATAAATTTAAAATTTAAAATTATTAAAATGAAGAAATCATCAATAAGATTTTCAATTGAGTTCAGTTTACTAATAAAATTGTAAAGATTTTACCATCTGTTTCTTTTTAATAAAAAGATAAATGTCATACCGTATACAAGCACCATCTGGTAATACACTAAAACTTTTTCTTTTTAATAAAATTGTTTTTTTTTAATTTGTTTGTCATCAATAAATACTAATTCTCACTTTTTAATTCTTTTTGTATAAATAGTTCGAATATTTGACATTAAGTATGAAGATGGTTATATGTAATAATGTGTCTTTTTCCTTTTTTTTCATCTTTTGTTCAATACATTCCATTCATAGTGTTGTTATACATATATATACTTTTTAATTTACATGTGTACGTATGTGTATAAAAAAGATATGCATATGTGTATAAAATAATTTGGCTGAATAGAAATGTGTATAAGATATACACAAAGAGAACTAATAAATGGTTTATACACATATGTACTTTTATTGGATACTCAAAGTACACATATGTATTATTCAAATTACATATGTACGCATGTGTATAAAACGAATATACGTATGTGTATAAAACAGATTGGTTGAATAGTAATTGTGTTATTTTTAATTTAATAAATTATTTAATTGGTGAGAGAAATGAAGAGAGATGATGTAATTAAACATTTAATTTGAAAGAGAACTAGTTAACAATTTACCCTTATACCCTTTGCATTTATTTTCTACACATAAATAATTAGAAAATTACCATTATTATAAATCTCAAGATCTCATAAATCAATGGACAAGATTTGTTCATTTTGTTCACAAAAACAATATGGTTCACTCTTGAACCCTACCCTATATATATATATATATATATATATATATATATATATATATATATATATAGCACATCTTGTGCAATTTTCCGTATCACACCTTCCGGTCAGCGGTGTTTAATGAATCGAATGTTAAATATTCAAATTAATCGAATCGATATATTTGAGTTTTAAAATTTATAATTTGGATTCGAACTTGATTGCTTAATCGAATTCGAATCCTAATTAAATTTCATGTTTTTCGAACCTGATTCAAATTGTGAACGTACACAAACAAAACAAAACAAAACAAAACAAAGAAGTAATTATATATCCTAAATATCTAAATATTCAAAGTAGTAAGATCACAATTACACCTTCAAAGCAACTGGCAAGAATATTATAAATTAACAAACCAAATGACCAATTTCCAAGCTTTACAGTATCAAAATTCCAAGCTTTAGGCAAATTGTGATGAGAATGCGAAGTAGCGAACCGAAAATGAAGTTTCGCGCTTGGAGTAGGCATCGGTCATGTAGTGAGTTAAAAGTTTTGTTAGGACTTAAAAATAACGTATAAGTTTTTCGAATTCAGTTCGAATACTATGGCCGGCAGGGTCGACCCGAAGGGTGTGCGAGATGGGCGACGGCTCAGGGCCTAAACCCATCGGGGCCCAATTTTTTTTGTTTTTTAATAGTTTTACATTGTAAAGTTAGAATATATATACATAACAAGTTGATGCAAAACCCGCGCGTTGCTGCGGGACGTTGACTATAAATGTATAGAGTGTCACTATTTGCGATGCAAATGGTCTTAAGTTTATACATAACATTTCTTCATAATGCTTAACTTCGAGCCTACAATTCTATATTAAAGCATATATTTGCGTAATTTTATTTGAGTTCCTTTTTTTTTCTTTCTTTCTATTCACCTTTAAAAAAAACTTAATATTTAGATTCATCTTTATTGTTTATTTGTATTATTAGGAGTACTCATTTTACATGTATCATTGTGTGTCTTGACTAAAATTTGATCGTTATCACTTTATTCATTGCATGTTTGTTTGAGACCGACAATCAGTATAGTAACTAAAAGAGACCAAAAATATAAAATTGTGATACGTCTGTCGAATATCTAAATCACATGAAACAAATAGTTTGGTATTGTAATTTGTATATATTTTCTATATGTTTTATTGTAATTAGCTACTGTTTAGGGTTAATTTTAAACTAAGATTTTCATATTAAAATGTAAAAAAAATGTTAACAAAATAATTATAAAAAGCATCCAGTTTACAAAGTTCTAAAAAGCCATATTCTTATATTTATGACACTTTTAAATTGTACACTCTTATATTTAAGACACTTTTAAAAGCAATACATGTATATTTACTGCAGTGCTTCAATTACCAACACAAAATAAACATCTAATTTTACTTTTATCGCTGTTTATCCACTTTACCATCTCTCTATATATTCACCCAGACCACCGTCTCTGGCGAAGACCGGCCGGAAACAAACACCACAATCTCCTCATCCGTTATTCTACCTCTATACAAAATCTCCATGCACCACCAACACCGGCATGAAAAGTCCTCGCTAGGGTTAAAACCGTCGCCGGACGTTGGCTGCGCTAGCGGCGTCGCCACCACAAAACCTTCCTCCTTTAGTTTTCTACTCTCTACAAAGCCAACCGCCGTCTCAACAAACCACCACCGAACCAACGCCACCACAACACCGCCGGCGATTCACCGCTACCGCCGTTTAATATTTGTACATCCTAAACTTTCATCATCAAGTAGGTGGAAAACTTGAAATGGCAGCCAAATAACGGTTTTTGAAACGTCACTTCTTTTATATTTTCTTTAGAAACGGTACTCTGCGTATGGCGGTTTAGTTTTGGATGACGGTTACGGAATGAAGCGGTGTAGATTTGTTTTAATCCTCGCGTCTGTTGTGTTTGTATATATTCATTTTAATTTAATGTTTCTGTCGGTTTGTTTTATTTGATGCATCACATCGGTTTGGTTAACAAATGGTTATTTTTAAATTTTAAATGAATATTGCTTGTTCAATTTAGAACGAAAAGGTGCCTATTTTTAATGAATCGGTACGTTTCAATGAAACAATGCGAAGGTGTATAGAGGCAACCTAAGTTACTTTTTGTAGGATTATACAATGAATCGGAAAAATACCATCTTGATGCACTTGGTTTGGTGGTTTGAAAGTAACTTTAATAATAAAAAAAAGACACGGTTTCTAATCCCGGCATCCTCAGTTTTGTTTTTCTTTTTCTTTCTTATCTATTTATTAAATCCAAATGATATCGATTGCTTAATTTTTTTCAAGTTAAATTAAATGATTAGTGTTGATTCAAATGACATTAATTCATTTCCATATATTTAATTTTTTTTATATATGTTCTTTTTAAAAATTTATATTTAAGGGGCCCGTATTTTCTGTTCGTACAGGGCCTAAAGATTTTCGAACATTTTCGGAGACGACCCTGATGGCCGGCTTTGAACTGATGATATATTCATATTCCGAAAATCTGACGTTTGATTTAACATTGGATATGTAAGTTAGTTTATTAATGCGTAGTTCATGATAGTTGTTAGTTCTTACTACTATTTCACATGGTATGTTCAAATTGAATATTTCGTCTAGCATTCTACAATGGTGAAAGATTTTTTGATTTGAATTAAAAAGAAAAAACTAAATAACAGTTGAACAATTTTTGCGAAGAATGATACTAGAGCATTTAAGAAGACATGCTTACAGGATTGAAGGCCATGAATCCCAGGTCCAAATCGATGCCATCCACGACCACCGTCTTAGCATGACCACCAAGGTAGTCCTCCTTCTCGTATAACACCACTTCTACCCCTTCTTTCGCTAAGGCGTATGCGGATACCAACCCGCTTATGCCTCCACCTACGACCGAAACCCTCATCTTAATAATGTTTCTTTTGAAAGTTATATAACCTTATCTGTGTTCCTGTAGTGAAATTCCATGGGCAGAATGATCAGTTGATTTCTTTTTAAAGAAAAAAGAAGAAGAAAACATCACTTTGTAAGTTTTGAATTAGAGGACAGGAGGTAAAATATTCCACATCGATAAAAATAAACACAAACATTTACGCCATAAACTCACAGAGCCTCAAATTTCCTCAAATTTTAAAAAAGATAACGAGCAAACTCACTTTAGTTTCTTGGAATGGTTCCTAGAGAGAGGGTAATGCAAGCCATTTATACAGATCTATTAATAGCTAAGTGCGCCCACTGGACACGACAATTGTTGATTCAGGTGTTTCTTTTTTGAAGTTTATTTTATCTTTTGGATATATCTTAATTAATATCCCTGTCTTAATTTTAAATTAATCATAGGGCAACACTACAAACAACCTAAACCCGCCAACACCCTTACATTCACCCCCAAAAACCTAAACCCCCAGCCCCACCACTACTAGAAAACTAAGCAATTGCGACCAAATGTTGCGACCAATATAAGGCGGACGCAAAATTAGCAATTGGTTTGTGACCAAAATCAAAATAGTCGCACAATTAAAGACCAATCTAGATTCGGTCGCAAAACAGTCGCAAGTTTTGTGACCTCGTATTTGCAGTCGCAAATTAGTTGAATAGTGTCGGAAAACGGTCGCAAATACGAGAAAAGAAAAAGTTGCGACTGCATAAAGAGGTCGCAAATACGAGATATATATATAAAAGAAAAAGTTGCGACCGTCTAAAGCGGTCGCAAATACGAGTTATTGGTTCTGTAGTGTTTGTTAAATGCTATCTGACATGTCTTAATTATCTTATTTTGCTCATGAGTTTGAAGCAATTAGCACCTGGTAGGGATTGGACATTGTTCATTTAGTAATCCGTATAAACCTTTTATCCTGATTAAAAAGTTGTATATGTTTACTGAAATGTTAACTGCTTCTAGTTGATTATTCAATGAGAAATTTACAAAATATAAAGATTTTCATAACAGTAGTTTTATGCTAACGAAAGCCTCGAGAGTAAACCCGTGTTAAACAAACTCATTTCCTCCGGATTCGTCGGTGAACCATCTACCTGCCAAAACGTCTCAACCAACCAACCGACCATCTGACCTATACGCACTTGTCCCGTATCTTATGCAGCGGATACGAAAGTTGCCGCGCCAAAATCCCAAGCGGGTTCCGTACCCGTCGACACACTCCCACCCAAATCCGCAGCCGCCACCCGATTCCTCCCTTCCATCTTCTTCGTATAAACACTCCAATAGTATGCACCCCCACCCCCAAAAACCAAAAATCCCCCCCCCCCCCCCCCCCCACACACACACACACCCCTAAAAAGTAAACTCAAAACCTAAACCCACAAAAACCTAACCCTAAAAGTTAAACTAAACCCAAACCCTAAGACTAAGTAGTATTGCATATGTAATGGTAGTATTGAAAAAAATACGGCACGATAAATCTTTCTTATTTATGTCAAAAAAATATGCTCGAATATACTTGAATGAATGATAAAAAAATTTGTAATCTTATGGAACAATTTTTAAAAAATAATAATAACATATGAAGAACATAGAAACGTTTGAAAAGTTATATATATTTTTTCAATTTTGCCACTCATTCATTAAAAGTCCACTTCCCCCATAAATGACAAGTTTTCGAGTTTTCTCAGAAACTATGATTTTTTTTAATTATACCCTTCCTATATATGTGTGTATGTATGTATATATGTAAATATATATAGAAAAAGTATATCGTACATTACGGCTTAACGTACTTCACGTACGACAACGTGCGTGATTTGTTTTATAACATGCTTGATTATTGTGTTTCAACATGCGTGATTTTGGATTTTTGAGTTATAACTTGCGTGATTTTAAACTGAACGTGCGTAAGTACCTGTCGTACGTGATGTACGCACGTTCAGTTTAAAATCACGCAAGTTATAACTCAAAAAATCCAAAATCACGCATGTTGAAACACAATAATCACGCATATTGAAAACATTAATCACGCATGTTATAGAACAAATCACGCACGTTGTCGTACGTGAAGTACGTTAAGCCGTAATGTACGATATACTTTATATATATATATATATATATATATATATATATATATATATATATATATATATATATCTTATATAGGGAGAGGATCATGAGAAAACTACATATAGATGAGAAAACTAAAAAACTAACTAAAAAGCTTAAAAAACATACCATTTTTTTTTATAAAAAATCGCTATTTTTTATATATAAAAAATTTTCGAAAAAAAACTTGTATTGCACATGTGCATTATATGTGTACTATACATCTGCATTACATGCTTAAAATTAGCTTTTGAGTTTAGTTTAACTTTTAGGGATAGGTTTTTTGAAGGTTTATGATTAGGATTAGGTTTTTGGGTGTGAGGGGAGGAGGTTTAGTTTTTTGGGGGGTGGGGGGTTTTGGTTTTTTTCGGGTTTTAGAGTTTAGTTTTTGGGAGGGGGGATGGTGGGGGGGATTTAGGTTTTTTGGGGGGGGGGGGGGGGGGGGGTGGGGGTTTAGGCTTTTTGGGAGAAGGTGAATTTAGGTTTTTGGGGGGTGGGGGTTTATGTTTTTAGGGGGTGTCGGTGGGGGTGGGTTAAGTAGTTTAGGCTTTCCGTATTATTGCACATGTGCAGTACATTTTTTTTAAATTATTTTTATGTATAAAAATTTACGAAAATAAATAATAAAATTGTAAAAAATGGTATGTTTTTTAGGCTTTTTTAGTTAGTTTTTTTTTTGTTTTCTCATTTAAACTAGTTTTCTCATGATCCATCCTTTACTTAATAATCTAATAAATGAAAAAAAAATTGTACACGTGTCACTTTGTCATGTCTCCTCACTCATAAATAATAATATTAAAGAAGGAACTTGACAACTTATGGTTTTAGAAACAATTTATGGTTTTAGAAACAATTTATGGTTTTTTGAACAACTTTAAAACAGACAACCAACTGTGAACTCGCTAACCTTTTGTTGACACGTTACCACATGCTTTGCTGGTCGTTAGGTACATGGCAGTGGCTTACATGCGGAGTGAACGTTGTGGCAGGGAACCAAACTGAGGGGTTCCTAACATTAAACTTTATGTTTGAAACTATTTATAGGTTTTAGACTTAACGTTTCCGCTAACTTTTAAATTTGGTTTTGGATTTTTGGTTTGGTGAACTTTAAACGTTTGGTTTGCTATGGTTTTACTTTACCTTATTTAAATGTTCAGTATGATTGGTGGTATGATCCTGGTCAGTCACACGCCTCGCGGTAATACTCCGCTTGTAGATTTTGAGGGTGTGACAAAAAATAGACGATATAAAAACGTTAACTCACACACGCATGTTGCGTCGTCTTAACTCGCAAAATTTAGAACGAAACGTAAAAACGTTAAACCAAAGACGCACGTTGCGATGTGTTAAGTCACAAAATTTAGAACCAAGCATAAACGAAAAATTTGCGGAAAATGAAAACTATAAATGACCAAAGTTGAAAGTAAAAAAAGTTGTGAGCATAGATTGCAAAAGATAAGAAGTTTTGGGGTAAAAGTAAAAAAACATATAGCTTTGGGCTAAAAGTAATTTATGAAATACTTTTGGGTGAAATGTAAAAAAAATCATTTTTTTTTTTGAAAACCCCCAAAGCCAAGGTTACAACAACCATATGCATAACCATTTTTTCTTTGAAAACCCCCCAAAGCACACCCCGCGTTGCGACGGGGCGTAACACAGTGTCAAATAGTACTAATGCCATACAACCGTCATCGACCACCAATACTGAGTCGACCTAGGATCTACGTGTTGCGACGAACCTGTCAAATATGAAAAAATAGAGGTAAAAACGCTAAACCACACATGCACGTTGCGCCTTGTTAACTTATAAAATTTGAAACAAAACATAAAAAAGTTGAAACACAGTCGTACGTTGAGTCTAAGTGTCTAACTCAAAAAATTTTGAACTATACGTAAAACAAAAATTTACGAAAAATGAAAAGTATAAGTGACAAAAGTTGTGAAGTTAAATTATAAATAATGAAAAGTTTTGGGTTAAAGTTAAAAAACAAATTATGTAGGGTTAAAATTGCAAAAGGTAAAAATCTTTGGTTTAAAACTAAAAAGTCAAGGTTTTTTTTTTTTTTTTTTTTTTTTTTTGAAAAAGCCCCAAAGCACAACTTACAAGTTGTATTGCTTATTTATAGTAATAAGATAATAATCATCTTAATTTAATGATTACCTATTTAACTAACATAAAAATGTACCAAATAGTTACATAATCGTAAAAATGTATGAAAGTTACATATCTATCATAACTTCAATGATTATCTGCAACTAATATAAATGTCAAAAATAATATTCGTTACCAAGATCTTGTTATACAACTAGTAACCTATATTATATATTTAAATTCAAATATAAATATACCAAAATCTTACTACTAAACCTCATCACATAAATAACATAATTGCATTTTTATAAACAAAATATTTAAATTTAATTAGTTATAATATCTGTTTATAACTAGCAAACATAAATAAGTCACCTAATTATGTGACATCGAGATATATGATATTAACAAGTAACCTAAGATATACCAAAATCTTTCGAGTTGTACCGGTCCAATAAAATGAATCAACGAGTCAATTTCTAATTTAAAATAATGTAAATGTGGGTTAATTCTATATTTATGTTATTTTACCTTACATAAAAATGTTAATTTCATGGGTGAAACCTTGGGCTAATTCTAAATATGGATTAATTCTTCTTTGTCAACGCAAATATGGGCTAGCTTATAGCTTATTTGATAGAGGCTTATGTCTCTTATTAGGGAGATCGTAGGTTCAAAGCTAGGCACAAGTGTAATTTAATTTTATTGGTATAATTTATAGTAGGAGTAGTAACATTTTTCATTAAAAAATCTTCTTTGTTTGCCATACACAATCGCCTAATTTTTTTATGTTACCCACAAAACAATAAATAATGTTAAATAATATTACATTAACGTATACGATACTACAAAATAATATTAATTTGAATAGAAATTACCTCAACCCTTAAATAAACCCTTTCAGAAAGATAATTTGTACAAACAAAACATCAACACGACTTTTCAAGTAATCGGTTCTCTTGACCATCAAAGTTATAGTTTTAATAAGTTTAGTCCTATCTTTTAACGCATGTTTTATTTATATCATGAGTTATTTCATATGTAATATTTTATATATTTGAATGATATTCATATCACCTCTCATTATCTGTTGGGATTGAACCCTATCAGAGGAACAGATAATTAAAGCCAAAACTGGATCAGAGCAGTGGATCCAAAATAAGCAGACGATTACAGTTGGTTCATACAAATCTCTCCCCTTGAAAGTGGTTTCATATTTGCTGACCTCCTATCTGCTGATCTTACTAAGTGCTGACCTACTACTGCTGCTTTGCATCTACTGCCCAATGTCAAAGACTGATGGAAGACCAAAGTTCTGCTGACTCAATCTACTGCCTTGAGTCTAGTACTGCTGATCCGGACAAGCACTGCTGGGTTCACAGCAGTGGAAGGATGCAGCAGCTGTTTAAGTGTCTTTTATGTATTAAATTGTAATAGCAGTTGTTAGTACATCAGTGTTTGTATAGATCAGAGGTTAGAGTTTGTTAGGAGGTTAGATGTCACTTTCATGGTGACGTCAGCTAAGATGCTCAGTAGTTTGCAAGTGCCTATAAATAGTTCAGTACTTTGTACTGTTCTATTAGCTCTTTCACAACATCGTCTTCTTTGCACGAACAAACTACTGAGCTCTGGCTGAGGGGGAGTTTGCATTCATTCATCAATCATTGTAATCGTTGTTGAAACAAATTCAATCTTTCGATTCATTGTGTAAAGATGTTTGATTAAAGTATTACTCTCGTTTGATTGTATGCAAAGTTTGTTTTCATCATAATTCTGCTGCACAACTCTTTCATTTTCATCTTAATTTCAAACGAAAATACAATCAAAAACAAACTCAGATCCAACAATTGGTATCAGAGCTTGGATAGTCAAATTTGATTTAACAATCATTTTGACGTAAATAGTTCAGCTCATAACAGTTGATACTGATCGTTTGTTCGTCCGTTGAAAAACAGAGCAAGGATTAATCACCATTAAAGTTGATTTCTCAGTGTCTGTAAAACAACAAGAATGACGTCACAATCTCAGGATGATAAAAACAACATCGGCTCACTTTTTAAACCACCTATGCTAAAAAGAAATGAGTACAACATCTGACAGAGGAGGATGGGTCACATCCTCGCTCAACAAAGCACAGGTTGTTGGAGGTCTGTCATTTATGGTCCCCATATTCCTTCAGTGCCAAGCGCTGAAGATGCTAAAAAGTTCGTTCCTAAACTAGTTGAAAATTATATCGAAACCGACTTTCAAAAGATCGAACTAGATGCTAAAGCGTTTAGCATCATAGCATCAGCGCTGCCCAATGAGATATACGCTGGACTGTTACACTGTAACAGTGCCAAAGAGTGATGGGACGCACTTAAGGAACAGTTTGGGGGAACCGAGGAAGTCATAGAAAATAATAGGGAAATCCTGAACCAACAGTATGAAACATTTTGCTACGTTAAAGGTGAATCACTAACGCAATAATTTAAGCGTTTCAGTTGTCTCATCTGTGAACCGAGGCTTGTTAACACCACTTTTACAAACTCAACTCAAAATAGCAGGTTCCTCAGGTCACTGCCAGAAAAATGGGACACCATAGCTTTTGTCACCCGAAACTCACCTGAATTCAAGGATCTGACCTTGACCCAACTCCACGGTCGACTCCTGACCTACGAAAGGGAGTTGAACCAGAAAAGGAGGTTACAAGAGTCAGGAAAAGTTACCGATGATTACACTTTCGGTAATACTGCTCTTCTGGGTCAAGAAGAATCTGGGAGCAGTGGTAAGGATCAGGGTTATGATCACTTCATTGACATAACTGCTGGTGCAAATTTCAACAACCCTGATCCTCACTCTGCAAGTTATGCATTCACTGCAAACGAAAACCAGATGTCATATAATCTAAGCTTTGAACTCAATGATTTACAACATTTCGATCCCACTGACTTAGAGGAAATGGACATCCTGCACCAACTGGCCTTGCTAAGTGTTAGAACTAGCAAATTTTACAAAAGAACAGGGCGAAAATTCCAAGGGTTGCATGGGAATCTAAGGGTTGGGTTGGATAAATCGAAAATCAAGTGCTACAAGTGTAATAGGTTGGGACATTTCGCTAGGGAATGTAGGAGTCAAACTACTGGTCCCATAATTACTCATCCTAGCTCAAATCCTAGACCTCAAAACCAAAGCACTGTGCACTATGCCCAGTATGCCCCAGCAGCTCAAGTGAACACTGCTCACTATGCTGCTGCCCCTGTACCAGTACATTATGTCCAAACTACTGTTCCACAGATCCAATATGTTCAAACCCCTGTTCCCTAGGCACAAGTGCAACCTGCACCTCAAACCACTGCTCCAGCAGCAGTACAACCAGATCAACAAAGTTTTTTCACACAAGGGTTTGTTGACTGGAGCAGTATGCCTGAAGATCTTAGTGATGAAAATTTTGCACTATATGCTTCTAATGATTCTTCTAATAAGGAATTTTGTTTGATGGCATTAGAGTCAATACAGGAGGGGGTTGAAACTGAGGAGGAACAACTGATCATTGAAACAGTGGATGAGGTGACTGAAGCAGTGGTTACTGCTGTGGCTGGTGAAATACTGTTGGGAGAAAGTTTAGGTACCCTGATTGAACCAATGACAGATCCATGGTCCGTTGAGGACAAAGAAGAAGAGAAGGAAGAAAATGCTGGTGAAAAGAAGGAAGAAAATGCTGATGTTGATGAAGATCATCAATGGGATTGTGCAATGATGGCAGCTACCAAGGTATCTCCTCAAGTTCTTGAAAAACTGTGTTCTGAAAATTGCATAATTGCTTTTGCAAACATCAAAGAGGTGAATGAAAACCTTCGGGATAAAATCTTGACTGATGAGGTTAAATTTGAAAAGTCTTTAAAAGAACTTAAAAACAAATTGACTGAAAAAGAAAAAGAGATCAGCTGTCTGAAAGAAGAGCAAAGCATAACCAAAACCCAACTTCAAACTATGGTAGAAAAATACCAAGTTTGCAAAAAGGAGTTGGAATCCACCCAGATTACTTGTGAAAGATGGGTGGAATCCTGCAGAGGATATGAGGTGATGCTTGCTAAACAGATTGAAAGTAATGTGAAATTTGGGGTTGGGTATAGAAAATATGATGATGAATGCATTACTTGTGAAAAAACTGTTGAAAACACTGATGTAACCACTGAGTTCATCCCCACAAACAAGAATGGCCAAGAAGTGAAAATCACTGACAAACTTGGTAACAAAATCACACTTGGCAGAATAAGGAGTTCATCTACTTTTGAAGAACTTGAAAAATATCAGTTTAAACCAACTTGATCTGACGAGTGTGATATTCTTGAAAATTTCAAGCCAATGGACTTTACACCAACTGATGGTGTTAAAGCTCCAAAAGCTAAAGTCATACCTCTCAAGGACATCCCAGCAGTGGTTAAAACCTCTGCTGCAAAGGAGTCTGAAAAGAGAAAGAAGAAAGATAAAATTGATAACTTGTTTTGTGAATTCTGTGAGAAAAGGAATCATCTAACAAAAGATTGTTTCCACTTGAAAGCCTATGATTTTAACAGAACAAGTGTCATTGTTTCAGCAGACAGTTGCATTGTTTGTGGTAAAACAAACCACAAAACTCAAGCATGTGTGTATCTCAAAAACTTTGATGTGAAAAAGAATGAGTACATGGCTAAAACATCCTTGAGTCCATCATCTTCATCATCATCTGTCAAATTCACCAAGAAACAACCACTGTTTGTGCCAGTTGAAACAGCTGTCACAAAACAGCTGAACCAAACATCTGTCAAAAGAGATGTTCAGGTTACTAATGCACCCCCTGCCATTCAGTTCAGAAAAGGCAGGGAAAAACAGTCTTACCAAAGGATTCCACACGTTTATGAGGCCTACAAAAGGCCTTCTAAACCCAGAGTGAACAGGCATCCTTTTGGTTACCAGCAGGTGATTGGTCAGGACCCACAACAGTGGTTAGAGAAACACTGCCCTAAAACAGTCCAAACCCCTGATCTAACCACTGTCCATCACTCTGCATCCATCCTAGACACTGTTAAGACCCCATCCAAAGCCTTGTTGGCTTTGGAGACCTTAATGAACTAACCCTTTTACTTCATGTGCAGGGAGCTTCTGCATACTTTGATAGTCTTTGGTATGTAGATAGTGGAGGCTCCAGGCACATGACAGGATGTAAAGCCCTCCTCAAAGACTTTAAAATCCATGGAGGGGGTGATATATCCTTTGGGAATAATAGTAAAGGGAAAGTTCTGGGGTCTGGTACAGTACAATCTGGAAATGTAAAATTTGAAAATGTCAATCTGATAGACAATCTAAAATTCAACCTTCTGAGTGTATCACAAATGAGTGACAAAGGGTTTGGGTCATTCTTCACAAAAGATTGTTGTAGGATTGTTGGACCAGAAATGGTCAAAAAGATTGAAGCAATAATCAAAACTGGACAAACTAAACTTGTTGCTCAAAGAAGTGGCAATGTTTATGTTGTTGACATGTCAAAAGAGTGTCCCAGAGCTGATGCCTGTCTGTTCTCAGCTGCCTCTAACAAAGAGACAGAACTTTGGCACAGAAGGCTGGGGCACACAAATCTTAAGACAATCACAGAAATTTCAAAAAATGGTTTGGTGAGAGGCCTACCACAAAAATTGTTTTCATGTCCTGAACATTGCATTTCCTGTTTAAAAGGAAAACAGCATAAAAGTTCTCACAAGTCCATTGAAGAGTCCAAAACAACCCAGTGTTTGCAAATGCTACACATGGACTTGTTTGGCCCAGTTCAAGTCATGAGCCTCAAAAAGAAAAGATATTGTTTGGTTATTGTTGATGACTTTTCTTGGTTTACATGGACTTTCTTTTTACACTCAAAAGATGAGACTGCAGGCATTTTTCAAGACTTTGTAACACAGGTTGAAAAGCAATTTGACCTTCCAGTGAAAAGCTTTAGGAGTGACAATGGCACAGAATTTAAAAATAAGGAGTTGGATGCCTTCTGTGTGAAGAAAGGGATTGTAAGGCAGTACAGCATCCCTAGAACACCAGAGTAGAATGGGGTAGTGGAAAGGAAGAACAGAACTCTGATTGAGGCTGCCAGAACCATGCTTGCAGATTCAGGTTTGCCACTAACTTTCTGGGCAGAGGCAGTAAACACTGCTTGCTATGTCCAGAATAGAGTTTTAATAAACCCTAGGCACAAAAAGACTGCTTATGAAATTCTGTATAAAATCAAACCACTAATCTCATATTTCAAGGTGTTTGGCTGCCCATGCTTTATTTTGAACTTAAAAGATTCCATTTCAAAATTTGCAGCCAAAATTGATTGTGGTTATCATTTGGGATACTCAACCACTGCCAAGGCCTACAAAGTGTTCAATACACGGACCAAGGCAGTGGAGGAGACTTTGAATGTAAAGTTCAATGAACTTTCATTAATGAAAATCCCAGCAAACCCTGCAGATCTGTTTGATCTTGAAAAATTTACTTTTGAAAATACTGCTGTCAAGACTAACAGTGCAGGTCCATCCGAAGATACAACACCAGACTATGGGTATGAAATCATCATCCCTCAAAGGTCTGGCACAAAGGGAAAAGCACCAGCTGTTCAAAACAGTTGTCAAAGCTCAACCACTGCTACATCAACAGTTGTTGACCAAAGTAGCCCATCAACCACTGCTTCCACATCCTCAAACACTGCTGACAAAAGTCCTCAAACAGTGGATAAAAGTCAGCAATTGTCCACTTCATTACCTCCTATTCCACCACCTTTTGAAGCCACTGCTGGATCATCAAAGTCCCCAGCAGTGGTTAGCTCAGATGATACACATTTGCAGCCTTCTCCAACCAATGCCATCATACCATACCAAGGAGATTTAATCTTCTTGAGATCTCATCCACCTGATCAAATCATTGGCAACATAAATGAAGGGGTGCTCACAAGAAGCCAAACCCAAAACACTTGTCTTTTTGCTGGTTTTCTATCACTCCATCAGCCAGTCAAGTACCAAGAGGCACTGAAAGACAACAGTTGGGTAGAAGCCATGCAAGAGGAGCTCCAACAGTTTAAAAGACAACAAGTATGGGAGCTTGTACCACTGCCAGAAGAGGTTAGTCCCATTGGCACAAAGTGGGTCTTCAAGAACAAAACTGATGAAAGGGGTATTGTTGTCAAGAATAAAGCCAGGCTTGTGGTTCAAGGTTACAGACAGGAAGAGGGGATTGATTATGATGAAACATTTGCCCCTGTTGCAAGATTAGAAGCAATTAGATTGTTCATGGCCTTTGCTGTCAACCACAATATGAAGGTGTTTCAAATGGATATCAAAAGTGCTTTTCTCTATGGTACAATTCAAGAAGAGGTGTATGTTTGTCAACCTCCAGGTTTTGAGGATCCATTTTATCCAGATCATGTCTACAGGCTAAACAAAGCCTTGTATGGCTTGAAACAAGCACCAAGGGCCTGGTATGAAACTCTTTCCAACTTCCTACTCTCAAATGGTTTCAAAAGAGGTACCATTGATAAAACACTGTTTTTAAAATGGAGAGGGAAGGATTTAATGATTGTCCAGATTTATGTGGATGACATTATTTTTGGAAGCACATGTAACTCAATGTGTGAAGAGTTTAGAGAACTCATGACAGCTGAGTTTGAAATGAGTGCAATGGGTGAGCTGCAATGCTTTCTTGGTCTCCAAGTACAGCAACTGCAAAATGGAACTTTCATTCATCAAAGCAAATATGCTAAAGAACTTTTAACCAAATTTGATATGAATGATTGTAAACCATGCAGCACACCCATGGCAACAAATAAGCTGGTCATGTCTGATGAAAAGGATGAGCTGATTGACCAAACACTTTATAGAAGCATGATTGGGTCTTTATTGTACCTAACTGCATCTAGACCAGACATCATGTTTGCAACATGTGTCTGTGCAAGAAGTCAATCAGCTCCCAGAAAATCAAATCTCATTGCTGTAAAAAGGATCTTCAGATACATAAAAGGTGCTCCCACACTTGGTATCTGGTATCCAGCTAATGGGAACATCAAGCTTTCAGGTTTCTCAGACAGTGACTTTGCTGGATGTCACACCACAAGGAAGTTCACATCAGGAGGGTGCCAGTTTCTAGGTGATTGCTTAGTTTCATGGCAAAGCAAAAAGCAAGCAGCTGTTTCAACATCCACTGCTGAAGCTGAATACATTGCTGCTGCAAGCTGTACAGCCCAACTCCTGTGGCTTCAAAATCAGTTGCTGGATTTTGGTATCACTGCCTTAAAGACACCACTCATGTTGGACAGTCAGACAGCAGAAAATATCATCAAAAATCCAGTTTCCCATTCAACCACCAAACACATCGACATCAGACATCACTTTGTGAGGGATTGCTATGAAAAAGGTTTGATTTCTCTGCATCATGTCCCAACTAAAGACCAGCTGGCTGATGTGCTCACAAAAGCACTTGATACAGCCACTTTTGAAAGCTTGGTCTCTAGAATTGGGATGCTGAACATGGAATAACAAGCAACATCTTGTTTTTCTATGAATAAAAGCAACAAAATGTTTTCAGAAAATCAAAACTCCATCCTTAAAAATAGCTAAAAATGATATTTTTCATTAAAATCCTTAAAAGTCTGCCATTAACCACTGATTGTTCAAAAGTCTGCTCTACTTCAAAAGTCTGTCCACTGCTGAAAGTCAACCCCTGTTCTCTCATTCCTTTGATAACCTCTGTTGTTCAAAAGCAGTGTATTATCCACTAATATGCTATCCACTGATAGTGAAAATCATCCACTGCTTTCATACCACTGCTTTCATCTGTCCCTATCACAAAAGTACTGTCCTTCACTTTCACCAGGGGTTGTCACGTGGGCAGTACATATTGGTCAGACCTTTTGTAACGGCTGACACCTCAGCATTCACTTTCTTCCCTATAAAATCCCCCACTCACCACCAAAACAGGGTTTTACTGTCGAATTGAATTCTTAAAAATTCTCTTCTCAAAACAGTTTTTCATCTCATCTTCCACAAATTTCTTCGATCGTTCATATTTAAAATGACAAAATCGAAGTCATCTTCAAAACCCTCATCCAAATCATCTTCGAAAACAGCCTCTCAAAAGGCAATCTCCTCTGAAATTCCACATAAACCATCTCACAATCTCCTGGGTCTTCTCACAAAACCAGGAACCACCAAAGTTTTCGATTCCATCATTGACATCATGGCAAAATCAAAGTACAAAACTTTGTTCACCGCCGATGCACCAATCTATTTGGCGTCCCAAAGGGAGTTCTGGAAGAATGCAACCCTTGAAAAACAAGGAGACACTGCAACCACCATAAACTCTTCTATAAAGGGTAAAACTGTCCAAATCACGCCACAATCCATTTCAGAGGTCTTTCAACTCGGTGATCAGGAAGGTAAAATTTCTTTCACTAAAAACGAGTTACAAACTGACTTCATTGAGAGAGGGTATGAAGCCACAATGATGAAGAAAATTACCTTAGAAAAAGGTTATTTTCCGTCGGCAACCAGATTTTTATTTCATACCCTCCTACTATGTGTTTCAAACAAAACCACTTCTTTCAATGAAATCCCTTTAAAGATTCAAAATCTGGGATATGCAATTCTTCAAGGAGAAAATTTTAACTATTCTCGGGAAATTTTTAAAGATTTGGTTAATAATGTTGAAACAAAATCATTCTTACTGTTCCCAAGGTTTTTAAGTTACTATTTTTCAAAGAAATTCAGTAAGGATGATTTAGTTACAATAAACCAAGGTGATTCTACTCAAATAAACAGTTTAACAACTGAAACTTTTTCAAGAATGTTAGCACCTTGCAAAACACAAGCAGAGGTGCCTGAGCAGATTTTAGCAGTTACAACTGCTCCTCAGGTATCTGCTACTGAGCCCACTGCTCAAGGTGATCAAAGCAGCAGCACAACTGTTTTGAAACCCACACCTAAAATCACCAAAAAGCCAATAAAAGAAAAACACAAAAACCCCCCATAACCATCAAAAAGGCATCTCTGGAGGATGAGATACCAGAGCTTCTGCCAGTGACAACACAAAAGTCACAAGAAACCACTGCTGCTACTTCCTCACAGCAGTTGGTACAAATATCTCAACCCATAACCGAAACTCCTCCTGCTTCTTCACAAAAAGAACAGGTTGTACAAATAGGGTCTCCACATCATGATGCTCTGGAAACACTCGTTTCTATCTTCCACAGCTCAATACCCGGGGCAAATCCACTTTCTATACCACCCTTCACATCCACAATTCCCCCACCAACTAAACTGCTGTTGGATGCAATTGATTTGAACCAGGCATTAACCAGTCCTTCTCAATCACCTATCAAAGAGAATATACCTCAACAACTGACTGGGTCTGATGTATCAATCTCTGCTAACCCACCAACACAACCTGAGGAGGTTAGACCCCTTGAGTTACAAGTAACTCTTGGTGGTAGTCCAAGTGAAGCAGCCACTACAACTGTTGAACCCACTGGTTTACAGTTGGACAGTGGTTACATTAATAAGACTTCCTTGGAGGCAATTCCTTTTATAGCACCTCTGCCAACCACCAGTGGATTTATTTATCCTACTGGCAACATCAAAAGGTTGTCAAGTGTTGAAGGAAGAAGACCCCAGTACCAAGAAAAAGAGGCATCAGTGGTTAATGTTTGGAGTATACTCCCTACAACTACCACTGATAAAACCACTGCTAGTGGGAAATCAGATGATCCCATTAACTTGGGTGATGATTTAAAGTACCAGAAATTGACAGATCGCATTGAAAAACTTGATAACTCTGTTGCAGAAATCAAAGATATGCTACAACAGGTGTTACAAGTACAAAAGGTACAATCAACTGTTGTTCCACCTCAAGCACCTGCTCCACAAAGGGCATCTGCTACAAATGAGCTCTGGGATTTATTTCAACCTTTTCTCCATCAACAAGCACAACTGGCAGATCAGCAACATGAAAAACATGTCCAACAGCTGAGAAATGCAATGGAGTCAAGGTTCAAGAACACTCAGGCTGATCTGAAGGCTCTCAAAACTCAGATCCTGCACACCACTGGCACTGCTCCTCCAACAGTACTTTTCATTGATTAAATCCCAGACGATAATGCCAAAAAGGGGGAGAAAATTCAGGAGTGGAAGAAGAAAGGAATAGATGATGGTCTCTACATTGAACCTGAAAAGGATGCTATGACCAGAAAAATTCCTGTGCCAGATGGTAGTAAGAAGGTTGATGCTACTCAAGAAGCACTTGATGAAGGAGTAGCAAGTGTAAAAAGAGATAGAATGGCAAAGGATGTTTCAAGGTGGAATGAGGAGAAAAGAGCTTTCATGGAACTGTATGAGCAAGGTTGTTCTGGATCAAAGGATTCCAAAAATCCAAAGACAAAAAGGAAACCTAAGTCCATCCCATCCAGATTTCCAAAGCCTCCAAAACCACCATCCAAAAGTCATCAGCATCAAACTTCCACTCAAACAGCTGTTGTAACTCCTGCTGTATCAACTACTGCTGGTACTTCAATGGTTTCAACATCCGTTCTCACTTCAACACACACCATCTCAACACACACCACTACTTCATCATCACCACTGTCACCACCAAAAACAATCCAATCACCACTTTCACCTGCTGATAAACAGCAGAAGACAACAGATGTTATAACATCTGTTGTAATGACAACAGTGGTTGAAACACCAGTTGTTCCAACAACTGTTAGTCAATCACAAACCACTGTCGCTACATCCACCACCACTGTTCCATCCAAAACATCATCAGCCCCTCTTCAAACAAAGAGGAGAAGGCTAATTCTCAAAGATGATGACACTTCACCACCACCATCTTCAAAATCCCTGTCACTTGTCACTATTCCAAAACCTATACCTCTCTCTTCAGCTCAAATTACACAAACACTACCTCTTGCTGGTGTCTCATTCCCTCTAGAACTCATTGCAGTTAGGGAAGAAATCAAATCCTTTTATTATGAGGACGACCCAGCCAAAAGGAGTTTGCCATCAATTGCAGGATATCCCAGGCCTAACAATATTGAAGAATATTTGAAGCTTAAGGCCAAACAAGCAGAGGATATTGCAATCAAAAATAGAAAAGGGAAATCTGATAGAGAATTTCAACAAAACTATCAGTTTTTACTCTCACAGGTCAATGCTATGGAGCGATTTGCCAAAAATGTATGTCAGAAAATTTCAGAAAGGGCAGATGAGTCCTTGAGAAAAGACTACATTGAGAACATCATGACCTGCAAGAAATACAAGGGGGCGAAACACATGTACAAAAACTGGACCATTCCTGAGCTTGAAAAAGAAGCAGCCAGGATTCAAGGAATGATTAAAAATAAGGTCAAGCAGACTCCTCCTGAAAAGTTTAAACAATTTGAAGCTGAGAAGATGTTAGAGTTGAAGAGAATGAAAGAGGAGCTGATTGCAGCTGATTATGGGTCAAGGAATTCAGTGACAAAGTGGGGAGAAGATAGAGTCAGGGCCACCTACAAAAGGTTGGAGGAACTAAGAAAGAAAGACCCAAATGTTCCTCAAAAGCCTGACTATTCTAAAGCAGAGGTTTCTAAAAGACCACCAAAGCTGCAAGTCAAAAGAACCACTGCTCCAGCTGGTGCTGCCATCTACAAAAGAAGGAGCAAAAACCAGTTTAGTATGGAAACAATTCAAGATCTTTTAGCTGGAGATGCCATTGTAAAAGCAGGCACGAAAGTAATGATAAAAGAAGATCTTGAATTGGAACAATCTGCAAGTGCTGCTCAGCCAGTCATGAACAGGCCAGCCTCACCAAATACTTCTGCAAATAAACATCTCCCAAGAAACCCACCAGGCTCAAAAATACAAAAGTGGGAAACTGACAAACAGACCTGCGCATTGACTTTGCTCAGGTCTGGTGGAGAAGTGAAGAAAATATCAAGGGAACAAGCTCTTGGCCTGAGTCTTGAAGATTTGCAGGATCTCCTTGATCTTCCACTTAGCAGGGATGATGAAGATACAGATGCCCTAGACTTTGAATTACAATTTAAAGGTCAGATAAGGGAACTGTTGATGAGGCAATAAAGATTTCTACAAATAATGAAGAGTTTTGGCATTATCTGTTCCAGGGGGAGATTGTTGGGATTGAACCCTATCAGAGGAACAGATAATTAAAGCCAAAACTGGATCAGAGCAGTGGATCCAAAATAAGCAGACGATTACAGTTGGTTCATACAAATCTCTCCCCTTGAAAGTGGTTTCATATCTGCTGACCTCCTATCTGCTGATCTTACTAAGTGCTGACCTACTACTGCTGCTTTGCATCTACTGCCCAATGTCAAAGACTGATGGAAGACCAAAGTTCTGCTGACTCAATCTACTGCCTTGAGTCTAGTACTGCTGATCCGGACAAGCTCTGCTGGGTTCACAACAGTGGAAGGATGCAGCAGCTGTTTAAGTGTCTTTTATGTATTAAATTGTAATAGCAGTTGTTAGTACATCAGTGTTTGTATAGATCAGAGGTTAGAGTTTGTTAGGAGGTTAGATGTCACTTTCATGGTGACGTCAGCTAAGATGCTCAGTAGTTTGCAAGTGCCTATAAATAGTTCAGTACTTTGTACTGTTCTATTAGCTCTTTCACAACATCGTCTTCTTTGCACGAACAAACTACTGAGCTCTGGCTGAGGGGGAGTTTGCATTCATTCATCAATCATTGTAATCGTTGTTGAAACAAATTCAATCTTTCGATTCATTGTGTAAAGATGTTTGATTAAAGTATTACTCTCGTTTGATTGTATGCAAAGTTTGTTTTCATCATAATTCCGCTGCACAACTCTTTCATTTTCATCTTAATTCCAAACGAAAATACAATCAAAAACAAACTCAGATCCAACATTATCCCTATTTCCTTATATAGCATTTATATCAGAGCATTTATTATATCATTAATATAAATACCAAAACTTAGTTAAAATTCATTTATGAAAAACTAATAACTTGCAATTTATTTTTTTACAACAATCACAGACTTATCACTATTTTTTTAGTGTTACAGTTTTTTAGCCGTAACGAATAAGATGGATTATAGTGACTCAAAAGAGGTGAAATCTAATAAAATTAGAGTAAACTGTCCAAATGGTCTTTGAGGTTTATCACTTTTGTCACTTTAGTTCAAAACTCAAACATTTTGAATTTGGTCTATGTGGTTTCGATTTTGTTGCCATTTTCATCCAAAATCAAAACCTGGTCAGATTTTTCAATTAATATCCAACTTTTTGTTCTTTTTTCTCCCTTTTAGTGAAGGCAAAATGGTCTTTTAACGTTTTATTATAACAAATTAAAAAAAAATCTGACATTTTGCCCTTTATTAAAACAGAGAAAAAAGACAAAAAAAACTAAAAAATCTGACCAGAATTTGTTTTTGGATGAAAATGGCAACAAAATTGAAACCATAGGGACCCATTATCAAAAGGTTTGAGTTTTGAACTAAAGTGGCAAAAATGACCAAATCTCATAGACCATTTTGGCAGTTTACTCTAAAATTATATTTGGATAGCTAAAAATATCACTTTTCATTTTGTTTTATTCTTTTGTGTAATAAGTCATTTCACTATTAATAATTATATATAAACTGATGATGTACATTTTTTCGATATTCAGCCCGTGTAATACACGGGTTTGTAAGCTAGTATATATATATATATGTGTGTGTGTGTGTGTGTGTGTGTGTGTGTGTGTAGTAAGGGGCGGAATATGGAAAAAACGTCTAAAAGTGTGAAAACGATGAGAACGATTTTGGTGTTGACATGTGACATTGTTGCTAACTTACACTAAGGGTAATATTGTCAAAAAGCTCATGCACATGCCACTCACATGCCAAAGACCATGCACATGCCAGTCACATGTATATTCCACCCATCTTTTTTTAAACTTTTAAAAAAATTAAACCATAAAATCGAGTGTTTTATTATATTTCCAACGAGTATACTATTGCTACACTTTTGAAATTAAAAAATGACATCGACTTGGTGTCCAAATAAAAACACCAAAAAAGCGCACAGTTTAGGAAAACGCCATGAAAATACTCAGTTGAAAACGCCATAAAACACCCATTTCAGAAAAACGCCATGAAAAATCCAGTTAAAAATGCCATAAAAACACTTAGTTCAGAAAACACGACAAAAACTTAGTTGAAAACGCCATAAAAACACCAAGTTCAGAAAAACACCATAAAAACCCAATTGAAAACGCTATGAAAACACAAAGTTGAAACGCCATAATAAACTCATTTCATTTTTTTTAAAAGTACATCAATAGTATACTCATTAGAAAGATAAGAAAACCCTAGATTTTATGGTGTATTTTTTTTAAATAAGCATGTATAAAAGAGTTATGGACGTTTAAATATTGTGGGGGAAATTACATGTGATTAGCATGTGTACCCTTGTTAGGATCTTCCTATTTTAATCCTCCTGGTAATTCCAAGGCCCCTATTATTTACAAAAATGCCATCGCATCAATCTCAGCCACAAACCAATAAGATCTTGTGGCTGAGAATCTTTCTCACCGTTTTCACACTTTGAGGCGTTTTCTCTTGATCCCGTTTATATATATATAGGGGAATGCTAAAATGAGAACCACCTCGAGTTGTAAGAACCGTGAGAACTACACCGTAGGGGGCGTGGTGGACCAATTTTTTTTCATAAACGTAGATGCATGTATTATAACAACATTTGTAAAAAAAATTCAAAAAAAAAGTCGTGTGTGTAGTTTTGAGCACCACAAGTTTGTGTTTACGGGTACCGTAAATTTAACCGGAAAATTTACCTGATCTTGAACTTAATGAACTTTAAAAAGGATTATAGTATGCTTTCCTCGAAGCAAATTCTAAAATCCTAGTCATAATTTCATCTTAGTTGTCCAAAGAAGAAAAAGAAAGGTTGTTCGAAACAATCAGGGAGCATAAGGACACCATCGCGTGGAAGCTCATGGATATAAAAGGAATCAACCTCGTGGTCTGCACTCACAAGATCCTCATGGAAGATGTATACAAGTCAGTGATACAACAACAAAGACGGGTGAACCCAAATGTTCAAGAAGAAGTGAAGAAAGAAGTAATCTGACTTCTTGATGCAGGACTAATCTAATCTATATCAGATAGCCCATGGCTTAGCCCCGTCTAAGTACTCCCTAAGAAAGGAGGAATGACTGTCATCACTAATGAGAATAATGAGCTTATACCTACAAGAGCTGTCATAAGGTGGAGAGTATGCATTAATTATTGCAAACTAAACGATGCCACCAGGAAGGGCCATTTTCCACTTCCTTTAATCGACCAATTGCTTGAGCATCTTTTAGTGTATATGTACTATTATTTTTTTGGATGGATTCTTGATCGTGAAGCGAGGGTGTATATTTTTTATTATATTTTTAAGTACTTTTACTCTTTTATCAAGTTTTATATTTATAAAACATGATATAACACTATCACTCTCTACAATACGCTAGGGCAAGTGCACCCATCGTTGACGTAGTACAGTGATGGTAAGTGTTAGGGATAGAATTTCTAAGCATATGGATCACGGATCCTCAAGTGCAGCCAGGATCACGGATCCTCAGTTTAGTTTGAATTAAGGATCCTCAGAAGACGTTGCAGGAATAAGGATCCAGGATCCTCATTATTATCCTAATACTAACAATTGTTTCCATCATATTTGAACTTGTTTTGCAGGAGCATTCGAGTGGGACTTGGTCTAACCGAGATTCCAGGGGAATATGCCTTCTAATCTGCACGTGCATGAGCTCTTCGACCGTTGTGGTGATCGTGGGAGAGCTTGAGCCTTTTTCGGATTGTTAGTTAGCTTAGTTAGGTTCTATTTTTAAATGGGGATAACAAGCTTGATTAGATTATGATTAGCAACACACACTACTCTCGAGAACTCTCTGCAAGTTATTGGCGATTACACACTTTTTGCACACTAGTGATCCTTGTACCAAGCTTGTTGTCATCCCGATTTGTAAACATTGTTTGTTTAATATACTTGGTGACCGGTAGTTTCCATCACCCGAGGTTTTTTATGCCGGAGATCATTCATTGATCAAGGTCTTTTTCCTCGTATAAATCCTTGTGTCCAACATTCATTTCATTCATTCATTATTTATACATTTGTTCAATCAATCAAGCATCACACCTCACAAAATCGGATTTGGTTGCATTATCCTTGTGTGATTTTTGACCAAAACAGTTTGGCGCCCACGTGGGGCAATTGGTGCTTCAATTCTGAGAAATTTTGTTCATTTCATCCATTTCGGTTCATCACCTTCAACTACATGGATTTTCAAGCGAAGAACACTTTAAGCTCCATGCCGGTGATCACCTCTTCACAGGGCATTCCACCTTTGCCACCTGTTTCTTCTGGATCCCAGAAGAATGCTGAGAATGCTGCGAAGAAACAAACCCCCGTTTTCTTAAAACCAACTTCTGCTGTTTCTTCTGGTCCTACTAACAATGATCTTTATTCTTTGATTTTGCAGATGAGGGACTACATGCAGTAGCAGGACAGAACGAATGACAGGATCCTTCGAGAGATTGACGACATCAAGAAATTGAAGAGATCAGCGGAGGATCACTCTCCTTTGATGCCGAGATCACTGAATTTCGACACTCCAGTCATAATGCCCAGCACTCTACAGCATCAGATGTCCAGTACCAGGGTGGATCATTAGGAATGCGTTATGGATCATCAGCAATGACTCAGGCTCAAGGATCCTATTTTCAGCCTTCAGGATCCTCTTTTCAGCCTCAAGGATCCTCCTTCCAGCATCAAGGATCCTTCACTAGTTCAGGAGGATACATGGGGACGCAGACAGTTCAAGGATCCTACTCTCAGTATCCAGGATCATCATCTCAGGTTCAAGGATCCTCGTCTCAGGGTCAAGGATCCTCATCTCAGGCTCATGGATCCATGGATTATCCTCCAAGACCCCCAGCTTCGGTGTATCAAGGATCCAACATCTTTCAGGATCAAGGATCCTTAAGAAGTGCAGAACCCAGAAGTTCAGAGATTCATTTATGAGACTTCATACCTATGCAAACTATTGCTTCATCTGGTCCCTCAATTATACCAAAGTCTCGCCAATATGGATTCACATCAGGAATTCCAAACTTGAATCCTTCAGGAGGTAACACTTTAAATAATTCTTATAATGCTAACCATGGCTTTGTGCAGGATACAGGAATCAACCAAGCTATGGCTAAGGAATTGCAGAAACTTAAGGATATGATATCCAGCATTCCAGGAGTGGTTAAGCCCATTCCTGAAATTCCAGATGGAAGTCACAAGATATCTCGCTTTGCACCACCCATTTGTGATGCAGAGATACCAAAGAGGTTTCGGACGCCAAACATGAAGCTATATGATAGCTCAGCTAATCCAGAAGAGCATGTAGCTCAGTACAGAGAAAGGATGGGGATCAATCCCATTCCTAAGAGGTTAAAAGAAGCATGTATATGCAAGGGTTTCGTATCCACACTGACATGATCAGCTCTTAAATGGCTGCTAAGTCTTCCCCCTTACTCTATTACTTCATTTGCTAATCTAGTTAATTTGTTTAATAGCCAATTTTCATGCAGTAGGAGATTTGAACGATTAACTAGTGATCTATATAGGGTAACACAAGGTCAAAATGAATCACTTAGAGATTATATCACTAAATTCAGTAGAGAATCCTTAGAGATTCCTAATTTGGATATTGCTACGGCTGTAGAAGCCTTCAAAATGGGTTTACTTAAGGATTCACAGTTCTATGATGATCTTGTCATGACCCCTTGCAGGAATCTTGATGAAGTAAGAACCAGGGCCCTTAGATTCATCCGTCTAGAGGATGATAAAAGGATCCAGGAAAGACTGGCAGGATCCTCAAAGCAGGAAAAGCAAGGATCCTACTTCAGGAACAACAAGTCCAAATCGTACAACAAGTCTGATAATTAGAACGTGCATGCAGTGGAGTAAGAAGAATACGATGAGGATTATCCTCCCATTTCTAAATATTTCTTTTCTGTTGATAATAATGAACTAATCCTTGCAATGCAGAATCTAGGTGAAAAAGCAAGATGGCCCAGAAAGAGTGATAAGCCAGCTGCAACAAAAGACAAATCCAAATGGTGTGCATATCACGAAGATTTCGGCCATCTCACTGATGAATGCATAGCACTCAGGAAAGAGATTGGTTACTTGTTAAGCAAAGGGCATTTGAAGGAGCTGTTTGGAAGAAAAAAGTCAAGGATCCAGGATCCTGAAAAGGTTCCAGAAAGAGCTCCTGCTCCTCCTACTGATGTACAAATTATCAACTTCATATCTGGTGGATCAGACATATGTGGCACTTCCTTTTCAGCAGCCAAGAGGCATGCCAAAGAAACAAATATGGATAATGGGGACAGACCTATCCGAACCTCGATCCTTACACGGGAGAAAGTTATATCTTTTGATGAGGATGATCGTGTGGATATCCAGGATCCTCATCATGATGGTCTTGTTATTACTTTGTTTATATCTAATCATTTTTGTCACACCCCCAAAATCCACAAGCGGAGTATCACCGCAGGAGGCGTGACTGACCAGGATCCAGCCACCAATCATATTGAACAATGTAATTAAGTAAATAAAAGTCCAACCGCACAATATAATTGGTGTTCAAAACAAGTTAATCGAGTACAAGTTATCAGCGGAAGCATAAAGTGTAAAACCAAAACATAAGTTTAAACGTTTAAATGTTTAACATGGAACTCAACAGTCCATGTCCCACAACGACCTCTCCTTCTCGTGCAAGCTCCATCTAAGCACCTAACGACCTATGTTAGGGGAGGATTTTCTAACAATTAGTGATCCTTATTCGTTATCCTAATTAGTGATCCTTACTTCTGTGACAGGCGGTGATCCCTAGAAGAGCTTCAGGATCAGGATCATGGATCACTTCAAGGATCCTCGTACTGACGATTGTTTACTTATGTTTTGTACTATCTCGCAGGTATAACAAGCTTGACCAAGTCTTGGCGACATTCCTGGAGAATATTCCCAAACTATTCTGCACGTGCTTGGCCAAAAATGGACGTTGTGGAGAACGTGGGGGCTTGGCACAAAAGTCGGATAGTTAGTTTGGTAGTTAAATTTCTATTTTAAAGGGGTAACGAGCTAGTAGAAAAACAGTTAGTCATTTTCTGAGTTACACACACACTCGTACAAACGCTCATACCAGCTGTCGTCCAAACACTTAGCAATTTCATACACCTTTTACACGTTACATTCTAGTGATTCTTGTACCTAGCTCGTTACTATCCGAAGTTGTAGACATTTATTCATTTATTTGAGCTTGGTGATCGGTAGTTTCCATCACCCGGGGTTTTTTGTGCCGGAGATCAACTCTTGATCAAGGGCTTTTTCCCCGTATAAATCTTTGTGTCATTTCAGCAGTTTACATTGAAGTGATCCTTGTTATTGTTCTACATTGTTAGCATCATACCCCGTAACATAGATTTTGGTTGCAATATCCTCAACAGATTTTTTGACCAAAACAGTTTGGCGCCCACCGTGGGGCAATTGGTGCTTTGTCCTTAGAAAAATACGCATTTCTGTGCTCATTTTGGTTCACTACAACCAAGCAAATGGCTTCCTCAGCGAAGAATGCTTCAAATTTGATGCCATCATCCACTTCTTCACAAGGCGTCCCTCCTTTGCCTCCACCACCTTCTGGATCCCAGAAGAATGCTGAGAATGCTGCGAAGAAACCAACTCCCATTTTCTCAAAACCTCCAACTTCTTCTGCTTCTTACACTCCCACTACTAGTGACATGTTTACTTTGATTTTGCAGATGAAGGATCAGATACGGCAACAGGATAAGACCAATGAGAGGATTCTCAAAGAAATCGGAGATCTCTAGAAACAAAAGACAACGGCAGAAGATCATTCCCCACTGGTGCCAAAATCCTTGAATTTTGATACTCCAGTGATTACTTCTCAGCCATCAGTGGTTCCAGACATTCAATATGTGGGTGGACCAAAAGGAGTGCACTATGGAACAACAACAATGACCCAGGCATTAGGTTCATATTTCCAGCCAGCGGGATCCTATCCTCAGCATATGGGATCCCTCACGAATTCAGGAGGATATTCAGGAATGCAGCAAGTTCAAGGATCCTCCTTCGTTCCAGGATCATCCCAGGTTCAAGGATCCTCCTTTGTTCCAGGATCATCCCAGGTTCAAGGATCCTCCTTTGTTCCAGGATCATCCCAGGTTCAAGGATCCTCCTTTGTTCCAGGATCATCCCAAGTTCAAGGATCCTCCTTCGTTCCAGGATCGTCTCAGTTTCAGGGATCCTTCCAGATGCCAGGATCCTTGAGGAGTTTGCAAACAGGAAATTCAGATGTCCATCAGGGAGATTTTATTCCAATGCAGACCAACGCTTCTACTGGTCCCTCGATCATTCCAGAGCCTCAACAATATGGATTAACATCCAATCTTCCTAATCTGAATCCGATGGGAGGTAACACTTTTAATAATTCTTATACTACTAACCATGGTCTTATGCAGGATCCAGGTATCAATCATGCCATGGCCAGAGAATTGCAAAAGTTAAAGGATATGATATCAAGCATTCCAGGAGTGGTCAAACCTATCCCAGAGATTGCAGATGGGAGCCACAAGATATCTCGTTTTGCACCACCAATCTGTGATGCTGAGATACCTAAGAGGTTCCATGTGCCAACAATGAAGCTGTATGATGGTTCGACAGATCCCGAGGAACACATAGCACAATACAGGGAGAGGATGGAGATCAATCCTATTCCAGAAAGGTTAAAGGAAGCATGCCTGTGCAAGGGATTCGGATCCACTCTTACAGGATCAGCTCTCAAATGGCTGCTAAGTCTTCCTCCCTATTCTATTACCTCATTTGCTAATCTAGTTAATCTATTTAATAATCAGTTTTCTTGTAGTAGGAAATTTGAACGATTAACTAGTGATCTATATAGGATAACCCAGGGTCATAATGAATCATTAAGGGATTACATTACCAAATTCAGTAAAGAATCCTTAGACATTCCCAACTTAGATATAGCCACGGCTGTTGAGGCCTTCAAAATGGGATTGCTTAGGGATTCATTGTTCTATGATGATCTTGTTATGACACCATGCAGGAACTTAGATGAGGTAAGAACACGAGCACTTAGGTTCATCCGGCTAGAGGACGATAAGAGGATCCAGGAGAGGTTAGCAGGATCCTCAAAGCAGGATAAGCAAGGATCCTCATTCAGGAACAACAAGTTCAGATCCTATAATAAATCTGATAACCAGAATGTGCATGCTGTTGAACAAGAGGAGGATGATGAGGACTACCCTCCTATATCTGAATATTGTTTTTCAGTTGATAACAATGAACTAATCTTAGCAATGCAGGATCTATGCGATAAAGCTAGATGGCCCCGGAAAAATGATAGGCCAGCTACAACTAAGGATAAATCAAAGTGGTGTGTATACCATGAAGATTTTGGGCATCTCACAGAAGAATGCATTGCACTAAGAAAGGAAATTGGATACTTGTTGAGCAAAGGGCATCTAAAGGAATTGCTGGGAAGAAAAAATTCAAAGACTTAGGATCCTGAAAGGATCCCTGAGAAGGCTCCAGCCCCTCCAGCAGATGCACAAGTGATAAACTTCATTTCTGGAGGATCAGACATTTGTGGCACATCCTTCTCAGGTGCTAAAAGGCACGCAAAGGAAACTAAAATGGATAATGGAGAAAGACCAGTTCGAACATCAAGTGTCTCCGAAGGAAAAGTCATAACCTTTGATGAAGAGGATCGTGTTGATATCCAGGATCCTCATCACGATGGTTTAGTTATCACTCTTTTCATTTCTAACCATTTTGTTCGCAGGATCCTTATAGACGGAGGGAGTTCAGTGAACATTATCCAGCTTGATGTTCTAAAGAAGATGGGTATCCCTGAATCAGATATCATACCAAGATCCTCCGTGCTCGTGGGATTTAGTGGCGAAACCAAGAATACCCTGGGGGACATTAAACTCCCAATATACATTGAAGGCCTACACTCTTATCAAAAATTTTGTGTTATTGACTGTTTATCTTGTTGTAATGTTATCCTTGGCAGGCCTTGGATACACGATATGAAAGCAGTCCCATCTACCTACCATCAATGTGTGAAGCTCCCTAGTCCTTGGGGAGTAGTGAAGATTGATAGTGATCAGCAGGAGGCTAAGAATTGCTACACTTCATTGATGAAACCAGCCTCGAAGTCAAGGGAGCAATAGCAATCAAAGTATCCTCCAAGGGATGTCTTGGAGGCAAGAGAGCAGGATGTGGTAGAAATCCTCATGAACCCCGATGATCCTGAATCCAAAATCTATATCGGATCAGGGATCCTTGGCGAAATGAAAGAAGACCTCGTATCCTTCCTCAAAAGGAGAAAGACTACCTTTGCATGGAAACACGAAGACATGACTGGTATATCCAAAGATGTAATCACTCACAAACTCGGGATTGACAGATCCTTCAAACCAATCCATCAAAGGAGAAGGAAGTTTGCACCGGAAAGGAATGCCATTATCCAGGAAGAGGTAGAGAAATTGCTCCTGGCAGGTATGATTAGAGAGGTCAGGTATCCAAGATGGTTGGCCAATGTGGTTGTTGTTCAAAAGAAAAACGGAAAGTGGAGGGTATGTGTCGATTTTACCGATTTAAATAAGGCATGTCCCAAGGATCCTTTCCCGTTACCCCACATTGACTCCATGGTGGATGCAACTGCGGGTCATGAACTGTTAACTTTTATGGATGCTTCATCTGGATTCCAACAAATCCAAATGGAACCATCCGACCAAGAGGATACAGCCTTCATGACTCCAACTGGTATATACTGCTATATTGCTATGCCGTTCGGACTAAGAAATGCAGGTGCAACATATCAAACGCTGGTGAATATGATGTTCAAGGATCAGATTGGACAAACTATGGAGGTTTACATAGATGATATGGTGGTAAAATCCTTAAAAGCTGAGGATCACCTAAGAGACTTGGAGGAAGCATTCGATATCCTTGACAAATATAGTATGAAACTTAATCCTTCAAAATGTCACTTTGGTGTTAAAGCAGGTAAATTTTTAGGATATATGGTGACAAAGAGAGGCATTGAAGCTAGCCCGGAACAGATCAAAGCAATAGTGAACATCAAATCCCCGGCCAATGCTAAGGATGTTCAAAGGCTAACAGGCAGGATAGCAGCTTTGAACAGATTTATATCCAAATCCTCAGAGAAGTGCAAAGAATTCTATGATATCCTAAGGAAGAACAAGAAATTTGAGTGGACTGTGAAGCATGAAAATGCTTTAAGAGCCCTCAAAGATTACCTATCCTCAGCCCCAGCCTTGATGAAGCCAGAAAAAGGCGATGTGCTATCCTTGTATCTTGCAGTATCCTCAAAAGCAGTAAGTGCGGTCCTTGTTAAGGATAAGGTACACAACATCCTGTCTATTATGTAAGTAAAAGTTTACTTGATGTTGAATCCAGGTATTCACACCTTGAAAAGCTTATTCTTGCATTAATTATGGCATCTACTAAGTTAAGACATTATTTTGAAACTCATGTTATCATTGTTAAAACTAATTTTCCAATTAAGAATGTTCTCAGGAAACCAGAGATGTCAGGTAGGATGGCTAAGTGGGCAGTGAAGCTGAGTGCATATGATATAAGATACGAGCCTAGGACAGCCATCAAATCCCAAGCATTAGCTGACTTTGTGGCTGATTTCAGTAGTGATTTACAAGAAGAAGCTGAGTTAGAAGTCCAGCAGCTAGAGGAGACCAAGGATCCTTGGATACTCTATACTGATGGATCCTCGAATGTCAAAGGCACAGGGCTTGGAATACTACTAAAATCGCCACAGGGGGACATAATACCCCACTCTATAGCTTGTGAGTTCCAAACCACTAACAATGAGGCTGAATATGAAGCCTTAATTGCTGGTTTGCAAATTGCAAAGCATATGGGGATCAGGTATCTTGAGGTACATGTAGATTCATTGTTAATTACAAACCACTTTAATGGATCCTATGCTGTTAAAGGTGAAAAGCTAACCAAATATTTGGAGATAGTCAAAAGTTTGGCACTCTCTTTTGTTTCCTTTAGTTTGACACAGGTACCAAGGGAAGAAAATACAGAAGCTGATGCATTGGCTAATTTAGGATCATCCTTGAAGATCCCGGAGGATATCAAGATCCCTATTATCCATATCCTGACCCCGGCTATTGAGGATCATGTGGCTATGGAGATAGGAAATGATTCTGCAATGATCCCTAGTGAGGATACTCAATCCCATTCAGGATCAGGATCATGGATCTCACCAATTATGAGATACTTACAACATGGAGAGATTCCTACAGGAGAAAACCCTAGGGCTTTCAAATCTAAGGTATCTCAATTCACAATTTTAAATAATATGTTGTATAGACGATCTCTTGCAGGACCATACTTGAGATGCATTGAGGATCCTGAAATCCAAGAAGTTTTAAAAGACTTCCATGAAGGAGATTGTGGAAACCACACTGGGGGCAGGGCATTATTCTCAAGGATCCTGAGGACAGGATACTACTGGCCAACCATGAAGAGAGATGCTGTGGAATATGCTAAAAGATGTGATCCTTGTCAGAGACACAGCAATATCCTTCATCAACCCCACCCCAACCTTTACGCGGGCGGTATGAAGATTGATACCGGATTCCTTTGATTTTCTTAAGTTCAAGCGGGCCGCGTAAGCTACCCGTTAAGTTAACGCGGGCCGCGAGGGACTAAAAAGGTGGCACAGCCCGGTGCGGCCACGTGGCCCAACACCCGGCTAAGCTAGTTGTCGACTCAGCACAGCTACGCGTTGACCCAGCTTTGACGCGGGCCGCGTAAGCTCTGTGCTTATGTTACGCGGGGCGCGTGAGACTCAGATTTCAGCACTATATAAGAAGGCCTCGGGATTTCACTTTCAATCGTTCATTTCTTTTCTCAGTCTCGACTTTCTGAAGAAATAGGCATAATATTCAAGTATAATACCCCCTAATTAGCGAGGTTCTGCTCCGTTGTAAGTATTATAACCCCTGGATACGTATTAGATACGCTGCCCGATTGATCTAGGATTCCGTAACGGCTGTCGTGGTTCTGCCCGACGTAGTCATTGGAATGCCGTCTCAGGGAGAGTATTACTAATCTTAAAATGGGTTATTATACTAACACGTGTACATTATTTATTTAACTAGATTATAACCAGGAAGCCACAAAGGAAAGACCTATATTAGCAATGTGAGTAATCCTTCTTTTGTGTAAACCTTTTTGTGAGTTATCCTCTTTTTGTTAACCTTTTTGGAATATTTTACAAAACCTTAATTGTTTTACAAAGTGATTAAGCGGTGATTGAGTATTTGTAGTTCTTCAATTACTGCCGGTATGTTGGGGTTTTGTATACAAAATATACTACACTGTGAGTAGTAAGTCGAGGATGACAATACGTTACCATTGGACAATGAGTTAGCCAATGTGTAATATGACCCACAAGTCAGTGGATTGACAGTACTAAATGGAGTAATTGTGTAGAAATAAACAATGTGATCGCTCTCAATACTGTTCACTGTGACTTTGTGTAAATATGTAATTTATAAGTTTTTTAAGGGGAAATATGAAATAACAACAACAACCATACCCAGTAAATCCCACAAATAGCAGAACTATTGGTAGGGTCTGGGGGAGGTGGGATGTAGGCAAACCTTTCCTCTATTCAAGAATAGAGAGGCTGCTTCCTGAGAGACCCCCGACTCCAAAACAACCAACAGGTAGACGAAAAACGGGTAAGTAAATCAAGTCCCCAAAGCTTTAAACCAAGTCCCCAAAGCTGTGTTTTCTTTTTTTTTTTTTTTTTTTCTTCGACCACCTCCGTTGCGTCCCACGATGTCTACTGTCGTCTGCTTCATGAATACCTTCTGCCGTTGAATAATAATGATTGTGATGTATCCCTTTTCTCCCCCCTTTTATTTCTGTAGGATGCTCTGTATATGCCTCCTCTTGTATTTTGAGTTGCTATACTACTTCATGACCTACAAGCCCAAGCCAATCACTAAAGGGCAGGCCTAAGCTACTCGGCCCACACAAAACCAGTAGTTGAAGACGGTGGCGTTATTGAAATAAAGTGGACTTTCAAGGTTATTTTGGAGTCTCCAGTGTGCAGCGTATGTCCTTTTAGACTTCATATTTTCATGTCCACCTCTTCTTTCTTAATTGTTAACTAGTTGGTTTTCCCCCGCGCTATGCGGTGGTAACTCAGTTAGTATCAGTTTGGTTGAGTTCGTTTCGATACCGATACTAGTTATAGTAACTGAAAGAGAAAACTAAAGAAATAAAGTCGCGATATTGTCGCATCTTTTACATCAATCAAAAACCTTAAAAACAAATACCGGCTTTTGATATTGTTGATATCGTCATATCGGCACTGATTTTATTTGGTCGAAATCCATTAGATTCATTACATATCGAGACTCGTATAGTTTACAATGTTATTTGGTCGAAATCGATTAAATTCGTCACATATCGAGACACGTATAGTTTACAATAAAAAAAATACATTTTTTAATACTGTTATCAACACTCGTATAATATACAATACAAAAAAATACGTTGTTTTGAATAATGTAAATACATCGTCGGTTCCGGTTCTATTTGTATGATAGCGGCACGATATCCATTTTCATGAAAATTTATATCACAATGTTTAGAAAGTATAGTTACAGAGTTAGATTAAAAAAACAACATGAGCAAGTTACTAAAAAATAAAGTAAATGATAAATAATATTTTATTAAAAACTTATAAAGAATGTTTAAAAATTGAAAACACTATTTATCGTGAATTCAAATTAATATGTATAATAATAATAATAATAATAATCTATCTACTATAATAAAAGAAACCGATAAGTGACACGTGTCATTCATTGAAAGCGTCTACATTTGTAATTTCCTGTCTTTTCATACTTACCTTATATCAATTAATTAAATAATAAATAATCAATTAATATTAAATCTTATCTTACTTTGAATGTCGGATAGAATCATTCTATTTTTTCTAATAATATATTATCTTCAAATTTAAGTTATAAATTAAAGACATTTTTTTAATAATAACACAAAACAATAATCTTAAACTTAAAAAAAAAACAATAAAAGAAACCGATAAATGACACGTGTCATTCATTGAAAGCGTCTACATTTGTAATTTCCTGTCTTTTCATACTTATCTTATATCAATTAATTAAATAATAAATAATCAATTAATATTAAATCTTATCTTACTTTGAATGTCGGATAGAATCATTCTATTTTTTCTAATAATATATTATCTTCAAATTTAAGTTATAAATTAAAGACATTTTTTAATAATAACACAAAACAATAATCTTAAACTTAAAAAAAAACAATAATACGCTCATATGAAAAATTTAAAGTACAAACAAAATATACAAGATAACTTATTAGCTAACAAATATAATTCAGTTTTTGATTTTTCAAATTGAGGTTCTAATCAATTCGAATTAAACTTAACAAAGTTTGTGATTTGATTCGAATTAAACCGAACCAAATAATGATTTTTAAATGAATCCACTAGCATATTATTTACTATACAAAATTACATTTGTTTAACCCGTGTAATGTGTAATACATGATGTTTTTAAAGATATAACTTTTTTATTATTTAGTATATTTTCACACCCTCAAATTACCACCTAGGGAGTGTCCCTGTTAGGCGTGTGACTACTAGCAATGAGCCACTAATTACATTGAATCACAAGTTGTAATAAAGTTCCATCAATTAAGTAATAACAATTCCAATCATAAGTTATTCAAAATCACAAGTTCAGCGGAAGCGTTAAAGTATCATAAGGTAAATACGAATCAATCATAATAAATAAGTATTTGACAAATAATCCCGTCAGTATGACCATGACCACTCTTGCTCTCCAGCCAGCAAGCTCCTGTTTCAATCACCTAACGACCTGCGAGCATGAAAAAAGTGTATCAGACAAAGCTGGTGAGTTCACAGTTTTAGAAAACGTTTGTTACCAGTTGTATGTAAAACAGTTCAGTAACCAATGCAAGTAATATTGTTAATATCTCAATTCCGAACAAGACGGCACCTGAAATACATGACTGCCCTTCCCACGTACTCCTATCTAGTACTGGGCCCCGACTGGGTCATTAGTTCACATCCGTCCTATCTAGGAGCGGTGTGAGGGTGCCAAACCTAAGTAGCGCTACCAACTAATACCCGTTACCCTCCAGGTAACATAATAAGGGACTTACAAGATTGATAGGTGAGAATATTAACCAATATACCCGTTTTTACCCAAAAGACTTATCCTTCCACGGGATACCCACTGACTGTCCCCAACCACTGGGACGCATGCTCGAATGTAGTGAACTCACCTTAGGTTTGCTCGGTATGTCTATTTATATACTCGCGTTGATCAATCGAATCCTAGCATGATTATCAAATCTAATCAGTTCACATAGATCCCAGCTACATAGTTTTGTATTCACATCACACACAAGTAGCGCGTATGCATTGCACTTATCATCAGGTAACATAACAGCCAGTTATCATTATGAACTCTCTTACAATGTCCAATTGGTTCACTTCCAAGTTCATGTCACAAATTAATACCTCATATGTCACACCACAATTAACATAGCTTAGTGCACAATTTAGACATATTATCGGCCCAAATTCATAACACATCTAAGAGGCCCAATACACCCTAATGCAACCGGTTAGAGTTTGTGGCCCAACCTTTAATGGAGCAGCCCAAATGATGTCAAACTAGTTCAGCAACAACAACTACCCACAATATTGATTTAACCTTGTTTAACATTTTATGAGTATTATGTAATATATACCATGTCCTCACACAAACCGAGAATCCTATAAATCCTACACGTGACACCAACTTCATCAACCCAACACTAGCATGCAAGTCCCAATGGTTATCACTATTTCTTTATTGCTACTTACTAATCAGTCTATCAACAAACCATCACATCAGATTCATGAGCATAGTACACTGTATAATTTATCATTAACATGAAGCCACATCAATCAGACTAACACTGGGTAATTTATAATCCAACATATACAATCATTAACCATAACAGTAATCTATTCGATCAAAACCAATTATTACACCAAGTGCCATTCTCAAAACAAACAAAAGTGGCCGACAACAGTTAATGTACTCATGCTATTACTGGGCCGATTCTTGTAGTGGGCTGCAGGTGTACTCACATGATCCATTCATCTAACTGGTCACACATATTCATCACATAATATTGAACAATTTAATCATGCAACAATCTAACCCACATAACCACGTGTACACACACAGAATTCATAGCAATACTCATGTATCTAATACAGCCATGTATGATAAGAAGATCCGGTTCACAATAAGGTGAGATTATACTAACCGAGATTGCACTAACAAAATCGAAATGTTGGAAAAGTGTTGGTGTCGATCAGGGGCTTCACACTTAGAGGAAGTTGCCGTCCACTAATAAGGGAGTTAGGGTTATTTGATATGTGTTTGGCAACTTAAAACAACTGCCAAGCAAAGTTATCATATCATTACTACTGGGCTTGGGGATGGGTTCGGTTTGGGCTCAAGTTATCTGGGCCGAAGTGATTAAAAGAGATGGTGAAATCCATACATATAAAGTGATAAAAAAAATAGTGAAGCCCATACATACATACGGCGGCCCAAATCCAAGTGCAACTCCTATAAGTAAACCCAAACACTTAACCGGGTTCAACCACACACTCATTTATAACCAAGTAATTTCACGTTCAACAAGTTTACCACAGCAAGAAGTTAAATAAGGAGTTTAATATAACAAAAGTGTGAAAGGAGAGAATTACGAGGAGTTAGAATCACGAGACCATACGGTACTAACCTTGAGAGTTCGGGTTGTCACATCATCCCCAACTTGAAAGAAATTTCGTCCCGAAATTTGACAAGTAAACACAGAGGAGTGAAGCGAGAAATCAAGATTAATCAAGATTGTTGCGGATTTTCCTCAGGTGCCACATCATCCCCAACTTGAAAGGGAATTTCGTCCCGAAATTCGCCAATGATAACCGACGTTGACACAATCGTTTAGATAACCGCGGATCCTAGAGTTTACTCCGACCATTGCGTTCCTATGTGAACTCCGGTCTACGTCTTGAGTTCCAACGAACACTCACGATTGGAATTCGACTAAGTTAACGAACCTTGACTTCCTGGTCCAGGTGTCCGATAAATTCCTCTAGTAAAAGTATCGCACGCGTTTCATCAGACAACCACTGCCTTAGATCCGAAACATAAATGACATCGCGTACGTTACTCGATTCGTCGGGTAACTCGAGTTTGTAGGTTACGCTACCGATTCTTCCCAGATTGTTGAATGGTCCATCGTGACATCAGTTAAGCTCGCCATGCTTCCCAAGCACTCCACACCCCCCAGGTTGAGACTTTCAACATGATACGATCGCCTACAGCGATCTTCCAGCGTTTCCCAGGTTTATCAGCTTTCCTGACGGTCACGCATTGCCGCCAATCGACTCCCGATCCAAACAACCTTCCCAAGAGTTTCGAGTACCAGTCCTGGACCAGTAATTAGGTTGTCACCCACCTTGATCCAACAAGGAGATTAACGTTACTGTCCATGCAATGCCTCAAACAAAGTTGTCTGAATACTAGAATGGTAACTGTTGTAGTAAACTCAACCAAGGTAAGAGTCCTTCAAATTTGTACCCAAGCCAGGCACACACATGCTCGCAGCATGTCTTTGAGTGTCAGGGGGGTTGTTTACTCAAACTGTTCGTCCTATGTTGATAAGTAATACTCATGTCTATACATGAGTCAAGGGTGTTGTGTATCGCTTGTCATGAATCAGGTATACCTCAAAATAGGAGGTAATAGGAGTTGGCACCTCGTGCCTATAAGCCGCCTCTCTCAGAGAAACATTCGCAACTTGTGAAGACTCGTCAGTTCCTTGTTTGCAAGCAAGTGTGCTGGTAACGTGAGCCCATCAACGATCATCTAGGTGATAAGGTTTCCGTTTCAAGTTGTAAGTAGACCAGTGATAAAATCCATGGCAGTCTGTCCTCATTTCCATATGTGTGCTCTGATTGCTAATATCCCACCTTAACTTTCCCACATGTCAAACATCGTTCCCATGCGTGGCTATGGGGGCCTTCAGGCCCGGTCACGCAAACATGGTCTTCAGGTTTTAATACACCCTATCAAAACTCTGACGAATAGGATATTCGAGACCCGTGTGCTTCACCTGCACCAGTTTCTCAAGGTTGCTGTATAGTGAGGTTCATATTCGTTCCATGAAGTAGCAAATATCGTCCGACCTGCCAAAGGTTGCTTCCCCATGCCCCGCATGGGTTAATCTTGAGAACTCTCTTCCTTCAGTTCTTCAGTTTGAGCAAGGCGAGTCGATCAGGTATGTTAGAGTCAATAGCAGGCTGCAAAGCTCGTGCACGTCCAGGTTTCACGGTCGCATTCATTCAAAAGTTCCATCCAGCGATGCCATTAACAGATTCAGCTCTTTCGAAACCAGGGTACACGGGAGGCCCTTGTGATCGGTCTAAGTAGCGCATTCGGTACCGTCCAAGTAATGCCTCCAAGTAAATCCAAAGACCATGGTTTCCACTGCCAGTTGTGTGTCGTGCAGTTCCTCTTTGTAACTCCATTACGTAAGTCATCACTTTCTCGTGTTGCGTCGGTGTGTAACTGGGACTCTGATTCGGACCATCATGGAACACTACTAAATCACCCGCACCCTCGGGTAAAGACGATGCTCAGTGCATTACAAAGTTGGGATTCGAAAGCTGAAAAGACGTCCTCCTATTTTGTCTTTCACGAACACAGCACCCTGCTGTGCTAAAGAGATTTAAGCTGCGCGACCTTTGAAAATCATGTGATTAAGCTGCGATAGTATCTAGTGAGACCAAGAAACTCCTGTATCCTCGAAGGGATCTTTGATGTTGATCAGTTTCTATCAAAATGGATCTTAGCGAGATCCACGTGTATTCCCACTTCGTTGTTTATATGACTAAAAATGTGTACTTCCCAAATCCTGAAGTCACACTTAGGTAGGCTTCGCACGTAGATGCTCCTCCCCTAGAAGCTCTACAATGAAATGCAAGTGTCGTTCATGGTGCTCCTTTATCCTGGAAGTGATTCAAAACGTCCTAGATAAACATGGTTGGTAAATCTGGCAAGATCGGGTTGGCACATACTACTCATGTGATCCCTAAGACTGCTGGTGTGTTGGGTAACTTTAAACAACGAGAACAGAAAATCGTAGTGGCCGTACTGTGCCTGTAACGCCGTGTTAGAAGTCATCCTCCCCTGGGTCTTCCATCAAGTAACAGTCTGATCTTAAGCCGGTTTCCGAATAGAAGCTTGATCAGTGCAACGAGCCAAGCAGGTTGTCGATGTGAGATAGAGGGTGACGGTCTATGATTGCCACCTTGGGGTAGTTTGTACGCGTACGAAAGGACTTGTCCTTCCTTTCCACAATAGAGCTCGGGCTCCCCAGAACAGGGAGCTAGAATGCTAAAACTCCCACCCGGTAGTTCCTGAAATTGACTAGACAGTTCTTGCAACCCTCCTGGTGCAAGACGGTATGAAGTACGAGTGATCAAGGCTGCTTCTGGCGTGAGATTAAACTGAGATTCTGCCTAACAGTTGTGGAAGTAAGCCCGAAAGTTCCTCGATAACAAACCGAGAGGGATCACAAACAATTGGTGGATCCTCGATCCTCTTTTCCCTCAGCCCTATCATCAGTAACGGTTGCTAACATAGCGGAGTAATCCCTCTGTAGACACTTCTGGCCTTCACAGCTGAAATGGCGCTAACTTTTGCACTACTCTGATGCTTTAGAACAAATAACGATTCTCCACACAAAGTTTTCTCCTCACTGGGTATATCTGCGTGATTCCTGGATGACTAATTCACACTAACTACTGCGTTGTAACCATCGAGGATAATAGAAGGAAGGTCGACGTCGAACACTCGTCCCACAAGGTCGTGTTTACACCCTAACGAACATATGAGATTTCATTTGACTTGCCATCAGCCGATTCCACATCAGGTTTGGTTTCAAGAAGTATCAGGGTCAAGCCGAATAAAGACGAAGCGAACACCTACCCATTCAAGCTACCATGTTGCTACTATGCCTGGCGTCGCTTACGCCAATCCTAAATGTCCTCCCACGAGCATCATTTCCAGTGTTGTTGTTACGGTTGCGAGGGTTCCCATTACTATCATTATTCACTTGGTTGTTGACGTCTTAACTTAGCAACAGTCAATCCCTGTCAATGTCACATTCGTTCCCATGTTGTAGACTACGATTACGACTACCTTGATGTTGTCGCGACTGTTGCCTCAAATGTCGTTGCTTGAAACGGAGCCCTACAATCTTTCACCATTAAAGTCCATCTTTTCACATTCTGTGCCACGCGCTACTCACTGTGCTGGTAGCCACATATTTCACACTATAATCTGTTGTCATCGCTTATGTCCCGATCAATTTGCTGGTGTTTGTTGCCGGTAATCAGAGTTGTCCAAATACTGAGGTCGGTAAAATACTACGCTTACCCTTTTGTCCATCAATCTAGCAAGTCGATTGAGTAATACGCGGTATGCTGTGAGTGTATTGCAGAAGTGGTCACACTTCGGAGTCTAAGACGTTAATACATAGAGTTCCAGCAAACGAAGAAAAGTGAGAAAGGTATAGACCAATCATTGTCGTTGCAACATCCAACTCAGGGATGTCCGTACAAGCACCTAACATTCTACACAGTTCGCTAGGCGTTCAGATGGGTGTTCAGGTAATATTTGATAACATCGAGATTCGTAAGGGTTTAGTGGGAAGTGAAAATTCCATGTTCAAGTAAGAGTCAATCACTGCTATGACTCCTATAGACTGTTGTGTCACATTAATCAATTAACAGAGCGGAACCCCTTCTTCACTTGTTAAGCCTCACTGGGACTCGCATGCACCCCACATTATTATTATGTGTGCACCCACAATAATATTGTGATTTGCATGCTCATCTCGGCTCCTCCTAACTCATGTCAAATGGTTCCTCAAACTCGAGTAGCAAACAGAGAGCATCACAAAACGTGAGTCACGAATGTTTAGGGAAATACCACCCTATCAGTCACATAACACATGCAAGTAATACATAAACTCATACTGTTGTGCTAAACGTGCAATCACATGCAATATCATGTGTAGGTGTTCACTAGTTATGCAGTACAATGAGTATACGAGAGACGAACCTTGCAGTCTGGAGCTGAGTGTCATGGTCATATTCAGAACTTGTTCGGTTATAGTCTGGTTTTATAAAAACGTTTTAAAACCAAGTTCACTATAACCAGTGGCTCTGATACCAAACTGTCACACCCTCAAATTACCACCTAGGGAGTGTCCCTGTTAGGCGTGTGAAAACTAGCAATGAGCCACTAATTACATTGAACAACAAGTTGTAATAAAGTTCCATCAATTAAGTAATAACAATTCCAATCATAAGTTATTCAAAATCACAAGTTCAGCGGAAGCGTTAAAGTATCATAAGGTAAATACGAATCAATCATAATAAATAAGTATTTGACAAATAATCCCGTCGGTATGACCATGACCACTCTTGCTCTCCAGCCAGCAAGCTCCTGTTTCAATCACCTAACGACCTGCGAGCATGAAACAAGTGTATCAGACAAAGCTGGTGAGTTCATAGTTTTAGAAAACGTTTGTTACCAGTTGTATGTAAAACAGTTCAGTAACCAATGCAAGTAATATTGTTAATATCTCAATTCCGAACAAGACGGCTCCTGAAATACATGACTGCCCTTCCCACGTACTCCTATCTAGTACTGGGCCCCGACTGGGTCATTAGTTCACATCCGTCCTATCTAGGAGCGGTGTGAGGGTGCCAAACCTAAGTAGCGCTACCAACTAATACCCGTTACCCTCCAGGTAACATAATAAGGGACTTACAAGATTGATAGGTGAGAATATTAACCAATATACCCGTTTTTACCCAAAAGACTTATCCTTCCACGGGATACCCACTGACTGTCCCCAACCACTGGGACGCATGCTCGAATGTAGTGAACTCACCTTAGGTTTGCTCGGTATGTCTATTTATATACTCGCGTTGATCAATCGAATCCTAGCATGATTATCAAATCTAATCAGTTCACATAGATCCCAGCTACATAGTTTTGTATTCACATCACACACAAGTAGCGCGTATGCATTGCACTTATCATCAGGTAACATAACAGCCAGTTATCATTATGAACTCTCTTACAATGTCCAATTGGTTCACTTCCAAGTTCATGTCACAAATTAATACCTCATATGTCACACCACAATTAACATAGCTTAGTGCACAATTTAGACATATTATCGGCCCAAATTCATAACACATCTAAGAGGCCCAATACACCCTAATGCAACCGGTTAGAGTTTGTGGCCCAACCTTTAATGGAGCAGCCCAAATGATGTCAAACTAGTTCAGCAACAACAACTACCCACAATATTGATTTAACCTTGTTTAACATTTTATGAGTATTATGTAATATATACCATGTCCTCACACAAACCGAGAATCCTATAAATCCTACACGTGACACCAACTTCATCAACCCAACACTAGCATGCAAGTCCCAATGGTTATCACTATTTCTTTATTGCTACTTACTAATCAGTCTATCAACAAACCATCACATCAGATTCATGAGCATAGTACACTGTATAATTTATCATTAACATGAAGCCACATCAATCAGACTAACACTGGGTAATTTATAATCCAACATATACAATCATTAACCATAACAGTAATCTATTCGATCAAAACCAATTATTACACCAAGTGCCATTCTCAAAACAAACAAAAGTGGCCGACAACAGTTAATGTACTCATGCTATTACTGGGCCGATTCTTGTAGTGGGCTGCAGGTGTACTCACATGATCCATTCATCTAACTGGTCACACATATTCATCACATAATATTGAACAATTTAATCATGCAACAATCTAACCCACATAACCACGTGTACACACACAGAATTCATAGCAATACTCATGTATCTAATACAGCCATGTATGATAAGAAGATCCGGTTCACAATAAGGTGAGATTATACTAACCGAGATTGCACTAACAAAATCGAAATGTTGGAAAAGTGTTGGTGTCGATCAGGGGCTTCACACTTAGAGGAAGTTGCCGTCCACTAATAAGGGAGTTAGGGTTATTTGATATGTGTTTGGCAACTTAAAACAACTGCCAAGCAAAGTTATCATATCATTACTACTGGGCTTGGGGATGGGTTCGGTTTGGGCTCAAGTTATCTGGGCCGAAGTGATTAAAAGAGATGGTGAAATCCATACATATAAAGTGATAAAAAAAATAGTGAAGCCCATACATACATACGGCGGCCCAAATCCAAGTGCAACTCCTATAAGTAAACCCAAACACTTAACCGGGTTCAACCACACACTCATTTATAACCAAGTAATTTCACGTTCAACAAGTTTACCACAGCAAGAAGTTAAATAAGGAGTTTAATATAACAAAAGTGTGAAAGGAGAGAATTACGAGGAGTTAGAATCACGAGACCATACGGTACTAACCTTGAGAGTTCGGGTTGTCACATATATATTCGCCCCACTTGCGGTATACAAGGTTACAAAATTACATTTATTTAACCCGTGTAATACACGGTGTTTTTAAAGATATATTTTTTTATTATTTAGTATATATAATTAGATTTATTCAACCCGTACAATACACGGATTTTTATTATTTCGTATATAAAATTACATTTATTCAGTACAATACATGGGGTTCTTAGAGATATAATTTTTTTTATTATTTAATATATAAAATTATATTTGTTCAACTCGTGTAATAAACGAGATTTTTAAAGAATAACTGTTTTAGTTTAGTATATAAAATTACATTTATTCAACCTGTGTAATACACGGGGTTCTAACCTAGTGTATAATATAATAATTCCCAAAGTCAACAAACTTGATATTTTCATGTTCACCTCCTCTTTCTTAATTGTTATTATGGACCTTTTCAATTTATGCAATTTCCTCACATGGCTACAATATCAAAACAACATGAATGGTGTCAAGATAATAAATTAACTCTTAGGATGCGAGGTATATGGAGTTCGTCCCTGGTTCGTTCTGGTCCAGCGCCAGCCAAACACCGCCCCGCCCCCTAGCTTCGTCCTCACCGTCCCTTTCCAGACGCTGGTGCCGGTCCACAAAAGGACAAAAATCATCCCTCCCCCTCTCTCACACACCTATACGTACAATATATACATATATGTTTTAGGTCCATCCCCTCATTTCCATACCTCCATCCTCTTTGCCTCATCCTCACACCCATCCTACGTGACGGATCATCCTCTAAGGGAGGACCATCACCGTACCGCATAACCTTATGTATTATAACAAACTAATGTGAAAGTCAAAGTATTAAATGATTATTTAATTAATTGCAAATTGCATACCCACGTAAACCAATAGGCTACAAGGTGTGGTATAAAGTCCTTAGAGGCTTTATCACGCCACCTCAGTGCCACCTCACCATCACGACACACATGGGGCTTTAAAGCCACTTCCTTACTTGCATGCAACGGTTTAAAGCTCTCATCATCATTACCTAATTATTTTTTTATTTATATATTTTATTTTTTAAATTATATGCCAATTTTAATAACTAGAAAATAAAAAAAAATTTCAATAAAATGAAATAAAACATTACAAAGTCCTAAAAAATGCAAAGTTAAAAAATAAAGTACTAGAAAATAAAACCTACATACATTTCGCTCGAATTTGTGCCTTACGAGCCTCCAAAATGACTCAGTCCTCCTCTGCTAGATATGAAAAGTCTTTAGCGAGAAATTCAATTTCTTTCTGGATTTGTTTCTCCATTTTTAGTTCTTGCTCCTTTTCCTTCATCTAGAGAAGCTTGTTGAGTGTATTGTCGAACTCGTCCAACCTTGACGGGCCATCCGATGGCGTTGAAGAAGACGTGTCCTTCGCTTGTGCAGCTGCCTTACTTCTATCCCTACCCTTTGGCCGTGGCAGCTCTTGCGGTTGTTCAAATTCGTCAAAGTCGTCGTTTAGATTAATAGTTGTACGAGCATCGGACTCGGATGGTTCGGTAGTGGATGTTGATTTGGACAGTTTTGACCTATGGGCGGTTGGGTCAAATGGCGGTACAAGATGCCAATTGGGAGATTTGCGAAGAAGCTACCACGAAGGTATAATCGTAAACGGATGCCCATGATGCAATCCATAGTCATTGTGCGTTGAGGTCATAACGTCCACGTCGCTCGAACCACTTCTTCTTCTAACATTGTTGGCGTAATGATTAGGTAAATTGTTGAAATTGGAAATCTTGGTCCGCATTGTGGTCCACTTGCCCGAAAAAGAGTCAGCCGTACGATATTCACCACGACCCATTGAAGCGAAAAACTTCTCACGTATACGCCTCCAAAATACTTTTATAACTTGGTCGTTTCCTATAAAAATGTTTAATTATAAAAATATATTTATAAAAGTATGTAATAAAAATTTATGGAGAGAAAATTTACCAACAATCTCATCTTCCGATACATCGAGCCATGTTTGTGCCACTTTTCGACCGTTTTAGGAGCACATGTTTCAGTCTCACCCTTCTTACAATGCCTTTTGGATCATCCACCTTTTGAGGAAGTGGGTTCGGCTTGGGTTTCGGGTACGGATTCGGTTTCGGGTGTGTTTAGGGTTTGGGGTATGTTTTGGGGAAAATGGAGGTTGGGAATAATATCCGTAAAACCCGAGAATCGGTGGAGTGGTCGGATGAGGTGAAGTTGGGGTGCTAGGTGGCATCGGATAATATCCAAGCTCGCCCATCCGCGGGTCTCTTTGATAACGGTCTTCTTGTTCGTTGTTGGGATTGTTTGGTGCACTTTGCCAAAATTGATGGTTCGGATCCCACACATTTTGGTTGTTGGGAAACATTGTGTGATTATGAAAAAGAAAGTGTAGAGATTTGGTATAAAGAGTAGAGGAAGAAAGGATGAAAAAGTGTAGAGATTTGGTATAAGGGTAGGGTGTTTATAGGTAAATTATTAATTTTAAAATAATTTTTTTAGAATGTTACCGTTCAACTAACGGTCATATTGACCAAACACACATCGATCCCCTCAAAATTTGCTTGTTAGCGTGCTAGTGAGCTCCCCACAGCGCCCCCGTTTAAATCCCGGGGTGTGGTGCATAGTGCCCCGGGGAGCTAAAATGTATGATGTGACAGGGTGGCATTAAGCCACACCCCCCTGATCTTACATTTTCTTTTTCTAAAATTCATTTTAATTAATTTGGTGCTATAATGATATGATAATACATGACATGGTTTCTACCACTACTCATTGACATCTCTATATCCTGCTCTCTTTCTTAATTACTCTTAAAAAGTTTAGCTCATTTTTACTTAAAATCATCACATATGAACTAATTATGACTAGAATTTAATAAAAACGACCCTAAAGCTGCTCAAAAGTGTAGGAATATTAATATAAAAATATGTATAATTTAGAGCATATCAAAAATCAGGTTCAAAATTAATTATACGATTCAAAGCCACGACTCTTCAGTTTCTTCTACGACGTCTCCTTCAGGCTACGCGGCTGTCTCCGGCGCGTCTCTTTCAGCCTTATCAAGGGAGGTTAGTTGTTCATTTATTTGTCTTGTTTAGTTAAGAGACATGACATATATAGTGGATCCATATTTCACTCGGTCAGGGGCGCAACATAGTGGAGGCGGGAGGGGCGGCCGACCCCCTGATCTTTTCGCTTAGTAGTGGAGAGTATGTAGTTTTCGTATAGAAGTTTTTGGGTTATACGTTTTTGACCCCACGATCGTAAATCTCAAGCTTCGCCACTGTATTCGATGTGATATTTAGAAATATGAAAGTGGTAATTAGAACTATGATACTAGATATGCGCTTAATCGATTCTTCTTCAATGGAATCATATAATAAGTTAATAAACTAGAGATCGGTGCTTAATGGATTATGTTTAATGGAATCATATTAAAGTCAATAATAGGAGGCATGAAATCAATTTAAAATAACCATTACATTTGCCATATTGTTTTACTTTATGTATTCAATTAATTAGGTTTAACACCGTTGTCACGTTGCGGCGGACTTGTGTGGTATAAAGCCCTTAGAGGCTTTATCACGCCACCTTAGTGCCACCTCACCATCACGTCACACAGGGGGCTTTAAAGCCACTTCCTTACTTGCATGCAACGGTTTAAAGCTCTCATCATCATTACCTAATTATTTTTTTATTTATATATTTTATTTTTTAAATTATATGCCAATTTTAATAACTAGAAAATAAAAAAAAACATAATTTCAATAAAATAAAATAAAACATTACAAAGTCCTAAAAATGCAAAGTTAAACAATAAAGTACTAGAAAATAAAAACTACATACATTTCGCTCGAATTTGTGCCTTACGAGCCTCCAAAATGACTCAGTCCTCCTCTGCTAGATATGAAAAGTCTTTCGCGAGAAATTCAATTTCTTTCTGGATTTGTTTCTCCATTTTTAGTTCTTGCTCCTTTTCCTTCATCTAGAGAAGCTTGTTGAGTGTATTGTCGAACTCGTCCAACCTTGACGGGCCATCCGATGGCGTTGAAGAAGACGTGTCCTTCGCTTGTGCAGCTGCCTTACTTCTATCCCTACCCTTTGGTCGTGGCAGCTCTTGCGGTTGTTCAAATTCGTCAAAGTCGTCGTTTAGATTAATAGTTGTACGAGCATCGGACTCGGATGGTTCGGTAGTGGATGTTGATTTGGACCGTTTTGACCTATGGGCGGTTGGGTCAAATGGCGGTACAAGATGCCAATTGGGAGATTTGCGAAGAAGCTACCACTAAGGTATCATCGTAAACGGATGCCCATGATGCAATCCATAGTCATTGTGCGTTGAGGTCATAACGTCCACGTCGCTCGAACCGCTTCTTCTTCTAACATTGTTGGCGTAATGATTTGGTAAATTGTTGAAATTGGAAATCTTGGTCCGCATTGTGGTCCACTTGCCCGAAAAAGAGTCAGCCGTACGATATTCACCACGACCCATTGCAGCGAAAAACTTCTCACGTATACGCCTCCAAAATACTTTTATATCTTGGTCGTTTCCTATAAAAATGTTTAATTATAAAAATATATTTATATAAGTATGTAAAAAAAATTTATGGAGAGAAAATTTACCAACAATCTCATCTTCCGATACATCGAGCCATGTTTGTGCCACTTTTTGACCGTTTTAGGAGCACATGTTTCAGTCTCACCATTCTTACAATGCCTTTTGGATCATCCACCTTTTGAGGAAGTGGGTTCGGCTTTGGTTTCGGGTACGGATTCGGATTCGGTTTCGGGTGTGTTTTGGGTTTGGGGTATGTTTTGGGGAAAAATGGAGGTTGGGAATAATATCCGTAAAACCCGGGAATCGGTGGAGTGGTCGGATGAGGTGAAGTTGGGGTGCTAGGTGGCATCGGATAATATCCAAGCTCGCCCATCCGCGGGTCTCTTTTATAACGGTCTTCTTGTTCGTTGTTTGGATTGTTTGGTGCACTTTGCCAAAATTGATGGTTCGGATCCCACACATTTTGGTTGTTGGGAAACATTGTGTGATTATGAAAAAAAAAGTGTAGAGAATTGGTATAAAGAGTAGAGGAAGAAATGATGAAAAAGTGTAGAGATTTGGTATAAAGGTAGGGTATTTATAGGTAAATTATAAAGTTTAAAATAATTTTTTTAGAATGTTACCGTTCAACTAACGGTCATATTGACCAAACAAACACCGATCCCCTCAAAATTTGCTTGTTAGCGTGCTAGTGAGCTCCCCACAGCGCCCCCGTTTAAATCCCGGGGTGTGGTGCATAGTGCCCCGGGGCGCTAAAATGTATGATGTGGCAGGGTGGCATTAAGCCACACCCCCCTGATCTTACATTTTCTTTTTCTAAAATTCATTTTAATTAATTTGGTGCTATAATGATATGATAATATATGACATGGTTTCTACCACTACTCATTGACATCTCTATATCCTGCTCTCTTTCTTAATTACTCTTAAAAAGTTTAGCTCGTTTTTACTTAAAATCATCAAATATGAACTAATTATGACTAGAATTTAATAAAAACGACCCTAAAGCTGCTCAAAAGTGTAGGAATATTAATATAAAAATATGTATAATTTAGAGCATATCAAAAATCAGGTTCAAAGTTAATTATACGATTTAAAGCCACGACTCTTCAGTTTCTTCTACGACGTCTCCTTCAGGCTACGCGGCTGTCTCCGGCGCGTCTCTTTCAGCCTTATCAAGGGAGGTTAGTTGTTCGTTTATTTGTCTTGTTTAGTTAAGAGACATGACATATATAGTGGATCCATATTTCACTCGGTCAGGGGCGTAACATAGTGGAGGCGGGAGGGGCGGCCGACCCCGTGATCTTTTCGCTTAGTAGTGGAGAGTATGTAGTTTTCGTATAGAAGTTTTTGGGTTATACGTTTTTGACCCCACGATCGTAAATCTCAAGCTTCGCCACTGTATTCGATGTGATATTTAGAAATATGAAAGTGGTAATTAGAACTATGATACTAGATATGCGCTTAATCGATTCTTCTTCAATGGAATCATATAATAAGTTAATAAACTAGAGATCGGTGCTTAATGGATTATGTTTAATGGAATCATATTAAAGTCAATAATAGGAGGCATGAAATTAATTTAAAATAACCATTATATTTGCCATATTGTTTTACTTTATGTATTCAATTAATTAGGTTTAACACCGTTGTCACGTTGCGGCGGACTTATTTCGTTATTTATTTTGTATTTACACGTGTTTTGAAATTACTACGAGCGTGTTGCTCACGAAACCGCTGACAAGAATAAAAAGAAAATGTAGAAAAAACACTAAAAGGTAACCGAAAGAAAATCCACCAAAAAAGTTGTATGATAATGATGTTGTTCGTATGAACCCCGTGGTCAGAGATGAGCAAATGGTACTGGGTACCGGTACCGAATTTACCGAACCGAAAGCTCTTAAGTACCAATTCGTTACCGACTTTTGGCGTTCCTTGTATATGTTTGCTATCGGTTTTTACCTTCATACACCTGTATTGTAACCAGTATTTTTGGTACCAGTACCGATTCGGTATCGGTTGGCACCGAGCTCATCCCTACTCCTGAAACTAAAAAAAAAAAGATATCATTAAAAGTCGAAGAAAATCAACAAAAAAAAGTTGTACGATACCGTTGTTGTTCGTATGGTACTCGTGATCAAGTATGAGCAAATGGTATCGGGTAGCAGTACCGAATTTCCCGAACTAAAAGATTTGCAATATAAATTTGGTACCGACTTTTGGCGTTTTCTGTACCAGGCTGGTGCCGGTTTTTACCTTCATATACCGATACCTAATAGGACCATACCGGTATTCTGATAGAAGGTGGATAATGAAAAAAATGATTGTCACGTGGCAAGTATTGAATGGTACAGGTAGTATACATTAAGTTGGGTTTTTAATATATAGATAACGTACCGATACCGAACAGGACTGTACCGGTATTCTGATAGAAGATGGATAAATGAAAAAAGATGATTGTCACGTGCACGATACCGCTATTGTTCGTACGGTACTCGTGATCAAGGATGAGCAAATGGTATCGGGTAGCAGTACCGAATTTCCCGAACAAAAAATTTGCAATATAAATTTGGTACCGACTTTTGGCGTTTTCTGTACCAGGCTGGTGCCGGTTTTTACCTTCATGTATCGATACCGAACAGGAAAGTACCGGTATTCTGATAGAAGGTGGATAATGAAAAAAAGATTGTCACGTGGCAATTATTGAATGGTACAGGTACTATACATTAAGTTGGTTTTTAATATATAGATAATGTACTGATACCGAACAAGACTGTACCGGTACTCTGATTGAAGATGGATAAATGAAAAAAGATGATTGTCACGTGGCAAGTATTAAATGGTATAGGTACTATTTATTAAGTTGGTTTTTTAATATAGATAATAATAATAATTTATAATATAGATAATAATTTTTTTTCTTGTTTATTCTTGTATTTTTTTTTGTTATAGCTGATTAATTCAAGATGGAGGATGAGAATGTAGATGCACCAACATGGGAGAACATAGCTCAATCACCAACACTTGAGCCAAATGTTTTTTTTAAATAATGTCCAGGTATAAGATAATACTAAAATATAGAGGTTACTTTCGGTTGGCTAAGAACTCATCTAGGAAACGATATTGTTTTGGCTATCAAAAACGTATCACATATAACTTTGATGATTAGTTGAAGAGGTTACAAATCATTATCCATCAAATAGGGATTTCGTTTTCTCAATTATTTTCGTTGACAAGTATGCCCAAAGCAATCTTATATCAAGCTTATGTCTCACGAGAATTTTTCAGTTGATGCTTAGAAGGTATGAAGTGGAAAAAGAACTTACCATTTATGTGACAACGAGTAGTAATATTGAGACATTTTTAATCAACCAAAGTTAAATGTTTGTTTTAAAGTGAGCTTAATATTGTATATACCAACTAGTAGATGCCCCGCCCGCGTTGCGGGGCGATGGCCGAATAATTCTCAACCAATTAAAAAAAGACTAATATAATTTTGCTAGGAAAAAAAAACGATAATAAGACCGTAATTTTGGGCTCTGGGTAAAACTGTATTTTTTCTAGACTAATGAGCCAGTGTTAGGCAACTCCTTGAGACGAAAAAAAAAAAAAAAAATCGATTAAACCAATTAAAAAAACCTTTATAGTTTTGCAAATAAAAAAAAACTAAAACGATGGGAGAAACGTAATTTTTAACTGCAGGCGAAATCATAATTTTAATTCGGGGATAAATCGTAAACTAAATGGACCAATGGGGAAGTGTCAGCAAGCAGCCGGCATGACAGTAATTTTACACTGGTGGCTAAATCATAATTTAACCAGGAAAACAAACAAAAACGATGGGAAAAATGTAAATTTAAGTTGAGGGCAAAATCGTAACCTAGCTGTGAGAAAAAAAAACTAATGACGAAAGTATCAATTTATACAGGGCAAAATCGTAATTTTTAGCCGATGGGAAAATTAAAATTTTTAGCCGAGAGTAAAAGCGTAAATTTATTTTTAAGCGTGGGAAAAAAACATAACTTTGAACTGATGGCAAAATCGTATATTTAAGGGGAAAAAACTAATGGCAAAACTGTAAACTGAAACGGGTCAAATTCGTAATTTTTTACCGGGGGCAAAATTGAAATATTTAGCTGGGAGCATTAGAGTAAATTTATTTTTAAGCGGGGGCGAAAACATAATTTTTAACTGATAACAAAATCGTAATTTTAAAGGGGGATAAAATCGTAAATTTGTTGGGTCAATAGGGGAGTGCCAGGCAGCTGTCTGGCACTATTGAAGTCGCCGCCCTTATTGCCCAATAAAGTGCCTGACCTATTGAATTCTTACGTCATCAACATGTCTTTGTAGTAGTTGATAATTTGTAAATCTTTTCTGGTGTGAAGATGAAGTCGGTGACGAGCCACATAAGCGATAAAAGTTATGATAGTTGTTATAGTACTGGCACTACTAAAAAATAGACCTAATGCAAGTTTTTTAAAAGCAACCTTTTTCAGATGAGTAAATGGAGAATACATGCATCTGTCAAGCAAGATGGAATTACATTCAAGGTAGATTTATAAATTAATTAAATATTATTTTTCGTATTGTTAATACACTGTATGTTTATATAATATTAAGAAGGTTAAGAAATTCGTAGAAGTACATTCTTGCACTCGAAGCAACAAGGGTGGTAACAAGGTTGCAACTCAATGATGGATTGCTAGTGTCATTAAAGATAAGCTAAAATCTGATGAGGATGTCTCTGATAGAACTAAAGAAGTGGGTTATGAAGATTTACAATGTTGATCCAAGTTTTGTACAACATCCAAGTGTGATTACATTACCAACAACATATCACAGGCGTTTAATGCTTTGATTGGTGAATTACGTTATAAGCCAGTTCTTGACCTTTTAGAGTTCACGAGGGAGAAGATCATGGTATGATTTGACAAAAAAAGTGTATTCTAAAGAAATGGAAGGGTACATTAGTACATAAAACTAAGAGTTATCTTAATCGAATCTCGAAGGTTAGTGTAATGTTTTTTTATTACCTATTATATATTTTAGATTAAAATTTGTATGAACTTGTTGTAGTTTTCTATGTTGTATGTAGAATTTGGGCGAGTAAGAAGTTTGTAGAAGTAGTTAAAATCGAGCTGAATTGAAACGCGGCGAAAAGAATTTGGAGGTCGTACTTGATGAGCGAACATGCACTTGTCGGGTTTGGAAAGTTAAAGGTATTCCATGTTTGCATGCAGCTTCTTTTATTGCTTTCACAAGGGATGTAAACTGGGAGAAGTTTGTTGATTCTTACTACACTATTGAGAAATTTAAATCGACTTATACTCCCATGCCTACAAAGGATCAATGGGTGCACTTAGATGCGGAGCAGAAGATATTGTAACTACTATCAAACAACTGCCCAGAATACCAAGAAAGAATAGAATCATAGCAAGTGACGAGCAAAGAAAAAAATATAAGTGTGGGCGATGTGGTGGGTACGGACACCAACACAAAAAAATGCAAAAATTCGGCATCTCAAGATCAATCATCATCAAGTAAACAGGGAAAAAGAACAAAAGATTGTGAAAATAACTGATCAAAGTCGAGCAATTTACTTTTTGGTACCATATGGTCAAAACTTTGAAATTTGTATTTTGCATTTTTTTGGATATTGTTACATGGAATTTTTGTGTTTGTTTTTTTTTTGGTAATTTTTTGGTACGGTAATAGATTAAAGTTTTGACATTTTGTTTTTGTATAGATAATTGTCACTTGTATTTTTTTTTATGATTGTTACTCTAGCTCATGAGGAAAAATAATGAAAAAAATTACTTAGTAAAAGACGCAAAGAGCAAAAAAAAAAAAAAAAGATAAAAATCTAGTAAAAATGGGTAAATATGCAAACTCCTGTAAGCCATAAAGCGACGGGCTAACCGGCACTCCTTGTCGGCAGATCGTTTGCTGTGAAGTTTCATGTCGGGGCCCCTTTTTTGTTGCCTAGGTTACACCTTCGGGATTTTCTATAGTTTCATAAAATTACGAGTAAAATAGTCATTATATAATTTAATTATAATAAAGTAAATCAAAATTGGTAAATTTGCAATTTTATTAGTTAATAGAGGAGAAATATGCAATTTTCATTTAGACTTGTGTAAATATGTAATTTATAAGTTTTTTAAGGGGAAATATGAAATAACAACAACAACCATACCCAGTAAATCCCACAAATAGCAGAACTATTGGTAGGGTCTGGGGGAGGTGGGATGTAGGCAAACCTTTCCTCTATTCAAGAATAGAGAGGCTGCTTCCTGAGAGACCCCCGACTCCAAAACAACCAACAGACAGGTAGACGAAAAACGGGTAAGTAAATCACGTAGCAGTAGGCAGATAAGTCATCAGTAAGCAACATATATGCATATATACAAGAAAAATCATCATATGTTGGTCTACCTAAAGTGTAAAAGAATCTAACCCCCCCCCCCCCCCTCCTCCCAAGGCACAGGTAGGACACGTCTATACCCTCACCTACTAGTCCTTAATCTTAATCCTACGTCTCCACGAACTCCTATCATAAACCATGTCTTCAGAGAGGTGCAATTTTAACATATCTTGTCTAAGTCTTTCATCCCAAGTCAACTTGGGCCTGCCTCTACTCCTCCCAAGGCACAGGAAATATGAAATAAAAAAAAAACAATTTTTAAATAACTTGCGGCCATTTTCTTATTTCTATTTGTTACTAATTAATCATTTAATTATTGTCCTGTTTAATTTTAGTTTTAAAGCACAACATGTATTGTCGACTCCTTTCAGACTAAATTGCAACCCGTTATTTGTAATGTAAACCGGTTGTTAATATTGCGACCCCAGTACTAATGAAAAGCTGGAACAATCAAAGCCTACATCATGCAATGAACCTGGTAATGGTACTGAGTTTTATTAATATATAGCTATACAATTTTGACCTTCATGATTACACGTGTTAGTTTTAGCTATATTTGAAAAAAAAAAAAAAAGCGTAGAGGTTATATAAAGTACAATTAAATGTTACTTTATGCCTAGAAACATGAACCTAAAGAGGAGGGTCGATCCTAAGAATTCAGATGGATCGTTTATAAGAATTCAGGTGTCATGTTCAAGCCTGGAAAAACGTCACTTTTAAGGCTTAACGAAATAGATATTGTAAACTATTTTTTTAAAACAATGACTAAAGTTATAGCAATAAACAATGCAATTACCAAAATGATAAAATCATAGTATTCCAATGATTGAATAACATATTGTACTAAGCTAATAGCTAACCGATGATTCGTGAAGCTCTCCTTACTTTCTTGATAGCAAATTGATGGATCAACCGGTTTAAGACTTGACTATTTCTTCACCTCTTTTTCTCTTTTTAAGTTTTCCATGGATACACTTGTTTAGGAGCCACTCAAAATTAACAAGCCAACAAATAATAATAAACAAGACTAACAGTAATAAGTCTAATTCAATCAACAAAACCCCTAATTTCTAATAAAGTTTCTAAATTCTAACAATTAACATTCACCTAGTTCTAACAAATAACACCGAAATAATCCAATTAGAGCCACATAATCATCTGACATACTTGAACAGTGATCTCTTCAAAGCCGCAGAGCCTTGCGAGTTGCGTGGCGGTTTACCGGTGGTGATTGATGGAGGACGACGTTACGACGAGGTAGTGGTGACTAGCGAACAATGGTGGCAAGTGGTAATCAGACTTGAGAAATCCTTGCCTTGCGTAATTTGATGTTTGCCGCTCATTGAGTTGTTTTTGTTATTATTATTATTATTTTGAAAATAAATTAATATTGCGCTAAACCTTAAGGGCTAAGTTATAAATTTTAAGACTGATTTATAAATGGACCTAACATATAACTTGATATTTTATATGGGTAATTTATTCAAAAAAATATAACACACACACAAATATATATATATAGGGTTAGGTTCTTTGCAGTACCAACCTTTTAAACAGAACTATTAAGAACCCATTTTAACCATTGATCTTTTAATCTATGGTTGAAAATAGACAATGGCAGAAATTGTAATTAATAGGAAAACTAAGTGAAGTTTTAAAGGTTACGAGGGTATAATGGTAAAAGTAATTTATTGAAATTTAAAAGAAAAAAAATATTATCCCTTAAATTTCTCTAACTTCCTAATCCCATAATCCTCGTTCTTTTCTTTTTCTTAAATTTAGCTCCATCTAATCATTGATACTCAAGCTCAAAGAAGCAAGAAGTCGAACAGGTTCAGTTTTGTTTTCTTTGAATAGCTTTTTTTTTTTGGGAACGGCCTTTTAATAGCCTATTGAAGGTAAGTATTACATATGTGTAAATCTAATTGAAAGATACTTGATGTTTATCAATCAAAATGTAACGTAAGGAATACATATTTATAAGTATTACATATGTGCAATTCTATATAAAAAAACCTTTTTATGTTTGATCAATCTGGCTGTAAGTAATACATATGTGTATGTATTACATAAGTGTAAATTACATGTGTATAATTGTCACCTATACATTCTTAATCTATTATGGAATCACTTTATTCTGTGATGTTTAACATGTGTGTTAACATATATAATATAGCATACAAGTAATTTACCACGTGTGTAATATTGTGTTTTGTAGTGTATCATATATGTAATTATGTAGTATAACATATGTGTAATATAAAGTTGTTTATGTGTAAGCTATTGTTACGTAGGTGTAATTAAAATGATTTACGTATGTAAATAAAGAAACAAGAAAACATATACCGTGTAAATAAAAAATAGAACTAAAAACAATTGATTGTAAATTAAGTGATTACTTTAGATGTATACGCATAATTCTAAAGAATCTGACTTTTTTATGATTATGGCGTCAACTTCAGATCTTTATCTGATTTATTTGGATGTAAACGTCAGAGGAAAAAAAAGGAATTTTATTCAATCTTAAACTTTTGAAATAGTGATAAACCACTAAATATAAAATTTGGATAACTGAGGATGTGTAAAATTTGGATAATGCATGTGATGAAATACGTTTGTATCTGATTTGTGTAGATGTCAATGTGAGAAAAAATAGGAATTTATTTAAAAGTAAAGAGATAAACCAGAGTATATACAAAAATGTGATAATTTTGTATGTTTAAATTTACTTTAATGCCCTTGATTAATAAAATAATAAAAAATTTAAATAAAATAAAATGAGTGGTTGTAATTAGTTCTTCAAGTTCTGTAAAAATTTTGGGTTCTGAATTGATCCTCATCCTATATATATATATATATAGGGAGGAGCTCATGCGAGAACCACCTTTATTGTGAAAACCGCGAGAACCAATGTGAACACAACCTAAAATAGCTAAAAAAAACCTAAAAAAAACTAACCCCCACCCCCCCCCCCCCCCAAAAAAAAAACCTAACCCCCCCCCCCTCCCCCCAAAACCTAAACCCCTCTCCCCCACCCCCCAAAAACCTAACCCCCCCCCCCCCCCAAGCTAAAATGCTAAAAACTAAACCCCCCAAAAACCTAAAAAAATCTAAAAAAAATATAAATTTTTTTTTTTGATTTTTTAATAAAAAAATCGCTACTTTTCGAAGCCAAAAAAAAAAATTTTTTTTTTTTTGGCTTCGAAAAGTAGCGATTTTTTTTTATAAAAAATATTAAAAAATTAAAAAAAAAAAATTTTGTGTGATTTTTAGCTATTTTTAGGCATTTTTTGTTGTGTTCACATTGATTCTCGCAATAAGAGGTGGTTCTCGCATGATCTTCTCCCTATATATATATATAGGTAGAGGAGCCTGTAAAAAGTGCTCAAAGTGTGAGAAGTGTATTATAACACTATATATAATACTATATAACACCATATAAACACCGTATAACAATATGTAACACCATATAATACCATATAACACTATGTAACACTATATATCATTATGTAACAAATATAACACTATAGGTTGTCTGATAGCAAGTCTATGATAGATGTATAGTGTTATATTTGTTATATAATGATATACAGTGTTACATAGTGTTATATGGTATTATATGGTGTTACATATTGTTATACGGTGTTTAGATGGCGTTATATAGTATTATATATAGTGTTATAATATACTTCTCACACTTTAGGCCCTTTTTACACTATCCTTACCCTATATATATATATATATATATATATATATATATATATATATATATATAGGTAGGGGATGGTTCAAATAAAAACCACTTTTATCGCGAAAACTCGAAAACTAATTAAAAAAAGCCTAAAAAACACACAAATTTTTTTTTTTTCAAATTTTTATTAAAAACGCTAGTTTTTTTATATATAAAAAATAAAAAAAAATTGTAGTGCACATGTGTACTATTACACATGTGCACTACAAATTTTTTTTTTTTTTTGAAATTTTTTTTATATACCTAAAATAGCGAAAATTGGTATGCAAAAAAAAATTGGTATGCTTTTTTTTGCTTTTTTAGTTAGTTTTCGAGTTTTCGCGATAACTAGTGATTTTCATTTGAACCTTCCCCTATATATATATATATATATATATATATATATGGGAGGGTTCTTTTAAGAACGCTAAATATTGCGAGAACCATGAGAACGAATGATAAACCAACCAAAACCATTTTTTTAATACAAACCTCAATGTAATTAAAGTATAGCATCAAAAAAATAATTTACAACATCAATTAATCAATTTCTACTCTTAAATCACTCTTATTAGATTTTTTTATACATGTGTAAATATAACAAATTTACACATGTGTAAATGACAAACTTACACATGTGTAAATTTTCTTTATTTACAAATTCAGGTAAATTTAAACATGTAAATTTAATTTTTAATATTGTATTCGAATAATAATGATAAGTGTAAAAAGAAATTTTGAATTTGAATTGTTTTTGACCAAATTATTATGGTTTTTCATTCGTTCTTACGGTTCTCACAATATTTAGCGTTCTCATTTAAATCCCCCTATATATATATATATACATACATATCTGTACTTTCTATAAAAGGAGAATTCCCAATGACATAAGAAAAGCTGATGTGTCAGCCAAAGAGGCTGTCCAACAATGCTTTTCTTATGTCATTACTGCATCATAAAGCCTAATATATAAAATCATTTTAAAATCTACTCAAACCTGTGCCAGAGTAAACATCTGCTCATTTACATGTGACTTTACTTTAATATCTAGCAGTAGTTGTTGTTATGCTCCGTAATGCTTTTAGATCAGCAGGTGTTTAAGGCTAATTACCGGCAAATTCAAATTCAAAAATGCATGGGAATAAGTAATTTGCAATTAATGCATGTGACTCAGAAACTCATGTCAATCATCCTTCTTATATAAGGTTTTTCTTCTCATTTCCCTCGTCATATTTAATCACACTTTCATCATCTCTGATTTTGAAATTTAATCACAATCCGAATTCCGAATTAGAAGCATGTCAATATCAGTTGACAGCAACAATCTTAGTTTTGTTAACGATTTGAATCCTGGGAAAGATATGTGGAACATGAAAGCGAGAATTATTCGAAAATGGAATCATGGTTACAAAATGGATCTCATCTTCATTGATGAAAAGGTAATTTGTATCTCTGATTTTCCCTTTTATTAGAGAATGTAGTGGTGTATGCTAAGAAGATACTTTCTTTAAATGTTCTTCAGGGTGCTAAGATTCAAGCAGGTATTAAGAGTCATCTGATACCTGTTTTTGATGGACAGCTTCAAGAAGATGCTGTTGTGATTTTGTCGAAATTTGGTGTTGGTGAGAATAAAGATTTATATAAAGTAGTAGAACAGCCTTATAAAATCAACTTTTATAGATGCACAACTGTTACTTCTGTGAGAGATTGGCAAGGTGTTGAGTATGGTTTCAACTTCAGAGCTTATGAAGATATTATTTAAGGAGAGGCGTTAAACGCTTTGAGTGTTGGTAGTGTATATTTTTGTAATCATGTCTTCCTTGTATAATATTAGAGAGTTTTACTTATACTCTTGTATAATGATCATATAAATGTTGTTGGATCTGTGGTTTGTTGTGGATATCTTGAAATCTTTGATCGACCTCCAAAGGAGACTAAGAAGATCAATTTCGATATTCAAGACTTTGAGTAAGTTGTTGTTTACATGTGAAGTCATGTACAGATCATAGTTTGTATTTAATGATGTTAATAAATAAGTTGAAGAATGTTGGTATTTAATGTGTGACCATGGTAATGGTAATAAATGAGATCTATGGTGTTTGTATCTAATGATAAATCATAGCAATAAACGAGATCAACAGTTTATTCTTAGTGAATATGTTAGTTAATTTATGGCTCATTTGCTACTTTAATAAATGTCATAACTATAGGATCGGTTTTGACTCCGAACGATTGCGAAACGAACGTGTGACGTGCGGAATCCGTACACGAACGTGACCGAACACACGAGAACGTACTAATAACGTGATTCTATAGAATAATATGACGAGTACAATCCACCGAGAATCATGTATGAGGACTTTCTCTCTCTAGACTTTCTCTCTCTAAGCTTAGCTCTCTAAATCTCCAAATGAAATAAATTCTCGCGTTAAAGGGCTTAACTGACACATGTAAGGTGTTGTAATTGAAACAACTAGGATCTTGTGTGACATGTCGATAGACTTGACGCTCAAAGTGATAAAAGATACTAAGTGATATAAACATAACGAATTATGTATCATGTGGGTAACAGGTCATGGCGTATAATTTTAAGGTCTTATATCTTGCGTTGATAGATTATCAACATATGAAGTTTTAGGTCTTATACTGTTGAGTCATCGGAGGATATCTTGGATGTCCTTCTGTTGCATCCAGATATATGCAGACCTAGATACAATCAGGATATCTTAAAAGAGCCAAGGAGGCCAAAAACTCGAAGGAAAAAACTCTTAAAAGGAGAGAATTTTGTGTGCTATAAAGCAAAATTTGTACCAAAAAGGAATATGCCTGACCCTCGTTCGACGCAAACATTGGTTGCTTTGACTGTACGATGGTACATACCTGTCACCAATGGTCCAACGTCGTAAATCAAATGATGATTCAAGTATACTCACCTGCTACGATGAATTGTTATGCTTATCTTGATCGTGGGGGTATGTCATGGAATGGGACACACGGGTATTATAGTATAATATACCTTAAGCATATTACGAAGTTAAAAATTGAATGTTGAGCGTTAAAGATTGAGTGGACAAACATATTGACAATCACTTAGACCAGTCTGAATAAGTTTGCACTGAAAAATGTTCCTTAATTTGCCTGAGAATGATTTTTATCCAATTCCAAATGTAATTCTACTTTGTAACTGTTGAGTTAATTTGCGTTTCAGTTTTTATTTTCATATAAAATTTAAAAAAATGAAAATTTACAAAATTACAAAAATAGTGTCCTATTTTTTCATAAAAATAAAAAATCCCAAATCCAAAAATAGAGTGTTTTTTTTTGTTTTCTTAAAATTAAAACATTAACCATTCTTAAAAATTTGACTGATCATCAAAAGTTGAAAGAAATTTGAATTGTGAAATTTGAGTACAAGTACTTGGATGTACTAAGTGTTCATGTAGTACTTTCCTCTGTTGCATAGAAATGTATGCTTATAAATTTCTTAGAATTTGCAGAACTTGATTTAAATCCAGATACAAGGGTTGATGAAGAATGAGATGCTATTAGTAGTTGACAAGTATAAAGCATCACAACAACAAGATGTACCAGAATCAGAAGAATCGGGTACAAATCATCGTCTAACAGTGACAATACATGCGAAGAAGTACATGTGAACATGCTTGAAAGAGAAAGATTGAAAAAGAAAACAGATGTTGAGAATCCTCCTCTCACATTCTTTTAACAAGATGTTCAAGCCATGTTGATCGTGATCCTAATATGAAGCTAACTACAATAGAAGAAGAAGAGACCAAATGCTCAGAGTTCAGAAGTCAAGAACTTCTACAACACCTATAGCATAGCAACAACCATAGACTTCGTTGAAGACATTGCTGAATTCATGTTATGAAGACAATTTGATAGCATCCGTCTAGGGCGAGATTGTTAGGCCTAAAATGTGAGACTGATGCATCAAATATATAAAACGAGTTATGGTTACAAGTTAGGTTTTATTGGGTTAGTTCATATTAGTGTTTGGACCATAAAAGGTGATTTGGGCCATGCCTAATGCCATGAGGGCCAGGCAGGCCCATGGGGAGCCCATGTGGGGCATGAGCTTGTATAGGGTATATAAACTACTTTTATGTGAAAACTAGGGTTAAGCCTTTGAGTTACGTCATTCCTAGACAGAGAAAAGGAGGTTGCGATTTGGTGTTTGTACTCATACTTGACATTTTTGCTAATCAATAGTAATAGAAACGTGTGTAACTTGAAAGTGATTCTCGTGTTGATCTTGTTTTTCTTCTTGAATCGGATCAAGTTTGGATTCAACACAAACTTGGTGTTGTTTGATATCATTGTTAGATCTGGTTTACGAGACCTACACCATATTTCTTTTGGATGCTATACCAAGTGTTAGTGTCATACCATACCATACCATACCGAGTTGATAGCATCTGAAACCCGTGGCGAAGCACAGGTACTTACTAGGGTTTTCAAGAGTTTGTTATTGATTTTTGGAATAATGGATTTTAATAATCCCCCAACTTAAAAAATAACCCGTGGTGATCCCACATTTTCACATATTGTAAACTAATAGACCTTTATCCCTTTACCAATAGAACCTTAATTTCTTTTTGTCTTCTTATGCTTTTCGGTTTAGTAAAGGTCCATTGGTTTACAATATATGAAAAGGTAGGACCATCACTGGTTATTTTTTAAGTTGGGACCGTTGCCAGTGGCTAATAGTTATGATTATTAAAATCCATTATTCCTTGATTTTTTAGGGTTTTTTTGCATATTTCCCCATAAAACACATTCAATTACATATTTACCCAAGCCTAAATGAAAATTGCATAATTACCCTTTTCTTTTAAAATGACAAAATTGCCCTTTTCAAAACTAAAAGATCTTCACATGGTGGAAAATTTATTTGTAAAAAGTGTATATATTTATTTCGAAACAAGTTTTAAAATGGAATCGCTAACTAAACCAGACACAATCGGCAAGTGCATTTGTCGCAGTGTAGTGTATATGGTAAGACCGGATATCAAGCTGTGGACGCTATGGGCAAAATCTCGGTACTAAACCTCTATAAAAAAACCTAGCTAATTTAAAAGTTGAGGTTGTGATTTCTAAAAACCTAATTAATTATGAAAGCAGTAAATGGGAATTTCACACAAACAACTCAAGACAGCAGACTGAACTTAGGTAAGCAAAAAGACACGAGGAAGTGGATTTACGATCAGATATGGGAAAATAGGCTACCTAGGCAAGAATCCCTAGACTCATGATTAAAATCCTAACATTAGCTTTAAATGAAGACTTTGTCTAGCCCGATAAACCCCCAAAAGGTAAACCAAACCCAATAATATGACAAGTGATGAAGTGCTAAAATAGACTGACTCGAGTTATCGACCACCAAGTCCCACAACTATCAGGTGTAAAGTAATTTATGTACTAAAACCCTCAAGTCATGAAGCTGAAAAAACTAAAAACTCTGATTCCCCAAGAAACTCTAAACGTGACTAAACAGCTGAACTTGAGTGATCGGCTACTCAAACTACCTAACAATGTCCAGCTAACAACGTAGCAATTCTAGATAAGATTTCTCACTTCTAGAAGAGATTGCACGTTTTAATTAATTGGTTTTAATAATTATTAAACTTGAATTAGATTTCTCACCTTCAAAGTCTAGAGTAAAAGATTAACAACCTATACTGACTCCGGCTCTAAAGTATATTTCTAAGTATCTAGAGCAATGGAACCAGCAAATATATATTATCAAACAATCAAAATCAACACACAAATATTTAGAATCGGGTTTTCAAAACTGTAACATATATATCATCACATTCATTCAAAATCAAAAATTATCTAATCAAACAATCATCTAGTTCATCAATCTAAGCAACCATACAAGTTTAGCTACTTATAGTCAAGAACGAAACATCAATAAAAGAGATTTTTACATATTTCTCACTCCTAAGCCTCCTTATTACGTATTTCCCCAAACCATAAAATCAATTACATATTTCACCTTCCTAACTCATATATATTACATATTTCCCATTTTCATTTGAATGACTTTTATTTATGACTATTTTACCCTTAATGAACTATTAAATGAATATTTACATATTTCTCCATTCTAATATGTAAAATCAATTACATATTTACCCAAATTATGTAGTATCACCCCAATTCTTCTAATTTATTAAATACTTTTATATTACGCATTGGTTGAAATCCCGAAACGATGTGACCGTTTGTTGTTCGGTTTCTGCATCATCGTCACGTATGTTCAACACGCAATTGATGTCGGTCCGACTCCCGCCAATACCGTTTCTTTTTTTTTTTTATTGTTTTCCCTTCCTTTTTCTCACTACATATCCCATTTTTCCCGGCTTTGATTTCCGGCTCTTGGATTTCTTGCATAATTCAAAACCTCATTCATTAACCCCTCCTACTCCATCCATAATAAATGTGTTCTTTTGTGGGGCATGGTGTGAAATCAATGGATAACTAGATGCCCTATTACCGATTATCACAAAAGAAAGGGAATAACTAAAATGATTTTGATGGTAACTGCAATTTTTTTGTTGTTGTAAAATGACTTTGTTGCAAGTTTTAATTATTGACGATTGTGAAAGGGTGCATAATCACCTATTGGATCGTGATTTTTGCATCGACTGTGAGTAAAGTCGGTTTTGTTTTGTGTGAACCTTGGTTTCTTTCCCGCATATTTTCATCCATATTTACTGTTATTAATACGTAATTTATTGGAGATTGGTTTTGAAGTGGATATCCATGTCGACGATGACGAAAGAAAAGCTTTTATGACAAAGAAACCTGAAGCAGGTCCAGAGAAGAAACATATGAAGGTGACGATTAGAAGAAGAAGCTATTAAAAATGGGTGGAAAACTTGTTGGATATGAGATTTGTAATCGATTTTTACATATTGAGAGTAATTGGGTAATTTCTCAAAAAAAAAAAAAGAAACATGTAATTGATTTTATTGTTTAGAGAAATACGTAACAAGGAGGCTTAGGAGGGGGAAAATACGTACAAATCACTAAATAAAATTAAGGTATTCTAAACCAGAAAAGATTGTATAATGTATCGAGTTAATAAAAAAACGAATAAACAATGAATTTCTAACTGAAAGATTAAACTTTAAACCAAGTCCCCAAAGCTGTGTTTTTTTTTTTTTTTTCTTCGACCACCTCCGTTGCGTCCCACGATGTCTACTGTCGTCTGCTTCATGAATACCTTCTGCCGTTGAATAATAATGATTGTGATGTATCCCTTTTCTCCCCCCTTTTAATTCTGTAGGATGCTCTGTATATGCCTCCTCTTGTATTTTGAGTTGCTATACTACTTCATGACCTACAAACCCAAGCCAATCACTAAAGGGCAGGCCTAAGCTACTCGGCCCACACAAAACCAGTAGATGAAGACGGTGGCGTTATTGAAATAAAGTGGACTTTCAAGGTTATTTTGGAGTCTCCAGTGTGCAGCGTATGTCCTTTTAGACTTCATATTTTCATGTCCACCTCCTCTTTCTTAATTGTTAACTAGTTGGTTTTCCCCCGCGCTATGCGGTGGTAACTCAGTTAGTATCAGTTTGGTTGAGTTCGTTTCGATACCGATACTAGTTATAGTAACTGAAAGAGAAAACTAAAGAAATAAAGTCGCGATATTGTCGCATCTTTTACATCAATCAAAAACCTTAAAAACAAATACCGGCTTTTGATAATGTTGATATCGTCATATCGGCACTCATTTTATTTGGTCGAAATCCATTAGATTCATTACATATCGAGACTCGTATAGTTTACAATGTTATTTGGTCGAAATCGATTAAATTCGTCACATATCGAGACACGTATAGTTTACAATAAAAAAAATACATTTTTTAATACTGTTATCAACACTCGTATAATATACAATACAAAAAAAATACGTTGTTTTGAATAATGTAAATACATCGTCGGTTCCGGTTCTATTTGGTATGATAGCGGCACGATATTCCTTTTCATGAAAATTTATATCACAATGTTTAGAAAGTATAGTTACAGAGTTAGATTAAAAAAACAATATGAGCAAGTTACTAAAAAATAAAGTAAATGATAAATAATATTTTATTAAAAACTTATAAAGAATGTTTAAAAATTGAAAACACTATTTATCGTGAATTCAAATTAATATGTATAATAATAATAATAATAATAATAATAATAATAATAATAATAATAATAATAATCTATCTACTATAATAAAAGAAACCGATAAGTGACACGTGTCATTCATTGAAAGCGTCTACATTTGTAATTTCCTGTCTTTTCATACTTATCTTATATCAATTAATTAAATAATAAATAATCAATTAATATTAAATCTTATCTTACTTGTAATGTCGGATAGAATCATTCTATTTTTTCTAATAATATATTATCTTCAAATTTAAGTTATAAATTAAAGACATTTTTTTAATAATAACACAAAACAATAATCTTAAACTTAAAAAAAAAATAAAAGAAACCGATAAATGACACGTGTCATTCATTGAAAGCGTCTACATTTGTAATTTCCTGTCTTTTCATACTTATCTTATATCAATTAATTAAATAATAAATAATCAATTATCCTATATATTAATAAAGCAAGCTTATGAATAGTATTAGGACACTTTGGTAATTTCATCATACAACAGTACACCCCCATCGTCACTTCTTCATCTTCTCCACCATTTCTCATCTAAGAAACCCTCACACCATCATCTTCAACTCTGCCTCCCTCTTTTCTCTGCATCTTCATCGTCCCTGAAGAAACCCTAATCCTCTAAACTATTCCTCTCTTGATCTCTACTGCAACCTACACACACAAACATGGACCATAACTTCATTTTCTTCCAAATACCCACACCACAAAACCATTCCCTCCCTCTCTGTCGAATCCGGCGACTGGAGGTGATCTCCGGCCGGTTATTCCGGAGAGTAGAACGAGAAGGAGATCGGAGAGAAGGAGCAGAAGAGAGAGAGAGAGACGGCGAAGGGTTTCGGCGCCGCCGCGGCGACGGCTGTTACGGTGGATCTTCACGACGGCGGCTGTAGCCGCCGGAGATGACGACGGCGGTGGCGGTGGTCGCTGTTTCAGGTTAGTGGTTCTACTCCGTTCATGTTCGGGTCTCAATTTGCTTTGATTTAATGAATGTTTGTGAGGTATAATCATGATCTTATAATCTTTGATTTGGAAGTTTCTGTTTTGCGAATTACTAAACACATCATCTCGTAATCGTTTCGTATCTGCAATTGCACAACAAAAAACACAAATTGTAAACAAATAGGCGTGAATTAAGCACAAAATGATGAAGAAAATAGAGGCAAACCTGTGAATTATGAAGAAATTAGGGCAGATCTAAGCAGAAATTGAAATTGAGGTGAATGATGTGTGTTTAGATCGAGTATTGAAACAATAATTAGTTATTATTATGTAGCAGAAAGATTATTAGTTTCAGAAGAGGTATAACAGAAAAAAAAAAAAAAAAAAAAGGTGAAGAAATTTGTAGCCCTTTTAGAATTAATGGCCCATTTGAAGTACTAAACAAATTCAATATGTATGTACTTTTGTGAAACGTAGCAACTTTAGAAATCTTTGGGAGTTTTTTTATGGATAGTGTATCTCCAACAAGAAAAAAAAACCGCTTTGAAACTAAAGTTGCCATTTCTTCTATTGGTTATTAGGATCAATGTCCATTCATAGTAACAAAACCTAGAAATGAAGCATGATAAAGATTTTAGCACAAAGATTAAACCTAGAAACCAAACATGTGACGCAAGAAATCCAAAAGAAAAAAACGTTTTAATGCTTTATAATCATATATGCTAACCACAATGTAAATCGCGCAACGCGCGTCGGTCAATGACCCTAGTTAATATTAAATCTTATCTTACTTTGAATGTGGGATAGAATCATTCTATTTTTTCTAATAATATATTATCTTCAAATTTAAGTTATAAATTAAAGACATTTTTTGATAATAACACAAAACAATAATCTTAAACTTAAAAAAAAAATAATAATACGCTCATATGAAAAATTTAAAGTACAAACAAAATATACAAGATAACTTATTAGACATTAGATCAAACTTTAAAAAAACACTAATTAGGAAGAGAAGCTAACAATATAATTCAGTTTTTGATTTTTCAAATTGAGGTTCTAATCAATTTGAATTAAACTTAACAAAGTTTGTGATTTGATTCGAATTAAACCGGACCAAATAATGATTTTTTAAATGAATCCAGTAGCATATTATTTACTATACAAAATTACATTTGTTTAACCCGTGTAATACATGATGTTTTTAAAGATATAACTTTTTTATTATTTAGTATATATTCGCCCCACTTGCGGTATACAAGGTTACAAAATTACATTTATTTAACCCGTGTAATACACGGTGTTTTTAAAGATATTTTTTTTATTATTTAGTATATATAATTAGATTTATTCAACCCGTACAATACACGGATTTTATTATTTCGTATATAAAATTACATTTATTCAGTACAATACATGGGGTTCTTAGAGATATAATTTTTTTATTATTTAATATATAAAATTATATTTGTTTAACTCGTGTAATAAACGAGATTTTTAAAGAATAATTGTTTTAGTTTAGTATATAAAATTACATTTATTCAACCTGTGTAATATACGGGGTTCTAACCTAGTGTATAATATAATAATTCCCAAAGTCAACAAACTTTATATTTTCATGTTCACCTCCTCTTTCTTAATTGTTATTATGGACCTTTTCAATTTATGCAATTTCCTCACATGGCTACAATATCAAAACAACATGAATGATGTCAAGATAATAAATTAACTCTTAGGATGCGAGGTATATGGAGTTCGTCCCTGGTTCGTTCTGGTCCAGCGCCAGCCAAACACCGCCCCGCCCCCTAGCTTCATCCTCACCGTCCCTTTCCAGACGTTGGTGCCGGTCCACAAAAGGACAAAAATCATCCCTCCCCCTCTCTCACACACCTATACGTACAATATATACATATATGTTTTAGGTCCATCCCCTCATTTCCATACCTCCATCATCTTTGCCTCATCCTCACACCCATCCTACGTGGATCCTACGTGACGGATCATCCTCTAAGGGAGGACCATCACCATACCGCATAACCTTATGTATTATAACAAACTAATGTGAAAGTCAAAGTATTAAATGATTATTTAATTAATTGCAAATTGCATACCCACGTAAACCAATAGGCTACAAGGTGTGGTATAAAGCCCTTAGAGGCATTATCACGCCACCTCAGTGCCACCTCACCATCACGTCACACAGGGGGCTTTAAAGCCACTTCCTTACTTGCATGCAACGGTTTAAAGCTCTCATCATCATTAGCTAATTATTTTTTTATTTATATATTTTATTTTTTTAATTATATGCCAATTTTAATAACTAGAAAAAAAAACATAATTTCAATAAAATAAAATAAAACATTACAAAGTCCTAAAAAATGCAAAGTTAAAAAATAAAGCACTAGAAAATAAAAACTACATACATTTCGCTCGAATTTGTGCCTTACGAGCCTCCAAAATGACTCAGTCCTCCTCTGCTAGATATGAAAAGTCTTTCGTGAGAAATTCAATTTCTTTCTGGATTTGTTTCTCCATTTTTAGTTCTTGCTCCTTTTCCTTCATCTAGAGAAGCTTGTTGAGTGTATTGTCGAACTCGTCCAACCATGACGGGCCATCCGATGGCGTTGAAGAAGACGTGTGTAACACCTCGAAAATTCGTGTTCAATAGAATGACGACACGTGTCATGTAAGACAAAAATATTATTAAACCCGGATCCAATTAAAGATGTATGACAGGATTTAAAAGTGTTGTCATGTTAAATTTACACCTCTGAACGACCTCATTATGAATTCCAAGACTAATAAACATCTGGTATATATTCAAATCCGGTGATTTCTAGCAATAATTGACCCATAATTTCAAGAATGGAAATCCTACGATGAAATGCACGACAACCCTTCGTTCATGGCTTTTCGATAAAGTCCAAGACAATTGTACATCATTAAAAGTGGTATAAACTGTTCAAGGCACGTTTTAGAGGCCCCCTTACTGAAAAATAATGGCCCAAATTTCGTATTGCTTGATTGTCCGTTCAAAGCCTGAAAGGCCATCAATTTTCGCCCTCTGGAACATGCTTACGGACCGTAAAGGTCGAGCCTTACGGTCCGTAAGGCATGCACATCGACAGTAAACGGGACAGGGGTCTGTTATACGCATGAAACCGACTTATAATCGATTTTCCACATCTTTGGACGACCCCTACATGCTTTTTAGACCTCTAGGACACTTTTGGGTGATCAGGGGCACATGTTAGGCTTGTGTGTCAATGATCTAAGTGAGATTAAACACTATATAAAGGCCTCTTGTTGCAACCATTGATCTCACTCATTCCTTCTGCATTTCTAGAGCTTCCTGGAGCTTAAGAGCAGACCCTAAGCCTTCCTAATCGTGCATAGGACTTCTGTAAGTATGCTTAACCTTTCTTAGTTGAGTTTTTACTTAGTTTTAGCTTAAAAGTCAAACCGTCGTAATTAACGGTTGACTTAGCGATTAATCATTAATGGTCCAGTGAATAGTCGAATTGAAGGTAGTTATAAGTTGGTAATTATGTGAGCATTAAACCCTTAAAAGGGCACCCTCTGATTCCCGTTCTAACTAGATCAAATGTCGGGTCAAAGTTGTTTATAAAAAGTCAACAAGATCCTAATTTGCGATTTAAAACATAATTAACAATGTAGAAGCTTTGCAACCTGTTTTATTACTCTTATAACTTAGTAATTAATGTAAGAGCATGTCTAAGCATGTTCGACCCGACAATTTTCTGTTTAGACCCGGTTCGGAACCGAAAGTCGCAAAACTTTGACTTTTGCTTGGACTTCAGTTCTGACCCGATTTAGTATGGTTTGGAAATGCCTTATAGCTTCCTTAGGACCAGGTTACATGATAGTATAACCCTCTGTGGTTGGATCGTTGATTGTCCGGTTCGTTTACACGTTTCCGTTAAATGCTTAATGTTGACCATAATGCCCTTTTGACCATAAAACGAGAATTTTGGAAATATGAAAGGACAATAATCTTTATTACTGATTTATAAACATGTCCCTAAAATTTCACATCAGTTGAAGGTCTAGATTAGGAGTTATGCTCATTTGCGTAATTATAACGCCTTTTAGTAATTAAACGGCGCAATTAGCATAAAGCCTATCTAAACCCAATTTTTGACACCAAACCTTTTACCCACTGACATAATATAATATTTTGGGATTTTTAAAGGTTTTTAATTATTTTTAACCTGCTCATAACCTAAGGTTATGGCATTGATTCGATAAATACCGATTATACCCTTTTTGTGTACAAAATGAGTTTTACATAGTATTTTGACACCAATCTAATTGCTACTGATTTTATATAATAAATAAAGTATTTTGAACATTATAACTTGATCAGAAAACTCAGATTTCATATATAACCCGGAAATCGCTTAAAATGGCTTTTTGAGCGTATTAAACGCATAGTTTGGGTTTAAAACCATTTTGCCATATAAGACCTATTACCAACTGATATGACCTAATAAAATGAGTTATTTTACTGATGTATTCGGACCCGAAGCTCAGAATTTCAATTAACCTCTTTTATAATCTTTAAAAAGACCAAATACCCCTACGGGGCTTAAATTAATATTAAACTCGTTTTGGGCATAATGGAAGGTATCCTACTGATATCACAACATATTTAAGGCATATTAACTTAGGAAACCTGTATATGATTCATTTGGTACTCGTTACGCATCTTTCGCGTTCGGATCGGCTTATGTAACTAGTTTGCATATATTAGCCGAAACGGGTCAAACCATATCATTTTTGTCTCAAAATCCAGAATGTGTTTAAGTTTCCCATATTAAACAAGCATACAAGCTTGTCGGGTCAAAACCACATTCTAATCCGGTCTTCGCTTTATCATGCGTTTGAACCGTATCTCCCTTTTGAAAACTAACCGGTCTAAGTCAAGGCTTAATTAAAGACCCGTTAGGATTCTAATAGGTTATTAAAAACCTTCGTTCCAGATTTAGGAGCCCAGTAAAAGCTATCTGTACTTGCCGATTTGATACGGCTGGGATTGAAATTATATTTAGCTCAGGTAAATACTTTTAACTTATTTTCCCTATACGGGCTTGGGGTACGGTATTATAATACCGCTTGGTCGGGTATGAAGTCGTACAATCACATGTTGATTAAAAAGATGCATAACCCATTTTATTCCGTCTTGTTTGATGCAATGCCTTTGGGGGGTTAATGACCATGTCCTGGATATCCTCGGCTCATTCATTAGGGATGGCCACGACTTAAGCACGGGGTGTAGGCATACACCTAACAGCTGCGTATGTAAAAAGGGTAGTTCACAAGAAGGGAATCTTCTTGTGGAACCATACCGCGTGGTGTGTCTATTAATCTTGTTAAACCGGCTCTTCTAACCGGGTACTAAATGGACGACAAACATGTAAAACTGTATAGAAGTTTATTTCTACATAATTATCCCAAGTTAAAAAGATATCTTGTGCCATGTGCATTCAAATCAATTGTCTAAACCATTTTCAAAATGAGTCAGTTAATTGTATTTACCAGTGTAAACTGACGTATTTTCCAAAAAGGTTAAGTGCAGGTACTATACGAAATAGGCTGGCTACTCCAGACATCAATAATCAAGTCTTGAAAGCTCTAGATGTCAAAGTCTGTTGAACAGTTTTCTTTTATTTGATCCGCCTGTGGATCCCTTACTTTCCGTTGTAATACTTGATATTACTTTATATTCGGACTATAATATAATTTATCTTTTGCTTCCGCTGTGCATTCATATATATTGTGTTGTTTGACTATGATGATATTAACTACGTCACGATACTCCCCACCGGGCCCACCGGTAATACGTGGAATAGTCGGGGTGTGACAGGTTGGTATCAGAGCCAACATTGAGTGAATTAAACACTATCCTTTTGTGTTTAATCTCAATGACACAGTAGCACATTCCTTGACCTTCCGAGTCTAGACTTAACATAGGAATGCTCTCGTCTCTATTCGGAGAACTATTGCTTTCAATTTTATATACTTTTAATATATCGCCAAGCAAAGGAGCCGTAATGGAAATCCTCCCCATCCGAAGTCGAGGAATACGGAGCCTTGTACTGCGATTAGGATAAACGTGCAACTGAGGAGAAAACATTTAGAAATAATATGAAGAAGAAACTCCTTTTGCTAAAGATCGTTTCTTTAATAGTCCTTATAAGGACATATTTATCCTTCAGTCCCTTGAGGACAACGTTATTCCTTTCAAGTCCCATTTAGGGCAAACCTGAATTTTTTTAATTTTATAGTGGAATGATTAAATTTAAATTTTCATTCTAAACATGAAATATGAAATAAATGGAAAATAACATTCCTTTTATATGATCTACCATTATAATAAAATGGCAATATCTAAAAAAGGACAAGACCTAGCTCATGTGTCATTTTAAGACAGGGCCAAGACGGTAGTTCCACAATTAGATTCAGATCCTTGTTTACATCTCAATTTGGGATTTTTCTACGTTAAATATTAAAAGAATCTTAAAGGTAAAACCTAGCCTAAATGTCAATGCAGACATGGCCAAGATGGTAAAACCTAGCCTAAATGTCAATGCAGACATGGCCAAGATGGTAAAACCTAGCCTAAGTGTCATTGCAGACATGGCCAAGACGGTAAAACCTATCCAAAAGATTCCAATTCCTGTTAACATCTGTAAGTATGTTAACATTTTTGGCAAACTGTGAATCGTTAAAGTCACACAGGCTATCTTTTAAAAAGGGGGTTAATCGAAATTCCCTTATTTGAAATAATCATCCCTTAAGGGTGAAGTGCCCACGGGCTATAATTAACATCCTCTGAGACTAAAGACAGTGGTAGCCTACAACTCCCTGTCAAGAAGAGGTAATGAACTTTGATTCAAACCTTAATGTCTCGATTCTCTGAAATCATGGCTTATATCATCCTATAAGATGATCATATTATAAACATCCCTTAGAAGGGAAGTGCCTACGGGCTATAGTTAATGTCCTCTGAGACTAAAGACAGTGGTAGCCTACAACTCCCTGTCAAGAAAAGGTAAGGAACTTTGATTCAAACCTTAATGCCTCGATTCTCTGAAATCATGGCTTATAAATTAAACTTGTCCACGTGACTAGGCCTTTTGTGCTACTACTAACTTATAAATTAGGATTTATGATAAAAATCCTGAATAAAATAAATATCTTTCCTTTCCTGCCAGTATACATATTAAAAAGAATCTTAAAGGTACGACCTATCCTATATGTCATTCCAGACGAGGCCAAGATGGTAGAACCTATTCAAAGGATTCAAATCCTTGTAACATTGTAAATATGTTAACACTCCTGGCAACAGTGATGCGATAAAATCACACTTGTCATCTTTATATTAGGAATTTTTCCAAACCCCTTATTTAGCATAAATGATCAATAGAAATCATGGCTAATAAGGGTCGAGCATGATGAAACATCAAAACATCCATTGGGATGTATACCTACGCGCAAAGATGTATACATGAAAAGATAGTTTTATTTCCTAACTTCTTGTCAAGACAAAGAATTATGAAATTTTCCGATCCAAAGGAATCATAGATTATGTTTTAAAAATTTCCCTAGTGACAAGGCCTCTGTGCCATCCAAGAAGTCTTTGGGACAAACCCTTATGCTATATAAAATGTCTGTACGATATTTACAGTCGTGACTTATGTCCCCTGTCTAATAAATATGAAGGATTATATTCCGTTTAAACGCCAAAGATGGTCTATTTAAAAACCTAGGCAAAACATAATCAAATAAATTTAATACTATCTATTCGCCTATATGGCTTAATTGTACCATGGCTATTTAATCATCAAATTCGACAATTCACCATATAATTAAACCAATTATTACTACTTGGTTTGTAGTCTTCAAAGCTTCACCATGGCTGACTCCTCTGAAGCTCACAATCATCCAGTTAATCAAAATGACGATTCAAGGAGACCCTGGGTATGGGTTGCCTAAGCACTTGTTGAATATGGTATTTAATACCAAAGCTTCGAGTATGGAAAACTCAGGAGAAACAAACAACAGTCGCGATGCTAGAGATGCGACAAATGTTAATAATGAATCCAATGTGAACCTCAAATGTTAATGGAGTAAATCTCCAGAACTGTGATTAACGCAGCGGTTAGAAAGGCTATGAGAAAAGTCATGAAAAGGTTCGAGAAGCCGAATGATGTTCGCTTTAAAACACATGTCGCTGCTCATGAGAAAGAGTTTTATTCATGCTTCAAATGCGAAGAATAACCCAAACAAAATCATATGTGGTAAGAAGCCCCTTTCCTTTTAGGATGTATTTAAAAGTACTTCGTCTCTTAGAAGTCAAGAGACTTCAATAGTAAAAAGGGGCCATCAATTTCAGGAAATGATGGATGAAGTAGAAACTATTAGGTATATCAGCGGTTATGCTGGAAGGGACATGGTAAGGTATACATCACAATCATTCGATGGCAATACCCATAATTAGTGAGGACATTAATGAAATCCTCAAGAAGAATCCTCTTATACATTGTGGGGCGGTCCAAGTTTTAAGGACCTTATTAGAAAAACCTAGTATCCGCTTCGCGAAATGGGAAAAGATGGAATAAGAATTTTATGACCCTCGCCATAAAAGTTCTAGATTGTTGACAGTAAGTCGCAAATTTTAATTCATTGACTGAGATAGTACCCTAATCAGTCTACCCAAAAATCTAAGCTTAATGCAAACAATTATTGGTGGTTAGCATCGGCAATAAGAAGGCACATTAAGGTTTTAAAGCCTGCTTGTTATAAATCCATTATGGATCTACCTCGGCTACTCACGTAATATAGATTAAGAAATAACCAGTCAATGCTAAGACTGCCCTAAAGTTGTCTAAGATTGTACAGCTAAGTTTAAAAGGGTTAAGAATGGGGGCGTTTAACCCTCCTGATGAATGATTAGAGGAAATTCACGTTAATAATGACACCAGATAAACCCCTTATTGTGGTTTGATTGCTAGGAGATACGTTTGGGTTCAGGTGCTGCTAAGTCTCTCATAAGACCATAAGCTTAGCAAACTTTTAGAAATTTTTCCCCTAAGAAACCCAGATATTAAGTATAAGGTAAAACTCACAGGCAAATCATAAGAACCATTTCTTCTGTTCCTGTTAGAAACCTTCAGGCGTAGAATTTTAGAAGTATCCTTTCTGTAGAGGAAATGCGTCAGCATTAGAGTTGATATCTCTTTGATCTCTAACGATTGCGAATACCAAACAGTATGATAAAAAGCGCCATATGAGGATTGGTATATCTTAATATGTTCCATAGATTGCTTCCATGCTGATCAGTATGGAGGTTTAATGCATGGGACCACAAAGATATTCCGAGAGGTCATATGGTACTAAAGTCAACTAATGGGTTTCAAAGGAGATATCCAGAATGGAATTGTCCAAGTAAATGTTCCAGATCAAGGAGTTCGTGGACTCGTAACATAAATGTGTCACTTAATTGACACAAGCAATGATGGATGAATTGGAGCCTGAGATTTGTAAAAATCTCTATAACCTCCTTGTATCTTAATTATCTTTCCTAAGATTACCCTGTTTACCCCTGAGAGGCAGGAAGAGTTAAGGTTTATATCCCATTTAAGGCTGTATTATTATGAAATCTCCAAGACGGCTAGTACCATCATTGGAGAAATCGAAACCCTGATTAACTAAGTTTTAAAATAGAGGGTTCATTTAGCCTAACTCAATATCCTGAGAGTTCGGTATAGATAATTATGAAAGACGGTTCATTTTGCTTATGCATTGTTTACCGCAACCCTAATTAGGCAACGATTAAGAATCGCCACCAGCTGCCCAGGATCGTCGATTTGTTCGACTAACTGTAAGGATTAGCTACTCCTTAAGATTAGTTTTGAGCAATGGTTGGAATAACCATCTCACCTGAAGATAAGCTTTTCTATAATAGTTGTTTTATAAGTATCAATGTGGCTCCTTTTGAGACCTTGTATAGATGGAATGTTAAACATCTATTGTTGGGACAATAGATTGGTAAGTCCACTTATCAGGATCTGAAAGTTGCATTGGAAACAACGAATAAGATCATACAAATCCCTAATTATCTGTAAGTTGCCATTATTCGGCAGAAAATCAAGGATTAATGAAAATAGCAAACCTCCTAAATTCTTGTTAAGGAATGAGGTTCAACAATAGATATCACCCAGGAAGGGTGTGCCAAATTTGTTAAATTATCAGGCTAGTCAGGCCCTGAGTATATAGAATCATTCGAAGGAAATCGAATGTATCAAGATCAAGTAGCTTATAAGCTAAAACCTATTTAAGGAGCTTGGCGGAGCACGCAATACATTGTACACTAGTGACGGAAGGATGTGTTTCGCCAATAAGTCAAGAAGCACTATCACATAATGATATACAGATTTATGATGTGATGAGCATCCTGTATCGATTGAGGATCAACAGGTTAAGAAGCTCTAAAAGGATACATGTACCTAATATAGGAGCCACTTTGGGAGCTTGGAAAGACTCCAGATATGTTATAGAAGTTAAGTCCATTATGCGACAAAAAGTACTTCCAGCATTTTAGCAAATCTCGAGGTCGAGATTTCGTTTAAGGGGGTGAGGATGTAACACCTCGAAAATTCGTGTTCAATAGAATGACGACACGTGTCATGTAAGGCAAAAATATTATTAAACCCGGATCCAATTAAAGATGTATGACAGGATTTAAAAGTGTTGCCATGTTAAATTACACCTCTGAACGACCTCATTATGAATTCCAAGACTAATAAACATCTGGTATATATTCAAATCCGGTGATTTCTAGCAATAATTGACCCATAATTTCAAGAATGGAAATCCTACGATGAAATGCACGACAACCCTTCGTTCATGGCTTTTCGATAAAGTCCAAGACAATTGTACATCATTAAAAGTGGTATAAACTGTTCAAGGCACGTTTTAGAGGCCCCCTTACTGAAAAATAATGGCCCAAATTTCGTATTGCTTGATTGTCCGTTCAAAGCCTGAAAGGCCATCAATTTTCGCCCTCTCGAACATGCTTACGGACCGTAAAGGTCGAGCCTTACGGTCCGTAAGGCATGCACAACGACAGTAAACGGGACAGGGGTCTGTTGTACGCATGAAACTGATTTATAATCGATTTTCCACATCTTTGGACGACCCCTACATGCTTTTTAGACCACTAGGACACTTGTGGGTGATCAGGGGCACATGTTAGGCTTGTGTGTCAATGATCTAAGTGAGATTAAACACTATATAAAGGCCTCTTGTTGCAACCATTGATCACACTCATTCCTTCTGCATTTCTAGAGCTTCCTGGAGCTTAAGAGCAGACCCTAAGCCTTCCTAATCGTGCATAGGACTTCTGTAAGTATGCTTAACCTTTCTGAGTTGAGTTTTTACTTAGTTTTAGCTTAAAAGTCAAACCGTCGTAATTAACGGTTGACTTAGCGATTAATCATTAATGGTCCGGTGATTAGTCGAATTGAAGGTACTTATAAGTTGGTAATTATGTGAGCATTAAACCCTTAAAAGGGCACCCTCTGATTCCCATTCTAACTAGATCAAATGTCGGGTCAAAGTTGTTTATAAAAAGTCAACAGGATCCTAATTTGCGATTTAAAACATAATTAACAATGTAGAAGCTTTGCAACCTGTTTTATTACTCTTATAACTTAGTAATTAATGTAAGAACATGTCTAAGCATGTTCGACCCGACAATTTTCTGTTTAGACCCGGTTCGGAACCGAAAGTCGCAAAACTTTGACTTTTGCTTTGACTTCAGTTCTGACCCGATTTAGTATGGTTTGGAAATGCCTTATAGCTTCCTTAGGACCAGGTTACATGATAGTATAACCCTCTGTGGTTGGATCGTTGATTGTCCGATTCGTTTACACGTTTCCGTTAAATGCTTAATGTTGACCATAATGCCCTTTTGACCATAAAACGAGAATTTTGGAAATATGAAAAGACAATAATCTTTATTACTGATTTATAAACATGTCCCTAAAATTTCACATCAGTTGGAGGTCTAGATTAGGAGTTATGCTCATTAGCGTAATTATAACGCCTTTTAGTAATTAAACGGCGCAATTAGCATAAAGCCTATCTAAACCCAATTTTTGACACCAAACCTTTTACCCACTGACATAATATAATATTTTGGGATTTTTAAAGATTTTTAATTATTTTTAACCTGCTCATAACCTAAGGTTATGGCATTGATTCGGTAAATACCGATTATACCCTTTTTGTGTACAAAATGAGTTTTACATAGTATTTTGACACCAATCCAATTGCTACTGATTTTATATAATAAATAAAGTATTTTGAACTTTATAACTTGATCAGAAAACTCAGATTTCATATATAACCCGGAAATCGCTTAAAATGGCTTTTTGAGCGTATTAAACGCATAGTTTGGGTTTAAAACCATTTTGCCATATAAGACCTATTACCAACTGATATGACCTAATAAAATGAGTTATTTTACTGTTGTATTCGGACCCGAAGCTCAGAATTTCAATTAACCTCTTTTATAATCTTTAAAATGACCAAAATACCCCTACGGGGCTTAAATTAAGATTAAACTCGTTTTGGGCATAATGGAAGGTATCCTACTGATATCACAACATATTTAAGGCATATTAACTTAGGAAACCTGTATATGATTCATTTGGTACTCGTTACGCATCTTTCGCGTTCGGATCGGCTTATGTAACTAGTTTGCATATATTAGCCGAAACGGGTCAAACCATATCATTTTTGTCTCAAAATCCAGAATGTGTTTAAGTTTCCCATATTAAACAAGCATACAAGCTTGTCGGGTCAAAACCACATTCTAATCCGGTCTTCGCTTTATCATGCGTTTGAACCGTATCTCCCTTTTGAAAACTAACCGGTCTAAGTCAAGGCTTAATTAAAGACCCGTTAGGATTCTAATAGGTTATTAAAAACCTTCGTTCCAGATTTAGGAGCCCAGTAAAAGCTATCTGTACTTGCCGATTTGATACGGCTGGGATTGAAATTATATTTAGCTCAGGTAAATACTTTTAACTTATTTTCCCTATACGGGCTTGGGGTACGGTATTATAATACCGCTTGGTCGGGTATGAAGTCGTACAATCACATGTTGATTAAAAAGATGCATAACCCGTTTTATTCCGTCTTGTTTGATGCAATGCCTTTGGGGGGGTTAATGACCATGTCCTGGATATCCTCGGCTCATTCATTAGGGATGGCCACGACTTAAGCACCGGGTGTAGGCATACACCTAACAGCTGCGTATGTAAAAAGGGTAGTTCACAAGAAGGGAATCTTCTTGTGGAACCATACCGCGTGGTGTGTCTATTAATCTTGTTAAACCGGCTCTTCTAACCGGGTACTAAATGGACGACAAACATGTAAAACTGTATAGAAGTTTATTTCTACATAATTATCCCAAGTTAAAAAGATATCTTGTGCCATGTGCATTCAAATCAATTGTCTAAACCATTTTCAAAATGAGTCAGTTAATTGTATTTACCAGTGTAAACTGACGTATTTTCCAAAAAGGTTAAGTGCAGGTACTATACGAAATAGGCTGGCTACTCCAGACATCAATAATCATGTCTTGAAAGCTCTAGATGTCAAAGTCTGTTGAACAGTTTTCTTTTATTTGATCCGCCTGTGGATCCCTTACTTTCCGTTGTAATACTTGATATTACTTTATATTCGGACTATAATATAATTTATCTTTTGCTTCCGCTGTGCATTCATATATATTATGTTGTTTGACTATGATGATATCAACTACGTCACGATACTCCCCACCGGGCCCACCGGTAATACGTGGAATAGTCGGGGTGTGACAACGTGTCCTTCGCTTGTGCAGCTGCCTTACTTCTATCCCTACCCTTTGTTCGTGGTAGCTCTTGCGGTTGTTCGAATTCGTCAAAGTCGTCGTTTAGATTAATAGTTGTACGAGCATCGGACTCGGATGGTTCGGTAGTGGATGTTGATTTGGACAGTTTTGACCTATGGGCGGTTGGGTCAAATGGCGGTACAAGATGCCAATTGGGAGATTTGCGAAGAAGCTACCACGAAGGTATCATCGTAAACGGATGCCCATGATGCAATCCATAGTCATTGTGCGTTGAGGTCATAACGTCCACATCGCTCGAACCGCTTCTTCTTCTAACATTGTTGGCGTAATGATTAGGTAAATTGTTGAAATTGGAAATCTTGGTCCGCATTGTGGTCCACTTGCCCGAAAAAGAGTCAGCCGTACGATATTCACCACGACCCATTGCAGCGAAAAACTTCTCACGTATACGCCTCCAAAATACTTTTATATCTTGGTCGTTTCCTATAAAAATGTTTAATTATAAAAATATATTTATAAAAGTATGTAAAAAAAAATTATGGAGAGAAAATTTACCAACAATCTCATCTTCCGATACATCGAGCCATGTTTGTGCCACTTTTCGACCGTTTTAGGAGCACATGTTTCAGTCTCACCCTTCTTACAATGCCTTTTGGATCATCCACCTTTTGAGGAAGTGGGTTCGGCTTGGGTTTCGGGTACGGATTCGGTTCCGGGTGTGTTTTGGGTTTGAGGTATGTTTTGGGGAAAATGGAGGTTGGGAATAATATCCGTAAAACCCGGGAATCGGTGGAGTGGTCGGATGAGGTGAAGTTGGGGTGCTAGGTGGCATCGGATAATATCCAAGCTCGCCCATCCGCGGGTCTCTTTGATAACGGTCTTCTTGTTCGTTGTTGGGATTGTTTGGTGCACTTTGCCAAAATTGATGGTTCGGATCCCACACATTTTGGTTGTTGGGAAACATTGTGTGATTATGAAAAAAAAAGTGTAGAGATTTGGTATAAAGAGTAGAGGAAGAAAGGATGAAAAAGTGTAGAGATTTGGTATAAAGGTAGGGTATTTATAGGTAAATTATAAATTTTAAAATAATTTTTTTAGAATGTTACCGTTCAACTAACGGTCATATTGACCAAACACACATCGATCCCCTCAAAATTTGCTTGTTAGCGTGCTAGTGAGCTCCCCACAGCGCCCCCGTTTAAATCCCGGGGTGTGGTGCATAGTGCCCCGGGGCGCTAAAATGTATGATGTGGCAGGGTGGCATTAAGCCACACCCCCCTGATCTTACATTTTCTTTTTCTAAAATTCATTTTAATTAATTTGGTGCTATAATGATATGATAATACATGACATGGTTTCTACCACTACTCATTGACATCTCTATATCCTGCTCTCTTTCTTAATTACTCTTAAAAAGTTTAGCTCGTTTTTACTTAAAATCATCAAATATGAACTAATTACGACTAGAATTTAATAAAAACGACCCTAAAGCTGCTCAAAAGTGTAGGAATATTAATATAAAAATATGTATAATTTAGAGCATATCAAAAATCAGGTTCAAAGTTAATTATACGATTCAAAGCCACGACTCTTCAGTTTCTTCTACGACGTCTCCTTCAGGCTACGCGGCTGTCTCCGGCGCGTCTCTTTCAGCCTTATCAAGGGAGGTTAGTTGTTCGTTTATTTGTCTTGTTTAGTTAAGAGACATGACATATATAGTGGATCCATATTCCACTCGGTCAGGGGCGCAACATAGTGGAGGCGGGAGGGGCGGCCGACCCCCTGATCTTTTCGCTTAGTAGTGGAGAGTATGTAGTTTTCGTATAGAAGTTTTTGGGTTATACGTTTTTGACCCCTCGATCGTAAATCTCGAGCTTCGCCACTGTATTCGATGTGATATTTAGAAATATGAAAGTGGTAATTAGAACTATGATACTAGATATGCGCTTAATCGATTCTTCTTCAATGGAATCATATAATAAGTTAATAAACTAGAGATCGGTGCTTAATGGATTATGTTTAATGGAATTATATTAAAGTCAATAATAGGAGGCATGAAATCAATTTAAAATAATCATTACATTTGCCATATTGTTTTACTTTATGTATTCAATTAATTAGGTTTAACACCGTTGTCACGTTGCGGCGGACTTCTTTCGTTATTTATTTTGTATTTACACGTGTTTTGAAATCACTACGAGCGTGTTGCTCACAAAACCGCTGACAAGAATAAAAAGAAAATGTAGAAAAAACACTAAAAGGTAACCGACAGAAAATCAACCAAAAAAGATGTATGATAATGATGTTGTTCGTATGAACCCCGTGGTCAGAGATGAGCAAATGGTACTGGGTACCGGTACCGAATTTACCGAACCGAAAGCTCTTAAGTACCAATTCGTTACCGACTTTTGGCGTTCCTTGTATATGTTCGCTATGGGTTTTACCTTCATACACCTGTATCGTAACCAGTATTTTTGGTACCAGTACCGATTCGGTATCGGTTGGCACCGAGTTCATCTCTACTCCTGAAACTAAAAAAAAAAGATATCATTAAAAGTCGAAGAAAATCAACAAAAAAAAGTTGTACGATACCGTTGTTGTTCGTACGGTACTCGTGATCAAGTATGAGCAAATGGTATCGGGTAGCAGTACCGAATTTCCCGAACTAAAAGATTTGCAATATAAATTTGGTACCGACTTTTGGCGTTTTCTGTACCAGGCTGGTGCCGGTTTTTACCTCCATATACCGATACCGAATAGGACCATACCGGTATTCTGATAGAAGGTGGATAATGAAAAAAATGATTGCCACGTGGCAAGTATTGAATGGTACAGGTAGTATACATTAAGTTGGTTTTTTAATATATAGATAATGTACCGATACCGAACAGGACTGTACCGGTATTCTGATAGAAGATGGATAAATGAAAAAAGATGATTGTCACGTGCACGATACCGCTATTGTTCGTACGGTACTCGTGATCAAGGATGAGCAAATGGTATCGGGTAGCAGTACCGAATTTCCCGAACTAAAAGATTTGCAATATAAATTTGGTACCGACTTTTGGCGTTTTCTGTACCAGGCTGGTGCCGGTTTTTACCTTCATGTACCGATACCGAACAGGAAAGTACCGGTATTCTGATAGAAGGTGGATAATGAAAAAAAGATTGTCACGTGGCAAGTATTGAATGGTACAGGTACTATACATTAAGTTGGTTTTTAATATATAGATAATGTACTGATACCGAACAAGACTGTACCGGTACTCTGATTGAAGATGGATAAATGAAAAAAGATGATTGTCACGTGGCAAGTATTAAATGGTATAGGTACTATTTATTAAGTTGGTTCACGTTTGTTTTTTTTTCTTGTTTATTCTTGTATTTTTTTTTGTTATAGCTGACCTTTTAGAGTTCACGAGGGAGAAGATCATGGTATGATTTGACAAAAAAAAAGAGTATTCTAAAGAAATGGAAGGGTACATTAGTACATAAAACTAAGAGTTATCTTAATCGAATCTCGAAGGTTAGTGTAATGTTTTTTTATTACCTATTATATATTTTAGATTAAAATTTGTATGAACTTGTTGTAGTCTTCTATGTTGTATGTAGAATTTGGGCGAGTAAGAAGTTTGTAGAAGTAGTTAAAATCGAGCTAAATTGAAACGCGGCGAAAAGAATTTGGAGGTCGTACTTGATGAGCGAACATGCACTTGTCGGGTTTGGAAAGTTAAAGGTATTCCATGTTTGCATGCAGCTTCTTTTATTGCTTTCACAAGGGATGTAAACTGGGAGAAGTTTGTTGATTCTTACTACACTATTGAGAAATTTAAATCGACTTATACTCCCATGCCTACAAAGGATCAATGGGTGCACTTAGATGCGGAGCAGAAGATATTGTAACTACTATCAAACAACTGCCCAGAATACCAAGAAAGAATAGAATCATAGCAAGTGACGAGCAAAGAAAAAAATATAAGTGTGGGCGATGTGGTGGGTACGGACACCAACACAAAAAAATGCAAAAATTCGGCATCTCAAGATCAATCATCATCAAGTAAACAGGGAAAAAGAACAAAAGATTGTGAAAATAACTGATCAAAGTCGAGCAATTTACTTTTTGGTACCATATGGTCAAAACTTTGAAATTTGTATTTTGCATTTTTTTGGATATTGTTACATGGAATTTTTGTGTTTGTTTTTTTTTTGGTAATTTTTTGGTACGGTAATAGATTAAGGTTTTGACATTTTGTTTTTGTATAGATAATTGTCACTTGTATTTTTTTTATGATTGTTACTCTAGCTCATGAGGAAAAATAATGAAAAAATTACTTAGTAAAAGACGCAAAGAGCAAAAAAAAAAGATAAAAATCTAGTAAAAATGGGTAAATATGCAAACTCCTGTAAGCCATAAAGCGACGGGCTAACCGGCACTCCTTGTCGGCAGATCGTTTGCTGTGAAGTTTCATGTCGGGGGCCCCTTTTTTGTTGCCTAGGTTACACCTTCGGGATTTTCTATAGTTTCATTAAATTACGAGTAAAATAGTCATTATATAATTTAATTATAAGAAAGTAAATCAAAATTGGTAAATTTGCAATTTTATTAGTTAATAGAGGAGAAATATGCAATTTTCATTTAGACTTATGTAAATATGTAATTTATAAGTTTTTTAAGGGGAAATATGAAATAACAACAACCATATCCAATAAATCCCACAAATAGCAGAACTATTGGTAGGGTCTGGGGAGGTGGGATGTAGGCAAACCTTTCCTCTATTCAAGAAATAGAGAGGCTGCTTCCTGAGAGACCCCCGACTCCAAAACAACCAACAGACAGGTAGACGAAAAACGGGTAAGTAAATCAAGTCCCCAAAGCTTTAAACCAAGTCCCCAAAGCTGTGTTCTCTTTTTTTTTTTTTTTCTTCGACCACCTCCGTTGCGTCCCACGATGTCTACTGTCGTCTGCTTCATGAATACCTTCTGCCGTTGAATAATAATGATTGTGATGTATCCCTTTTCTCCCCCCTTTTAATTCTGTAGGATGCTCTGTATATGCCTCCTCTTGTATTTTGAGTTGCTATACTACTTCATGACCTACAAGCCCAAGCCAATCACTAAAGGGCAGGCCTAAGCTACTCGGCCCACACAAAACCAATAGATGAAGACGGTGGCGTTATTGAAATAAAGTGGACTTTCAAGGTTATTTTGGAGTCTCCAGTGTGCAGCGTATGTCCTTTTAGACTTCATATTTTCATGTCCACCTCCTCTTTCTTAATTGTTAACTAGTTGGTTTTCCCCCGCGCTATGCGGTGGTAACTCAGTTAGTATCAGTTTGGTTGAGTTCGTTTCGATACCGATACTAGTTATAGTAACTGAAAGAGAAAACTAAAGAAATAAAGTCGCGATATTGTCGCATCTTTTACATCAATCAAAAACCTTAAAAACAAATACCGGCTTTTGATATTGTTGATATCGTCATATCGGCACTGATTTTTTTTGGTCGAAATCCATTAGATTCATTACATATCGAGACTCGTATAGTTTACAATGTTATTTGGTCGAAATCGATTAAATTCGTCACATATCGAGACACGTATAATTTACAATAAAAAAATACATTTTTAATACTGTTATCAACACTCGTATAATATACAATACAAAAAAAATACGTTGTTTTGAATAATGTAAATACATCGTCGGTTCCGGTTCTATTTGGTATGATAGCGGCACGATATCCATTTTCATGAAAATTTATGTCACAATGTTTAGAAAGAATAGTTACAGAGTTAGATTAAAAAAACAACATGAGCAAGTTACTAAAAAATAAAGTAAATGATAAATAATATTTTATTAAAAACTTATAAAGAATGTTTAAAAATTGAAAACACTATTTATCGTGAATTCAAATTAATATGTATAATAATAATAATAATAATAATAATCTATCTACTATAATAAAAGAAATTGATAAGTGACACGTGTCATTCATTGAAAGCGTCTACATTTGTAATTTCCTGTCTTTTCATACTTATCTGATATCAATTAATTAAATAATAAATAATCAATTAATATTAAATCTTATCTTACTTTGAATGTCGGATAGAATCATTCTATTTTTTCTAATAATATATTATCTTCAAATTTAAGTTATAAATTAAAGACATTTTTTTAATAATAACACAAAACAATAATCTTAAACTTAAAAAAAAAATAATAAAAGAAAGCGATAAATGACACGTGTCATTCATTGAAAGCGTCTACATTTGTAATTTCCTGTCTTTTGATACTTATCTTATATCAATTAATTAAATAATAAATAATCAATTAATATTAAATCTTATCTTACTTTGAATGTCGGATAAAATCATTCTATTTTTTCAAATAATATATTATCTTCAAATTTAAGTTATAAATTAAAGACATTTTTTAATAATAACACAAAACAATAATCTTAAACTTAAAAAAAAACAATAATACGCTCATATGAAAAATTTAAAGTACAAACAAAATATACAAGATAACTTATTAGACATTAGATCAAACTTTAAAAAAACACTAATTAGGAAGAGAAGCTAACAATATAATTCAGTTTTTGATTTTTCAAATTGAGGTTCTAATCAATTTGAATTAAACTTAACAAAGTTTGTGATTTGATTCGAATTAAACCGGACCAAATAATGATTTTTTAAATGAATCCAGTAGCATATTATTTACTATACAAAATTACATTTGTTTAACCCGTGTAATACATGATGTTTTTAAAGATATAACTTTTTTATTATTTAGTATATATTCGCCCCACTTGCGGTATACAAGGTTACAAAATTACATTTATTTAACCCGTGTAATACACGGTGTTTTTAAAGATATATTTTTTTATTATTTAGTATATATAATTAGATTTATTCAACCCGTACAATACACGGATTTTTATTATTTCGTATATAAAATTACATTTATTCAGTACAATACATGGGGTTCTTAGAGATATAATTTTTTTATTATTTAATATATAAAATTATATTTGTTTAACTCGTGTAATAAACGAGATTTTTAAAGAATAACTGTTTTAGTTTAGTATATAAAATTACATTTATTCAACCTGTGTAATATACGGGGTTCTAACCTAGTGTATAATATAATAATTCCCAAAGTCAACAAACTTTATATTTTCATGTTCACCTCCTCTTTCTTAATTGTTATTATGGACCTTTTCAATTTATGCAATTTCCTCACATGGCTACAATATCAAAACAACATGAATGATGTCAAGATAATAAATTAACTCTTAGGATGCGAGGTATATGGAGTTCGTCCCTGGTTCGTTCTGGTCCAGCGCCAGCCAAACACCGCCCCGCCCCCTAGCTTCATCCTCACCGTCCCTTTCCAGACGTTGGTGCCGGTCCACAAAAGGACAAAAATCATCCCTCCCCCTCTCTCACACACCTATACGTACAATATATACATATATGTTTTAGGTCCATCCCCTCATTTCCATACCTCCATCATCTTTGCCTCATCCTCACACCCATCCTACGTGGATCCTACGTGACGGATCATCCTCTAAGGGAGGACCATCACCATACCGCATAACCTTATGTATTATAACAAACTAATGTGAAAGTCAAAGTATTAAATGATTATTTAATTAATTGCAAATTGCATACCCACGTAAACCAATAGGCTACAAGGTGTGGTATAAAGCCCTTAGAGGCATTATCACGCCACCTCAGTGCCACCTCACCATCACGTCACACAGGGGGCTTTAAAGCCACTTCCTTACTTGCATGCAACGGTTTAAAGCTCTCATCATCATTAGCTAATTATTTTTTTATTTATATATTTTATTTTTTTAATTATATGCCAATTTTAATAACTAGAAAAAAAAACATAATTTCAATAAAATAAAATAAAACATTACAAAGTCCTAAAAAATGCAAAGTTAAAAAATAAAGCACTAGAAAATAAAAACTACATACATTTCGCTCGAATTTGTGCCTTACGAGCCTCCAAAATGACTCAGTCCTCCTCTGCTAGATATGAAAAGTCTTTCGTGAGAAATTCAATTTCTTTCTGGATTTGTTTCTCCATTTTTAGTTCTTGCTCCTTTTCCTTCATCTAGAGAAGCTTGTTGAGTGTATTGTCGAACTCGTCCAACCATGACGGGCCATCCGATGGCGTTGAAGAAGACGTGTGTAACACCTCGAAAATTCGTGTTCAATAGAATGACGACACGTGTCATGTAAGACAAAAATATTATTAAACCCGGATCCAATTAAAGATGTATGACAGGATTTAAAAGTGTTGTCATGTTAAATTTACACCTCTGAACGACCTCATTATGAATTCCAAGACTAATAAACATCTGGTATATATTCAAATCCGGTGATTTCTAGCAATAATTGACCCATAATTTCAAGAATGGAAATCCTACGATGAAATGCACGACAACCCTTCGTTCATGGCTTTTCGATAAAGTCCAAGACAATTGTACATCATTAAAAGTGGTATAAACTGTTCAAGGCACGTTTTAGAGGCCCCCTTACTGAAAAATAATGGCCCAAATTTCGTATTGCTTGATTGTCCGTTCAAAGCCTGAAAGGCCATCAATTTTCGCCCTCTGGAACATGCTTACGGACCGTAAAGGTCGAGCCTTACGGTCCGTAAGGCATGCACATCGACAGTAAACGGGACAGGGGTCTGTTATACGCATGAAACCGACTTATAATCGATTTTCCACATCTTTGGACGACCCCTACATGCTTTTTAGACCTCTAGGACACTTTTGGGTGATCAGGGGCACATGTTAGGCTTGTGTGTCAATGATCTAAGTGAGATTAAACACTATATAAAGGCCTCTTGTTGCAACCATTGATCTCACTCATTCCTTCTGCATTTCTAGAGCTTCCTGGAGCTTAAGAGCAGACCCTAAGCCTTCCTAATCGTGCATAGGACTTCTGTAAGTATGCTTAACCTTTCTTAGTTGAGTTTTTACTTAGTTTTAGCTTAAAAGTCAAACCGTCGTAATTAACGGTTGACTTAGCGATTAATCATTAATGGTCCAGTGAATAGTCGAATTGAAGGTAGTTATAAGTTGGTAATTATGTGAGCATTAAACCCTTAAAAGGGCACCCTCTGATTCCCGTTCTAACTAGATCAAATGTCGGGTCAAAGTTGTTTATAAAAAGTCAACAAGATCCTAATTTGCGATTTAAAACATAATTAACAATGTAGAAGCTTTGCAACCTGTTTTATTACTCTTATAACTTAGTAATTAATGTAAGAGCATGTCTAAGCATGTTCGACCCGACAATTTTCTGTTTAGACCCGGTTCGGAACCGAAAGTCGCAAAACTTTGACTTTTGCTTGGACTTCAGTTCTGACCCGATTTAGTATGGTTTGGAAATGCCTTATAGCTTCCTTAGGACCAGGTTACATGATAGTATAACCCTCTGTGGTTGGATCGTTGATTGTCCGATTCGTTTACACGTTTCCGTTAAATGCTTAATGTTGACCATAATGCCCTTTTGACCATAAAACGAGAATTTTGGAAATATGAAAGGACAATAATCTTTATTACTGATTTATAAACATGTCCCTAAAATTTCACATCAGTTGAAGGTCTAGATTAGGAGTTATGCTCATTTGCGTAATTATAACGCCTTTTAGTAATTAAACGGCGCAATTAGCATAAAGCCTATCTAAACCCAATTTTTGACACCAAACCTTTTACCCACTGACATAATATAATATTTTGGGATTTTTAAAGGTTTTTAATTATTTTTAACCTGCTCATAACCTAAGGTTATGGCATTGATTCGATAAATACCGATTATACCCTTTTTGTGTACAAAATGAGTTTTACATAGTATTTTGACACCAATCCAATTGCTACTGATTTTATATAATAAATAAAGTATTTTGAACATTATAACTTGATCAGAAAACTCAGATTTCATATATAACCCGGAAATCGCTTAAAATGGCTTTTTGAGCGTATTAAACGCATAGTTTGGGTTTAAAACCATTTTGCCATATAAGACCTATTACCAACTGATATGACCTAATAAAATGAGTTATTTTACTGATGTATTCGGACCCGAAGCTCAGAATTTCAATTAACCTCTTTTATAATCTTTAAAAAGACCAAATACCCCTACGGGGCTTAAATTAATATTAAACTCGTTTTGGGCATAATGGAAGGTATCCTACTGATATCACAACATATTTAAGGCATATTAACTTAGGAAACCTGTATATGATTCATTTGGTACTCGTTACGCATCTTTCGCGTTCGGATCGGCTTATGTAACTAGTTTGCATATATTAGCCGAAACGGGTCAAACCATATCATTTTTGTCTCAAAATCCAGAATGTGTTTAAGTTTCCCATATTAAACAAGCATACAAGCTTGTCGGGTCAAAACCACATTCTAATCCGGTCTTCGCTTTATCATGCGTTTGAACCGTATCTCCCTTTTGAAAACTAACCGGTCTAAGTCAAGGCTTAATTAAAGACCCGTTAGGATTCTAATAGGTTATTAAAAACCTTCGTTCCAGATTTAGGAGCCCAGTAAAAGCTATCTGTACTTGCCGATTTGATACGGCTGGGATTGAAATTATATTTAGCTCAGGTAAATACTTTTAACTTATTTTCCCTATACGGGCTTGGGGTACGGTATTATAATACCGCTTGGTCGGGTATGAAGTCGTACAATCACATGTTGATTAAAAAGATGCATAACCCATTTTATTCCGTCTTGTTTGATGCAATGCCTTTGGGGGGTTAATGACCATGTCCTGGATATCCTCGGCTCATTCATTAGGGATGGCCACGACTTAAGCACGGGGTGTAGGCATACACCTAACAGCTGCGTATGTAAAAAGGGTAGTTCACAAGAAGGGAATCTTCTTGTGGAACCATACCGCGTGGTGTGTCTATTAATCTTGTTAAACCGGCTCTTCTAACCGGGTACTAAATGGACGACAAACATGTAAAACTGTATAGAAGTTTATTTCTACATAATTATCCCAAGTTAAAAAGATATCTTGTGCCATGTGCATTCAAATCAATTGTCTAAACCATTTTCAAAATGAGTCAGTTAATTGTATTTACCAGTGTAAACTGACGTATTTTCCAAAAAGGTTAAGTGCAGGTACTATACGAAATAGGCTGGCTACTCCAGACATCAATAATCAAGTCTTGAAAGCTCTAGATGTCAAAGTCTGTTGAACAGTTTTCTTTTATTTGATCCGCCTGTGGATCCCTTACTTTCCGTTGTAATACTTGATATTACTTTATATTCGGACTATAATATAATTTATCTTTTGCTTCTGCTGTGCATTCATATATATTGTGTTGTTTGACTATGATGATATTAACTACGTCACGATACTCCCCACCGGGCCCACCGGTAATACGTGGAATAGTCGGGGTGTGACAGGTTGGTATCAGAGCCAACATTGAGTGAATTAAACACTATCCTTTTGTGTTTAATCTCAATGACACAGTAGCACATTCCTTGACCTTCCGAGTCTAGACTTAACATAGGAATGCTCTCGTCTCTATTCGGAGAACTATTGCTTTCAATTTTATATACTTTTAATATATCGCCAAGCAAAGGAGCCGTAATGGAAATCCTCCCCATCCGAAGTCGAGGAATACGGAGCCTTGTACTGCGATTAGGATAAACGTGCAACTGAGGAGAAAACATTTAGAAATAATATGAAGAAGAAACTCCTTTTGCTAAAGATCGTTTCTTTAATAGTCCTTATAAGGACATATTTATCCTTCAGTCCCTTGAGGACAACGTTATTCCTTTCAAGTCCCATTTAGGGCAAACCTGAATTTTTTTAATTTTATAGTGGAATGATTAAATTTAAATTTTCATTCTAAACATGAAATATGAAATAAATGGAAAATAACATTCCTTTAAAGCTACTTCCTTACTTGCATGCAACGGTTTAAAGCTCTCATCATCATTACCTAATTATTTTTTTATTTATATATTTTATTTTTTAAATTATATGCCAATTCTAATAACTAGAAAATAAAAAAAAATATAATTTAAATAAAATAAAATAAAACATTACAAAGTCCTAAAAAATGCAAAGTTAAAAAATATAGTACTAGAAAATAAAAACTACATACATTTCGCTCGAATTTGTGCCTTACGAGCCTCCAAAATGACTCAGTCCTCCTCTACTAGATATGAAAAGTCTTTCGCGAGAAATTCAATTTCTTTCTGGATTTGTTTCTCCATTTTTAGTTCTTGCTCCTTTTCCTTCATCTAGAGAAGCTTGTTGAGAGTATTGTCGAACTCGTCCAACCTTGATGAGCCATCCGATGGCGTTGAAGAAGACGTGTCCTTCGCTTGTGCAGCTGCCTTACTTCTATCCCTACCCTTTGGTCGTGGCAGCTCTTGCGGTTGTTCAAATTCGTCAAAGTCGTCGTTTAGATTAATAGTTGTACGAGCATCGGACTCGGATGGTTCGGTAGTGGATGTTGATTTGGACCGTTTTGACCTATGGGCGGTTGGGTCAAATGGCGGTACAAGATGCCAATTGGGAGATTTGCGAAGAAGCTACCACGAAGGTATCATCGTAAACGGATGCCCATGATGCAATCCATAGTCATTGTGCGTTGAGGTCATAACGTCCACGTCGCTCGAACCACTTCTTCTTCTAACATTGTTGGCGTAATGATTAGGTAAATTGTTGAAATTGGAAATCTTGGTCCACATTGTGGTCCACTTGCCCGAAAAAGAGTCAGCCGTACGATATTCACCACGACCCATTGAAGCGAAAAACTTCTCACGTATACACCTCCAAAATACTTTTATATCTTGGTCGTTTCCTATAAAAATGTTTAATTATAAAAATATATTTATAAAAGTTTCGTTGGAAGCAGTCTCTCTATCCCTAGGGATAGAGGCAAGGTCTGTCTACATCCCACCCTCCCAAGCCCCTATAAGTAGCGTTGCTATTTATGGGATTTACTGGGTATGGTTGTTGTTGTTGTTGTTATTTATAAAAGTATGTAAAAAAAATTTATGGAGAGAAAATTTACCAACAATCTCATCTTCCGATACATCGAGCCATGTTTGTGCCACTTTTCGACCGTTTTAGGAGCACATGTTTCAGTCTCACCCTTCTTACAATGCCTTTTGGATCATCCACCTTTTGAGGAAGTGGGTTCGGCTTGGGTTTCGGGTACGGATTCGGTTCCGGGTGTGTTTTGGGTTTGAGGTATGTTTTGGGGAAAATGGAGGTTGGGAATAATATCCGTAAAACCCGGGAATCGGTGGAGTGGTCGGATGAGGTGAAGTTGGGGTGCTAGGTGGCATCGGATAATATCCAAGCTCGCCCATCCGCGGGTCTCTTTGATAACGGTCTTCTTGTTCGTTGTTGGGATTGTTTGGTGCACTTTGCCAAAATTGATGGTTCGGATCCCACACATTTTGGTTGTTGGGAAACATTGTGTGATTATGAAAAAAAAAAGTGTAGAGATTTGGTATAAAGAGTAGAGGAAGAAAGGATGAAAAAGTGTAGAGATTTGGTATAAAGGTAGGGTATTTATAGGTAAATTATAAATTTTAAAATAATTTTTTTAGAATGTTACCGTTCAACTAACGGTCATATTGACCAAACACACATCGATCCCCTCAAAATTTGCTTGTTAGCGTGCTAGTGAGCTCCCCACAGCGCCCCCGTTTAAATCCCGGGGTGTGGTGCATAGTGCCCCGGGGCGCTAAAATGTATGATGTGGCAGGGTGGCATTAAGCCACACCCCCTGATCTTACATTTTCTTTTTCTAAAATTCATTTTAATTAATTTGGTGCTATAATGATATGATAATACATGACATGGTTTCTACCACTACTCATTGACATCTCTATATCCTGCTCTCTTTCTTAATTACTCTTAAAAAGTTTAGCTCGTTTTTACTTAAAATCATCAAATATGAACTAATTACGACTAGAATTTAATAAAAACGACCCTAAAGCTGCTCAAAAGTGTAGGAATATTAATATAAAAATATGTATAATTTAGAGCATATCAAAAATCAGGTTCAAAGTTAATTATACGATTCAAAGCCACGACTCTTCAGTTTCTTCTACGACGTCTCCTTCAGGCTACGCGGCTGTCTTCGGCGCGTCTCTTTCAGCCTTATCAAGGGAGGTTAGTTGTTCGTTTATTTGTCTTGTTTAGTTAAGAGACATGACATATATAGTGGATCCATATTTCACTCGGTCAGGGGCGCAACATAGTGGAGGCGGGAGGGGCGGCCGACCCCCTGATCTTTTCGCTTAGTAGTGGAGAGTATGTAGTTTTCGTATAGAAGTTTTTGGGTTATACGTTTTTGACCCCACGATCGTAAATCTCAAGCTTCGCCACTGTATTCGATGTGATATTTAGAAATATGAAAGTGGTAATTAGAACTATGATACTAGATATGCGCTTAATCGATTCTTCTTCAATGGAATCATATAATAAGTTAATAAACTAGAGATCGGTGCTTAATGGATTATGTTTAATGCAATCATATTAAAGTCAATAATAGGAGGCATGAAATCAATTTAAAATAACCATTACATTTGCCATATTGTTTTACTTTATGTATTCAATTAATTAGGTTTAACACCGTTGTCACGTTGCGGCGGACTTCTTTCGTTATTTATTTTTTATTTACACGTGTTTTGAAATTACTACGAGCGTGTTGCTCACGAAACCGCTGACAAGAATAAAAAGAAAATGTAGAAAAAACACTAAAAGGTAACCGAAAGAAAATCAACCAAAAAAGTTGTATGATAATGATGTTGTTCGTATGAACCCCGTGGTCAGAGATGAGCAAATGGTACTGGGTACCGATACCGAATTTACCGAACCGAAAGCTCTTAAGTACCAATTCGTTACCGACTTTTGGCGTTCCTTGTATATGTTCGCTATCGGTTTTTACCTTCATACACCTGTATCGTAACCAGTATTTTTGGTACCAGTACCGATTCCGTATCGGTTGGCACCGAGCTCATCCCTACTCTTGAAACTAAAAAAAAAGATATCATTAAAAGTCGAAGAAAATCAACAAAAAAAAGTTGTACGATACCGTTGTTGTTCGTACGGTACTCGTGATCAAGTATGAGCAAATGGTATCGGGTAGCAGTACCGAATTTCCCGAACTAAAAGATTTGCAATATAAATTTGGTACCGACTTTTGGCGTTTTCTGTACCAGGCTGGTGCCGGTTTTTACCTTCATATACCGATACCGAATAGGACCATACCGGTATTCTGATAGAAGGTGGATAATGAAAAAAATGATTGCCACGTGGCAAGTATTGAATGGTACAGGTAGTATACATTAAGTTGGTTTTTTAATATATAGATAATGTACCGATACCGAACAGGACTGTACCGGTATTCTGATAGAAGATGGATAAATGAAAAAAAGATGATTGTCACGTGCACGATACCGCTATTGTTCGTATGGTACTCGTGATCAAGGATGAGCAAATGGTATCGGGTAGCAGTACCGAATTTCCCGAACTAAAAGATTTGCAATATAAATTTGGTACCGACTTTTGGCGTTTTCTGTACCAGGCTGGTGCCAGTTTTTACCTTCATGTACCGATACCGAACAGGAAAGTACCGGTATTCTGATAGAAGGTGGATAATGAAAAAAAGATTGTCACGTGGCAAGTATTGAATGGTACAGGTACTATACATTAAGTTGGTTTTTAATATATAGATAATGTACCGATACCGAACAAGACTGTACCGGTACTCTGATTGAAGATGGATAAATGAAAAAAGATGATTGTCACGTGGCAAGTATTAAATGGTATAGGTACTATTATTAAGTTGGTTTTTTAATATAGATAATAATTTGCTAAACAAAAAGTAAAACATTAGTTCACGTTTGTTTTTTTTTTCTTGTTTATTCTTGTATTTTTTTTTTGTTATAGCTGATTAATTCAAGATGGAGGATGAGAATGTAGATGCACCAACATGGGAGAACATAGCTCAATCACCAACACTTGAGCCAAATGTTTTTTTTTAAAATAATGTCCAGGTATAAGATAATACTAAAATATAGAGGTTACTTTCGGTTGGCTAAGAACTCATCTAGGAAACGATATTGTTTTGGCTATCAAAAACGTATCACATATAACTTTGATGATTAGTTGAAGAGGTTACAAATCATTATCCATCAAATAGGGATTTCGTTTTCTCAATTATTTTCGTTGACAAGTATGCCCAAAGCAATCTTATATCAAGCTTATGTCTCACGAGAATTTTTCAGTTGATGCTTAGAAGGTATGAAGTGGAAAAAGAACTTACCATTTACGTGACAACGAGTAGTAATATTGAGACATTTTTAATCAACCAAAGTTAAATGTTTGTTTTAAAGTGAGCTTAATATTGTATATACCAATTTGTAAATCTTTTCTGGTGTCAAGATGAAGTCGGTGACGAGCCACATAAGCGATAAAAGTTATGATAGTTATAGTACTGGCACTACTAAAAAATAGACCTAATGCAAGTTTTTTAAAAGCAACCTTTTTCAGATGAGTAAATGGAGAATACATGCATCTGTCAAGCAAGATGGAATTACATTCAAGGTAGATTTATAAATTAATTAAATATTATTTTTCGTATTGTTAATACACTGTATGTTTATATAATATTAAGAAGGTTAAGAAATTCGTAGAAGTACATTCTTGCACTCGAAGCAACAAGGGTGGTAACAAGGTTGCAACTCAAGGATGGATTGCTAGTGTCATTAAAGATAAGCTAAAATCTGATGAGGATGTCTCTGATAGAACTAAAGAAGTGGGTTATGAAGATTTACAATGTTGATCCAAGTTTTGTACAACATCCAAGTGTGATTACATTACCAACAACATATCACAGGCGTTTAATGCTTTGATTGGTGAATTACGTTATAAGCCAGTTCTTGACCTTTTAGAGTTCACGAGGGAGAAGATCATGGTATGATTTGACAAAAAAAGTGTATTCTAAAGAAATGGAAGGGTACATTAGTACATAAAACTAAGAGTTATCTTAATCGAATCTCGAAGGTTAGTGTAAAGTTTTTTTATTACCTATTATATATTTTAGATTAAAATTTGTATGAACTTGTTGTAGTTTTCTGTGTTGTATGTAGAATTTGGGCGAGTAAGAAGTTTGTAGAAGTAGTTAAAATCGAGCTAAATTGAAACGCGGCGAAAAGAATTTGGAGGTCGTACTTGATGAGCGAACATGCACTTGTCGGGTTTGGAAAGTTAAAGGTATTCCATGTTTGCATGCAGCTTCTTTTATTGCTTTCACAAGGGATGTAAACTGGGAGAAGTTTGTTGATTCTTACTACATTATTGAGAAATTTAAATCGACTTATACTCCCATGCCTACAAAGGATCAATGGGTGCACTTAGATGCGGAGCAGAAGATATTGTAACTACTATCAAACAACTGCCCAGAATACCAAGAAAGAATAGAATCATAGCAAGTGACGAGCAAAGAAAAAAATATAAGTGTGGGCGATGTGGTGGGTACGGACACCAACACAAAAAAATGCAAAAATTCAGCATCTCAAGATCAATCATCATCAAGTAAACAGGGAAAAAGAACAAAAGATTGTGAAAATAACTGATCAAAGTCGAGCAATTTACTTTTTGGTACCATATGGTCAAAACTTTGAAATTTGTATTTTGCATTTTTTTGGATATTGTTACATGGAATTTTTGTGTTTGTTTTTTTTTTTTTTGGGTACGGTAATAGATTAAAGTTTTGACATTTTGTTTTTGTATAGATAATTGTCACTTGTATTTTTTTTTTATGATTGTTACTCTAGCTCATGAGGAAAAATAATGAAAAAAATTACTTAGTAAAAGACGCAAAGAGCAAAAAAAAAAAGATAAAAATCTAGTAAAAATGGGTAAATATGCAAACTCCTGTAAGCCATAAAGCGACGGGCTAACCGGCACTCCTTGTCGGCAGATCGTTTGCTGTGAAGTTTCATGTCGGGGGCCCCTTTTTTGTTGCCTAGGTTACACCTTTGTATTTAGACATGTGTAAATATGTAATTTATAAGTTTTTTTAAGGGGAAATATGAAATAACAACAACAACCATACCCAGTAAATCCCACAAATAGCAGAACTATTGGTAGGGTCTGGGGGAGGTGGGATGTAGGCAAACCTTTCCTCTATTCAAGAATAGAGAGGCTGCTTCCTGAGAGACCCCCGACTCCAAAACAACCAACAGACAGGTAGACGAAAAACGGGTAAGTAAATCACGTAGCAGTAGGCAGATAAGTCATCAGTAAGCAACATATATGCATATATACTAGAAAAATCATCATATGTTGGTCTACCTAAAGTGTAAAAGAATCTAACCCCCCCCCCTCCTCCCAAGGCACAGGTAGGACCCGTCTATACCCTCACCTACTAGTCCTTAACCTTAATCCTACGTCTCCACGAACTCCTATCATGAACCATGTCCTCAGAGAGGTGCAATTTTAACAAATCTTGTCTAAGCCTTTCATCCTAAGTCAACTTGGGCCTGCCTCTACTCCTCCCAAGGCACAAGAAATATGAAATAAAAAAAAAACAATTTTTAAATAACTTGCGGCCATTTTCTTATTTCTATTTGTTACTAATTAATCATTTAATTATTGTCCTGTTTAATTTTAGTTTTAAAGCACAACATGTATAATGTATTGTCGACTCCTTTCAGACTAAATTGCAACCCGTTATTTGTAATGTAAACCGGTTGTTAATATTGCGAACCCAGTACTAATGAAAAGCTGGAACAATCAAAGCCTACATCATGCAATGAACCTGGTAATGGTACTGAGTTTTATTAATATATAGCTATACAATTTTGACCTTCATGATTACACGAGTTAGTTTTAGCTATATTTGAAAAAAAAAAAAAAAAGCGTAGAGGTTATAGGTAATTTCATGAGGTGCGATACACATTTGACCTTATATAAAGTACAATTAAATGTTACTTTATGCCTAGAAACATGGAACCTAAAGAGGAGGGTCGATCCTAAGAATTCAGATGGATCGTTTATAAGAATTCAGGTGTCATGTTCAAGCCTGGAAAAACGTCACTTTTAAGGCTTAACGAAATAGATATTGTAAACTTTTTTTTTAAAACAATGACTAAAGTTATAGCAATAAACAATGCAATTACCAAAATGATAAAATCATAGTATTCCAATGATTGAATAACATACTGTACTAGGCTAATAGCTAACCGATTATTCGTGAAGCTCTCCTTACTTTCTTGATAGCAAATTGATGGATCAACCGGTTTAAGACTTGACTATTTCTTCACCTCTTTTTCTCTTTTTAAGTTTTCCATGGATACTTGTTTAGGAGCCACTCAAAATTAACAAGCCAACAAATAATAATAAACAAGACTAACAGTTTGTCAATTAACAAACTCTAACAAGTCTAATTCAATCAACAAAACCCCTAATTTCTAATAAAGTTTCTAAATTCTAACAATTAACATTCACCTAGTTCTAACAAATAACACCGAAATAATCCAATTAGAGCCACATAATCATCTGACATACCTGAACAGTGATCTCTTCAAAGCCGCAGAGCCTTGCGAGTTGCGTGGCGGTTTACCGGTGGTGATTGATGGAGGACGACGTTACGACGACGTAGTGGTGACTAGCGAACAATGGTGGCAAGTGGTAATCAGACTTGAGAAATCCTTGCCTTGCGTAATTTGATGTTTGCCGCTCATTGAGTTGTTTTTGTTATTATTATTATTATTTTGAAAATAAATGAATATTGGGCTAAACCTTAAGGGCTAAGTTATAAATTTTAAGATTGATTTATAAATGGACCTAACATATAACTTGATATTTTATATGGGTAATTTATTCAAAAAAATATAACACACACACAAATATATATATATATATATATATATATATATATATATATATAGGGGATGGTTCAAATGAAAACAACTTTTATCGCGAAAACTCGAAAACTAATTAAAAAATCCTAAAAAACACACAAATTTTTTTTTCAATTTTTTTATTAAAAACACTAGTTTTTTTATATAAAAAAAATTTAAAAAAAAGTTTTTTTTATATACCTAAAATAGCGAAAATTGATATGCAAAAAAAAAAAAATTTGGTATTTTTTTTTGCTTTTTTAGTTAGTTTTCGAGTTTTCGCGATAACTAGTGGTTTTCATTTGAACCTTCCCATATATATATATATATATGGGAGGGTTCTTTTAAGAACGCTAAATATTGCAAGAACCATGAGAACGAATGATAAACCAACCAAAACCATTTTTTTAATACAAACCTCAATGTAATTAAAGTATAACATCAAAAAAATAATTTACAACATCAAATAATCAATTTCTACTCTTAAACCACTCTTATTAGATTTTTTTATACATGTGTAAATATAACAAATTTACACATGTGTAAATGACAAACTTACACATGTGTAAATTTTCTTTATTTACAAATTCAGGTAAATTTAAACATGTAAATTTAATTTTTAATATTGTATTCGAATAATAATGATAAGTGTAAAAAGAAATTTTGAATTTGAATTGTTTTTGACCAAATTATTATGGTTTTTCATTCGTTCTCACGGTTCTCACAATATTTAGCGTTCTCATTTAAATCCCCCCTCTCTCTCTCTATATATATATATATATATATATATATATATATATATATATATACACATATCTGTACTTTCTATAAAATGAGAATTCCCAATGACATAAGAAAAGCTGATGTGTCAGCCAAAGAGGCTGTCCAACAATGCTTTTCTTATGTCATTACTGCATCATAAAGCCTAATATATAAAATCATTTTAAAATCTACTCAAACCTGTGCCAGAGTAAACATCTGCACATTTACATGTGACTTTACTTTAATATCTAGCAGTAGTTGTTGTTATGCTCCGTAATGCTTTTAGATCAGCAGATGTTTAAGGCTAATTACCGGCAAATTCAAATTAAAAAATACATGGGAATAAGTAATTTGCAATTAATGCATGTGACTCAGAAACTCGTGTCAATCATCCTTCTTATATAAGGTTTTTCTTCTCATTTCCCTCTTTATATTTCATCGCACTTTCATCATCTCTGATTTTGAAATTTGAAATTTAATCACAATCCGAATTCCGAATTTGAAGCATGTCAATATCAGTTGACAGCAACAATCTTAGTTTTGTTAACGATTTGAATCCTGGGAAAGATATGTGGAACATGAAAGCGAGAATTATTCGAAAATGGAATCAGGGTTACAAAATGGATCTCATCTTCATTGATGAAAAGGTAATTTGTATCTCTGCTTTTCCCTTTTATTAGAGAATGTAGTGGTGTATGCTAAGAAGATACTTTCTTTAAATGTTCTTCAGGGTGCTAATATTCAAGCAGGTATTAAGAGTCATCTGATACCTGTTTTTGATGGACAGCTTCAAGAAGATGCTGTTGTGATTCTGTCGAAATTTGGTGTTGGTGAGAATAAAGATTTATGTAAAGTAGTAGTACAGCCTTATAAAATCAACTTTTATAGATGCACAACTGTTACTCCTGTGAGAGATTGGCAAGGTGTTGAGTATGGTTTCAACTTCAGAGCTTATGAAGATATTATTTAAGGAGAGGCGTTAAACGCTTTGAGTGTTGGTAGTGTATATTTTTGTAATCATGTCTTCCTTGTATAATATTAGAGAGTTTTACTTATACTCTTGTATAATGATCATATAAATGTTGTTGGATCTGTGGTTTGTTGTGGATATCTTGAAATCTTTGATCGACCTCCAAAGGAGACTAAGAAGATCAATTTCGATATTCAAGACTTGGAGTAAGTTGTTGTTTACATGTGAAGTCATGTACAGATCATAGTTTGTATTTAATGATGTTAATAAATAAGTTGAAGAATGTTGGTATTTAATGTGTGATCATGGTAATGGTAATAAATGAGATCTATGGTGTTTGTATCTAATGCTGAATCATAGCAATAAATGAGATCAACAGTTTATTCTTAGTGAATATGTTAGTTAATTTATGGCTCATTTGCTACTTTAATAAATGTCATAACTTTCCTTTGATTTTGTGTTTTTATTCATTCAATTTGGTTTGGATACTAGAGATTTGTAAAGAAATGGTCATAAATTAGTCTTTAGTATATCGTCATACGAATATTGTTTTCATGTAGGGGTAAGGTTTTGCGGTGTACTGTGTGGAATGATTATGCTCTGCAGTTTAAGGACTTCATCTCTAAAATCCCACCTCATGAGCATGTGATGGCTGTTATACAGCATGGAAAGTGTAAGGAATGGAAATGTATTTTTGTTACTTTCTACAAATCATAACTATACTGTTTATTTCTGGAAATAGAAAGACAGGTATACATTAAATATCTATATACTTTTGCATGTAGGTGAATATACAGTTCAAAGTGATAAGTTTGCAACACGAATTTTTCTGAATGAAGAAATTGATAAGTTAATGAGCTAAGGACGAGGTAATTTGTCAATGTAATTTCTATTGTCAATGTTATTTGTATACTAATTCTAATCATTTGTGGTATTCAAAAGTCTTATACTGACGTTTGGACAAAGGAGTGGTTCAACTTCTTAAACAATACTATCGTCTCAGAGTGTTTTTCCATTTTATAAAGAATTTGTAACTGATGGTGTGAAGAAACATGTTGATGAAATTAGTGAGATAGAAGAGGTTTCACATCTTTTTATATAGTTTGGTTATTTGTTTGGTTTATCACCTGCATGTTTTTCAAACTAGAGATTACAAGTTCATATATTGTTTTTACAGGAAATGTCTTGTGTTGTGGTTGCGACAATTAAGATTGTGCAAGAAGAGTATGGTTGGTTTTATCCTGCATGTCGTAAGTGTTTCAAGAAGGTGATGGGTAAAAGTGAATACTTGCAGAATGTTGAAAATGTTTCGGATGATATTGTTCGATTGCCTGCGACTTATTTGGTTTGTCCCAAATGTCGTAGTGAATGTACATCCATCACCAAAAAGTAAGCAATGATGATTATTTAACGTTATTTTATATAAGTAACATTTTAAGACTGATATTTGAATATAGTTCTGCATTTTACTTAGTCATTTGTATATATTTCAGGTTTAAAGTGCAAGTCCGGGTGCAGGATGAGAGTGGTAGTGTTTCTTTTGTTATGTTTGATAGAGATGTTCAGAAGCTTCTTGGATTAGCAGTAAGAGAGAGGCAGGTTAAGGCCAATGATACTGGATGTTTCCCTCATGAGATATTTCGATTGGTTGATAAGAGGCTGCTTTTAAGATTGATGTTTCAGAGTTCAATCTTAAAAATGACTATCGTGTTTATACTATGCAAAAAACATGTGATGATCCAGTAATAATTGCTGAGTTGGTTGGTGGAGATGGTATTGGTGATGAAAATACTGATGAGGTAGCACATAAAATTACGTTTTCAATCTATTTATTTTTCTTTTAAGTTTCAAAGACTGGATTGTGCACTTTTTTATATGATATCATATATTATGATCCTTTAGGTTACTCAAGAGGTAGTTGACGTTAAAGATGTTAACTTTTCAGAATCTTCCCAGGTGTCTGCTGAACGAACTTCAAGGGATGGGTATTTATTTTTAAAGTATGTTTAGTATGTTTAAAAAGAGTTCATTATTTTATTCAATGAGATCAATAGTTGTTTTGTGATCTGTTGCAAGGATACTGTCTTTGTTACTGCCGACTCTTCAGCCGTTGAAGTTGAAAAGGATTCTGGATCAAGTCCCAATGGAAAGCGGATGGCTCAAGATGCTGATGTTATCAACGTTGGTGAGCTATCCACTAATGTGAGAAGAACCTGGAAGAAACTGTCTAAGGTTAACAATTAGATGCTTATGAAAAAACAATTCTTATGAGAGATATGTAGAAACCACTTATTTTTGAAGACTCCTTGTGGTTTTTATTTATGTTTGTTAACTGTTGTTTTAACAAACAGTGGTTAAAAGTTTGGTGTGTAAGGGCTACAATGAAGCATCTAAACTGATGTATTTGGTATGTAATGTCTACGCTTTGAATATCAAGTAAATGTAACCTTTTGTTTGTTATATAATATTGTTATTATACATTATATACATTTTTGGTGATATTCATGTACTGGACAAGTAGTAGGGTTGTATATTATTGTTAGTGAATGAATGAAAATTTAATTAATTGGTTAGTGGGAAAACTGTTAGGGTCTGAGATACATTAACATCTGTTAGAGGCTAAGTACTGTTATAGCGTGCTAACATCTGTTAACGCCTAAGAACTGTTAGGATCTGAGTTACATTAGCATCTGTTGATAGACTTTGCTTCAAAAGAGTTTATGAACTGTTGATCATCATCTGTTAAGGATCTTATATTATAGATCTTCTATTGAGTTGTGCAATATCTGTTGGTCCACAGCAGAACTTAGGTTCATCATACATTTGGCTTCATCAACAGAGGTTCTCTTTAGCAGACCTTTGCTTCAGCAGTCTTTGTCTTAACAGACCTTGGTTCATCAGCAGAGTTTGTTTGGTTCATGAGTTGAGGTTGTTTGGTTTAACAGACCTTCCTTCAACAGTGGTTGTCTTCAACAGACCTTTTGGTTTGCAAAGGTTAGCGAAACAGATGTTGAGTTTGTCCCTTTGGTAGGAATAGATTTTTAAAACACTGTTATTTGTAATTACAGGTTGTATACTATTTTATTAATTTTGAGTCTTATATTTCTTGTTGAGCGACCGGGAAATGTAATGCAAAATAGTAATGTTTAGATGCAAAATATAGTAATGTTTAGTTGAAAAATATAAAAAGGTAAAACCACAAAGTTTTGAAAGTATATAACTTTATATACTAACACTACATAACTTCATTCTTAAGTTAGTTTTTGAAGAAGAAATTTGTCCATCAAACATGTCAACTAAAACATAAATTATTAAATGCTGAAAAGATGTTCAAAGACTATGTCATCAAACTTGAAAGTGTATTTTATCTCCTGTTAAACTTTTTTCTTCGACTATCTCAAACCTCAGCTTTTTCCCCACAGATATTCCCGTTTCATCCATGATACGCTGCCAGTTTGTATACATCACTAGATGGTTGTTGTCGTCAGGTCTTCTAGGATCTCTCCTAACAACCAGCTGTACCAAAAACTTCACATGACCAAATGACAGCAAAGCTCTACGGTAGTCATTTAGCTGGTGTTCTCGAACAAAGTTCATCGGTATTGCCTGTAAAGGAAAATTCTTTCTTTAGTTATTCATTCAAAACAGCATATACTTTAAGTAATAACAGATAGATCCAACATTATAAGTAATATCAACCATATTAAAAGTAGATATGTAAATACCAAGCTGTGTGTCTCTATAACATGGTATTCAAACTGTTTTTTATAATGTGGACGCTTTTTGCGGTGTTGGTGATTGGTACGGCTGCAGTGATGTTTAGTCTCCCCGTGAAGTCCAATCCCGTCTTTGTTAAAAACCTTCACAGTGAAGTTAATGTGGTCTTCAGGAGTACTTCCCATCCATTGAAACAACAGTTGGTAGCTTTCCTCAATGTCATTTTCAAAGCAAAGAGTTGCCCATCCTGGTCCCATAAAACCAGCAGCCAATCCCTTTTTGTTTTCAGGAGAGAAAACATAATACATATCAACTTTACTACTCTGCTTTGGTCCATGTACTTTTGCAACCAAGTTATTAATTTTTAATCTCCTCTCCGACAACAGTTTCAGCAAATCGTGTGGTAAATGCTATAATTTTCATACATCTCAGAAATGTCATATTAGATTTTATGTAAGATACAAAATATAAATTAGAAGTTTTTCTAACAGCCCAAAAGATATAGTGGCAATATATAAAAATAAGGTAGCAATTTTTAACCTGCTTGCAGTATGTTTCTTCTTCAGCCTGTATCAAGCAACCATGAACATAATCTCTGATCGAGCCATCGTTTCTAATCTCCAATCCCTCATTGTTCAAAACATTTATCTCAAATTTTACTTTCTTCAATTTTTTTAAACACGGCTTGTCTATATTCTTATTTCTATAAGTTTCAACAAACGAGTCCATTCTGGCCCGTTTATCCTCTTACTTTTATGACCGTTGCTTTGTACTGCAATCTTATACTTAAATCCCGTATAATCAACCAACTTTATTACTTCACACTTTCTTGGTAATTGATTACTCATTATCCTTGGAAGTACCTATGTATATAAAATACACAACATTTAATATATCTTTAATTTTATAAATATAGTTTTTAGCATACAATTATGAGTTGAGTTAATTTGTTCTAAGAATATAGCTTACCAATCCCTCATTTAGGTCTGTCAATTCAGAGACATTGATAATTATCATAAACTCCATCGGAAAGTAAAAAATACAATAACAATTAAATACTAAAACATAAAATCAATTGTATCTGAAAAGCATTCTATTTAAGGTATAAAAAAATATCCAACACCCTGTAGGACCAAACTTATATGTTGTGTACTTCAATATGGTCCCTACAACCAACAATATGAATCTAACACCGTGTAAGATGAAATTTTTATTCTTGTATAATAAAAAAGTATTATATGACATTAAAGTTTTCAAATATCCATGTTTGTGTCAACTTCAAACTTCAGTATTTTTCAGTAGCCAAGGCTATATTCACTTACAAATCAGACATATGAGTACTATAAACTTATTGTAGAATATTTTATCAAAATTAAGATTGATAGAACAAATTTATCAATACTACATGGCAGTTCATACAATAATTCTAAAACCATTCGTAAAATATACAACCAAATATTTATGAAACAAGAATATTTCAGATTCTTATTTAGATGGAATGAATCAAAATGTAACTAAATAAGTTGATATAAATCTTATTATAAAATAAAGAAAACAAGTTCAAATAAGTTTATCTATTTTAACATCGGTAGATTATGATTTTGATGTTTATATAATTTGAAATGAGGAAACTGAAAGGAACATGTCAAAGCATACCTGTAAAATACACAAAAGAACAAAAAAATACCTGATCTAAAGCTTTAAACTTCTGATCGTCAAGTCTGAAGAAGCAGAAACTGTAGAGTTTTTTCGCCGTAGAAGAAGAGGTAAGATTGTATTGGGATTGTTGAAAGTAAGATATTTATCTATTAACTTGTAATTGTTTATTTATTTAACTTATAATAATCTTTAATATCGGGATTTAAAAACTATATTTAATTATATAAATATATGAATTAATAGATAAGTTTTTCTTATTTAACATTAAATTTATATTGAAGCAGTGGTTGCTGTCGTGCAAAAATTACATTATTTTAAAGAAAAAAAGGGTAAAGTATAAATTGTACAAAAATTAATTTCAACCAACCTGTAACAACCCGCACGTTCGTGCGTTGTTACTACTCGTAAGACTCGTTACGCCTAGCACCAGAGATTCGGATCAAAATGTAGCTATATCGCATATATCGCTATTTCGGAGTATTTTCGCATATTACGCATACTTTATCGCTATCACATCACATTGCACTTGCTGACAACCACGAAGATGTCAAGCGAGGACCAATTCTACCCTCCTTGATAGCCGTGATGTGTCGCAGTGCAACTCATTACTCAAAACGCACATCGCATCACACACATTAACGTTCATGATGACATTGAGTGAGGACCTATTATACCCTCCTCGATGACCGTGAAGCGTCGCAAAGTAACGCATATTCGAAACGAAACCCGGTTATTGTATCGCAACTTTGAAATATGAATATGTATATACGACCCAACGTGGCTAATTATAATAAATATATGAAAATGTGGATGAGAATGTGTAACCAGACTATCGCAGCGCTTAACGACCAAAACGAAACGCCAAAACCCAACTCGCCGGTGACACTTGATCGAATGACAATTCGATCGGACTGCCATCCGATCGGACTGCCATCCGATCCGTTGCACTTCCTCACCTTCACCCCACCTCACCTATAAATAACACTTGTCACATCACTTAAACAGTGATGTGACAGCTCTCACTCGACCAGCACACTTTTGGACCTTTTTCTCTCGATTCCTCGCGATTCTTGTAAGTTTTCAACTCAAATCTTGTACTACTTTGATCTACACGCACTCCTCCACCTTTCTATCTTTTGAATCTCAACTTTTAACCGTGAAATCAATCGATTTGAGGTGTTCTAGGGTGATGTCATCATGAAGTTCTTATGAAATTCAAGTGTTGGCCTCATTCCACCAAGAACAACTCAGATCCGAAGGATTTCCACAAGAATAAACAACATTTTCACACAGATCTACACATAATCATGAATAAAAGGATTGAAAGATGGTTTTCCAACTTTCTTTCAACTCTTTCACACTCAAAGCACTCAAGACCGATAGAATCGGAGCTTGTACCGACCTTCTACTCATTCTTAGTGTCGTGTTGGTTCAAGATCTGGTTTCTAACGCAGAGACGACCGATTTCGGGTTAACCAAGAACGACCGTCACGAACCAGTAAACCGGTCAGATTTGGGTGATTCCTGTCCGATCGGGTCCCCTGGTTCGAGATGGGGTTTCTATTGTTTAGCACATCACAACACCGTCTCGATCAAAACCCCCAAAGACCTTCAAAATAGTCAAAGTGCCTAGGACAACTTGACCGTTTGGACGGAATGCCGTCCTATCAAACCGGCATCCGAACGGACATGACATGTCATCTGATCGGACAGACATCCGAACGGACAGGACATGTCATCTGAACGGACAGGCATCCGAACGGACATGACATGTCATCCGATCGGACTGCCATCCGATCGGATTACACCTTGGGTTCCACAACTTGACTTTGATTTCAATAATTTGGAGTTTAAACATTGAACGGACTACCACCCGACCATGTGGTGTTTAGACTTCAACACTTAAAGAATTTTCAACATATTCAATACAAACGGATTGTCACCCGGCCGGACTACACTCCGATCGAGTGACAACTGCTGTGAACTTAATCTCACTAAAGTGTCCACCAATCGGGTCATCGCCCGATCAAACAGCCGTTCAATCGACCGACCTGAAAGGTAGAGATACTTCTCTGTTTCAAAATGCTACAATGAAAACTTCAAAAGGCAACCATCATACACAAACACATCCTTCCAAAAGGAAGTAACAATCCACTCGAACGGTCATCCGACCGGACGACCGTCCGAATGGACTGTCACTCGTACGACCAGCTGTCCGATCAGACTACCATCCGATCGAACTGATGTCCGACCCACTTGCACTTTACATCGATTTACGCATCACTTATCGTTACGCTATCAATCTGTAATCAGGCTATTCTCAGACGCGCTCCCTTCAATCCAACCAAGTTGTGTTTACTTGCTGAGCACCAACTATGAGTATACTTGAACCCCTTTTATATCGCATTTTGGGTGTAACATACGTTCTTATTAAATCAATTTATCAAAACGAATTATTCCATCAAACTAATTATCACTTGCGAATAACTGTTATGCATATTTACACGTGATGCTAGTTACATACGTGTTAGGACTTATACTCGCGAGGTCCCGCCTTAACTAGTATAGTACTATAGCACCCGACGGGGTCTAGTTAGGATGGATAGCAATCACAATCGCAGCTCGAGTGACCTAGCTGGTAGTATCGGTTTTAAATGCATGTATGTTGAGGTATCTCGTTTATGTATTTGGTAATTCGCAGCACTTTTTATCTATTTACGCTACTCTATCAAAACTTGTATACTCGCCAATACTTTTGTATTGACGTTGTTTTAACTTATGTTGCAGGTTTAGTCGCAGTCTACATCAAATCAAGCTAGGAAGTCTAGAAACACACCTAAAATCTAGGTTGTCGGATTTGTATTGTTTGAGAGAACATGAAAATTTGTGACAGCTTATGTGATTGTACTTGTTTGTTAGTATGGGATAATGAACGCATTAAATACTGTCGCAATTTAGTTGTTATGGATTCTCTTGAGCAATCTGATTCGCCTAGTGCCGCGCCCCGATGATTCCGCCATCGGTTGGGGTGTGACAGATTGGTATCAGAGCCATAACTATAGGGAATTAGGCAAGACTCGACCTAGGCCGGGTCGATGTCTTAGAAATGACCTAGTCTATAGTCTAAGTACCAACGGGCCGACTCGTGCGAAACTAGTAGGAATCGCACGGGCCTACTTATTCTCGTTTGAATCCGCTAAAACTACAACTTCGCGTGACCACCGCATACTACAACTTCACACGAAGAGCCTTTCCTAAGGCTAGAATATTACTTAGCCTTTCCTAAGGCCAACACAATACACACATTTTCGAAAATACTCGCGTAACACAACCGAGTGATCCAGTCGAGATCAGGCGTGAAAACCAAGAACTCTCGATAAGATCGCTCACTCAGCGCATTTTTCTAGCACGAGAACTTTTGTTGAGCTAGGAGTGACATCCACATCTCAACAGAAGTCTCCATTTCAAAATCTAGTGGAACTCCTGAAATTATTCGAAGAGCACAACCACAGTTAGGAGCGAAGTTATTAAGGCAGGGGTGAAACCCGTATCTTAATAAACCGTTCTACTCTCTATAAAATGGTTTTCAAAAGCTCTCACCAAGGACTCGACTATAACGATAAATCGAGCCACGCGATGACTAGGAAGACGAATGCCATGAGCTGCATCCCAGTGGAAGCATAAGTCTTCTAGGGCAACGCGCGTGCACGAACTTGTTGGGTATAGTTGGGTTACCTTGGGAAGTCGACGCCTAAACACCCGAGGCACCCTATCTATTTCTCTAGCGTACGACTCGCCGATTTTTCGCCTCATGGAACCTATTTACGCTTATGTGCTTACGATTTAAAACTTTAAGCTTTATCAATTTCTTGATTTCCGCTCCCTGCTTTTGTAAACGCACAAGTCGCACGGCCATCGCAATCTAAAACCGAATGTTCGCAACAAAACTAATGTCTAATTACTCGCTCTCGCTCTCTCTCTTCATCGCGTCCTCGTGTATTCTATACCGACATGTATGTGTACAAATATAAGCTACAACTAATTATATATACAAGCAAAACAATTGTGAGGGAACTTAGGAATTTCGTGTCTCCTATGTGGCTCCTATGTGAAGTCTATTATATTACTCGCTACAAGTTTTGATCGCGCTCAATCGCATCGCAAACTCAAAAATCATTATGATCGAATCTCACTCCAAATATCTCTCTGTCTAGATGCCTTCCAACGACTCTACCTCGAGACGAACAGCTAGGAGAAGAGCCAAACGAAGCGCCGAGAAGAGGATTGCCTCGCTTGTGGCCAAGGAAGTGGCCAAGGTTATTCCTCAAATTTTCGCTCAAGTGTACTCTCTCAGTAACTCTCGAACCCCAGAAGACTCTAAGACGAAAGCGCCGTAATCTGCTTTCCTCTACAAACACTTTAAAGCCTGTGACCCGATGGAGTGCACATGTGAAGGAGGTGTGTCCCAGCTACTCCAGTGGTTCGATTCTATTGAAGTCACCCTTCGTCAGAGTGGGTGTCCCGATGATTTTCGTACTACTTGCGCTACCGGAGTATTTCAATCGCGAGCACTCGAATGGTGGACAGCCGAACGTAACAAACGTGCGATCTCCGCAGCTTACGCCCTTTCTTGGGATAAGCTGAAAGAACTCATGAAGGAAGAGTACTGCCCTTCCCACGAAGTCCATAAGCTAGAAGACGAATTTTGGGAAATCAAGCAAGCCAAAGGTGACAATGCTGGCTACACCGCAAGGTTCAAACAGCTTAGCATAATTTGCCCAAGTCAAGTCAACACTTCAGAAAAATCCATCATGAAGTACATTCGCGGCTTGCCTGAATGTGTGGGCGATTTTGTCGAAGCTGCAAGACCTGCTACCATCGAAGAAACCTATCGCTTGGCCGCATAAATCAACAGTAAACGAGTCTTAGACGGGTTGTTCTCCAAGAATCCTGTCAAACAAGCTTATCAAGCCATCGTCATCGACTCATCCGACGATTCTTCTGAAGATTCCTCCGACGATGTCTCCAGCGAATCATCAGACGAACCCTCCAACGACAACGGCACCTCATCTCAGGATCGCAACGAGCTCAGCCACAAGCGAAAGGAACCAAGCGTGGATGAAATTCTAAACCCTACACCGCTACGATTTGCTCCCGTTTTGGTGAAGCGCGCCTACACCAGAAGCCATCCCCTGTGTCTCATGTGTACGTATCATCACCCACCAGGAGCTAACTGTCGCTATTGCGACAATTGCAACTGGTATGGTCATTTTACTCAGAACTGCCGCACGGGATCGCAACCTTGAGGAATTTCAGCAACAACCGCAGTCTCCGCAGAAGTACTCCACAGCAACGTTATTTTGCTTCTAATGTTGTTGTAATAATACGACTTATCGCCGTCAATTTCTTTTAAGTGTGGAACTTATCCTATCTTTTGACGCATGTGGATTCTATTTCTCTTATACTAGCGCACGAATCTAATGCTAGCACTATGTACTATATAATGTATTTTACCCCTACTATGCGTTCTTGAGATAAGGTACTATAAACGTGCAAGAATCAAATTAATCACGAGTGCACACGGGATTATTTTGGCTAGTGCACGGAGATCGTAGTGAGTTTCAATGATGCCTCAACGTTCAGGGCATGGTTAAGCATGGTGGATACGTCGCTGGTACTTTCTATATATAAGCGTCTTGACCATGTCTGACGAAGTGTGACATCTATTCACGAAACGAAGGCGTATGGTTGAAACATGACGGTGCTTCGCCATGCTAACCGAAGTTTTGTGAAGAAAGTGCCATGTGGAGTTGGAACGTAGACCTATTATACTATTGTGGTTATTTTCGACACACTACACTACATCGCAAGGCGTAACAATCTCAATCGCAACTCAAGCGTGTAATCTTAAAGACTTTTCGTAAGTCAACACGCTCGCAATCTCATTAATCGCTGGAATCTATCTCGCAAATCGCAATCGTCTATTATGTGTCTCGCGTTATCGCTTATTGTGTGTTCGCAATCTCAATCGCTTATTATATGGATCGCTATCGCTTATAGTGTGTATCGCGCAATCGCTTATTATGTGTATCGCGCTATCGCTTATTATGTGTATCGCGCTATCGCTTATTGCGTGTATCGCTCTATCGCTTGTGTATTGCTCTATCGCTCATCGCGTATCGCTTAACGTTTATCGCAATCGCTATCGCTATCGCTTACCGATATTTATGTTATCTGTGTTATGTTAGCACACATGACCTCGCTTCACTAGACGAAACTGATAGGGTTAAAGCATGGTGGATACGCCGCTGGTACTTCCTATATATAAATGTTTTAGCCATATCAGCAGGCTTTCATGGAAAAGGGCCATCTGGGGCTTAATGTTAGTGAAATTTTGTGGTATCTAATCAAATCGCATATTCCTATCGCTTGCAACGCATCGATCGTCGCCTATCGCTCGACGGTTGTTGCTGTCACACCCCCAAAATCCACCTGCGGAGTACTACCGCTTGGAGGCGTGACTGACCAGGATCCAGCCACCAATCATATTGAACAAGCATATAAGTAGTTATAAAAATCCACCCAATACAATTGGTGTTCAAACAAAACATAGTTAAGTTGCAAGCGGAAGCATAAGTCTTAAATCAAAACATAAGTTTAATTGTTTCATAGTTTAACATGGCACACAGTCGTCCATGTCCCGCAACGATCCTTCTCCATGCAAGCTCCAGCTTAAGAACCTAAGGACCTGCAAAGCATGTAGTAACGAGTCAACAACAAGTTGAGTGAGTTCACGGTTGGGTGTTCGTTTTAGGTTGTTTCGAAAACAGTTTCCTTTATTCTGGCATCCTGCCGTGGGGGTTACCCCATAGTTTGAAAACGTGACTTGTTTATTCCCGGTTACTCTGGCAATCCAGCCGTGGGGGCTACCCCGTGTTAGTTATCTGGCATTTCGGCCGTGGGGGCTACCCCATGTATACACTAGACTCGTTACCATATCGACTGCTGACTGTAGTCATGTTTATGTGCCCTGAAACTGTCAATGTCTATCATCATTGACGTGCCCCAGATCCATTAGTTCACGCCCGTCCTCTGCGGCACGGTGTGAGGTTTGTCAGACCTAAATAGCGCTATCTAACTAATGACCCGCTCGCCATTGGCCTCGGCGATTAAGTCGATACAAAGATGAGGGACTTCGTGATAGAGTTTTGGTCTAGTACGAGTTATCTGTCCGTGAGGACGAGGAATTACATTCCTGAACCTTTGCTGTCCTACCCAAGGAGGACGAGGAACCCACGTTCCTTAACCCCAATTCCCGACCCCTGGGAATCCCATGCTTTGTAAAGGGTGTGAACTCACCTTGGTTTGCTCGGTAGAAACACAGAAAAGTCAAATAAGCAATGTTGTGGTTACTCACGTCCTATCATAGTTGTATCATACAATCAGGTTCGTATTCAAGTAGTGCACGTATGTTTCTAGCATAATGTACTCAAGTAACGTTCATGGCATACATGTTTAATCACGGCAGATTCACGTTCAACAGTAACATGTAAGGTCTGTGCATTGGGCCCAAGAGTCCGGCCCAAGCAATTAAGTCCGAAACAAGGTGAAAGCCCAAACAGTGTGTATCGGCGTATAGTCTCGAGTCGCAACTAGGCATTTGCGACTCGCAACCGGAGTCGCAACCATGGTTTCGGTTCATGCTGTTTTGGTTACGAGTCGCAACCGGACTCGCAACTGTGGTTTCGAGTCACAAGATTGGTGTGCTGGTCATGTGTGGTTTCGAGTCGCAACCAGGTGTTTGCGACTCGCAATCTGTGTCGTAACCGGGAGGTTTCGACTCATCATGCATGGTTTCGAGTCGCAACTGATGGTTTCGAGTGGACATAAGCTGATTCGGAACAGTGTACTATCCAATGAGAATTTGATTTCATGAAACAGTCTGTACTACTCTCATAAACATGTTTATTTGTCTAACAATTACCATTTAGGATCAAACACATCAGAATTCAAATATTCAACCATGTTCTTATGATATTCAACAAGTTCTTCATGTTCATCAAATATTCAAAACACATTCAACACATATTCGGATGTTCATATTTTCATTCAACATTTGTTCATAAGTTCTTGCATTTTCGGACAAGCATCATAAATCCTAAACTAGACAACAAGCTTATCTTGTAACAAAACATTTGTTCCATAGTCTCATTCATAAAAATCGGATGATTATCATTATTCTTTTATCATACAAAAATCTATACCTTTATTAAAGAGGTCATGTTCATAACAAGGGTTGTAACTAAACATGTATCATTTACTCAAACAAGAGCTCATCAATCAAACAAACACTTAATCATACATGAATCTTTAGCAAGCAACACATTATCATCATCAACATCCGAAATACATAACAAGAATCACTATCCAACACGTATCATAAACACTAACCGGTTTGAGATGGTGCCGAGTTGGTAAAGAAGGTGAGTGTCCGAGTGATGATGAGGAGCTTAGCCGGGTCTCCTTGTGGTCACCGATTGATCCGAGAAGAAGGAGAAGGGTGTTGTGGCTTAGGGTTTTAGTGAGAGGATGAAGAGTGTGTGTGTTGGAGAGTATGAGTGGATTGTCCAAAGAATGGACTAGTTTGCTAGGAGTATGATATATATACTAATCCTAGTAGGTTTCGTGTGGGTTAAATGAGATGCGGCCCAACCGGCCCATAGGTTATACTAGTTCACTCGAGACCACATGGTCTCGAGTCGGGTTCATGGCTTTCGGTTCATATACATGTAACATAACATAAAATCATATAAAGGTTCACTTATCATTCATTAAATCACATAAGTTTAACTAGTCACACGTTTAAGCATACAACGAAAGGTTCTAAATTTCGAGTTGTCACATCATCCCCAAGTTGAAAGAAATTTCGTCCCGAAATTTGGTAAGCACTCACTGAGGAAGCTAGTTAAGTTGTATGGTTTTCCCGGTTTTCCTGGGGTGTCACATCCACCCCCCGTTGATCTGGAATTTCGTCCCGAAATTCCGTAGCTTCGGCCTCAGTAGTGGGTGTACTGTTTGCGAACAGTTGGGGATACTTGTGTTTCATCTGATCTTCGCGCTCCCAGGTGAACTCTGGGCCGCGACGTGAGTTCCAACGAACTCGAACGAGAGGTATTCTAGTGCTCTTGAGGACCTTAACATCCCGGTCCGTGATCTCGACTGGTTCTTCGACGAATCGTAACTGCTCGTCGATAGTGAGTTCCTTCAAAGGAACTACGTGGGTCTCATCTGACGGACACTTCTTCAGATTCGACACGTGGAAAACGTTGTGAACTGCACCGAGTTCCGCTGGTAAGTTTAGTCTGTAGGCCACCCTGCCTATTTTCTCAATGACCTCGAAAGGTCCAACGTATCGTGGGTTAAGTTTACCGCGTTTACCAAAACGAACCACACCCTTCCAGGGTGAAACTTTGAGTAGTACCCGCTCCCCAACCTGGAGCTCAAGTGGTTTCCTGCCCATGTCGGCGTAAACTTTCTGACGTTCGCGGGCTGCCGTCATGCGTTTTCGTATCTGAGCGATTTGCTCGGTTGTATCTACCACATATTCTGGGCCAGTGATCTGACTTTCTCCCACCTCCGCCCAGCAAAGAGGAGACCGGCATTTACGTCCGTACAATGCCTCAAACGGAGCAGCTCCAATGCTGGTGTGGTAGCTGTTATTGTACGAGAATTCCACAAGTGGCAGATGCTTTTCCCAGCGGTTGCCAAAGTCGATTACACATGCACGAAGCATGTCTTCTAGGGTTTGAATAGTGCGCTCGGACTGCCCGTCCGTCTGAGGATGGTACGCTGTGCTCATGTCTAATCGTGAGCCAAAGGATTTGTGCATTGCTTGCCACAGCTCAGAAGTAAAACGTGCATCTCGATCTGAGATAATGGAGGTGGGCACCCCGTGCCTCGAAACAATTTCCTTGATGTAGATTTCTGCAAGAGTGGAGAACTTATCCGTCTCCTTGACAGCCAAGAAGTGTGCAGATTTTGTGAGTCGATCCACGATCACCCAAATAGTATCGTTCCCGCGCTGGGATCTAGGTAGGCCAGTAACAAAATCCATGGAAATTTGCTCCCATTTCCATTGAGGTATCTCTGGTTGTTGGAGCAGGCCTGATGGTTTCTGGTATTCCGACTTGACCCTTGCACAAGTCAAACACTTGCTGACGTAGGTCGCTATGTGGGCCTTCATGCTAGGCCACCAGTACGTAGTCTTGATGTCGTGGTACATTTTATCCGATCCAGGATGTACCGAGTAGCGAGACTTGTGTGCTTCGTCCATCACAAGTTCTCGTAGGTTGCCATAGAGTGGGACCCAAATGCGTCCCGTTACGTAGTAAGCACCGTCTTCCTTCTGTTCTAAGCGTTGCCTCGACCCGCGCAGGGCTTCGGCCCTCACGTTTTCTGGTTTCAGTGCTTCTATCTGAGCAGCTCGTATTTGGGAGGGAAGACTAGAATGGATCGTGAGTTGTAAAGCTCGCACGCGCTTCGGCGCAGTGTCCTTTCGACTGAGGGCGTCGGCCACAACATTGGCCTTGCCCGGGTGATACCTGATTGAGCACTCGTAGTCATTCAGTAGTTCGACCCATCGTCGTTGCCGCATATTCAGTTCCTTCTGCTTGAAGATATGCTCGAGGCTCCTGTGGTCGGTGTAGATGGCGCACTTGGTACCATACAGGTAATGCCGCCATAACTTAAGTGCAAAAACAACAGCTCCCAGCTCTAAATCGTGCGTCGTGTAGTTCTTTTCATGAACCTTGAGTTGGCGTGAGGCGTAGGCTATAACCTTATCTCGTTGCATCAACACGCAACCAAGACCCTGAATTGATGCGTCGCAGTAAACCACAAAGTCGTCTGTGCCTTCCGGCAAGGAAAGGATAGGTGCGCTACAAAGTCTATCCTTTAGGTGCTGAAATGCCAACTCCTGTGCGTTTCCCCAGCGATAAACAACGCCCTTCTGCGTTAGTGAGGTGAGAGGCTGTGCAATCTTAGAAAAATCCTTTATGAATCTCCGGTAGTATCCCGCCAAACCCAAGAATTGGCGAATTTCTTTTGGTGTACGAGGTGCAGGCCAGTTCTTAATCGAGTCTACCTTGGATGGATCAACGTGAATCCCATCCTTGTTTACCACGTGGCCTAGGAAATGGACTTCTCGAAGCCAGAAGTCGCATTTCGAGAACTTTGCATAAAGCTGTTCTGCTCGAAGGAGTTCCAGAATAAGTCGTAGATGTTGCTCGTGTTCTTCCTGACTCTTGGAATAGATCAGGATGTCGTCGATGAAGACTATAACGAACTTGTCCAGGTAAGGCTTGCACACTCGGTTCATCAAGTCCATGAAAACCGCAGGTGCGTTTGTCATCCCAAAAGGCATGACCAAAAACTCATAGTGCCCGTATCGGGTTCTGAAAGCTGTTTTGGAGACGTCCTCTTCCCGGACTCTCAGCTGGTGATAACCCGATCTCAAATCGATCTTCGAATAGTAGCTCGATCCCTTCAACTGGTCGAACAAGTCGTCGATACGCGGTAGAGGATAACGATTCTTCACCGTCACCTTGTTGAGTTCTCGGTAGTCGATGCACATTCTGAAAGTACCGTCTTTCTTCTTCACAAATAATACTGGAGCTCCCTAGGGCGATGAGCTAGGACGAATAAAACCCTTATCCAAGAGTTCTTGTAGTTGCGTAGAGAGTTCCTTCAACTCTGATGGGGCTAAACGATAAGGTGCACGAGCTATAGGCGCAGCTCCAGGAGCTAATTCGATCTGAAACTCGACTTGGCGATGAGGCGGAAGACCAGGTAATTCCTCAGGAAATACCTCTGGATAATCGCGTACAACTGGAAAGTCCTCTAGCTTCTTCTCTTTTTCTGAGGTGTCAGTAACGAGAGCCAAAATGGCAGTGTGGCCCTTTCGCAAGTACTTTTGGGCCTTAAGGAGAGAAATGACGTTCTCAACAGCACTCCTCTTGTCGCCATGAATCATGAGGGGTTCACCACCTGGACCTGGAATACGGACAACCTTCTCGTTGCAAAGAATCTCTGCGCGGTGTTGGGATAACCAATCCATCCCAATGACAACGTCGAAACTACCCAAGACAATAGGAATGAGGTCGATAGAGAAGGTCTGGTCAGCGAGAATAAGTTTACAACCCTTGACTATGTGTGTGGCTTCTAAACTCTTACCATTTGCTAGCTCTACGGTGTGCTTGTTGTTCAGAGGTGTTGGAATACGCTTAAGCATTCGACTAACTTCTAGTGACACGTAGCTAGTATCGGCACCCGAATCAAATAAAACTGAAACATAAAAGTCGTCGAGAAGGAACTTACCCGCCACAACGTTGGGGTCATTCCTTGCTTCACCTTGGCCGATCACAAACATCCGCCCCCTGGCGCCATTGTTGTTGTTGTTCCCATTGTTACCATTCCCCTGGTTGTTGTTATTGTTTTTGTTGTGGTTCTGGTTCCTGTTCAGTTGGGGACAGTCTCTTTTGAAGTGGCCCTCAGCTCCACACTGAAAGCACCCTTTGTTATCACCCTGTTGCTGTTGCTGGCGCTGGTTCTGTTGAGCTTGCTGACGATTCTGATTAGCGGGGTATAAGCTCCTGCAATCCTTTGCAGCGTGACCAGGCTTGTTGCACCGATGACAGTTGCCCCTGGTGCATGGCCCGCTGTGGTGCAGGCTGCAGCGATTGCATTTGGGGTGATTTCCTTTGTACCCACCATGACCTTGACCACCAGACGATTGCTGATTAGGGCTCTTGTAGTCATCAGTCTTCCTCTGCTGAGACTGAGACTGAACAGAAGTCGAACCCTTACTCGAAGTTCCATCCCATTTCCGTTTGTTGTCACTTGAGGTACCAGTAGTAGTTGCAGCACCTATGCGTTTTGGTAACTTGTTCTGCTCCACCGCCTGATCCGTGAGACGGTGAGCCAACTGTACAGTTTGCTGGTAGGTAGCGAGGTTCGCTGAAGTCACATGACTTTGGATTTCCGGCACTAAGCCCTGAAGAAATAGTTCGATGCGTTTGATGGGAGGGTCCACCATAGTAGGGCACAGAATTGCCAGTTCGTTCGACCTTTTCACTTAAGCTTCAATTTCCGACCCCGTCATCTTGAGGTTGAAGAACTCCACCTCGAGTTTGTGGATCTCATCACGACTGCAGTATTCCTCTTTGATCATTTCCTTAAAAGTTTCCCATGGGGTGGCGTTGGCAGCAACCAACCCTAGCATTTGAACTTGAGCATTCCACCATGTGAGGGCTAAACCCTCGAGAGTACCCGTAGCATACTTCACCCTGCGCGCCTCAGGGCATTCACACATTTCGAAGACAGATTCTAGTTTCTCAAACCAGTGTAGGAGACCTACTGCTCCTTCAGTGCCGCTAAAAGTAGTTGGTCGGCAGTCCATGAAAGTCTTAAAAGTGCACACGGGTGGCTGAACATGCTGACCTATCGTAGGTGAAAGAAAAGACAGAGTTTAACACAAAGGTTGGTTCACGAGAGTAGGATCCTAAAGATCCTAGAATAAGTTCGGACTGCAGGATAAACCTCCTGCGTGTGCAGCTGCGAGTGCTGCGGCAACTCGTTCGTTGATTAAAGTCGTCAACTGGGCTTGTGTCATGTTAACGCGTCCAGACATGATCTTCATATCAAGAAGAACGTGAGTGAGAGAGGTTCGCGAAAGTACAACGATAGGATAGAGTAAGCACGCACGTGTTCAAGCAACAGTAGTTATACTAACCAGGCATATCATAAGCAATGTACTATGTAACTAACAAGTAGGCAATATATACACAGATCATATTACCTAGAATGTCGAGCCTTGCATGTGGAGTGAAGCATCGTTGTGGACCGTTGAGCACTGTACAGGTTATAGTCTGGTTTTAACAAAAACGTTTTCCCCTTTATTAAAACCAAGTTCTCTATAACCAATGGCTCTGATACCAATCTGTCACACCCCCAAAATCCACCTGCGGAGTACTACCGCTTGGAGGCGTGACTGACCAGGATCCAGCCACCAATCATATTGAACAAGCATATAAGTAGTTATAAAAATCCACCCAATACAATTGGTGTTCAAACAAAACATAGTTAAGTTGCAAGCGGAAGCATAAGTCTTAAATCAAAACATAAGTTTAATTGTTTCATAGTTTAACATGGCACACAGTCGTCCATGTCCCGCAACGATCCTCCTCCATGCAAGCTCCAGCTTAAGAACCTAAGGACCTGCAAAGCATGTAGTAACGAGTCAACAACAAGTTGAGTGAGTTCACGGTTGGGTGTTCGTTTTAGGTTGTTTCGAAAACAGTTTCCTTTATTCTGGCATCCTGCCGTGGGGGTTACCCCATAGTTTGAAAACGTGACTTGTTTATTCCCGGTTACTCTGGCAATCCAGCCGTGGGGGCTACCCCGTGTTAGTTATCTGGCATTTCGGCCGTGGGGGCTACCCCATGTATACACTAGACTCGTTACCATATCGACTGCTGACTGTAGTCATGTTTATGTGCCCTGAAACTGTCAATGTCTATCATCATTGACGTGCCCCAGATCCATTAGTTCACGCCCGTCCTCTGCGGCACGGTGTGAGGTTTGTCAGACCTAAATAGCGCTATCTAACTAATGACCCGCTCGCCATTGGCCTCGGCGATTAAGTCGATACAAAGATGAGGGACTTCGTGATAGAGTTTTGGTCTAGTACGAGTTATCTGTCTGTGAGGACGAGGAATTACATTCCTGAACCTTTGCTGTCCTACCCAAGGAGGACGAGGAACCCACGTTCCTTAACCCCAATTCCCGACCCCTGGGAATCCCATGCTTTGTAAAGGGTGTGAACTCACCTTGGTTTGCTCGGTAGAAACACAGAAAAGTCAAATAAGCAATGTTGTGGTTACTCACGTCCTATCATAGTTGTATCATACAATCAGGTTCGTATTCAAGTAGTGCACGTATGTTTCTAGCATAATGTACTCAAGTAACGTTCATGGCATACATGTTTAATCACGGCAGATTCACGTTCAACAGTAACATGTAAGGTCTGTGCATTGGGCCCAAGAGTCCGGCCCAAGCAATTAAGTCCGAAACAAGGTGAAAGCCCAAACAGTGTGTATCGGCGTATAGTCTCGAGTCGCAACTAGGCGTTTGCGACTCGCAACCGGAGTCGCAACCATGGTTTCGGTTCATGCTGTTTTGGTTACGAGTTGCAACCGGACTCGCAACTGTGGTTTCGAGTCACAAGATTGGTGTGCTGGTCATGTGTGGTTTCGAGTCGCAACCAGGTGTTTGCGACTCGCAATCTGTGTCGTAACCGGGAGGTTTCGACTCATCATGCATGGTTTCGAGTCGCAACTGATGGTTTCGAGTGGACATAAGCTGATTCGGAACAGTGTACTATCCAATGAGAATTTGATTTCATGAAACAGTCTGTACTACTCTCATAAACATGTTTATTTGTCTAACAATTACCATTTTGGATCAAACACATCAGAATTCAAATATTCAACCATGTTCTTATGATATTCAACAAGTTCTTCATGTTCATCAAATATTCAAAACACATTCAACACATATTCGGATGTTCATATTTTCATTCAACATTTGTTCATAAGTTCTTGCATTTTCGGACAAGCATCATAAATCCTAAACTAGACAACAAGCTTATCTTGTAACAAAACATTTGTTCCATAGTCTCATTCATAAAAATCGGATGATTATCATTATTCTTTTATCATACAAAAATCTATACCTTTATTAAAGAGGTCATGTTCATAACAAGGGTTGTAACTAAACATGTATCATTTACTCAAACAAGAGCTCATCAATCAAACAAACACTTAATCATACATGAATCTTTAGCAAGCAACACATTATCATCATCAACATCCGAAATACATAACAAGAATCACTATCCAACACGTATCATAAACACTAACCGGTTTGAGATGGTGCCGAGTTGGTAAAGAAGGTGAGTGTCCGAGTGATGATGAGGAGCTTAGCCGGGTCTCCTTGTGGTCACCGATTGATCCGAGAAGAAGGAGAAGGGTGTTGTGGCTTAGGGTTTTAGTGAGAGGATGAAGAGTGTGTGTGTTGGAGAGTATGAGTGGATTGTCCAAAGAATGGACTAGTTTGCTAGGAGTATGATATATATACTAATCCTAGTAGGTTTCGTGTGGGTTAAATGAGATGCGGCCCAACAGGCCCATAGGTTATACTAGTTCACTCGAGACCACATGGTCTCGAGTCGGGTTCATGGCTTTCGGTTCATATACATGTAACATAACACAAAATCATATAAAGGTTCACTTATCATTCATTAAATCACATAAGTTTAACTAGTCACACGTTTAAGCATACAACGAAAGGTTCTAAATTTCGAGTTGTCACAGTTGCTACCGCTCGTCGCTTACCGCTCGTCGTCTTCGCTTGTTATGTTGTGTTATGCTATCGAATTTTCGCGTACACTTATCGCTTATCGCACTCGCTAGTGTCACTAAGCTGAGTTCGAAAACGACTTCATCACTCAGTTCGCCTTTCAAGACTTGATCCGACCCTTTCTCGTTTGGACGAGTCATCACAAATCTGTTGATACTATGTCGACACATATGACACTGCCTCACGAGACGGAAGCCATATGGTTAAAGCATGGTGGATATGCCGCTGGTACTTCCTATATATAAGTGTTTTAACCATATTGTCGAACTTTCGTGGAAAACTGCCATGCGGGGCCGACCTTAAATTTAAATTTTTGGTATTATTAGAAGGCTTTGGTTACCCCAAATTTTTAAACTGGTCTTTTCTTACAAAACTTTTTCTAAAATTTGATCAAAACCTTGGAATAAAATGAGATTATCTTGTAACGTTGGTGTGACCATCGACTCAAGTTACTGCCGCGTGACAAGAAAATTTCATAAAACGAGTTTTAATCACTTTAAAATCTTTTAGTAACCTAACCAAAACCCTTCTCATAGCGCTGGTGTGGACATCAATACAGTAAACGCTGCACCGTGAGAAGATTTTCAAAAACAAGTTTTTCCTAATTAATCGATTTTTTGAAAATTTAAAACGCTTTAGGATCGCAATCTTGTGTGTGTTATCACCTAGATTATACGAATTGCATTTCTCGTCGCTCGAGCTTGGTCTTCGCAATGCCCTCACACGTGTATACTCAATCGATCGCTCGCTATCTCGTCGCTTTATCGCTTACTCACTCGCATCAACTCTCGCGACCCTTCTTGTGGATTAATTTCGGGACGAAATTTCCTAAAGCAGGGGAGACTGTAACAACCCGCACGTTCGTGCGTTGTTACTACTCGTAAGACTCGTTACGCCTAGCACCAGAGATTCAGATCATAATGTAGCTATATCGCATACATCGCTATTTCGGAGTATTTTCGCATATTACGCATACTTTATCGCTATCACATCACATTGCACTTGCTGACAACCACGAAGATGTCAAGTGAGGACCAATTCTACCCTCCTTGATAGTCGTGATGTGTCGCAGTGCAACTCATTACTCAAAACGCACATCGCATCACACACATTAACGTTCACGATGACATTGAGTGAGGACCTATTATACCCTCCTCGATGACCGTGAAGCGTCGCAAAGTAACGCATATTTGAAACGAAACCCGGTTATTGTATCACAACTTTGAAATATGAATATATATATACGACCCAACGTGGCTAATTATAATAAATATATGAAAATGTGGATGAGAATGTGTAACCAGACTATCGCAGCGCTTAACGAACGAAACGAAACGCCAAAACCCAACTCGCCGGTGACACTTGATCGAATGACAATTCGATCGGAGTGCCATCCGATCGGACTGCCATCCGATCGGACTGTCATCCGATCCATTGCACTTCCTCACCTTCACCCCACCTCACCTATAAATAGCCCTTGTCACATCACTTAAACAGTGATGTGACAGCTCTCACTCGACCAACACGCTTTTGGACCTTTTTCCCTCGATTCCTCGCGATTCTTGTAAGTTTTCAACTCAAATCTTGTACTACTTTGATCTACACGCACTTCTCCACCTTTCTATCTTTTGAATCTCAACTTTTAACCGTGACATCAATGGATTTGAGGTATTCTAGGGTGATGTCATCATGAAGTTCTTATGAACTTCAAGTGTTGGCCTCATTCCACCAAGAACAAATCAGATCCGAAGGATTTCCACATGAATAAACAACATTTTCATACAGATCTACACATAATCTTGAATAAAAGGATTGAAAGATGGTTTTCCAACTTTCTTTCAACTCTTTCACACTCAAAGCACTCAAGACCGATAGAATCGGAGCTTGTACCGACATTCTACTCATTCTTAGTGTCGTGTTTGTTCAAGATCTGGTTTCTAACGCAGAGACGACCGATTTCGGGTTAACCAAGAACGACCGTCACGAACCAGTAAACCGGTCAGATTTGGGTGATTCCTGTCCGATCTGGTCCCCTGGTTCGAGATGGGGTTTATGTTGTTTAGCACGTTACAACACCGTCTCAATCAAAACCCCCAAAGACCTTCAAAATAGTCAAAGTGCCAAGGACAACTTGACCGTTTGGACAGATTGCCGTCCGATCAGACAGGCATCCGAACGGACAGGGCATGTCATTTGATCGGACAGGCATCCGAACGGACATGACATCTGATCGGACAGACATCCGAACGGACATGACATGTCATCTGAATGGACAGGTATCCGAACGGACATGACATGTCATCTGATCGGACTGCCATCCGATCGGATTACACCTTGGGTTCCACAACTTGACTTTGATTTCAATAATTTGGAGTTTAAACATTGAACGGACTACCACCCGACCATGTGGTGTTTAGACTTCAACACTTAAACAATTTTCAACATATTCAATACAAACGGATTGTCACCCGGTCGGACTACACTCCGATCGAGTGACAACTGCTGTGAACTTAATCTCACTAAAGTGTCCACCAATCGGGTCATCGCCCGATCGAACAGCCGTTCGATCGACCGACCTGAAAGGTAGAGATACTTCTCTGTTTCAAAATGCTACAACGAAAACTTCAAAAGGCAACCATGATACACAAACACATCCTTCCCAAAGGAAGTAACAATCCACTCGAACGGTCATCCGACCGGACGACCGTCCGAACGGACTGTCACTCGTACGACCAGCTGTCCGATCGGACTACCATCCGATCGAACTGCTGTCCGACCCACTTGCACTTTACATCGATTTACGCGTCACTTATCGTTACGCTATCAATCTATAATCAGGCTATTCTCAGACGCGCTCCCTTCAATCCAACCAAGTTGTGTTTACTTGCTGAGCACCAACTGTGAGTATACTCGAACCCCTTTTTTATCGCATTTTGGGTGTAACATACGTTCTTATTAAATCAATTTATCAAAACGAATTATTCCATCAAACTAATTATCACTTGCGAATAACTGTTATCAGTGTTGTAAAAGTCGCCAGGCGGTCCCTAGTCGGCCGACTGGGGAGTTGGGAGTAATCGGAGTACTCGGAGAGTACTCGGGGAGTACGCGGACATGGTAACTATAAAGAAAATTAATTGTTATATATTATATATATGTTAAAATAAGCATAATTCATGTCAACCGAGTATAATTTAGAATGAAACATGTTTAAAGTTCAAATATTTTGAATACAAGTCCGACTAGTCTGAGTACAAGGTCGAGTAGTCCGAGTACAAGGTCGAGTAGTCCGAGTACAAGGCCGAGTAGGCCGATGTTGACCGATTTTGACTAATTAAAAGTCAACAACCCACGTTGACCGCCTAAACCGACTAGGCCGACTCTTTTCGACTACGTCCGACTAGGCGCCGAGTTTGACCGAGTTTGACCGAGGATGACTAATTGAGTCCGCCTAGGAGGAAGTCGCCTCGGAGGGGTTCCGAGGACCGAGTACACGCCGAGTACTCGACCTTGGAATCCGACTTTTACAACACTGACTGTTATGCATATTTATACATGATGCTAGTTACATACGTGTTAGGACTTATACTCGCGAGGTCCCGCATTAACTAGTATAGTACTATAGCACCCGACGGGGTCTAGTTAGGATGAATAGCAATCGCAATCGCAGCTCGAGTGATTTAGCTGGTAGTATCGGTCTTAAATGCATGTATGTTGAGGTATCTCGTTTATGTATTTGGTAATTCGCAGCACTTTTTATCTATTTACGCTACTCTATCAAAACTTGTATACTCGCCAATACTTTTGTATTGACGTTGTTTTAACGTATGTTGCAGGTTTAGTCGCAGTCTACATCAAATCAAGCTTGGAAGTCTAGAAACACACCTAAAATCTAGGTTGTCGGATTTGTATTGTTTGAGAGAACATGAAAATTCGTGACAGCTTATGTGATTGTACTTGTTTGTTAGTATGGGATAATGAACACATTAAATACTGTTGCAATTTATTTGTTATGGATTCTCTTGAGCAATCTGATTCGCCTAGTGCCGCGCCCCGATGATTCCGCCATCGGTTGGGGTGTGACACAACCAGTGTAAATGTAACATCTGTATTAACTCCATTTAATATACCTTTTATCTCTATTATTGAATATAAGCTCCAGAAAACATATTCGGAAGTTTTCTCACATTACTTTCTTATCAAAATCGGAAAGGTTCTATTACATAATATAGATTACACGCTATAAAACCAAGTATTGTTTCTTTGAATTTATTGTTTGTATTATAAATGTTAGATTAATCATTATTTGATGTTATGAGTATGCATTTGTCACCGACGGCATTTCATATTCTTTGTTGAAGCAAATAATAGTCGTTGTAATCCGGTGTATTTTTATCGATTAAGTACTGCATTAACTTAAATGAAGTTACTGATAGCATTCTCTGTCACAATTTGTGCATGCATCTTTTTGATGTTGTCTTCTACATTACGATTGATAAATCAACCATATAATTTTTGGTTGATGCTCATTTGCGTAACTGTTGTGAGAGATGATGACTTTCGTTTTGTGCTTTGTTTTTGTAATACCTTAAGTGTGTGATTATACAAATGGTCCGGTTAATATTTGGTACTTTTGTTTTTTGAGTGCTGGTTTAGTTTAAGGGATGTTAGTGATGTCTATTTTATAATGTTGTTTGTCTATGACTTTTATTGGATGTTGTTCATCTTTATAACTTGTAACTTTAAATTGTTTATTGCAGATATGAATCCATCCAATCAAACACCATCCTTTTTAAAATTCCTTAATGAATATGATTTTATATTTTTTGTATGTTTTTTAACTTTCTTGCTACTATTAAGATTCTACATTAATTTTTGATATAAGATGTTTGTTAACTACTGTCGCAGAATATACCACTTGATTTTGAGAGTCTGTTGTGGGGCAAGGAGGTCCCATACGGTCGGATTGTAGAACTACTTGATGGTGACAAATCATGGTTAGTACAAGTAAGGAAGATAGATGATCATTGTATATTTACGGATGGATGGACAAAGTTTGTTAGAGATTGTTGTTTGAAAACCAAAGATGCTGTGTTGGTAAAAGCTATTGGAAGTTTGTCATTCGTTGTCTCATGTTTTAAAGAAAATGTCTACGAGAACTCTTACATTGCAGCAAATATTAGACCTGAACTTGGCATGACTGTAAGTAACGATATATTATTTTGTTACTTACTCTAAACATTTTTTTGCTAGCTCAACAACTTGCTAACATCTGTTTGACCTTCCAATATCTGTTTCCTTATAATCTTAACGTCTGTTGACTAACCTTTTTAACTTCTGTTGACTAAGTCTTTTAACCTCAGTTGACTAACATCTGATATTTAAGATCTGACCACGTTGCAACCTCTGCTGGACATAATGGATGACAGTTGTTACGAAACCTCTGTTGGATAGCAACAGAGGTATGTAATAGTTGATAGCCAAATACTGGTTAGGTTGTGTGTAAATACTGTAACTACTGTTGACTAACCCTGTTGAGTAATTCTCATTTTAACTTTTATTGACTAACCCGTTGTAACTTCTGTTGCTCATTAGTTCATATCAAATTTGTAAGTCTGCACTAACTATTCCTTTGCTTCTTCTATAGCTAATTGCTGACAAATTTTGGAAACAATTCTATTGTAAAAATTACGAGTATGGGATGGCAACTATCTATGTTGGTGAAAGGTTTTGGAATGTCATGATGAAAGGATGGATTGATGGATGCGGATTTACTGATGGATGGTTAAAATTGATTGAAGAAGTTCCGATAGCAGTTGAATCTTGGTTGGTTTTCACCATGATTGCATCTAAAACGTTTGAGATTTCCGTTTTCCATCCCGAGACTGGAACTGAGGTTTCCTTCAAGAAAGCTGATGTTGTTGTTTTGGATGATTCAGTTTATGGAGATGATGGGTTTGATTTATTGGCTGCTGGTGATAAGTAACTTTTATTATATTATGCTAATAACTTTTGAAATCCCATATTGTAGGCTAAACACAAACAAGTTCTGGATTCTGGGGAAGTTGCTTTAGATGATGAAGATACTGGAGCTTCAGTTGGTAATTCTAAGCAGTTTACGAGTTTTGAGGATATTTCTAATGTATATATAGATATGTAATATTTACTTATTATTATGATTTAAAATATGGTTTCTTATATATGATCATTCTTATAAATATAGTTTGCTGATGATGGGCTATTTGATTCAAAGATTGCGCGTCTGGTTGATGAGTCAGATGTTAAAAATGCTATAAATTTATAATTTCCTACGCATATATTTTATTGTATAATAAGTATAACAAGGTTTTTTAAAATTTTGTTGTAGCCTGAAGATCATTCTGTAAAAATAGCTGATGATGTTAACGATCCTCAACTTCAGTCTAAAGATTTTCCTGTTCGTGACATTTCTGCCTCTTCAAGTGTTGTGCGTTTATTAGTTTTATACTGTCCATTTTATTATTGTCTCAATATATTGATATTCTTCTGCATAATTGAGTCTTAAACTTCAAAGCTAAGTTGAGAAGATAGTTTGTGTTGATAAAGAAAGTTACAAAATTTCAAGAATTTAGAGTTGTTATATTCTAAATTAATTTACTTAGGTTGAAAAGATGCACAATCTTCGTGGCAAGACAATTGTAGAGGATAACCAAGCTGTTGATAGACCGTGTAAAGTTCAAAAGGTTCGTTTAGTATCATCCACTTCAGAATCAGTCTTACACTTCACCACACATGCTGAAGACAGGCTTGTAAGTTTTTGCAGTCGTTACTTTGTTTCGTTATTTCAACAATTTCAGTTATATATCAATATTTTATAAAATTCACTATTCAATTTTCTGTTTTTTAGCATCTGCCATCCGATGTATCTTCTGCGTTGGATCTGCATACTGATAATCCTAAGCCTATCAAGATCCAGAATCTCAAATGTGAAGTCCAGGAACTGTTTACAACATCTCAAAAAACCAATACTGGAGTCAACTACGCTATTGTTGGATGGTCTTCTTATCTGAGATCTTGCAATATTGCTTTTGGTGATGAACTTTCGTTAGAGTTTCACAAGTCTACTCAATTGCTAAAGTTAAAAAAAGTTGTGCATTTCGTGACAAAGATAAAGTCCTCTTAGTTTGTCTTGCGTTGATTGAAGATTTATAGACAACGTTTCATGTCACGATTGTTTGTGGTTGTACATTTGGTTCGTCGGTGGTACTAATTTTGCTTCTTAGAAATGTTCTATATGTAGTTATGTCTATAAACAGGTTTCATTGTCTATGGGTGTGTGCTCAATTTTTTTTTTGTTTTTGGATAGGACAATGGAAATGCTCATATGTATCTTATATATTAACTGATAATGCATGTTTATAGTTGTCTATTATCTATAATAGATAATAAGTTTTGGTACAATATCTATACATGTATCTATATGTTCTATTAATATGTGTTATGCATGGTTTTATAAGAAACGACCCGTGTTTGTACACGGGCCTTACCGCTAGTGTATATATATATAGGAGAAGGATCCGTTAGGAACCACCCTTTATTGCGAGAACCACTGTGAACACAAACAGTAATACCCAAAAAAAGTCTAAAAAAAACCAAATTTTTTTTTTACTATTTTTTTTTGGAAAAATCGCTATATTTCGTTTATAATAAAAAAAATTAATTTTTTTTTCGAGTCACAGTTATCCATGCACATGTGCATTTGTATCATTTTTTTTGACAAATTCCGTAATTTATTACAAATATTAGACAATTGCACTTTCATTTACACTACCACGTGTAATACACTACTTTTTACGTTAACAAAATAAGAAATGTACATGTGCATCTATATGTATCAACATGAAATAAGGTGTGTTGGTACACTAGTTTCTCTTTCATCTATCATTCCATCCATAATACAGAAACATGCACATGTGTATTTTTGTCATTTCTTTGACAAATTCCTTAATTCATTACAAATATTAGACAATTGCACTTTCATTTACACTACCATGTGTAATACAATACTTTTTACATTACCAATATTAGAAATGCACATTTCATCTATCATACCATCCATAATACACTACCATTATCTCCTACCATCCATAATACAATACCATTATCTCATACCATCCATAATACAATATCATTACCAATATTTTCACTTTATTACATGTATGTAAACACCATTTATACCATCCAATCAACATATTACATCATAAATTGACAACTATAACCAAACCATTATATATAACTAACCAAACAACATGTATATGGGCCTACTTCTCCATTCAAAATCACAAACTTTTTGTACCAAAACACGTTATATTATGGTTATACCTAATGATGCACATGTGCATTTTGAATATTGGTAATGTAAAAAGTAGTGTATTACAGATGGTATTGTAAATTAAAGTGCAATTGTCTATTCCTGATAACGTATTATCGAATTTGTCGAAGTAATGATACATATGCACATGTGCATGAATATCTGTTACTCGAAAAAAAAAGTTTTTTTTTTGGGTAACGAAATATAGCGATTTTTTTAAAAAAAAATATTAAATTTTTTTTGAGTGCTTTTTTGATTTTTTTATATTTTATTTTGTGTTCACATTGGTTCTCGCAATAAGGGTGGTTCTCGCATGAAACTTACCCTATATATATATATATATATATATATATATATATATATATATATATAGGGAGAAAATCATGCGAGAACCACCTCTTATTGTGAGAACCGCGAGAACCAATGTGAACACAACCAAAAATGCCTAAAAATAGCTAAAGATCACACAATTTTTTTTTAATATATTTTATATAAAAATCGCTACTTTTCAAAGCAAAAAAATTTTTTTTTTTTTTGCCACTAAAAGTAGCGATTTGAGCATAAAAAATATTAAAAAAAAATTTAGATTTTTTTTAGATTTTTTTAGGTTTTTTGGGGGTTTAGTTTTTAGCATTTTAGCTTTGAGGGGGTGGGGGGGGGGGGGTTTAGGTTTTTGGGGGGGGGGGGAGGGGGGGTTTAGGTTTTGGGGGGGGGGGGGGGGTTAGGGTTTTTTTTTTAGGTTTTTTGGGGGTTTTAGTTTTTAGCATTTAGCTTGGGGGGGGGGGGGGGGTGGGGGGTTTAGGTTTTTTGGGGGGGGGGGGGGGGGTTAAGTTTTTTTAGGTTGTGTTCACATTGGTTCTCGTGGTTCTCGCAATAAATGGAGTTCTCGCATGAGCCCCTCCCTATATATATATATCTTGGGAAATACGTTCCCTGACTGATGATCCTCCTCGCCCACCTAGGGCCCGCCCATTCTAAAGAGTAAAACCTACATATAAAAATAGTGTTAATTTATTTTCTGTGCAAAAATGTCTGTAGCTCGTTCAATTCGTGCAAGTTTGAAGTGCTACATAATTTGGCCTTAAAATAAATAAATGGTGGCCTTTAGCTCATTTTTTTATACTGTATTCATGCCTCTGGATCATGTAACCATGCTTTGTATGATTCTTTTTATGGGTATAACTTAATGTTTTATATGGGTATTTTTTATACTATTCACTCCTAATCATCTCTCTTACGTATACACCCACACACATGTGTGCGCACGCGCGTGCGCACAGACACACGCACACATAGGGGCGGACCTAGCATATAAGAAGGGGCAACCTCCGCTACGGCTTGGCGTTTCGGCAGTAGTGTAAAATTAGTGTAAATTTTGGAAAAATTTGACGTTTTTACGATTTCGTTACGGTTTTTTTATTAAACGTTACGGCTTGGCGGATTTTCTAGATCCGCCACTGCCTACACACACACATATAGAGAGAAAAATAAATAATAGAAAAAGAAAGGGAAAAACTAATCAATAAAAAAATGAAGAATAATGGATTTTAATAATCCTAACTATTAGCCGTTGACCGGAAACAGTCCCAACTTAAAAAATAACGAGTGATTGTCCCAACTTTTCATAATATGTAAACGAATGGACGTTTACTAAACCGAAAACGATAAGGGGACAAAAAGAAATTAAAGTTCTGTTAGTAAAGGTTCATAAGTTTACAATATGTGAAAAGGTGGGATCACCATCGGCTATTTTGAAGTTAGGACTACTATTGGCCAATGGCTAATAGTTTGGATTATTAAAATCCATTATTCCAAAAATGAATATAGAGATGGTATGGTGAATGGGATTTTTGGGGGTTTTTAAAATGAGAAATAGATTTAAAAAAGTACGAGTTTTAGTTAAATTATAGGGTAAAAGATGGTGAAAGGGATGTGAAAATTCTAAATACTACGGACATCTTTCCATCGTCTTTATTTATATTTATAAAGCCAGCAAAAAAAGTTTTTTTAGGTAGTGTGAAACAATAATATCAGGTTTAATTTCTCAATAAGATATTCAACATGTATTTTACAAGCATAAAAGCCATAAAAATGAATACTAATATTGGTACTGATTTTGTTTGGCGATATCGATTTGGTTCATTACATTACTTGTATGAAAGCAAGTGAAAAATCAAATTTAATTATAAATGAAAATGTCTAAACCGGAAATTATAAAAAAGAATATTCGTACCGGTGCTTATTTTGTTTGATCGCTATCGTTTTGGTTCAGTACCGTTGTGATACAGTATTGGTTTATCAAAACCCGAAACCGTAAAAATGAATGCCAAAGATTTCTCCTTTTGTTTACAGTAGAGACAAAATTTTAACCAAAGATTTCACCTTTTGATTTAGTTTTTCTTGAGAATATGACCCAAAACATGTAGTTTTGTGTGCATGGTGAAAATGGGGCTATATCTAGTAGATGACTAGAAGTGGAATGTTGGTAGGATAGGGACAAGCCTAGGTTTGAAACACTTACCCTTCTTGGTATGTGTGAGAAGAACCTTGATCTTGTTGGAATAAAAGTGAGAGCTTGAGTGAAGACAAGTTACATGTAAGCATTTTGTCTTATAGCAGCTTGTCAGGAGGCACAACCTGTGTCTGGCAGACATGGGGAGTGCTTCGCAGAACTGAGATTTTTGGTCAAAGATAAAGACACGGAGCGTGCTTGGTAGACACGACCCATGCTTGGGGAGCTGGAGGGGTTTTTTCCATCCTCAAGCAATAGGTCTTCCCCTTCCTTGTCGAGGAAACCCTCATATCTCTTAAGGCGATGTCCATTTACCTTAAACGTGTCACCGTTTACTAGCTTAATGTCAACTATGCCATACGAGTAGATTTTTATGACCATGTATGGCCCTGTCCACCTGGATTTCAAATTTCCTTGAAAGATCCTAAGCCTAGAGATGTACAAGAGGATTGGGTCTCCTTCACCGAAGTCCTTCAATCCTCGAAGATGTTGATCATTTCTTAGTTCGACTTTGTAGATTACGGAGTTATCGCTGGCTCGGTTGCGTAATTCTTCCAGTTCGTTTAACTGGGAAACCCGACTTTTCCCTACATCGTTCAAATCCAAGTTGGTGGTTTTGAGTATCCAATAAGATTGGTGCTCAAGTTCGACCAGTAGATGATAGTTTTTTCCGTAGACAAGTCGGGATGGTTTCGTGCCAATGGGGGGTTTTATAAGATGTTTGGAATGCCCAAAGAGCATCATCCTGCGATTCTGAGTAACCGTTTTGTTGAGGATACGCTTAATTCCTCGGTCAATTACCTCTGAATAACCATTAGTTTGTGGATGGTACGCAATGGAGAATCGAAAGTTGACTCCATATCTTGACATTGCTTTCTCAATTTGGTGATTGCGGAAGTAGGTTCCGCGATCACTGATTAGCGCTTTAGGAAGCCCGAATAGTGAAAATAGTTTCTTTGAAAAGTTAACAACTATCCTTGCATCGTTAGTGGGTAAGGCTTCTGCTTTAGCCCACTTTGAGACGTATATTTGTTTCCTCATGAGTCAGGGAAAGGTCCCATAAAGTCTAATCCCCATACATCAAAGATTTCACAGATTTGGATTCCGGTTTGGGGAATCTTATTTTCCTGATGAGATGTTCCCTGGTAGTTGACACGTGTCACAAGCCCTTACCCAAGCATGTGCATCTTTATATATGGTTGGCCAGTAGAAGCCAGAATCGAATACCTTCTTGGCGGTGAAATTTACACCATGATGTCTTCCACAGGGTCCCTCATGGCACTTCCAAAGGATACTGACGGCTTCTCGACCATGGACACATCTCCGAATTACGTGGTCAGTACAAATTCTGAAAAGGTAAGGATCTTCCTAGAAAGAATACTTTAATTCTGAAAGGAATTTACTTCTTTGAAGATGGGTCCATCATTTTACCATTTTGCCACTTGCGAGGTAGTTGGTGATATTTGCGTACCAAGGATCATATTTTTTATTCCACCATACTCAGAGATTCAAGTGGGAATTATTCATTTATCACTTCCTCCTTTGTTCCTTCCAAGGTGGGATTTCGAGATGTGAGAGATGATATGTTGCATTGTTTTCTGCACCACCCTTATCATGGCTCTCAATGTCGAATTCTTAAAGAAGGAGAATCCAGCGAATAAGACGAGGTTTTGCATCCTGGTTCTTGAAAAGATAGCAGATGGGCACAAGATCGGTGTAGACGATAGTCTTTGAAAGGATGAGATAGGATCAAAATTCATCAAACGCAAATACAACAATGAGCAACTCCTTTTCCGTAGTTGTTTAGTTTTCCTGAGCATCATTTATAGCCTTGCTGACCTAGTAGATTGGATGAAAATACTTCTCCTTTCTTTGTCCTAGAATGGCTACCACTATGTAGTAATTGGCATCACACATAATTTCAAATGGCAGTTTCCAATCAGGCGCAATCATAATAGGGGCGTTGACCAATTTCTCTATCAACAATAGAAATGCCTCCAAGCATTCGTTATTAAAATCAAATGGAGCATCTTTTTCGAGGATCTTGGTCACTGGTCTAGAGATTTTCGAGAATCCTTTAATGAAGCATATATAGAACCTAGCGTGACCTAAGAAACTCCTAGTGGCTCTAACTAAGGCTGGTGGGGGCAATCTAGAGATGGTGACGATTTTTCCTCGATCGACCTCCATTCTTACTTGTGATATGTTATGACCAAGCATGATTCCTTCCCGTACCATGAAGTGGCATTTTCCCAGTTTAATGATAAATTAGCTTCTTTTTACAACGAGCTAACATCCTCTCCAAGTTAGCTAAATAGTGGTCGAAAGTGTTTCCAAAAACGGAGAAGTAATCCATGAAAACCTCCATGGACTTTCCTACCATGTCGTGGAAAATTGTAACACCTCGTAAAATCGTGTCTAATGATGTGTTGACACGTGTCCTAAACCCTAATATTGACAAATGTTGACTATAAAGGACTATCGTTGCCAAAAGAAGAAAAGATGTATGTGGAGGGACTAAAAGTGTCAACATGCATATTCTATGCCTCTGAATGACCTTTTACGATGTTCGTATTCCTTAACGAATTAATTGTTGGATAAACGAAACCGCTTGTAATTAAATGCAAAAGATTATGAATCGAAGGGTTAATGTCGCAACCCCGTCCCCTGCCCCGGGAATGGGCGCCGCGAGCTCCAGATGGGTGGTATCGGTGTTTATTAATTTAGCAGCGGAATACATCAGGATCGTAGTTAGGAAATGTATTTTGATCAGAGTAAAACACCAAACTTTTATAATAATAAATCTTTGGGATAAAAAACCCAAGTTCATTTGACAGTACATTTGTAGGGATAAACCCTAATTATTGAAAACAAAAACTCCATTTTATTTAGGTAACTTTTATAGCCACTTTTCCAAGCCTTCAGTGCTCTCCAGCTGGCTTCTATTTGGCTTTCACATTGTGTTACCTGAAACGCGTTTTAAAAACATTTTATCAGCAAGAAATACTGGAAAGTACATTCCATTTTGGTAAAGCACCAGTTGTTTACACATTACAGTATTAAGGGCGATTACAATGTTTATATCTACACAATTACTCGGTCAGTACGTGTCACTTGACGGATCTGTGACTATGGTCATATCACACATTGGATACCCGTGCCCAATTGTGAAGGTTATCAAGTACTGTATACAAACCCCATAATACTGGCAGCAATTGTAGAATTACAAAGACTTAATCACCGTAATTGTATTTGAAAACATTTGAGGTTTTGGTAAAACATTTTGACTCACAAAAAGAGTTTATAAAAGAAAATGTACTCACAAAGAGTGAGAAAAAGTGAATGTACCTACTTTGTTGACTTAGGTAATACTACTATAGCTTCCTGGTAATTCTCCTGGTTACCATCTATGAAAATTAAACAATGCACACGTGTTAGTAAAATAACCCAAATCACATTAACCGTACAACTCGAGACAGAATTCCAATGACTGAGTCAGGCAGAGCCTTGACATGCATTATGGAATCCTAGATCAATCGAGTGTAACACGAGACAGAACTCCAACAATTGAGTCGGGCAGAGCCCTGACATGCGTTACGGAGCCCTAAATCGATCGTGTAGGGTAACAGCAGGGTTATAATACTTACAACGAGGCAGAGCTTCGCTTTATAATGGGTATTATGCCCGGGTATTACTTCTTCTATATAGAATTTGAGAGAGAATACGAAATTTTGAACGAATTCAAATGAACTCGTCGCCTGCTATTTATAGGCAGATTTAATGATGGCTCGCGGCCCGCGTAGAACTTAGCTAACTCTCTCGCGGCCCGCGAGAGAGTAGACTAGGTTTTAGGCTCGACCAGTCAGCGAGTATAGGCTTGACACGTGTCGGCTTTGTTTTCCCGTCAAGTCATTGGGCCTCGCGGCCCGCGAAAGATCAAAGGTGTCCGGGTCGCGGCCCGCGACAACCTTATGATTTTTGTTTTTCTTGTTTTTAATAAGTACAAAGGTGTTTCGGGTTCGTTTCTCGCATACGGGGTATATTTTAGGACATTTAAGGGTGTCCAAACATATTTTCAGGAGGGTTGTTATAGTTAAAAGCATCAACATGTTTAATTATACCTCTGAGTGACCTTTCAATGAACTCGGAGCTTAACGGTGTTTGTTATAGTTCCAAGATTATCTAAAACCTAACTTGAAGGGCCAAAAGTGCTAAAAATGAAAGTTATTATGAGTTAAAAGGTACAGGGACTGAATTTGCCAAACTTAAAACATGTTTGGTTGATTGTGGCTTGCCTCGCGGGTTGCGACTGACCCTTCTCTCTTTGTCATGTGCCGCGATAGGCGGCTCTGCGTAGAAAACAACTGCCAGCTGCTGAATCTTCACCTTGGCCACCACTCAAACCACTCTACACTCATAACTCGATACCATAAGCTCTTAGATGGTTTTTATAACCTGCTATGACAATTAGAACAATCTTGGGAGCCCTCTAAACACTTGGCTTCATCCAAGATCACCCAAAAACACTATAAATATGAGTGTTCGTCCACTCTCATTCCTTGCACATCTCATATTTTCTCTTCTATCACTCTCTTGTAGATTCCTGGCTATAAGGAGACTCCCCTGAGTTCAAGTTTTCAAGGTAGGACCCTTTGTAAGTGCCCTTAGCCTTTGCATTTCGTTTTATAGGCTTTTGAAATCTGAAAGTCAAAGTTTTTCGATAAACGCTTTGACTTTCGGTTTAGACCATTATGGTCCATCCATTGTTTGGGGTGAACACGTGATCGTAATTAGGTAGGTGTTAATCCCTTAAAAGGGGCACCTCCGAATAATCACGTTTGCTTGGTCAATTGTCAGGTCAAAGTTATTAATTTAAAAAGTCAAACGGGTCAGTTTTTAAAATAATTCAAATCTGATAATGTAGATGTTGTAAAATATGTTTTATCACTTTAATAACTTGGTAATAATTATTAGAACATGTGTAAACATGTTCAACCCGACAATTCTAGGTTTAAGGTCGGTTCACAACCGAAAGTCGCAAAGTTTGACTTCTGCTTTGACTTTCAGTTCTGACCCGAATAGTATAGTTTCATTCTATTTTAAGGTTCCTTTGTACCATATATATTGTAGTATAATCCTCTTAGGTTATATTACATGGTCACATAGTAATCTGAGTTTATATTGCAAGTTTCGTTATTTATACTTAATGTTGACTAAATTGTCCTTTTGTTAAAAAAATGAGGTTTTAAATATAAATAAGCATGCAAATGAATTATATTCTGATATGTTAACATGTTTAGCATATTTTGATGTTTATAATCTGGTCATAAACTTAGTTTGCATAAATAATCGTAAATCATGCTTTTAAAAGGACTAAAATGCCCTTTTACATGCAAATAGAGTTTTTAACATAATTTCTTTACAAAACTCATTACATACTGATATAATATCATATTAAAGATTATTTGGGATATCAAGTCTGATTATATACTGAGTTTATGCACATGCTCTTGTTAAATGTTCTTAAATGACGATAATGCCCTTACGGCCCTTAAAATGGGTTTTAAACATAATAAACATGCAAAATCTTTTACTTACTGAAATATTATGACAAATAACATATTTTGACTATTCAAAGCTGGTCATAACATCAGAGTTACTTAAACATCGTAATTATCGTCATTTAACAACTTTTACGCTGTTTAGGCGCATAGTATGGTTTTAAACCATACTTATCACCCAAGACGTGTTACCTACAGATTTTATAAACCATTTAAAACACTTTTACAGTAGGTAAAAGTCATGAACTCAGAATCCCAAATAAATCCTCAAAACTATGTGTGAAATGACCAAAATGCCCCTATGGTGCATAGTTTGGTCATAAAGCATAACCACACATATATTTGATATCCTACTGACATTGTATCATAATTTAAATATCTTTAGAGAAATTTTATGACCATGGCATCAGTTTACTTCCAAGCTCCTTTTATAGGTCATAAAATGACCAAAATTCCCTTACGGGACTTAATTTGAATTTAAAACCTCAATGGGCATACATGTTGATATCAAACTGATGTTTTAACATAATTTAAATATAATAATATATGGAACTTGTATATGACTTATCCAGTTACCCGTTAATGCTTATACGCGTTCGGTTCAATTTATGTAACTAGTTTACATTAGTTAATCGAAACGGGTTTAACCTTATCATTTAAATTTCAAATTCCAGAATGTATTTAGTTTACCCACATTGTACAAGTCTTCATACTTGTTGGGTCTAAATTACATTCTATTTGGTTAATATTACCATGATTTCTGACTAGAGCCTCCTAGTAAAAGCTATCTACACGTGTCTAAGTGAAATATATGACTGAGTTGTTAACTCTTGCATTTAAATCAAGTTATAACTCAGGTAAATACTTTTAACTTAATTTCCCTTATACGGGCTTGGGATACGGTAAATTATTACCGCTTGGTCGGCTATGGGATCACTTAGCCGGATTGCGGCTATCAAATCTGCATAACCCGTTTTAACATGTTTTGTTTAATAACTTAAACATTGGGGCTTAACGCGACGGTGTCCTGGATATCCACGACTCATTAAAGTTACTAATGGCCACAACTTAAGCACGGGGTGTAGGCATACACCTAACAGATGCAAATGCTAAAAAATATTTTACCCACAAGGTTGAGAATAACTCCTTTGTGGGTTTATAAAGTGGTGTGTCGGTTAATCATGTCTCGGTTTCTATACTGGGCCCCATATGTATTGACAAACATGTAAATCTGTGTACAAGATTAAAATTCTTAATTATCCCAAGTTATAAAAGATATTTCGTGCCTTGTATACCTAAATCAATTTTTTGAAGTATTTTCAAATGTGTTAGTTAATTGCATTTACCAGTGTAAACTGACGTATTTTCAAAAGACTATGTGACAGGTACTAAACGCAATAGGCCGGGAGCTGCTTGGTATCAATAGAGGATCTTGCAAATCCTTAGGATGCCCAAAAGTCTGTTAAACATCATTTTGTACATTCGTGAGATCCGCCTGGGGATCCTTTGACACAACCCCTGACCCGGGAGCGGTGTCGCGAGATCCAGAATAGTGGTATCGGTGTTTATTAATTTGGCAGCGGAAATTTACATCAAGATCGTAGTTAGGAAATAGTTTATCAGAGTAAAACACCATATTTTTATAAATAATAAATACATAGGAAAAACCCAAGTTTCCATTACAATATGTTTATAGGGATAAACCCTATGTATTTAAATATAGCTTCTTTTGTATTTAGGTAACTTTTATAGCCACTTTTCCAAGCCTTCAGTGCTCTCCAGCTGGCTTCTATTTGGCTTTCACATTTTGTTACCTGAAACGCGTTTTAAAAACATTTTATCAGCAAGAAATACTGGCGAGTGCATCCCAATTTAATCAAAACAAATTTTTATCATTTTACAGAATTGAGGGCGATTACAATGTTTATATCTACCCAATTACCACCCACGGTACTGTCAATCCTGACTTGTGGTCATGTTACTATTCACAGTATAGTAACAAGTAATGTATACAAAACCCCAACATACTGAGAGTAATTGTAGAATACATAGACTCAATCACTGTTTATCATAATTTAAAACAATTGAGGTTTGTATAAAAAAGGTTTACAAAATAGATGTACTCACATTGCTGTTTTAGATAATACTACTGCTTTCTGGTGACTTCCTGGTTATAATCTATTAAAATTAAACAAAGCACACGTGTTAGTAAGATAACCCAATTTACATTAGCCCTATCCTCGAGACATAATTCCCACGACTGAGTCAGGCAGAGCCTTGACATGCGTTATGGAGCTCTAGATTAATCGGGCAGAGTAACTAATACATAACCGGGGGTTATAATACTTACAACGAGGCAGAGCTTTGCTTTTTAGGGTTATAATACCCGAGAGTCTTAGCTTTAATATTAGAGAGAAGGAAAGTAAATTTTGAACGACTAAAACTGAATTCGGTGTGGATATTTTTCTTTGCATTTCTGATTCGAGGTCTACTGGAACAGGTGTGGATATTTTCTTTGCATTTCTGATTCGAGCTCCCAAGTGTATTCTGGTCCTCTCTTGGAATCCCATTTCACTTTGACCAGAACTAATCTCTTGTGTTTGAGATTCTTGATCTTTCTGTCTTCAATCTGTAGCGGTTTTTCTACAAACTTAAGTTTCTCATTTACCTCTATGTCCTTAAGAGGTACCACTAATGATTCATCTGCTAAACACTTCTTGAGATTACATACATGAAATACATCATGTACTCCTTCCATTTCCTCTGGCAGTTGTAGCTGGTAAGCTACTGGTCCTATTCTTCTAGTAAACTCAAAAGGTCCGACATACCTGGGGCTTAGTTTTTCCCTCTTAATAAATCTGACCACTCCATTCCATGGAGAAACTTTTAATAATACCTTATCTCCTACCTAAAATTCCAATGGTTTTCGTATGTTATTAGCATAACTCTTTTGACGATCGCGTGCTGCTTTGAGTCTTTCCTTGACTTGAATAATCTTGTCTGTTGTTTCTTGTACTATCTCTGGTCTAGACAGTTGTTTTTCTCCAATTTCTGCCCAACAGACTGGAGTTCGGCACTTTCGTCCATAGAGTGCTTCAAATGGTGCAGCATCGATACTGGTATGATAGCTGTTATTGTAGGAAAATTCTATTAATGGTAAATGATCGTCCCAATTTCCTCTGAAATCAATTACACAAGCTCTAAGCATATCCTCCATTCTCTGAATTGTCCTTTCGCTTTGTTCGTCCGTTTAAGAATGATAGGCTGTGCTTAGTTTTAACTTGGTTCCCATTGCTTTCTGGAAACTAGTCCAAAAATGAGAAGTAAAACGACTATCTCTATCAGAAACAATAGATAAAGGAATTCCATGTAATGAAACTATTTCATTTATATACAACTTGGCTAATTGTTCCATACTGAAGGTTTCATTCATAGGAAAGAAATGAGCAGATTTGGTTAATCTGTCCACAATCACCCAGATTGCATCATTACCTTTTCGTGTCTTGGGTAATTTAGTAACAAAGTCCATTGTTATCAATTCCCATTTCCATATTGGCATTTCTAGTTGCTGCAATAAACCTGAGGGTTTCTGATGTTCAACTTTTACCTGTGAACAGGTTAGACACTTAGCAACATAGGTTGCTATATCCTTTTTCATTCCTATCCACAGAAATTCTTTCTTAAGTCTTGATACATTTTATCATTACAAGGATGTATCATATACTTAGACTTATGAGTTTCTTCTAAAATTTGGTGGCGTAGGTTTCCTTGTTTGGGTATCCAGATTCTTTTCTTATGGAATCTCCAAATTCCATCTGTTCCTTGTTCTAATTCCTTAATCATTCCTTTTAATTTTTCAGCATCGTCCTTGATTACTGTTTCTTGTATTTCTCTAATTTGCTCATGTAAATCTATCTACAGATTTAGTTTGAGAGAACGTACTCGTCTTGGCTTTTCCTGATACTTTCGACTTAAAGCATCAGCTACTACATTAGCTTTTCCTTCATGATACTGGATATCACAATCATAATCACTAAGAATCTCCATCCAGCGTCTCTGTCTCATATTTAACTCCTTTTGCCCAAAAACATATCTTAGACTCTTATGATCGGTGAAAATAGTAAACTTACTACCGTAAAGATAGTGTCTCCAATTTTTAAGGGCAAAAATTATAGCTCCTAACTCTAGATCATGGGTCGTATAATTCTCTTCATGATTCTTAAGTTGTCTAGAGGCATAGGCTATAACCTTTTGACGCTGCATCAACACACATCCATAACCTAATTGAGACGCATCACAATAGGCTATCAAGTCTTCAGTTCCTTCTGGTAATGCTAGTATGGGTGCATTGGTTAACTTTTGCTTCAAAATCCTAAAAGCTTCTTCCTATTTTGGTCCCCATTCAACCTTAATTGATTTGCAGGTCAGTTTCGTTAAAGGAATAGCTATTCTAGAAAAATCTTCATTAAAACGTCTATAATAACCTTCTAGTCCAAGAAAACTTCTCACCTCCGTCGGTGATTCAGGGACTTTCCACTTAGTAATCGCCTCGATTTTTGTGGGATCTACATGAATTCCTTCATGATTAACCAGATGTCCAAGGAATTGCATTTCTTGTAACCAAAATTCACACTTTGAAAATTTAGCATAAAGCTTTTCTTTTCTCAGCAAATTTAAAAGTATAAACAAATGCTCTGCATGATCCTCTTTACTCTTAGAGTAAATTAGAATATCATCTATAAAGACAATTATGAATTTATCCAGATATGGCTTACATATTCTGTTCATCATGTCCATAAATGCAGCTGGGGCATTGGTTAAACCAAATGGCATGATTGTAAATTCATAATGACTGTACCTTGTTCTGAAAGCAGTTTTAGGAATGTCCTTTTCCTGTACTTTCAATTGATGATATCCTGAGCGTAAATCGATCTTAGAAAAGAATCAAGCTCCTTGCAGTTGATCGAACAGAGCATCGATTCTCGGTAGTGGGTACCGATTTTTAATCATAACCTTATTCAATTCTCGGTAATCAATGCACATACGCATTGATCCATCATTCTTTTTGACAAACAAGATTGGTGCTCCCCATGGCGATGAACTAGGCTGTATGAAACCTTTCTCCAGAAGTTCATCCAACTGTTTCTTCAGTTCCTGCATTTCCGCTGGTGCTAAACGGTAAGGTGCCTTGGCAATTGGTGCTGTCCCTGGTATTAGGAGAATTCTGAATTCAACCTCTCTATCTGGCGGTAATCCAGGTAGCTCTTCTGGAAAAACATCTGAGAATTTAGATACTACGGGAATATCTTTTAATTCTTTTCCTTTAGTGTTAATGATTATGGAAATCATATACACTAGTGATCTTTTCCTTGCATAACTGGCTGTTTTCATCACAGAGATGAATTTTGTGGACCTAGTTGGCTTATCTCCTTTAATTGAGATTTTTTCTCCCTTTGGTGAATTTACTTGTACTGATTTTTGATCACATAGAATGCTGGCATGATTGGCTACTAACCAGTCCATTCCTAATACGATATCAAATCCAGCCAGATTCATTGGATAAAGGTTAGCAATAAAATCATGGTTTAAAATTTCTATTCTTGCTCCCTGCAAGATTTCAGTAATCTTAATGGATTCTCCATTTTCCGTTTCTACCAAACATTCTTGTGGAAGTTTAGTTAATGGTTGATTGAGAAGTTTGCAGAATGAAGTATTTATAAAACTTTGGTTTGCACCAGAGTCAAATAATACTTTAGCAAAAATATCATTAACTAAAAACGTACCGGCAATCACATCCATAATCATCTTGGCTTCTTCAGCTGTCAGAACAAATGCTCGGGCATTCTTGGTAGTTTTACTGTTTGTTGCTGGAACTAGTTTCGGATAGTTCGGTTTGATATGCCCCGTCTCTCCACAGTTGAAGCATAGCTTGTTGCTGGGTTTCTTCCTGCAGTCTTCCTCCTTGTGTCCAAGTATTTTGCAGAAGTTGCAGTATATTGATCATTTTCCTGAATGCTTCTTGTTGCATGACTTACAATAAGGTGCATAAATAGAACCTGTACTTTTCCCACGGTAGTTATTTCCATAACGAAATTCTTGGGTAAGTTTCTAGGCTAGGTTCTTTCTCTGATTCTCTTCTTGCGTACGTACTAATTCATCAGTTAAGGTATTGGCTAATTCTACTGCTTCTTCTATGGTTTGTGGTCTAGCTGCCTTGACTACATGTTTGATTTCACTAATTAATCCCCAGATGTAACGGGAGATTAATACTGGTTCTGGTGAGGCTAAGGTTGGCACTATTCTAGCATATTCGAAGAACATGGTAGCGTAACCCTTGCAGTCTATTCCAGTCATTTTAAGATTTAAGAATTTATTAGCAATTTGTTCTTTTTCATGAGGAGGACAAAATTTCCTTTCAACTATATCCTTAAAGTCAGTCCATTCCATATTATAAATTTTATCACTTCCTCTAGACTGGAGAATAGTATTCCACCATTCTAAGGCTGCATTCTTAAAAGATTCGAAGCAAACACAATCTTATCTTCATTTGCACATTTACTTATCTTTAAGACTTCCTCTGTCTTTTCTATCCAACGTAAAGCTGCAATGGCTCCATCATTGCCAGAGAATTCTATTGGTTTCCAAGACCATAATTCTTTGTAAGAACAACTATATGACACGGTCCTTCTTCTTTTTGGAATTGGTAATTGGAGTAGCGGTCCATTATTCATGCTGTGACTTGGTTCACTAGGTGGTCGTTTACTTCCACTTTTATTATTTTCTGCTTCTTTAACATACTTGATAATATATGGCATAACATCTACAATTCCTTGTGCTACTATATGTTGGATGGCACTGTTATCTACTTGGTTTCCATTATTATCATTATTCTAGTTTTCCTGATTTACTTCGTTGTCCATCTGGATTATAAACAATTATCAGGTATTAATATCACAATATAAGATTTAATGCAAACAATCAAACAAACAAATTGATCAAAAACGTCGAACATTGTGACTTTTACTCTTTTCATATATATATATATATATATAGGCTAGGAGTCCGCTAAAATGAGAACCGCCTCGAGTTGTAAGAACCGTGAGAACTACACCGTACGGGGCGAGGTGAACCAATTTTTTTTTTCACAAACGTAGATGCGTGTATTATAAACACATTTGTAAAAAAAATTCAAAAAAAAAAAGTTTTTGAGCACCACAAGTGTGTGTTTACGGGTACCGTAAATTTTCAGGTTGGATTTACGGTACCCGTAAACACAAACTTGTGGTGCTCAAAACTACACACACGACATTTTTTTTTGAATTTTTTTTTACAAATGTGTTTATAATACACGCATCTACGTTTATGAAAAAACAAATTGGTCCACCTCGCCCCGTACGGTGTAGTTCTCACGGTTCTTACAACTCGAGGTGGTTCTCATTTTAGCGGTCCCATATATATATATATATATATATATATATATATATATATATATATATATATATATATATATATATATATATATATATATATATTACAATCCTACAACTGGAATTTAAACACACTACGAGTTATGCATCCACATATATTAGGTTACCTATTTTAGTTGATTTGACTTTTTTTTTCACACTACACACATTTATACACACACACACACACACACACACATATATATATATATATATATATAATTACTATGGGTTGTTCATCCAGAACTGCATTTCTCGCTCGTCGTATTTCCACACGAGCTTTTCTCCTATTTGTCTCATCCTCTCTCCTCCTATTATCAGTTCTTCACCATATGTGCGGAGTTCCTGCACATTCTCATCACTCATTGGTGGTCGCGGTGCGGGTACTAGGTCAGAGTACTGAGGTATCGGTTCTCCATATGGGTACGGGTTGTTTAATATTTCCTGAACATACTGGTCGGCATTCCAATACGGATCTAAAGGATTAAGGTTGGTATACTGTGCTATGGGATTTGGTATCGGTTCTTCATGTGGATAAAGCACCCTATAATCCCTATGGTCATCTTCCCATGGATCATACGCTAGAGGATTAGGTGTTGGGATTCTAGGTATCTCGTTAGGGTCAAAGGCTGGTATGGGAAATTGGTTTCCTTGGTTAATTTCTATCTCCATTGGTTGGGTCGGAAATAAAGGCAATGGTTGCTTTGCAATTATCTGGTCAAGGTTTGGATCTGCTGCAGTGGTGGCTAGTATATGGAAGTTTGCCAAATATCTATTAACTGCTTCTTGTGTTTGGGCATTTACTTCCCTATTCGCTGCTGCTAACGCTCTTTGTTGTTGTAACTTTCTCATTCGCTTTCTCCTCTCGTGTGCTCCCCTACTAAACCATCCTCTCTTTTTCGAAGGGAATGGTTCCTCAGATTACGCTTTAAAGATGAAAATTCCCTCTTTTGTATCAGCAGAATACCCCGAAGGAGTAGGCGGTGACGAGGTTCCTTCACTTTTGGGAGAACTCGCTAGGTGACGATAGGCGTCAGACGTACCTTGCTCACTCATACTGTAAACTAACAGATTGCGAAAAAACACAAAACAATAATATATATATATATACACACACACACACACACACATAATCACATAGATTATTTCCGACCATAATTGATAAAATATTGGTGTCAGCAGAACACTTCTGCGGCTTAAATCAGTGGTTGTAGCTCTGTTACCACTCTCTGTCGCAACCCCCAACCCCTGCCCCGGGAGCGGTGTCGCGAGATCCAGATTAGTGGTATCGGTGTTTATTAATTTGGCAGCGGAAATTTACATCAGGACCGTAGTTAGGAAATATTTTATCAGAGTAAAACACCATATTTTTATAAATAATAAATACATGGGAAAAACCTAAGTTTCCATTACAATATGTTTATAGGGATAAACCCTAATTTATTGAAATAAAGCTTCTTTTGTATTTAGGTAACTTTTATAGCCACTTTTCCAAGCCTTCAGTGCTCTTTAGCTGGCTTCTATTTGGCTTTCACATTTTGTCACCTGAAATGCGTTTTAAAAACATTTTATCAGCAAGAAATACTGGCGAGTGCATCCCAATTTAATCAAAACTAACTTTTATCATTTTATAGTATTGAGGGCGATTACAAAGTTTATATCTACCCAATTACCACCCACGGTACTGTCAATCCTAACTTGTGGTCATGTTACTATTCACAGTATAATAATAAGTAATGTATACAAAACCCCAACATACTGACAGTAATTGTAGAATACATAGACTCAATCACTGTATATCATAATTTAAAACAATTGAGGTTTGTATAAAAAAGGTTTACAAAAATAGATGTACTCACATTGCTGTTTTAGATAATACTACTACTTTCTGGTGACTTCCTGGTTATAATCTATTAAAATTTAACAATGCTCACGTGTTAGTAAGATAACCCAATTTACATTAGCCCTATCCTCGAGACAGAATTCCAACGAATGAGTCAGGCAGAGCCTTGACGTGCGTTACGGAGCTCTAGATCAATCGGGCAGAGTAACTAATACGTAACTGGGGGTTATTATACTTACAACGAGGTAGAGCTTCGCTTTTTAGGGTTATAATACCTGAGAGTTTTACCTTTAATATTAGAGAGAAGGAAAGAAAATTTTGAACGTCTAAAACTGAATTCGAATTCTCCTTTTATAGGGTCTGATTAGGGGCGGCTCGCGCCCCGTGACTACCTGATCAAACATTCTCGTGACCCGCGAGAGTGTAGGTCGTCCGAGTGTCGTGCCACCATGGCACGCTGCGGTTGCGGCAGCTGACCCTCCCACGCGCCCCGCGAAGCCCAGGGAGAACCCTGTCGCGGCCCGCGAGCAACCCATATAATTTGTTTTATTTGATTTTTATTAATATAAATGTATTTTAGGTCCGTTTTTTCGTATACTCGGTATAATTTAGGACGTATGAGGGTATTTTAAGGGTTTTGGGAGAGTTGTTATATCCTTTAATTCCACCGTCTGTATAATTATTATTTTGAACATTCGGTCTGTAATATTAATTTCATCCCAAGCCTTTCGTTGTGCTATATCTGTGTTTAATTGTCTATGATGATATCAACTACGTCACGATACTCCCCTCCGGGCCTACTGGGTTATGTGAAAATATCGGGGTGTGACAACTTGGTATCAGAGCCAACATTGAGTGAATTAACACTAGCCTTTTGTGTTTAATCTTAATGACACAGTAGCACATTCCTTAGACTTCCGAGTCTAGGCAAATGACCTAGGATTAATCCTAATCTTTATTTAGTTTATATATATTGTTTTCCTTGTTTTGACAGGTTATTTATCACAATGCCTCCAAGAGTTCGAGGAAGAGGCTGTGGAAAAGGTCCGATGCGAGGCGGACCATCTAGCCAGGCGAGGCCATCACACTGCCGCACTCCATCTGCATCATTTGATTCTGATCGTTACGAGGATTGGAGAAACTCCATTGAACCGACAAGGCGATCTATTTCATTAAGCACTTCGCCATCATACCAACACTTGTTCGGACCACAACATTCGCACGAGTCATACCATTCGCAACACTCTCACCATTCATAGTCACAGGGCCAATTTGACCCAAATGACTACATCAACTCTCCCGTTGGTTATAACCAGTTAGAACCCGAAGAACATCACAAAAAAAACTCAAGATATGGATGTGGACGGAGATCCAGATCCAGTTATGCCACCATCTGGGACGCCTATGCATCCCATAGACATTTCCAGTGGTTCCGTTTCTTATGCGGGATCGCCTTACCAAGGCCCCGACGAATGGGCCGAATGGTGGGGAAGATATAAGTGGGAATTTACTCCCTCATATCACAGCACACCACCTCCACCAGAAGAACCATACTTACAAGCAGTAACACCTCCACCACCACCAATGGAGGAACAACCATCGCCACCTCCAAGGAGAAGGCAGAATGTACGCATGTCAGTGCGTGGTGGGCCATGTATAAGTTCGCCCCAATCTTCACACAACTACCCCTATTCTTGAGGATCCCCAATTGGGAGGACCCTCAAGTGCCGCACCGGTGATTGACACCACACCGGCCACCTCTACACACAACCACCACCAATGGGTTTTGAAAACCCAATCCCCACTTATCCAGTTGCGACTGGGTATAACCCGTTTGAACCACAAGCACCTACGGGTTACAACTATCAAGCGCCTACATACGACCCTTATGTTGAGGCGGTCGTTCATAACGCCTTGTATCCTTCGCCTTTCCCTCCAGCATACCCAACTGGATATCCAGCTTATGGATACCCATATCCTCCATCTCAACCACAACCACAAGCTCAGCCACCACAATTACCGCCCCAACAGTTGGAGGCCTTAACTCAGGCCTTAGGAAGGGTGGATGACGTAGAACGTCGATTGGAAAGAGGTGAAAGAAGAACAAGTAAGTTCATGAAGAAACTTACAAAGCTAATTAAAGGAATGAAAGACGGGGATTAAAGATTTATTTATTTGTCTTGTATTTGTTTATTAAATTAAGTCCCTGTGTGGACATTATTATTTCGGTACTAGTCCCTGCGTGGACATCTTCATTTCTGTATTTAGTCCCTGAGTGGACTTGTTTGTTTTAGTCCCTGCGTGGACAATTAGTGATGTTATTTAATGACCCGTTTAGGGTAATTTTGTAAACCCTAGTTAAATTAATGAAAATTTTCTTTTGGAATTAATAATTGTTATTATTATATATATGTATTTCATTACATCATTGTTCAAGTGATCGTCTCGATTTTATTCGAACTTTATCGATCTGCTAAATAATTCCAAAAGATCTTCTTAATGGTTTAACCTTGCCTATATGTCAATGCGAACATGGCTATATTGGTAAACCCTCTTAAGACAATAAATCTTTACTAACATTCATAAAATGTTAACACTCATGGTAGTGTGGACGGAGAAACCACACTAGCCGTCAAGGTATTTGGACTACGTCCAACCCTTATAGCCTATATGATCAAGTTGAATCATGACTAATATTATCAATATGATGATCATATTATTAACATCCATTAGTGATGTCAATTGATTTGCCTACGGGCTAAGTTATATCGTCTTTTATGAAGATGACAATTGTAGTCTATGACTCCCTGTCCAATGGTGAAGAACTATGTTCAAGCCTAACAGCCCCTGATCTAATAAGATTGTGGCTTATGTTTTAATTGTCCAAGTGACAGGGCCTTTTGTGCGATATTCTAAATGTCCTTCGAGATGAGCCGTCGAGCTATATAATATTGTCAAATACGAGAATGACAGTTGTGACGTATGATCCCCTGTCTAATATATAAAGGACTATGTCCTATCTTAACCAAGGCCAACTTTAATAAAATAATTTTGAAATAAACATTCATTAGAAATGTTATAGTTTAATAGTCTATATGGTTTATGTAGGATCGTTTGCACGACCAAAACGAGTCATTCAGAAGACTTCTTGTCAATACGAGAGGCGGAAACTAACGTATCGACTTTGAAACAGCTTGATATACACTCTAATTGTCTTGTTTATTGATATAACAGCGTTTTACAGCGAGTAGACACTTCAGCGGCACTTCGGCTCTGGAATCGGAAAGATACAAACGAAATGAACAGGACATGTATATATAGGCTGAGCATTTCGTACGAGATGGGCAAGATCCATTTCGTGCGAAAATGTCACAAACACACTTTTCTCAAATTTCGTGCCCAGATCTTTCTAAACTAATACAAGACTCGATACAAGACGAAGTCGACAGACATATGCACCAACAGACTCCCCCTTGGATGTCGATGAGTCTTCAGTGTGACAAAATGTAACACCCGTTCTTATAAATCAAGGTTTAACGTATATTTTGCGAAAATGATCATGTAATTAATGATTATATATACATCGGAAATACGGGATTAGTAAAAACTTTCATAATTTAATGTGATACAACGTAATGTAGTTTGATTCATCGTTTTAGTATAACTGCGAAACTGCATTGCGGAAGCTTTATCTAACGTGTGTTCGGTTCTTGCTTGATGCTTGATCTTCATCCGAGACCCTCGACATTCACCTGTAATCAAAACCAACTAAAAAGTCAGTTTTGATAATTAAATATCTAATATAATGAGGAAATTATGTAAATCCAACATTGATAACTCGACCCAAAAACAATATGCTTGATTTTGGCCTCCACCGTAACTTACGGTGGACACCGTAAGTTACGGTGGCCATTGAATAAAAGTTCTCCCACCGTAACACAGGTGGTAATCACCGTAACAAGTTCAGCTCCACCGTAACTTACGGTGACACCGTAAGTTACGGTGGTCCCTGTATTCCAGCCTTTTCCATTTGCCGCTTAATGACACGAAAACTTTCGTATCTTTCTAATCGTTAGTCCGTTTGACCTACCGTTTCTTCCTACGTGTTTGTAATTTGATTCTCCATCATATGGAGTTAAAATCCGACATTCGGCTTAAAAAAATTTAAGACTTTTAAGTCTTCGGCTTATTACCCTTTATACCAAATTTTGACCCGGTTATGCATTTTATCAAACAACGTATTTATTTGATTCCTATATTTCATACACTTCTTCAAATAAATGTGATATACCATATTAGGTTCTAATCATAGGTTTATTACACAACTTAGACCCGTTTTCACTAGTATGCTTATTTTGACCCGTTAAGGATATTTTAAGCACTTTTAAGCTCAAATTCGCTTTCATTCTAATCTAGCGTTGTAACCTATATTTCTTATCTAGTACTCTTCCATCACAACTAAATGTGTGTTGGATTTAAAGTAGATATCTATGTGTTCCGAATTATACCCCTTGAAATATCATTTTACGGCAAAGACTCGTATGGAGTCTTTTGGCCCAAGAATTAAGTCTTTCACTACCCATACTCGTTCTAAACTTTTGTTTAATCATAAGACTCCTTTCCAAACAACCTCTAAGGGTTGTTTGTTCAATTTAGCCTACAAGGGCATTTTGGTCGATTTTGGTCCTTCTTTTACAATGAAGGACTATCACCAATTATTCGACCAAATTAGCACTTTTATATACATCATAAATATGCGTACCTAGCTCGGATCAACAAATAGACCCAATTTATACCTCGCTTTTATTATCACATTTTCTATGGTGACGGGAGTATCCAAATTGTTAATCGCTCCTGTTATCACGCCAATTGACCCGTTTGGCCTATATGACCAAGCATCTTCATAAATAGTAAAACATGGTTATTAATTACCAATTTGCCCATCCGACCCATTTCGGGTTTTTGCCACTAGACCCCTTTTAACTGCAATTTACTTTAGTCGGTACTTGACTAAATTTCCATCTCTACTTATTTTCTCGTTATTAGTTGCACTTTAAAGTGATCTTAACGAAAACTCATGATTCGAACCTAATCCTTTCTTGTATTCATTGCTTATAAAATAAACACATATACTACAAGTGGGTGTAAGTTTTACTTACCTCGCATCCGAACTACGCTTTTCCTTTCCTTCTTGATTTGTTTGACCCGCTCCCTCATCAAGCTTCCACCTAGCTTGTTACGCGTCAAACTATCATCATTCGTTTCCAAGGTGGTTAGTTTAATCATAATTTAATACGATTATTCCACCTTACAAATTTCATATCAAAAATTACCATTTATCGGATTATAGGTCAGTTTGACTTTTTAAAAGTCAAATGCCCATTAGTATACTAATTGCATATTCGAGTTCATCAACTAGTTTTAGCATTCTTTAATTACCTGGTAGGCGTTATCTTTAGACTACCGTTTTAACCAAAGTTCTAACCACGTTCATCATATTTAGAACTCTTTTTAATCACATTATGTATAATAGCCAAAACGTCACAATTAGGTGTTTTAACTACAAAAATTCTAGTTTCGAGCCTTCTTTGAGGCATTTCAACAAACACTTTAAGGGCAGAATTTTACATGTTTATTTATCAAGTCTCTAGCTTATCTCATAGCCCTAATTTCACATAAATCAACCATCTTACCAAGTTGTTAACTTCTATAATTTCTGAAATCACTTCAAAATTGTCAAATTATACTAGATCAACACTTTATTTCCTAGTGTTCATCAAATTTCACATAAACCATTAATCACCTACAATGATGTTCATAGGTTTCACTACAATTTCACATGATTTCAACTTGTATTTGTCTAGGGTTTGTCCCTAGACACTATAGTGGTTCCTAGATCATCATAAGACATACATGCAACTATAATTTCAGATTTTCCCAATTACATGAGAAATTCAAGTTGAGAGTTTTTATGAAATTTTACATACCTTGTGATCCTCTTGTGATGAGGATCAGTAATCTATGCTTGATTTTCGATTTTGACTTGGTTTGAGCCCTCAATTTGTGAGTTTTGTGATGAACTAGGTTTTGATAAAGCTTGGGGTTGCACCCCCTGTTCTCTGGTCGATCTCCAGGAGACTCCAATATGAAGTGTTTATGTTTTAATTAAAACGTTTTCTAGTTTGCCCATTTTTAGTCCCTCATATTTAGATGTTTTATAAAGAGGGTTAAAATCTTGTTTTCTATTCATTCACTTGATCACACATAATTAACTAGGTTAATTATTCCTAGTTAACTTAGTTGGTTCTGGGGTTATAACCTGTTCCATTCTAAGTCCCGTAAACTCGGGCCTCTCATAACTTTATTCCCTTAAAAACATCTATTCACGTTTTATTGAATATTAGGTTTATTTATTTTAAATCCTAATATTTACCGGGTTACCGTTACTGCTAACGGTATTTTACCTGTGTATTAATAATAACGGGGTTTGATTACCAAACCCGATTTCGGGGTGTTACAAGTCTACCCCCCTTAAAGAGGTTTCGTCCTCGAAACCTTTCTTACATAGTTCATGGAGTTTTAAACTCAATGTATTTGACCTGAGAAATCTCTTAAGCATTACTCATACTTTACCCAGTTGTTAGTATTACCAGAAAATATATGGTAATATCTTTTTGGTTACATAACATCTACGTACCTCATATGACATAATGCAACTTGAAATAACGTAATCTCGTTATTTCCACTAGTTTAATTAACTTAGGGATATACATCGCTTTCATATACTATCGAATTCTTTATGAATCCGTTACTTTGACCCGTTTAAAGGTCTCTAGTGAAATCTTTCACTTTTAGCAACAAATCCTTTTATTTTCAAATTTATTTATTCGGTTCAGTTATACCGAATTTACTGTTTATAAGCGAACCAAATTTCTTAACTTGAATTGCTAACTTTAACCGGTTTCACTAACTGGACTTATTTGTCCAGTTTCTTTTTACCACTTGCCTGATTATAATGTGATTCTTCTTCACAATGTATCTCTTGACCGTGATCATGTCGCATCATGTTTGATTTATATCAACCTTTCATTTTCGAAAATATCACTTTTCGAATATATTGTCTTGCGCCTATCAGTGTTAAGACTTGTATCTTTCATACTTATTATTTAAATTCCTATCAGAATTTATGTTTGTAAAAACATTATTTCTTACTAAAATCGAAGTTTTAGTTTTAGGATCTTCTCTTTAACTTTTGTCAATTATCCATACCAGGATATTGACAGTCCATAATTTATTCTTATTTGGTTATATCCCAATACCGGGCTCATTATTCTCTTGCATTTAACGCTACCTTTATCTGGCTAGCGCTCATTTGTGCCATTCGGCGTTATATTGTATTCAACATGTTTGACCTATTAATGTGAAATCCATCACTTATAAACAATCAACTTTATTCTTTATTCAACCCATTCGACTTCGAATAGTTGAACATATTTACTCACAATTTCTATATACGAGATTTTATAGTCATAACTCGTAATCCAAGTCCTTTGATTTTTCAACCCGCATTCACGTCTCTTGGTTTACGCATGTGTTTAATTCTTACCCATCAGCCGGGTGTTTTACCGAAGTCGTTATTATTGCAACCCTCCCGGTATGCGTTAAGGCCTCGCTTCATTTTTATATTCCGACTTTGTCTTTAAGTTTGACGTTTTACAAAAACGACCCGTTAAGGGACATATTTGCATTTTCCGGGTTCGAGTGTAAGTACACTCCCTCCCAATGCTTGTCTAAATTATTTTACATGTTTGCGTTTTCTGGGTTCGGGTGTAAGTACACTCCCTCCCAATACTTGTCTAAATCATTTTACATGCTTGCGTTTTCTGGGTTCGAGTGTAAGTACACTCCCTCCCAATACTTGTCTAAATCATTTTTCATGCTTGCGTTTTCTGGGTTCGAGTGTAAGTACACTCCCTCCCAATACTTGTCTAAATCATTTTTTTTTCATGCTTGCGTTTTGTGGGTTCGAGTGTAAGTACACTCCCTCCCAATACTTGTCTAAATCATTTTTCATGCTTCTTTGTCCCTTCACTCGGGCTCATTATCCTGATGTAATACGCTTCCGTCACTCGGTTGTGCGTTTACATTATTATCAAATATTTTGCTTATCTGATTCATTTGGGTACTTTTTAATTAGTCCCATTCACTCCGCCCTTACTACTTCGGATGTAAATGTGTCCGCTATAAGAAACTCGTGGTATCATATGCCACTACTTACTTGGCCAGAGTAAGCGATTTAACACATGACATACACGACCTTTTTATAGTTTTCACATCACGTCCTATGTAAGTAACGCCTCTATTCAGTTTTCTTGGAAATTATATCCTGGATATGTATTTCTGTTCAGGTTTTCCAAGTTTCTAATTTACCTATGCAACGATCATTCTCTACATGTTTGTTGCATATTGCTAATTGTGCGATTATGTTTAAAAACGCGCACCTGGTAATGCTTGCCCCGACGGGCGTTTCTTGCCATTAACCTTGTTCGCGGTCGTTACGCGATTTAGTCCTTAGTGAGCATGCTCCTATCGTCATACTTCGGACCGTTCCTCTATCATATCCTTAATTTGTTCAACTTTTGTCATCTTTAAATGCAAGTGTCCTTCAATCAAGATATTCACGAAAGTTAGTAATATCAACTTCAATAATCGCCTGTATTATAATACAAGGCTTTTTCTACTATACGCGTCAACGCGCGTATTTTTGTCAACTATATCAATCATTTAATTGGGGTAACGTGTATTACACGGTAACCCTATGTGTTGTCCACAACACTTTAATACGCTAGACCATTAGCATACTTGCACTTACCGGATTTGCGATCAAGCCTCGAACCGAACACTATTATTTGTCAAGAGCATAAGGTTTAAGTCCAAGCATGGTTCCTCCCCACCATACTCGAATCTCTTAAACCAAGGCTCTGATACCAACTTGTAACACCCGTTCTTATAAATCAAGGTTTAACGTATATTTTGCGAAAATGATCATGTAATTAATGATTATATATACATCGGAAATACGGGATTACTAAAAACATTCACAATTTAATGTGATACAACGTAATGTGGTTTGATTCATCGTTTTAGTATAACTGCGAAACTGCATTGCGGAAGCTTTATCTAACGTGTGTTCGGTTCTTGCTTGATGCTTGATCTTCATCCGAGACCCTCGACAATCACCTGTAATCAAAACCAACTAAAAAGTCAGTTTTGATAATTAAATATCTAATATAATGAGGAAATTATGTAAATCCAACATTGATAACTCGACCCAAAAACAATATGCTTGATTTTGGCCTCCACCGTAACTTACGGTGGACACCGTAAGTTACGGTGGCCATTGAATAAAAGTTCTCCCACCGTAACACAGGTGGTAATCACCGTAACAAGTTCAGCTCCACCGTAACTTACGGTGACACCGTAAGTTACGGTGGTCCCTGTATTCCAGCCTTTTCCATTTGCCGCTTAACGACACGAAAACTTCCGTATCTTTCTAATCGTTAGTCCGTTTGACCTACCGTTTCTTCCTACGTGTTTGTAATTTGATTCTCCATCATATGGAGTTAAAATCCGACATTCGGCTTAACAAAATTTAAGACTTTTAAGTCTTCGGCTTATTACCCTTTATACCAAATTTTGACCCGGTTATGCATTTTATCAAACAACGTATTTATTTGATTCCTATATTTCATACACTTCTTCAAATAAATGTGATATACCATATTAGGTTCTAATCATAGGTTTATTACACAACTTAGACCCGTTTTCACTAGTATGCTTATTTTGACCCGTTAAGGATATTTTAAGCACTTTTAAGCTCAAATTCGCTTTCATTCTAATCTAGCGTTGTAACCAGTATTTCTTATCTAGTACTCTTCCATCACAACTAAATGTGTGTTGGATTTAAATTAGATATCTATGTGTTCCGAATTATACCCCTTGAAATATCATTTTACGGCAAAGACTCGTATGGAGTCTTTTGGCCCAAGAATTACGTCTTTCACTACCCATACTCGTTCTAAACTTTTGTTTAATCATAAGACTCCTTTCCAAACAACCTCTAAGGGTTGTTTGTTTAATTTAGCCTACAAGGGCGTTTTGGTCGATTTTGGTCCTTCTTTTACAATGAAGGACTATCACCAATTATTCGACCAAATTAGCACTTTTATATACATCATAAATATGCGTACCTGGCTCGGATCAACAAATAGACCCGATTTATACCTCGCTTTTATTATCACATTTTCTATGGTGACGGGAGTATCCAAATTGTTAATCGCTCCTGTTATCACAAGACTTGACAACCACATTAGTCGATTTTGTCAAATGGTGTTATCACGCCAATTGACCCGTTTGGCCTATATGACCAAGCATCTTCATAAATAGTAAAACATGGTTATTAATTACCAATTTACCCATCCGACCCATTTCGGGTTTTTGCCACTAGACCCCTTTTAACTACAATTTACTTTAGTCGGTACTTGACTAAATTTCCATCTCTACTTATTTTCTCGTTATTAGTTGCACTTTAAAGTGATCTTAACGAAAACTCATGATTCGAACATAATCCTTTCTTGTATTCATTGCTTATAAAATAAACACATATACTACAAGTGGGTGTAAGTTTTACTTACCTCGCATTCGAACTACGCTTTTCCTTTCCTTCTTGATTTGTTTGACCCGCTCCCTCATCAAGCTTCCACCTAGCTTGTTACGCGTCAAACTATCATCATTCGTTTCCAAGGTGGTTAGTTTAATCATAATTTAATACGATTATTCCACCTTACAAATTTCATATCAAAAATTACCATTTATCGGATTATAGGTCAGTTTGACTTTTTAAAAGTCAAATGCCCATTAGTATACTAATTGCATATTCTAGTTCATCAACTAGTTTTAGCATTCTTTAATTACCTGGTAGGCGTTATCTTTAGACCACCGTTTTAACCAAAGTTCTAACCACGTTCATCATATTTAGAACTCTTTTTAATCACATTATGTATAATAGCCAAAACGTCACAATTAGGTGTTTTAACTACAAAAATTCTAGTTTTGAGCCTTCTTTGAGGCATTTCAACAAACACTTTAAGGGCAGAATTTTACATGTTTATTTATCAAGTCTCTAGCTTATCTCATAGCCCTAATTTCACATAAATCAACCATCTTACCAAGTTGTTAACTTCTATAATTTCTGAAATCACTTCAAAATTGTCAAATTATACTAGATCAACACTTTATTTCCTAGTGTTTATCAAATTTCACATAAACCATTAATCACCTACAATGATGTTCATAGGTTTCACTACAATTTCACATGATTTCAACTTGTATTTGTCTAGGGTTTGTCCCTAGACACTATAGTGGTTCCTAGATCATCATAAGACATACATGCAACTATAATTTCAGATTTTCCCAATTACATGAGAAATTCAAGTTGAGAGTTTTTATGAAATTTTACATACCTTGTGATCCTCTTGTGATGAGGATCAGTAATCTATGCTTGATTTTCGATTTTGACTTGGTTTGAGCCCTCAATTTGTGAGTTTTGTGATGAACTAGGTTTTGATAAAGCGTGGGGTCGCACCCCCTGTTCTCTGGTCGATCTCCAGGAGACTCCAATATGGAGTGTTTATGTTTTAATTAAAACATTTTCTAGTTTGCCCATTTTTAGTCCCTCATATTTAGATGTTTTATAAAGAGGGTTAAAATCTTGTTTTCTATTCATTCACTTGATCACACATAATTAACTAGGTTAATTATTCCTAGTTAACTTAGTTGGTTATGGGGTTATAACCTGTTCCATTCTAAGTCCCGTAAACTCGGGCCTCTCATAACTTTATTCCCTTAAAAACATCTATTCACGTTTTATTGAATATTAGGTTTATTTATTTTAAATCCTAATATTTACCGGGTTACCGTTACTGCTAACGGTATTTTACCCGTGTATTAATAATAACGGGGTTTGATTACCAAACCCGATTTCGGGGTGTTACACAAAACTTCAGTATGTCAACTCTTCAGTCTTGCTCAGTCTTCGTGCTCTTCTAAAGTATCTAACAGTGTAAAACATCCTCAATCTCTAACACTTCCAGAATCACATCCTTACTCTATATTCTCTTGATTAGATCTCTTGATTCCTTAAGTTCTTCAGTAACAGCAACTTGCGTGATCCTCAGGATTCGAATCTGGCTCTAAGCAGCTTCTATTTGGCTCTTACTTCTACAGACTCCCCTTTGCTAGTAGACTCCCCCTTAAATTGTTCCGGGATCGCAATCTGACATAGCACTTGTTCTAGGATCGTGATCTGGCTCTCATTCAGCTCATGTTTAAACACGGGGACCTGCACAAATCTCTACCTAACAATAAATTTCACAATTTTAACAATTTTGACAATTTTATTCTCTGCTTACCACTTGTAAAAACCATCTCAAAATGATTTAACATTTATAAACTCTGATGACTACTTGTAAGAAAAACATTCAGATTTGACATATTTTTTTACAAAATCTTTTCTCATTTCAAACAAACTCCCCAACCTATTGTTCATCATGTATAGCACTCAGAATTTTGAAAAACAGCTTTTCAACATCAGTTGTCAAAAATCGTTTTGTATTTTCAAAAATATTATGCTAAAACACACTGAAAATCTTTTTGGATTTTGATATTAATGAAATGCAGTAAAGAAATATTTACAATCAATATTTTTGTGAGTTTGTGTAAGAGAATCATATCAGTTTATGAGACAAATCACCAACACCGTTAAGCTTTAAACATTTTAAGTTCTAAACGATTCACATAGATAGTCAGTATACTGATCCACTTAAATTTTCACACAAAGTTCAACTGACTCGAGATACGAGATTAGTGTTTTAAGAGACTTAAACTTATTCACGTGTTCCAGCTCAGAATATACTCCCGTATCCAGACTTATATATTCAGTCTTACAGGTGAATGTACACTAGTGATATCTGTAAAGGGTTAAATGCGAGACCATGAGAGCTCAGGCTATTGCTTCCGCAAAATCCGAGAGATGATGGTTCGACTTTAGGTGTGTTCCCTTTAGAGAATCTTTTCTTCAACAGCACATGATTAGCATTTTTCAATGTTTCATCATTTTTATGTTGAGGGCGAGCTTTAAGATTAAAGCAATACAAAGTATTATACGAGGACTAGGCTATTGCTCCCGCAAAATCAGAAGTCCAGGTATAATACCCCAGATATCACCACGCACAAAGACCTAGTATGCCAGAAATAGAAAGCCCTTCAAACAAGATTTCAGGGGTTACCTATATATCCGAGAGATGTTCCCCACGAAATAAGTAACTTTGATATTTAGGTTTATATCTCGAACCCAATCTACTAAGCGTGTAAAAACCTACTGGCATATCATCAGTGAGACCGTTTATCACATTTGAACTTTCCAATTCTTTAGCATGTTGTGATAGTCCACTGATGTACTATCATTTCCTCTTTTTCACAACAAAACTCATTTTTGAATTTCTCAATGTTTTTGGCCTTTTAGATTTTATCATGTTTTTGGCTTTTTCAAATTTTTGAAATTTCTTTTACTCCCCCTAAAATCAAAAATATGTTTCAATTTTGGATTTTCAGGGAAAATTTGAAAACAAACTGTACAAAGAAAATGACAACTGTTGTGAATTGCATCAAATCTCCATCCACTTGGCATAAACAATCAGAACTCCCCCTTACAACAAACTATTTTCCCATTAAGATTTCAAAACACTTAAGTTTGTTTTAATCAAAATGGGTTTTCCGGAAAATTAGTTTTGTTGATTTTTCAAACCACTTGTAGGTTAGCGGTTTCATCACATTGTTTTTTCAATCACTTGTATGAAAGTTAAATCAAGTTCAACTTAATGACCTTGATTAACCACTTGTAGGTAAAAACCTCTTTTTCAACCACTTGTAGGTACATACACTTGTATGTTCTCATCAATCAATACCAGTTGAAAGATGAAATGTGACAATATTAAGAAATACTACCACTTGAAGATCGAAATATCACAAATGTGAATTTCTCAAGAAAGATGCCGATTCCTACTCCACAATTACCAACCTGGGAGTTCCGGCAAGTCAGGATTTTTACATATGAAATACAGACACCCAAGCCTGACTAGCTTTAGGTGTGACCTTTTCAACTTCACTCGGGGTTTGAAAATTTCTTTTTTCTTCATAAAAATCTTTTACCCCTTTGGCCTTTCCCTCGACCATTTTCCCAAAAATATGTTTAACTTTTCCATTAAAAGCTTTTTCAACATCAAATTCTTTCTTTTCAGAATAGAATTGAGTCGAAATTTCTACTTTACCAACTTTTGATTTTAAATTTTCAGCCCGCAATGGTGGAAAGTTGACATCATCCATTGGTGGAACTGAATTTCCTCCTTTTACCTCAACTTGTGGCTCCTCTGACTTTTACGAGTCAGATTCATCGCCAGATTTCACATCTGTTTTCTTAACAACCCATGTTTGGTTGTTAAGATTCGCCCTTCTTTTGTAAAACCTTTTCGAACATTCACCAACTTCATATGTCGATTTTTAAACACTTTGAATTTATCAGTTGGTGGTTTAATTCTATCAACAACTTTTTCTTTCAGTTTAGAAGAAACTCCCTGCTTTGTGTTGGTTGCCATTGGACAGTTCCAGGCGATGAGACCAACTTCTTGACATCGGTAACATGTTCTTGTCTCCCTCTTCTTTTGAATAGCTCCATTCTTCCTTCCCTCTTGCTTCTTAGCGAGGAATTCTTTGTTCGATTGCTTCAAGAATGAGCTCTTTTCTTCTTCTTCCGAACTTGCTCCTGAAACAAATACAGTTTTTGGTTTATAAGTTTTCTCATTTTTATGATTTTTCGGTGGAATAAAACCCAATCCCTTCTTTTTGAAATTACCGTTATGGTTTGGTTTCTTTTGATAACCTGAACCAGAACTGTAACTCTTTTTCTTGTTTAACCTTTATTGAACTCTTGAGGTGTAAGGTTTAGGTTTTTCAGAAAGATTTACATCTTTTATTTCAGAAATATTAATTTCTGTTAATTTGAAAACCTTTTTGATCATTTCAGTTTTCACACTTCTTATTGGAAATTCCTTATCAGAATATAATTTGTCTGAATCATTCAAAGTATATGCCACTTTGATTGGTTCGTCATTCAAATTAGATTTTGATAATAGAAATTCTTTATTATAAACCCTTTTGACCGACGACTTTGAACTGTCAACTGATGATGAACTCGAACTCTCGGATTCGGACTTTGAATCTGACTTCTCATCTTTATCCAACACCTGATCGACCACTTTCTTTATTAACTCAGACTCATGATCAGTGTCAGACGATGTGAAAGTAACGTCAATATTTTCTGGTAACTCATTAGTTTTTCAGACTTCAATTTTATATTGACTGCCTTTTTGACTTGTTCCTCATTTGGTTTTCTGGGAGAATAACATTCCCAGATCGGAGGCGGACACTTGTTATAATTTGCACTTTGTTTCTTACCAGTATCCTTCTCTTCCGACTTTTTGTCCTGAAAGGCTTCAAAACCTGCAACAGTTGGATAAATTCTATCAATCAAATAATCAGAACTTGAATAACTTTGCAATAATTGTCTGATTCTTTCATTCTCTATCTTTTCAGTCTCCAACTCTTGCTTCAACTTTGCACATTCTTCAATATAGTGATTGGTAGCCTTCTGCTTTGACATCATCACTGCATTCATCATAGTTAACGCATCTTCTCTTTTAGAATTTGTCTTTTGCAGACTATTCACCGTTCTGTTCAACACATCATATGATTCTTTTACATACTTAACATCGAACAATAATTTTTCTTTCATCTTGTCAAGCTCACTGTATTTCTCATCTTTCTCTTCACATTGTTTGCATGGTTCCAAACAATTTAGACAAGGTTTCGTGACTTCAACAATTTTTTCAACTTCGATAATCTTTTCAATTTCAACTTCTTCACTTTGTTCAGACTTCTCTTCTTGAACAACATTCTTACATTTTACCTTTTTCGGTTCTTTTGCTGCTCGCTTCTCCTTTAGCTTCTCCAGTCTATCTGCAAAATAAAATTTAAAACTTTCAGGAGATAATTGAGTTTTCCAATGTTTATTTGTATCCCTTCTTCATCATCACTGCTATCAGTTGATGATTGATAAAAAAACTGTTATCTTTTCTGAACTTTCTTCTGAAGAGACAGACTCTTCATCTTGACATTTCTCATTATTGATAATCACATCCATCCACTCTTTCATCAAATCTAGTTCTTGAACTATTTGTGCAATGAAAGCTCCAAGCTTGGAATCAGCCGGAATGTATTTGTCCCAGCTAAAACCTTCTGCCAATTTTTCATCATCTTGATTAACCAGATAAGCTTTCTTCTTTCCATCTTCAATAGCATTTGATGATGATGGTTGTTGAGCAACTTGTTGATATATGGCTTTCCGATAATAATCATTATTTCCAAACGGATTCTGAGCTCCTCCTGCTTCTCGATTGGTACATTCCCTCTTGAAATGTCCTTTTTCCCTGCATCGAAAACAAGTAACTTTAGATTTATCAAAAACCCAAAGTAGAAACATTAGCATCACGAAAGTCATCTCTTCTTGTAATCAACTTAAATTTCTCAGCTCTCCTCAACACACTCGCTAAACACCACTTAATATCCATAAGCTCCATTTCCTCAGCATCGATCTGATCGTAATCCTCTTTTGTCAACATAGGATTTCCGATTCTTCTAGCAACCAAACCCTCATATGATTCTAACACTGTAGCTAGTAATGCCATATGACCTTTAGCGACCTCTTCAGAGAAATTTTGACCGTTCTGAAGATGCAAATGTTGCAGTGTAACACATGACCATTACTGTTGTTTGAACTTTGGAACTGATGATTTGGAGTTGAAATATTCAGATTAACACTTGAGTATGAAGAAAAACCACTGTTGCTGATTGGAATTTGATTAACTGATCCATATGAGTTTTCTGCCCTAAAAGCGGTTTGGACCTTTGGACTTGCTTCAATATTCTGAACATTCCCTTTGTAATACATCTTTATGTCTTGTTGACCACTTGGATTGTTCATTCTAGCAATCTTCTGCTGTTCTAGATCTTGTCCTTCAAGTTTTTCAATGAACTGGGAACTTGTCAACTTATCATATTCTCCAGTGTTCTTTAAAATCATCAGATATGTACCCCATTCTTTCTGCGGTAAAGCATCAGCTAATTTGTCAACCCATTCTTCTCGATCTTTGTTTATATCCAAAAGTGACATTGATCGCACTAAATGACAATATCTTTCAATTAGCTTCTTTGTAGTTTCACTCGGCAAGCTAGTAAACAAATCGAATTCTTTCTTTAATAATGATTTCTTGCTTCTTTCATCTCCGCACTTCCCTCAAACTTAATTCGAAGTGCTTCCCAAATCGAACGTGAAGTATTGTCGTGTTGAAGTAATATGAAGATGTCATCTTTCACAGCTTGCTTAAGTAGACTGATCATCATCTTTTCAGCCTTATACATATCTCTCTCTTTATCCGTCAATTCAGAAATTGTTTTGATAGCTCCCACATCTGTACGGGGTTTAACATACTTCTTCTCAATACACTCCCAAGACCTCAAATGATTTGCTTGAACCCAATTTTCAAATCGGTCTTTCCAACCATAGTACTCTTCAATGCCCATTAGCTTAGGGGGTTTTTGCAACGTTCCTGTTTCATTTTCCATGTTCACACTCTGAGCAATAGTAACAGGAGTACTCGGAGCAGTAGCAAACGCGTTGTAAAACTCTTCTTCCATGTTGCAGTAAAATTTTTCACAAACACAACTTTCAAGCAAAATGGCACAATTCAAACGAAATGAACAATCTGGTATGAAATGAATGATTTCGTACGGAATAACACACTTTCAAACGAAATGAATCCTTCACACGAAATTAACCCTTGATGCGAAATGAATCACTTTCAAACGAAATGGATCTGTTAGGTGCGAAATGAGTGATTTCGTACGAAATGAAAAGCTTTCAAACGAAATGGGTGATTTCATGCGAAATGGAGATGTTTTCACACGAAATGAACTGTTTCGTGCGAAATGGAACCAATTTCAAGCAAAATGAAACAACACTACCCAATCCGTGCGAAATGAACTGCTGATGTCATGCTTTCGGTTTGATTTTGGCAAATTGATGAAGTTCTAGGTTGATTTTAAGTCTGATTCTTTCAAGGCTTTGTTAAAACAGTGTTTAATTATAATGTGTGAAAATTAAGCCATTTTAACCATGAAATCTTGTTGATTTTGAAAAAGAAGGTGTAGAATTCAGAAATAATGATGAAATCAAGCTGATTTGGTAAGAACTCCTCCTCCTGAGCTCTGATACCACGTGTAGGATTGTTTGCACGACCAAAATGAGTCGTTCAGAAGAGTTCTTGTCAATACGAGAGGCGGAAACTAACGTATCGACTTTGAAACAGCTTGATATACACTCTAATTGTCTTGTTTATTGATATAACAGCGTTTTACAGCGAGTAGACACTTCAACAGCACTTTGGCTCTGGAATCGGAAAGATACAAACGAAACGAAATGAACAGGACATGTATATATAGGTTGAGCATTTCGTATGAGATGGGCAAGATCCATTTCGTGCGAAATGGTCACAAACACACTTTTCTCGAATTTCGTGCCCTGATCTTTCTAAACTAATACAAGACTCGATACAAGACGAAGTCGACAGACATATGCACCAACAGTTTATTAATACCATGGTTTTTTAATCATCAAATATGATGATTTACATTAAATTGCAACTAACAGTTGTTATTAATTGTGTTTAGCACTAAAGCTTCAATATGGTACACTCCGATGAAGCTTATAGCAACAGAAGCGATGCTGCTAATGTAAATATAAATGGCGTTGATCTTCAGGCCATGATTGATGTCGTTTTTGATAAAGCTTTGGATAGAGTTCATAAGGAGTCGAGTGCTACTCGCTCCAAGTCCCACTCCAGACCACATACATCTAAAAGGGAAGAGTCTGTTCATTCATCGAATCAGAGGAGTGAAGCATCAAAGAAAATTGTTTTTGATCAGGAACCCCGTTCCTCTAAAGGATGCAATTATAAATACTTCGTCTCTTGCAAACCAAGAGACTTCAATGGAGAGAAGGGAGCCACTGATTGTATGAAGTGGTTAGACGAAATGGAAACTGTTGGGGATATTAGTGGGTGTGCAAAAGAAGATATTGTAAAGTTTGTGTCTCAATCCTTCAAGGGCGATGCCCTAACATGGTGGAAAGCGTTAATTCAATCCACATGTAAGATTCCCATCTATAATCTATCATGGTCCAATTTGTGGATCTTGTGAAAGAAACCTACTGCCCTCAACATGAAGTCGAAAAGGTTGAGACTGACTTCTTGACTCTGGTCATGAAAAAATTGGATTGCAGAACCGACGTCATTGAGTTCAATTCTATGTCAAGGCTGGTTCCATACATGGTTACCCCCGAGCCTAAGCGCATTGTGCGCTTTATTGGTGGCCTAGTGCCAGAGGTTAAAGGGAATGCCAAGGCTTTAAAGCCTGCTACCTACAGATCAGCTGTGGATTTGTCTCTATCCCTCACATTAGATGTGATTAGATGCAGGTTTGGAAAGACCACTAATGAGGGAAAGAGAAAAAGAGAAGATGATAAATCCCACCGTTCTAACAAGAAGAAAAGGGGGAGATTTGGGTTCAAGAAGAACCAGGATAGATCAGGCGAGAAGCCCACCTGCAAAAATTGTAACCGCGAGCACTAGGGGCAGTGCACCATAGACGCACAGGCTAAACCCTGTGGAATTTGTAACAAGAACGGTCACAAAACCCTAAAGTGCAAGAATTTGAAAGATGCAGTCTGCTATGGCTACAATGAAAAAGAGCACATTGACGTGATGTCGTGGTCACAATCAAATTTAATCCAATTACTACTAAATAGATAGTGGTAAGTGGGTATCGAACACAGGGAGTTTGTAGAATATGTGCTATTTAAAGTGTTTCTCTAAGTTAATGAAAATTAAACTAAATGCAAGTAAAGTAAATTTCAAGAGTTGGATTGATTGAATTGATTTTAAAACTAAGATTACTAATGTAATTGCAAAAATGAAAGTGTTAGTTGTAAACAAATTAGAGACGAATGACCATCTTTAGTTTCCGGTTTGCTTCAACATTTGTGCTATCATTCACTAGAAAGAACTACATAGACATAGTTCATGTATAATTATTTGTTGTGATAAAAGGGAACTAAGTACTCAGATTCCTAGAATGTGGGGTTGTTACCCGATGACCAATTAACCCTTACCCAATCCTAATTCTACCCATGATATCTCGATTGCCAACGACACCAAGAACGTATGGTTTCAAAATAGAATAAGAATAAGAATCAACAATTTACAAGCAAATAAGAACACACCATGATAAACAAACATAAATTAAGTTTACCATTCTAGAAATATGAAATCAAAGCACAATTGTCTCAAACAAACCTTCAACTAAAGATGATCACAAAGTACTTAGCCACTCATGGCTTGAATCAACATCATCATACCAGTTTCAATGTTCATAGAAATAAAAAACATAAAACCAAGATCAAAGATTATTCTTCAAGCTCCAAGTAGTCTCCAAGTGCCCCGCCCAAATTCGTTCTCCAGTCAAGTGTAACCGAAAAACACATGATAGGAACCATAAATCTCCATGAAAAAGGAAATTAATGCCATAAGTTACATGTGGGAACAGTCGGCGCCGTAAGCTACGGTGCCCGCCGTAGCTTACGGCGGTCAGTAGGTCAACGAGTCAACATAAGGCGCCGTAAGCTACGCCGCCTACCATAGCTTACGGTGCCCAGCTATCCTTTACGGCCCACATATACTGTCTTACGGCGGCAATTAGGCAAAGGATGGGAGCCGTAGCCTACGGCTAGAGCCGTAGGTTACGGCGCTGTATGTTATGCTTTTTCTTGCTTCCTTCATTACAAGTGGAATCTGCAAATATTGTTTCCACCATCATCTAGCATCCATCCAAGCTTCATAATATCCATCCTTTAAGCACTTTAACACCTTCAAATACAAACGAACCGTAGTTACCAAATTCCCACAATTAACCGAGTAAAGTATGAGTTGTGCACCTATTTAGCTCATTTAAGGGTTGTCCTACAGACCACCCGTCACATCCCCACACTTAGCCGTTGCTTGTCCCAAGCAACTCATTCAAAAACCATTTCAAACTTCAAGCGATCACTCATGCAAACCAAGCTAAAATGTGCCGTCCTTCGACTAACTTTTAATCATACCACAAGACACACCCCTCACAAAAACTCTCGGTGACAAGAAATATTAGCATATAATGCTAAACCACTCAATGTGTGTGTGTGATTGTGCGACAATAAGCTTGTATAAAAATCAAGCCTCCTATCAAATACCTAGCATGCTTATGAATCAAAAGGACTTACGGTTGTAACGGGGCTAGGTGCAAAGGTAGGAAAATGGTGGGATATATATGCAAGAGCTAATTGATTTGACCCGGTTTTTATTTCTACTACTAAACGAAGCAAACACCAAATATATACAAAACTTCTTCAACATTCTCAACTACTATTGCAACTAATCACTTATTTTTGTATTTTTCTCTTTTTTTTTTGTAAAGATAAGACATAAAAGCTCAACAATATATACAAGAACATCAACACAACATACTAAATCTCCTAAACCGGGTCATTTCAATAGGTAAAGTTTTGTAGGAAGTAGGTTTGCGTCACAACCGAATGAAATAAGGCTCAAACATGGCTTTCTAAAGACCAAACCCCCACCCCTCACAATACCAAGCTCATATATGTAAAGTATGAGGTCCAACCCACCAATCCCACACTCTCACACGTCGAGACGAGGCTACCTAAAAGTCCCCTATCATTTTCAAAAGCATGCTAACTCTAGGATTTAACAAGAATTCGTACACAAGTTCTATTAACACAATACACACACCGCCACTCAAAATAAAGAAATATCTATAACAATCATTTGTGGCTCAAACTCTCACCAAGAAAGGACTAGAAATGGGTGTCGGTGTGTCAAGTGGGACAATATCAAGTTTTCAAATTTTGACAATTTTCGCTTGGCTTCACAATTTTTTTTTAAATTCTCAAAAATTCCCCCCCATCCCCACACTTGGGATACATTGTCCCAATATATGGTTATGAGGGAAAGATCGCTTTTAACCAACAACATTAGCTTTCGCTAATACTCTCAAATCCCAAATTTCTTTTTTTTTTATGAAAATTAAAACACCCCACCACTATCACATCCCATAAATCACATCAACATCTAAACACCACCCGACCTCCCAAACATAAACATAAACATAAACATACGAGATGAAAATATACACAACTATACAAAGGAGCGAGATACGACCTGGCTAGTAGTACTTTGGCTGTGGAGGCCCAAAAATGGATGTCATCATGTCATTCCACTCGCCAAACCCAAAAGCTCCGCTACTGCTGCTGCTTCCTTGATCACCACCTTGACCCGCCTGCTGATAACTCATGGCGTGTGGATCCACCCATTGAGAATGATGCAATGGTGGGGTGGGATATGACACACTACCATCATATGGTGGCAATGTGGTATAGTCCACAACTGGCGGGTCCGCTTCGAGTGGTTGGCCCGCATGCCACTGATCATGCAAGCGTCTCTGGCGGTCGTCTAAGTAGCGATTATTCACCTCTTCTTGGCGGGCATACATATGAGCGCGATTCCATTGCTCATTTCTGTCATAGCTCTGCTTAAGAGCTCTCTCCATACTAGCTCCCATAAAAGTTTGTTGATGGAAGAGCATTTGATTGGGTTCAGTCCATTCGCCAAAAGTGGGGGGTCGCCTCTGTTCAATAATCTGGCCCATATTCCCCGAATGAGCCCAATAGGGATCATAGGGCTGTTGTGCATAGTCAAATGCACTACCCACATATCCTGACTGTACTCCTGCTCCCTGAACTCCTCCTGGGCCAGCGCCCCCCATCGGAGCATCAACCATGAACGTGTCTTCACGGTAGTCATCGTCACCACTAACCTCTTCATCAGTCGTTTCAGGCTCATCAGCCCCGCCCGGTCGTAGTGGCCTCGCATCCACTTTCAAAACTCTCCACCTTCGCCCATCGGTCTTCAACTTATGGTACATTTCTATTTCCTTGTACTCCCATCCTTTTCCCAAATTCTTTATGTAAAATGGGTTAAACCTCTTATAAGATCCTTTTTCATTGCCTTCAATCGCCCCATATTTTTTTAACAATGCCATGATCAATCGGCAATGGGGTACAATTTTTCTTTCTCCACTATTTCGACTCAGCCAAATGATGTTCAACACTAGGAATCGGAAGGGAACCATGGGTGAACCACGCATTAACATGTACAAGATCGGCACCTCTTGAAACCTAACCTCCATCTTATCACCCCGTCGCGGGATGACATTGTGCGTGCACAAAACCAACAACAACTTCGCTTCCATTCTCAAGTTTCTTCTAAACAGTTTCCCATGTGTAGTACCCGGAAGGAAAAGGTAATCCAACATTTGTTGCCATTGAGGATGTTTTTCGGGTTCAAAATAGAGATCTTTAAGGCTTGGGTAGATATATTGATTCGATGGTTGGTTATCAAACTTTGCTATACGGCGCAATGAATCATAAGACATCTCGACTTTTACCCCGTTACATGTTCCAACTAATTTCATCTTTTGTGGGGCCTTAAACGGGGGACATTCAAGTGTGGCCATCCACTCTTGAATCTGAGTATCATACATCTTCTTCACTTCATTATCATAACACTTCAAAGCTGCCTCCCAACCCAATGCCTTAAACTTTGCCGTTATCCCGAACGGCCCAAAATCAACTTCCCGGATCTCCTTTTCACAAATAAACGCCTCACTCCTTTGCTTCAACTTGTTCATTTGCTCGTGAAACAAGTCCTCTCTCCATTCCTCGGGTTGGCCTAATAGTGAACCGGATGTCCAATCCGGTTTTGGACCCCTTGGAGGAGCATCTTCCTCCGAACCCGGGTCACCAACCCGTGTCAACCTCCTCCTCTTTGGTTGTTCTTCTTCCCCTTGAGGTTGTTTAGACGAACTTGCACCCGCTTTATCCTTCGTTCTCACCATACCTACACACATTCATAAACCAAACACAACAATCAAGTAAGTTCAACTTCACAATCTTCCCCACACTTGCTTTATGTTATGGGTATAAATGTACAAAAACCAAAAATTTATCCTTTCAAACAAAAATTTGGCATGATGTCTCTACAAATCAGAATTTTTCTAAAAAATTTTCATTAAACATCAAATACATTTATACCCAAACATTCAATGGTTCAACAATATCCTATCATCTATCATATACAAGCAAGTGTGTAAGCAAAAACGATAATGAAAACTTACAAACCGCAATGTAATTCAAAGAATGAGAGGAAATCGCATACCTTGACCTTGTAGAGGATGAAACTAGCAAAAACTTCAAGTTCAAACAAAAACCCACAAAAACCCCAAAATTTCGGCCCCTTTTTTGCTCAAATCAGACCACCAAACAAGTGAATCTTCGAACTATGAGTATAATTCTGAATTCCTTGTGAAATTTCACCCAAAATGGACCCAAAAATCACTAGATTCGGTCAAGATTTGAGGAAAATACGAAGCTTTGAATTTATGGAGGGTTAGGGTTCTAGAGAGATGAAGAAGAAGAAGTTGTGTGGTTGGGGTATGATGGATCGATTATGTGGATAGGAATAGGTTAGAGATTGTTTTATTTAATGTATTATTATTATTAATGAGATTTTAGGTTTTTTTTTATTTGATTGCCGACAGCGACGTTTTGGAGTCCCCCATAAATCAACTCGGCGCCGTAGCCTACGGCTGGTGCCGTAGGTTACGGTGGTATCTGGAAAGAAATTTCTGCTGTAAGGAAGACTATTACCGGCGTAAGGTTGGTTTTTGGTTGAAGACCGCCGTAAGCTACGCCCCCCACCGTAGCTTACGGCGGGTACTGGGCATGGGGGGGGGGGGGCGATCAAAAGTCTTCATCATGCAATTTTTTTTATGTTTGATGTTTGTTTTTTTAAGCTTTTCTAAATTTTTTAATTTTTATTGTTTTTTATAATTTTTGAAAAACATGAAAATTAACCCTACCCCCCCCCCCCCGGTTAAAAACCCGTGTTGTCCTCAACACTATGTTCGGGAAATTCGTACGGATTTCCCCACACTTGTTTCGAACACAAGTTTCAAACGGGACTTTATTCAAAGCAAAAATAAACTAACTAAATATTTACACAACCAAACCTAGGCCTCTTTCAAGTTTCCTCGTCATCCAGTGGGCGTAGAATGTAACCCACTTTGTCAAGCTCAAGATTGTTGATGTCGTTGCCTTCCAAATACGGTTTAAGCCTATGCCCGTTCACCGTTTGTTGCTTATTAGTTTGCTCGTCTTGAATATCGACATCTCCAAATCTCCCCACTCTTCGAATGACATAAGGACCCATCCATTTGCTCTTTAGTTTGCCCGCGAACATCTTCAACCTCGAATTGTACAACCACACCTTTTGACCCACTTCGAAGTTCTTCTTCCTTAGCTTTGCATCATGAACTTTCTTTAGTTTGTCTTTGTATGCGGATGCACATTCGTATGCTTCGTCTCTAATCTCCTCAATTTCGCTTAGTTGAAGCTTTCTCACTCGACCCGGTTCATCATAATCCGCATTAACAGTTTTGATAGCCCAATGCGCTCGATGTGCTAATTCCATTGGTAAATGGCACCCCTTCCCATACACCATCCGATAAGGGGTGGTACCGATTGGAGTTTTGTAGGCCGTCCGATATGCCCACAACGCATCGTTAAGTTTACTTAACCAATCTTTTCTATCCGTTCGTACCGTCTTCATGAGGATCTCTTTAATTTGACGGTTGGACACTTCAACTTGTCCACTTGTTTGCGGATGGTACGGTGTAGCCACTAGGTGGTTCACATTATATCTTTTTAGCAATTTCCCAAAATTAAAATTCTTGAAATGTGAACCGCCATCACTTATTATCACCCTTGGCACACCGAATCGAGCGAAGATGTTGGATTGCACAAACTTACATACAACGGAATGATCGTTGGTCCTTGTAGCAATAACTTCTATCCACTTCGTAACATAGTCAACCACAACCAATATGTACAAGAACCCGTTCGAATTGGGGAAAGGACCCATAAAATCTATTCCCCAAACATCAAATACCTCCACCACCAAGATTGGTTGTAAAGGCATTTCATCCCGCTTTGATATACTTCCAACTTTTTGACAATTTATGCAATTCCGAGCAAACTCATAAGAATCCTTGAAAATTGTGGGCCAATAAAACCCACATGACAACACCCGATAACCCGTCTTGTTCCCACTAAAATGCCCTCCACATGCCGACGAATGAGCATGGGTCAAAATCTCTAGTACTTCGGTTTCGGGAACACACCTTCTTATCACTTGATCGGGTCCAATTTTAAACAAATCCGGCTCATCCCAAATGTATTGTTTTAATTGACTTAGAAATTGTTGTCGTCTCTTCTTTGTCCAATGATTTGGAATTGCACCCTTGGCCAAATAATTCACGTAGTGGGCATACCAAGGTGCAACAAAAGTAGAAACGGCCAACAATTGCTCATCGGGAAATCGTTCATTAATTTCGCTTGGGTCATCAACACCTTCCAATGGGATCCGGGACAAGTGATCCGCAACAACATTTTCACAACCCTTTTTGTCCCGAATCACTAGATCGAACTCTTGCAACAAAAGCACCCAACGAATCAACCGGGGCTTAGCATCCTTCTTTTCCATTAAATATTGGACCGCGCTATGATCCGAATACACGATCACCTAGCTCCCCCAAATGTAGGATCTAAACTTGTCCAAGGCATACACCACCGCTAATAATTCTTTCTCGGTTGTGGTGTAATTCAGTTGCGCCTCGGACAAAGTTTTACTTGCATAATAGATCACCACCGGCTTCTTATCAACTCTTTGACCCAAAACCGCTCCAATGGTCGTGTCGCTAGCATCACACATAATCTCAAACGGTTTCGACCAATCCAGTGGTTGCAAGATAGGAGCTTTCACCAACTGTTCCTTCAAAACACGAAACGCTTGCAAACATTCGTCAGTAAAATCAAATGGAACATCTTTCAATAATAAGTTACATAAAGGTTTTGTAATTACACTAAAACCCTTAATGAATCTTCTATAAAACCCCGCGTGCCCCAAAAATGATCTCACCCCCTTAACATTCTTTGGTGGAGGTAGAGATGAAATTACCCGAATTTTTGCTTTGTTTACCTCTATTCCCCGGTCCGATATCACATGTCCCAAGACAATACCCTCTTGAACCATAAAACACACCTTTTTAAAACTTTTTCAAACTCATCAAGACAAGACAAGACTCGAAACTTGGGCCAAATATGAAAAAATAATCCATAAACACTTCAAGAGACTCCCCGACCATGTCCGAAAATATACGCATCATACATCTTTGGAATGTGGCCGGGGCATTACATAGTCCAAATGGCATTCGCCGAAAAGCAAATGTACCATATGGACATGTAAACGTGGTTTTGTGTTGGTCGTCCGGGTGAATAGAAATTTGGTTATATCCCGAATACCCATCCAAAAAACAATAGTATTTTTGACCCGAAAGTTTTTCAATTATTTGGTCAATGAAGGGTAACGGGAAATGGTCCTTGGAGGTAGCGGCGTTTAGTTTTCTATAATCAATGCAAACTCACCACCCGGTGACCGGTCGGGTGGCAATTTGCTCGCCTTGTTCATCCTTAATTACCTTAATACCGGCCTTTTTAGGCACTACCTGAGTCAGACTTACCCACGCACTGTGCGAAATGGGATTGATGATCCCCACATCCAACCACTTGATCACTTCTTTCTTGACCACTTCTCTCAAATTTGGATTCAACCTTCTTTGTGTTTTACGGGTCGGCTTTGCATCTTCACTTGTAATAATTTTATGCATGACAATGGACGGGCTAATACCTTTCAAGTCGGCTATCGTCCATCCAATTGCCGCCTTATTATCCTTCAAAACCCGCAATAATTCCTCTTCTTGAGCTACCGCCAAATTAGAAGCAATGATCACCGGTAAGGTGTCATTCTCCCCCAAGAATGCATATTTTAGATGTTTCGGTAGCTCTTTCAATTCCACATTTGGTGGACACTCCAATGAAGGTTTTGTACCCGAATCAATTCCCACTGGTAAAGTCTCCGTTTGGTGGGTCCATGGCAGTCTTCCTTCTTTCACCGCGAGAGCTTCTTGCTCCTTCTCTTCCACTTCCAATGCACATGCATGAACCTGCAAAGACACATCACAAACACACGATCCCAAAATCTCTTCCTCATACTCCTTTGGGTCATATCCATCTATGAAATCTGCTAGAAAACACTCATCACCAAAAACATTAGCACCGTTAGTAAAAACATTTAATCTCATTTTCCTATTACCGAATGTCATGTCGACCGTACCATATCGACAATCAATAACGGCGTGTGCGGTGTTCAAAAATGGCCGACCCAAGATAACATTTTATTGTTGAATTGGGTCCGCGGATGAGTAATCTAACACAAGAAAATCAACGGGATAATAAAATTCATCAACTTTAACTATCACATCCCGTACAATTCCCTGAGGAAGTTTATGAGACAAATCGGCTAATACCACCGTTGTCTCAACCCGTTTCAATGGACCAAAGTCGTATTGGTCATATAACCCCCCCCCCCCCCCGATAAGATACTTACTCCGGCCCCAAGATCTAGTAACGCCCTTGCAGTTTGAAAATTTCCTACTTGAATATTGATAAGAGGCGTTCCCGGATCTTGTAGCTTAGGAGGAAGATCTCCTTTCAAAACCGCGCTTACCCGCTCCGTCAAGTCAACCAATTTAGGCACTTTTTGTTGCCTCTTTTGAGTACATAATTCTTTTAAGAACTTGGCGTAAGCGAGTACCTATTTTATTGCTTCAAGTAGAGGAAGATTAATTTTGACTTGTTTAAACACCTCCCACATTTCTTCCTTTTGAGGACCCCGTTTTGAAATAAAATTTTTCCTACCCGGATCTAATAAAGCCGAGGGAAATAGTACTTGACTAGATCCCCATCCTCATTTTTATTTTCTTTTTCTTTATTAATTTCGGGTTTTTCAAAATTGGGTTTTTTAGAAGAATTGTTAGGTGTTTCATTTTCTTCCTCACTTTCTTGACCCGTTATGTCTTCAACCACCCCATCAACCAAATCCGGTGAATGATTGGTTTTGTACTCTTTCCCACTTCTCAGAACACTTACATGATGAATATTAACATTGTTACCTCTAGAAGTATTATGAGATGGGTTTACCTTAGTGTCGCTTGGTAATTGACCTTTATTTTTCTTCAAGTCCGCCGCTTCGGTTGCGAGTTGACCCATTTGGGTGGTCAAAGTTTGAATTGCTTTGTCACGGGCTTCATCCTTTTGTATGCGTGCATCATCCATTTGATTTCTCTTTTGCATCTCCTCTTGCATGCTCTTTAACATTTCCATCATCTCGTTTCCACCCGAAGACCCCCTTGCTCTTGACCCGTTTGATATTGTCTTTGGTACCCTTGATTGTTCCCACCTCGGTATCCACTTTGATTATTATAAGGTTGGCGCGAACCAAAGTTACCTTGACTTCCTTGAAAATTCGGGTTTGCTTGATTTGAGGGATTCCCATACCGAAAATTTGGGTGGTTTCTCAACCATGGGTGGTAAGTGTTAGAATTCATGTTGTAATTTCTACCACCCCCTCCTTGACCTTGCACAGCATGAACCTCTTCATATTGCCCTTCTCCTCCTTGGCAATTTTCAGCCGCATGTCCTATCTCATTACAAATAGCACAAACATCATAAATTTGGTTAGAAGTTTGAACATTACCATCGTCCACCGCATGCACTTGAGTTCGGGTAATGGCCGGTCGTGCTCTCCTTGATGCTTGAGCTTTTCTTTTTGATGTAATTGCCATTTGCTCCAAAAACTCCCAATCGTCATGCTCGTAGTTTGTACCAAAAGTACCATTTGTGATGGACATTAAATCGCGAGCATCTTCGGCACTCAACCCCCATGGAAAGCATTCATTAATTCCCAAAGTTCTATCCTATGATGAGGGCCATTCTTGATCATCATGTTGAAACGCTAAAGGCCTTATGAAACATTTCACCTTGTTGTTGTTGAAAACTCCTCAACCCCTTCCTAGCATCATTGGTCTTTTGAGCAGTGTAAAATTCATCTAAAAATATTTGTTGCATCTCCGCCCATGTGTAGATAGATGTCGAAGGTAGAATGTAAAACCACTTCTTTGCCTTGTCTTCCAAAGAAAATTGGTATAATACCAATTTGACATCATCGGCCGAAAATGCTTGACTCCCAAGAGTGTTGCAAATCGAGTCATAAGCCTCCAAATGAAAATAAGGCTCCTCCGTTGCTAAACCCTTATATTTTGGCAAGCTTTGCAATGAATTGGTTCTCACCTCAAATGTCCTCCCTTGATCATTGTGAGGAATAACTACCGGGGAAGGATTATGAGTGATTACCGGTCTAAAATGTGCCTCAATGCCTCTTGCATGTTCTCTAAGATGTCTTCTTGGCACACCCAACCGAACCCTTGGTCGAATAGGACCCATTGGCCTTTGCATAGGCCCTTGTGGTACATGTGGTTGAAATTGTTGTTGTGGCATCGGTGGGTGTTGAATCAGCCTTTGGAATTGATGTTGTACGTTTTGCGGACGAACTTGTTACAATGGTATAGGACGTTGCAATTGTGGCCCTTGTGACCTTGGCCGAATACGTTGTAGTATAATTTGTTGTTGTTGAATCCCACCAACACTTGGCATTCTTTGAGTTTGCCCTTGCACGTAAGTAAGTTCCCCTTGCTCTCCATCACCCCCATATGCATATCCTTCTTCCTCATAACCCTCAAAATCTTCATATCCATCTCCTCCTATACCCGATGATTGCCCAAATGGAAAAGATGAATATTGGAAACCTGATTGGTTCGGTGGTCTAAATGATGAAGTAGCATGAACAATGGTTGAATTTGGTGGTATTGAATAAGTTGAAAATGATTGACCCAAACCTGGGAAGAAATGGGATAATGGTGGAATTGTAGTGGAAGGGTTAAAAGTAAGTGTAGGTTCATCTTGGGTGGTAATGGGTTGTGTAGTGTTGGTTGGTGTAGCATCATGAGGTTGAATAGGGTCGGTAGTGGTGTTAGGCATGGTGGTATTTGGTGAAGGTTGAGTTGATGATGGTATGAAAGGTGGTACAAGTTCACCCGTAGTGGGTAGTGGTAGATCCATGTATCTAATCGGTGTAATCGGTGTAGTTGGTGTTGTTGGTGAACCACTGATTCTGTTTTCCCTTAACAAAATTCTGTTTCCTCTCAAAGTCCGCTTAATTTCTAGATCAAATGCCAATGGTGATAGCTTGTGAGAGCTTCTAGTACGCATGCACCTGTAAATACCTGCACACTAACACACCCAGTGTAAACCAGAAAAATAACAAACCTAAGAAGATAAAAAATAACACACGTTGCGCACTACTCCCCGGCAACGGCACCAAAATTTGACGTGATGTCGTGGTCACAATCAAATTTCATCCAATTACTACTAAATAGATAGTGGTAAGTGGGTATCGAACACAGGGAGTTTGTGGAATATGTGCTATTTAAAGTGTTTCTCTAAGTTAACTAAAATTAAACTAAATGCAAGTAAAGTAAATTTCAAGAGTTGGATTGATTGAATTGATTTTAAAACTAAGATTACTAATGTAATTGCAAAAATGAAAGTGTTGGTTGTAAACAAATTAGAGACGAATGAGCATCTTTAGTTTCCGGTTTGCTTCAACGTTTGTGCTATCATTCACTAGAAAGAACTACATAGACATAGTTCATGTATAATTATTTGTTGTGATAAAAGGGAACTAAGTACTCAGATTCCTAGAACGTGAGGTTGTTACCCGATGACCAATTAACCCTTACACAATCCTAATTCTACCCATGATATCTCGATTGCCAACGGCACCAAGAACGTATGGTTTCAAAATAGAATAAGAATAAGAATCAACAATTTACAAGCAAATAAGAACACACCATGATAAACAAACATAAATTAAGTTTACCATTCTAGAAATATGAAATCAAAGCACAATTGTCTCAAACAAACCTTCAACTAAAGATGATCACAAAGTACTTAGCCACTCATGGCTTGAATCAACATCATCATACCAGTTTCAATGTTCATAGAAATCAAAAACATAAAACCAAGATCAAAGATTGTTCTTCAAGCTCCAAGTAGTCTCCAAGTGCCCCCCAAATTCGTTCTCCAGTCAAGTGTAACCGAAAAACACATGATAGGAACCATAAATCTCCATGGAAAAGGCAATTAATACCATAAGTTACATGTGGGAACAGTAGGCGCCGTAAGCTACGGTGCCCACCGTAGCTTACGGCGGTCAGCAGGTCAACGAGTCAACATAAGGCGCCGTAAGCTACGCCGCCTGCCGTAGCTTATGGTGCCCAGCTATCCTTTACGGCCCGTATATACTGTCTTACGGCGGCAATTTGGCAAAGGATGGGAGCCGTAGCCTACGGCTAGAGCCGTATGTTACGGCGCTGTATGTTATGCTTTTTCTTGTTTCCTTCATTATAAGTGGAATCTGAAAATCTTGTTTCCACCATCATCTAGCATCCATCCAAGCTTCATAATATCCATCCTTTAAGCACTTTAACACCTGCAAATACGAACGAACCTTGTAGTTACCAAATTCCCACAATTAACCGAGTAAAGTATGAGTTGTGCACCTATTTAGCTCATTTAAGGGTTGTCCTACAGACCACCCATCACACATCAAAACAAAATGCTCTAAGAATGTGAAGAAGCCCGATGAGGCTAAGAAGGGGAATGCGAGGGCATTCCAACTAAATGCGAAGCAAGCGGTGAACGATGACAATGTTATAATAGGTACCTTCCTCATAAATGATATTTATGCTAGAGTTTTATTCGATTCAGGTGCAGATAAGTCTTTTATAGACCTTAAGTTTAGTGAACTGTTAAATCTGCCCATTAGAAGTCTAGACATTAAATATGAGGTAGAGCTTGCTGATGGTACCTTAGAAACTGCTTCAACTATTCTTGATGGATGTTCAATATCCATTAAGAATCATGCTATTCCGTTATCTCTTCTGCCAATGAAATTAGCGGGGTTTGACGTAGTTTTGGGTATGGATTGGTTATCACATAACCAAGCCCGTATCGCCTGTGATAAGAAACTCGTCGACATTAAAACCTCTTCTGGTCAAATGATCACCATTCAGGGAGATACGCACCACAGATTGCCTGATCAAGTGTCTATACTTAAGGAATCCAAGTGCTTGATGAGCGGTTGTGTCATTTACATGGCACAGGTGACAGTGGATGAGCCAAAGCCCAAGATAGAAGACATCCCAGTTATCGCTGATTACCCCGATGTCTTTCCTGATGAGCTACCTGTATTACCTCTCGAGAGGCAAGTAGATTTCAGAATCGACATTATGCCAGGAGCTGCACCTGTTGCTCGAGCTTCATACCATTGAGCGTCGACTGAAATGAAAGAGCTAAGAGCCCAATTAGATGAACTTTTGGAGAAAGGCTTTATACAGCCCAGCTCGTCGCCTTGGGGTGTGCCTATTTTGTTTGTGAAGAAGGACGGTTCAATGCGTCTGTGCATTGACTACCGTGAACTGAACAAGGTAACAATCAAGAATCGTTATCCTTTGTCTAGGATCGACGATCTGTTTGATCAATTACAAGGGGCAAGTTTCTTTTCGAAGATTGATCTAAGGTCTGGGTATCATCAACTCAAGGTTAAAACTGAAGACGTACTTAAGACCGCGTTTAGAACCAGATACGACCATTATGAATTCTAGTGATGCCTTCGGACTCACTAATGCACCTGCAAAATTCATGGATCTCATGAATAGAGTCTACAAGCCGTACTTAGATAAGTTTGTCATTGTCTTCATAGACGACATACTTATCTACTCTCGTAATCAAGTTGATCACGAGAAACATCTTCGATGTATCTTAGAGCTTTTACAGCAGGAGAAGTTTTATGTGAAGTTCTCCAAATGCAAATTCTGGCTTCGCGAAGTCCAATTCCTTGGACATATTGTCAGTGAGCGTGGTATCCAAGTGGATCCCGCTAAAATAGAAGCCATCATGAACTGGGAAGCGCCTAAGACCCCTTTAGAAATCTGTAGTTTCTTAGGTCTGGCTGGATACTATAGGAGGTTCATTGAGAACTTTTCAAGGATAGCCACTCCTTTGACTAACTTGACCCGTAAGAATGTAAAATTTATTTGGGGTCCAAAACAATAAGAATCTTTTGAGGTTCTTAAACATAAGCTGAGCAATGCTCCTATGCTGACTCTACCAGAAGGCGTAGAAGAATTTGTTGTCTACTGTGATGTTTCACACACTGGCCTGGGCTGTGTGCTTATGCAAAAAGGCAAGGCGATTGCCTACGCATCACGGCAACTAAAGCTGCACGAAAGGAATTACACCACCCACGATTTGGAGTTGGGTGTCGTTGTATTTGTACTGAAGTTATGGAGACACTATCTGTATGGAAGAAAGTGTATTATATACACTGATCATAAAAGTCTCCAACACCTGTTTAATCAAAAAGATCTCAACATGCGACAACGCCGATGGATGGAGACACTGAATGACTACGATTGCGAAATTCGCTACCACCCTGGCAAAGCGAATGTAGTTGCTGATGCACTGAGCCAAAAGGAAAGAATTAAGCCTATATGGATTAATGCCAAAAGTATAGAGCTAAAGAACAGCTTGAATGAAAGGCTGTTAAATGCGCAAAGAGAAGCTATCTTGGAAGCTAACCTTCCAGGTGAAGGATTAGGTGGAACTATTGATCAGTTGTCACCTGGGAATGACGGAATCGTCAGATTCAATGGTCGAATCTGGGTTCTTATTTTTGGAGGACTTAGAGATTTAATCCTCCAGGAAGCACATAACTCTAAATATTCAGTTCACCTTGGAGGTGACAAAATGTATCAATATTTGAAGGCAAATTATTGGTGTATGGGTCTGAAGAAATCCATAGCCACACATGTAGCTAAGTGTCTTACGTGTTTGCAAGTTAAAGCGAACATCAAAAGCTGTCGGGACTTCTACAACAACTTGAAATTCCCACATGGAAATGGGAAATGGTAACCATGGATTTTATAACAAAGTTACCTAAAACAAAGCATGGAAATGATACGATATGGGTTATAGTTGACAGACTGACTAAGTCGGCTCATTTCCTACCCATAAAGGAGACGTATAGCTCCAATAAATTAGCAAAGTTATATGTGGACGAGATTGTGTCCCTTCACGGAGTGCCAGTATCTATTGTATCCGATAGGGATACTAGATATACATCTCACTTCTGAAAAAGTTTCCAGCAATCTTTGGGCACTCGTTTGAATTTCAGTACGGCTTACCATCCTCAGACGGATGGACAGAGTGAGCGTACTATTCAAACGTTGGAAGACATGCTTCGTGCATGTGTCATTGACTTGGGTGGTAGCTGGGATGACCATCTCCCTCTAACTGAATTCTCCTACAATAATAGTTATCATACGAGCATAAAAGCTGCGCCTTTTGAGGCCTTATAAGGGAGGAAATGTAGAACGCCCGTCTGTTGGGCAGAAGTTGGGGAGGCCCAACTATCAGGACCTGAAATAGTCCTGGAAATGATGGATAAGATTATACAAATCCGTGATGGTCTAAAAGCTGGAAGAGATACGCAAAAGTGCTATGCTGACAAGAGGCGCAAACCTTTTCAGTTCTAGGTTGGGGACAAAGTTCTGCTAAAGGGATCACCCTGGAAGGGTGTGATGCGTTTTGGCAAGAAGGGCAAGCTAAGCCCAAGATATATTGGACCATTCGAGATCATCGAATGTGTCGGGTCTGTAGCATATAAATTGAATCTACCTGAAGAGCCCAGTGGAATTCACAATGTGTTCCACATCTGCAATCTAAAGAAATGTCTAGCTGATGAGTCGCTAGCAATGTCTCATGAAGAAGTGCAGATAGATGAAAACCTGCGGTTTATTGAGAAACCGATATCTATCAAGGATCGGCAGGTTAAGAAGCTCCGAAGGAAGCATGTGCCTATAGTAAAGGTTAAATGGGATGCCCGAAGAGGCCCCACACACACGTGGGAGATCTAGTCCACAATACGACAGAAGAACCCCCACTTGTTTAAGTAAATCTCGAGGTTGAGATTTCTTTTAAGGGGTTGAGAATGTAACACCTCGTAAAATTGTGTCCAATGATGTGTTGACGCGTGTCCTAAACCCTAATAATGTCAAATGTTGACTATAAAGGACTATTGTTGCCAAAAGAAGAAAGGATGCATGTGGAGGGACTAAAAGTGTCAACATGCATATTCTATGCCTCTGAATGACCTTTTACGGTGTTCGTATTCCTTAACGAATTAATTGTTGGATAAACGAAACCGCTTGTAATTAAATGCAAAAGATTATGAATCGAAGGGTTAAAAGCGTCAACATCTTTAATTATACCTCTGAGTGACCTTTTAAAGAACCCGGAGCTTAACGGTGTTTGTTATACTTCCAAGATTACCTAAAACCTAACTTGAAGGGCCAAAAGTGCTAAAAATGAAAGTTATTATGAGTTAAAAGGTACAGGGACTGAATTTGCCAATCTTAAAACATGTTTGGCTGATTGTGGCTTACCTCGCGGGTCGCGACCGCGAGAGGCGGCTCTGCGCAGAAAACAGTTGCCAACTGCTGAATATTCTCCTTGGCCACCACTCAAACCACTCTACACTCATAACTCGATACCATGAGCTCTTAGATGGTTTTTATAACTTGCTATGACACTTGGAACAATCTTGGGAGCCTCTAAACACTTGGCTTCATCCAAGATCACCCAAAAATACTATAAATAGGAGTGTTCATCCACTCTCATTCCTTGCACCTCTCATATTTTCTATTCTATCACTCTCTTGGAGATTCCTGGCTATAAGGAGACTCCCTTGAGTTCAACTTTTCAAGCTAGGATTCCTTGTAATTGTCCTTAGCCTCTGCATTTCGTTTTATAGGCTTTTGAAAGCCGGAAGTCAAAGTTTTTCGATAAATGCTTTGACTTTCAGTTTAGACCATTATGGTCCAGCCATTGTTCGGGGCGAACATGGCTACGTGATCGTAACTAGGTAGGTGTCAATCTCTCAAAAAGGGCATCTCCTAATAATCACGTTTGCTTGGTCAATTATCGGGTCAAAGTTGTTAATTTAAAAGTCAAGCAGGTCAGTTTTTAAAATAATTCAAATATAATAATGTAGATGTTGTAAATTATGTTTTATCACTTTAATAACTTGGTAATAATTATTAGAACATGTGTAAACATGTTCAACCCGACAATTCCAGGTTTAAGGTCGGTTCACAACCGAAAGTCGCGAAGTTTGACTTCTGCTTTGACTTTCAGTTCTGACCCGAATTAGTATATTTTCAGTCTGTTTTAAGGTTTCTTTGTGACCGATTTATATTGTAGTATAACCCTCTAAGGTTATATTACATGGTCACATAGTAATATGAGTTTATATTGCAAGTTCCGTTATCTATACTTAATGTTGACTAAATTCCCCTTTTGTTAAAAAAATGAGGTTTTAGATATAAATGAGCATGCAAATGAATTATATTCTGATATATTAACATGTTTTTGATGTTTATAATCTGGTCATAAACTGAGTTTGCGTAAATAATCGTAAATCATGCTTTTAAAAGGATTAAAATGCCCTTTTACATGCAAATAGAGCTTTTAACATAATTTCTTTACAAAACTCATTACATACTTGTATAATATCATATTTAAGATTATTTAGGAAGTCTAATTATATACTGAGTTTATGCACATGCTCTTGTTAAATGTTCTTAAATGACGATAATGCCCTTATAGCACTTAAAATGGGTTTTAAACATAATAAACTTGCAAAATCTTTTACTTACTGATATGTTATGACAAATAACATATGTTGACTATTCAAAGCTGGTCATAACATCAGAATAACTTAAACATCGTAATTATCGTCATTAAACGACTTTTACGCCGTTTAGGCGCGCATAGTATGGTTTTAAACCATACTTTTCACCCAAGACTTGTTACCTACTGATTTTATAAACCATTTTAAATATGTTTACAGGAGGTAAAAGTCATGAAGTCAGAATCCCAAATAAATCCTCAAAACTATGTGTGAAATGACCAAAATGCCCCTACGGTGCATAGTTTGGTCATAAATCATAAACCACACATATATTTGATATCCTGCTGATATTATATCATAAACTAAATATTTTTACAGAAAGTTTATGACCATGACATCAGTTTACTTGCAAGCTCCTTTTATAGGTCATAAAATGACCAAAATGCCCTTACGGGACTTAATTTGAATTTAAAACCTCAATGGGTATACATGTTGATTTCATACTGATGTTTTAACATATTTTAAGTATAATAACATATGGAACTTGTGTATGACTTATCCGGTTACCCGTTAATGATTATACGCGTTCGGTTCGATTTATGTAACTAGTTCACATTAGTTAACCGAAACGGGTTTAACCTTATCATTTAAACTTCAAATTCCAGAATATATTTAGTTTACCCACATTGTACAAGTCTTCATATGTTTTGGGTCTAAATTACATTCTATTCCAGTCATCGTTTAATCTAGCGTATTGTACCGTAATTCATTCTTTAAGCTAGCCGGTCTAAGTCTATGACTTGAATAGGACCCGTTAGCCTTCTAATTGGTTAATATTACCATTATTTCAAACTAGAGCCTCCTGTTAAAAGCTATCTACACGTGACTAAGTGAATTATACGACTGAGTTGTTAACTCTTGCATTAAAATCAAGTTATAACTTAGGTAAATACTTTTAACTTATTTTCCCTTATACGAGCTTGGGATACGATAATTATTACCGCTTGGTCGGATATGGGATCACTTAGCCGGATTGTAGCTATCAAATCTGCATAACCCGTTTTAACCTCTTTTGTTTGATCACTTAAACATTGGGGGTTAATGTGACGGTGTCCTGGATATCCACGACTCATTTAAGTTACTAATGGCCACAACTTAAGCACGGGGTGTAGGCATACACCTAACATATGCAAATGCTAAAATATAATTTACCCACAAGGTTGTGAATAACTCCTTTGTGGGTTTATAAAGTGGTGTGTCGGTTAATCATGTTTCGGTTTCTATACTGGGCCCCATATGTATTGACAAACATGTAAATCTGTGTACAAAATTAAAATTTTTAATTGTCCCAAGTTATAAAAGATATTTCGTGCCTTGTATACCTAAATCAATTTTTTGAAATATTTTCAAATGTGTCAGTTAATTGTATTTACCAGTGTAAACTGACGTATTTTCAAAAGACTAAGTAACAGGTACTAAATGCAATAGGTCGGGTGCTGCTTGGTATCAATAGCGGATCTTGCAAATCCTTAGGATGCCCAAAAGTCTGTTAGCATCAAATTCGGGGAAGTAAGAACGGATTGAATCCCTTATAAATAAATTACTATTCAAACTTTAAACTGGCTTTGCGAGACTGTATCCTTGCTAACTTAGACCAATATGGTCGAGGGTAACGTTGCCTCCAAAAGAGGGACATGCCACATTTTTCATTAATAACTTACTTAATTATCTTTCAATATTCCGGCCTTACTGGACTGTATCCCTGCTGACTCAGACCAATATGGTTGATGGTAGTGTTGCTTCAAAAAGAGGGACGTGCCACTATAACTAAGATAATCTTTTAAAATCTTGAAGTCCGGAAATCATCAAAGAATACATAAAAGATGAGTCAGAGCCAAGTGATTCTATCTTGTATGTTTGTTTCTTTATTTTATTTATTAAAAATCTTTCCTTAAAATTTGATTAGATTTGACGTCGACGATATTCCGGTATTAAAAGCTCTTGTGTCCTTGGACGACCTCGGTATCTTACTGTTTTGGTCAAAAATCACACAAGGATAATGCAACCAAATCTGATTTTGTGAGGTGTGATGCTTGATTGATTGAACAAATGTATAAACAATGAATGAATGAATTGAATGTTGGACACAAGGATTTATACGAGGAAAAAGCCCTTGATCAATGAATGATCTCCGGCATAAAAAACCACGGGTGATGGAAACTACCGATCACCAAGTATATTAAACAAACAATGTTTACAAATCGGGATGACAACAAGCTTGGTACAAGGATCACTAGTGTTCAAAAAGTGTGTAATCGCCAATAACTTGCAGAGAGTTCTCGAGAGTAGTGTGTGTTGCTAATAATAATCTAATCAAGCTTGTTATCCCCATTTAAAAATAGAAACTAACTAAGCTAACTAACAATCCAAAAAAGGCTCAAGCTCTCCCACGGTCACCACAACGGTCGAAGAGCTCATGCACGTGCAGAATTAGAAGGCATATTCCCCTGGAATCTTGGTTAGACCAAGTCCCACTCGAATGCTCCTCCAAAACAAGTTCAAATATGATGGAAACAATTGTTAGTATTAGGATAATAATGAGGATCCTGGATCCTTATTCATGCAACGTCTTCTTAGGATCCTTAATTCAAACTAAACTGAGGATCCGTGATCCTGGCTGCACTTGAGGATCTGTGATCCATATGCTTAGAAATTCTATCCCTAACAATTGCCCCAAAACATGACTAGTTGATATCGAATTGGATAGTCATGTCATCAACAGTCATCACCTGCAACAACAATCATTATATATAGGGTTAGAGATAAGGACTAAATTGCATTTAAATTCGAGAGTCTCTCCCTTTAAATCCTCATCCGAAGATCCAAGCAGGTACTCTCTCTTCCTTCTCTCTAAATTCTTTTCTTCCGATCCTTTATTCTCCGAGCATCCATGGCGAAGATGACCCTTCGATCCTCACCTGCCAAGGATCCTAAGAAGGACAGCCCTCTAAAGAGCCAGGGTGTAACCAAAAACCCTTCGCTGGAACTTTGCGGTTTCACCGATCCTGAAATTGATTGGATACGTCATTGCTTCCCTGCAGAAGCTGTCTTCAGATCCTTCGACTCTTCGATGAAGAGCGATTGTGTCTCTGACGCCTGGATCACTTTTCCGGCAACCCCTTTTCTGATAGGGTTCACTTATCCTTTTTTTGCCCTAACACAAGCATTCTTCACACTCACCGGCATATGCTATATACAAGCCATGCCGATGATGTGGAGAGTTCTTTATACCCTTGAAAACATCATCGAGCAGGAGGGTGTTGAAATAGGGGTGTCTGAGTTGAGTCGGTTATACAATATTGTCAGCCATGGTTCTTATCGCTTTTTGTTCAAACACAAACCTGGTCAGCCCCATCCGATCCTGAAAACCACCAAAAATGATACCCATTGGAGAAACCAGTTCTTCTTTGTAAGGAGGGACTCAATTCCAGATGGGAAAGACCTTCCTAAAAAGTGGATCACCCAGGGTAGGATATGGGATCCTTAGACAAGGACCAAAGTAAGATTCTTTTTCTGTTAAGGATAACTGGTCCTTCTTTCTGTTTTTGTTGTGCAGCTATCTAGCTTTCTCATATTCAAGAAACACCTGCACCAAAAGAAAGGATTGTTGCTTTCTGGAAGCTTGATCCTGCTGTCAGAACATTTCAAGTTAAAACAAAGGATTCACAGGAAGCATCCTCCGGTTCCTACACAATCTCAAGTAAGTATCCAGATCTTTATGTAAATAAATGTTTAAATGGATATAAAGTATGAATACTTATCTGTGTTTTGAATTTGTAGGCGCTGGCAAATCCTCTAAATCCGCTTCCATGTTCAGTGTGAGTGACCTTGATGCATTCGCCTCCTCAAAGTCCATCAAGAAGGAGCTGGCTGCAAGCCCAAGCATCCCAAAGACAAGAAAATCTCTTCCCTGGAGAAGGACCCAGATCACGACTCAACAGGAGAAGGCAAAGATGATGGAAGGGGCAAAGCTTTCTGCTACTATCGCCATGCTCAAGATCAAGCTGCAGATGGCCAAGGAAGTTGAGGATCCTGGCTTCGATAGGTCTGCCTGGGACTAGAAGGCTTGGACGCAGAGGTTGGCTGAGCTGGACGATGAGGATGAAGCTGAGGAGGCAGCAGCTGATGCAGCTGGGAGCACCGGGGTGAAGGATCCAGTGGAGGAGGCAGCTGGTAAAGGTGGTGATGAAGCAGCGAAGGTTTAAGCTGCAGCAATGGGCGATGATGGATTTATCTAGACGCGGCCGGAGCCCATTTTTTATGGTTTTGTGGTTTTTGTTTAATGGTGTTTTGAACAATGATGGTTTGTAACTAAACAGTAGTATGTAGGTTTAAGGATCACGGATCCTTGGGACAATAGGTAGGATGATAGCTGGTGGAGGGATCCTCTGTTTGGGTGATGAAGCCACTATTATCCTGCCATCTTTATTTTCCTGCACTCTAGACTTGTTAATATGGACACCCTTTACCTACCTCAGCGGACGGGCCACGTATTGCTGGTAGATGCTTGGGGTAGGTAATTTTGACAACCTTTGAAAGGTTTAACTTTGGATAAATAAATAAAACCTTTAACTTTTGGCTATCTTATGTTGTTCATTCTGTGTATATTTACCTTTCAATTGTTATTGCATATTTCTTTTGAACTTACAAGTTAAGAATGAAAGTATAAAAATTAGTTTATGTCAAAAAAGTTTAGGATATGATCAAGGATCAAATATCCTATAATCGAAAAGTTTAAAAAGTGAGATAATTTCAGGATCATATATCCTGTGTCAAAGTATAAGGGTAACATAGATAAATCAAGAATAAAATTAAAGTAAATAAGGATCATACCAGAGAATCCAAGTTAGGATCCAAAATCCTTGATACTTACAACTGTGATAACCAAAAGACAAACCCTTGTATAAGGTTAGTATCCAGAGAATCCAAGTTAGGATCCAGGATCCTTAACTGTTTAGCTTTGCAAACCTGAAATGGAACATAACTTGGGACTAAGCCAACTGTAAATGAAAAAGTTAGTATTTGGGGACAGGCCCAACAATCTGGGGACAAGCCCAATAAAACTAGGGACGAGCCCAAAAAACTGGGGACTAGCCCAACAAACTGGGGACAAGCCCAAAAAAACTGGGGACAAGCCCAAAAAACAGGGGACAAGCCCAAAAAACTAGGGACAAGCCCAAAGGATCTTGTGTAAACTGGAGTGTGGCCCTTACTGGCGACTATCCAAACTTAGTGACATGAAAATGTCAAAACCTTAGCTAACGTGAAAACGTTAGAAACCTTAGGAACGGATGTATGGTACGTCTACCATTATACTTAGGATCCTGAATACAGCCAGTACAATGAAATTGTCAGCCCCTAAAGCGGGTACTGGTCCCATTGCCTTTAACTGCACCATGATAATGGTGCGCTACTGGCGAAGGTAGTAGATACCTTAAACTGGGGACGAGCCAAAAACTGGTGATAAACCCATAAAACTGGGGACAAGCCCATAAAACTTAGGAGACTTCTGTGGATACTTGATCCCTTGTCAAAGATGCACCCACTTCTGCAAAACTCAGAACTTAGTGAAAAAGAATAAAGGATCCTGGATCCTTCTCCTTGCAATAAATTAAATTAAAGGATTAAATGAATTAGAATCAAATCATTACCAGAATTAGGATCACATATCCTCTGAGGATCCTTTATGTATACCAGATATGAGGATAACTAAGGATCCTGGATCTTTCTTATATGAAGTATCTCTTCAAGTGGACAGCATTCCAAGCTCTTGGTAGCAAATCACCTTCCATTGTTAATAAACGGTATGCCCCCTTTCCTGCCTCAGCTTCAATAAGATAGGGGCCTTCCCACTTTGGTGCTAACTTGCCATCAGCAGGATTTGTGGTATTTTGGAATGCTTTCCTCAACACCATGTCACCAACTTGAAACTTTCTGATCCTGACATTCTTGTTATAAGCTCCAGCCATCCTTTGTTGATAACTAGCCAATCTTATCCTTGCCAAATCCTTGAGTTCTTCTATAGTATCCAAGTCTTGAACCAAGTTTTCAACATTTCTTTCAGGATCATGGATGCTTGTTCTTGCAGTAGGAACTACCATCTCTATAGGGATCACTGATTCTGATCCAAACACTAAAGAAAATGGAGATTAGCCAGTAGCATTCTTGGGAGTTGTTCTATCAGCCCATAACACATAAGGTAGCTCTTCTGCCCATTTTCCCTTTTTGGATCCAAGCTTCTTCTTCAAGTTGTTGGTGATGATCTTGTTAGATGATTCTGCTTGACCATTAGCTTGTGGGTGGACTGGTGTTGATGTTATCATCTTAATCCCCCAACTGTCATAAAAATTAGTAGTTCTATTCCCAATAAATTGGGATCCATTATCACAAACAGTTTCAGAAGGGATACCAAATCTGGTAATAATGTTTCTTTTAATAAAGGATATCACTTCTTTTTCTCTGACTTGAGCAAAGGCTTCAACCTCTATCCACTTGGAAAAGTAATCAGTCATAGCAAGCATAAACACTTTTCCTCCTGGTGCCTTGGGAAGTTTGCCAACTATATCCATTCCCCATCTCATGAATGGCCAAGAAGAAAATATAGGATGTAGGAGCTCTGCTGGTTGATGAAGGATGTTGCAATGTCTCTGACAAGCATCACATCTCTTTGCATAATCCACATCATCCTTCTTCATAGTAGGCCAATAATATACTGTCATAAGGATCCTTGAGAACAGTGCTCTGCCCCCAGTGTGGTTTCCACAATCTCCTTCATGAAAATCCTTTAGGACTTCTTGAATTTCAGGATCCTCAATGCACCTTAGATATGGACCTGCAAGAGATCGTTTATATAACATGTTATTTAATATTGTAAATTGAGATACCTTGACTTTGAAATCTCTGGGATTTTCTCCTGTAGGAATCTCTCCATGTTGTATATATCTCATGATTCGGAGGATCCAGGATCCTGAATGTGATTGTGCACCATCACTAGGTATGATTGCAGAATCCTATACTATTTCCATAGCTGTGTGATCCTCAATAGCAGGAGCCAAGATATGGATTATGGGAATTTTAATATCCTCTGTAATCTTCAATGATGATCCAAGGTTGGCCAAAGCATCAGCTTATGCATTTTCTTCCCTGGGTACCTGTGTCAAACTAAAAGAAGCAAAAGAGTCTGCCAATTTCTTGACTATCTCTAGATATTTGATTAGTCTTTCACCTTTAACAGTATAAGAACCATTAAAGTGATTAGTAATTAACAATGAATCTACATGTACCTCAAGATACCTGATCCTCATGTGCTTGGCAATTTGCAAACCAGCTATCAAGGCTTCATACTCAGCCTCATTATTAGTAGTTTGAAACTCACAAGCTATTGAGTGGGGTATTATGTCCCCTTGTGGAGATATAGTAGTACTCCTAGTCCAGTTCCCTTAACATTAGAGGCTCCATCTGTGAAGAGTATCCAAGGATCCTTGGTCTCTTCAAGCTGCTGAACTTCTAACTCAGCTTCCCTTTGTAGATCACTACTGAAATCTCCCACAAAGTCAGCCAAGGCTTGGGATTTAATGGCAGTTCTTGGTTCATATCTTATATCATAAGCACTAAGCTTTACTGCCCATTTGGCCATCCTTCCTGACATTTCAGGTTTCCTGAGAACATTCTTAATTGGAAAGTTAGTCTTAACAATAATAGCATGAGTTTCAAAATAATGGCGTAATTTAGTAGATGCCATAATCAAAGCAAGGATAAGTTTTTCTCAATGTGAATACCTGGATTCAGCATCAAGCAAACTTTTACTTACATAATATACAGGATGTTGTGTACCTTCATGATCCTTAACAAGGACTGCACTTACTGCCTTAGAAGAGACTGCCAAATATAAGGATAATACATCCCCTTATTCTGGTTTCATTAAGGCTGGAGCTGAGGATAGGTAATCCTTAAGGGCCTTGAGAGCATTCTCATGCTTTTCAGTCCATTCAAATTTCCTGTTCTTTCTCAGGATGTCATAGAATTCCTTGCATTTCTCTGATGACTTTGAGATGAACCTGTTCAAGGCTGCGATCCTCCCTGTCAACCTTTGCACATCTTTGGCATTGGCAGGAGACTTAATATTCACAATCGCCTTGATTTGCTCAGGACTTGCCTCTATGGCTCCTTTTGTCACCATGTAACCTAGGAACTTCCCTGATTTTACACCAAAGTGACACTTGGAAGGATTCAATTTCATATTGAATTTATCAAGGATATCAAATGCTTCCTCCAAATCTCTAAGGTGATCCTCATCTCTCTTGGACTTAACCACCATGTCATCTATATAGACTTCCATAGTGTGTCCAATTTATTCTTTAAACATCATATTGACTAGCCTTTGGTAGGTAGCACCTGCTCTGACCAGATTATCTACCTCCTCCTGGATAATGGCATTCCTCTTAGGTGCAAACTTTCTCCTCTTTTGATGTATGGGTTTGAACGACCTGTCAATGCCAAGCTTATGAGTAATAATATCTTTAGAAATACCTGTTATGTCCTCATGCTTCCAGGCAAAGGTAGTTTTTCTCTTCTTGAGGAAGGATACTAGATCCTGTTCGATGTCATTGAGGATCCTGGATCCTATGAAAACCTTGGATTTAGGATCCTGAGGATCCATCAGGATATCTTTCACATCTTGTTCTCTTGCCTCCAGGACACCTCTTGGAGGATACTTTAATTGCTATTGCTCCCTAGGTCTTGAGACTGGCTTCATTGATGAAGTGTAGCAATTCTTGGCTTCTTGTTGGTCACTTTCAATCTTCACTACACCCCATGGAGTAGGGAGTTTCCCACATTGATGGTATGTAGATGGGACCGCTTTCATGTCATGTATCCATGGCCTGCGAAGGATAACATTGCAACAGGATAAGCAATCTATAACACAAAATTATTGAAAAGTATTAACTCCCTCTATGTAAATGGGAAGTTTAATGTCCCCCAATGTGTTCTTGGTTTCTCCACTGAATCCCACTAGAACTGATGATCTTGGGATAATATCTGATTTAGGGATGTTCATATTCTTGAGGACATCAAGTTGAATGATGTTCACTGAGCTTCCTCCATCTATCAGAATCTTGCGAACAAAATTGTGACAACTCGTATTCCAGAACCTTTCGTTGTGCTTTGATGTAACTTGTTTGGACAATATGTGATTATGTGATACATGGTTTTAAATGAAATATTATGTTATATTATGTGATGATGTGTAATGTATGTGTATATAATGAAATCTCACAAGCCCTTTGGGCCGCACAACTCGTTCTTTGTCATACACATTCTCTCGGCCCAATCTTGCACATCTTGAGCTCGAGATCAAGGGCAGCCCAAGCATGGGTTCGGCCCACTCCTCCTATTTGCTTGCATCTATTCCTTGGGGAGTTTTGTTTCTCATTATTTGCTAACACAAATAAGCATACACACAAAACCCTAAGCTCTCTTCTCTTCTCTCTTGTTCGACGGCAGCCCCATCCCCATAACTCGAAGCCTTACTTTGCAACGTGATCTTCTTTGCCTTGTAACACATCGCTCCCTTTCGGTTAGTGTTTATGTTATTGTTTGATTATATGATATTTAGTGTGTTGTTATCATATGTTAGACTAGGGTTTCATGTTAGAAGGTATGCTAATAAATAGTAATCATGAAGGTTGTTTTCGAAATACAATGAAACTGTTCTTGTTAATTGATGGTATAATGACCTTGATTGAATGTGTGGTCTATTGGTTTTGATTGATAAGAAGGATGATATGATATGCAAGTATGTTCGATCTAAATCACATAATGATGATATGGTTAGTTGCATGATGGGTTAGGATTTAAGTGTTAATCCTATAGTTGATCCGATGACAGTGATGATGAGTTGTTGTTATGAATAAATGATTTTAGGGTTCATATGAATTAATAGATGAGATCTTGTTTGATCGAATAAAGGGGTAATTAGAAACTGTTAATTTGTTTGAGTGGGTCGCATAAATGGAAATAATGAAACTATTTCCATGATTAACGGAAACAATAACGGATCGCACAAGTCCCTTAGTTACACAAGAACTGAACGTACAAGCTCTTGGATCGCACAAGGGCAATCGCACAAGACAGTCGCACAAGATTAGTGCAACTGTTTAAGCACATTGTACAAACTAGAACAGTATGATCGCACAAGACAAGTGGATCGCACAAGGTGGTGCCGATCGCACAAGTCTTGGGCCATACACATTTGTGGAACTTTATTATGCCGTTGGGCCTTAAAGCCCAAAACCCAGTCGCACAAGATGTCCCGGGTCGCACAAGGTCAAATGGACCGCACAAGTTGAATCATGTTTATTTGTTTGGGCCGTATGCATGTGGATTGCTTATGTTATTTGGGTCGGGTATGTTTTGAATCGCACAACCTATTGTGAGTCGCACAAGTTGTGCTGGACGCACAACAGGTTGGGCCAGGTATCATTGGGCTTCAACTAGTGAAGCGCACAAGGCTGTTAGGCCATTAAACTTGTGCGAGCCCAATCCCTTGAGTCGCACAAGTTTGAATATGATATATATACTTGACTGTTAATGTGTTGAATATGTGTGCCATGATCATTACGTGTGTAACCTGTTAGTTTACGTGTAAAACTTATGTGCACTACTTGAACCTAGACCTAACTTGTATGGTAACCATGTTAGGACGTGGTTAACCACATATAGCTCAAGTGACCTTTTCGTGTATCTGCCGAGCTAACCTAAGGTGAGTTCACACTTTCTACAAGGCATGGGATTCCCGGTGGTTTGGGAATGGGTTAAGGATTAACAATGAAACCTGCATATTCTCCTTGGGTAGGATATATACCTCCATCCTCCATGGGAAGGATGACAACATTAAACCTGCGTATTCTCCTTGGGTAGATTACGTACCTCCATCCTCCATAGGAAGGATGACAACATATAACTTACTAGACAAAACTCTATCATGAAGTCCCTCATTTTTATATCGACTTAATCGCCGGGCCAATGGCGAGCGGGTCATTAGTTAAATAGCGCTATTAGGTTTGACAAGCCTCACACCGTGCAGCAGAGGACGGGAGTGGACTAATGGATCTGGGCACTTAGTCAATGATGATAGACATTGACGTAGGGCATAACTTTCTCAGTCAGTTGTCGATATGGTAACGGGTCTAGTGGTTACATGGGGTAGCCCCCACTGGTTATGGTTTGGGAAACAAGGAATCGGTTAACTTATGGTTTTCGAATGAACATATGGTTTTTGGAACAACTTTAAAATGGACAACCAATTGTGAACTCGCTCAACTTTGTTGTTGATTCGTTACTATATGTCTTGCAGGTTGTTTTGGTCAAAAAATCTGTTGAGGATATTGCAACCAAAATCTATGTTACGGGGTATGATGCTAACAATGTAGAACAATAACAAGGATCACTTCAATGTAAACTGCTGAAATGACACAAAGATTTATACGGGGAAAAAGCCCTTGATCAAGAGTTGATCTCCGGCACAAAAAACCCCGGGTGATGGAAACTACCGATCACCAAGCTCAAATAAATGAATAAATGTCTACAACTTCGGATAGTAACGAGCTAGGTACAAGAATCACTAGAATGTAACGTGTAAAAGGTGTATGAAATTGCTAAGTGTTTGGACGAGAGCTGGTATGAGCGTTTGTACGAGTGTGTGTGTAACTCAGAAAATGACTAACTGTTTTTCTACTAGCTCGTTACCCCTTTAAAATAGAAATTTAACTACCAAACTAACTATCCGACTTTTGTGTCAAGCCCCCACGTTCTCCACAACGTCCATTTTTGGCCAAGCACGTGCAGAATAGTTTGGGAATATTCTCCAGGAATGTCGCCAAGACTTGGTCAAGCTTGTTATACCTGCGAGATAGTACAAAACATAAGTAAACAATCGTCAGTACGAGGATCCTTGAAGTGATCCATGATCCTGATCCTGAAGCTCTTCTGGGGATCACCGCCTGTCACAGAAGTAAGGATCACTAATTAGGATAACGAATAAGGATCACTAATTGTTAGAAAATCCTCCCCTAACAATTGCCCCCAAAATATAAGGAGTGATATGTAAAATTAGCGAGTTATGTTTTTTTGATCTTATCCGCAACTAACTAACGGATATATAGCCGTTAATATAGAACTAGCCGTTGCGATCATGACGTCACGGAAGTGACAATCCTGCAGAATCATAATTATAAATAGAGATAGAGATAGGATCAAATGCATTTAAATTCGAAAGAAACTCCCTTTATATTCTCAGTCGAAGATCAATCAGGTATCTCTTTCTTCTCTTTCTACCTTTCTTACTCTGTTTTTCTTTCTTTCCATCAAAGATGTTGCTCCGAAATTCCCCAGCCAAGGATCACCCAAAGAACAATCCTCCGAAAAGCCAGGGGATCATTGAAGACTCCATTAAAGAACGCTGCTTCTTCAATGATGCTCAGATAGATAGGATCCGCCACTGCTTCCCGGCGAACACCGAATTTAGGCCTTTTGACCCCAATGCCCTGAGCGATCATATCTCCGATAAGTGGGTTGCTTTCCCCGTCACTCCTTTCACCATAGGCTATACATATCCTTTTCCAGCCTTCACCCAATCTTTCTTTTCCCTAACCGGCATCTCTTATATCCAAGCCATGCCGATGATTTGGAGGGCTTTGTACACCCTTGAAAGGATCATCGATCAGGAGGGAATAGATCTAGGAATGGCAGAGCTGGGAGAGCTGTATGATCTTACCACCTTTGGTTCTCATCGTTATTTGTTTAAACGTAAACCCGGTGAGGAACACCCGATCTTCAAACCCACCAAGAATGATGCTAATTGGAAACAGCGTTTCTTTTTTATCAAGAGAGATTCCATCGAGGATGGAAAGGATCTACCCAAAAAATGGGCTACCCATGGTAGGGTGGAGGATCCTGAGAAGGATCACCAGGAACTTTCTTTTGATGTAAGGATAACTTATATTTTTGCTTTTTTGTTATGCAGCTATCACCGTCTCACACCTCAAACTGTCCCCTGCTGCTAAGGAGAGGCTCCTTGCTTTCAAGAAACTTGATCCTGAGACAAGAACTTTCAAGACAACAACCCAAGATTCATAGGAGGTATCCTCAGGCTCTGTCACAATGTCAAGTAAGTATCCTTGTTTAAAATTTAAATAAATAGTGAAATATGAATTAAGAAAAGATACTTATCTTGTTTTGGTTGTGTAGGTGCTGGAAAATCTGCCAAAGCTGCTTCAAGGTTCAGTGTCACCGATCTCACCACTGTCAAATCCTCCAAAAGAAAGGTTCCTGCCAGCCCGACAGCCTCAATCCCCAAGGCACCCCTCAAAGGAAAGGGAATCAAGAGGAGAAAGGCCTCCGAGGCTGAGGATTTGCAGGGTCTGCCTCTAATCCGCCATCAATTCCTCGAGTACTTCAATGAGGTAAGGATCATTGTCTCTGCTCATAGATCCTATCGTCATATCCTGCTGATATATCCTGCTGATTTGAGGATCACTTAATCCTGACCTTATCCTTTATCCTCTTTTGCAGAAATTCTCTGAGATCGAGGATTATGTTGGCCACGTTGAGGATCAGGATAAGAAGATTGCCGACCTCCAGCAGGTTGCCGTGCTCAAGGATCTTGCACTTGCTGATCTTCGGAAGGAAAACCAGGATACCAAACAGGAGATGGCTAAGGTGCTGGTTAATTTTGACTATGAAAGGCAGGAGATCACAGATGATGCCAAAGTCTCTGCCGCCATAGCAATGTACAAAACCAAGCTGCAAATGGCCTTGGAAGCTCAGGATCCTGCCTTCGATAAAAGCAGCTGGGAAATTGAAGAATGGAAAGCAAGGCTAGCTGAATTGGGTGATGAAGAGGAGGCTGAAGAGATCCTGACAATTGAGGCTGGAAGCAAGGATGAAGCTGGTGAAGCAAGTGGAGCCGGAGGTGGTGATGCAGCAAAAGTTTAGGCTGCTTAATTGGGCAATGATGGACATTTCTAGACGTAGCCGGAGCCCAATTTTTTAAATCTGGTGGTAGTAACTTTTTGAGGTTGTGATGTCGAACAATTTAATGGTTTGTACTTTGAACAATAGGTTTTAGGATTAAGGATCTTGTATGATCCTTAGGACAATAGGCAGGATTGCATATGGTGGAGGGATCCTCTGTTTTGGGGATGAAGCCATTGTGATCCTGCCGCCTTTATATTCCTGCACTACTTTTGAACTTATTATCATGGACACCCTTTACCTACCCCAGCGGACGGGCCACGTTTTGCTGGTAGATGCTCGGGTAGGTAATTTTGACAACCTTTTAAGGGTTAGTCTTTTGTTAATAAATAAAAACTTAACCTTTTGTCGCTTATCTTGTGTTGTTATCCTTTATAATATCTTACTTTCCAACTGTTGTAATGTTCATTCTGTTTATACTTATCAAGCCTTGAAAAATTAGAAAAGATATCCAGAAAGTTTAGGATATGATCAAGGATCACATATCCCATAACCGATAAGTTCTAAAAAGTAATATGGTTTAAGAATCATAAGTTCAGTTGTCAAGTATAAGGGTTATTCAAATAAATAATGAATAGGATTAAAAATAGTTAAGGATCATACCTGAGGGTCCAAGTTAGGATCCTAACCATAATAAGGATAACTGTGAAATAAACCTTAGAAAGAAGTAAGGATCAAGGATCCCTAGTTGCTTATCTTCAAGGACCTGAAATAGATCATAACTTGGGACTAAGCCAACATAAGAAAAGAGTTAGCAACTGGGGACAAGCCCAAGGGTAACTGGGGACAAGCCCAAGGATAACTGGGGACAAGCCCAAGGATCGTATGTAAACTGGAGTATGGCCCTGACTGGCGACTATCCAAACTTAGTGACATGAATATGCCAAAACCTTAGCTAACGTGAAAACGTTAGAAACCTTAGCTAACGTGAAAACGTTAGAACCTTATGAACGGATGTATGGTACGTCTACCATTATACGTAGGATCCTAGGTATAGCCAGTACAATGGAATTATCAGCCCCTAAAACGAGTACTGGTCCCAAAGCCTTGAACTATACCAGGATCATCGTGCGCTACAGGCGGAACTGGGGTCAAGCCCAAATAACTGGGGTTAAACCCAAGGAACGGATTGCTTCAGCAGATAACCAATGTTATGCTAAGGATACCTGAACTTTCAAAACTCAAACTCACGTGAGAGATGGATAAAGGATACATGATCCTTATCCTTATATGAGAAAATAAAGAAATGAAATAGTTCAAGTTTAGGATATTACCTAAGTAAGGATTACCGATACTTTGAGGATCCTTTAAGGATATCCCTATCGTGAGGATCATCTATGCCACTAGGATCCTGCTCACATGAAATATTTCTTCAAGTGGACAGCATTCCAAGCTCTTGGTAGCAAATCACCTTCCATGGTTAGCAATCTGTATGCCCCCTTTCCTGCTTCAGCTTCAATCAAATAAGGGCCTTCCCATTTTGGAGCCAATTTTCCATCAGCAGGATTGGTGGTATTTTGGAATGCTTTCCTTAATACCATATCTCCAACTTGAAACCTCCTGATCCTGACATTTTTGTTGTAAGCACCGGCCATTCTTTGCTGATAACTGGCCATCCTTATCCTAGCCATATCCCTAATTTCTTCAATAGTATCCAGGTCTTGAGCCAAGTTCTCATCATTCTCATCAGGATCACGGGTACTTGTTCTTGCAGTTGGAACCACCATTTCTGTTGGGATCACTGATTCTGCCCCAAATACCAAAGAGAATGGTGTTTGACCAGTAGCATTCTTGGGGGTTGTCCTATCAGCCCAAAGCACATAGGGTAGTTCTTCTGCCCATTTCCCTTTCTTGGATCCAAGCTTCTTCTTCAAATTGTTGATGATGATCTTGTTGGATGATTCTGCCTGACCATTAGCTTGTGGGTGGACTGGTGTTGATGTTATCATCTTAATCCCCCAGCTGTCACAAAAGTTAGTGGTTCTGCCCCCAATAAATTGGGAACCATTATCACATATAATCTCAGAAGGAATTCCAAATCTAGTTATAATATTTCTTTTAATGAAGGATATAACTTCCTTTTCTCTGACTTGGGCAAAAGCTTCAGCCTCTATCCACTTGGAGAAGTAATCAGTCATAGCAAGCATGAATACTTTTCCACCAGGTGCCTTAGGGAGCTTACCAACTATATCCATCCCCCATCTCATAAATGGCCAAGAGGAGGATATAGGATGCAATAATTCAGCTTGTTACTTTCTACACCCCCTAATTACTTTTTACAAACCCCCCCCCCCTCCCTCACATACTTACAGGTGGGGCCCGCGTGGGACCGGCAGTTTTCCTCTCATAAGGGGTATAATCAGAAGGGTGGGGGGTGTGTTTAGACCACCCTTTATTTTTATTTATTATAACAACATGCTTATCTAAATGAGCTTATGAATACGAGACTGGGATAATGTGTCCGATATCGGGCAGAGTTGGTATGTGTAAATAGGAGGTTTTTCGACATGGGCTTGATTAGTGTGCGTGAAAGCTTATTAAAGCCCAGTTGGACCTTTGGACATGAAAGCTAGATCTGATTAGTGTGCCGCAATAAAAACCCATTTGGGTATTTTAGGTTACTTTAGGTCATTTTAAAAATGAGGATGGGTGAGAATGGTAGGGAAATAATTAAGGATGGGTTGTAAGTAAGGGTGTGCATGGGTCGGTTTGGGTCAGTTTTGACCTAAATTCATAACTATAACCGCGATGTCGGTTAATGGATAACCATAACCGTTCGGTTATGGTGGTTATGGTTATTTGGTTTTGATGGTTATAGCGGATCGGTTATGGGTGGTTAACCGTGTATTTAGCTTAGCTAAAAATAACTTAATTTTTTAACATGGAGTAAATTGTTATTGCATATTTGTATATATTAGTATATTACATCGTATTAAAAAATACATATAATCTATAATATTAATACAAATTATTGTCGAATATTCAAATAAAGTGATATAATACATTCCACAAATTCAAATAAACATTCGACCAAAAGCACAAAATGATATGAAAAACCCATAAATACTAAAAATCTTCAGTCAAAAATATCAAATATTAAAACTATGGTGAAAAGTCTTAAATCCTCAGAGGAACCGGTTCCTCCGGGCAACTTTCAGAAAAGCTGCTGCAAACCTGACAGAATCGATTCCAACGGCTATAATGCCGTTAGAAATCGATTTTAAACCCATTTAAATCGGTTTTGAAGTGTATATATACTTATCACTTTGTTACAAACCTTGCTCAAACTCAAAAAAAAAAAAAAACATAAACCGGTTTTAAGTTATGGCGTGCAACGATGAAGTAGTGATGGTTTTGGAAACCAATAGAAACCCTCAGGTTTGGAAGCACTTTGATTTGTGCTTGATGAGCGATAGCCATGAGATGACAAGGTGCAAATCTTGCGGGAAGTTCATGAAGGCTACGGTCAACTCGACGCTAAAAAAACACACCGATCGTCATTGTCCTGTTACAAAGGCGAAGACAAGTGAAGCCGGTGAAGCATCCGTGTAACGCCCCAAAATCCGAATTTATATATTCGCTAGTATGTTTCCAATGTAAAACATAAAACAAAATGACTAGGCTATTTAACCTAGTTAAATAGTTAGTCAAAACAAACAAGGAATGAAATTGGGACAATTATGAACAAGTAACAAACATGAGGGGCTGAACATAAAGATTTAAGAAGAAATTGGTGTAAAATACAAAGTCAGTAGTTTGTGTGTGTGTCGACACCAACAAAGGGAAGAGGAGGAGAATGCTCAAAAGATGCAATTTGCTCAAATTGAAAGGGGAATTCAACCCAAATCTAATGCATGTACCTGAATTCTTAATCATCTAGCCCTAAAAATCACTTGGTAAGTTGTAATTTTTGATTTGGTGATTTTGATATGAAGTGGGTTTTGATCAATCCACGAATTTGTATGAAATTAAGCATGAATATGTGTTAGTATCATCCTAGGAAACATGTGTTAGGCATAAATTCGATTAATTTGATGTTTTAAGATAAAAACCCACTAGTTGGGTGATGAAGATGACATGGGTGTTTCACCATGTCCAAGCCTTGCTCAATTCGTGATGTAGTGTAAGGTATTAGATGGATTAATGTTAAATGAATTGAGTATTTTATAGAATATGCATGATGTTTGGCTATGATAATGATTTGTGAAAGATTATGTTAATCCATGGATGAACTAGGAAGAATGTGCTTTAATTAGTTGTACAATGTGCACTAAATGGTGTACGCACACCAAGTGTATGATGAAATGTCTAAGTGAAGTTAAGATGTGAGATTGTATGAAATGGCTTGATATATATGAATGAGATGAGGTAATGATGTAATTAGTAGTATACTAACTTGAAAAATGTGCTTTAGATGGAACTCATACAAGAATTCGGGTTGAATGAGTGTCTTGGTCAAGACTATGCATTAAGGACTTGTACGTTGGGTTTAATATCACTAGGTGATCACGTGATTGTAAGCACATTTGCATCGTGAGTAAGAAATGTATATAGTGTCTTTGATATAGCATAAATGATGTTACGGATATAGGTGGATAAGTCGGAAGTTCATATGATAAACCGTTGACTTCTGAAAGTCAACTATACATAGGAAGCATAATTTGACTTTTGTTGTAAAGGTAGGATATTAGAAAGTCATATGGTACATGTTACATCAATACATGTTATATGGAATGACATGGTAAATTGTATGAGTTTGAAAGGATGTGAAATTGGGTATATGTCTTATGCTTGTTATAATTGACTAATGAAAGTCAAATGTGAAATATGAATTGATATGATCTTTAACATGTACAATTGTGTATGCTAACGAGAATGTGAATTGGTGGCATGAAAGTAGAGAAATCATGTCAAGATGGACTCAAGCATGAAAGGCTAACGGGTCAAGAGGAGGCAAGGAAGTGGATACGGACACGGATGCACAAGGTAAGTGATTTCTGAATCACTTCTTAGTTTGTTAAGTAAGGTTATGTTCTAGTTAATTAGGCATGATAATTGAAGTCTAATAAGGAATGGTTGTATGAAATTGATGATTTACGTTAAGTAGGCCGAATGGGTCAAAATGTGGTTTTATTACTATACCGGAAGGGTTGTATAAGTAATTGATTACGGTACTATAACCGGGTATGGGTAGAATTGTACATAAGTACACTAACCAAGAATCGGAGTCACGGATTAATAGTCTAAAGACTCGGTTGTGAGTCATGGTTAATGGACAAACAATTTCGCATTTGAAATTGTATTAACAAAGTTTGCTTTTGTATAAACGAATGACATGAATAGGTTTAACGCATACCGGGTATCGGGTGCATAAATCCCAAGTACGAATCCCAGATAATGTAAAAGTATTATAGTTATAACGTTTATGTAAGTTTTGGGTTAAAACAAATGAGTAGTTTGACGAAAACATGAACGGGTCGAATAAGTGAAAGCGGGTATATAAAGCCGAGAGCTTTAAGTGAATATTTTCCTTAAACCGGATGTTGGATTTCAAGTTCATATGATAGAATGTGAATTTACGAGCATGTAGGAAGAAACGAGAGATTAAACGGGTAAACGGTTCAAAAGTTATGCGCGTTTTAGTGCGTACGGACGACGAAACGGAACTGCAGAAAAATGCATTTTCTAGAGGGCGTCGCCGACGGGCTCTAGAAAGTCAGTTTTTGGTAGACGGGTTATTTGGCTGTCTACGGAAGTTTTGGGCTACGGGCAATTGCAAGGGCCGTCGCTGACGGCCTCCCCATGTTCAAAAACCTGAAATTTGTTATCTAAGTTGATTTGGGTATAGTAGGCTTCGGTTTGTTATCCGTGGACCACAACGGGCCTCCCAAACATGATTTTGATCGTTCCTTTGATGTTTATGGGCTATAAATCTAAGTCTAAGTACCATGTAATTAACGTATGGATATATAAGAGGTATATAAGATCTTGAACGTGTACGCAAGGGTGTATGTACATATGTAGACGTGTATTCAAGTTTATATGAATGCACGTATGAGTGTATGCAAGTAAGTAGAGACGTAGTAATGTATGTAAGTATGTAGACGTGTATTTATGTATATGTGAAGATACGTATGTGTATATGTACGTATGTAGAGGCGCAGTGATGTATGTGCGTATGTAGATGTGTATATTGTATATATGAAGGTACGTATGAATGTATACATGTATGTAGAGATATAGGAAGGTATGTATGTATGTAGATGTGTATTTATGCATGTAAGAATGTATGTATGCATGATTTAGATACGTCGAGTAATACGTTATTAATAGTGTGCCTTGAGAATGAAAAGTAATGTAGGTACATTATTGAAGCCTCACCAGAATATGGATACACAGATGGAATGCTTAAAGTTAGAAAGTTAACGAAGTGGGAAGTGTACGAGATTGAATCTTGTTTATGTATTGTGTACTAATGTTATGAATGTATGTGGTGAGTGCAGGTTGTACGAATCACGGGCGGTTATCACGAAGAATAGAGATCGAAGACCGAGTCACAAGATAGATTGTACGGGAATAATTGAGTATGTGCTTTAGCAAACAGGACATATACTTTATTTTTGTAAAAGATACATATTAAAACGAACTTTCAAGTAAGTCAAAACGTTTGTAATGAAAGAAATTTTATGGCACGAATTTCCGATGCGACTTTTTGTCAAATATGTATTAGGGTCTTACAATCCGGAACCGGTTCTTCGAAGGTTTAGTTATGTAGTGTAATGTAATGTTTGGTTGAAATGAAATGGCTAAGAATCAATTCCACCGTAACACCTATAATTTAATTCATCGGGTCTCACTTGGTTAAGGATGAACTGGTTCCGGGTAGGAACCGGGCAGGTATCAATTTTTTTATAAAAAGTGGAACCAGGTAAGAACCGACGGGTTTTTTTTAGCCCGGAACCTGTTCTTCGATAAGGCGGGTAGGAACTGGAACCGGTTCCAGGTAGGGTCTGTCAGGTCGGGTTTGGAACCGGTTATTATGCCCATCTCTATAACGAAATGTATGATATGATTGCAACTACAACTTGCAAACAAGTTTCTCTTATGTGTTAGGATTTCTAGGGTTTTGTTTGAATGAATAATATGTTCATAAATGAATTGATAATTCTGTTCGTACATCATATATGATTATATACATGCGGCCGATTAGTATAACCGTTGCGGACTTAGGTTATAATAAAATAAATAATACATGTCACACTATCTAGGTTATATTATAAGTATCTATATCTAATACCCTCCCGTAAGCTAGATAGTTTCCATATTAAGACGAGCCTTCAATCTTGAGAAGTCCTTGCTTTGTAGTGCTTTAGTCATAATGTCTGCAATTTGATCCTTTGTTGCACAGAACAGTACTTCTACTTCGCTTTTCTTGATCAGATCACGAATAAAGTGATACTTGACTCTAATATGTTTACTCTTGCCATGGTAAACTGGATCTTTGGCTAGACAAATTGTTGACTTGTTGTCACAATAAATTGGAATTGGATATTCTATCTTTCCTTGGAGCTCGTCGAGTATCCCTTTGATCCAAATTGCTTGACATCCGGCTAATGATAAGGCCATATATTCTGCTTCTGTAGATGATAATGCCACAACGTTTTGTTTCTTGGATTGCCAGGAAATGGGACTTGACCCTAGTAGAAATACATGTCCTGACGTGCTCTTGCTGTCGTCCACATTTCCTGCATAATCGCTATCGCTGAACCCCATCAGTTTTCCTTGTCCACCCTTCGAGTATATGACTCCTTGATCCAATGTTCCTTTAATATATCTAAGTATTCGCTTGCCAGCTTCCCAGTGGCTTTTCTTCGGATGTTCCATGTTCCTACTGATCTTAGTTACAGCATATGTGATGTCTGGCCTGGTGTTAGTAAGATACATGAGACTTCCAACTAGGCTTCGATATATTCCTTCATCAGCAAAAACATCTGGATCTTCTTTTGACAGTTTTATTCCATATTCCATGGGAGTAGAGACTGAATTACATTGAGTCATCCTATACTTTTCTAGTAGGCCTCGCATATATTTTCTTTGAGAAAGAATTATATTTCCATTTTCATATGAAACTTCCATTCCAAGAAAATAGTGTAGTTTTCCCATATCGGTCATCTCAAACTCTTCCTTCATCATGCTTTTAAAGGCATTAATTAAATTCATAGAGTTGCTTGCTATGATCAAGTCATCGACATATAAACATATCATCAACTTTCCTTCATTGGTGTCCTTAATGAATAGAGTGTGCTCGTATGTGCACTTCTTGAAGCCGTGTAACTTAAAATAATTGTTTATTCGACTGTACCAGGCTCTGGGAGCCTGTTTTAATCCATATAGTGCTCGTTTAAGAAGACATACCTTTTCTTCTTGTCCTCTCTTAACATATCCTTTAGGTTGCTCCACATATACCTGCTCATTTAAATTTCCATTGAGAAAAGCCGTCTTCACATCCATTTGATGTAGATACCAGTCGTTTCTTGCAGCTAGTGCCAGAACAAGTCTAACCGTTTCAAACCGAATCACAGGGGCAAAAACTTCCTGATAATCTATTCCATGTTTTTGTTTATATCCTTTCACTACTAATCTAGCTTTATATTTGTCCACGTTACCATGCTCATCGAACTTGGTTTTGTAAATCCATTTTACACCAATAGGCTTCTGATTCATTGGAGGATTTACTAACTCCCATGTTTGATTTCTATGTATGGACTCCATTTCTTTGTCCATAGCTTCCTGCCATCTAGTGTCTTTACTTGCTTCTTCATAAGACGTTGGATCTGCGTTGGCATAGAGCACGAAATTAACCGATTGACTTTCACCATATTTTTTAGATATCTCTTCGTCAGTAAGTGCACGTGTGTCCCTGTAAATACTTCCGATGCTTCTAGTATTGATGACCTCGTTCTCCGAATCTGTAGAATAATCATCATTACGTTGGACTGTGGAGTTTGAATCTGATGTATGTCCTCCCGTTGAGCTTTTTGCAGGTGCGTGACTGTTAATTGTTTCTGAGTTCTCGGCTGCGACTTCATCTTCACCATGACAGTGACTGTTGCTAGTTTCAGAACTCTCGGCTGCACCTCCATTTTCACCAGAAACTTCATGAGTTATTTCTGGATTTAACTGAGATCTAGTGCATGAACTATCTCCATCATTCATCAGAAACGGTATCGAAGTGGAATCGGATTCAGGTACCCAAGTCTTACTTTCATCAAATATAACATCTCGGCTAATTATGGTTTTATTCGTGAGAGGATTATATAACTTGTATCCCTTTGTGTTTGTGTTGTCTCCTACAAACACAGTGTAACATCCCGAAAATACAAAACTTTATATTAGAATTATAAAGTGTATAATAAACAAGAAAAAGCTAACTAGGATAAATAACCCAGTTAGTTAGGAGTCTTGTAGTAATACATGAAGGGGTTAAAAAGCCAAGAATATAAACTAAATAAGAGTGGAGGGGCCTAGGTTGTAAAAATTGAAACTTGTATTACCAATATTTGATAAAAACAAAACCAAACACCCCATCAGACGGGGGGGGGGGGGGGTCTGGTCGATCAAGAGCAGGAGAGGGTGACACCCTCATCCTCAAAACCCTAAATCTACTAAACTCTCAAATTGAAGGCTCAATCCAAGTTGAAATCGAAATCTGAACATAGAATCGTGATCACCTCGACAAGAGGATCATAAGGTATGTTGAATTAGGGTATTTCGATTCAACCCAAGTTCTTGCATGTGATTGAAATCGAGTGTTGAGCTTAATTATGTGTTGTAAATATGAAATTGATAGTGATATAAGGTTTAGGGGCAAACCCTAGATGATTTCTTGTCAAATCCTTGCATGGTGGTTGTATGGATCAAAATCATCATAGTGGGTGATTAATATGTTAGTAGAACTTGATAAACACTAGGATTAAAATTCTTGTTCTAGTGTAAACTGAAATTTATGGGATAATCTTTAAAATTATTGATGTTAAAATATGTGTATATTGTCTAATTGAAGTTAATTAGGGTGATAAACTCAAGTCATGAACTTGGTTTAGATCATGTAGAAATCTGACCCGCTAGGTGTTCGATAAAACGCCTAAATGAAGGTTAAAATGTTAAAGTTGGGCAAACGCAGATTTGAATATGTTAAGAAATAATGCGTTAAAGCTTATGAAAGAGTCCTAAATTTATTATGAATTGAACTCTTTAGGCAAGGAATCCGGAACGTCAAGCGGACACGCCGGAGGAGATACACGCGAAAAAGGTGTGTTTTAAAGGTGCGTGACTTTAGTCTCGTTACATTATGTAAAAATGTTTGGTTTTAGTGTATAAATGATGTCGTAGTGTAATGGATGTGTTTGATGTGTCGTTAAAGTGGCGAAGTTCACTAGACCATCAAACGGGTCAAAATAAAGATTTGGAATTGGGTTTGGCTTGTCAATAAAGTGATGGTCTTCACTAGATAGCCAAACGGGTCGAAATGATGCTTGTAAAGGAATCACGTGAGTAGAGACTTGAAAGTTTCATATCTCGCTAGGTGATGGATTGTACCACACCAATAAATTGGTTATGTTAATAAGTCTACGAACCCGTGATATCGGGTCAAACCCTAGAGGTAAATAAAATGTGTCGTTTGAAACAGAATGTTGAATTCCGAGGAAACGAGCTTTTAGTCCCAAGGGAACACAAAGTCATGAATAGCGCAAACACACCAAGATGTACAAGCCCGGGAACTTGGGTAATGGCATCTAAAAGGTCTTAGAATAAGAAACTGGAAATATACACTTATAGTTGGAATGGGTCGAATAAATAATAGTAAAGAAACTTTTAGCCATATGATCGGTGAATCAATTGTTGGTATGATAATCAAATGAATATGTTCGTAATGAATTTACAGACATACAGGAAAGAAATAGTCTAAAATGGTATGCGGTTTTGGGCACGATCAACAAAGTAGTCAAATGTCAAAATCACAGAGTCCACTGGAAAACAAAAATGTTACGGTGGTAAACCCCTGTGTTACGGCAGACTAGAGACATTCAGGGTCTACCATAACTTACGGTAGACACCGTAAGTTACGGTGGAACCCAGAAAACTTGTATTTTATTTGTCACCTTTCGATGTCGGTATTCGTTTATATGTATCGTATTAATGTCAAAACTAATGTTTTTAGTGTTTGACCCTAGGTATGGATGAGGTCCTCCCGGATGGTGATCAAGTACATTGTCAAGAACCGAACACGCATTTTGAAGCTTCCGCACCAAACTTAACTTTGTCTAGATTTTAATCGTGTTGTAAATGGTTTGTTAACCGTGTTTTGAATTCTTTAAACTAGTTGTTAGTTGACTAGCAAGGGTTAACTTAAAACTTGTTATGTACCATTTTGGATTTGTTTTGGGTACTATCACAAATATGTATGGTCTTTGAACACGAAAAGTTTTTGTAAACTCTGATTAGTATGAAATTAATTTAATTATTAATTAAATTCCGTCCAAATATTAAGGGTGTTACAAGTTGGTAATCAGAGCTTAAGGTTGTCAACAAAGTGTTCGGTTCAAGCTTGATCAAGCATCCGGTAAGAATTAATTGTTCTATGTAGAGTTACTAAGTATAAAAAGGGAATGATGAATAGATATGCATGGGAAGAGCATGCTAATACACTCAAACCCGGAAAGTGCATTAAATAAGAGCGGTAAAAACAAGTTATGAACTTGAATAAACCGAAGTAAATAAATCATATGCTATAGATGAAGTGTTTAACGCTCGATGTAAACATTTCAGTTAAAGATGACGGATGAAGGAAATGATAATGCGGTGCCAAGAGTCACCGAGCAAACGAGAGAAGTGATTGCTGAAGAGGTAGGGAAGGCAATCGAAAACAGTTTGTCGGGTTTTATTGATAAATTCCAAAACACGGTATTATCGGTGGTGGAAGAAAGAATCAAGAAATTGGAAGATAATACCAATTTAGCAAAGGAAAAGTTGGGAGGACGAAAGTCTTGTTCATATAAAGAGTTCATGGCGTGCAAACCGCCAATTTACAATGGGGAGGTTGACCCGATAATATGCCAGCGGTGGCAAAGCGATATGGATGGAGTATTCGAAAGGACTCATTGTGATCCAGACGACTACGTAGCCTATGGCACGGGCCAGTTAAGGGATCAAGCGAAAGACTGGTGGGATAACAAGAAGAAAGAAATTGGAAGCGAAGCGGCTAAAGCTATGACATGGGACGAGTTTAAGACGCCGTTTCTTAAACATCACAGTCCCAAGGCAGTCATTAACAAGATCAAGGAAGAATTTATGCAACTTCGACACAAGGGTGAATCTATTGATAAAATCACGGGAATGTTCATGGATAAGATGAAGTTTTGTGATGAATTGATAATGAATGAGGAGCAGAAAATATATTATTATTATAATATGTTGAGCGCAGAGTATAGGGAGTTTATGACTCCTTCAAAGTATGAGACTCTCACCGAGATTATAAACGTTGCTCGGGAACGGGAGATAGAGTTGAAGAAACAGATTGAAAGAGGTGAAAGAAGGGCACAGATAGTCAATCCAAGCCCAACGAAAAAGGCGCGCACAACAGAATCCTCAAAGAAACAAGAAGGGAAAAGCGGGTAATCAAACTGCAAGATATGCGGGAAGGGGCACAAAGGTGAGTGCCGGTTCAAGGACAAACCGTGTCCTATATGTGGGAAAACGGGGCACACGGCTGCATTGTGCCCGGGGAAGGTGTCGGTGTGTTACAAATGCTACCAACCGGGTCACAAGAAATCTGAGTGCCCGAAGTTGATCGGAAAGAAAGATGACAAGAATACACACACTGAGACACCAAGAGCAAAGGCAAGATCTTTCCAGTTAACAGCAGTGGAGGCAAAAACAGAGCCCGATGTGGTCTCAGGTATATTTGCCATAAATTCAATTCCTGCACATGTGTTATTTGATACGGGTGCGAATAAATCCTTTGTTTCACATAGATTTATTCGACATCCTTCTTTTGTACTAACAAAATTGCCTATGCCATTAGAAGTAGAAATAGGTGATAACAAAAGTTTCCTTGTGTGTGATGTATGTCGAGATTGTAAGATAAACATTGACGATGAAGAATATTCAATAGACTTGATTCCTATGTCGATGAGGGAATTCCAAGTAGTAGTCGGGATGGATTGGCTATCCCGATACCATGCGAGAGTCGTATGTTTCCGTAAGGAGATAAAACTAACATCTCCAAGTGGAAAATCTGTTACCATATACGGGGAAAATAGGGGTAATCCCGTTATGTGTTCAATGCTAAAAGCTCGCAAGCTCATAAGGCACGGTTGTAGGGCATTCATGATATACGCGAACGAATCAGACAAGAGATCACTAGAGATTGAAGATGTACCGGTGGTACGCGAATATGCCGACGTATTTCCGGAGGACCTACCGGGAATACCGCCAGAACGGGAGGTTGAGTTCGGGAACGAATTGGTTCCGGGCGCGAAACCTGTGGCCAAGGCGCCGTATCGACTCGCGCCATCAGAATTACAAGAATTGATGTCGCAAATTCAAGATCTGTTAGACAAAGGGTTTATCCGGCCAAGTGTGTCTCCGTGGGGCGCACCGGTGCTATTTGTGAAAAAGAAGGATGGGAGCATGCGCATGTGTATCGATTACAGGGAGTTAAATAAACTCACGGTGAAGAATCGATACCCACTCCCAAGAATCGACGATTTATTTGATCAATTGCAAGGCGCAAGTTGGTTCTCCAAGATCTACCTTAGATCGGGATACCATCAGTTAAAAGTCAAGGAGGAAGATATACCGAAGACGGCTTTCCGTACACGGTATGGACATTACGAGTTCCTTATGATGTCCTTTGGGTTAACTAATGCACCCGCGGCTTTCATGGACCTCATGAACCGGGTCTGTAAGCCTATGCTAGATAAGTCGGTAATAGTGTTCATTGATGACATCTTGATATACTCGAGGAATGAAGCGGAACATACAAATCATTTGCGTGAAGTATTAGAGACGCTCAGAAAAGAGAAATTGTACGCAAAGTTCTCGAAATGTGCTTTCTGGTTGCGAGAAGTACAATATCTCGGGCACATCATTAGTGCAAACGGGGTGTTAGTAGACCCGTCAAAGATAGAAGTCGTGGCGAGATGGGATCCACCGAAGAATCCTTCGGAGATCAGAAGCTTTTTGGGGCTTGTGGGTTATTATCGAAGATTCATACAGGATTTCTCCAAAATTGCTATGCCATTAACCAAATTAACCCGTAAGGACGAAAAGTTTAACTGGGGTAATGATCAAGAAATGGCGTTCCAAACACTTAAGGAAAAACTGACCCATGCACCGGTATTGTCATTACCGGATGGAACAGACGACATGGTAGTTTACTCAGATGCATCACATTCGGGGCTTGGCTGCGTTTTGATGCAACGGGGCAAGGTTATAGCCTATGCCTCGAGGCAGCTAAAGACTCATGAGAAGAGATATCCTACCCATGACCTCGAGTTGGCGGCGGTGGTGTTCGCCTTGAAAATATGGAGGCATTATTTGTATGGGGTGAAATGCACTATCTTTACCGACCATAAAAGCTTGAAGTATTTCTTTGATCAGAAGGAATTAAATATGAGGCAGAGGCGGTGGTTAGAAACCGTCAAAGACTTTGATTGTGAAATACATTACCACCCCGGGAAGGCTAATGTAGTGGCAGACGCGTTGAGACGAAAGACAGATTATACGCCTATTCGGGTACGATCGATGCAACTAATTGTGACATCGGGTTTGCTTGAGCAAATCCGGAAATCTCAAATTGAAGCAATAAAGGAAGAAAATGTAAAAAGGGAAAGAATAGTTGGGCAGTTAAAAGACCTGGCGGATAATAACCAAGGATTGAAAACTCGATTTGGGAGAATTTGGGTTCCAAACTCATGTGGGGCCAAGGCACTTCTACTTAACGAGGCCCATAAATCTCGTTATTCGATACATCCGGGGGCGACCAAGATGTATAATGATTTAAAACAAAATTATTGGTGGCTAGGAATGAAAAGAGACATCGTGAAATATGTGGAGAAGTGTTTGACCTGCTTGCAAGTCAAAGCGGAGCACCAAAAGCCATATGGTAAGTTGCAACCATTGGACATCCCAGTTTGGAAATGGGAACAAATCACCATGGATTTGTTGACCAAATTACCCAAAACCAACCGCGGGTTTGATGCTATATGGGTAGTCGTGGATAGATTGACGAAAAGTGCTCACTTCATTCCGATTCGTGAGACTTATACATCTGAGAAGATGTCGGAGGTGTACACCAATGAAATCATAGCACGTCATGGGGTACCGATATCCATTGTGTCAGACAGAGATACTAGGTTTACTTCGAATTTTTGGCGCGACTTCCAAGAACAAATGGGGACTAAACTGTTCATTAGCACCGCTTACCATCCACAAACGAATGGGCAGAGTGAAAGAACAATACAAACGTTGGAGGATATGCTGCGGGCTTGCATTATTGACTTCGGGGGTAGTTGGGATGTCTATCTACCCTTGGTCGAATTTTCATATAACAATAGCTATCAATCGAGCATTAAAATGGCCCCATATGAGATGTTATATGGTAGAAAGTGTCGAACCACGGTATGTTGGGGAGAAGTGGGTCCACGAGGACTAGCACCTACTGATATAATCCGAACTACAAATGAGAAGATTGACATGGTCCGAACTCACCTAAAAGCGGCTCAGGATCGACAAAAGTCATACGCGGATAAACGAAAGAAGGCGATTGAATTTCAAGTGGGTGATAAAGTAATGCTGAAAGTATCGTCGTGGAAAGGAATAATACAGTTCAGAAAAAGAGGGAAGTTGAGCCCAAGATTTATTGGGCCATTTAGAATCACCGAACGGGTTGGCAAAGTAGAATATCGTCTCGAATTACCCGAGGAGTTGAGTGGGATTCATAGCACATTCCACGTGTCACATCTCCGAAAAATGTCTAGCAGATGAAACCGCTCGTATTCGCTATGATGATATCGAGGTGGATAACAGCCTCAACTATGTAGTAAAGCCAATTGCGATATTAGATCATAAAGAGAAGAGTTTAAGGAACAAAGTAATTAACCAAGTAAAGGTTAAATGGGAACACAGGAAGGGTGCGGATACCACATGGGAGTCCGAAGAAGAGATGCAACGGCTCTACCCTAAATTATTTGGTACGTATTACGGTTTCGGGGACGAAACCCCTTTTAAGGGGGGTGGACTTGTAACATCCCGAAAATACAAAACTTTATATTAGAATTATAAAGTGTATAATAAACAAGAAAAAGCTAACTAGGATAAATAACCCAGTTAGTTAGGAGTCTTGTAGTAATACATGAGGGGTTAAAAAGCCAAGAATATAAACTAAATAAGAGTGGAGGGGCCTAGGTTGTAAAAATTGAAACTTGTCTTACAAATATTTGATAAAAACAAAACCAAACACCCCATCAGAGGGGGTCTGGTCGATCAAGAGTAGGAGAGGGCGACACCCTCATCCTCAAAACCCTAAATCTACTAAACTCTCAAATTGAAGGCTCAATCCAAGTTGAAATCGAATTCTGAACATAGAATCGTGATCACCTCGACAAGAGGATCATAAGTGTTTTGGTCAAAAATTACCGAAGCAATTAAGTGATCAAATTAGTTAAGTGAGGTAGTGTGCTAAAAAGTGTGTTAAAAATATGCTGGTTATGTTGTTTGGAAAAACAGTATTCAGGATACGGCTCAGGATATTGAGCTGTATCTACGATCAAACAATGAGCAAAAAGTAAAGGGGGTGACACGAGATATACGAGGAAAGCCCTTGATCAATCTAGATCGCCGGCATAAAACCTCGGGAGCTGACAATCGCAGCTGCCTTGTTCTTCTTATTGCTTTGAACTTCAGGATACAGTGCAGGATATTGACCAGATCGCTAAGTGTTACAATGCTTTTGTGCGAAAGTGAAAATTGCTAGAGAACAAGTGTAAGAGTGTAGTGAGTGTTGATGTGATGTCCTATTCGATCTGATATACCCACCTATTTATAGTAACGAAATACAAACGAAAATTCCTATAAATATGGGATGCTCCGAATATTCCATTGTAAACGTTGTAGACCGAGTAATGCGGCTTCAACGTCTTTTTTTGAACGACTTGGACCGAGTCTTCCGCAGAATGAGTCCTTGTGAACGTTGCTAGCTTCTAACCCACGTACCTGCACATAATCCGTTAGTGATCCTGAGGATACCATTCAGGATGTTACCAATATCCTGAATCAGCATCCCGGATGTGAACAAATATCATATAACCAAGATATTTCTCAGGATATGGGCTCAGAATTTCACCCATAACAATTGTCCCCAAAAATGTTACCGTTTAGTATCCTGCCACTAACGGTTACATTTTTCACAGAGATCGAGGTAATTAAGAGATAAGACCAATGATGTGACCGTTTGCAACTTACTCAGCCTATATTTACTCATTGCACCCTATATCTTCTCATCCTCATCTCTTTTTTAGTCACTACCGATAAGGAAAAAGGTAAACATTCTCTCTCTAATCTTCATCTTCATCCTCCTTTTCCGGTCAAAAAATTCAGGCGATCAAATGCCGAGACACACAAGATCCAGTTCTGGTGATTCGGCTCCCACATTCATCCAGCAGAATCTTCTCCAAGAACCGGAGAAAGAAATATGTTCTTTTGATAGTGCCCACTTGTCGGCTTTGAAATCCTCCGGTATCTTTCCGAAAGGAACGGTATTCCGGCCGTTCGACCGGGAAATCCGGTCAGATATGGTTTCCAATGAGTGGTTGTGCTTTAGTGCCTTTCCCTTCACCTTAGGGTTACAGTTCCCCTTTCCAGACTTCATCACCGAATTCTTCAAGATTACAAAAATCTCTTTTAGTCAAACAATGCCAATGCTTTGGCGTGTTCTGTCCGTTCTTGATCAGATCAAGAAAAACCACATCCCTGATCTTTCTGTTCATGATCTCCCCCTAGCTTACCGGCTTAGATGCCACGGATCATGTAGATTTTTGTTTTATTCCACCTCCGGCGACCGCCACCAGGAACGAGGATAATTGGCAATCTAAGTTCTTCTTTGTAAAAAGAGACTCAATCCCTGTTGGAACGAAATATCCGGTGAAATGGTTGATAAAGGGTAGGATTTAGGGTTTAAGGATAATCCTGCCTCTTATCCTGTTCCATATCCTGAACTGACCAACTTTCTTTTTTCTGTTGTGCACGCAGCTGATTTTAGGAAGATTGCACCTCCCCTTGCTGATTCAAAGAAAAGGATTGACGCCATCAGACTCCTTCCAGAGGCTGAAAGAAGTTTCAACCCATCTCCTCCATCTCCAAGTCCCCTTTCTAGTGCAAACATGTCTGGTAAGGATCCTGCAAAATATCCTGTATATACATGTTTTTATTTGATATACTTAGGAGAAATTTTACTCCCTGTATACAGACTCCAGCAAGGTTCCTGTCTACCTAGACCTTGAAGAACTTGACAGCTACCCTACTCCAGTCACGGTCAAGAAAGAGACCTCTGCTGCCACCAGCTCCAAGCCACTCCCGGCTCCTAAGGCCAATCCGAGGACTCGTGCTTCCACAGCAAAAAAGAGGAAAGCTCCTGAAATCAGTGCTCCAGGTCCAGAAGGGTTCTCCTACGATGAACTCATCCTTCCTCAACAAGGTAATATCCTGATACATATCCTGATAGGATATCCTGATAGGATATCCTGGTTAATATATTCTAACTCATACCTGAAATTGATGTGCAGGGCCTCCAGAATTTGCTCCACCTGTACAACGATGCATGTGGTACTGCTGCACTCCATGAAGCCAGGATCAAACAGCTTGAAAGCACCGTTGCCGATCAAGGTGCCATTGCTGAAGCAAAGACCCGGCACTACGAGGGCATGCTGAAGAAGGTCACCCAAGATGCTGAGCTCAAACTTGCCACCGTCCAAATGGATCACGAACAGGCCATGGTTTCTTTCCGGGAAGGGATCAAAGCCTCTGCTATCGTCTCCCTGCTACAAGCTCGCATCAAGATGGCCTACGAGGCCAAGGAGACAGGCCTTGTATGCCCATCCTGGCCGGTTGAATCCTGGGTGGCCAAGCTGAAGGAGCTTGGAGGCAAAGCTGTGCCACTCCCTGCTGAAGCCGGGGAATCCTCTAAGACAGCAGAGGTGGTAGACAAGGCTGGAGATAAGAAGGATGCTGGAGAGGATGCTGCTCAGGATGCTGAAGCTGGAAAGGCAGAGAAGGTTGGAGAAGATGCCGCTGTGTGAGGGCATTTAGGTGGGCAATGATGGATATACGTGCCAAGGCCGGAGCCCACCTTTTTAAATTTGAATGTTGGTCTGTAATCCCCAAAACAATTTACTTTTTCCGCACTTACTTTTCTGCACCTGAACAATTTACATTTCCTGCATGCTTTTTGAACAATACAACAGTTGGAGGTGGATGGGTCTCGGTTTGATATGAAACCTTCAACTGTTGGGTAAATATGTTTAAAGACTAATTGTGCTTTTGGTGGATGGATCTCGGTTTGAGATGAAACCAAAAGCACAAACTTTTGCTATGTTAATAATATAACCTTCCTTTTGACCTTACCATTGTTGTTATTAGTGTACAAATTTTACTTATGAAAACTGTTTTGTTTGAACATTCTCGGGAATATTATGGGAACACATTCTGAGAATATCTTGACAAGTATCCTAAGTGATATCCTGGTCAGGATATTGTCATATAACTTAAAAACTTAAGTCATTTGAAAAAAGGAAAAATCATACCAAAGACTCTTAGAGAGTCAATTCCAATCTTCCACCTTAGGAATGTCCCCAGTGCATACTTACAAACTTGGATCCATCCTTTGAATAGTATAATGTATGTCCCCTGTGTACGACACAGAAATGCAAATGTATTCACACTTTGGTTTGAATAAATTCCGAACACCCCGAGGCAAAACCCTCGATATCCTGGAATGAATCCTCAGCATACTGGGGATAAACCCTTAATATCCTGGGGATAAACCCTTAATATCCTGGGGATAAACCCTGATATCCTGGGGATAAACCCTTAATTTCATGCGCTACAAGCGAGAGTGTATAAACTCCAGATCTTAGAAAGGTGAAAACCTTTAAACCTTAGAGAGTATGAAAATACCCTTTCGTGAGAGAGGGTGACCAATCCTCATATACCTTCAGGATCCAGGATATAGCCAACAGTAACGAAATTGTCAGCCACTTTTACATGAACTGGTCCCGCTACCTTGAACTATACCTAGATAACTTGCGCTCCAGGCGAGGTGTTTAAACCCAATTCGAAAGAAAGGTGAATACCTTTAAACCTTTGAAGGGATCAGGATCCCTTAAACGTGAGAGAGGGGGCCAATCCTCTAATCTTTCGAGTTATCCTGAGTGCATATCCTGGAGCTATATCCTGAAACATATGCTGCAAAATAATTGTAAACTAAGGTGGGTGTTAGCTTGGCTAACACCCCTCCGATGCTTAAGTCAGTATTGGGTTCAAGATAATAAACAAATATATTTAAAAGAGATAGAATACATACCCTTTTGAGATAGAAATTAAATTCTATTCTTACTTGAAATAGAGCTTTAAATGGATTGCATTCCAGGATCTCGGTAGCATATCCCCTTCCATATTCTTGAGTCGATATGCTCCTTTCCCTGCTTTTGACTCAACTTCATATGGTCCTTCCCATTTTGGAGCTAGCTTGCCATCGGCAGGATTAGTGGTATTTTGAAAAGCCTTTCTTAGCACCCAATCACCAATTCGAAATCTCCTACTCCTTATATTCTTGTTATATGCTCTGGATATTCTTTGTTGATACGCTGCCATCCTTAGCCTTGCTGCATCTCTTTTTTCATCTATAGTATCCAAATCTCGACATAAGGCTTCAGGATTCTGTTCAGGATCCTGTAGGATAGATCTTGCAGTAGGTATCACCATTTTCGTTGGAATCACTGCTTCTGCTCCAAATACCAAGGAAAATGGGGTTTGGCCGGTTGCATTCTTTACCGTTGTCCTATCAGCCCACAAAACAAAGGGTAATTCTTCTGCCCATCTTCCTTTCTTGGCTCCAAGTCTCTTCTTTAAGTTATTGACAATTATCTTGTTCGAGGATTCAGCTTGTCCATTCGCTTGAGGATGTACCGGAGTAGACGTGATCATTTTGATTCCCCAACTCTTGCAAAAGTCAGTAGTCCGCTTGCTTATAAACTAGGACCCATTATCACAAATGATTTCAGCTGGTACCCCAAACCTGGTCAGGATATTCCTCTTTATGAAGGATACTACTTCTTGGTCTCTAACTTGAACGAATGCTTCAGCTTCAACCCACTTAGAGAAATAATCCGTCATTGCTAGCATAAAGACTTTTCCTCCTGGAGCTTTTGGTAACTTCCCTACTATATCCATCCCCCATTTCATGAATGGCCAAGGGGAAGCTACATGATATAGTGGTTCAGCTGGTTGATGTAGTATGTTACTATGCCTTTAACATGCATCACACCTTCGAGCATATTCTGCAGCATCTTTCCTCATCGTTGGCCAATATTATCATGTCCTTAATACTTTCGAGAACAATGATCTGCCCCTAGTGTGGTTACCACAATCCCCTTCATGTATATCCTGAAGTACTTCTTTGGCTTCAGGATCCTCCAAGCACCTCAAATACGGTCCTGCAAGAGATTTCTTGTGTAAAACATTATTTATAATAGTGAATTGTGATACCTTCATCCTAAATGCCTTAGGATTTTCATCTCCGGGGATGTGTCCTTCCTTGAGATATCTCATGATTGGAGCCGTCCAGGATTTAGGATCCTTTTCAGGATACTCTGCTCCAGGATCCTGAATACCCGCTACTTCTTTATCCTGAGGATCCGTCTCAGGATACAAGATATGTAATATTGGTATTTGGGTCCCTTCTGGTATCCTGATTGATGATCCCAGATTTGCTAAGGCATCTGCTTCAGCATTATCCTCCCTTGGTACCTGTTCAAGTGTAAAAACATCGAAATATCCTGCTAATTTTTTGAGAATATCGAGGTATTCGATTAATTTCTCACCCTTAACTTCATAGGATCCATTAAAATGGTTAGTAATTAACAAGGAGTCAACATATACTTGCAAATTCTTGATACTCATATTCTTAGCCAACTCTAATCCTGCAATTAAAGCCTCATACTCTGCTTCATTATTAGTAGCAGGGAATTCACACCTAACAGCCTGGGGTAATATGTCCCCCTGTGGCGATTTTAGTAGTATTCCCAATCCTACTCCTCGTACATTAGATGCACCATCAGTATATAACGTCCAGGATCCTGAGCATTCTCCTAACTGTTGGACTTCTAGGTCTACCTCATCCTGAATGTCACTACTGAAATCAACCACAAAGTCAGCTAAAGCCTGAGACTTTATGGCATTTCTAGGTTCATATACTAAATCATAAGCACTCAACTTTACTGACCACTTGGCCATCCTGCCTGACATCTCTGGTTTCCTAAGCACATTTTTGACAGGATAATTTGTTTTAACATGAATCCTATGCGTCTCAAAGTAATGTCTAAGCTTCGTTGATGCCATAACTAATGCTAGTATCAATTTTTCTAAATGAGAATACCTAGTTTCAGCATTTAACAAACTTTTACTAACATAATAAACAGGATATTGCTGACCTTCATGATCCTTTATAAGGACGGTACTTACAGCATTCCCTGATACTGGGAGGTACAGGGATAGTGGTTCACCATTCTCAGGTTTCATCAGTAGAGGTGCAGTTGAGAGATATTTCTTCAAATCCTGCAGAGCTGCTTCATGCTTCTCACCCCATTCGAATTTCTTATTCTTCTTCAGGATATCATAAAACTCTTTGCATTTCTCTGAGGATCTTGAAATAAATCTGTTTAATGCTGCCACTCACCCTGTTAATCGTTGGACATCCTTCATATTTGAGGGTGATTTAAAATCCAAAATGGCTTTAATCTGCTCCGGGCTCGCCTCTATTCCTCTTTTGGTCACCATATATCCTAGAAATTTTCCTACCCCACTCCGAAATGACACTTAGCAGGATTTAGCTTCATGTTATATTGATCCAGGATATCAAATGCTCCTTTAATATCCTAGAGGTGATCCTGAGCTTTCCTTGATTTTACCACCATATCGTCAATGTATACCTCCATGGTGTCCCCCAGCTTGTCTTTGAAGATCATGTTTACCAATCTCTGGTATGTTGCACCTGCATTTTTCAAACCAAAAGGCATAGCCGTATAACAATAAATACCTGTTGGTGTCATGAAGGCAGTATCCTCCTGGTCAGAAGGCTCCATTTGAATCTGCTGAAATCCTGAGGATGCATCCATGAAAGTCAACATTTCATGCCCGGCAGTAGCATCCACCATTGCATCAATGTGAGGAAGAGGAAACGGGTCTTTAGGACAAGCCTTGTTCAAGTCTGTGTAGTCTACACAGACTCTTCATTTCCCATTTTTCTTCTGTACCACGACTATGTTTGCTAACCATCTTGGAAACTTGACTTCTCTGATCATCCTGGACTTCAACAATCTTTCAACTTCCTCTTGGATAATCGTATTCCGCTCAGGAGCAAATTTCCTTCTTTTTTGCTGAACAGGCTTGAACGATCTGTCAATTCCAAGCTTGTGAGTGATAATGTCTTTGGATATACCTGTCATATCCTCATGCTTCCATGCAAACGTTGACATCCTGCATTTCAAAAAGTTAGTTAACTGCTCTTCAATATCCTGAGGGATATTGGTTCCTACGAGCACCGATCCAGGATAATTTTCTTCACATCCTGCTCCGAATCCTCCACGATATCCTGGGCCCGTGTCTTTAATTGCTATGCTGTACTAGCCTTGGTAGAGGATTTCATTGAGGATGAGTAGCATTCTTTCGCCTCCTGCTGATCACTATCAACCTTGACAACTCCCCAAGGGGTAGGGATCATGATGCATTGGTGATATGTTGATGGCACAACCTTCATATCGTGAATCCATGGTCTTCCCAATATGATGTTATAGCAGGATAGAGAATCCATCACACAGAAACGTTGTATCGAGTTGACTCCTTCAACATACACTGGTAACTTTATCTCTCCCACTGTGTTCCTAGCCTCTCCACTGAACCCAACAAGTACGGTGGACTTCGAAGTGATATCCATCGGAGATACATTCATTCTCTTCAGAGTCTCTAGTTGAATTATGTTGACGGAGCTGCCATTATCAACCAATATCCTGCGTACAAAATGGTTAGCCACATATAATGTTATTACCAGAGCATCATGACGAGGATCCTGGACAGTATCCCTGTCATCAGCATCAAATGTGATCACTTTGTCAGTTGTGAGGGTAGTCATCCTGACAGGTTTGTCTCCCCTTTCGGCCTTAGCTTCTTTTGCATGTCTCTTTGCCACCGAATACGAAGTCCCACAAATGTCGGATCCTCCCGAAATAAAGTTGATTATCTTGGCATCCGCGGGAGGTGACGCTGCTCGCTCAGGATCCTTCTCAGTATCCTGACCCTTATTCTTCTTTCTTTCTAAGAGATCTTTCAGATATCCCTTACTTAGAAGATAGCTTATTTCTTTCCTTAGAGAAATGCAATCCTCAGTTACATGTCCGAAATCTTCGTGGAAGGCACACCATTTTGACTTATCTTTCCAATCGGCTTTTTGTTGATTTTTTCGAGGCCACCTAGCCTTGTCTCCTAAACCCTGCATGGCATACATCAATTCAGGAATGTTAACAGAAAAGCAATATTCAGATAATTCAGGATATTCTTCAGGATCCTCATCTTCGATAGCATTCACTTTCTTGTTTTCATTTCTACCATATGGCTTAGGGCGATATGGCTTAAATGAGGATTCTGACTTCCTGTTAGTTGACTCATAGGTGTTGGATGAGTTCATCCTCTCTTGCATCTTTTTGTCATCCTCCAATCGAATATATCTTAGGGCCCTGTTTCGAGCTTCATCCAAGTTCCTGCATGGGTTCATTACAAGGTCTTGGTAAAATTGAGAATCTTTTTGCAGCCCCATCTTGAAAGCTTGCACAGCTGTTGCAACATCAAGATGTGGAATGTCTAAGGATTCCCGGCTGAACTTGTTCACATAATCCCTTAGGGATTCTTGAGGCCCCTGTGTTATCCTATAGAGGTCACTTGTTAGTTTTTCAAAGCTTCTACTACAAGAAAACTGACTATTAAATAAATTGACTAGGTGAGCAAAAGATGTGATCGAATGAGGAGGAACATTCAGAAGCCATTTCAAGGCTGATCCTGTTAAGGTAGAACCAAAACCCTTGCACAAGCATGCTTCCTTGAGCTCCGGTAGGATAGGGTTAATCTCCATTCTTTCCCTATACTGGGCAATATGCTCTTCAGGATCCGTTGTTCCATCATAAAGCTTCATGTTGGGGGTTTGAAATCTCTTTGGAATCTCAGCATCACATATAGGATATGCAAAGCGAGATATCCTGTGGCTATCTTGGGACACATCCGGGATTGGCTGGACCACTCCAGGTACACTGGATATCATGTCCTTCAACTTCTAAAGCTCCCTAGTAAATGTTGATGTTACACCTGTATCCTGCAAAGATCCACTATTGTTAGCAGCATAAGTATTGTTATTGTTTAACACGTTACCCGTAAGAGGATTCTGCCCATATCCTGAAGCATATCCTGAACTCCTCATGGTCGACATCCTGACCGAGGAGGGTACTTCAGGAGTATGGTTCTGAGGAAGGCTGGGCACAATATTCCCCCTATTATCCTCAGTGTACACAGATGAACTGAAGTTCAAAGTTCTGGGTTGTAGTGGAGTGACGATATCCTCAGCAGATCTGCTCGAGCCAGACTTCAGGAGTTGTATTTCCCTCAACAGCATTTGGTTTGTTTCCTGTTGCTGCCTCATTTATTCCTGCACACTTCCAAATAAGGTTAGAATTTCATCATTAGAAGCTAAAATGGGAGCAGATCCCTGAATACTCCGAGTAGGGATAATATCCTGAGGTTGTGAAGAAGATTGCATCCTTGGAGGAGGTGGTGGAAGCACCGGACTAGTAGTAGCAGAAGTTGTAGCAGACACAGTGGAGGAGCTCATGTTTGATCTTGAGGCCATTGTAAACAATGTGGCAAAAAGTTTTGAAAACAGAAAACCGATTAATGATTTCACAAAGATTTTTAGTAAAGAGAGCACCACTTGCCCCACGGTGGGCGCCAAATTGTTTTGGTAAAAAATTACCGAAGCAATTAAGTGATCAAATTAGTTAAGTGAGGTAGTGTACTAAAAAGTGTGTTAAAAATATGCTGGTTATGTTGTTTGGAAAAACAGTATTCAGGATACGGCTCAGGATATTGAGCTGTATCTACGATCAAACAATGAGCAAAAAGTAAAGGGGGTGACACGAGATATACGAGGAAAGCCCTTGATCAATCTAGATCACCGGCATAAAACCTCGGGAGCTGACAATCGCATCTGCCTTGTTCTTCTTATTGCTTTGAACTTCAGGATACAGTGCAGGATATTGACTGTTTTGGTCAAAAATTACCTAAGCAATTAAGTGATCAAATTAGTTAAGTGAGGTAGTGTGCTAAAATTATGTGTAAAAAATGTGTTAACCAAATTAGATATGAAAACAGTTTCAGGATACGGCTCGGGATACAGAGCTGTATCTATGATCAAACAATGAGCAAAAAAGTAAAGGTTGACACGTGATGTACGAGGAAAGCCCTTGATCAATCTAGATCGCCGGCATAAAACCTCGGGAGCTGACAATCGCAGCTGCCTTGTTCTTCTATTGCTTCAAATATCAGGATACAGTGCAGGATGTGGTGCGGATCGACTATGTGTTACAATGTAATTCGAATACAAGTGTTGTGTGTAGTGTTTGCGATGAGCTAGAGAGAAAGTGTTTGAAAATGTGTAAGTTGAGTGCCTTAATCTGATCCGCCCCCATCTATTTATAGTAAAACAAAGGTAACTAACTATCCTACATAACCGGGATCCAACGAATATTCCTTAGTCGAACATTGTAGACCTGGTCTTTCGGGTTCAACGTCTCTCCTTTAACAAACACGCCCGAGTCTTGAGGAGATGAAGTCCATTTGACCGTTAGCAAGTCCCAGTCTTTAACCTGCACATGATTAATTCGATATACCTCGGGATATCACCCAGGATGTTAGCAATATCCCCGTCCAGTATCCTGATCATAGATAAACAATTAAAAGCAGGATATAGTTCAAGATATGTATGCTTAGAAAATGAGCCATAACAATTGTCCCCAAATATATCGGTTGGTATACCAGTCCAACGGATATATTTTAAAAGACTTATCCCATAATTCAAGGCATTTAAAACGAAGCGACGGTCAAGATCACATCATAACCTCCAACGCGCTTTTTGCTCAATGGAGATCCACAATGCCCCTATATCTTCTCTCTTCTTGTTTGAAAAGCAGATATCTCCAACAGAGCCTCCAGGTAATTCCCCATTTCTCATTTACTTTCTGTCAATTTTTCTTATTCGTAATGGTTGCCGAGACCTTCACCGAGCAGAATCTCCTCAAAAATCCCGAAAAGGAGGTCTGTGCTTTTGACAACGCAGACATTGCGGCATTGAGAGCTTCCGGTGCTTTCCCTGATAACACGGTCTTTAGACCGTTCGATCGGTCAATTCGATCGGATGTTTCTTCCGCTAATTGGGTTTGCTTCCCAGCATACCCTTTCTCGCTAGGTCTTCGATACCCTTTTCCCGAATTCATGATGCAATTCTTCCGAACCACCGGCATCTCTTTTGCTCAAACCATGCCCATGGTTTGGAGAGTATTAATCGTACTTAACCAAATCAAAAACCTTCATTGCCCCGACCTCTGCATCGAGGATCTGCCTATTGCTTATCGCCTCCGATCCCACGGCTCTAGCCGGTTCTTGCTTTTCTCGACCTCTAGTAAACCCCTTATTCTTAAAGCCACCAAAAACGAAGACGGATGGCAACGCAAATTTTTCTTTGTCAAACGAGACTCCATTGCTGAGGGTGCCAGCCTTCCGGTGGAGTGGTTAACCACCGGTAGGGTCATAAATATTCTCATGGACCGTTAGGTTTTTATCTCCTACTAATATCCTTCTTTTTGATCCTTATGCAGTGAATTTCAAGGAAGTAGCTCCCCCTACCGCTGAATCAGAGGAAAGAATCAACACTGTTTACCACTTACCTGCAATAGGCAGGAGTTTCACCACACACGTCCCGAGTTCCAGTCAATACTCGTCATCTGAAATGTCTAGTAAGGATTACTTTTAAAATAATTAGTCAACACAGTATAATAATAAAAAAAAGAGTAATAATGATGTAAAACTTTTCCCTTTATGTAGCACCGGCCAAGATCCCTGAAGTCTTTGACCTCGACGAGTTGGACAGTTATTCTGATCAGGTTCAAATCAAGAAGGAACCTAGTCCCAAGGCCACAGCCTCATCCAAACCCAGCAGTTCCAAAGCTATCATCATTCCCAAACCTTCACCGGCTACCAAGCCCCGGAGTTCAAGTTCCCGTAAAAGGAAAGAGCCTGATTCCCCTGTCATTTCTGACACATTTCCTTATGAAAAGCACGGGTTCATTGAAGCTAGCGGGTTTATGACTTCCTTTCTTAACCAGGTTAGTATTCTCAAATTACATCCTGCAGCTTACATCATTTACAAAGATTTATCAATATTAATACTTGTCCTCTTACTTTCACAGGGTCTTGAGCATCTGGTTCACCTATATCAAGAATCCTGCGGGATTAACAAGACGCTTGAATCCAAGCTAAAGGAAGCAGAGGTCACAACCTCCGATCAAGGCATGATTGCAGCCGCCAAATCTCGTCATTACGAGGAGAAGTTCAAAGCTATGATTCAAGAACACCAGACTACTCTCAACAAAGCTACTCTTCAAGCCCAAGCCGATCTTGAAGCTGCCCATGTGCAACATGAACGGGATATGGTCAGCTACCGGGAAAGCCTTAAGAGTTCCGTCCTCATTTCTCTCCTCCAAGCCAGGTTGAAGATGGCCCATGAAGCCAAAACATTAGGTTTTGAATGCCCTTCTTGGGGCGTTGGTGCCTGGGAAACCAAGCTAAAGAACCTCGGCGGCACTTCTTCCAAACCAGCTGTCGAAGAGTCTTCCAAAGCAGTTGAAAAAGTAACCGATGCAGAGAAGGATGCTGAGGCGGATCCCTTCACCTTAGGGTTACAGTTCCCAATGAGTGGTTGTGCTTTAGTGCCTTTCCCTTCACCTTAGGGTTACAGTTCCCCTTTCCAGACTTCATCACCGAATTCTTCAAGATTACAAAAATCTCTTTTAGTCAAACAATGCCAATGCTTTGGCGTGTTCTGTCCGTTCTTGATCAGATCAAGAAAAACCACATCCCTGATCTTTCTGTTCATGATCTCCCCCTAGCTTACCGGCTTAGATGCCACGGATCATGTAGATTTTTGTTTTATTCCACCTCCGGCGACCGCCACCAGGAACGAGGATAATTGGCAATCTAAGTTCTTCTTTGTAAAAAGAGACTCAATCCCTGGTGGAACGGAATATCCGGTGAAATGGTTGATAAAGGGTAGGATTTAGGGTTTAAGGATAATCCTGCCTCTTATCCTGTTCCATATCCTGAACTGACCAACTTTCTTTTTTCTGTTGTGCACGCAGCTGATTTTAGGAAGATTGCACCTCCCCTTGCTGATTCAAAGAAAAGGATTGACGCCGTCAGACTCCTTCCATGTCACACCCCGACCACGTGAGACAACGTAACGTGGCAGAAACGTCGGGGAGTGTTGTAACAGAATTAATCGTTTCAAATCCATGGCAATTAAAGTTTCGTTTTATTAATCAAATATGAGAGTTTACATTGTTTTAAACAAGAACCAAAGAGTACATGACATAAATTAACTAGTTCTTGTCTCGTTTTAAGTCACTAAGGCACAGGTCCGCCTAAGTATGTCTTGATAAGTCCTATGCATCATCTCCTGAAAACACATGTGAAAATAGGTACGTCAGCATAAAAATACATGTGAGATACATAGGTTTTGTGAAAATAGGATTCATGACTTATGTTTGAGAAAATGTTTAGTCATGAACCTTGTAATTTGCTTTGTCTTGTAAATCTTTTGAAAAACGATAAGATCAGATGATATGTATAAATAAAAGGATAACGTATGGTTAAATGAATAACCATGTAAAAATGAGTTTGTCTGTAAATCAATGTCTTGTGAAAAGTATGTTATTTGTATAAAATGTTATATGTCTCAAACTGAAATGATTCAAATAACGCTACGATATGTAATACCATACAACCACTTATATATAGGAAGTACCAGCGGCGTATCCACCATGCTTGTATCATATTACACACGCCTCGTTACTTAATCACTTACTCAAACCAAACTACCAAAGTAAAATGTTCATGTCTAATGTGAATCATGTAATGTGTATCCAAAATGTAAGCATGTGATGAATGATAATATACTAAGTATGCAACAAAGGACATACATAGCATATAGTGTAATGTATAACAATGTACTAAGTACGCACACAATGGGCATATATAGTATGTAATGTAAGGCAATGTATTAAGTACGCACACAATGGGCATACATAGCATGTAATGTAAGGCAATGTACTAAGTACGCACACAATGGGCATACATAGCATATGATGTAAGGCAATGTACTAAGTACGCACACAATGGGCATACATAGCATGTGATGTAAGGCAATGTACTAAGTACGCACACAATGGGCATACATAGCATAAAATGTAATGAAATGTACTAAGTATGCTAAGTTAACATACAAAGCAGAAAAGTCATGTAAATCAATGTGCTAGCATGTTATCAGTCAACATACATAGCAGAAATGTAATGTAAATCATGTACTAATAGTGTACTAATGAACATAACAAGTATGTGATGTGAAAGCAGGAAAGCACGAAAGTAACAAGTAGGCACATGTGTTTCACCCCAAAATAGTTTGGAAAACAGTAAAAGAGGGGTTCTATGTACTCACTTGAGATTGCTCAATAGTCCTAGGATAACCACCAAGCAATGCTAGAAGTTCACGGAATCAAACGGTACCTAATATAGGTAACTATGTTAATAAACCGGACCTAAATCGGATGATCGGATAGAATGAGGGCTCGTAAACCAAATGAGTATGGGAACTCATGTAGTATGGTTTAACAAAGCCTACATGCTAAAAGAAACCTAGCCTAAGTGCTTACGGCCCATTACGACCCGTTTAGGTAGCTTATGCTATTTTAACGCGTCGTTCGCGTGAAACGCGTTTGGACCGCCTAACTAGTCCTATGACAAGTAACATATGCCTTAGCATGCCTAATATTGTTTTCAAATCAGTTTAGATGTCAAAAGTTATGTTACATATGTTTAAAATGAATTTTGGCATCAAAGGGGTATTTTGGTAATTTACCTAAGGTATATCAACTACCTATCATACAACTACTTAAACGAAGCGACCATAAGGTATAACCTCGGAAGGTTATTCCCTATATGCTATGGTCACCTAATGTGTTTGGTCGGATCCTAATGATCGACCAAACGGGTCGGGTTCAAAAGTATAAGCGATTGTTTAGATCGCTTACCCTACGACCCTATATAAGCACTAAACTAAAAGTGACGAGCTAAGCATGCTAAAACATGCTTAACTAAGTTTAGAAAACAGGTTTGGTATCAAAACAAACAGTTTTGATACCCATAAGTAGTTTGGTTACAAATACGCAAGAATACGTATTCTGACCGAAACTACGGCTCTCACTGAGCCTAGATAACGTGGTAATCAGTAGGTATAGTCACTAGGGACTATAACCATCGTGATCACGCTCACGTTATGAAGTTCAAACGAACTTCGCATCGACCATAAACTGGTCAATGCAGAAATTCAAACAAAGTTTGACTTTCGGACTCGAAAAGCAATAAAAGAACGAAGGAACACTTACAAAGGGTCCCCGAATGCTAATCTAGATCAAAATAGCTCAGGTATGAAACAAAGGTTTCAACTTAGAGCACATTAGATCAGATTCTTGTGAGTAAAAGTGAAGGGTGGAGGTGGGTATTTATAGTTTTCGGTTCACCGTTAGGATCGTTTCTTGGAGAAGGGGGAATAATCACATCCCTACACTTGTTGGAATGTTGTGGTAACTGATTTTGGCCACCATAGGAGATTAACATGTGGCACTTGGCCTTTGGAGGGGTCAAGGGTTGTTTAATATGTGTTTAAAATGGCTTTTGCTGATCAGAAGAGGCCTAGCGTGACGCCAAGGGGGCTAGGTGTCACGCTAGGGTCCCCCTGATCAGCAAACACTTTCCAATGTTCCCCTTTCAGTCCCCGTTGCGTATTAAGGCCATTTCCGACATGTTTAAGGCTCGTTAAATCATTTTCAAGACTCCACAAGGATGCCTAAACATTGTGGACATGAAACATGCACAAAAATATGCCGGATGTCAGTTTGTTTGGTCGTACAATCGCGATGTTCGCTTAATTACGACCGGAATGCGCATAAGCGCGAAAAACTATCTAAATTGCGTGACGAATGGATTTTTCTTATGCCAAACACTAAAAGAAAATATTTTAGTACTTACATAAATTTTTTTGGATGTCCGGATGTATTCAGAACGTAAGTTGTGCGCGAAAGTGCAAACCTGTGCACTTTTTGACGCTTTTAATCCCTGAATGACCCAAAAGTTTATTTTAGCACACCGAACCCCTTAAAGCCTATTTCTAAGCTATGTAAAGGATATTTATGGTATGTTTAACTTATGTTCATGTTCCGGAATGTCTATTACAGTTCAAATTGGCATACTTTCGCAGTTTGTCAAATTTAGTCCCTGTAAGCGAATTAACTTGTTTTTGCCATACCAAAGCCTTTAAAACTTATTTCTAAGTTATGTAAAGGTTATTTAAGGTATGTTAAGCCTATTTCACTATTCCATAGTGTTCGTTGCATTAAACTGGTTATATTTACGCATTAGTGCGCGTATAACCTTCCAGAAAGCGATTTAGAGCTTGAAATCGAACAAGAGTTGATATGTGCAAAAGATACACACATTTATACAAGTCCAAAGTATGAAATACAATATTTCATTGGTTTGGCATTTGTTTGATGGTTGAAGTGACACAGGTGTCACATTCCAGAGGCTGAAAGAAGTTTCAACCCATCTCCTCCATCTCCAAGTCCCCTTTCTAGTGCAAACATGTCTGGTAAGGATCCTGCAAAATATCCTGTATATACATGTTTTTATTTGATATACTTAGGAGAAATTTTACTCCCTGTATACAGACTCCAGTAAGGTTCCTGTCTACCTAGACCTTGAAGAACTTGACAGCTACCCTACTCCAGTCACGGTCAAGAAAGAGACCTCTGCTGCCACCAGCTCCAAGCCGCTCCCGGCTCCTAAGGCCAATCCGAGGACTCGTGCTTCCACAGCAAAAAAGAGGAAAGCTCCTGAAATTAGTGCTCCAGGTCCAGAAGGGTTCTCCTACGATGAACTCATCCTTCCTCAACAAGGTAATATCCTGATACATATCCTGCATATATATCCTGATAGGATATCCTGATAGGATATCCTGGTTAATATATTCTAACTCATACCTGAAATTGATGTTCAGGGCCTCCAGAATTTGCTCCACCTGTACAACGATGCCTGTGGTACTGCTGCACTCCATGAAGCCAGGATCAAACAGCTTGAAAGCACCGTTGCCGATCAAGGTGCCATTGCTGAAGCAAAGACCCGGCACTACGAGGGCATGCTGAAGAAGGTCACCCAAGATGCTGAGCTCAAACTTGCCACCGTCCAAATGGATCACGAACAGGCCATGGTTTCTTTCCGGGATGGGATCAAAGCCTCTGCTATCGTCTCCCTGCTACAAGCTCGCATCAAGATGGCCTGCGAGGCCAAGGAGACAGGCCTTGTATGCCCATCCTGGCCGGTTGAATCCTGGGTGGCCAAGCTGAAGGAGCTTGGAGGCAAAGCTATGCCACTCCCTGCTGAAGCCGGGGAATCCTCTAAGACAGCAGAGGTGGTAGACAAGGCTGGAGATAAGAAGGATGCTGGATAGGATGCTGCTCAGGATGCTGAAGCTGGAAAGGCAGAGAAGGTTGGAGAAGATGCCGCTGTGTGAGGGCATTCAGGTGGGCAATGATGGATATACGTGCCAAGGCCGGAGCCCACCTTTTTAAATTTGAATGTTGGTCTGTAATCCCCAAAACAATTTACTTTTTCCGCACTTTGCTTTTCTGCACCTGAACAATTTACATTTCCTGCATGCTTTTTGAACAATACAACAGTTGGAGGTGGATGGGTCTCGTTTTGATATGAAACCTTCAACTGTTGGGTAAATATGTTTAAAGACTAATTGTGCTTTTGGTGGATGGATCTCGGTTTGAGATGAAACCAAAAGCACAAACTTTTGCTATGTTAATAATATAACCTTCCTTTTGACCTTACCATTGTTGTTATTAGTGTACAAATTTTACTTATGAAAACTGTTTTGTTTGAACATTCTCGGGAATATTATGGGAACACATTCTGAGAATATCCTAACAAGTATCCTAAGTGATATCCTGGTCAGGATATTGTCATATAACTTAAAAACTTAAGTCATTTGAAAAAAGGAAAAATCATACCAAAGACTCTTAGAGAGTCAATTCCAATCTTCCACCTTAGGAATGTCCCCAGTGCATACTTACAAACTTGGATCCATCCTTTGAATAGTATAATGTATGTCCTCTGTGTACGACACAGAAATGCAAATGTATTCACACTTTGGCTTGAATAAATTCTGAACACCCCGAGGCAAAACCCTCGATATCCTGGAATGAATCCTCAGCATACTGGGGATAAACCCTTAATATCTTGGGGATAAACCCTTAATATCCTGGGGATAAACCCTGATATCCTGGGGATAAACCCTTAATTTCATGCGCTACAGGCGAGAGTGTATAAACTCCAGATCTTAGAAAGGTGAAAACCTTTAAACCTTAGAGAGTATGAAAATACCCTTTCGTGAGAGAGGGTGATCAATCCTCATATACCTTCAGGATCCAGGATATAGCCAACAATAACGAAATTGTCAGCCACTTTTACATGAACTGGTCCCGCTACCTTGAACTATACCTAGATAACTTGCGCTCCAGGCGAGGTGTTTAAACCCAATTCGAAAGAAAGGTGAATACCTTTAAACCTTTGAAGGGATCAGGATCCCTTAAACGTGAGAGAGGGGGCCAATCCTCTAATCTTTCGAGTTATCCTGAGTGCATATCCTGGAGCTATATCCTGAAACATATGCTGCAAAATAATTGTAAACTAAGGTGGGTGTTAGCTTCGCTAACACCCCTCCGATGCTTAAGTCAGTATTGGGTTCAAGATAATAAACAAATATATTTAAAAGAGATAGTGGGTGATTAATATGTTAGTAGAACTTGATAAACACTAGGATTAAAACTCTTGTTCTAGTGTAAACTGAAATTTGTGGGATAATCTTTAAAATTATTGATGTTAAAATATGTGTATATTGTCTAATTGAAGTTAATTAGGGTGATAAACTCAAGTCATGAACTTGGTTTAGATCATGTAGAAATCTGAACCGCTAGGTGTTCGATAAAACGCCTAAATGAAGGTTAAAATGTTAAAGTTGGGCAAACGAAGATTTGAATATGTTAAGAAATAATGCGTTAAAGCTTATGAAAGAGTCCTAAATTTATTTTGGATTGAACTCTTTAGGCAAGGAATCCGGAACGTCAAGCGGACACGCCGGAGGAGATACACGCGGAAAAGGTGTGCTTTAAAGGTGCGTGACTTTAGTCTCGTTACATTATGTAAAAATGTTTGGTTTTAGTGTATAAATGATGTCGTAGTGTAATGGATGTGTTTGATGTGTCGTTAAAGTGGCGAAGTTCACTAGACCATCAAACGGGTCAAAATAAAGATTTGGAATTGGGTTTGGCTTGTCAATAAAGTGATGGTCTTCACTAGATAGCCAAACTGGTCGAAATGATGCTTGTAAAGGAATAACGTGAGTAGAGACTTGAAAGTTTCATATCTCGCTAGGTGATGGATTGTACCACACCAATAAATTGGTTATGTTAATTTAAGTCTACGAACCCGTGATATCGGGTCAAACCCTAGAGGTAAATAAAATGTGTCGTTTGAAGCGGAATGTTGAATTCCGAGGAAACGAGCTTTTAGTCCCAAGGGAACACAAAGTCATGAATAGCGCAAACACACCAAGATGTACAAGCCCGGGAACTTGGGTAATGGCATCTAAAAGGTCTTAGAATAAGAAACTGGAAATATACACTTATAGTTGGAATGGGTCGAATAAATAATAGTAAAGAAACTTTTAGCCGTATGATCGGTGAATTAATTGTTGGTATGATAATCAAATGAATATGTCCGTAATGAATTTACAGACATACAGGAAAGAAATAGCCTAAAACGGTATGCGGTTTTGGGCACGATCAACAAAATAGTCAAATGGCAAAATCACAGAGTCCACCGTAAATTACTGTCTCCACCGTAATTTACGGTGGAAAACAAAAATGTTACGGTGGTAAACCCCTGTGTTACGGCAGACTAGAGACTTCAGGGTCTACCGTAACTTACGGTAGACACCGTAAGTTACGGTGGAACCCAGAAAACTTGTATTTTATTTGTCACCTTTCGATGTCGGTATTCGTTTATATGTATCGTATTAATGTCAAAACTAATGTTTTTTGTGTTTGACCCTAGGTATGGATGAGGTCCTCCCGGATGGTGATCAAGTACATTGTCAAGAACCGAACACGCATTTTGAAGCTTCCGTACCAAACTTAACTTTGTCTAGATTTTAATCGTGTTGTAAATGGTTTGTTAACCGTGTTTTGAATTCTTTAAACTAGTTGTTAGTTGACTAGCAAGGGTTAACTTAAAACTTGTTATGTACTATTTTGGATTTGTTTTGGGTACTATCACAAATATGTATGGTCTTTGAACACGAAAAGTTTTTGTAAACTCTTATTAGTATGAAATTAATTTAATTATTAATTAAATTCCGTCCAAATATTAAGGGTGTTACACACAGTTTTCTCAGTTTTGATATCAAGTTTGCTTGGAAGTTGTTTCGGAACATGTGCATATGCCAAACATCCAAACACTTTGAAGTGTTCAACACTTGGTTTTCGTCCATTCCATGCTTCATAAGGGGTCACATTGGGCCTTGTTTTAGTTAATGTTCGATTCAATATGTAGGTAGTGCAGGCCACTGCTTCGGCCCAGTAACTATTTGGTAATTTCTTCATATTCATCATGCTTCGACTAAGTTCCATTAAAGTTCTATTTTTTCATTCAGCCACTCCATTTTGTTGAGGGGTGTAGCTATTTGTTAGTTGATGATGTATTCCGTTAGACACTAAATATTCTTGAAATGCTTTGCTACAGTATTCACCTCCACGATCAGATCTTAGCGTCTTTACCTTATAATCTGACTGTTTTTCAACAAGTGCTCTAAATTGTTTAAAATAACTTAGAGCTTCGGATTTGAGCTTGAGAAAATATACCCAGGTTTTTCGTGTGAAATCATCAATAAACGTAATAAAGTACCTACACCCGCCAATGGACTCCGTCTTCATGGGGCCACATATATCCGAGTGAACAATTTGCAAAGGTGTATCTGTCTGCCACATTGACTTCTTTGGAAATGGTTTTCTAGCATGCTTACCCGGAATGCATCCTTCACAAATGTTTGAATTCTTTGTGATTTTGGGTATTCCTCGGACTAGCTCTTTATTTCCCATCTCAACCAAAGTGTCGAAATTGACATGCCCAAATCGTTCATGCCAAAGAGTGGAGGTATCGGTTGTCGTCATAGTAAGTGCAAATGATATGTCACTCTCAGGATTCAAAGGAAACATTTTATTATTGGTCATTTTAATGACTCCTATAACTTTATTATTTATATCTTTGATGATACATCGTTCCTTCAAAAACTCAACTTTGTAACCCTTCTGTAGTAACTGACTCACACTTAATAAATTGTGTTTTAAACCCTTCACATAAAAGACATTTTGAACCTTCTTGTTCTGACCTTTTATTGATATCATCACTTCTCCGATTCCTTGAACTTCTAGTCGTTTATCATCACCCGTTCTCACTTCCTTCTGAAGTGATTCATCTAACTTGACAAACAGATCCTTGTTGCCTGTCATGTGATTGCTGCACCCGCTATCCAAGTACCAACAATCTTCCTTAATCATTTCTTTCCATGTTAAAAATCATAAACATGGTATCATCTTGTTGCTCATCTAATTCATCTTCCTTATGAATTAGAGCATTGTCAGATTTCTCATTCCCATCCTTTTTCGGACAAAACTTGGCTTTATGTCCGAGTTTCTGACAATTAAAACATCTTATAGAGCCCCAAGATCTGCCTTTGTTTTTTCCACGTCCCTTCGCTTGTCCGGATCTGTCCGTGTTCGAGTTTTGCACTTGAAATGTGTGTTCCATAGGAACATCATCATATAACTTCATCCGCAATTCATGTGACTGAAGTATACCCATAAGTTCTTCGGTGGACATGCTCTCTAGATTCTTCGTCTCTTCCACAACAATAACTACTGACTCGAAATTTCGAGTCAAACTTCGTAGAATTTTTTCTACTACTCGTTGTTCGCTAATTGAATCTTCATTCATTCTTAATTGATTTACAATCAAAGTTGTTCTGTTGAAATAATCTTCTACAGTTTCACCCTCTTTCATCTTTAAAGCATCGAAACTACATCTAAGAGTTTGTAATTTTACCGTTTTCATGTGATTTTCTCCTCTGTAAGATTTGTGTAGAGTAGTCCATGCATCTTTTGATGTTTTCGCCATTGCAACACGTTCAAAAACAGTTTCATTAACCGATTGGAATATAATATGCAACGCTCTCCTGTCTTTCTTCGTTGATTCCCGGTATGCAGCGATTGCATCTTCTGAAGGATTTGTTCCTAATTCTTGATACCCGTCTTCCACAATATTCCACAATTCTTGTGATTCCAGTAAAACCTTCATCTGAATATGCCAGTGATAGTAATTTTGCCCAGTGAGTTTTGGAATTTGTGTTTGAATTCCGGTCGCTGGATTCATCTTGAATGGAAAATAATCTAAACAGAAATTTGGAGTTCGTATTTGATAGGATTGGATCGATGCGTGTGGCTCTAATACCACTTTGTTAGGATTTCTAGGGTTTTGCTTGAATGAATAATATGTTCATAAATGAATTGATAATTCTGTTCGTACATCATATATGATTATATATATGCGGCCGATTAGTATAACTGCTATGGACTTGGGTTATAATAAAATAAATAATACATTTCACACTATCTAGGATATATTATAAGTATCTATATCTAATATGATGTACCATTTCAACAAAATAATTCAAGCCTTAAAAACTACAAATACCATCCTACTACTCTTTTAACAGTCCAAAATCGATGCTTTGGAATACCATATTTCACAATATTTTTGGTTTGCAACTAGTTACACCATCCTTGAAATGGCTATGGCGTCAATACCAGCCATGTCTAACTTCCAAATGGCACATATCTAAATCAACTGATTCGATAATTCCAACATCTTTTTGGTTGGTTATCTTGACAAAATCATGAATTCAATTCGAAAATTCCAACATTCAACTTGTTGCTCCTCAATAACAAGAAGAACCCATCCTCAATTTTAGTAGGAAATATATATATATATATATATATATACACACATTCTATTTATACAAGCCATAAGGTTTGGCAGCATAACTGCAAGATCACACCAACGGCCTGGATTACATATGTTCAAGCATCATCTCCAGACCTCTCATCTTGTGGATCATATGGCACCTCATGTCTAGGTCTATTGTACTTCTCACGCAGTTGCTTCACCGGAATAAAGTCTCCAGCCGAATCCATACCATAGAATAAGAAGGAAACATATGGATGATCAAACCTAGCCTGCATAATGGTAATCAAATTGCAAAAGTTATAACCCGAGGGGGCATAATCGTCATATTTGCTTATAAATGGGTCTATCTAGGTTACTTTCATCTATAATGGGCCAAATACTTTTATCTCTGGGAACAATAAATTACACTTGCCTTATCTGGTTCTTCCGGAGCCAATAAGTTTTCCTCTGGAACTAAGAAAACGCAAGAGACATATGTCAATAAGCAAGAGTTATTAAGTAAACAATAATATTACTTTATAAAAAAGTTTAACAGACTTTATACACCATCATCTTTTTTAATTATCATGAGAAGAACCTGTCCCAGGAAAACTCAAGGCCCCCAACAACATCCATGAAATAAAGGACTAAAAAACTGGAAAAGGTATATTTTAATAATGGGAATATGTTAAAGAACTGTTTTGAGGAAAAACGAAAAAACAAGAATCAGCTACTTACCATACGCTACCAATAAATTGGGGTCTTCACGTACATCAACCAAAACCTGCAACAAAATAAGCCAATCTTTTCGTTCAACCGACAGAAGTACAGATATGAGAAGTAATCAGATTTTTTTTTTAATTCGAAATAAAAAGTAATGGATGAGTACATGCTTTTGGTATTTGGGTATTTTATAGATGAAAAAGCAGATAAAATAGAGAGGATTACAAGACCTGATAATACGGTTGATCAGGACCACGAGTCAGCTGGTCAACATGTGCATTTTCCATCCAGGCGCTTGTTTCACAGCACACTGGATCCATACCACAAATCACCGCTCTGTAACCTATGGCAACCAAACTAAGTTCAGAAAAGTAGAAAAAAAAATAGAAAGCAACACAATTGAATATGCCATTAAACAAATGTAACACTTGACTGGAAAATTAGATTAATTCAAGTGTCATTCATAAATAAATAAAAGAGAATCCAGTAAGTAAATTTGCTATTACAACTTGAAATAGAGTGAAGAAAAAGGATTTTATTTTCTTTTGTGGAGAACAATATAGGGTATGGATAGTGTACAAAGTGTCTACAGTGTGAAAAGTGTAAGAAGTGTTTTAAACCATTAGATCTTTGATCTAATGGTTGAGATAAATAGGTACCAAATTATAAATTGTGTTTTAATTATATGGACTGATTTGAAAATTGTAGGGGTAATAGTGTCTTTATATATGTTTCAAATTAGGTAACATCTCCTAAATTCTAGTGATTCACTCCTAAATTCCAGCGATTCAAATTTAATTGCTAAATTCTATCGATCCTAAATTCTAAAAATACAGAAATATGTAACTGCTACAGGAAATGTATAACACTATACATCCATCATATAACCCTATACATCCATCATATAACACTATATAACACTAGATAGTACCATATAACACCATATAAGACTATGTAAAACTATATAACACTATATAACAATATATAACACTATACATCCATCATAAACATGTTACCAGAAAAATATAATACTATATAACACTATGCATCCATCATATAACACTATATAAACCAAAGAACGCTATATAACACCATGTAACACTATATAACACTATATAAAAATATATAACACTATACAGTTCTGAATGGTGGTTGCACTACAGAATTAATAATTGATGGTGTTATATAGTGTTTTTTGGTGGTTGCACTACAGAATTATATAACACCAAAAACTATTATATAACACCATGTAACACTATATAACACTATATAAAAATATATAACACCACAACCACGAGTGTATCCGGAGTCCGGCTCGGAAGCCGGCCCGTCCGGCACGCAGGCAGGCCCGTCTGACACGCAGATGCAGTTGACATGTTATGATAGTGGTTCTGATGACAGTGACGAGGAAATGGCTTAGGAGTAGTATTTATCTGTTTCGTATGGTTGTATTTTGGGTTTAATGTGGTTGTACGAACATATATTTATTCGTCTTTTGTTATTTATGTTTAGTTGTATGCCCGGTTGTTTTTGTATAAACGTTTATCTTTTATCAGCATGTATGGATGGTAACTTGTTTAATATTTTATCAGCATCTATGTTGTATTTTGGGTTTAATGTGGTTGTACGAACAAATAGGTATTGGGATTCTTATAACGAAGGGGTATATTAGTCTTTTTTTAAAATGCTATGCATGTGCAGAAGAGGTATAAACGGTTATAAGAATTTCAGGGACTGGATTTGAAAATTAGAATTACAGTTAGTTTTTAATAACTGAGCAGGGAATGTTCTTGTGCAAAACAAACCTCAGGGACTGGATTTGAAAAATTAGAATTACACAAATAAAAAAGGGAGGGGTCCTTCTGTATCGGACCGGCCTCCCCAGGGTTTCGAACTCGCACATTTCGCATAGAACACACAAGCCTTAACTAGTTTATCCTCCTGTACAGGAGCTGATAAACTAGTTATAGTATATCCTTTATACACTTGGATTTGAAAAAGTAGAATTACACAAATAAAAAAAGGAGGGGTCCTTCTGTATCGGACCGGCCTCCCCAGGGTTTCGAACTCACACATTTCGCATAGAACACACAAGCCTTAACCAGTTTATCCTCCTGCACAGGAGCTGATAAACTAGTTATAGTATATCCTTTATACACTTGGATTTGAAAAAGTAGAATTACACAAATAAAAAAAGAGGGGTCCTTCTGTATCGGACCGGCCTCCCCAGGGTTTCGAACTCGCACATTTCGCATAGAACACACAAGCCTTAACCAGTTTATCCTCCTATACAGGAGCTGATAAATTGGTTATAGTATATCCTATAAGGTGCTCATTGAACCATATGGCTCTCATTGAACACAAACACTTTCCCAACTTCAATAATGTAACGCCCCAAAATCCGAATGTTTATAATTGCCGTGTGTTTCTATATGACACGTCATGAAATAAATAACTAGGCTATTTAACCTAGTTAAAAGTATGGTAAAAATTATTAAAAGATGGAAGTAGTGCACATTATGTTAAGTGGCAAACATGAGGGGTTAAATGGAACAAGATGGAAGTTGAGTTATTAAAATGAAAGTTTAACACACACAAACACACACTTCGTGTGTGTTCACGAATGTTCAGGAGCTCCAAAGAGCTCTAACCCTAAACTCAACTAAATCACCAAATTGAAGGATGATTCAAGGCTTAAATTCGTGAAGGAACATGGATTAATGATCACCATCACAAGGGAATCATAAGGTATGCCTTAAAAGTTAGATTGGTGATCTTTCACAAAGTGGGTTTGGATGTAAATCGCGAATTTGTATGAAATTGAGCTTGGGTATGTGTTAGAATCATCATATAGAAGTTGTGTTATGTGCAATTTTGATTGTATCGATGAGTTGGGATAAAACCCACTTAGAAATTGTAAGAAGATGAAGTTTAGTGAAGATTTATGATGAACTATGTAATGTTGATGTTAGAATAGTGTTATAGAAAGTAGTTAGATGGATAATTTGTTATAAAACATATGATGCTTGGTTATGATAATTATTTGTGAAAGATTATGTTAATGAATGGATGAACTAGGAAGAATGTGCTTTAATTAGTTGTACTATATGCACTAAACGGTGTACGCACACCAAGTGTATGATGAAATGTCTAAGTGAAGTTAAGATGTGAGATTGTATGAAATAGCTTGATATATATGATTGAGATTAAGTAATGATGTAATTAGTAGTATACTAACGTGAAGAAGGTGCTTTAGATGGAACATATACAAGAATTCGGGTTAAATGTATGTCTTGGTCAAGACTATGCATTAAGGACTTGTACGTTGTATTTAATATCACTAGGTGATCATATGGTTGTAAGCATAGTTGCATTGTGAGTAAGAAATGTATATAGTGTCAATGATATAGCATAAATGATGATACGGATACATGAGGATAAGCCGAAAGTTTGTATGATGAACTGTTGACTTTTGAAGGTCAACTACGCATAAGAAGCATGATTTGGTTTGTTGCCGTAAAGGTAGAATTATAGGAAGTTGTATGGTACATGTTATGTTAATATGCGTTAATTGTGATTACATGATGAATTTCATGAGTTTGAAAGGATATGAATTGGATTATATGTCATATGCTTGTTAGTTGTGACTAAAGAAAGTCAAATGTGAAATATGCGATTATTATGATCGTTAACATGTACAATTGTGTATGCTAATGTGAATGTGATTTGGTGACATGAAAGTATAGGAATCATGTCGAGAAGGACTCAAGCATGAAAGGCTAACGGGTCAAAAGGAGGCAAGATAACGGACACGAACTCGGACGCACGAGGTAAGTGATTTTCGTAATCACTTCTTAGTTGTTTATGTAAAGTTATATGCAATTAAATTAAGTATGATAATCGAGGTCAATTAGGAAAGAATTGTATGATACCGATGAAGTATTAAACGGATCTTAGCTTTGATCCGAGCAAGGTATGTGTGATTAAGAATTGTAGCTAAGTAGTAGGATTGGTTACTTATGCGAGGGAGTCCTTTGTTGTTAAGGATAGAGCAAAGTTGACAAAAACGCCCTTGATGGGTAAAACGAGCAAATGGTCTTAAAAGTTGATTACAAACAAGCTATTTGATTAAATGAATGTTTTGAAAAAGCAAGAAAGCGAGAAGTATGGTTTTCGTGAGCTAAGGACCTTAAAATGCGCAAATACCCTTAACGGGTCAAAATAAGCTCTTGGGCGAAAATGGGTCAAGAGGATGCAAGACATCCGAGAACTTAATCTTTTATGATAGACAATGTTGACATTATTAGGTTCATAAGAAGTTATGGTCAAACAAACAAGTTATGTGGATGAATGCATGAACGGGTCGAATAAATCATAAATGAATAATAAGACGATAGCGTGTAAGTTAAGAATTTCCTTAATCCGGATGTGGGATTTTAAGTTCATATGATAGAATGTGAATTTACAAGCATGTAGGAAGAAACGAGAGGTTAAACGGGTAAGCGGTTCAAAAGTTACGCGCATTTTAGTGCGTACGGACGACGAAACGGAATTGCAGAAAAGTGCCATTTCTAGAGGTAGTCGCCGACGGGCAAGGGGGTCGTCGCCGACGGGCTCTAGAAAGTTAGTTTTTTTGCTGACGGGTTATCTTCCTGTCTACGGGGTTTTGGCTACGGGAAAAACTACGGGCCGTCGCCGACGACCTCCCCAAGTCCAAAAGTCTAAAAATTTGTTATTTAAGTTGATTTATGTATCGTAGGCTTCGGTTTGTTATCCGTGGACTACGGCGGACTTTCTAAACATGGTTTTGATCGATCCTTAGATGTTTATGGACTATAAATCAAAGTGTAAGTCCCATGTAATTAACGTATGAGTATGTAAGAAGTATGCAAGATCTTGTACGTGTATGTAGATGTGTATGTATGTATGTATGTATGTATAAAGATATGTATGAGTGTATACATGTATGTAAAGATGTAGGAAAGGTATGTACGTATATAGATGTGTATGTATGTATAAAGATATGTATGAGTGTATGCATGTATGTAAAGATGTAGGAAAGGCATGTACGTATGTAGATGTGTATGTATGTATGTATGTATAAAAATATGTATGAGTGTATACATGTATGTAAAGATGTAGGAAAGGTATGTACGTATGTAGTTGTGTATGCATGTATGTATAAAGACATGTATGAGTGTATGCACGTATGTAAAGTTGTAGGAAAGGTATGTACATATGTAGATGTGTATGTATGTATCTATGTAAGTACGTAAGTATGTATGATTTAGACACGTTGAGTGTTAACGTTATTAATGGTGTACCTTGAGAATGAAAAGTAATGCAGGTACGTTATTGAAGCCTCACCAGGAAATGGATACGCAGATGAAATGCTTAAAGTTTGAAATGTGACGAAATGTGAGGTGTACGTGAATGAATCTTGTTTATATAATGTGTGCTAATGTTATGAATGTATGTGGTGAGTGCAGGTGGTATTGATCACGGGCGATTATCACAAGGAATAGAGATCGAAGACCGAGTCATAAGATAGATTGTACGGGAATAATTGAGTATGTACTATTAGTAAGAAGGACTTATGCTTTATCTTTGTAGAAGATACATATTAAAACGAACTTTCAAGTAAGTCAAGACGTTTGTAATGAAAAAAATTTATGGCACGAACTTCCGCTGCGACTTTTTGTCAAATACGAATTAGGGTCTTACAAATAAAGGGGTAAACTAGATCTAAAATTTGAAAACTCACACACTAAAACACCAAGAACACACACACAAACGCTCTGGACCACACGATTTTCACAAGACAAACTCTGGACCACACGATGAAGGTTAGTTTGTATTCCAAATTTTATTGCTTAATCTTCAACCTTTTTTTATTTTTTGATTTTATTTCCGTCGTTTGTGGTGGTGTTGGGTTTGACGGCGGTGAGGGATTGACGGCGGTGGGGGATTGGTGGCGGTGGGGATTGACGAAGGTGGGGGATTGACTGTGGTGGGGAGTGACGGCGGTGGTGATTGACGGTTGTGGTGGTGGTGGTGGTGCTTGTGGTGGTGGTGGTGATTGACGGATGTGGTGGTGGTGGTTGTGGTGTTGGTGTTGGTGGTGGTAGTGGTTATGGCTGTGGTGGTGGTGGTGATTGACGGCTGTGGTGGTGGAGATTGACGGCTGTGGTGGTGGTGGTGGTGGTGGTAGTGTAACCCTACCCGACTCCCGGCCCGACACGTTTGTCGGGTCTAGACTTATATCATCGTTTTTTTTAAATGTGCATATGTTATTTTTATTATTATATTTATTATTTTTAACAATATATTTTCGGATGTCGGGTCTAATGCTATAATTATATGTTTTATTAACAGGATATCCAAAGTCGGTGTTTTGACGGTGGTGGTAGCGTAATCCTTATGGAGAAGTACACTGCGTTCGTATTTCAGATTCAAACGCTTAATTGCGTTCGTATTCCAGATTCATGCACCGGAACGTCCACCAACGGCAATGCTTCTGCACTCACAATCTGTGACGGTGGAAGTAGATATTTACCGGTGACTATGAGGGTTAACTGGAATGTCCTGGAACCTCCACCAACTACAATGCTTCTGCGTCAGCAACCTCGAGGGAGAACTCCTTCTGTATGGATTGGTTCTTCATGTTGTGGAACCGGTTACTGAGAATTCTTCTGCAACGAGGGAGCGCCAGATCAGGTCGGAGGTTCTTCATGTGGTAATGGGGAAGCGGAAAGCACGTTTACCGTGGAACGCATCCTTAAACTTGATAGCAACAATATGGTGACCGAATAGAGATCTGAATAACCGATACAGTTTGCAAGAATTTAATAATATGTAACAGTTAGCGATTTAGGGATTAGGGTTCAGGGTTTTGTGGTTACATTTTGTATTAAAATGACATGATTTGTGTATTAATATAAAACGATGTTTCGTGTATTTATTGCGTTATGGTTAATAAATGACAAGTGAAAAATAATTAAAGACATAATAATAATTGATAAATAAAAAATTTGACATTTTATAATACACAAAATTCATTTCATAAAATATCGTCATGGGTCAAAAACCCTACCCGACCCCCGGCCCGACCCGTTTGCCGAGACTAGATATAACATCGTTTTTTTTAAATGTGCATATGTTTTATTATTATAAGTTGCATAAACTCTCAAGACATAACATTCCGTTAAATCACCAAATACGTCTAACGACAAATACAAATACGGACAAAAAAAAAACAAAATCCAACAGATTATCAAACAGGTGTCCCTCTTACGAACGACCCTTGAATTGTTATTTTCCATTTCTGCTACCTGCTCTTTATACATTCGAACCTCCTCTTTCAAATGCTTGACTTCGTCTTCAAGTACTGCTTTCGTATCCAGCAAACCTCGGATGACTTGAACTGCCCGAGGACACATGGGAAGGTCGATCCACGCAAAGAATTTGCACCGAGAACGCTGAAACCGAAGGCGAATTAGTGTTTCCAAGTGTAAAAAATACGTCCCATTAAAGACTTTGAAAATTCAAAAATATGACAATTTTAATGGGACGGAGGTAGTAGTGCTTAAAGTACATACCAATTGAGAGCAGGTGTAAAATTGACGTCCGGGATTAATATCCGTCCAAGATGTTTTTATCCCAGCTTGCCTTCCACATCTACAAATAACCATTGTGAATGTCAAGATGGATATGGATTACACTTTCTCGTACGTAATAGTATTTGTTTAGAAAAAAAAAAGACTCAATACGCCGCTCATAGCACAATGAGATGCGTATAAAGTACAAAATCTAACCACTTTTTCAGAAAAAAGTAAATACATATGCCTCACATAGTGCTATGAGGTCCGTATAACAAAAAAGTTAGGTGGTGTATATGCCTCACATACGCTGACACCTTTTCAGAAAAATTAAATTCATACGCGTCATATAGATCAATGAGGGCGGATAAACTGACAACTTTTTCAAAAAATAAATACATACGCGTCATATAGATCAATGAGGGCCGTATATGTTCTTTTTGTTTGACTTATTTAGCAAGGAGCCTGCCCTTTGACGTATATACACCTAACTATATACCCAAAAAGGTCTTGGACCACACGAGACAACGGTGGACCACACGATGAAGATCTGGAAGTACACACACACGCACGGATTCTTTGTCTCTCGTATTGTTATCGCTCTCGTATCTCTTCATACGCTCGGAGTATTTAAGGTTAGTTCGTATTCCGTATTTTTATGTTTAATTTTCATTTTTTCTCTGATTTTTGTGGTTTATTTTGGTCGGGTATATTGGTGTTGGGGTGGTGGGGTGGTGGGTTTTTGTGGTTGACGGTTGTGGTTGTGGTTGTGTTGTTTTGTGGGTGGTGGGCTGTGGTATTTGTGGGTGGTTAGGTGGTGGTTGACGGTGGCTGTGGTGTTGGTTTGTTAAGATTGATGGTAGTGAGGTGGTGGGCTGTGGTGGTTGAGGTGGTGGGTTGTGGTGGTTGACGGTGGTGGCTGTGGTGGTGTTGTGTTGTGGGTGGTAGCCTGTGGTGTTTGTGGGTGGTGGGCTGTGTTGTTGGTTTGTTATGGTTGACGGTGGTGAGGTGGTGGGTTGTGGTGGTTGACGTGGTGGGTTGTGGTGGTTGACGGTGGTGAGGTGGTGTTGTGTTGTGGGTGGTAGGCTGTGGTGGTTGTTGAGGTGGTTGAGGGTGGTAGGTTGTGGTAGTGGTGGTGGTGTGTTGTGGTAGTTGGGATGGTGGTTTTGGTGGTGGTTAGGTTGTGGGTGGAAGGTGGTGGTGGTCGGCTGTGGTGGTAGTGGGTGGTCGGCTATGGTGGTGGTGGTGGTGGTGTTGGTGGTGGTTGTGGTGGTTTTGGTGGTGGTTGTGGTGGTGTTGTTTGTTTATTATATTTTACAATATAATTTCTAATATCGAGTCTAACACTATAATTCTATGTTTTTTAACAGGATATCGAAAGTCGGTGTTTTGACGGTGGTGGAAACGTAATTCTTATGGAGAAGTGCACTGCGTTCATATTTCAGATTCAAACGAGTACCTGAGCTCATATTTCAGATTCATGCGCCGGGACGTCGGTCTAGGGTGAGGTGCTTGGCGGTGGGGGATGCATCATCCAACATCAATTGCCAAGTCACCCGGAACTCCGACATTGTCAGATGTTACCGTGCAAATAGCACGGAACTCTCATATTGTCGATTCCGGGTGCACTCTTGATAGCATCTACCGACGCGCGGTAGTTCCGTCACCGGCATCTACCGACGCCCGGTAGTTCCGTGACCACCGTATACCATCACGCGTCTGAACCGGCTTATAAACCGGACGGAATCTACGAAGAAACTGTTCGATTTCATGGTTTGTTTGAGAACCTGATTCAGATACACAACGGTCTCTTTGCTTCGTCCACTAGAACTATTTGTGTATGCATTCTTTTGGTAGTTAACAACCAAAAGAATGCATACACAAATAGTTCTTTTCATGTTTATATTTTGAAAGTGATGCATTCTCCATCTTAAACTCGTGATCTCCTTGCCCAAGCTTTTGCCTATAAACCAACCGTTTCACCGCGATGGAGCCGTGTTTTTTGGATATGCCTTTGTATACAGGCCCAAATCCACCTTCTCCAATGAGATTCTCTTTGGCAAATCCATTAGTTGCCAATGATAACTCCAGGAGAGGAATCTGCAAGTGCTTCACATCTTTAATGGAAGGCATGATCTTTGATGCAACTAAGTGTTTAAAGGAAAAATCCATTCAAAGAAAATGGGGTAACTTTGTGGTTGGGATATTTTTTTAAAAAGATTAAGTGGAAGCGACTTACTGAAGACCGACCGCTAGATGAACTGTTTTTATAGTACTGGGCAGAAGAAAGTGTCTGGAAGGATACATTTTGAAAGAAGTAAACGCGTTTTGAATTTAATTGGAATGATGAAAGGACACCCGTGTTAGTTGAATTGGACAGAAAAACTTGGGAGAGAAGGCCCCGAAACTTTTTTATTATAATATAAGCGCGGGTGGGGCCAGGGGCGCAACTTCCTTGGGGCGGGAGGGGGCGCCCGCCCCCTGAACTTTTCGACGCGTAGTGTTATGAACAGTACCTTCGTATAGAAATTTTTAGGTATATACGTTTTCGCCCCCCCGGAATTGGGAAAAATCGACCCTCAAGCTTCGCCAATGGGTGGGGCGTCCATCACTCACCACCCACCCATCACTCACAACACTCAACAACACCCATCACTTCATCATCTTCACGTGTTGTGGCTATAACGCGTTTTCAATTTGACGAGTGATGAAGTTGGGTGGCGGCGGTGTTCCACGGGGTTACACGCGTGGTCACCGTCCCACCACGTAGCGCCCGGTCCCCCCTAATACTAAATATCAATAAAAGTTTGTTCTAGTTTTAAAATTTGGTAATTTAATATATAGCTCGACCAAATTAGTTGTAACTAGAACACAAGCTATAATTTTATTCGTGTAAAAATATCAATCCTTCCAAACAAAAGTTTGCCTAACTCTAACAAGACATGTCCAAGTCTTTGTCTAAACATTCCAAGACAAGTAGTAATCATGTTGTAAAAGTATTAATCGGATTGATGGGTTGTAAAGAAATAACTAAATGAGTTAGTGGGTGTTAAAAATAATATCTTAATATTTCAGTTTTATATTTTATATCTTACATTTGTTATTTCTTATTTTATCTTACATATGAGATGGCTTGCTGATGGGCTTATGGAGATTAGAAGGCCGGCCCGGTTATAACGGACAATCTGAACACATGGGTGCCGCTTTGGGATCTTTACTGGATTACTGGATTCTATTGGGCTTAGGCGAACATGGGCTGGAAGTCTTGGATCTGGTTGGTGTGGCTTTGGAAGTAATGCGCTATATATTTCGAAGTTCTAGAGACTTCATCTCTGAAGAGTCTTCTTCCTCTCACTTAGGGTTTTCTTTGATCTAGTTGTTTCTTATGATCGTGTGTTGAGATCTGTTATTGATTGCTTAGATCAGAAAGTGCAGACCATCATGTTGATGGTCTGCGTGTGAGTTAGAGAGATTTTAATTATGTGTATTTTCTTCACTTCTGTTCATCTTTTGATTCTTACGTATTACAGTTTGAAATAAAGGTTTCTTGGTATAGATCTATGTATTTTGACAGTGGGTCAACCTGTTTAATTAAACGGGTTAAATTAGTTGACTCGAACACGACCCATTTATTTAATGGTTAGATATGACAACCTAAAACCTGATTATTTTCATTTTGTGTTGGTGTCAGAAATTGACACCCGACCCACCCGTATCTTAAATCCATGTAGAGAAACACAAAAATCCACAGGTGCCTATGATCTTTCATTCATCTATTTACTTTTTCCATGTTGATATTTATGTCTTCGGTTAAGTAGTTTGTATAAAATTTTGATTCTCATTTTGTGTTACATGTTAATAACTTGTTTAAATAGACCATGTGATATTGGTTCAATTTAGGTAACGCTATACATTCGTATCAAGCACACAATAACCATATAATTTTGTTAAAATATATATTGGGGGAGTACATTACTCTACAGTAGGTTGGAAGTATGAAAAATGTAGACCACCAAAATCTGTCACATGTTCTTCAAGCTAGTGGTATAAAGTGTCCATGTACATACTCTATCGGGTAAGTACGTGATTACGTAATTACATAATTGTACATAGTCAAATAGCATCCATATATATGGCAGAGTTCATGCGAAAACCACCATTTATCGTGGGAACCACGAAAACCACATGTGAACACAACCAAAATAAACCAAAAACAAACAATGAACCCCCACCCCACCCAAAAAGCTAAACCCCCACCCTCTTCAAAAAAAAAAAAAAAAAAAAAAAACTATACCCCATCACGGTTATGGTTCAATTTTGGTTATCACCAAAAACTTCAACTAAAACTATGGGATAAAATTCAAAACTTATAAGCCGATAGACTTAACAAACAAGGATGAAGCCCACCCAACAAGGATTTAGTCTTCTTTTATAAAACAAAATGACTACACTTTTTGGTTAAACTATCAATTTGGAATTGCTTTTATTAACGTAATTATCAACAAAAATTACTTAAGCATTCGACGTCGGACGGTGGACTATCATTGATAGAATTGTGTAAAATCAGCAACTTAAATCTATTAATTATACACTTAGGTGGTGTTTGTTTTTTTCTAAAAAAGATATTCGCAGAGTCTTCTGTCTACGTCGCGCAGACCACGTGCAGACATTGCCCTCTGCAGACTATTTGTTTTTCGAAGACGTTTCATTAAAAAAACGTTTGCGCGAGCTCTTCTTGGTGCAGACTTCGCACGACCACTTTTAAGATCTTCTAAGGTCTGCAGTGTCACACCCCAACCGATGGCGGAAACATCGGGGCGCGGCACTGAGCGAAACAGATTGTCCAAGAGAAATCCATAACAACTAATTTACCGGATAATTAACATTATGTCCCGTACCATAACTCATCAAGTAAAAAAATAATTATTTAAGACATAGATATCTCTAGGCAAATCATTGTTCTGACAACTCAAAATATAAATTGTTCGTTTGTTTCTAGACTCTCCTACTTGATTTTCACATAGCAAGCATCCTAGCGTCTCACACACCTGTCACATACGTTAAAATAGAGGTCAATACACATAGTGTAAAGGTGAGCATACAAGTTTAATAGTATAATAGATAGCGAAAACGTTTACGCATAACCAGCATGTAACATGTAGCAAAGTGAAGCTAGTAGGTTATCGACAATGAAATATGCACAGACGTGACTGCGAATTGTAGAATGCGCAACACATATCACCACTGTGATACGTGAAGAAATACCCCTAACAACCCCCGTCCACGACAGGTGCTGAGTCCAAACTATAGTACTATCGTTGCTAGGGTGTCAGGCAACAATCACTGTGTAAAAATAACATACAAGCATTCATCGAGTAACACGTAACACATGCAGAGTCGGTTAGCGTATAAAAGTGTTTGTGTTGTGTGATCGATGTGACTTAGTATAACTAACGTATGTAACACCCAAAAGTGCGTAAAGAAAAGGGGATCGAGTATACTCACAGATAGCGTTTACTAAATAAACACTCTCTTGGATTGAAGGGAATTCTGAGAGATTAGCCTGAACAGTTAACGATAGCATAAGCGATGAACGGCGCGTAAAATGGTGCAAGTGAACTAGGTGACGAAGGGTCATCCGATCGGATGACAATCCGAACGGATGGTCATTCGATCGGATGTCAATCCATTCGGATGGTCATCCGGTCGGATTGACATTCGTTTGGGATGGATGTGTTTGTGTATGATTGCTTTGAAGTTTTCGTTGTAGCATTCTAAAATCAGAGAAGTATCTCTTCCTTTCAGGTCGTTCGATCGAACGGTCGTTCGATCGGATACCGATCTGATTGGCTAGACATTTCCAGTGAGAACAAGTTCACAGCAGGATTGTCATTCGATCGGATGGTCTTCCGATCGGATGGCAATCCGTTAGAAACTGTTTATCTTTGAAAATTAATTAAAATTAATAAAAAGTTTAAGCGTTGAAAGTCAAATGTCATCTGATCGGATTGTCGTTCGATCGGATGGCAATCCGATCGGACGTCAATCCGTTTGGGTGACTGGTTTGTTTTGAAATTCGTTAAGTTTTAAAGGTTTGCAGTTTGATCGAGATGGTATGACAATGTGTTAAACAATAGGAAAATCCCACCAAGTCCAAGTTACCTGATCGGATGGGAACCACCCCAGTCCGTTCAGTTGACTATCCGTGACGGTTGTTCATGTTCAACCCGCCGAGTCGGTCATCCCGTTGATAAAAATCAGATCTCAGACCGACACATCACTAGAGAATGAGTGAAAACCTGAATGAGTCTCGATCCTATCGGTTTTGAGTGCATTGAGTGTAAAAGAGTTGAAAGAAAGTTATAAAAACACATTTCAATCCTTATTATCTTGAAAATGTTTAGATTTACTGCGAAATCAGTGTTTAGACATGTTGAAATCCTTTAGATCTGAGTTGTTCTTCATGGAATGAGGCGAAATCTTGAAGTTCATAAGAACCCCATGATGACATCATCCTAGAACACTTCAAATCCGCTGATTTCACGGTTAAAAGTGAAGATTCAAAGATGAAAATGATGAAGAAGTGTGTTTAGATTATAGAAGTACAAGATTTGGGGAAGAAACTTACAAGAATCACGAGAAATCGAGAGAAAAGAGAGCTTGAGTGTGCTGGTCGAAAGAGGGAGCTGTCACATCACTGCTTGTGATGTGACAGGGGTATTTATAGGTTGCCAAAAGAGGAAAAGGGAAGCACAAGTGTCGGGTCGAATGGCACATCGATCGGATGGCCGTCCGATCGAACGGCCGTCCGGTCATCCGATCGGATGGTCGTCCGAACGGATGACCGTCCGATCGAATGGTCATTCGATCGAAGTGGTCCGGTGAGTTAGGTTTCGGCGTTTCGTTTTGCGTGTTGAGCGTTGCGATGCGTTTAAGCGAGTGTCGACTAAGCAATGCGATAGATTTAAATAATAACCACACAAATACTATATCTAACATACAATCAACATAATTAACTTGCGTTTAGCGTTTGCGATTAGATTGCGTTGCGACTGAGTTGCGATTGCGTTTCGATTAATCACCACCAAACATATCATCTACACACACAAGTAGCACATAATAGCACACACACGTAAAACAATATCCAGAATACATAATTCGAGTTGCGATTGCGATGCGATTAGCGATAAAGAGATAAATGGTTTAGCGATAAACATGCGATTAAACCTCGATTGTTAATAGATACTCCACATAATACAACTAAAGCAAACAAATAATAAAACTCGATTATAAGTCAAGGTGTACAATCGGTAGTTAAGCAAGGAGTGACAGATCGCAATTAGTAATCTTTTCTTCCTTTGACTTTGACTTGTACTTTGACTTTCAAAACACGGGGTGTTACATGCAGAGGGTTAAACACCACTACCCACCACTAAATAAATATTAATTGCATATCTAATTGAAACAAGAAAATAAAACATCACAGTAAGAGATAATTTCAATCAAAATGTGTGGTATATAAATTAGAACTTTGCAACTTGCAAGATCTGTAATCAAATAACGACAAAAGGGGCCTACACATGCCTTGCAATCTGTGAAGAGATAACATCTACGTTGACCAAACAATTTACAAAGCTTATTTACTGATGCATTAATTTAGAGTTTGGGCCGATAGCAAAGTGAGGCTAGGCCCACTGGTTTTTTGAATACCCGGTAGGGTTTTTTCAATACTCAGTGCGAGTTTTTTCCCAATCCGATGCATACCCGAACCCTTCCCGATGCATACCCGAACCCGGCAATAGGGTATTATAATACCCAGGTTTTAGAAAACCCGACCCGGACCCTACCCGAACCCGCGTATATAGGGTATACATTTTTGGTATAAATCCCGGACCCGCCCGGGTATTCTCAAACCACGATTTTGTAGAACCTGACCATACCCGAACCCGGTTCTATACCCAGAACCGGTTTTTCAAAAAACTCGATTTGTGCACCACTACTGGAAGTTAAAATATTGTAACAACTCTCGCCAAAATTATTATTTCGTATTTTATTATGTCCAATAGGAAACCCTAATTGAGACCGCCAAGTAATATTGCATGACCCCTAAAATTTTCAGAACAGTTGGAACTAGGATCAGGGCCCCCTAAAACTCATGGGGGGGGGGGTATCACCTAATTGAAGATTATCCTCATAACTCGCTGTAAAAACACGACTCACCTAGGCTAATTGGACACGGGGCTACCCTACCCTAAAAAGGGTGCCGCCGCGCCACGCGACAGGGACCATTTTTTTGTATAAATGCAGGGGTTTGGCACTTGCATGGCACAGTTGTTTCGACGTAAAAATTCATTTCCTACACTGAGTTATACAGTATTTCGTTCAAAAACACTCACAAACACGAATCTCTGCTGCGACAACAGGGTAATAACTCGATCACTGCTACGATACAATGTCCGATCGATTGAAACCGATCCGATGGATGTTTAAGTGTTGCCCGAATACGGGCTATACTTTGTCATTCGTCGTGAGGGTTTTGATTTCGTGAGCTTATCGTAAAGGTTGTATTATGTTACTGACCTAGTTTCGTGTGCATTGTTATTTAAACTAGGTTACTAGGTTAAATCAGTAGGCAAGGTTCTGTCCGATTAAATTTGCAATGTGAGTCTTTCTCATTTTATCAAAGTGCTTTACAAAACCATAAATGTTTTCCAGTTATATTTTGCAGTGATTAAGTCTTTGCTAATCTTTAATTACTAGCAGTATGTGGGGGTTTTGTGCACATTACTACTAACGATTTATCACATTAGGTGGGCGAGCCTAATTAGTGATATGTCCACAGTCATAGATTCTGTCGAGTGACAGCTGAACCAGATAATTATATGATAGGGGAAAATATGACCCTTAATACTGTAAATTGATAACAATGTGTCTTTTGTGCAAATTGAATGATTCGCCAGTATTTCCCCGCTCATAAAATTTTTTAAACATGTTTCAGGTGATCTGCTGTGATCCAGGGAAAAGTGCTATGTAGCACTGCAAGTTTGAAGAAGTGGCTCAATAAAATAAATAATATGTTTTGTAAAACTGAGAATTTCCTCGTGAAATTTCCTTTATTGTAAATTATGGGGTTTGTCCCAAATGTGTGAAATAAACTAAATTGAGCATTTTCAAGTTTAAACGATCCTGTTAACATTTCCGCTGCCAAATTAATTAAACTACCACGGGTTTTCTGTCCCGCGAGTTCTGGACCAGGTCACACTAGGCCGGGGGCCGTGACAGAAAAATGTGGTATCAGAGCCACTGATTTAAGCCAATTAAGTATTTAGAAATACTTAATTTTCTGGTTGCCATTATGTGATTTTGTGAAAATTTAATTTACAATAAATAAAATTTTAACTTAAAATTGTGTGTTTCTTCATGTGTGCTAACAGCATGAATGAACTATCGGAGGCACTCCGAAACTTTACTATCCATAGCACAGATATGGATATCACAGGAAATCCATCTGGCTATCAGGCTGATACTGAAGAGCCAATAGTATTTGATGTGCGTGAAGTGTCGTATATATTAGGTGTATATTTTAAGCCCTTTTTAACACTTATTTTAGCCAAGTTTTAAATTTATAAAACACGATATTTTGCTAACACTATACACACATATGGGCAAGTGCACCCATCGTTGAGCGTAGTATAGCGTTGGTAAGATACCGAGGTCGTCCAAGGACACAAGAGCTTTTAGTACCGGTTTATCCTCAACGTCTAATCAAAATAAAAGTTTGGAAAAATGTTTTAAACTAAGAAAAATAAAAACTAACTAAAATGCTGAAAATAAAAATAAAAATAAAAACAGATAGACAAGATGAATCACTTGGTTCCGACTCGTATCTAGTATAACCTTTGATTATTTCCGCACTTTTGCACATAATTAAGAGATTATCTTAGTTATTGTAGTAGGCCCCTCTTTTGAAGGTGACGTTACCCTCACCCCAGTAGTTTGAGTCAGCAAGGATACAATCCTAAAAGGGTGGATTATTGGAAGATAATGAATTAAGTTATTAATGCAGTATTATGATAGGCCCCGCTTTTGGCGGTGACGTTACCCTCGGCTAAGTAGTCTGAGTCAGCAGGGATACAGTCCTAAATAGCCGGGTTATAGTATTAATAGTAGTTAACTTATGAGGGGATTAAAGAGTTTGGACCCCCGCCATCCAATACCGTGAAGCATTGAAGGAGGTCCTACTAAATTTGACCCAGGTCCATTGCAGGACCTCTAAACACTGAACAATGGCAAGACCTTTACCAAACCGTTCCCTTAACCCCCGACCAGGTAGCCAACATACCTCCATATAGACCGTGGAGATATGAATGGTGAAAATCCTTTATTTTATATAGACAGTAAAATAATGCCAAGACACCACGGACAAACGATAAGGAAAGATCACCTTCAACATAAGTAACTAGTTATTAAAGTCATTAATACAAAACCAAATAAAAAGTGAAAAAGATTAGAAATAAAAAGTATTATACTAGACACTTTGTCTTCACCAAGTGATGTAAGAGACTTAGGCAAACATGGCCTTGATTGTCAAGAACTCTTACGATCAATCTTGGATCCCGAGACGACTCACACACTCTACGATGGACAATGGATGATGGTGGTGGATGATGGTGTTGTGATGGTGGTGGGTGGTGGATGAAGTGTGAGAGAGGTGGTGTGCCAAGGGATGAGATGAAATGAATCCAAGCACTCCTATTTATAGGCTGAACAGAGAGCTGGGCACGGCCCCGTGTCCGCTGGGCACGGCCCCGTGTCCGCTGGGCACGGCCCCGTGCCTGTCTGACACTCTCTCTCCTCATTAATTGTAATTCGCAATTACAATTAATGCGCCTGCTGTACTTTCGACACGCCCCCGTGTCCGCTGGGCACGGCCCGTGGTGGGCAATAGAAGCTTCTATAGATTTGTCTTTTCTGCTGCTTCTTGGGCACGGCCCCGTGCTGGCTGAGCACGGGGCGTGTTCAGTCTTCTGTCTCCTCTATTCTGCTTGGGAAGATGCCGTTGAGGGGTCGGGCAGTCCACTTATGTTCATTTCCTTGTATTTATGTTAGATTTAGCTGTCTTTTTGCTTCTTTTGTGAATTTGAGCTCATTTAATCCTGAAAATACAAATGGAAGACAAAAACACTCTTTTTCCAACATTAGTACTTAAAAAGGGTTAGTTTTATGCCTCATTTGATGTAATTTATATGTTGCATTTTACACACATCAAATACCCCCACACTTGAACTTTTGCTTGTCCTCAAGCAAAACTCTTTAATATGTGGCTTACACTCCCAAATGGAATGGGTAGAAGAGAAGGTTTTGGGCTTGTCGTAGAGTGTCGGGATATCCAAGATCTTTTTGGGTTTTATTTTTATTTATTTACACTCCTATTCATAATGATTTATTTAGAACTTTTCATAGGAGAAATTACTTATTTGGGCATAACATGCCTTTTTTTAAAATTCCATTTATATACAAGTTCACATACCTCACGGGAGAAATCACTCACACTCGGCCGAAGGTGTATTTTTAGTGAATCACTCGAGAGCGGCATGGAACTTATTCCTACCATAAGCTTGCCAAGCAATCAATCCTCCTCCTTTTTAACTTTTATACCTTTGTAAATATCAAGAGGACTTTGTGGGTTAAGGGTTAGGCTTGGGTTAAAGGTAGGTGGTTGGGATAATGGTTAGTCGTTAGTAGAAAAAGGGCGAAAAAGCGTAACAAGTGTCGGTTTTCGTAAGCTTTTCTATTTTTGCAACTTTTTATTTTGATGAAGCTTTTATTCAAACAAAGTTATTTTTGATGAACTTGTTTGTTTATTTTCTTTTTGCTTCATCATCAACACATTTTTTTTTTTTACGAAAAACCGAACTTGTTACTAAAACAAAGGGTTAAAAATGAAAAAGGTTTTGGTGGGTAAAAGGGTTTTTTGGTTTGGGTGATGAAATGAAAAGGTTTAGGCTCAAAGGGGTTAACTAGGGGGGTTTTTGGGTAGGTGGTAAAAGAAAAAGAAAAACAATGGTGTAGAAATAGTTAGTCCTAATGCCTCCATCATTTACTTACTCGGGTTTAAGTTGATAAGGACCGGGAATGTATCGTCATGGCAAGTTCTAGAGTTGTAAGAACCAAGCGGCTATTCACACAAGAAACGAAAAATGAGCATTTAGTCTAATGATATGTAATTGTATGCTCAATAAAGGCTCAAAACTCACTTTTGTGGGAATGGGTTTTTATGTGATCAAGTATATATAATCAAATTTTAACTAAGTTTGCCATGCCTTTTCATAATTTTCTTATGTTGGTTCTTTTTATCACTACGCTATCGGTTGTAAATTCGTAAAAATATAACCTTTTTGAGAACTTGAATTTCCCGAGTTAGACCTAGACAAGTAAGAATTTTTTTTTTTTTTTTAAATTTGGGGTGATTAGCGGTTCCAATAGAGTTTTGTGTAAGGCTTGTATTTAGGACTTGCAAAATTCAAGGTTTTAGTATCCCCCCCACACTTAAATTACACATTGTCCTCAATGTGTCCCAAAAATAAATTTTTAGGTTGATTAGATGTGTAAAATAGTGTTTAAAAAGCAAAAATTTGTGTTACTGGGCACTGAACACGGCCCCGTGTTATCCGGGCACAGCCCCGTGTTCAAGTGCCAGTAACAAAATTGAAATAAGAGATACAGAAGTCTGGACACGGGGGCGTGTTGGGTGAACACGGCCCGTGTCCAGGTACCTGAACTGGGCGTTTTTCTGCAGGTGGTGCAGCACGGGGCCGTGTTGGTTGGGCACGGCCCGTGTTGAACGTTCTGGACTTGAGAGAATTGTCGGGTTGCCTTGTTCTTGTGCATGAGTTCATTTTTCTCGTTCCCCTTTTCATCCTTTACCATCATGAGTGTGTTTTATTCCTGAAAAAAAAAACTAAACTAGAAAACGTAAAAGTGAATCTAAACTAAAACTACGGATAGTTCCGCGGAATGCCTCCGTGGTGCGCCACGTTTATAAGGGTCCTTGGCTAGACCCACCTTATCGGGTGGTTCTGGCTCATCTTCAATTAGGGGGTCGTCATTGCCGAATGGATATTTCATTGATCGCTCAAGATCGACACTTCTTTTAAATGCCCCTAATTGAAGAGGTAGATTGTTGAACTTCCGGTTTTTCAAAGCTTCGTGAGTTTTTACAAATGGTCGTCCCAACACTAGAGGAGCGTCATCGAGGATGACAAAATCGGTCGGGATTACCATTTGAGTTGTTTGAACCAATACATCCTCAACTATACCGATTGATTTTATTACTTTCCGATTGGATAGAAAAATGGGTATTTGAAGTGGAGAAAAATCACTAATACTTAATTTTTCGAAAATGTAGTTAGGCATTATGTTAACACAAAGATCTTTATCGATTGTGATATTACTAATAAATGAATTTTGAAAGAAACATGGAACCGGTGTAATGTTAATTTCATATGGGTCTTCTTTTATTAGTGAGGTTTGATCATTAGTTAACTTAACACTTACCGTTTCGTCAATTTTAGTGTTAGTGTTTAACTCTTTTAAAAACTTAGCATGAGTGGGCACTAAACAATGATTTTCGAAAGAAGGTGACAAGAGATTAATTTCTTCAAAATTAGACTCTTCTTGAATTTTAACGTTGTCGGACCCACCTTTTCCGTTGTTTAACTCATGTGTCGGTTTTTCACTTATTTGTTCTTCCATTTTTACACTTTCAGTTATCTCTTCCTTTTTTAATTCTTCTCTTGTGCGAGACTCCTCTTCCCTCGCGCGAGATTCTCTTATACAGCGATCGATAACTCTTATGTGTTCTAATATCCTATCGGTTACTTCGGTTATAGAAAAAGAATCGGTATTTTCTAAGCTTGAATCCGGTTGTTCGACCCTTTGTTCTTCATAATACCCATATGAAGTAGATGGTTCGCACCATTGTTCTTCATTGTAAGCATATGATGGATAAGGTTCGTAATTTTGTTCTTCATAATACTCATATGAGGTGGGTTGTTCACGCCATGGTTCCTCATAATAAGCATATGAAGGTGGTGGCTCATATCTTGGTTCCTCAAAGTATGAGTATGAAGGCTCATACCTTGGTTCATCAAAATATGAGTATGAGGGAGGAGGTTCATACCTTTGGTCTTCATAGGATGTGTATGAAGTTGATGGCTCGTACCTGGGCTCCTCATAGTAGGTGTATGAATTGGATGGTTGATATGAGCGATTATTTTGAACCGATCGTGCGTTACGACAATTAGTGCAATAATTACCCCTATAATCATCCTCCTCATAGGTGTAGTTGTAACCTCCTGAGTATTGATCCATAAGAATCACTCAGCAGACCACAACCAAGTCTCGAGATCAGAAAACAAAAATAAAAACGGAAACAGAGGCTGGACACGGCCCCGTGTTCAGTGGACACGGCCCCGTGTTCAGTGGACACGGCCCCGTGTTCAAAATCTGTATCTGGGCGTTTTAATTAAATTTACTGATTTCGTTGAGCACGGGGCGTGTTCAGTGAGCACGGCCCGTGTTCAAGCTTCTGTTACTGGGTGTTTTATGAAAAATATGCAGCACGGCCCCGTATTCAGCGAGCACGGCCCGTGTTCAACCTACTGTAAATGCAAAAGAGTTTAAGATCATAAGAGTTTAAGATATATATCTGTATGGAAGTAAGTTTACTGTTTATACAGATCATAAGAGTTTAAGATATATATTTGGGCAAAAAGAATTAAACATGAGACAACGAAGATGGATGGAAATTTTAAGTGATTACGACTGTGATATTCAATATCACGAAGGAAAAGCAAATGTAGTCGCTGATGCTCTAAGTCGTAAGTATCATTAAAAACAAAAGCGAGTTCGTGCTCTTAGATTAAATCTACAGTTAGATTTAATGGAACAACTGAAGAAGGTTCAAGTAACAGCAATTGAGGATGATGCTGAAGGAATGAAAGGAAGAATAAAGGAATTAGAGCAAGGAACTGATGGAATTTGGAGATTCCATAAGAAAAGGGTTTGGGTACCTAAGCAAGGAGAGTTAAGAAATAAGATTTTAGAGGAATCCCATAAATCTAGATATACCATGCACCCTGGAAATAATAAGATGTACCAAGATTTAAGAAATAACTTCTGGTGGATAGGAATGAAAACGGACATAGCTAGATATGTATCTAAGTGTCTAACTTGTTCACAAGTTAAGGCAGAACACCAGAAACCTTTAGGGTTACTCCAACAATTAGAAATGCCTGTTTGGAAATGGGAACTAATAACCATGGATTTTGTTACTAAGTTGCCCAAAACCAGAAAAGGTAACGACGCAATTTGGGTAATTGTGGATCGTTTAACCAAATCAGCTCATTTCCTACCCATGAAGGAAACTTTTAGTATGGAAGATTAGCCAAGTTATACGTAGACGAAGTAGTATCCTTACATGGAGTCCGACTCTCTATTGTATCGGATAGAGATAGTCATTTCACTTCACATTTCTGGATGAGTTTCCAAGAAGCAATGGGGACCAAACTGAACTTAAGCACTGCATACCATCCCCAAACAGACGGACAAAGTGAAAGGACAATTCAAACCCTGGAAGACATGCTTAGGGCATGTGTAATAGATTTTGGTGGAAACTGGGATGACCACCTACCCTTAATTGAATTCTCCTATAACAATAGTTATCATGCAAGCATTAAAGCTGCCCCATTCGAAGCACTGTATGGACGGAAGTGTAGAACTCCCATTTGCTGGGCGGAAATAGGAGAAAATCAATTATCATGTCCTGAAATTGTACAAGAAACCACCGACAAAATAACTCGAATCAAGGAAAGACTAAAAACGGCTCGAGATCGCCAGAAGAGTTATGCAGACAATAGACGCAAGCCGCTAGAATTTCAAGTTGGAGACAAGGTACTCTTAAAAGTTTCTCCTTGGAAAGGGGTAGTTCGGTTCGGTAAGAAGGGAAAACTAAGTCCAAGGTATGTAGGACCATTCCCAGTAATCCAGCGAATAGGACCAGTTGCTTATCGCTTACAACTACCAGAAGAACCAGCTGGAGTACATGACGTGTTTCATGTATCTAACCTCAAGAAATGTTTATCTGACGAATCCCTGGTAGTACCTCTTCAAGATATAGATGTAAATGAGAAGTTAAAATTTGTAGAGAAACCACAACAGATAGAAGACAGAAAGGTCAAGTTTCTCAAGCACAAACGACTAGTGCTGGTCAAAGTCAAGTGGGATTCAAAGAGAGGACCAGAGTACACTTGGGAACCGGAATCAGAAATGAAGCGAAACTATCCCTACTTGTTACAGTAAATCTCGAGGACGAGATTTTAATAAGGTGGGGAGGATGTAACAACTCTCGCCAAAATTATTATTTTTTATTTTATTATGTCCAATAGGAAACCCTAATTGAGACCCCCCAAGTAATATTGCATGACCCCTAAAATTTTCAGGACAGTCGGAACTAGGATCAGGGCCCCCTAAAACTCAGGGAAGGTATCCCCTAATTGACGATTATCCCCAAAACTCGCTGTAAAAACACGAAATTCATTTGTTGTTGACTCACCTAGGCTAATTGCACACGGGGCTACCCTACCCTAAAAAGGGTGCCGTCGCGCCACGTGACAGGGACCATTTTTAGTATAAATGCAGGGGTTTGGCACTTGCATGGCACAGTTGTTTCGACGTAAAAATTTGTTTCCTACACTGAGTTATACACTATTTCGTTCAAAAACACTCACAAACACGAATCTCTGCTGCGACAACAGGGTAATAACTCGATCACTGCTACGATACAATGTCCGATCGATTGAAACCGATCCGATGAATGTTTAAGTGCTGCCCGAATACGGGCTATACTTTGTCATTCGTCGTGAGGGTTTTGATTTCGTGAGCTTATCGTAAAGGTTGTATTAAGTTACTGACCTAGTTTCGTGTGCATTGTTATTTAAACTAGGTTACTAGGTTAAATCAGTAGGCAAGGTTCTGTCCGATTAAATTTGCAATATGAGTCATTCTCTTTTTATCAAACTGCTTTACAAAACCCTAAATGTTTTCCAGTTATATTTTGTAGTAATTAAGTCTTTGCTAATCTTTTATTACTGGCAGTATGTGGGGGTTTTGTGCACATTACTACTAGCGATTTATCACATTAGGTGGGCGAGCCTAATTAGTGATATGTCCACAGTCATAGATTCGGTCGAGTGACAGGTGAACCAGATAATTATATGATAGGGGCGAATATAAAAACCCTTAATGTTGTAAATTGATAACAATGTGTCTTTTGTGCAAATTGAATGACTCGCTAGTATTTCCCCGCTGATAAAATTTTTTTAAACACGTTTCAGGTGATCTGTTGTGATCCAGGGAAAAGTGCTATGTAGCACTGCAAGCTTGAAGAAGTGGCTCAATAAAATAAATAAATATATTTTGTAAAACTGGGAATTTCCTCGTGAAATTTCCTTTATTGTAAATTATGGGGGTTGTCCCAAATGTGTGAAATAAAATAAATTGGGCATTTTCAAGTTTAAACGATCCTGTTAACATTTCCGCTGCCAAATTAATTAAACTACCACGGGTTTTCTGTACCGCGGCTTCTGGACCAGGTCACACTGGGCCGGGGGCCGTGACAAATATAACCTCATTTCGGGTGAAACCAATTCAAAACCTCAAAACCGTAAATGTAAATTTAAAGTATAACAATATTACAATATTTAGGCCGATTCCGTAATAAGTTCGAAAAACATAAAAACCTACAATGCTTCTCAGCCATTGATCTCACATCATCTATGGATGGAAATAACGCGGTGACAGTTTAGCAAATAGCGTGAAAATAAAAATAAAAATAAAAATAAAAAAAGACTAATTTTTGGAAGAAAAGGCATTTCTGTCAATAAATCCCACTAACATCCATAGTGGTTTCGAAATTAAAAACCCTTTCAAACAAACAAAATATCTCATTACCATTCAGGTTTCCGTTATTATATACTTAAACTTTGTAGCAATACTATGTTGAGTTTTTTATTATTATGTTGAGTTATTTATTATTATGTTAATGAATCAACTTTACATGAATATACTACAAACAACTTGAAACTAAACTAAAGCATATAAAACACTTCAAATCATCAAAACCAAATGGTTTTGTCCAGATCTGCTGACCCGGCCAATGCGACAAGCTTGGTTTGTCTTTCTTCACAACCAAAGTTAGCATTTAGACCTAGAATTTTCGTCAAAAGCAGTTGACCTTGAACTCGTGCTTGAAACAACGAAGAAGATCGTGCAGATCAAAAACCGCATGACATGACCGTCAGAAAAGCTACGCTGATAAGCGTAGGAAACTGTTGGAATTCCAAGTTGGTGACAGGGTCTTGTTAAAAGTCTCACCTTGGAATGGTGTTGTTCGTTTCAGTGAGTGGGGCAAGCTCAATTCGCTTTATGTTGGACCATTTGAGATCACGGAAAGAATTGGCACAGTGGCTTAAAGAATAAATTTACCTGAAGAACTCAGTGGTGTGCACAACGTATTTCACATATCGAATCTGAAGAAATGCCTATCCGATGGAACTCGTAGTTCTGTTCAAAGAACTCAAGATTGATGATCAACTCTGTTTCACTGAGAAACCAGTTGAAATCATGGACCGAGAGGTCAAAACACTCAAGTGCAGTAAGATTCCTATTGTACGGGTTCGTTGGAACTCAAAACGTGGCCCAGAGTTCACTTGGGAACGGAAATATCAAATGATGCGTAAGTATCCTTAGTTGTTAAAAAATAATGCATCCCATGCTGAAACTACTACTAAATTTCGGGACGAAATTCCAAATCAACTTGGGGATGATGTGACACCCCACGAAAATGCTCAAACATACTAGCTTCTTTAATGACTGCATGTGACAACCTGAGCTTACGAGGTTCGTTTTCATATTCATAAATAACTTCTTATACGTATTTTACTTAGGTAAACGAATAAGCTTATGTGATGAATTAATTTTATTTATCTAATTTATATTATACGACCCGAACCGTTCTAACCGAAGCCCGACTCCGCTCCCCGTTGCGGCCCAGTTGTGGCCCAATCCGATGCACTCTCCTAGCTCTATTACCACCCCATCTCTTTAGTGTGTCACGGACCAAGCAACGTGGTCCAAAGACTCATTTAAACTTGGACCCGGCCCGAACACGATTTTGATTGGAACTCTTGGCCATGTAGGCTAGCCCAAATCGCAAACCCAAACTGCCACCATCCAATTACCCTAATCGGCCCAGCACCCTCACAACCCCTTTTCATGTTCACGGCCCTATAACCCAGCCCAACTCCCCTTAAACAATCGGCCCACTCATCCTAAACCGCCTACACCCCCTATACCCCCTCTAATTACGTAATTGCATGTATGCTGTGATAACAAAAACCCTAACTCACAACTTGAACAACTTCCATACCTCTACCCTTCTAGATCGACGCTACACAAGGTCTAAAGCCATCGATTCAAGCTTCCCTCGGTCATTCATCACCTCCTAAATCTCGGTAACACCATAACCATTGTTTTTGTTTTGAAAGTTATTAATTAATCTCTCGTTTCATGGCTTCATCTTCTGGATTATGATGAGTTTCGATGTTTTATGTTGATACATGTGATTATGTTGCCAGAAAAATTGCATTAGCTAGATGAGTATATCGAGTTTGGGCTCGAGTAGTCGCTAGAGTATTGTTGTGGGTCAAAATCTCATGTGTTTTGATATACTAATTGATACATGCCTTACCTTAGGATGATAATCTGCTATGTTTTATGATTACGGGTCATTTGGATTGTTGGGAAATCGCGTTTAGGGTCCGGGTGTGTAAACAGGAAGTTGTCCAATGATTACAGCCGACTTCAGTTGGTTGTAATCGGGTCATAACATAACAAAAACTGATTTTTTTTGGGTCTAAAACGCAGTATTTCGAAATATGCTTCTAATGGTGCTAGAATCACAATTTTAGAAGAAGTTTGATATTTTAAACAAATTATTTCGTGTCAATGGTCAAAGCTGTATTTTTCTACAGAATTTGTGTGTTGTTTTTTACGTCATATCTCGGTGAATACTTTGATTTTGGTCATGAAATATATATAGTAGATGGTCTTAGATGTCAGTACGAATCTCCAAGTGGAATAGGGTCAATCCGGTAATCGAGGATTTTTAAATAAATTTTTCGGTAACCTGCAGTCAGAAAGTGACGAATATGGCCATTGTACAGTAAAGGATTTTTATAAATTTTTCGGTAAAGAGTTAGGCCTAAATTATTTAACACAAGGACAACCCCACCGAGGGGTACGTCCCATAAAAAGATCATAATTTTTGTAACATTGTAAGTATGGTAAATGAGCTTCCTAAAATAGCCTAATTTTAGTGAATTTGCTATGCATGATTTATTAAGTTTATAAGAATCAAACTTGCTATTTTTTAGTGTTCGCACTTGCTTAATGATTGTATAAATATCGTATGTCACGTCGAAGGTTATATTATGAACATGTGCATGAAAACCACACGGTAAAATATTATGTGACAACTTATTCGCATGCTATTTGCTAGATATGTGTAGGATATTGCGTGAATTACATAAACACTGCCTAATATTCCTGGTAACAATAATAGGACGTGGTTGACCATCCTAGCTCGCATACACTTAATCTTGCCGAGCTAAACTAAGGTGAGTTCACACATTTACTAAAAGCATGCATTCCTGGGTTTGGGAACTACACTATCCCTGAATGACTTTATGTATTTTACTATTATCTTAGATCCCACTATGAAGTTATATTTTCTTGAACATTGTTTTACAAAGTTGATTAGGTATGATGTAACAAAAGAAAATCCTATGGCCGAAGAAGCAATTGAAAAAAGGTGTCGGGCATGGTGCTAGATATTGAGAATAGGTTACACAGCTTGTTTAAAACATACAAAGAACGGTTCGATAAGGTTGTTTATAACTCGGCATCTCAAGAAACGTGTAACGAAGATGTTGTGGAATGTGATGGTGAGAATGATTTTTTTTGCGGAGTTTCTAAATGTGGATGAAAGTAACTCGGTTGCAATAGATACCAAGTTAAAGAGGTACTTACAAGAACCAATAGTTGATTTTACTAAACGGTTTGACATACTTATATGGTGGAAACAAAATGCGATTAGATTCCCAATCGTGTCTCGGATGGTTAGAGGTAAAATGTTTTTATCTTTTCAAGCTTCTTTTACATTTTTTTGTTACATTAATTTTGTTTATTAAATTTGTGTATTTAATTATTAGATATTTTGGTAATTCAAATTTCCACCATTGCGTCCGAGTCGGCGTTTAGTACGAGCGATCGTGTCCTAGACGCATATAGAACAAGATTGTCAAGTAATATTGTTGAAGCTCTAGTTTGCACTCAAGATTGGGTAAGAAAATCAAGAAAACCGATTATTGATGACATAGATGATATTTTAAAGGATGACGAAATTGCCATAGGTAAAATAGTTCTTATTCATTTTATGGTTTGGTTGTCAAATAATATGTATTAACTTTCTCTCTTGGTTTTCTACAGAGATTGAAGATGCGATAAATATGCAAAACGAAAGAGGAAAAGGGAAAATGCAAACCGATTAGCGAGATTAAACCAATATCAAATTTCTTTTGTTTGATTATTTTTAATCAATTATGATGCTTTTTTAGACATGTTGGAATTTGGATGTTAAAAGTCGAACCCATGGATGTTTACCTTTTGATTTTTTTGACTACTTAATATATTTACCTTTTGTTTACATTCCTCTATATATTACTCTAGTTCAGTTAATAATGGATGGATGGGTTGCATATGATATTTTTTAGGTAAAACAATGGATGACACCAAAGCAGTACCAATGTGGTAAAGTTCCGAAATACCGGTACTGATACCGGTGCCAAATCTACAAATACGGTACGGTAATCGGTATCCACATTACCTCAATTTCGGTAACGGTATTTACGATATCGGTACCGGTACGGTACCGGTATCGTACCGATCTCATCCCTAGATCACCTTATATTCCTAGGTTGGAATACTGCTAATTAAATACCGTAGTTTACATTTCATGTCTTTAGTGTACTAAACGAAACTCTATCTGGAAATTCCCTACACATTATACCGGTGACGTGTGCGCGTATATACATATTTTTATCATGAATAAACACACGATTCGGTTTTAAATTTATAAAAGTGATTTATACTTCAACATCAAAACACACACGAAAGAGGCAAGTGTACCTCGTCATATATGTAGTAAAGTATCGGTAAGAACCAAGTATCGATCCAAGGAAATGGGCGGAGGAATAATACTAGACCTTTGTCATTAAATTAACGGAAGAAAGATAAGTTTTGTGATTTTCTAAAAACTAAAGTAAGCATAAACAAATACTTATAGAAACATAATAGATTTCAAATATGAAAATAGATAAAAAGCCTTGCTTAATACACAACCAAAGCATATCAACTAAGTCGGAAATGGCACTAGAAACATTCGAACAATTCTTCATTTTCAAGACAATTAGTATCCCTTTCGAGAATCCTAACATGACAATCATTCGGAAAGCTAAAACGATAAACACACTTTAACCACCTAAGATTGTTCTTTAACGTGCAATTGATAAATGTCTATGAAAATCTCTTAAAAATAACTTAGTCATCCGTTAGGAATTTTCTAACCTCACTTAAACAAGGAAAGTGACATCGATAAACACAATGCAACCACCGAGACAAGCATAAACTAGATTAAATCACAACCGAGTTCATTTTACAAATCTTACACATAAATTCACCAAGATAGCAATTTTGGCCTAAACTACTAACTAAGTTAACAAATCATGGCAAGAATTTATAACAACACCATTTAACCCGTTAAGGTCCTTACGTGATGGAAAGCTTTCTTGATTAACAATAATTACATTTTATTAAATCACTAACCATTTCTAGTATCATGATGTACACATTTTAACCAAGCTAAACTAGTTAACCAAGTTTAAAGTTTACTAATACAAGATTAATTAAGCTTCATTTTTCAACTATCTCAACTAACCAAATATTAATCATCCAACACAATTACTTATAATCAAGAAATCAACAACAATAACAAAGTTGCAAACTAATCATCAAATATTAACATAGAAAATACTTCCAAGTGTCATTACAAACAAAGTTAACATACTAATGATTATAATTAAGAAAGGGATTGTTGTGTTTTTTGCCCAAAGGCTACAATAATACATAAACATTAATCTAAAATCTTGAAACATTAACAAAATTATGGAAAGATTAGAAAACCAAACCATAAACAAGCACTAGATTAAGAATCCGGATAGTAATGGAGCTAAACGAGACAATGTGGCTTGAATCCGGGTGAAAGCTAACGCCTCCGGAGCCTGAAAATCGCCTGAATTGCTCCCCAAAATTCCAGAGTTCCGAGCAGAATGTTTCTGCATGTTTTTTATATCTTTTCGATCTCGCACGGTCGTGCACTTTATTGGCACGGCCGTTCACTTTTTGCATTATTGGAGTTACTGTGCACCATACCGCATGACGTCATCAGATCTTAACCGGTCTTCCGATCGGCACGGGCGTGCCATGGGTTGCACGGGGGTGCATCACCGAGGCAGTTGCTCGTGCCAAACCCATCTCGGTGATGCACCCCCGTGCAACCCATGGCACGCCCGTGCCGATCGGAAGACTGGTCAAGATCTGATGACGTCATGCGGTATGGTGCACAGTAACTCCAATAATGCAAAAAGTGAAAGGCCGTGCCAATAAAGTGCACGACGGTGCGAGATCGAAAAGATATAAAAAACATGCAGAAACATTTTGCTCGGAACTCTGGAATTTTGGGGAGCAATTCAGGCGATTTTCAGGCTCCGGAGGCGTTAGCTTTCACCCGGATTCAAGCCACATTGTCTCGTTTAGCTCCATTACTATCCGGATTCTTAATCTAGTGCTTGTTTATGGTTTGGTTTTCTAATCTTTCCATAATTTTGTTAATGTTTCAAGCTTTTAGATTAATGTTTATGTATTATTGTAGCCTTTGGGCAAAAAACACAACAATCCCTTGCTTAATTATAATCATTAGTATGTTAACTTTGTTTGTAATGACACTTGGAAGTATTTTCTATGTTAATATTTGAGGATTAGTTTGCAATCTTCTTATTGTTGTTGATTTCTTGATTATAAGTAATTGTGCTGGATGATTAATATTTGGTTAGTTGAGATAGTTGAAAAATGAAGCTTAATTAATCTTGTATTAGTAAACTTTAAACTTGGTTAACTAGTTTAGCTTGGTTAAAATGTGTACATCATGATACTAGAAATGGTTAGTGATTTAATAAAATGTAATTATTGTTAATCAAGAAAGCTTTCCGTCACGTAAGGACCTTAACGGGTTAAATGGTGTTGTTATAAATTCTTGCCATGATTTGTTAACTTAGTTAGTAGTTTAGGCCAAAATTGCTATCTTGGTGAATTTATGTGTAAGATTTGTAAAATGAAATCGGTTGTGATTTAATCTAGTTTATGCTTGTCTCGGTGGTTGCAATGTGTTTATCGATGTCACTTTCCTTGTTTAAGTGAGGTTAGAAAATTCCTAACGGATGACTAACTTATTTTAAGAGATTTTCATAGACATTTATCAATTGCACGTTAAAGAACAATCTTAGGTGGTTAAAGTGTGTTTATCGTTTTAGCTTTCCGAATGATTGTCATGTTAGGATTCTCGAAAGGGATACTAATTGTCTTGAAAATGAAGAATTGTTCGAATGTTTCTAGTGCCATTTCCGACTTAGTTGATATGCTTTGGTTGTGTATTAAGCAAGGCTTTTTATCTATTTTCATATTTGATATCTATTATGTTTCTATAAGTATTTGTTTATGCTTACTTTAGTTTTTAGAAAATCACAAAACTTATCTTTCTTCCGTTAATTTAATGACAAAGGTCTAGTATTATTCCTCCGCCCATTTCCTTGGATCGATACTTGGTTCTTACCGATACTTTACTACATATATGACGAGGTACACTTGCCTCTTTCGTGTGTGTTTTGATGTTGAAGTATAAATCACTTTTATAAATTTAAAACCGAATCGTGTGTTTATTCATGATAACAATATGTATATACGCGCACACGTCAAGTTTTTGGCGCCGTTCCCGGGGAAATGGCGAGCTTTAGGAACGACCCGAGTCATTATTTTATCGGTGTATATACTTGTTAATATTTGTGAATATTTTCTTGATTATTTATTTATTTTTTTTTGTTAATATTTCTTGTTTTAATTTGATTTATTCGTTTTCAAAGTCTATTTTTTGTACACTTGTAAATTGTTGTTCCGTTTATTTGTTCGAATCCGGATTTATTTATTCATTTATTCTTTGAGTTTTCGGCTTTGAAAAATCATTTTTACATTAGCCGATTCGATTATTTTCATTGTTGTAATTTTTATAAAATTTCGGGTCCATTTTCGATTTTTTATAAAATTTTCAGCCCATTTAAAATAATATTCTGTTTCATTTCAGCAAAAAAAAAAAACCTTTATTATAATAATATTATATGCATGTGTGTCAATTTCTCGTTTGCAGGTTGTTGTCCTCAACCCCCCGCTCCCGACGCTGTTGAGCCTTCAGACGAACCCGAGCATGATCTGAGTAGACGTTTTCGTGAGAGATCCCGCACGGTTGCGCTGCAACTCGCAGCAGCTGCGGACGAGCCGGTGGTACCCGCTGAAGCCGAGGGCTCAGGGGACGTAGGAAACATAATCATGGCGAACGACGAACGACCACTGAACGAGTCAAATCAGCCGGAGGTGAAGCCCGGTTCCTACAGATTCGTGGGCTGGAAGAGCTGAGACAACACGCCTATGAAAGCTCCGTGCTATATAAAGAACGAACCAAGAGATTGCATGACAAACGCTTGAAGGACCATAAACAATTCCAAGCGGGAGACCTTGTCTTACTCTACAACTCAAGGTTGCGTTTATTTCCAGGAAAACTGCACTCGCGTTGGACGGGGCCGTATACGGTAAAGGAGGTATTTCCGTACCGGACCGTCGCGATTGAGAACGCGGATGGTTTGATTTTCAAGATGAACGGGCATCGTTTAAAGCTCTATGTGGCCGGGCCGATTGAGTCAGCGGTGGAGGTTATCGAACTCCGCACCCCACATGCATCATAAGTGTGGGGAGGAGAGTCTACGCTACTGACTCGATGATTAAAAATGTAGCAGGCGTGTCGCATGCGTTTAGAGGTAAAATTGTCCTAGTTTTTGTTTTTATCGTTTTTCCTTGTTTTTGGTGTGTTTTTGGTGTGTTTTTGGTGTGTTTGGTAGTTTTTCATAGGACCGTACAGTTCTCGATCATGCCGGACGAAGAATATAAGTGAGAAAATTGTTAAATCAGTTTACATAGTGCAAAAGTGGCGGAAATCGGTCGGAACAACCTCCAAAAATTGGTTCTGTGAAAATCAGACTGATCTGCAGGTTTGGCACGACCGTGCATCCGGTCGCACGGCCGTGCCTATCCAAGCCAGCACCTACCATTGCACTACCATGCATCCCGAGATCAGCGTGCCAGGATCAGTCGATGTCAGAGTTGCACGACCGTGCTTTCCGTCGCACGACCGTGCACTTTATTAGAACTAGCTACTTGAAAGGATCAAACCAGGGATGAGCACGGTACCCGTTCGATACCGAATCAATGCCGGTACTGAAAGTACGAGTATCGAAAAACAGAAAAAGTGGGTACTGGTACCAAATACATCGGTTTCGTACCGGTACTAGTATTTATCGGTGTTTTACCCATAAATACCGGTACCGTACCGGTACCGGAAAGGGGAAAGTGGGTACCGGTATCGAATATACCCGGTACGGTTCGGTACCGGTACCCGGTACCAAATGCTCATCCCTATATCAAACTGATTGAATTTGGTAAGATAATGAAACCATTATTTGATTAGGGTTCAACCACTTAAGCACAATTTACAATCATACATGCATACAAATGTTACAAATTAATAGTATATAAAGGTACAATCACTTAAGCATAATTTACAATCATACATGCATACAAATGTTACAAATTAATCTATTATATATAATAAATGAAAGTTATTTGGGCCACGTGTCAGTAGATGAGGGCTACCTTTTTTCCCTTTTCCCGCCCAACAGTACCACTCCTCTCTTTTATTTATCTCATCTCTCATTTACTCATTTAGGGCTTCCCCACTTTCTCTCTCGCTCTGCTCTATTCCGATCCAGATGTTCAGATCAACGCTCCGAATCAAGGTTAGATTATCAATAACTTCCATTCTATAAGTGTCAATCTTTGTTTTCATTGTTCACTCATTCGATCTTCATGCGTCTTTACCTATGGTTGTGCTTCGACTAGGGTTCCGCTGGGAACTTGATGACAGAGATGATCGAAGGTTGTCGGCTCTGCGGCCTGCAGTTCTCTTGGTTAATTTTTGGTCAGGTTTGCTGTTCAATTTTGATGTTCACTTATCTAATTTTAATTTTATTTTTAGACTTCTATATGATTTTGAGGTCGATTTAATGGTTATGCTGTAATGGATTTGAGGTTTAGGGTTAGTTATGAATATATTTTTTCATTTTTCCATTTTGAGTTTTAGGTTAGGGTTTGTTTTATTTTTGGGCTTCTATATGATTTTGAGGTCGTTTGATTGGTGACTTGCTATTGTTGTTTGCTGTTGTTTGTTTGTTAGGCTGCTGACATCACCGACTGATTCCAACGACATCGAAAGGTTGTAGGACTATGAAGACCAACTCAAAGATTCGAACGACAAATATCAGTTGTTTAGTTTCATTTTTTCTATGTTTTACTTATTTTCATATTTTGAAATTTGTGAAATATGGTAAAAATGACCATTCTAATTATTTGTTAGATGTACAGATTCTACATAATGTTTTTTGGTTTGTTTCTTTGTTATTTGATTATTTGATAGATGTACATATTCAACAGAATGTAGTTAAGAGCCGCTCATAAATCTGACCAGTTATGGTTTCGGTAAGTATCGGTAAATTGTCTTTGATTTTTTATTGTTTATTCAGATGCTTGCATTGGTGTACCATGTGATTAGGATTAGATTGATTTTGATATGTTTGTAGTTTTTGTTTTTCACAATCTGTTTTGTTGGTTTATTCACCCATGTTTCATTTATAGATCTCTATAATCCATATTTATGGTTTCAAATCTGTTTCCAGAGTTATTTACAGTTATAGCACACCAAATATTTCTTATTTGTATTCAGTTGGTATATGGGGATTAAATACTGAACTGGTGGAATTACAGCAAGTCCAGGTTATGCTTCAAGCTGTCTCGATCTCTTTGGAGGCGGATAGGTGGCTTTGGGAGGTCTGAAAAACAGAATTGATAAATTTAGGGAAAATGGGGTTGAAAGATGATAACCCAACAGTTGAGGATCTCATTCTACAGCTTCGATAAATTCAGGGTTATTCTCAAATAATGCTTCCTAAATGTTTGAAGACCGACAAATGTCCAAAGAAGCAGCACTGTGGACATTTGTCGGTCTTCAAACATCTAGAAACCATTATTTGAGAATACCCCTAAATTTATCAGAGCTGCATCAGGTCGCACGGCCGTGCCTATCCAAGCCAACACCTACCATTGCACTACCATGCATCCCGAGATCAGCGTGCCAGGATCAGTCGATGTCGGAGTTACACGACCGTGCTTTCCGTCGCACGACCGTGCACTTTATTGGCACGACCGTTCACTTTTTGCATAATTGGAGTTACTGTGCACCATACCGCATGACGTCATCAGATCTTGACGGGCGTGCCATGGGTTGCACGGGGGTGCATCACCGAGATGGGTTTGGCACGACCAACTGCACAGGTAGTGCATATCCGGGCTGGGGCTGGTCATCGCTGTAACACCCCGAAAAAGGGTTTGGTAATCAAACCCCGTTAATACTAAAAGACGGGTAAAGTACCGTTAGTGGTAAAAATTTAACCGGTGAGTAATTAAGATTTTTAAATAAATAAACCTAATATTTAACAAAAAGTTAAATAAAGGCCTATGGATAAATAAAGTTTATAAAAGGCCCGAATTAACGGGACCTAAAATAAACTCAGTCGTAAATTTCCCCGAACCCACTAAATTAACTAGGAATATTTAACCTGGTTAATAAGTGAGAACAGTGTTAGAAATAGTTAGGTTGTGGTCTACTTAAAAACTAACCAAACATGAGGGACCAAATTGGAATCTTGAGAATAGATTTATAAAAAAAAAATCAAACACACACACATGGTGTGTGCGTACGTGAGAAGCCAGGAGAAGCTCCAAGGAGCCAATACCCTAACTCAATCCAATTCAGCAAATTGAAGGTCGATTTCAGTCCTAAATCAATGCATGAACACAGATTAATGATCACCCGAGCTAGGGGATCATAAGGTATGTAAAAATTTGATGATTTGTGAAGTTGTAAAATCTGAGTAATCTTCATAATCGCGAATTATGTATGGATTAGAGAGGCTATGGCTAAATTAGTGTTGTATGATTGCTTAGAAACAAAACCCTAAGTGAAAAGTTTACATAGGTTGCTATGATTTGAATAATTTGATGATTTGCTACACTTAGACAAGTGGGTTTCGATTATGTAGTGAAGATGATGATATACACATACTTAAAATCATCATATTGGATAGTAGAAGCAAAGTACTTGAACAAAATTGTAAGATTTAGTGTATGTTCATACAAGAATTGAAATGGGTTTTGTGGGAAGATGATGAACACTAGATTTATGATCCTCAATTTGATGTTATTCGATTTCCATAAAGTAAGTCTAGGTGTGGTTATGCATGCTAGACATAAGAACTTGTGAATGATGTTAAAACTTGGGTAAATAACTAGTTATGGAAATTGATTGTTGATTTTGTAGAATATGCCCACAAGGTGTTTGTTAAAATGCCTAAGTGAATGTTTATATGTTGAAATTACGAATGAAACGCGTAATTGCCTTGTTTGACTAATTACGTGAAATAAGGGTTAAAACGGGTTGTAATCATAATGTTGATTTAACTTATTTGTGCCTATTGTATGATTTAAGGTAGTTGACTTTTAAAAGTCAAACAAACCAATGATAAAGTCAAATAGTAGTTTCGACATAGAAAATACGTAAGGTGGAATAGTCGTGAATTGAAATGACTAATCTAACCACCTTGTGAATGATGATAGTTTTTCGCATAACGAGTTAGGTGGAGGTTTGGGAAAGAAGCGGTCAAACGAATCAAGCACGAGAAGAAAAGCGTATTCGGATGCGAGGTAAGTAGAGCTTACGCCCCTTTACATTATTTGCAAAATTACTTAATTTCAAGTATTGTATATGAATGCTACTAAGTGGTTGGTATACGATGTTCCGACACGATTCAATGAGAGTTGGAACAAGGGAAAATGGTAAGAAATCATGAATTATGGTAAAAGGGGTAAAAAGGTAAATTAGTCATGTAATGACGAACAAATAAAAACGGTTTTACTTAAAAAACAAGTTTAAGGAAAACCGGGATAGGTTTAAAGGGATGAAATGGTAACTAAATACCATCTCATATGGATAAATGGTCAATTAGACTAAATGGGTCAAATGGTGTTGTTAACACCATTTGACAATTACATTTGACAATCGCTTGTTGAGTTTTGTAATCACAGGAAATAACATAAGTATGCGTTGCTTTAACTAGAAAGATTTAAAGCAAAAGTTATGTAAACGGGTCAATACCTTGACCCGAGCCAGGTACGCATAAATAAGCTTTTAGTTAAACATACAAAGCTTGGTCAAATATTTAGCGAAAGTCCTTCGTCGTAAAGTGAGGGACTAAAGTTAACCAAAACACCCTTGAAGGGTATAATGGGGCAAACGACACATAGGGGTTATTTTGGAACTTGCATTAAGATTATAGAATCATTAAATATGAATAAAAGTTATAGGAATGCACATTTGCGGGTCAAATGCACAAAAATGGTCATTTGCGTAAAATGACCAACCGATGAGTAAATTTGGGATAATAGGTTAGTTATGTTAAATCCACCACAAAAAATAATTGTGGTGGAACATAAGCAGATATTTAGATGTGACATTACGAAGTATTGAAAAGAAAAGAGCTAGTTTTAGACCAAAAATGCATAAAAGATCCCCTAAACGGGTCAAAATGAATTACGCGCGTAACTTGGGTGTTTGGCGCGTAATTCACAAAACTTATGAATCCAAGATAGATATTTTGAGTTAAATACCTTGGTCTAAGAATTATAATTAACTAGAAACAAGTTTGGAGGTCTTAAATACAAATGGGTCAAAATGTGGATTTTTAATAATAAGCCGAATGCTTAAAAATTTAGAATTTTATTAGTTTGAATGTCGGATATAAACTCCATGAGATGGAGAATCAAATTACGATCATGTAGGAAGAAACGGGAGATTAAACGGATACACGGATTCAAAGATACGAAAGTTTTCGTGTCAAAAACGGCAAAAAGGAATGGGACTGATACAAGGGCCACCGTAACTTACGGTGCCCACCGTAAGTTACAGTGGGGCTGAAATTATTACGGTAGTTGCCTACTGAGTTACGGTGGGTGAATTTTCATACAGGAGCCACCGTAACTTAAGGTGCCCACCGTAAGTTTCGGTGGAGGCCAGTTTGTAGACATTGTTTTTGGATCAAGAAATTAACGTTTGGATTTCCTTCCATTATCAATATTTTGTCTTGTACCGTTATTTAAACTATCAATACTAACATTTAAGCTGGTGTTGATCGTAGGTGAATGTCGAGAGTCCCGGATGAAGATCAAGCGTCGAGCAAGAACCGAACACACGTTAAATGAAGCTTCCGCAAGTTGTTTCGTCGTTATTCTAAAACGATGAATTAAATTACACTATGTTGTTTTGCTTCAAGTTTAGAAAAGTTTTTAATAAACCCGTATTTTTGCCTGAATGTTTAAATATAAATACTCAGTAATTTGTGATTATTTACGGAAATCGCTAAATTAATTTATGGTTGTTACAAGTTGGTATCAGAGCCTTAGTTTAAGAGATTCATGTATGGTGGGGAAAACCATGCTTGGACTTAAACCTCATGCTCTTGACAAAGATTGGTGTTCGGTTCGAGGCTTGATCGCAAATCCGGTAAGTGCATGTTTGTTAATGGTTTAGCGTATTAAAATGTTGTAAACAACACATAGGGTTATCGTGTAATACACGTTACCCTAATTAAATGATAGATATAGCTAACAAAATTATGTGCATTGACACATATAGTAGAAAAGCCTTGTATTATGATTCGGGCGTTTAATAAAGTTGACATTACTAACTTTTGTGAATGTCTTAATTGAAGGACACTTGCATTTAAGGATGACAAGGGTTAAACAAATTACGGATATGATAGAAGAACGGTCCGAAGTATGACAAGAGGAGCATGCTCACCAAGGACTAAATCACGTAACGACCGCGAACAAGGTTAATGGCAAGAAACTCCCGTCGGGGCAAGCATTACCAGGTACGTGCTTTTAAATATAATCGCACAAATAACAATATGCAACAAACATGTAGAGAATGATTGTTGCATATGTTAATTAGAAACTTGGGAAACCTGAATAGAATACCTATCCAGGATACTATTTCCAAGAAAACTAAATAGAGGTGTTACTTACATAGGGCGTGATGTGAAAACTATAAAAAGGTCATGTGTGTCATGTGTTAATCGCTTACTCTGGCCAAGTAAGTAGTGGCATATGATACCATGAACTTCTTATGACGGACACATCTACATCTGATGTAGTAAGGACGTGATGAATGGGACGAAACGAAAAGGTACCCAAAACGGATCAAATAAGTAAAATATTTGATAATAAACGTAAACGCAAGCCTGAAGACGGATGCGTATTACGTTAGTATAACGAGCCCAAGGGAAGGGACAATAATCAAGTAAATGAAAATACAAACCGACCACTAAGAATGCTAAGGCATAGAGGATAAAGTTGACTATCAAAAGTGGTGAAACTCACACGAACAAGTTAAACAGGTTAGATAAAACGTAATATTGGAAAGGATAATGAGCCCGGTAATGGGGCGAGATTGAATACAAATATAGGCGCAAACCGAATAAAGGAAAGCGCGAGATATTAATGAACCCATGTAATGGGTCGGAATTAATTATGAAATGATTGCAGTCACGAATCACAGTCGGAGTGAATGAAATTTTGATGCGAAAACAAATGATTTTCAAACATAAAAAGGACGATCTACGGGATCATTATAACCTTCGGGTTATAAACAGTGTAAAGGTCTACAGGACTAAACTGACCCACGGGTCATGAATAAAAAGGAAAAGAATCATAAAGGCAACGCCCTAAAGAGGTGAAAGCCTAAAGAAATAGCCTACGAGGCTAAGTGAAAGAATCCACGGGTTACTTAGACAAGCGAGGGAACCAGTAGAGAATCCCCGCATAAAACAAAGACTGTAAAAGAATAAATTATGGACTGTCAATATCCTGGTACGGATAATTGACAAAAGATAAAGAGAAGATCCTAAACTAAAACTTCGGTTTTAGTAAGAAATAACGTTTTTACAAATATAAATTCTGATAGGAATTCAAATAGTGAACATGAAAGATACAAGTCTTGACACTGATAGGCGCAAGGCGATATATTCGAAAAGTGATATTTTCGAAAATGAAAGGTTGATATAAATTAAACATGATGTGACACGATCACGATCAAGAAATGCAATGTGAAGTAAAATCACATTACAACCAAGCGAGCGGTAAAAAGTAACTGGACTAATAAGTCTAGTTAGTGAGACAGGTTAAGGTCAATTAAATGAATTTGAAAACAAAAGTTGTTAAAAGTTAAGGATTTCACTAAAGACCTTTAAACGGGTCAAAGTAACGGATTCATAAAGAATTTGATAGTATATGAAAGCGATGGATATCGCTAAGTTAACTAAACTAATGGAAATAACGAGATTACGTTATTTCAAGTTGCACTATGTCGCATGAGATACGTAGACAATTAGTAACCAAAAAGATGTTACCATACTTTTCTGGTAGTACTAACAATTGGTTAAAAGTATAAGTAATGTTCAAAAGATTTCTCGGATCAAATGCATTGAGTTTAAACTCGATGAATTATATAAGAAAAGGTTTTGGGGACGAAACCTTTTTAAGGGGGGTAGACTTGTAACACCCTGAAAACGGGTTTGGTAATCAAACCCCGTTAATACTAAAAGACGGGTAAAGTACCGTTAGTGGTAAAAATTTACCCGGTGAGTAATTAAGATTTTTAAATAAATAAACCTAATATTTAACAAAAAGTTAAATAAAGGCCTATGGATAAATAAAGTTTATAAAAGGCCCGAATTAACGGAACCTAAAATAAACTCAGTCGTAAATTTCCCCGAACCCACTAAATTAACTAGGAATATTTAACCTAGTTAATAAGTGAGAACAGTGTTAGAAATAGTTAGGTTGTGGTCTACTTAATAACTAACCAAACATGAGGGACCAAATTGGATATCTTGAAAATAAATTTATATAAAAAAAAAATTAAACACACACACATGGTGTGTGCGTACGTGAGAAGCCAGGAGAAGCTCCAAGGAGCCAAAACCCTAACTCAATCCAATTCAGCAAATTGAAGGTCGATTTCAGTCCTAAATCAATGCATGAACACGGATTAATGATCACCCGAGCTAGGGGATCATAAGGTATGTAAAAATTTGATGATTTGTGAAGTTGTAAAATCTGAGTAATCTTCATAATCGTGAATTATGTATGGATTAGAGAGGCTATGGCTAAATTAGTGTTTTATGATTGCTTAGAAACAAAACCCTAAGTGAAAAGTTTACATAGGTTGCTATGATTTGAATAATTTGATGATTTGCTACACTTAGACAAGTGGGGTTCGATTGTGTAGTGAAGATGATGATATACACATACTTAAAATCATCATATTGGATAGTAGAAGCAAAGTACTTGAACAAAATTGTAAGATTTACTGTATGTTCATACAAGAATTGAAATGGGTTTTGTGGGTAGATGATGAACACTAGATTTATGATCCTCAATTTGATGTTATTCGATTTCCATAAAGTAAGTCTAGGTATGGTTATGCATGCTAGACATAAGAACTTGTGAATGATGTTAAAACTTGGGTAAATAACTAGTTATGAAAATTGATTGTTGATTTTATAGAATATGCCCACAAGGTGTTTGTTAAAATGCCTAAGTGAATGTTTATATGTTGAAATTACGAATGAAACGCGTAACCTTGTTTGACTAATTACGTGAAATAAGGGTTAAAACGGGTTCTAATCATAATGTTGATTTAACTTAATTGTGCCTATTGTATGATTTAAGGTAGTTGACTTTTAAAAGTCAAACTAACCAATGATAAAGTCGAATAGTAGTTTCGACATAGAAAATACGTAAGGTGGAATAGTCGTGAATTGAAATGACTAATCTAACCACCTTGTGAATGATGATAGTTTTTCGCCTAACGAGCTAGGTGGAGGATTGGGAAAGAAGCGGTCAAACGAATCAAGCACGAGAAGAAAACCGTATTCGGATGCGAGGTAAGTAGAGCTTACGCCCCTTTACATTATTTGAAAAATTACTTAATTTCAAGTATTGTATATGAATGCTACTAAGTGGTTGGTATACGATGTTCCGACACGATTCAATGAGAGTTGGAACAAGGGAAAATGGTAGGAAATCATGAATTATGGTAAAAAGGGTAAAAAGGTAAATTAGTCATGTAATGACGAACAAATAAAAACGGTTTTACTTAAAAAAACAAGTTTAAGGAAAACCGGGATAGGTTTAAAGGGATGAAATGGTAACTAAATACCATCTCATATGGATAAATGGTCAATTAGACTAAATGGGTCAAATGGTGTTGTTAACACCATTTGACAATTACATTTGACAATCGCTTGTTGAGTTTTGTAATCACAGGAAATAACATAAGTATGCGTTGCTTTAACTAGAAAGATTTAAAGCAAAAGTTATGTAAACGGGTCAATACCTTGACCCGAGCCAGGTACGCATAAATAAGCTTTTAGTTAAACATACAAATCTTGGTCAAATATTTTTGCGAAAGTCCTTCGTCGTAAAGTGAGGGACTAAAGTTGACCAAAACACCCTTGAAGGGTATAATGGGGCAAACGACACATAGGGGTTATTTTGGAACTTGCATTAAGATTATAGAATCATTAAATATGAATAAAAGTTATAGGAATACACATTTGCGGGTCAAATGCACAAAAATGGTCATTTGCGTAAAATGACCAACCGATGAGTAAATTTGGGATAATAGGTTAGTTATGTTAAATCCACCACAAAAAATAATTGTGGTGGAACATAAGCAGATATTTAGATGTGACATTACGAAGTATTGAAAAGAAAAGAGCTAGTTTTAGACCAAAAATGCATAAAAGATCCCCTAAACGGGTCAAAATGAATTACGCGCGTAACTTGGGTGTTTGGCGCGTAATTCACAAAACTTATGAATCCAAGATAGATATTTTGAGTTAAATACCTTGGTCTAAGAATTATGATTAACTAGAAACAAGTTTGGAGGTCTTAAATACAAATGGGTCAAAATGTGGATTTTTAATAATAAGCCGAATGCTTAAAAATTTAGAATTTTATTAGTTTGAATGTCGGATATAAACTCCATGAGATGGAGAATCAAATTACGATCGTGTAGGAAGAAACGGGAGATTAAACGGATACACGGATTGAAAGATACGAAAGTTTTCGTGTCAAAAACGGCAAAAAGGAATGGGACTGATACAGGGGCCACCGTAACTTACGGTGCCCACCGTAAGTTACGGTGGGGCTGAAATTATTACGGTAGTTGCCTACTGAGTTACGGTGGGTGAATTTTCATACAAGAGCCACCGTAACTTACGGTGCCCACCGTAAGTTACGGTGGAGGCCAGTTTGTAGACATTGTTTTTGGATCAAGAAATTAACGTTTGGATTTCCTTCCATTATCAATATTTTGTCTTGTACCGTTATTTAAACTATCAATACTAACATTTAAGTTGGTATTGATCGTAGGTGAATGTCGAGAGTCCCGGATGAAGATCAAGTGTCGAGCAAGAACTGAACACACGTTAAATGAAGCTTCCGCAAGTTGTTTCGTCGTTATTCTAAAACGATGAATTAAATTACACTATGTTGTTTTGCTTCAAGTTTAGAAAAGTTTTTAATAAACCCGTATTTTAGCCTGAATGTTTAAATATAAATACTCAGTAATTTGTGATTATTTACGGAAATCGCTAAATTAATTTATGGTTGTTACAATCGCATCCGCACGGGGGTGCCACCAGTCGCACGGGGGTGCGTTCCCGGGATTTCGTTGCATTCCTGATCGCACTGGGTGTGCAACGCCGAGCTGAGCCTTGTTTTCGCTTCTGCATGGGGGTGCCACCAGTCACACGGGGGTGCAACTTGCCCAGGTCAGAATTTTCCACAGAATGTTCGCAGTTCATTCGTTTCGCCCGTAAAATCCTCGTTTTCACTATCATCTTGTCTGGTATGCTGTTTTAGGCCTGTAAACAAAAGTATACCTGATTAAGTATCTGAATAACGGTTTTACGACCGAAAACGCATAAAATGGGGATAAAATGGGGGACTAAAATATGTATAAATTGGTGAATATCAATCGGTTAGTTGTCGGGTTTGGCAAACGGAGTACTAGTTAATAGCGCTATTAGGTTCAACAAATCTCACACTGTGTTGGGAGCCGGGCGTGAACTATTTACCTTGACTTTATATCAATGATGATAGACATTGATACAGGGCCCAACAAATTACGACAGTCAAGTCTTCGATACTACACAGTTTAGTAGCTTAACAGTGGGCTAACTACCGATGACATGTTTTATTAAACTAATGTATTTAAAAACTTACTTTACTTTAAACCCGAAATTGTGAATTCACCAACCTTTGTTGATATACTTGTGCATGCTTTGCAGGATGTTAGGTACCGCATGGGAGCTTGCAACATTTGGAGTGTTGTGGCTGCATTAACTATTGGTTTTGATTTTATTAAACAATGTGGTTTTAACTATTGTTTGGATTTTTTCGTTTGCTTCCGCTGTTAGTTTAAACTGTGTTTTAGACATTTAAACCTAATCACTAATTGTGTTGATTGTGATGAATTTTAATAACTTTAATATTTGTTTAACACGTTAGTGGCTTGATCCTGGTTAGTCGCACGCCTCGCGATAAAACTCCGCATATGGATTTTGAGGGTGTGACAATATTACTAGCCATTCGTATTCGGTTTTGCAATATGAATGAAAATATGTACTTCAACTGAAAGATAAAAGCTTCAATTTATAATACTTCAGCTTTTCGATCCCATATATTTTCACTCTTATAAAACAATTTACTTAAGTCTCACTATAAGGGTGTCCGGGGCGCTTTGCGGGGAGGGATGCGGGGTGTCAAGTCCCCGAGCGGGAACACCGCCGCCATCAACTCGGGGAGGCTAAGCGGTGAGTGGGAGCGGTGTGTATTCACCGATGAGAGATGCAAATTTTTTTTAGTTTTTTCTTTTTTTTCCTTGTGATTTTTGAGTTTTTCCTTGTGATTCTTGAAGAACAAAGTGCAGAAAAAGAAGAAGAAGAAGGGCAGGAGGAAGAAAGAAGAAGAAGAAGAAGAAGAAGAAGAAGAAGAAGAAGAAGAAGGGGAGGAGGAGGAAGAAAGAAGGAGCAGAAAATGATTTTTGAGTTTTTTTTTCCTTGTGGTTTTTAATTTAAAAAAACACTTAAATTTTTTTATTACTTTTAAAAATACCCCTCAAACTTGTTTTTAATTAAATGAAATGTTCTATTTTTTATTTTTATTTAGTTTTAATTTATTTAAATTATGTTTTACTTTTATAAAAATATTTATATAAAAAAAATAAAACCAAGTCCCCCAAGAGAGGAGTGCCGCCATCAAATTGAGGGTGTGGGAAGAGTTAAGAGGGGAGTTGACGTGGCGCGTGCTGATTGGGGGGAGTTAAGAGAGGTCACTCCCCTAAGAGAGGAGTGCCCCTCTCACCCTAAGTACACTTCTATTTACATCTTCGCTATGCATGTACGTCTATTTTTTATGCGTATTCAACCACACATCATTGATTTATCTATATCTTTTGAAGATCTAAAAGACAAATTTCTAGATAGACCCTTTTAAGACAAATATCATCAACACATTATGGGTGCATTGATGTGGATAAGAGAGCTCCATATCTAGCGTGCTTAGCGATTACAAGTTTTTAGCCTGATGTCATGCAAATAATCCACCAGCTCCGTTGTAGGAAAAGTGCCTTTGACCGCTACTTTTTTTAGAACCAAGACTTCCATCCCTATAATGATACCCACAAAAATCCAAAATTAGAACATCATCACTTTCTAATATTAATGATACACACGCATTATTAATTAAAAAAAAAACCTGTTTTCGAGGTTTTTCTTGCTTCGGCTTCTTGGGCTCATCTCTCAACGGTTTTTGGACCTGCGATATAAGCTCAACTTTTTGGTGGCACATCTTTTGGACTCTTTCTAGAACCTTCAATGGATCTGCTTTTCTTCCCTTTACTACCACCTTTTGTGTCTCACAATCCGTCACAACATCTTCGACACCTATTTTTCAAAAAAAAAAAAAACTTAATTATAAATTATACCAAAATAAGAACAATAAAGAAACTCCATAAAACTAAAAAAATAGAAAAGAGTACAAACCCTCAAAGCCTTTAAGGCATCGTCGGACTTTTCTAGCACAACCTTCGCAATCCATGAATACATTCAAAACAATCTCTTGCGGCGAGGGAGGTGGTAGCTGGTGTTTTAACCCCTTTACCATTTCCTCATCTCCGAAAGCCGGTTTTTTTTCTTCGACCTCTTTCTCTCCCTTCTCCAGATTCTTTACCTAATGAAAAACAACAATCTATATCATCATCCTCTATAAACACATTATCTATAATCTTAAAAGTGAAAGTCGGTGGTATTTACCACTTTCGTCCCTGTTTGGCTTTTTACAGTTTGACCCTTCTATTTTCTTTTGTTCTTATTTCTCATCCTTTGCCACGTCTCTTCCGCTGTATACGTGTCCTTTCCCTTCTCTTCTCTTCCCTGCCTTCTTTTCTTTTCCACATACACATTGCAGAGAACAAGATTTAGAGAGAGAGAGCGAGAGAGAGTTAGAGAGGATTCTGGAGAAGGAGACCACCGCTTACTTCACCCTCATCTTCTGTTCCATTTACGAGGCCTGTGTTGATTACTTGCGATAATCACCAACAAAAGAACTTCGTAAGACAATATTTGTGATGGTTTTCTCTCCCTAATCGTTCGCTTTGTGAGGAGTTATGGTAATCTCATTAGCCTAAACCCTAGATTTTTAAAATTTCTTTGTAAAACATGATTGTTAAGTTATATGTCTATCCACTTGGATTGATTTCATTTTCAATTTGTTCAGTTTGCGACTAGGGTTGAGATTTTAAGTTTTCTTTTGCATTGCTGAATTAGTTGTTATAGTATTAGGTAAAATGGTTATTAAAGCTAAACAATCACATTTGGAGAAGATTATACTATTTGTGGAGAAAATATGTTGATTGCTTACACACTAAGTGGAAGAAAGAAGTTCTTTAGACCATGGCCGATGTATTGAAGATTTGATTTAGATAATAGTAATACCATGATACCCAAGGTGGTTCATATGTAGATACATAGTAACATAGATAGAGAAATGAGATGGTTCTTAGTCAACCCCTGAGATCAAACACAAAAAAACTTGTAGACAAAAGGTCAAAGTGTGAAGATTGACCAGGTCTCTTATTTGCAGATGGGTCAGCAAATTATGAATCAGTAGGGTCAGATTCTCAGCTAGACCCCTTTGTAGGAAATTTCTAGGTGAGGTTTGCAATATTAATTATTAATTCTATTACTAAAACTGCTTGGCCGTATTTACAAAAACAGAGTTATGTGTATTGACCCATTTACATTTTATAACATAAATGGTATATTTTCTGTGTTTGTTGATTGTTAATGTTAGACCATGAAATCTAATGAAGTTTCTTTGACTTCTGCAGTAAACGACCATGCTCTTGACAGTTTTTTTTAGGCAGACTGCAAGGGGTCTTTTTTTAAACATTATTACAAGGATTGCAAGGTCCTCATCACCTCTACAGGTGCAGTTTGGAATTGGATTCAAGCAGGTAGCGCGGTTGCCATTAACTCGGGTTGGAAGTAAGTTCCAAAACAGTTAGTAGAGGTGTATATTCCTTTACATGAGTTAATGTGTGAAAACACTAAACATTTGAACACTTGACATTTACAAACACGGACAGGTGCAATGACGCGCCGCAACGCGTGCGATGTTGAATGTAAAGATATACTAATGGTTTTTGCGTTTACGTTGCAGGTTTTTAGCTGGTACCATCCGATCAGGTTAGGATGCAATATCCTCTCTATTTGTTTTGTTGTCTATTTTAGTTGTCTTATTGCTGTGTTATAACTTTAGTGTGACCGATTTCTTTTTTATGTCTACTTCACGAGAAAGGGGCTGTAGACGGAACAATGGCTGTGAACAAAGTTGCGGTACCGACAGCTATAATCCTCGCGACCTCGGATCCTAAAATTGCGAACAAAAAGAAGAATGCAGCTATCACCCGGTACATAGCTTTACCTACGCAGAAGTATTCATTTTTAAATGTCAAAGCAAAAGAATATAATGGCATGTATATTGTTTGTTACGGAAACAAAAATCATGAACATCTCCTTACTGGTTCATGAGAATGAAACAACAGAAAAGCAAGCAAAAGAGGATACTGGGCAAGGTAATCCCCAAAACAATTCGAAATGTAACCAACAGGATGGGCATTTTCAAGGTACATAAAATATTTTGCAGGTTACATAAAATTATCTAATACACAACTCTTTAAATATTTTTTCTTAATCATATATGCAGTGATAAATTTAATCCTACAACAAGAACTTCAAACGAAGTGTGTCATATGGCGTTTTGGCAACGTGCAAGATTTTGACATAAATAACAAGAAGGGGACTGACTAGAAAGGCAATTAACAAGGCCAGTAGCTTTTGTATTAAAATAATCCATGACAAAAGATTCTAATGTTAGAAGAATATAAGCAAGGTATCTAAGCTATAGTTTGTAACATAATGTAACTTTGGCTCATGAAAGCTGATGAACAACTAATATGTCAAGTTAGCCATTAGATGTTTGCAATGTACCCGCGCCGCAACGCGCGCGGGTCTAATTACTAGTTTTTATTAAAACCCAAAAGAAACTCATTGTCACACCAGATTATTATGAAAAGATGATATATATAAAAACAATAAGAATAATTGGCAACCTCATATTTCTTCTCTTCTGATTTAGAAGTTTCTTTTAGCTCTAGTTCATTAAGCCCCTCCGTGAGTGATGGTGATAGAAGCTCAACATTTCGGTGACTTTTCATCTTAATTCTTTCTAGAACCTTCAACGGATCAGCTTTTTCTCCTTTGACCACAACCTTATGAGTCTCACAGTCCGTAACAACATCTTCAACGACTATATTTCATTTCAAAACAACTAAATTATTGATTATAGCAAAAAAAAATTCCATCAAGAAACTAGAAAAAGAAAAGAGTAAAATGCACGGATAGTCACTGTGGTTTTGTAAAATAACACCTATAGTCCCTAACTTTTGAAAATTACACAGGTGCTCCCTGTGGTTTGACAGTTTGTTACTCGGATAGTCCCTAGAGTAGATGAGGGTTAGTTTTCTTAGTTAAGTGGGTGTGAAATGACCTTAATGTCCTTAGTGTATTAAAAATATTAAAATATTAAAAGATAAAAGTTAACTCAAGTGGGCCCCACCCCCACCTCCTGCAACTCCCTCATTGACTGCAAACTCCCAAACACCACCACTCTCGATGCCATCACCACTGATGGGGTACGGTATTAAACCCGACCCGAGCGGTCAGACTTCCCGTTACGTATTGCTTTTATATTAATTTATTATTGTTGCTACTAACCCAACCGCGAGGCCCAACGCGATGTAGTTTACACTACTTTGGGCCGGGGCTTGTAGAGATAACCCCTAACTGGGCCTGGCCCATTGAGGTTAGGGGAGGCCCATATCCCCCTATATAAAGAGGTCTTCACCTCTTGAATAGGGTAGAGCATATGGAGCCGCCACACTTTTTGTAGCTGGAAACAGGAGAATCTTCTCCTACCGGCAATCTCTACAGCTCCACTTTCTTTTCTTCTCCATTGCAGATCTAGGTTCAAGAGGAAGAACAATGTGTGATTCTTCACCCTTATGTAGAACGCGGTCCAGTCATCCCGGGAGTGATACCGTGTTTCTTCATTGGCGCCCACCGGTTCAAAATCTAAATCAAAGAATCAAAACTCGTTGTTCTCTTCTCCCCATCTCAGATCTGCTGTTTTAAGATTTCTAGATCCAGGTCTGTTTTCTTCAGATCTGCGTTTTTTTTAACCAGGTCCAAAAGTTTTTGACCAAGAAATCATCAGATCCGAGCTCCATTGAGCTCCAAAAACAATCTCTCGTTCTCTCCTACAAATTTGAATCTGTACCACATCTTGCTGTGATTGTCTTTCCAAATCTTCTAGATCTAAATTTTTTGCAAGATCCCACAAGATTCTCGGCTTTAAAGCCGAACAAATCAGTCACAGCCCCAAAGGGGGCCCTATGCCTCCATCAACAAGTTTCGCCATCATTTATGCATAAAACAAGTAAGTCAACTACTCTACTGTTTCGGGTGCAAACCTTTTTCAAAGTAAGGTTATGACAAAAACCATGTGAAACAAATGTTTACAAAAAAAAAAAAAGAAACGAATCGCAGAATTCTTTTACATCACCTTTTAAAAACCCCATGTGCTTCATTAATTTAATATTCAGTGACTATGGGAGAGCTTATGAAATATGTGATTAATAGCTTTGAGTTTGGTGCTTGGAACCGAGAGTTGTTTCAGCTTTTGTTATTCTAAATTATTTTTAAATAATAGATAAAAAAGGTTAGCTGTCGTCCATAATTTTTAAAGGAACTACAGCTGTCTTCCATCCTTCCTAAAGGTGAGCTGTGTTATTTTAAACGACTATTTAATAAAAAAAAAAAAAAAAGAAAGCCATCATGGTAAATACGACAATTCCAAAAACCTTTACAGCTGTAAAGGGCAAACAAACAGCTAATGAGCTGTCAGAACGTACACTGGCACATGCTCATATATACTGAAAATAAGTTATAAGAATAACAATTCTTGTTTTACAAAACGATGTCACCGCGCATGGCAAGCATACTCCCCGTTACCCGCGCACATGTAGACATGTTCTTCATCTCGCGCGGTTAACAAGTTCCGCTTACTCGCGCGCCGGGTTGCTCATGTTCTACGCTTACTCGTTTTACAACCATGTCACCGCGCGCGAGTACGCGCGAGCCTTGCTGCACAAACACCACCTCGCGTCGAAACCACTGTTGGACGCACTCCGCCGCGCAGGCATGCGCGCCTCTTGCCGGTTATACTTCACCTCGCGCATCTTGCCGGACAAGCACCATCCTGCGCCGGCATGCTTCCCTACTTCACGCACTGCAAACATGCTCTACCGGAGGATCACCTCCACTTCGCGCAGCGCGAAATGGTACAACTAGGGGGATTTCCTACACCGTGGTTCACAGGCGGGATCCCCTAACACAAGCTCTGCCACATCGCGCATGTTCGGTGGTGGAGTAATTTGGATACAGCGATCTATTCTCTCAAAAACCAGATTAAAGCTACAAGATCTACAAGAATTGACTAAACCCTAAGAGAGAGAGAACAATGATCAGAGATATTTTGTACGCCTTTTTGTTATGATCCCAAAGCACTAATATATATGCTCCGACAGCTGAACGGGTTTCCTTATAACCCGGAACACACCCGGGCCTTCTATGCGAGACACTCCAGCCCAACACCTTTTATCTTGCAACCGCAACAAGGCCCAGTCCAGCTATCTCTCAAGCCCACTCCAATAGTGTTCAGCCCAGTATACCTCACATATTAAACATTCCAACATTAAACATAGTTAAACAAAACTAACTTAAACATTCAGATTATTAACTTGTAATGAAGGTAATATTAATAATATACCCATATTAACGTTTTAACACCTTCTTGCACGCTACATGAGTTAGTGTATGGCTTTTTAAACTACATCATAAACTAGTATATGGGCAGGCATTTATATTGACCAGCACGATCGTATTGTCTATATCTGTACAACCAGTACTTGAAATTCGATGACACAAACAAATCTTTTTTACCAGTAGAAAGGGCAAATGCAAATTGTTATTCTTCAAAATGATTGAAACAATATTACTACTATCGTCGCGGTGTGATACCGCCGTCCGCAAACCACATCAAGTTTTGGGTAAGATTTACTCCTTAAATAAGGACCCGGTTTCGTGAAACTCATGTGTACATGTCAGTCCCTTACAATGACTCGACTATTTACATTGTTATTTCAATTCTACTAACATTTTTAACAGCAATAAACTGAGAGACTAGCATGGTGCAACACCATTTGGAGGGCCAAAATTGTTCACATATTGCGAAATATGGATGCACGGAACAAACACCTCCTAAGGATGAAGTTTCGGTATTAACACTTTCCACATATCACCCTTTATTACGACTTACCTTGTCAACTTATTTGCAGGACTAGCAATACATTCAATCGGTAAAACGCAACGGGTGATTCTCACGCACGCCGATGAAAGCCTAAAAAGCGCCCTTTACTTATGAGCACGCCGGTCTCCATAGGAGTCTGCTGCTCTACATACGAGCATCTCAGCCTTCATGCGAGCCTGCCGCTCCACATACGAGCACGTAAGTCGCCATCCGCGCAAGCTCCTTTACGTACGAGCACGTAAGTCGCCGGCCGGCGCATGCTCCATTACTTATGAGCACGTAAGTCGCCGACGGGCGCATGCTCCTTTACATATGAGCACGTAAGTCGCCACGCGCGCATGCTCCTTTACAAACGAGCACGTAAGCCGCCACGCGCGCAAGCTCCTTGACATTTGAGCACGTAAGCCGCCACGCGCGCATGCTCCTTGACATTTGAGCACGTAAGTCGCCAACCGCGCATGCTCCTTTACATCTGAGCACGTAAGTCGCCAACCACGCATATATCTTTACATTTGAGCACGTAAGTCACCACGCGCGCATGCTCCGTTACATTTGAGCACGCAAGTCGCCAAGCGCGCACGCTCCTCTACATACAGGCCATTAGTCGCCTCGCGCGCATACTTCATTACTTACGAGCACGTAAGTTGTCGTGCGCGCAAGCTCTTTTACATACCAACACGTTGATCCCCATACGAGTCTGTTGTTCTACATACGATCATCTCAGCCTCCATGTGAGTCTTGCCGCTACACATGTAAGCACGCTAATCTTCACGCAACCCTACTGCTTTACATACGAGCGTGTGTGTCACCCGCGCGCGCATGCTTAGCCATATATGAAAACGCTTACAAAACATAAACTGTGCTACAAATGCACGCACCACTTTGGGTATACGCAAAAACACATTGGCTGAAATAAAGTTTCGCTTACACCTACAATCTTCAAGACAAGCCACATCTCCTTGCTTCATGCCACATTGTTGTTGTGTCACACCAGAGGATTAGCGCAGGCTCGGGTCTCCACTTCATTATTCCTGACGCAACTTTATGCCAATTCTCATTCGCGATAACCTGTTCAAAGTGGATTAACACGTGCAACTATTGTAGACAGCAGTTTACAAAGATTCAAACACTATAAATACATACGCTTCATGGCTTAAGACACGCGCGCACCTTGCGCTAACCAACAGAAGTCACACCATAGGGTGAATATTTTACAATAGCCACACGACTGTGTGCGCACCGCTAAAGCTGGGCCACACTCACCTGACAGGCGAACCGTCAATGACAACATAATGATCGCCGCGTCAGCAGCCAACTCAAGGGGCACCAACAACGACATTTTCACCCTGTCAGAATTTAAATTTCGAGAAATTTCTCGCCTAAAATTACAACGAAACTGCAAGTTGAAGTTAGCAAGGGTTGCGCCGCATGCTTCATCAACCAATGATCATGCGCGCCAGCTCTCAAAAGCAACAGGTATCAATTAACAAGCCTGGTAGCCGCGCCGTAGTAATTGACAAACACTTACACACGCGCCAGCTACCAAGACCTAGCAAATTCTTTAAAGACCAGCACGCCTTTCCTTTCTCTTTTTCCTGAGTCCAGAGCTCCAACCATTCACTTCGCGCATGGAAGCAGCACTGGACTGGGGGGACTTAAAGGGGTATGGTCCCAAAAAGCCGCGCAGACCATACTTCTTATGCGTTAATCAAACTAATCTACAGACCACGCGCGGGCTGCTTGGACAAAACCTAAGCCGAGCGCGAGGTTCAAACAGGATTGAAGATCAGATTCAGCACTTAGCATCCTGAATGAAGGCCCTCAATCCCTAAGCCTTGCGCCAGCTGGTCGGACACACACCAAAGGCCGGGCAAGGGTGGCGGCGCAGGTTCATTTCAGGAAGCATGAAAGGTACGAGTGGGAGAAGAGCAAGCCAATCAGCGTCCAACAGGTTGTATTCTATCGCGCTCCATGATTAACAATCGGGCGTGAGGCAGAAGGAACGCAAGGACGCCTACGTGGTTCCAATCAGGGTACGCCAGCACCAAAGATCTTCTAGAAGACACAAACGGTTGGCACCAAAGGGACAGAGAGGATATTCTTTGTCGTCGTCTTCAGGCCCAAGGCCCATCAGCCCATCTCCTTCTAAACTACTCCGACTAAAGATAGGGTCCTTCATACACAGGAAGGGCCGTAGCTAAGCTCAGGAAGGATTAAGAAGATTAACCCTTATGGTCGAAACATAAACCCAACTAATAAACCTAAAACTAGTTACGTACGCGCAACCTTGACAAGCTCATGGCAATGCGCCAATAGCAACTACCCGCAATCAAACAGCGTGCGCCAGGTTTGCCCAATCAATTTCCACGATGAACAACCACGGGATATTCATTATTCCATTTATCTCTACTCACAGTGAAAGACAGACGCAACAAGCATGGACAACAACTTTCCCGCATCTGGACGACTGGTAAGCCTAAAACTCAATCTTTACTTTCGAGCACTCCTAACAAGTCTAGTACTCCTACCATGCTTGCACGTGGAGCAGCACTAGACTGGGGGACTTGATGGGGTACGGTATTAAACCCGACCCGAGCGGTCAGACTTCCCGTTACGTATTGCTTTTATATTAATTTATTATTGTTGCTACTAACCCAACCGCGAGGCCCAACGCGATGTAGTTTACACTACTTTGGGCCGGGGCTTGTAGAGATAACCCCTAACTGGGCCTGGCCCATTGAGGTTAGGGGAGGCCCATATCCCCCTATATAAAGAGGTCATCACCTCTTGAATAGGGTAGAGCATATGGAGCCGCCACACTTTTTGTAGCTGGAAACAGGAGAATCTTCTCCTACCGGCAATCTCTACAGCTCCACTTTCTTTTCTTCTCCATTGCAGATCTAGGTTCAAGAGGAAGAACAAGGTGTGATTCTTCACCCCTATGTAGAACGCGGTCCAGTCATCCCGGGAGTGATACCGTGTTTCTTCAACCACCCTTTTCCAAATCAAACCTGTCTTGTTCCTCAAACCTGGGTCTTGTGTGGTTGATTGAGGGGAGAAGATAGAGGTGTATTAATGACAGATGAGTGCCTATGGTGATGGTGATGGTGGGTGTGGGTGGCGGTGGAGCTGGGTGGCTGGTGTATTACGAATTCAAACTGATTGAGCACAAATCGAATCCAAATTTTCTCCAACATTTTTGGGGGATTTGAGTGGATGAATGTAATGGCAGTTTGTATTTCACAGCTACTATTGAGCACAATCTTGGTTTCCCTATACATATATCTAACTACCTAATTAAATAAGGGTTTGATCAGTTGAGACCCCAACAATTCAACTACATAACATTTCTCAATGACTCCTCTGATTGTTCAATGTTGAAGCCATGGCTGCCGGAGAAGACAACTTCTTGGTTTGGGAGAGTGATCGGAGATTGGCTTTGGTGTGGTGATGGATGGCTCTGTTGGTGTAGTTCCACCGTGCAAACCCTTGGTCTTTGAGTGCCTCCACCAAAACTACAGTTCCAGCCACCATCCATGCTCTGGTTGTTGAACTCATCTAAGTGGGCTGTGATGTTTTTGTTTTGTAATCAAAGTGAAGTGATTGATGATGAATCAGAGGAGTTGAATGGGGAATTAAGCCTAGGTTTGAGGAACAAAACAGTGCGAATTATTTTGTTAGTACTAAGGGCATGTTGGTCATTTTACATGGAGTTAACGAAGAAAACTAACGGACATCCACTCCAGGGACTATCTGAGTAACAAACTGTCAAACCACAGGGAGCACCGGTGTAATTTCCAAAAGTTGGGGACTATAGGTGTTATTTTACAAAACCACAGGGACTATCCGTGCATTTTACTCAAAAGAAAAATATACAAACCCTCAAAGCCTTTAAGACATCGCTTGACATCTCTAGCACAACTTTCACAATGCATGTAAACGCTCAAAACAATCTCATGTTGTTGTGAGGGACATGGTGTCGGGTCTCTTGAATCCTCTCCCTTTTTCTTCTCTCCAATGCTCGGCTTTGCTTCTTCCTCCGGCTTCTTTATAAAACACTACCAAAAGGACTTTATATAAGTAATATTGTAGATTACTATTGGTATCAAGGACTTTATGACAAGTGTAACAACTTACTAGTTGATGATCAATAGCTTCTTGTAACCGATCCACGAGCTCCTTCATTGTTGGACGTTCTTCTCTGTTCTTCAAACATTGATAGGCAATCTTTGAAAACATACGTAACGAATCTGTGTTCATCTGCTTATGTAAATAGGAAGGAATGATCATGTCTAGTGTTTTCCTTATGTAATGTTTTTCCACTAGAACATTTAAATATCGACGGTCATCATTGTATGATGGAACATATGCGAGCCTTCCACACAAAACTTCCCACAGAACGACCCCAAAAGAGTAGACGTCAGATTTTTGGGTGAGATAACCGTTGTTACAGTAGTCTGGATCAATATATCCTTCTGTGCCACACGGATGCAAGATAAGAAAGCTAGCCTGCATATTGGCAGGGCGTGCTCTTGACAACCCAAAATCTGAAATTTTTGCCTTCCAGTCTTCATCCAAAAGGATATTGGGGCTTTTCACATCGCGGTGGAATATTCCAAGTTGAGACCCAACGTTTTCGTGAAGGTATTGTAACCCCCGGGCAGCATCTAGGCAAATCCATAGGCGTTGGATCCAGGTTAGATATCCGTTGTTTAAATGCTTGTCAAGACTACCGTTGCTTTCATACCTATAAACAAGAATCTTCTCGCCATCTTCGTCGCAGAAACCACGAAGAGAGACAATATTTTCATGTTTATATTTTGAAAGCAAAGCTATCTCTGTCTTAAATTCCTTGTCTCCTTGCCCAAGCATTTGCCTATAAACCAACCGCTTCACCGTGATGGAGCCGTGTTTTTTGGATATGCCTTTGTATACAGGCCCAAATCCACCTTCTCCAATGAGATTCTCTTTGGCAAATCCATTAGTTGCCAATGATATCTCCCGGAGAGGAATCTGCAAGTGCTTCACATCTTTAATGGAAGGCATGATCTTTGATGCAACTTTGTGTTTAAAGGCAAAATCCATTCAAAGAAAAGGGGGTAACTTTGTGGTTGGGATATTTTTTTTAAAAGATTAACTGGAAGTGACTTACTGAAGACCGACCGCTAGATGAGCTGTTTTTATATACAAGTACTGGGTACAAGGAAATGTGAAGGATACATCTTGAAAGAAGTACAACGCGTTTTGCATACTTTTAATTAATTGGAATGATGAAAGGGACACCCGTGTTAGTTGAATAAGATTATCTCCAATGGTTTCTTGGAGAGCAAGCCCTTAGAGAGGTGGGGGTGGTCACTAGTGATAGAATTCCATCACTCACAAACATCCAATCAAGTTCTGCCATGTCATCAACCATTTTTCATCACTCACAACCTTTTTTAGTGGCAATGGTAATCACTCACCACCACACCCAACAATTTCCCCCAACCAACAATTCCTCTCACAAAATCTGGCCATCACGCGTTGATTTTTACACGCGTTATAGTTTGCAGCCATTTCCACGCGTGATAAAATGATGGTGGCGGTGGGAATTGTTTGTTTTCACGCGTTATTTTTTGGCCATCACGGTGCTATAACTGACCGCCCCCACCGCCCTTAGAGGTCTTTGATGCCTTTACCATTGGAGCTCATCCATCCTTAGAGGCCCTTAAGTGAGATGCCCTTGCACAAGGGCATCATGTGTTTGTCTTGGTTTATGTGATGAGGTGGGCCCAAAGTAAAAAAAGAAAAGTTTTATTGAAATATTGTGTGTAATGGGTAGTTGATGAGGTGTAAATTAAAGAAGGTAATGATATTTGTAGGGTTGGAGATGAAATAAGGGTTTTTAAGGATTTGTAAATATATTATGTGGCAGATGACGTGGCAGCTAAAGGCTAAGGACGCCTTTAGCATTGGAGATAGTCTATGAATTAGAAAAACTTGGGAGAGAAGGAATGCATGTAATATTTGGAAACTTTTCTATTATAATAATACTAAATATCAATAAAAGTTTGGTATAATTTGATAATTTAATAAATAGTTGGGCCAAATTAGTTAAAACTAGAACACAACCTGTATTTTTATTCGTTTAAAAATATCAACTCGTTCTGAGAATTTGGTATACTGGTAATTTGGCCTGCCTAAGCTGCTAACGCTATATCATGGAGAGAAATCTGCAAGTGCTTCACATCTTCAACGGAAGTTGTGTTCGTTTGTTTGTAAGCTTAACTATAAAACTACAATCAGTGTTTTCGTGTTTGACTATGTATAAACTTTGTGTTTCTGGTATAATAATATGTACTTAACTATGTATAACTATGTTTGGTGGCAAAATGGATTTAGATTGCAAAGTGACTTTGTGGGTATGTTTCTATGAAAATATCTTTGAAAATATTCCGAACCCCCAGGAAAAAATCATGGGTGCGTCACCGATGATTGCGTGTTGGAGGAGTTGAAAAGTCAAAAAAGAGAAAATTTTCTCTAACAAAGCCATAAAGGATCTTGGGGTTCTTGTGGTACAAAAATAGTTCAATATATAAGTTCATTATGTGGTCTAGTTGGTGTAAATTGCTTTTAATGTAGGTTGTCTTGTTGGGTGTTGGTTCGGGTTGCCCCTAATTAGTGTAGGGGCTGCTCACGTTATGAATGAAGTTAACTTTCAAAAAAAAAGTTTTTCTTTAATTGGTCCAATAGGTTTTTTAATTTTTGTTGATTTCTACCACCCCACCCTATCACCACCACCGCCTCCAACATCCGACCAAGATCTGGTTGTTACAAATCGAGTTCCGGCAACAACACCACCAAAACCACCTCTTCTATTGCAACCAACCACCAATCCACCACCATCAACTCCACCATCGCAACCACCTCTCTTTCCTTCGACCCAAACCCCTAAAATTCCTATCCAAAATTAATCCTCTTGTTTACAAACCCATAACCTTCAATCCCTGTCAAAATCCAAAACCTTGATCTCAATTAATCATAGGTGGCTTTGGCACTATAATGTGACAAGTCAAATTAGGGGGCGAGAACGATCCGATGTTTGTTTAGGGGTTCGGTTTGCAAGTCGATTTCATCGTCATGGGGTTTGCTTTTAACGGGTTGGATTTTGAAATTTAAATATGGGCTTCGTGGCATGGCCGGCCCTAAAGGTGGGCGGGGAGGACCACCGACCAGGGCCCAATTTTCCGAAAGGCACGTTATTTAAAAAAAACTCCGATATGTATATGTAAAAGTAAATAAATTAATAGGGTATATCCATACAAACACGAACATAGGCCCACTAACAAAACTATTTTTATGGTTTATATTAGTTATTACCCCATTGGCATTAGGTTTAGACCTTTAGTGAGCCCAATACCCAATTTCGTTAAGGCTCAAGGACACTTTTTTTCGAGCTCGAACAGGGTACATGAATTCTCAGGGTCGGCTATGCGTCGTGGCAAGAACGATACGGGGTTTGTTTGTTTTTTTTTCAAGAACGATCGTGTGTTAGTTTAGATTTTAAAGTTTGAATATGGGTTTGATTTTAAACGGGTTCTAAATGGTGAGAGATTGAGAGCTCGTGAAGTGGTCACTTGTTGGTGGTGGGTCACTGGTATGTTGAATAGTAGCGAGAAGAATATGGTGGTTGGTTGTTTCTTGATTGACACTGGTGGTCTTCGATTGATGTTGGTGATCTTCAAACGGTGGAGGGATGATGAGATAGTGGGGTTAGTAAAAGAGATTGAGGGAGTGTTGAGTTTTTAATTTAGATGTATTTTTTTTTAGAGTTAAGTTCTTTTTGAGTCCCTGTGGTTTGTGTAGTTTAACTGTTTGAGTCCAAAAATCAAACTTGTCTTGATTTGAGTCCCTGTGGTTTTGTATTTTTAACCATTTGAATCCAAAATGCAAACCTCATCCAAAAACCATTTGGATTCAAATGGTTAAAAATACAAACCACAGGGACTCAAATCAAGAAAAGTTTTTGCATTTTGGATTCAAATGGTTAAAAATACAAACCACAGGGACTCAAATCAAGACAAGTTTGATTTTTGGACTCAAACAGTTAAACTGCACAAACCACAAGGACTCAAAAAGAACTTAACTTTTTTTTTTAATTTAACAAGGGCAATTTAGTCAATGCACAAAGATAAGGGTTGTTTAACGAAAATTATTAACTGGGTTAGTCTCGAAGGACGTAACATGCAAAATTTATTAACATAAAGTAATAATAATAATAATAATAATAATAATAATAATAATAATAAAATAATTTAAGTTCACCCCACCTTATTTTAACGGTGGAAATTCTATGAACCGTGCATTGTCTTTTTTGGCCAAGACATCACCACTAGTTAGACATCAGCCGCTGGCTAACCATCTCATCCACCTCGCTGGGTTCCTTTTCTTCCCAAAATATTGAGTAGGTTTGAGCACCAAGTCCTTAGAAAAACGGGTTGGGTTTGATACCACCACTATCAAGGTACTTCAACCGAAAGATAAAAGCTTCAATTTATAATACTTTAGCTTTTCGATCCCATATATTTTCACTCTTATAATACAATTTACTTCAAGTTTCACTATACGTGCACTTCTATTTACATCTTCACTATGCATGCACGTCTATTTCTTTATGCATATACAACCATACATAATTGATATATCTATTTTTTTTAAGATCTAAAAGACAAATTTCTAGATAGACCCTAGTTTTAAGACTAAATATCATCAACACATTATGGGTGCATTGATGTGGATAAGAGAGCTCCATATCTAGCATGCTTAGCGATTACAACTTTTTTTGCTTGATGTCATGCAAATAATCCACCAGCTCCGTTGTAGGAAAAGTGCCTTTGACCGCTATTTTTTTTAGAACCAAGACTTCCATAGTTCCATCCCTATAATGATACCCACAAAAATCCAAAATTAGAACATCATCACTTTCTAATATTAACATACACACGCATTATTATTCATAATTAAAACCTTTTTTCGAGGTTTTTCTTGCTTCGGCTTCTTGGGCTCATCTCTCAACGGTTTTTGGACCTGCGGTATAAGCTCAACTTTTTGGTGGCATATCTTTTGGACTCTTTCTAGAACCTTCAATGGATTTCTTCCCTTTACTACAACCTTTTGTGTCTCACAATCCGTCACAACATCTTCGACGCCTATTTTTCAAAAAAAAAAAAAAAAACTTAACTATAAATTATACCAACATAAGAACAATAAAGAAACTCCATAAAACTAAAAAAATAGAAAAGAGTACAAACCCTCAAAGCCTTTAAGGCATTGCCGGACTTTTCTAGCACAACCTTCGCAATCCATGTATACATTCAAAACAATCTCTTGCGGCGAGTGAGGTGGTAGCCGATCTTTTGACCCCTTTACCATTTCCTCATCTATGACAGCCGGTTTTGCTTCTTTCACCGGTTTCTCTCCATCCTCCAGATTCTTTACCTCATGAGAAACAACAATCTTTAACGTCACCCTCTATAAACACATTTTTTTTTATTAAAACTCAAAAGAAACTCATTTTCATACTAGAGGGTAGGGATCATGTACATTAATCCAGAAGTGTGAGAATTGTATTATAACACTACATATAACACCATATAACACCATATAAACACCGTATAACAATATGTAACACCATATAACACCATATAACACTATGTAACACTATATGACACTATATAACAATATATAGCACTATACATCTATCATAGACATGCTATTATACAAACTATAGTGTTATATTTGTTATATAGTGTTATGTAGTGTTACATAGTGTTATATGATGTTATACGATGTTATATGGTGTTACATATTGTTATACGGTGTTTATATGGTGTTATATAGTGTTATATATAGTGTTATAATACACTTCTCACACTTCTGGATTAATGTACAGGATCCTTAATCTCATACTAGATTATTATAGAATTCAAATGGGGTTTAGCAAATCCGAAAGGGACTTTAGGGTTAAAAAATTGTTGCTGATTAATTATTTTATGTAATAGACTTGCAGAAAACCAAAAGAACTTTAGTTAAAGTCTTTTATGTATTATACTTAGGGTATGTGGGGCTAAACTTTTTGAAACAACTTATTGACTTATTGGCTTTTTCCCCTTACATACACCCTTATTGCCAAACATCATTTTAGAGCTTATGATACACCCTTAATAAGTCAATAAGTTGTTTCAAAAAACTCAGCCAAGCATGCCCTTAGCAGCCGGGGAAAATTGTTAAATATAAATAGATAATTAAATTACTTGTATATAAAAGTTATTCAGAATTAATAATGACAACCTCATTTTTCTCCTCTTCCGATTTAGAAGATTCTTGTAGCTCCAGTTCCTTCAGATCCTCTACGACTGGTGAGTGGTGATAGAAGCTCAACTTTTCGATTGCTTTTCTTTTTAACTCTTTCTAGAACCTTAAACGGATCTGCTTTTTCACCCCTCACCACGACCTTATGAGTCTCACAGTCGGTAAAAACATCTTCAACACCTATTTTTTTTTTAAAAAAAACAACTTAATTAATAACTATATATACCAAAAGTTACAATCAAGAAACTACAAAAGTAAATGTACAAACCCTCAAAGCCTTTAAGGCATTGCCTGACTAATCTTGCACAGTCTTCACAATGCATGAATGTTTTCAGAACAATCTCTTCCCGGGAGAGAGATGGTGTCAGGTCTCTTGAATCCTTCTTCTTTACAACCACCTATTACAAAACAACCAATTACTTTTTTTTTTTGACCAAAAGGACTTTATATAAGTAGTATTGTAGATTACTAGTGGTATCAAAGGAGTAAAGCGAACTGATGTCAATAAAGTAGGTAAAATTAAGGAAATGCAAACTGCAACGACTTACTAGTTGAATATGAATAGCTTCTTGCAATTGTTCCACCAGGGGCCGAACTAATTAAGATTGAGTCGTAGCACGGGCTACGGCTCAACCCCGTATTCGTATTCGCAGTGTAATTTTCTTTTTCGATTTTATACATAGCCTACCCAAAAACATATACGAAGATACCCCTAAGAGAAAATTATGAAACTTGATATTATTCATTAAGCCCAAAACATGTTTAGTAACAAAGCCTAAATAATTAGTTTTATGATAATTAAGCCCAAATTGTAATAACTAATAAAGCTCATATAATAGAATAAGTGATCTTGTACATCTTATGGTTGAAATGAGAACACATAGTTCTTGTCCTTTGGTTTATTGGGTAGTGAAACTAGCTTTGGTTTTAGCGGTTGCAACCGCAACCATTGAAAGATGTTTTTTGAAAATTGAAGATTATCAAGACGGATTTACGCAATCGAGTGGGCCCGTAATTTTTGAACAATGTCATGTTTGTGCGGTCGAAAAGGATTTTTTTCATAAAGTAAAAGATGACGATGTGATGGAACGATTTCAATCTATGAAAAAAAGAAGAGGCAAAATCTATTAGTTATTTGTTTACTTTATTTATTTATTGTCTTTTTTTAATATTGTATGATTGCACGGTAAAAAAAAAATTTAGGATACCCCTGATTTAATGGGCTAGTTCCGCCACTGTGTTCCACGACCTGCTTCATTGTTGGACGTTCTTCTACGTTCTTCAAACATTTATAAGCAATGTTTGAAAACTTAAGTAATGAATCTTTGTTTATCTCTTTGTATAAATCCGATGGAATTATCAAATCTAATGTTTTCTTTCTGTAATGTATTTTGGCCAAAACAGTTAAACGTCGACGCTCGTCATGGTATGACGGATCAACTGTGAGCCTTCCACACAGAACTTCCCACAATACGACCCCGAAAGAGTAGACCTCAGATTTTTGTGTGAGATACCCTACCGTAGTCTGGATCAATATATCCTTCTGTGCCACAACGTTTGGAGAAAAGAAAGCTAGCCTGCATGTAGACCACCAAAATATGTCACATGTTTTTCAAGCTAGTGGTATAATTGTAGGAATCCGTTCGTGCAAAATAAATAAAAATATTTTATTAACTTGAACTACAAACAAGAAACAGAATGATACTGAAACTAAAATTACAATTACAACTGAAAGAAAAAATAAGAACAGAAATACAGGCGAAAAACTGTTCTTGGCTGAGGATCGTGTTAGACACGGGTCCCTTAAAACAAATTTTGTGTCTCCCAGGAGAACACGTTTGTTTCCAGGATACAACAGCCTAAGCAGCTGTGTAGGTCCACCCGGAGGATCGAGTCAACCTCTATTCCTGTTTTCCGACAAACCCGAGAGTGCGGAATCCAAACGGGTAAGTTAAACCAAGTTACGAACACGTAAGACACAAGATTCAACGATTAACACTCAATGTATTAATGCTATGAAACGGTTACAATGCGGTGTTTACAAATGGTCTCTGTAAAGTCTCAGTGTAAACTCTCAGTGTGTGTGTGTTACAGTGTGTGTTCGCTCTCAAATCTATTTAGACTTGTCTCCCTATCTGTGTCTTCAGTCTGTTGTATATATAGTGCAATCTTCGACGAACCTTACACATGTGCGACGAACCTTCATGAAGTCGACGAAGGTTGATGACGAACCTTCACATGTGACGAAGGTTGTAACCTTCGTCACATTCACATCTTCAACCTTCGTCTAGACATGCATAGCTCATCCTTCGTCATATATAGAACAATTTAACCTTCGTCATGTGCTTTAAATTGAATCTTCGTCATCACATGAAACAGTCAAATCTTCGTCATGTTCTAAATATAAAACATGAACCTTCATCATATATGTAAGAATGAAAACATATATTAAATGGCACAGAATGAATGAAATCACGTTGAACTTTCAATCCTTGCATATGTATGTTATGAGATGACATCATCATGATGATGTCATGGTGATGTGGCGCTTCGAGAAGGTTCGCGGCGCTTCGTGCTTCGCGTGTCGAACTCTGAGGCGCACGATGAAGGAATGTCGCGACGTCGGGCTTGAGCCGAAACTAACCGAGTCGAACCGAACCGAGTCGAACCGAACCGAGTCGAACCGAATCGAGTCGCGTGCACATAATGTGTACCAACAAACTCCCCCTTGGACGCTACTCATAAGGTTCATCTTCCATGTCTATCATGTCGGAGGATCTTCACAGTCTTCACGTGTCGTAAGTAGAAAGTGTATCAACAAACTCCCTTTTTCATTTAGGAAGTGTATCAATAAACTCCCCCTTTAATTATGCTTGTGAATCTTTTGATCTTCAATGCTTTAGATCCTTGTGGTGTTGATGAGTGATCAGCGGCAACTCGATCATCTTTATCATTTGAGTGCCTTCACGTCGTGTCTTCATTCCGAAGCTTATAATCGAACACGTTCTCTTCGCCTTTAGCTGATTGGATGTCGCATCTGCACATACAAGAAAGCTAAACACGTAATGAGAACAACTGCTTGGAATATAGTTAACATTTAAACAAATGACACACATGTGACCATGTTCAACTACCGTCCGACAGTTTGAAAGTTTAACAAATTGTTCAATTTTAGTCTTTAACTTTCAAAAACTTGCAAATTTCGACCGATTATGAAGATTTAGTCGATTTGGTTTTCGTTCAGGTTTCAGGTAACGAAGACTCGAGATCCAACATCGTTCAATCGAAAATAAGATAGAAATAAAATCTTTTTGGCTTTTATAAAGTTTATATTAAAACACACCTAAAATCTTTTTGGCATTTTGAATATTTCAAACTTAAAGACTGAAAGCAGTAAATAAATATATACAAAGATGCGGAAACTGAAAGCAGTAAGTAAATATTTACAGACATTCTTTTTGCGAGTTTCGAGGGTAAGAGAATCATATCAGTGTACGGTCACGCCAAAACGCTCTTGTTGTTCATTTAGTTAACATTTAGATAAGCATCCTATAACGATTATCGGTATTGTTGTCCATATAAGCTCAACTTATCATATGTAATCATGGCGAGGGGATACGATTAGGTATGATTTATACTTACCGACCGGTGTTCATCCACATCACGACACATTCCCGTATCAAGGTATGCACGAGGATTCATCTTACTGGTGAGTATACCATTTATCATCTGTTTTGACGTATAAAAAGATGTGAGTAACTCACTTATTTTGATTGAAAACAAGCCCTATGTGATAGAATCACTTATTGATGAGGAATTTGATTTTCAGATGCATGAGGGCACAAGAGCAAGTCCGTGAACAGGTCAGTACTTTCGTACAGCAAAGAGACGAACTTGACTCCCGCAAAGAATTTGTGATATATTATCACTTGTTTTGTGGACATGTGATTGTTGATCACTTATTGAGGTCGTATGCAGAATGTACACATATGTATGATATCATGGAAGATCTAGACTTCGTCTCCGTTTGATTCGGTAAAAGAAACAACCATGATACCCAGATGATAAACAGCATAAAGACCACATATCTCAGAACCTCGGCAATCTCTCAAACGAAATTTCGGTACTACGACCATATGCCAATGAGTGGTTCCCACCTGGTCTTCAGTCGATTTAAGGTTTATATCACCCTGCACACTTTAAGATGATTGTGAGCCTACCGATACATCTTATGTAGAGCTGCTTAACATTTTTCATTTTGCATATCAGTTTAAAGAGGTTTAGACAGACCACTGATGTACTATCATTTTCTCTTTTGCTCGCCACGAAACTCATTTTTGTTTTTCTATTGTTTTTGGTTTTTGAAATTTTTCGATGTTTTTGAATTTTCAAATTTGGATATACTCCCCCTAAAATCAACAAACTTACAATAATTTTAAAAACACAATGATATTTACAAAAACGACTTTCCGATGTGGATTACTCTTGCTTGACCTTAATGCCGTTTACCAATAATAAAAAGTCAAATCTTGATTTATCAAATGCTTTGGTAAAAAGGTCGGCACGTTGGTCATCAGTGTGGACTTTAACAACATCGATAAGCCTTTTATCAAAGCAATCACGTATGAAGTGATACTTAATTTCGATGTGTTTGGTCTTTGAATGCTGCACAGGATTTCTAGTGATAGATAAAGCAGCAGAATTATCGACTAAAATAGGAGTAGTTAAGAATTCAAAACCGTAATCACGCATTTGCTCTTGTATCCACAGGACTTGGGAGCAACAACTTGAGGCAGCAATGTATTCAGCTTCACAAGTTGATGTAGCGACACAAGTCTGCTTCTTGCACTGCCATGTTACGAGGCGAGTTCCTAAAAACTGGCATCCAGCCGTTGTGGATTTGCCGTCGATTTTGCATCCGCCAAAATCAGAATCACTGAAAGCGACTAATTCAAAGTTATCATCCTTAGGGTACCATAGACCGGTGTCTGGGCAACCCTTCAAATAACGAAAAATCCTTTTTACAGCTGCAAGATCTGAGGCCTTCGGGTTCACTTGATATCTGGCTAGTAGGCATGTTGGATACATTATATCTGGTCTTGATGTTGTGAGGTACATAAGGGATCCAATCATCGCGTGGTAGTATGAAGAGCTAACAACTTCACCCTTCAAGTCTGGATTGATTCCGTGATTTTGCTGCAGTAGGGTACCAATGGGCAATGTGTCGGACATCTGGAATCGGTTCAGAATGTCTTGAACATACTTAGTCTGATGGATGAAAATCCCAGACTTCGTTTGTTGCACTTGCAAGCCGAAAAAGAAAGTCATTTCCCCCATAGCGCTCATCTCGAATTTATCCTGCATTACACGCTCGAAATCCCTACACATAACATTGTTAGTAGAACCAAATATAATATCATCCACATATACCTGAACCAGTAGAAGATCTCCATCTTGTTCTTTTATGAAGAGAGTGCAATCGATAAGACCTCTGCGAAAACCATTCTCCAACAGGTAATTAGATAAGGTTGCATACCAAGCTCGCGGTGCTTGATGTAGACCATAGAGAGCTTTGTTCAGCAACCAAACCCGATCGGGATGGATAGGATCTTCAAAACCTGGAGGCTGTTCAACATACACCTCTTCTTCCACTAGACCATGTAAGAATGCACTTTTGACATCCATCTGGTAAACTTTGAATCCTTTGAATGAGGCATAAGCCAGAAAGATTCGAATTGCTTCCAGATGTGCAACAGGTGCATATACTTCGTTGTAATCTATACCTTCAATCTGACGAAAACCTTGAACGACCAATCTTGCTTTGTTCCGAATAACGATTCCACGGTCGTCCTTTTTGCCTTTATACACCCAACGGGTACCAATCTTCTTATAACCAACAGGTTTCTCTACGAGCTTCCAGACACCAAGTTTCTGGAATTGTTGCAGTTCTTCCTGCATAGCTTCAACCCAAGAGTTATATTTCAAAGCGTCTTTCCAAGTTCTTGGCTCTTCCTGTGAGACATAACACGCGAAAGACCAATCATTTTGTTAACCAGATTCTCTAATTGCCGCATACAAGCCTGCGTTGTTGTTGTTTTTTCGCAACATGTTTCTTGTTTGTATGCCACTTTGTACATTGCCTATGATGTTTTGTTGAGGATGGGTATTATGTATTCTAGTTTCTGGATTATCTGGGACAGGAACATTAATACCCAGATTGTTGAGATTGAGATCAACAACTAATTCAATACCCGGAACTGAGGAAAAGGATGATGCAGTAGCTTCAGCTGTTATAGGGGCGTCCACTGGAGGTGTAGCCTCTGAAGTACCATGAACAGCTGATGTAGGAGCTTCTTGATCTGCATCTAGAAATTCTTCATCCTCTGAAGATTCGTTTAGTTCGGTTGCATCATGAAAATCCTCATTGTCGAGAGCATTATTGTTCACTGAAGATGGCTCTTGATTGACAACAATTGGACGAACCAATGGTGAATCTGTTGCGTTGTCACTCTCGAAAAACATCCTTGTCGCAACATTTTCTTCAACTGCGTCAACATTGATCGAATTGAAAAAGTCATCGTACACAAACATCCATGGTTGACCTGGATTTTTGATTGGCAAAGTGTGTCTTTGTACACTGACTTCAGACCATTCCTCAACCCTTTTAGTCTGTAGATTCCAGACTCTTAAGTTAGGGGTGGCATAACCAAGAAAGTGACCTTCAATAGCTTTTGCCCCAAACTTTCCATTAGGATCTATCATTGTGCAAGGAGCTCCAAACGGTTCAAGATATGACAAATCTGGTTTCCGTTTGTGAAGAAGCTCAAAGCAGGTCTTGTTGTGCCTTTTGACTGTAAGGACTCGATTCATCGTGTAACATGCGGAGGCCACAGCTTCACTCCAGAATGGAATGGGCAACTGCGACTCTACTAACATCGTCCTAGCAGTCTCGATCAATGTACGGTTTTTACGTTCAGTGACGCCGTTCTGTTGAGGAGTATAAGCCGCACTAAATTCGTGAAGAATACCTTTTGATGTGCAAAACTCCGCCATGGCTTGATTTTTAAATTCTGTACCATTGTCGCTGCATATCCGTCTAACCTTCAACTTATACAAATTCTCAATCTGAACGATCAAGTTTTTGATAATACCGAAAGTTGCACTCTTGTGAGCCATAAACGCCACCCAAGAAAATATTGAATAATCATCCGTTATCACGAGGCAGTATTGATCATTCCTGATGCTTTTGTGCTTGACAGGACCAAACAAATCCATGTGCAAACGTTCAAGAGGAACTGCCACCGTGTTAATCTTCTTTGTCAGATGTCGTTTCTTCGTTTGCTTTCCTTTTTGGCATGAAACACAGACATCTTGAAGATGGAAATTTTTAAGAAGAACACCATTCACTAATTCATTCGTCACCAAATGATTCATTTTGCGTAAGTGAATGTGACCCATATGTCTGTGCCAAGAGATAGAGTCTTTTTCCATGGCTTTTGCAATGAAACAAGTTGCTTGTGCAGTCGTTGTTATTGCTTGGCTCATATCAAGGACATACAAATCATTTATCCTTGGAGCAGATAAGAGAATCCATTCTTTTGGAATCTTGAAGCCGGGTTTTAGCACGTAACATCCATTTGCATCAAAGTGTACTGAAAACTTCTTATCACAAATTTGTGAAACGCTGAGAAGATTGTGATCAAGTTGTTGTACAAAGTTGATCTTGTCAAAACTTACAACCCCGTTGGATACCATTCCTTCTCCCGTAATATATCCGCCTTTATCTCCAGCAAAAACAACATAACCTCCTCTAATAGATTTAACGTCGTAGAGAAGCTTCATGTCGCCAGTCATGTGCCTGGATGCCCCACTATCAACAATCCAATGACTGTTGAAAGTTCCTCCTGGAACACCCTGCACATGTACTCACATGATTAGTTGGAGATGGGGACCCAAGCCTTTGTGGTCTTGGGTCTTCCATTTTCATCAACGTAAGTTACTTGAACTTCTCGATGTTGTGGAAATTGTGATGTTCCCCCTGATTCAATAACCGTTTTTAGTTTCCAGGTCTGTTTTGTTTTACCAGTGTTATTCTTTAAAATCTTAACTTCATGATTGTCTGAAGTTTTTGAATTGTCTGGTTTGACAGAAACAGATGTTTTGTTAACCACGTCGGTTTTAATCGCTTTTTCAATTTTCTTGACATGTTGGCGTTTATGTTTCTTTTCCCTTTCTTTTACAAGACGGGAATCTGGTTTTGATGAAACAGATCGCTTGCGGTCAATTTGATCACGGGGATCATCAACTTTGGCTTTTTGTTTATGAAGATATGGACAATTTCGAATGATATATCCAAATGTGCCACATGATCTACGTTCTACAAACCCCGTAGTATCATGTGATTGTCTTGTCGATTAACTTTGTGATCCCGAGGTACTAGGTTTTGAACTGTTTGGTTCGTTTCTTTTGAAAGAATTAACTTGAATGACATGATCTAAGTTAGATTTATTGGAAAATGTTTCAAGTTTATCTGTTCCCTTCGATTTCACAAAGTTCAATTTCTTGTCCTTTTTCTTGGTCTGTTTCTTTTGCCATTGAGTCGGTGAGTTACTTTTAGGTTTGGTGCGATTTTGCTGAACTTTCTCAGTTGGTAATTTTTTATTGACATTTTGTTTGCGAATTTCAGCTCTTGGAATCGGAGGACATTGTGTTACCACAACATGTGATCCTGTCTTTCCCAAGAACTTACTTGTTGAATCCTCAAAAATTTTACTAATTAAAGATTGATTAACATTATTAATAGGAAAATCTTTGTCAGAGTAGATTTTATCATCACCAACAAGAGTGTGCAGCAAATTCACACTCTCAGACTCTTGTGAGGAAGTAGACGTGGACTCGGTCAGAACAGTCGTAGCAGGTTTTGAGGGAGGATCACACAGAATATGATTCTCGAGAGGTATGTCCTCTTCTTTGATTACCGCATCTGACTGTGCTGAATAAGTATCATTAGATTCATCATCTGAAGAATCAGTATCCTCAACAATGATTGGAGGATCCTGATTTTGTTTAGCAGTTACAAATGTATCTGCTGACACATCCGAATCTGATGATACTTCCGGTTTATATCCAAGTCCCGTTGCAAATTCCTCAATGTCTAAAGGAACAGATTCTTCATAATGAGTTCTATACTCCTCATCAGGCAGTGCATCATAATTTTGTCTAACAGGTGTGGACACTTCTTATATCCAATGCACGTGACATCCTTTTTCTCTTTTTGTGTGCCAATGATGTGATCCAGCACGTATCTAGAGTTAGAATAACTGTCTAGCTTAAGCCGGATCACCTCACTTTCACACTTTGTACAGGCTAACTCTTTTTGCATGATCTCAAGACGATTAATATAACAGTTTATGTTTGTTTGTTTTCTTGAAACCATTTTTGTCAGTTCGGTTTTATCTTTTCTTAAATTTGCAACTAACATTTTAAATTCCTTTTCATGATTTTCATAAAACATGTTAGCCTCTTTGCATTTTGAAAGATCCACGATCAACTTTTGGTTGTGGATAAATGTCACATCATAGTTGTTTTGCAAAGCCTCATGTTCGCTTTGCAAATCACACCACTTTGCATCTAAAGAAACATGTTTGTTTGCAAGTCAAACAAATTAGCATTTAAAGCATCATGTTTGCTTTGCAACTCAGACATATTAGCATCTAAATCAGCACATTTAACACAATTATCACAATTAACGACAATTGGTTCATCGACACATACCTGGCTTGATGAACTTCCGCCATTAGCCATAAAGGCTGAATGAAGAGAAGAAGAAGAATAAGGAGCTTGATCCACCAGAATAGATTTTCTATCATTCCTTACTGCAGCTTTTCCTAACAATTCATCGATATTTGCATCGATTCTCCCACTAGATACATTGTCATCGCCTGAAGTTGAGGTTTCCTCATCTGAACTCCTTGAATAACCAGAACTTTCTTCATCTGAAGATTCACCACCACTGGCGGAAGATTCTCCCCCACTGGCGTGCTTCAAATCCTTAGCAGCTTCAGCAAAACACGCTGCTCCTCCTTGATCACCAATGCCTAATTGCATTGACCAGTCGCAACCTTCATCTATTTGCACCACAAGAGCTTGCTTGTTGTTGTTGTTTGATGGTCCTGCTTGATTGTTTGCAGGGACCAAGGTGCGATCATCATTCCTGGTTTGATTCTGATTCTGTTGGTTGCCTTGACCTCTGAAAGGATTCTAGTTCCCATGCTGAGCTGGCTTTGTGCATTCCCTCTTGAAGTGACCACGTTCGCCACAGTTAAAGCACTTAACAGACTGCTTATCGAACCCATACTTGGTGTCTTTCTTGCTTTCCAAACTGGTTCGACCCGTCCGTTCCATGAAGTCTTTAGCTCGCCTAACAGCACTAGCGAAAGCCCATTTAATGTCCATCATATCCATCTCTTCTTTATCGATCTGCTGATAATCTTCTTAAGTTAGATTGATGTTTCCGATCTGCCCTTCAATCAACCCACAATACGAGCTCACCAATGTGTTTAGAATCTCCATATGATCTTTAGCTACTTCAACGCTAACTTTGGAGAAATTTGACGTGTCAAGCCGTACTGTATTTGACTTTGATTGCTGACCAGCAGATGGCGTACTTCCATAACAAGCTTGCTGTTGTGGAGCTGCTGGTAATGGATTTCCATACAAGTCTGTGGTTGGAGCTGGCTTCACAGAAACTTGTATCGTATTGCCATATAAATCCGTGCTTGTGACAAACGCCGTCTGAAGTGGAGCATGTGAAACAGGTCTTGCAGAAGTGCTAGAAGTTCCATAATACATATCAGGATTTTGTCGCACTGGAACCCTTTTCGCCTTTAGGGTTTCTTCCTGATCTTTGTTCTCCAAGAGCTGAACGAAGTCATTGATGTTCGTTGTAGCCAATGCGCCATTGTATTTCAGGATTTCCAAGAAACTATTCCATTGAGGTGGCAATGCATTGGTAAACTTTGTGACTACCTCTGCTGGAGTTGTTACTACCCCATAATTACCCAATTCAGTCAGCAGATGATAGAATCGACTTGTCATATCTCCCATTGATTCACTTTCCATACATGTGAACCCATCAAACTCCTTTTTGAGTAAGTCATGTCTCAATTGGCGTGACTTTTCATTTCCTAGACCCCTTGTCTTCAATGCATCCCACAATCGCTTTGACGTCTTGAAACTGACGAACTGATGATATATTTCCTTGCTCATCGCCTGAGTCAGAATAGCATATGCTTTCTTTTCTAAATCATATGCCTTTTTCTGGTCTTCCGAAAGATCGGAAAATGTCACGGCAGTTGAAGCAGCAACCTCAAGAGCTTGATCGAAATCTGTAGTAAAACATAACCACAATTCCGTGTTTTGCCCATTGACATACGTCTGGAATCTATCTACCCAACCAGGATATTCGTTTATGTGCATCAGTTTCGGTGGACGATTCAGACTTCCGGTCTCGCCTTCGCTTAGGAGTATACTTTGAATACTTGGAGTTTGATTTGAAACAAACGCCCATTGACCGGTCGACATTTGATTCGCTTACGAAGATGCGGGTGCGGGAGATTCAGCCCATGATGGTGACAAACCGGTGCTACGATACTTGCTTTCTGTATTAGATGTGGGTACAGGAGATTCAGCCCATGAAGGAGATAAACGTGTGTTTGTATACTTGCTCTCTGCAGTTGACGGATTACCCCACCAATTCGGATTCATTTTTAATATGTAATGAAGAGTACCTGGTTAAAACAATCAAATCAAACAGTTAACTATAAGATTTAAAGCTTCTGTTTAAAAATATAAGTATGATCGACGAAGGTTAAAAGTTTGATCAATAATATGTGTGACGAAGGATGGAGGGTTCGGCCAAGACAAAATTGACGAAGGTTTATAAGGTTCATCGTGTTATGTCTTCTTTTGACGAAGGTTGGCAAGGTTCGTCGAAGTCTGATTGCATGTGATTGAAATTGACGAAGTTTGTATATCACTGTTTGACGAAGGTTGTTTGAGACGAAGGTTGTATTGACGAAGTTTGGTGAGATACTTGTGTGTGGGGAAGGTTGGAATGTATGGGGAAGGTTGTTTAGTGGCGAAGGTTGTCTGCATGTGACGAAGGTTTAATGTTTTGTGAGATATTTCAAACAAACCTTATCTTCTTATCCTGACACATTACACCAATTTTCAACTTTAAGCCATGCTTTTGTTCTTTTCAAAGTTCCTTTTTCTTACCAACTGATGTGTGTAAAATGCAACATATAAATTACATCAAATAAGGCATAAAACTAACCCTTTTTAAGTACTAATATTGGAAAAAGAGTGTTTTTGTCTTCCTTTTGTATTTTCAGGATTAAATGAGCTCAAAAACACAAAAGAAGCAAAAAGACAGCTAAATCCAACATAAATACAAGAAAAGGAACATAAGTGGACTGCCCGACCCCTCAACGGCATCTTCCCAAGCAAATAGAGAAGGCAGAAGACTGAACACGCCCCGTGCTCAGCCAGCACGGGGCCGTGCCCAAGAAGCAGCAGAAAAGACAAACCTATAGAAGCTTTTATTGCCCACCACGTTTGTCCGTGGTGTCTTGGCATTATTTTACTGTCTATATAAAATAAAGGATTTTCACCATTCATATCTCCACGGTCTATATGGAGGTATGTTGGCTACCTGGTCGGGGGTTAAGGGAACGGTTTGGTAAAGGTCTTGCCATTGTTCAGCGTTTAGAGGTCCTGCAATGGACCTGGGTCAAATTTAGTAGGATCTCCTTCAATGCTTCACGGTATTGGATGGCGGGGGTCCAAACTCTTTGATCCCCTCATAAGTTAACTACTATTAATACTATAACCCGGCTATTTAGGACTGTATCCCTGCTGACTCAGACTACTTAGTCGAGGGTAACGTCACCGCCAAAAGCGGGGCCTACCACAATACTGCATTAATAACTTAATTCATTATCTTCCAATAATCCACCCTTTTAGGATTGTATCCTTGCTGACTCAAACTACTGGGGTGAAGGTAACGTCACATTCAAAAGAGGGGCCTACTACAATAACTAAGATAATCTCTTAATTATGTGCAAAAGTGCGGAAATAATCAAAGGTTATACTAGATACGAGTCGGAACCAAGTGATTCATCTTGTCTATCTGTTTTTATTTTATTTTTATTTTCAGCATTTTAATTAGTTTTTATTTTTCTTAGTTTAAAACATTTTTCTAAACTTTTTATTTTTGATTAGACGTTGAGGATAAACCGGTACTAAAAGCTCTTGTGTCCTTGGACGACCTCGGTATCTTACCAACGCTATACTACGCTCAACGATGGGTGCACTTGCCCATATGTGTGTTTAGTGTTAGTAAAATATCGTGTTTTATAAATTTAAAACTTGGCTAAAAATAAGTGTTAAAAAGGGCTTAAAATATACACCTAATATATATAACACTTCCACGCACATCAAGTTTTTGGCGCCGTTGCCGGGGACACAAGGATTTTAAGAAAGCTTAAAATCGACGGCCTAATCAGTTTTTCAAAACCTTTTTAAAACGCGCGCACTTTTTTCTGCATTTTAGTTTAGATTTGCATTTACAGTAACCTGTACACGGGGCCGTGTTCGCTGAACACGGGGCCGTGCTGCACATTTTCATAAAAACACCCAGTAACAGAAGCTTGAACACGGGCCGTGCTCACTGAACACGCCCCGTGCTCAACGAAATCAGTAAATTTAATTAAAACGCCCAGATACAGATCCTGAACACGGGGACGTGCTCACTTAACACGGGGCCGTGTCCAGCCTCTGTTTCCGTTTTTCTTTTTGTTTTCTGATCTCGAGACTCGGTTGTGGTCTGCTGAGTGATTCTTATGGATCAATACTCAGGAGGTTACAACTACACCTATGAGGAGGATGATTATAGGGGTAATTATTGCATTAATTGTCGTAATGCACGCTCGATTCAAAATAATCGCTCATATCAACCATCCAATTCATACACCTACTATGAGGAGCCCAGGTACGAGCCATCAACTTCATACACATCCTATGAAGACCAAAGGTATGAACCTCCACCCTCATACTCATATTTTGATGAACCAAGGTATGAGCCCTCATACTCATACTTTGAGGAACTAAGATATGAGCCACCACCTTCATATGCTTACTATGAGGAACCTTGGCGTGAACAACCCACCTCATATGAGTATTATGGAGAACAAAATTACGAACCTTATCCATCATATGCTTACAATGAAGAACAATGGTGCGAACCATCGACTTCATATGAGTATTATGAGGAACAAAGGGTCGAACAACCGGATTCAAGCTTAGAAAATTCTGATTCTTTTTCTATAACCGAAGTGACCGATAGGATATTAGAACACATTAGAGTTATCGATCGATGTATAAAAGAAGCTCGCGCAAGGGAAGAGGAGTCCCGCGCAAGAGAAGAATTGAAAAAAGAAGAGATAACTGAAAATGTAAAAATGGAAGAACAAATAAGTGAAAAACCGACACATGAGTTAAACAACGAAAAAGGTGAGTCCGACAACGTTAAAATTCAAGAAGAGTCTAATTTTGAAGAAATTAATCTCTTGTCACCTTCTTTCGAAAACCATTGTTTAGTACCCACGCATGCTAAGTTTTTAAAAGAATTGAACACTAACACTAAAATTGACGAAACGGTAAGTGTTAAGTTAACTAATGATCAAACTTCGCTAATAAAAGAAGACCCATTTGAAATTAACATTACACCGGTTCCATGTTTCTTTCAAAATTCGTTTATTAGTAATGTCACAATCGATAAAGATCTTTGTGTTAACATAATGCCTAACTACATTTTCGAAAAATTAAGTATTAGTGATTTTTCTCCACTTCAAATACCCATTTTTCTATCCAATCGGAAAGTAATAAAATCAATCGGTATAGTTGAAGATGTCTTGGTTCAAACAAATCAAATGGTAATCCCAACCGACTTTGTCATCCTCGATGACGCTCCTCTAGTGTTGGGACGACCATTTGTAAAAACTCACGAAGCTTTGAAAAACCGGAAGTTCAATAATCTACCTCTTCAATTAGGGGCATTTAAAAGAAGTGTCGATCTCGAACGATCAATGAAATATCCATTCGGCAATAATGACCCCCTAATTGAAGATGAAGATGAACCACCTGATACAAGTGAAGAGATTGACCACTTTGTTGAAGAAGAGGTCGCCATAGAACAAACTTTTAAAGTTCTTGATCGAAATGAGCAACCAAATAAGGAGTCTCCTAAAGACCCACCACTTGAGCTCAAAGAACTTCCAAAAGGTTTGGAATATGCTTTTCTAGACAAGGATGGTAATTTACCGGTAATTATTTCGTCTAAATTATGTAACTTAGAAAAAGAAAAATTAATTAATCTTTTGAAAAAACACAAAAACGCAATAGCTTGGAAACTTGTAGACATAAAAGGAATTAGTCCTTCTATGTGCACACACAAAATTTTGATGAATGATGACTACAAATCGGTTATACAACCACAACGTCGAGTAAATCCAAATGTTCAAGAAGTGGTTAAAAACGAAGTCATCAAGCTACTTGATGCCGGACTTATCTATCCTATCTCAGATAGTCCTTGGGTAAGTCCCGTCCAAGTAGTTCCAAAGAAAGGAGGTATGACGGTAATAACTAACGAAAAGAATGAACTAATACCAACGAGAACCGTCACAGGATGGAGAGTATGTATAGATTATAGACGATTAAATGAAGCAACAAGAAAGGATCACTTTCCTTTACCCTTCATTGATCAAATGTTAGAAAGATTATCCGGTCATAAATTTTATTGTTTCTTGGATGGTTTTTCAGGTTACTTTCAAATCCCCATAGCACCCGAAGACCAAGAAAAGACAACTTTCACATGTCCCTATGGAACTTTTGCTTATCGACGCATGCCGTTTGGTCTATGCAATGCCCCAGCAACATTCCAACGTTGCATGGTAGCCATTTTCCATGACATGATAGAAAAGACAATGGAAGTCTTTATGGACGACTTTTCTATCTTTGGGGATTCATATGACCAATGCCTCGATAACCTTGAACGAATGCTATCCCGATGTGAGGAAACTAACCTCGCCCTTAATTGGGAAAAATGCCATTTCATGGTAACGGAGGGAATAGTACTCGGTCACAAGATCTCAAGCGAAGGAATGGAGGTAGATCGAGCCAAAATAGATACCATTTCTAGATTACCACCTCCATCCTCCGTACGAGCTATCAGAAGTTTCCTAGGGCATGCCGGATTTTATAGGCGATTTATCAAAGACTTTTCAAAAATCTCAAGGCCTCTAACGAAGTTACTTGAAAAAGATGCTCCATTCATCTTTGACAAGGATTGCAATCAAGCATTTCTTACCCTAAAGGAAATGTTAGTCAATGCACCTATCATGATAGCACCTGATTGGAAATTTCCTTTCGAAATCATGTGTGATGCCAGTGACTTTGCAGTTGGAGCTGTCTTGGGACAGAGAAAAGACAAGCATTTCCACCCAATCTATTATGCTAGTAAAACACTTAATGATGCACAAGAAAATTACACAACAACTGAAAAAGAATTACTAGCTGTGGTATTTGCTTTTGATAAATTTCGTTCTTATCTTGTTCTTTCTAAAACTATAGTCTATACAGACCATGCAGCCATTCGATATCTCTTCAAGAAGCAAGACGCAAAACCACGTTTGATTAGGTGGATTCTACTCCTCCAAGAGTTTGACATTGAAATCAAGGACAAAAGAGGACCAGAAAATACCGCAGCAGATCATCTTTCACGCTTAGAAGACCCAGCTTTAGAGGCAACCAGGGACGAGCAAATCAACGAAAAATTTCCAACTGAGTCCTTGGAAATGGTGGAATACAAGGAAGAACCATGGTACGCCGACTATGCTAACTACCTAGCTAGCGGTATAGTCGCAAAAGGATGGCCACATCATCAAAGAAAAAAATTCTTTGCCAATGTGAAACACTAATTTTGGGAAGATCCATATCTTTTCAAAATGTGTGCCGACCAACTCGTCAGACGATGCGTACATGGTAGTGAAGCACGAAGAATTCTCCGCCATTGTCATGAAGGTCCATACGGAGGACATCATGGTGCTGCTAGTACCGCACGAAAGGTATTCGATTCAGGATTTTATTGGCCAACCATTTACAAAGACGCTCAAAGTCTTGTAAAAACATGTGATGCTTGCCAAAGAACAGGTAATATTTCTTCCAAAAACGAAATGCCACAAAATGGCATTCTTGTTTGTGAAATTTTTGATGTGTGGGGACTCGACTTTATGGGACCCTTCCCACCATCGAAAGGAAACAAATATATACTTGTGGCAGTAGATTACTTGTCTAAATGTGCCGAGGCCGAGGCACTTCCAACAAATGATGGAAGAGTCGTGGTAAGATTTCTGAAAAAATTATTCTCTCGTTTTGGCACACCTAAAGCTTTAATAAGTGATAGAGGTACCCATTTTTGCAGCCATCAACTTGAAAAAGTTTTAACAAGATATGGGGTCTATCACCGGGTTTCAACAGCGTATCACCCTCAAACAAACGGACAAGCCGAAGTGACTAATAGAGGTTTAAAACGAATACTCGAAAAAACCGTAGGGTTAAATAAAAAGGAATGGGCTGATAAATTAGATGATGCTTTATGGGCTTTTCGAACTGCTTATAAAACAACAATAGGTACAACCCCGTATAAGCTAGTCTATGGAAAAAGTTGTCATTTGCCAGTAGAAATTGCACAGAAAGCCTACTGGGCAATCAAAAATGTAAACTTGGATTTAGAATTTGCTGGTAAAAATCGATTTTGTCAATTAAATGAATTAGACGAGCTTAGGAATTATGCATACTCAAACTCTGAAATTTATAAGGAAAGAATGAAAAATTTGCATAACAAACATATTAAACCTAATGAATTTCGGGTAGGGGATCTAGTTCTTTTGTTTAATTCACGACTTCGATTGTTTCCTGGTAAATTAAAGTCTATGTGGTCAGGACCTTTTTCCATCACCCACATTTTTCCACACGGTGCAGTAGAAATTAAATCTCGAAATGGGCCACCATTTAAAGTCAATGGCCAACGGCTGAAACTCTATCAAGGATTTATTGAGGATGAGGAAGAAGAGATCTCGCTTCAAACAGTGGAAGAATAAAAACATCATACCTGGTAAGTTACGAACGATTGAGACGACAAAATAAAGAGGTAAGTTTTCTAACCATAGCTTATGGGAAAAAGGGGCACTCACACGCGCACTTAAAAAAAAAAAAACCTGCTCGACACGAGGCCGTGTCCGCTGGACACGGGGCCGTGTTCGCGCTGCAGACGGGATAAAACCCCTTTTTCAAAACAGTTTCTTCATTCCACACGCCCCGTTTCCCCACAAAAGCTCTGGTTCCAGGCGATTTTTCGCAAAATTTCGATCCTATCGATCTAACAACGTCAAGGTATGATTCTATCACTCTTAGTAGTTAGATTAGTTACTTGCATGTAGTTAAAACACCAAAAATTTGGGGAAAAATCTAGGGTTCTTGAAGTTCATCCGGATCGAACCTCAAATTTTTGTTTAGATCTGTTTGCATTTAGTTAGATTAGTGTTAAGGGAAGTAAATACACTTGTATTGTTCATAAATTCACCCGATTTCTTACAAAAACCCCAAACCCTTGTTCTTGAACCGAATAAGATAAAATTGATAGGGTAAACGGGATATTTTGGGAAAAATGGCACTTAGGGTTTCATTTTCGGGGGAAACCGCACCTATTGGACCAAAAATTTTCAAGTTTTCGAAACCGGGTCGAAAAATGAAGTTTTTGAGTAACAGACATCTGGAAACGGGGCCGTGTCCGCTGAACGCGGGGTCGTGTCCAGGCCGCTGTTTGCAGTTTTGTCCGAAAATATTTCTGTTTAGTGCTAACTTTTGGTGTATTGTTGCAGATGGCCAGAAAATTCACAAGATTCAACGCCAATGAGCTAGATGCAAGAGCTCGATACGAGCTTCTTCAAACAAGGCCGGAGGAATACCCGAGGCAGGCTTGCACAGAACTACTAACCATGGTGAATCAAATTGACCGTTTCAACAACATTGTCACGGGACCACTCAGAGTCGCACTAACAACCCGACTCCGTTCCGTCAATGAATGCACCTTGGAATTTTACAGCACCTTTGCATTCACTTCAAGGTGCGACCCGTTCGATAATGACGGGGTGTCATTCCGGTGTGGCGGAATGAGGTATTCGATCTCCATGGCACAATTCGGGTCGATTATCGGGTTGTATGCGGAAGAGGATGCGGGAAACGAAGAAAATACAGGGGGATTGAGAGAGATTGAAGACAACGAGCGCCAAGCCATGTGGGCTCAGATTGGGGAAGGGTTCTACAATCCGAGCAGCACTAAGAGTACCAAGCTGAGGGATCCGCTATACAGATACATTCATAGGCTCCTCGGCTACTCTCTTAGCCAAAGGCATGACAGTGGTGGCGTCGTTGGGTTACGAGATTTGCTTGTCCTCCACTGCATTCACAACCGCAGGCCGCTCGTTGTCCCCTTCCTCATGCTCCGAAACATGCATCACAACCGCCTTGCTAGTGCACCAACTCCTATTTTCTTCGGGGGATGGGTGTACCGTCTCTTCAAGCACTTCGCCCACATACCTAGGTCATTTGAGAGGAGCCCATGGTCGGGTACGGTGGATATTCACATATGCCGCTCAATGAACCTGATCTATGAGGCAGAAGACGGGACGGTAACCTTTCAAAGGATGCAAGGTCATGCATGGAACCCGCAAGAAGCACTTGTCCTCCCAGCTCCGCAATATCATCAGTACCACTACCAACCCCACGGTGATCCGGGCCAATCATCCTCCTCGGGAGGTGGTTTTCCTAACTTTCAAAGTTTGCATGATTTGTTGCAGGAAAACCTCATGTGTACTCGGAACACCTATAACATGGCGAGCAACACCTACCACCGGGTCGGAGCTATTGAGAGAAACCTATCCGAGATACAAGACGATGTCGGATACATACGAGACCACATTGCACGCCATGGAGGGGATGATGACGATGATGATGATGACGATGCTATGGAGTAGGCGAGAGGAGCAGAGGAGGAGGCGGTTGATTGATGACTCCACAGGTTTAAGTCCCTTTGCAATCTTGAACAATTGATGGCCTGCATGCCAAGTGTTAAACAATTTACGTTTCCTAACTATTTTCTGCATTTTATTTTTCTTTTTCTTTTACTTTATGCTTGGAACAATTAAATATGGTAATGTAGGATGTTTGTGTTGCTTGGTGTGGTATTAAGTGATGAAATAGGTACAAACCAAGGCTTGGGGTGCTAAGCCTCAGCACTTATAGGGCCAGGATGGAAAAACCGGAGGAAGAAACCTGTTTTTCAGGCTTTCAGACTGTCCACACGGGGACGTGCCCAGCCAACACGCCCCCATGCTCACCTCCCAGACCTGCTGTTTGGTTACTGTCCTGCAGATTTTTGTCAGACACGTGGCCGTGTCCAGTGGACACGGGGCCGTGTTCACCTTCTGTAAGTTTTCGTTACTGGCAGTTCGCCACGGGGTCGTGTCCAGTGGACACGGGGCCGTGTCCAGACTACCAGTAACATAAACCTTTGCTTTTTACACCATTTTACACGTCTAATCAACCTAAAAATTTATTTTTGGGACACATTGAGGACAATGTGTAATTTAAGTGGGGGGGGGGGGATGCTAAAACCTTGAATTTTGCAAGTCCTAAATACAAGCCTTACACAAAACTCTATTGGAACCGCTAATCACCCCAAATTTTTTCCAAAAATTTCATTTTTCTTACTTGTCTAGGTTTAACTCGTGAAATTCAAGTTCTCAAAAAGGTTATATTTTTACGAATTTACAACCGATAGCGTAGTGATAAAAAGAACCAACATAAGAAAATTATGAAAAGGCATGGCAAACTTAGTTAAAATTTGATTATATATACTTGATCACATAAAAACCCATTCCCACAAAAGTGAGTTTTAAGCCTTTATTGAGCATACAAATTTACATCTTTAGACTAAATGCTCATTTTTCGTTTCTTGTGTGAATAGCCGCTTGGTTCTTACGACTCTAGAACTTGCCATGACGATACATTCCCGGTCCTTATCAACTTAAACCCGAGTAAGTAAATGATGGAGGCATTAGGACTAACCCTTTTTATTTCTACACCATTATTTTTCTTTTTCTTTTACCACCTACCCAAAAAATCCCCCTAGTTAGCCCCTTTGAGCCTAAACCTATTCATTTCATCACCCAAACCAAAAACCCTTTTACCCACCAAAACCTTTTTATTTTTAACCCTTTGTTTTAGTAACAAGCTCGGTTTTTCATTTGATCGTTCAAAAAAAATGTGTGTTGTTGATGAAGCAAAAAGAAAATAAACAAACAAGTTCATCAAAAATAACTTTGTTTGAATAAAAGCTTCATCAAAATAAAATGTTACAAAAATAAAAAGTCTTACGAAAACCGACACTTGTTACGCTTTTCGCCATTTTCTACTAACCACTAACCACTAACCACTATCCCAACCACCTACCTTTAACCCAAGCCTAACCCTTAACCCACAAAGTCCTCTTGATATTTACAAAGGTATAAAAGTTAAAAAGGAAGAGGATTGATTGCTTGGCAAGCTTATGGTAGGAATAAGTTCCATGCCGCTCTCGAGTGATTCACTAAAAATACACCTTCGGCCGAGTGTGAGTGATTTCTCCCGTGAGGTATGTGAACTTGTATATAAATAGAATTTTAAAAAGGCATGTTATGCCCAAATAAGTAATTTCTCCTATGAAACGTTCTAAATAAATCATTACGAATAGGATTGTAAATAAATAAAAATAAAACCCAAAAAGATCTTGGATTCCCAACACTCTACGACAAGCCAAAAACCTTCTCTTCTTCCCATTCCATTTGGGAGTGTAAGCCACATATTAAAGAGTTTTGCTTGAGGACAAGCAAAAGTTCAAGTGTGGGGGTATTTGATGTGTGTAAAATGCAACATATAAATTACATCAAATAAGGCATAAAACTAACCCTTTTTAAGTACTAATATTGGAAAAAGAGTGTTTTTGTCTTCCTTTTGTATTTTCAGGATTAAATGAGCTCAAAAACACAAAAGAAGCAAAAAGACAGCTAAATCCAACATAAATACAAGAAAAGGAACATAAGTGGACTGCCCGACCCCTCAACGGCATCTTCCCAAGCAAATAGAGAAGGCAGAAGACTGAACACGCCCCGTGCTCATCCAGCACGGGGCCGTGCCCAAGAAGCAGCAGAAAAGACAAACCTATAGAAGCTTTTATTGCCCACCACGTGCCGTGTCCAGCGAACACGGGGGCGTGTCGAAAGTACAGCAGGCGCATTAATTGCAATTGCGAATTACAATTAATGAGGAGAGAGAGTGTCAGACAGGCACGGGGCCGTGCCCAGCTCTCTGTTCAGCCTATAAATAGGAGTGCTTGGTTTCATTTCAACTCATCCCTTGGCACACCACCTCTCTCACACTTCATCCACCACCCACCACCACCATCACAACACCATCATCCACCACCATCATCCATTGTCCATCGTAGAGTGTGTGAGTCGTCTCGGGATCCAAGATTGATCGTAAGAGTTCTTGACAATCAAGGCCATGTTTGCCTAAGTCTCTTACATCACTTGGTGAAGACAAAGTGTCTAGTATAATACTTTTTATTTCTAATCTTTTGCACTTTTTATTTGGTTTTGTATTAATGACTTTAATAACTAGTTACTTATGTTGAAGGTGATCTTTCCTTATCGTTTGTCCGTGGTGTCTTGGCATTATTTTACTGTCTATATAAAATAAAGGATTTTCACCATTCATATCTCCACGGTCTATATGGAGGTATGTTGGCTACCTGGTCGGGGGTTAAGGGAACGGTTTGGTAAAGGTCTTGCCATTGTTCAGCGTTTAGAGGTCCTGCAATGGACCTGGGTCAAATTTAGTAGGACCTCCTTCAATGCTTCACGGTATTGGATGGCGGGGGTCCAAACTCTTTGATCCCCTCATAAGTTAACTACTATTAATACTATAACCCGGCTATTTAGGACTGTATCCCTGCTGACTCAGACTACTTAGTCGAGGGTAACGTCACCGCCAAAAGCGGGGCCTACCACAATACTGCATTAATAACTTAATTCATTATCTTCCAATAATCCACCCTTTTAGGATTGTATCCTTGCTGACTCAAACTACTGGGGTGAGGGTAACGTCACATTCAAAAGAGGGGCCTACTACAATAACTAAGATAATCTCTTAATTATGTGCAAAAGTGCGGAAATAATCAAAGGTTATACTAGATACGAGTCGGAACCAAGTGATTCATCTTGTCTATCTGTTTTTATTTTATTTTTATTTTCAGCATTTTAATTAGTTTTTATTTTTCTTAGTTTAAAACATTTTTCTAAACTTTTTATTTTTTATTAGACGTTGAGGATAAACCGGTACTAAAAGCTCTTGTGTCCTTGGACGACCTCGGTATCTTACCAACGCTATACTACGCTCAACGATGGGTGCACTTGCCCATATGTGTGTTTAGTGTTAGTAAAATATCGTGTTTTATAAATTTAAAACTTGGCTAAAAATAAGTGTTAAAAAGGGCTTAAAATATACACCTAATATATATAACACTTCCACGCACATCACCAACTCATCATCACACCTTTACACTATTTTCAAACACTTGTATTTTAATATAAATAAACACAATAATCACTTTAATTCAAAATACAATACAGATCAAACACAAACAATATTTGAAGAAAAATATGAACTTGATGAAGATCTGATGAACTGTATGATGATTCCGGCAACCTAAAAATTTTCCGAACAACAATTTCGCAATAAAGTTCAATAAAAACCCAATACTAAAATGTATACAAGAGTTTTAACAAGGTTTTATATGAACTAGAAGCAAAACTACCAAGATTTTCTAGATTTTAACAACGTTTTTCCAGAAAATGTATGAACTTTAAAGATCAAAACTCAAGAAAAACACATTAAAAAATAAGAAAAATCAAGAACACAAACTTGGTTTTAACAAGGAATCGAGCCAAAGCTCTGATACCAATTGTAGGTCCACCCGGAGGATCGAGTCAACCTCTATTCCTGTTTTCCGACAAACCCGAGAGTGCGGAATCCAAACGGGTAAGTTAAACCAAGTTACGAACACGTAAGACACAAGATTCAATGATTAACACTCAATGTATTAATGCTATGAAATGGTTACAATGCGGTGTTTACAAATGGTCTCTGTAAACTCTCAGTGTGTGTGTGTTACAGTGTGTGTTCGCTCTCAAATCTATTCAGACTTGTCTCCCTATCTGTGTCTTCAGTCTGTTGTATATATAGTGCAATCTTCGGCGAACCTTACACATGTGCGACGAACCTTCATGAAGTCGACGAAGGTTGATGACGAACCTTCACATGTGACGAAGGTTGTAACCTTCGTCACATTCACATCTTCAACCTTCGTCTAGACATGCATGGCTCATCCTTCGTCATATATAGAACAATTTAACCTTCGTCATGCGCTTTAAATTGAATCTTCGTCATCACATGAAACAGTCAAATCTTCGTCATGTTCTAAATATAAAACATGAACCTTGATCATATATGTAAGAATGAAAACATATATTAAATGGCACAGAATGAATGAAATCACGTTGAACTTTCAATCCTTGCTTATGTATGTTATGAGATGACATCACCATGACATCATCATGAGGCGCTTCGGGAAGGTTCGCAGCGCTTCGTGCTTCGCGTGTCGAACTCTGAGGCGCACGATGGAGGAATGTCGCGACGTCGGGCTTGAGCCGAAACTAACCGAGTCGAACCGAATCGAGTTGCGTCCACATAATGTGTACCAACAAGCTGCACTGCCGGTCTAGACTCCAACCCGAAGGTGTACCTTGAACTCTTGAAGAAGAAGATGAAGATTCAGAGAAGATTGTATGTTGCTGTGTGAATTTTTTGGTGTACCTGGTTCTGCAGTAGGCTCCTCTATTTATACTGCAGATGTGAAATTGAAACTGAAAAACTAATTAAATGGGTGAATTAAGTTGCATTGAACGTCTTCAATGCACTTTAATTTGTTATTTAATTCACAGTCAAACGCATTAACTTTGTCAGTTTTGAATGCTGAAACGTAACTGCACTGGCATTAACTGCTGGAAGCTTGTGCGCGCGCGCGCACAAGTCTGCACACACATGCGCGCGTGCGCCATTTTGGCTCACTTCCATGCGCGCCTGCGCCATGTCACCTGTAAGCCTCAACGAGCACGCCACACAGTCGCGCCGTTTTGGCTCACTTTGGTGCGCCGCGTACGTCACTTCAGTGTACCTGCTCCATGCGCGAGTGCGCGCCATCATGTCATGTGTACTCGCGCGCGGACCCACCAGGGTCACGCGCCTGCATGCCACATCACCAACCACCTGGTCCTTACATCCTTTGTGCTTGACCACGCGCACGCGGTCAAAAATACAAAGGCGGCTCGCGGCGATGCGAGCGTGCGAAGTGCAAAGTGCGCCATCAAAGCGTCACATTGCGCCTCATCGCCCACGCCACGTGCGTATGTGAGTGCGAGTACACTTAGTGAGTGCTTCCATGAAACAATAAGGATGGAAAGTTCCCACTTAAATACCCCTTTAAGTTTCATCTCTCCTCCTATGTGGGACAATGTGCCACTTTCCCAGTTTTTTTCAGCATTCAAGTTTCAAACACCAAACTTTGAGCATCGATATCTCATTCATCTTAGCTCCGTTTTAGACGTGGTTTAGTTCATTGCGAAGCTCTTCCAACATAGAACACAAACCCACAAATAAATATATAAAACCCGCTCATTTTCTTATATTTATTTTAGTCCAAAATAGGAAAAAAATCATTTTCCTATATTTGTGAAAAATGCTATTTTCACAAATTTTCAACAATAATTGTCCATGTACATAATCTATCGGGTAAGTACGTAATTACATAATTGTACATAGTCAAATATATAACATCCATGTATATGGCAGAGTTCATGCGGAAACCACCATTTATTGTGGCAACCATGAAAACCACTTATGAACACAACCAAAATAAACCCAAAACAAACAATGAACCCCCGCCCCGCTCCACCCCACCCAAAAAGCTAAACCCCCACCCCCTTAAAAAAAATACTATACCCCATCAATTATGAAGACGGTTATAGTTCAATTTTGGTGATCACCAAAACCTTCAACTAAAACTAACTTTGGGATAAAATTCAAAACTTATAAGCAGATAGATTTACAAAACAAGGATGAAGCCCACCCAACAAGGATTTAGGCTTCTTTTATAAGACAAAACCACTACACTTTTTTGTTAAACTATCAATTTGGAATTGCTTTTATTAACGTAATTATCAACAAAAATTATTTTAGCATTCGACGTGGGACGGTGGACTATCATTGATAGAATTGTGTAAAATCAGCAACTTAAATCTATTAATTATACACTTAGGTGGTGTTTGTTTTTTTCTAAAAAAGATCTTCGCAGAGTCTTCTGTCTATACGTCGCGCAGACCACGCGCATACATTGCCCTCTGCAGACTATTTGTTTTTCGAAGACGTTTCATTAAAAAATGTTTGCGCGACCTCTTCTTGATGCAGACTTCGCACAACCACTTTTAAGATCTTCTAAGGTCTGTAAAGGGATAAACACTACTACCCACCACTAAATAAATATTAATTGCATATCTATTTTTTTTTTTGAAGCGTGACTTTCTATGTACGTGACTCAGTGTCACCGGGTTCTTGTCAAAGACAATCCCCCGTCAGCTCCGCCCTCCGGACGCGATGTTCGATTGGGCCCCGGCCGTCTCGTAAGCTGACCTTTGCCCGGAAACCATACTGCCCCCACACGGGTAAAACCGCTGGGGTAACAGCTGGGTGAAAACCGGGTTGCCCTCCGGATCGAACCATGCCTCGGTAGGAACGAATTGCATATCTAATTGAAATAAGAAAATAAAACATCACAGTAAAAGATAATTTCAATCAAAATGTGTGGTATATAACGACGAAAGGGGCCTACACATGCCTTGCAATCTGTGTTGAGATAACATCTCCGTTGACCAAACAATTTACAAAGCTTATTTACCAATGCATTAATTTGGAGTTTGGGCCGATAGCAAAGTGAGGCTAGGCCCACTGGTCTTTTGGATACCCGGTAGGGTTTTTTCAATACTCAGTGTGAGTTTTTTCCCAACCCGATGCATACCCGAACTCTACCAGATGCACACCCAAACCCGACAATAGGGTATTGTAATACCCAGGTTTTAGAAAACCCGACCCGGACCCTACCCGAACCCGCATATATAAGGTATACATTTTTGGTATAAATCCCGGACCTGACCCGGGTATTCTCAAACCACGATTTTGTAGAAACTGATCATACCCGAACCCGGTTCTATACCCAGAACCGGTTTTTCAAAAAACCCGATTTGTGCACCGCTACTTGAAGTTAAAATATAACCTCATTTTGGGTGAAACCAATTCAAAACCTCAAAACCGTAAATGTAAATCTAAGGTATAAGAATATTACAATATTTAGGCCGATTTCGTAGTAAGTTCGAAAAACATGAAAAACCTACAATGCTTCTCAGCCATTGATCTCACATCATCTATTCATCTATGGATGGAAATAACGCGGTGACAGTTTAGCAAATAACGTGAAAATAAAAATAAAAAAAGACTTATTTTTGCAAGAAAAGGCATTTCTGTCAATAAATCCCACTAACATCCATAGTGGTTTCGAAATTAAAAACCCTTTCAAACAAACAAAAAATCTCATTACCATTCAGGTTTCCGTTATTATATACTTAAACTTTGTAGCAATACTATGTTGAGTTATTTATTATTATATTAATGAATCAACTTTACATGAATATACTACAAACAACTTGAAAATAAACTAAAACATATAAAACACTTCAAATCATCAAAACCAAATGGTTTTGGCCAGATCAGCTTACCCGACCAATGCGACAAGCTTGGTTTGTCTTTCTTCACAACCAAAGTTAATATACTTAAACTTTGTAGCAATACTATGTTGAGTTATTTATTATTATATTAATCAATCAACTTTACATGAATATGCTACAAACAACTTGAAAATAAACTAAAACATATAAAACACTTCAAATCATCAAAACCAAATGGTTTTGGCCAGATCAGCTTACCCGACCAATGCGACAAGCTTGGTTTGTCTTTCTTCACAACCAAAGTTAGCATTTAGACCTAGAATTTTCGTCAAAAGCAGTTGGCCTTGAACTCGTGCTTGAAACATCGAAGAAGATCGTGCAGATCAAAAACCGTATGACATGACCGTCAGAAAAGCTACGCTGATAAGCGTAGGAAACTGTTGGAATTCCAAGTTTGCAAAATAGACAAAGAAAATACCTTTTAACTCCACCGCCAATTATCTATATATATTAATATTAATTATATAATATATAATATAACAATTGTTGAACAATCTTAGGAACAGTGTATAAATTGGACAAAAATCAAATGCAAATTACCATTAGCCATCTTGTATCTATATGTTATTAAAGGCTTGAGGCTTAAAATCCTCCGAATGGTTACCTTGGCTTTTTAGGCCTTTTACTTGCATAGTCTTATTACTTCTTGATTTATGTTTTCATGGATTTATTTAAAGTCTAGAATAATAAAATTATTATATTATATACTATAACATAAATACAACCACACAATAGTGATTTTTAAATTTATTTATTTACTTTTAGTGTTCGACCTATTATTATTTATATTACTATTAAGCATTTTTTATTTTATAAATTGTTGTATATATCATTACGACATGCTTACTCTTTGTCTACGATTCGATAAAAGTTTAGAATGTGTCTATATAGTTGTTTTTTGTTCTTTACCGTGATGAGCTGAACCACTATCGTTTGTGTAGGACCGTGTTTCGGGACCGAAACCGTGATTCGTGTGAGATTAGTTCAAGACGGGAGAGATTAGACATGGATAAACACAACTTATTGGTATTAATCGGTAGTATAACATTACAAGTCGGCCCGATTATAATCTAACCGAACTAATACCAAAGGAGTATACATCCGGGGAGAGACCAAGTGGTGATCTCTCCCCCACATAATAGAACTCACTGTGAACTCTCAAATGAGCTCACCCACACTCTCTAACTCTCTCTGGTGCAAATGAAAGACAAGGGGTGGTATTTATAGTCACACCCACTTCACTTGCGCACACACACGGTCAAACCCATAACCCTCTCGTTTGACCACTTCAAACGAGCGGGTCAATACACATTTGTTTGACCGTTTCAATAACTATTACATAATCAGCATAAAATACAAACTAAACTATTCGAGCAACATCGGACACAAAAACTGCACCAACAAATTCTCCCTTGTCCGTTGCTGTCGAATGCTGAAAATGCAACTGCAATCGATCTTCAGTCAAGTATTCATCTTCTCTGTATTAACAAATTCCCCCTTGACCGATGATCCAGGTAAGTAGTATCTTGACGCTCCGTGTATAATATTTCCCCCTTAAAGTACGCATATCCGTGTTGGGTGTTGTGCAATTTCCTTAATTGACCGATCTTCCGCTGATCTTCCAATACTCCAACCGGCATTTGATAAGGGTTCCAATCTTTAAGAACTGCATCAAGTCTTGATATGTCATAAGAAATCTATTTCATTCAAGCATACTACAATGGTAGAGATTTCTGGTGAACTGTCTTCTGTAAACCGTCTTTGTGGAATCGACCAAGTAATGCACTTTAATCCTCAGCATCAATACTCAGGAAAGTCAGCTAGACCGAGTATATCCCTTGCAAGCTCAACCAAACAACACGCTTAGTTGAACTACATCCAGATCTCATTGTCTCGCCTTTGTGAAGTTGACCACGTAATGCACTACGGATCTTCAGCATCAGTACTCAGGAAGTCAGCTTGACCAAGTACATCGTTTGCAAACTCAACGAATTGAGTTACCCCCAGATCCCTGTAAAATCCCAAAGAAACATCTAACCCAAAACCGAATCCTGCAGGTCTTCAGCTTTGAACTATCAGCTTTCATAAAGATTCCCCCATGTCTTCAGTGAACAGCGCTTTGAAACTACTGTCGACTTTAGATACCTGTATGTTTCCGTGCAAAACCCTTCACGCTGGCTGGAGAATTAATTAAAATCCACAAATATGTGTCTGTGTAAAACATTCCACGCCGAACCGTTTGTATCACCAGAAAATCACAAACTCTACCACCTGTGATTGCGTTTAGAAATTTACCAAAGAAATTCAACATTTGAAAAAAATTTTATCCCCCCATTTCTTTGGTAAAATCTCTAAACCTTAACAGATTCTCTCCACTTCAAAGAAACTGTCGTCAATTTCACAGAACAAATTCTCTCCACTGAGTAGAATTTATCTTCAAATGTTCACCAATTCCCTCCACTGAGCGGAACTGTCGTCAATCTTCACTGAATGTTCTCGGTTGTTCGAAAAATCACGAAAACGACTTTCTTCTTTGCATATTCTAGTTGAATAAGAACGTCCCCTAGTACCCTGTAGGATCCGACTTGTATCGTTCCAAAGACTTTGTGAACTCGTTAGGACTGGTATTGACATTTCAGGTTCATTCATTCGTTACCAAATGTGAGATATGAAAATAAACAAAATGCTTTCTTCTTTGCATATTCTAGTTGATAAAGAAATTCCCCCTAGCACCCCGTAGGATCCGACTTATATCCCTCCAAAGACTTTGTGAACTCGTTAGGACCAGTATTGACATTCCAGGTTCATACGTTCGTTTTCAAATGCGAGAATATAACAATAAACAAAATGCTTTCGAACATTTACGAATAACCGATAACAATCATAAACATTGACGTGCGGAAGTGAACATACCGTTTTTTGGTTTTTGGCCCATTGTAGTAAAGTCACCAAATTTTGACGTTTGCGTCGGTAACCGTAACTACCCCACATTTTTCAAAAATATCATCATCTGTTTTCATCATCCTAAAGTGATTCCGCGCGCTCCCGAATCCGTACGAATTTTGACGTCGACATTTAGAGGCACGGTTCAAATCAACTTTGCGAACACCCGACCCCCACTTTGCAAAACGCGTAAAAATTATTGGCCCATGTAAATAGTCTTGTACTCTTGGCCCGGTTCGAACTTGTAGCAAATTTTGTTGATCCAAACTGATTAAATTCGGCCCAAGACTTAAGTTTGCCAACACTATTATTGTCCCAAGAATAATAATGATCCAATAGAGTTGCAACATAAATCACTATTTAATTCAATCCAGTGGGCCTAACAAGTGATGTCATTGCCTTACATTTTCTAAATGTATTCGTCCATTCCCATAGAAAAGCAAGGACACCAATATCTTGAAATATGGCAATGGGACCCAATAAACCATGAACATTTTATTCTTATAAAGAAGCAAGTTCAATATGCATACATGTGTTGTAACATGTGCTTAGGGAGTTTTTCAAAAAAAAAAAAAAACTAGAATTTTCGTTTTTAACCTTCAACTTTTAATCTCTAACAATTTAAGTTTTAAGTTTAATCTTTACTTCCTTTTTAACCCTAAACTTTTAATCTTTGATAATTTAAGTTTAAAGTTTTAATCTTTGGTAATTTAACCCTTTTGATTAATTTGATTTTTCCCTTCTAATTCAAAAGTTTCTATCTTATACGATTTAACCCCTTTGATTAATTTGATTTTTCACTTCTAATTCAAAAGTTTTCATCTTTTGCAATTTAACCACTTTGATTTTTTTTACTTATGTGTGGTAATCTTAGCTTTGGGAGTTTTTCACACAAAAAATGGTTATGCATATGGTTGTTATAAAACGTTGGCTTTTGGGGGTTTTTTTTTTTAAAAATTGATTTTTTTACTTTTCACCCAAAAGTATTTCATAAATTACTTTTAACCCAAAACTATTTGTTTTTTTTACTTTTAACACAAAACTTTTTATCTTTTCCAATCTATCCTCACAACTTTTTTTTACTTTCAGCTTTGGTCCTTTATAGCTTTTGTTTTCCGCAAATTTTTCGCTTTATGCTTCGTTCTAAATTTTGTGACTTAAAACATCGCAACGTGCGTCTTTGGTTTAACGTTTTTACGTTTCGTCTATTTTTTCTCGTTTGACAGGTTCAACATAACGTGCGCGTTATAAATCGACTTAGTTATAACTAAAGAATTCCCGCCGCATTGCGGCGGGTCGTAATTCTAGTACTCCAAAAATTAACAATTCATTATTTGTTTTGTGGGTCCTGCCTCCAATTTACTAATAAACACACAATTATAAGACCATGCGTAATGGGGCGTTTTTTTAAAAAATTTTTGCCCTATAACGCCCTATAACGCCCAACCCCCCATTACAGGGGGCGTTTTCGGGCGTTATATTTGAAAAAAATGGACACCGGCGCTTTAAAGAAAACGCTTAAGTTTGGTTTATTTTCTGACATACTTTTGTTTTTGACCAATGGGAGTTTCTTCAAGTCTGACACCCCACATGCATTGTGTTTGACCACTACCCCACTTTTGGTTTCCTTTTTTTTTTTTTTTTTTTTAATGATTGAATGGGGCATTATGGGGTATTATACCCACTACACCACTTTTGCTATAATGCCCCCTTGCTGACTAGGACGCCACGTGTCGTATAATGCCCCATAGTGGGGGCATTATAGCCTTCTACCACTACGCATGGCCTAACAACTTCTTTCTCTGTTAAGTGCCCCCACATGCCATCATATAAATTTCTACTCACCATTTAGTGGGCCCATAGAATCAATCAATGCAGAACATGAGAATTCTCCTTTGCGTGGCCCGAGTATATTAATGATCCAATTATGTGGAGCCCAAGGCCCATGCATTTCAATCTTAATAAAACCTAGCTGCCAAAACCCATGGCTTTATAGCCTAGTAGTATCTTAGGGGTGGGATAAGACTTTGGACTAATAGGTCCCGGGTTTGATTCCCACAAGGGGGTTTTCCCATATTTATTTGGTTTCCTCCTGAATTGGTGTATAGGCATTATGCATAGTGGAGATGGATATGATCGGGTGGTTCCGCTGGTGACACGATGATGCTCCAGTGGTCCGTCAGTGATCCAAATTTGCCGTTCAAAAAAAAAAAAAAAAAACCTAGCTGCCAAAACATAACAACTTCTGTCGACAAACCTAACCTGGTATCTTCTTCTTCGATGAACAATCAGCAGCAACATTCATCTTTCAAGTCTCTCTCTCTCTCTTCGATACAACATACATCCAACAATCAAAATCTTCGATCCATTCCCATTTTTTTAAAGGATTAACAACATCTGAATTCAGCCGTCGACAACATCTGTCTTCCTCTTCTTCTATACCCAGCAACCAGCGGCACCAAACTTCTCCGATTCCACCTGCAATTACCGGATCTTCTTCGATGGATGGTGACGAAAAAGGTTTTTCATCAGGAGGGGTTTTTCGTCAAACAATAATCACAAGGTTTTTCGTCAGAGGGTTTTTCGTGGGGGGGGGGGGGTTCGTCAGGAGTGATTAGCTGGGTTTTTCGTCATGTTTCACTTTTGGAGAAACCCTACTTCTTTCTTAACAGCCGCCACCACTTCTTCAAGAACATGTCCACTGTTCACTTGCAGATCTGACGAAAATCACTTCGAAAATGATATTTGATGATGAAAACTTGATTATTTAGGTGTAAAACATAAAACCTAACCCACTGGTGTGTTCCGTTTCAGCTTAGATCCGCATATACAGTCCAGATCTGGGTTTTCTTCATGTTTCCCCATTTTTACATCTTGAACAAAAAATCACAAAAATAACAGATCTAGAGCACATGTGCTTTAGCAAACGGTTAGATTTACTAAATCGGGTACCATGGCTCTGATACCAATTGTAGGACCATGTTTCGGGACCAAAACCGTGATTCGTGTGAGATTAGTTCAAGACGGGAGAGATTAGAGATGGATAAACACAACTTCTTTGTATTAATCGGTAGTATAACATTACAAGTCACCCGATTACAAGCTAACCGAACTAATACCAAAGGAGTATACATCCGGGGAGAGACCAAGTGGTGATCTCTCCCCCACACAATAGAACTCACTGTGAACTCTCAAATGAGCTCACCCGAGCTCACCCACACTCTGTAACTCTCTCTTGTGCAAATGAAAGACAAGGGGTGGTATTTATAGACTCACACCCACTTCACTTGCACACACACACGGTCAAACCCATAACCCTCTCATTTGACCACTTCAAATGAGCGGGTCAATACACATTTGTTTGACCGTTTCACTAACTATTACATAATCAGCATAAAATACAAACTAAACTATTCGAACAACATCGGACACTAAAACTGCACCAATAGTTTGAGAAACATCGATATTGGTGGAGTATTCGTTTTTATTGTTTTTATGACATCCCAATAGAGTATTTCTTTGTCCCATAAACCATAGCGAGTGCCGGTATTTTTTTCTCAAATGTGTATATCTCTTTTCGATTGCTGTAGCAAGTGCTGAAATCGTACCGGTACTATAACCAAACAAACTGCATTGATACCGACCAAAACCCGCAGCTGAGCACGGAGAATACTACTAGTTCATAACATATTGAGGAATAATGAATATCTTTTTGTCTATTGTGATTTTGTCGTTTTATATGCTTTTTTTTTCATGGTAAATTTTAAGCTTTTTCGTTTTCATAATAAAACTTTGGTTTTTTTTTTGTTTTTATAATTATAGATATGAATATAAGTGCTGATAAATAGTACTCTAAATCAATTCTTTTAGCTCCAAACCAAAAAGACAAAATGAAAAAATGTTATTCATTCATTCAATTGGTAAAAGCCTTTTAATTTAATACATTATTATAATTGTAATTATTTTTTATAGGATATAATATACGTTTTTAATTGTTTAACTCTTTTTACTAATTTTTTTCTCCGATAACTTGTGTCGTTGGTTTAAAAAAAACTAAATATGTAGTTGTGTTTGATTTAATTTCTTGACGTTCTTATATAAATTTTATTGAATACAGAGTTGTATCAAAATAAAGTATTTTTTTGTGTAGTAGGCTAGATCAAGTGCCGACATCATAGCGGTATCGTAACGAACTAAATGAATACCGACCAAACAAGTTGATACCGGTATGGTATATACTTAAAAATTTATACACTTTTAACCCATTTAGTTTGTATATAATTTGATTTTAGTTCGATAACTCGCGTTCATTACTTTTTAATATAAAGTTGAATGCGCGACTTTATTCAATGTCTTTTCTCATCGTTCCTTTATTAACTTTGTTGAAAATGATTTTTTTTCTTATTAGTACCGTGAATCCGTGATAGGCCGACCCGATACCGACATTAGTACCGGTATACTTATTATTGGAATTTTTTTTATCATCGTCCCTTTGTTAACTTTGTCAATATAAAATACATTATTTTAGACATATCATGACTAATTTAAATCAAATGCCGGTACCATACCCATACCAATGCCGTAACGAATCAAACCGGTACCAACTGAATTCTTTTATATAATGAACCGAACTGAAACCAACCGAGTTCTCGCCGCATCGCGCGGGCAAATCCACCTAGTTGTCACAAAAATTAAATGAGTCTAGGTTTTTATTAGTTTTTGTTTTATGCTTCTTGGTCGTCGTTTGATTGCTACTTAGCACAATGTTTGGTGGTTGCATTTGGTCCTTTAGAGTTTTTTTTTTTCGTTCGGTTGCTACTTAGCACAGTGTTTGGTATAAAAGCAACGGTGTAACATTTCTGTTTTACGTCTCAAAAAAGCTTTCTTTGCTATATGTTGTAGAGTACAAGGGGTGACATTTGGTCCCTTAGGTTTTTTTTGCCCCTTGACTTGGTATTAAAAATTCATGTTTTTATTTTACACTTTTTTCGGTTTTGGTTTTGTTCGATTGCTACTTAGCATGGTTTTACGACTCTCCACCCTGCAACGCTGGTATATGGTTTTACGCCTCTCGCACCCCAACGCGAGGGGCTTAAGACTAGCTACCATTAATCAAAAGCCTATTGATCCTATTATCGTACCTATTCGAGCTTATAACACCATGGAAGAGCATATAATTCTCGTCACCATCTATAGCCCATTTTGCGCGAGATCTTTTTTTTAAGGTCTATTTGTTTTAATGCGTCAATCTCCATAACCGTCTTCCTATAATCTGCCCTCAATCTAAGTTCTTCAAAATTAAGGGGCCGGGTTTCCACCATAGAATCAAGCTTAGAAATAATGATTTTAGACACCAAATATTGACCATCTTTGCTGACCTTCTCCTCTGCCAACCAAGCTTTAATTCTATTATTTAGCCATCTATGTTTAGTAGCAATAAATAAGTCGACAGGACCTGTAAAAACAAAAGAACCATAAACAGAAGCAATATGGTCGCGAAAACCCGGAAATTCGAGCTAAGAGTTGAATAATCTGAATGGAATATGCCCAAAGTCCGAGGACATAGCTGATAGCGCGAGGGGGCTCTACCGATAGCAACGAGAGACGCCGTTAGCCAAAACTGTAAAACCCATCAGTGGCGGACCCAAGAATTTTTTCATGGGGTGCATATATTTTTTCATCGGGTCGGATCAGATCGTTTCGGGTCGGGTCATGTAAAACAAAAGAACATCAACCTAAAATTTATATAATTCGGAAGATGATTCAACCCCTTTCCATTGAGAAATCACGCTATAACTTCCCTACTCGCCTACTCATGGTTCCTATCACATATAAATCGATCTATAAGTTCATAAAACAACACTAAATAAGTTCATCTCTCCATAATTTTCAAGTTTACCTTTCAAGCCCTAGTAATTGTCGATTACTTGTGTCTTGTAAGTTGTAACAACCAAAAACTCATCTAAACAACAAAATCACCCTACTAAAGTCTAGAACAACAAAAAAAACATCAAAAGACATAAAATTTCAAATCATTTTATCATCACTATAACTCTATTTCCTCTAAAAAACAACCTAAAACAAGAATATAACATTAAAAAACGAAGACACCTTGTATTGTTTGGATTCCAGTGAGTTTGGTGGCCGGATATTTGCGATTTCCGGCGAGAAATTAGAGTTGGATAGCTGTTGTTGGTTGTTGCGTCACTGGGGATGAGGATCGTAGATGCAGGCGAGGTCACAAGAGAGAGCTGGAGAAATAAAATAGGAAGGGGCGGTTTGGGTTGGGTTATTTTATTATAGTTCAAATTTGTTAGGATAGGTTAAGTGGGCTTGGGTTGGGCTAAATTGTTTAATGAGTGGGTTAAAAACTTATAAATAACGTTATATTTTTATAAAAATTAGTGTTTGGGTTATATTTTTATAAAAACTGTTGATGCATATTTTGGTGTATGTAACTTGTCTTAATTAACGATGTAATTTATACGGTCTTTTTATATTATCGAGTCTGTATTCGCCGTCGACCAAGTCGGATATCCTCCTATCTTACTTGTGTCTGACAAGTTTGTCTCAGTTTGCTATGTAATGGTTAATGAACAATGCATGTTGCATGTTATGGGTATTATGTTGATTATGTATTTATTGTTTGCTGCAAACTGTCAAACAGTTTGCAGCACATACAACATTTGCAGCCCTCGACGAAACTCCCAAGTTTCGTCGAGTACTACATGACGAAACTCCCTTATGGTCATAACTCCATGTTTTGTCGAGATGGGTGACGAAACTCCTAGAGTTTCGTCATCCAGGATGTTTCGTCAGGCCCAATTCATGTTTCGCCACTGTTGGGCTTGGGCTGCCTATATAAACACCTTCTGGTTTCAGAGTGAAACCATGAGAGCATATCCTGTCTGAAAGTTTAGTGTCAAACATTGTGTGTATCTGTTTGAACATTGTTCTCATCTAATCAATTGACTGTGATTCATTGGTTACCTTGTGTTTTCATTGTCTGTGTTTGGTTTGGCATCGTCACGGGGATTCCGCACTCGTGACCGTGTTTGTGATAAACAAGGATTTGGTTTCCTTATTCGATCCTCCGAGAATCGGGACCTACAAGTGGTATCAGAGCATTGGCTCTTATCCTTGTTTAAAACTAAACATAGTTGATTTTATCAAGTGTTGAAACTGGTTGTTTATGTTTTTCTGAAAACTGTTGTTCTTGAAGTTCATACTTTTTTGGAAAAATCTTCTTAAAAACTGTTAGATCTTGTTTGTTTGCTAAAAAGTTTTATCAAAAACCTTGTTAGTTTGCTTGTTCACGTGATAAAATCGGGTTTTTAGTGAAAGTTTTAAGCAAATTCGTGTTACGGAAGTTTCTCCGGTGAAAAATCTTGCCGGAAAGTTTATATATTCTGGGATTGTTCTTCATATCTTCAAGTTGTTCATCAGACATTCAAAGTGTTCTTATATTTTAAAATTAAAAGATAAATTGATAAATGGATTAAAATATTGATGACCATGCTGGTTGGTAAGATGAGCATGTTATGACTTGAAAAATCGTGTGTTCTGTCAGAATAAAGATAAGATTTGCTTTTGAAAAATCTCACCAACTTTCACCAACTCACTGAGACCTTATCCCGATGAAACATATAAGCGACGAAACTCCCTGAGTTTCGCCATAAGGAACTTCGACGAAACCCCTAGAGTTTCGTCAAAGGTACATCAACGAAACCCCTAGAGTTTTGTCAAAGGCTCTCAGACGAAACCTCTTGAGTTTTGTGGGAAGAGTTTCGTCGATACACTTATCAATTTTCAACAGAAGACTTGTAAAAATGGTTTAACAGTGTGTTTTTAAGTGTTTGATCAGGTATTCACTTTAATACATCAATCATGAGTTGTACTAGTCCATGGGATTGGAGTACGGAACCAAGACCAGGTGAAGATCAGACCTCTGCAACCGTTTGGTTAAGGAATGTCATGCCTCAACAATCTATTAGTGCAAGCCAATGGGCATTCATGACGAACCAGAATCAAAGCATTCAAAATTTATTGATAAGTGAAAGTGAAACGGGTAGCAACAACTGCCCGCCAAAGTTGAATCACATGAACGAATATCCGACTTGGAAAGGTCGCTTCCACACGTATGTTCTAGGGCAAAACACCGAATTATGGACGTGCTTCATTTCGCCATATAACACAGCTCTTGAAGAAGCAGGATCAAATGCCACAACCTTTATGAATATGCAAGAAGCCGACAAAAAGGCATATGATCTTGAGAAGAAGGCGTTTTCTATTCTCACACAAGCACTCCACAAAGATATCTATCATCAATTCGGTTATTGTACTAGCACGAAAGCTTTATGAGATGCATTGGTAGCAAGAGGAGAAGGGAATGCGGCTACAAGAAAGACACGACATGATTTGTTAAAGAAGGAATTTGAATCATTTCAATTCATGGATAATGAAACACTAAATGATATGACAACTCGTTTTTATCATTTAATTAGTGAAATGTATTCTTATGGTGTTATTGCAACTCAACAGGAAATGGTTGCAAGGTTTGCTTATGCTCTACCTCCAAAGTGGAGTTCTTTCATCGAATTGTTAAAGCATACGGGTACCTTAGATACTGTCAGTATCTATGAGTTCATTCAGAAGTTGGAACACAAGAATGATGAAGAGATCTGGAAAGCGAAGCGGATTCCAGTTCCTCAAAATACTGACATGTACCTCAGTGGTTTTAATCCTGCAGCTAGTTCCAGTTCCGTTCAGCAACCTAAGCTACAAACGGCGTTTGTGTCCAATACAAGCTCGTTTCCCTTTCCACAGTCAGCTCCTCCACCGGTTTTCGATCCGAGTGCTTATCATCCGCCAGCGCATATGATTGCTCAAGCTCATGCTTTTTCAAAACCTCAATTTGATGCAAGTGCGTGGCTACCTAAACCCCAACCTCCAACTCAAGTTTCCACTACTCAACCTCAATTTGATCCCAGTGCTTATCTTCCACAATCTCAACCACAAGCATAACCATAACAACAGCAAGCTTGTTATACTAACAACCCTCCACCTCAAAACCCCAACACATTCAGAGTTGATACTTCAAACCTATCGAAAGTAAGCATCGAAGTGGCTAAGGAACATATGGAACTTATTAATACAATGGTTAGTGCCTACTGTGGATTGGTTGCAGGTCAAATTGGAAACATTAATTTGACCAATGAAGATTATCAACAGATAGACCGTGATGAAATGGAGTTGATGGATATCAAGTGGGCGTTTGCGAGTGCTGTTAGAAGGGCGGAAGATTATATGACTCGAACATGAAGAACTTCTTTGGAAAGCAAGAAGGATACGATGTAACACCCTAGTTACTAATTAACAGTTTTACATGTAAATACCAAAGATTAGATGTATAGTTAAGACTACACATGCTATAAAAATACGGGTTTATTAAAAACTTTTACAATTTAAAGTGATATAACATATTATGAATTAATTCGCCGCTTTAGAATAACGACGGAACAATTTTGCGGAAGCTTTATTTAACACGTGTTCGGTTCTTGCTCGACGCTTGATCTTCATCCGGGCTCTCGATATACACCTGTGTTCAAAACCAACTTAAAAGTTAGTTTTGACAATTTAAATAACGGTACAAGACAAGATAAATGATAATGGAAAGAAATCACAATATAAATCTTTTAATCCAAAAACAATAACCACACTTGGCCTCCACCGTAACTTACGGTGACACCGTAAGTTACGGTGGTCTCTGTTTAGAATCTCCCCACTGTAAACCAGGGAGAAACTGTAACACCCTAAGTTATACCCTTGATTTTTTTTTATAATAGTTTGTATCATTTCTAGGAAAATATA